>OY728151.1:2092310239-2094810239 GCA_963277665.1 Viscum album
CATTATGTACTTTTTTCATGTTTTCTTTGATATAATATTTTTTATGCAATGGAATTTAACTAAGGGGAAGGAAAAATAGATTCCCAAATACAATATTGAGTTAAAGATAAGCATAGGGAGATAAAATAAGTATGAAAATATGGAAAGGGTAGAGCATGTTCAACGATAGGAGAACGATGTGTAAGGGAGCGAGTTAATAAAATGAACATTAATGGTGTATAATCATCCCTTATGTGTTGGGGAAACACAATGACTGTTAGTATCTTTTCTTTATTCAGCGCACATTGAGATCAATTCAGTGGTCATTTATAAGATCTCATATGAAATTTAATTCATTTTGATACCACATGAAGATACAAACACAAACCTAGTATGTTTTTATGATTTATTTGATAATTTCAAATACAATATTGATTCTATAGAAGTGATAAGGTTAATCATATTTTTATTTTCACTAATATAAAAATTAAGAGAGTGGATGAAAACATAAAAACTACATTCCACCACAACATTGGATTATATTTATATTAGACACCCAACATATTTCTTTACTCCCAATAAATAAATGGAAATTTCTGTGGATATTATAAATTTCTGTCAATTTTACAATGAAACAATGTATACCACATAAGAGTTGTTAACGACTATCTTTGAAAATCTAATCATCATGAATTAATTATGTGTCTTCTTATCCTACAATTTAAAAATTCTCAATCATAAGGAAATAGGTCAATTATGGATGTCGATGTTGGAGGTATATTGAAGAAGAAGTTACCATGAGAAATCTATAACCTACTGGATGGGATGTCTACAAATACCATCCAATAGAAAATAGAAAATTTCTAAAGGTGGGTAGTTCACATTAATGAAAATAATGTATAGATGCATAAAAAATTTAATTATTTATAAATAGAATAGATGTGATGGTGTATATGCCCCAACCCTCGGGTACGTACATTGAGGATGTTAATTGTGATAATTATAACCATCAAGATAATTTTTATTTTTGAGGCCATGACATGACTTGACCTATTGCGACCGCTTCTTGGTGGTGGTAAGCTAAGTGTGTCACCCCATGACTAACTCTAATATTCCAAGGGATGGTCACTATAATTGATTATAAATAACTCATATAACATGAGTCCTTAGCCTAATTAATATGTAAACAACACACACCTCCACATATGATATAATAATAGGGAATAAATAAAGTTAATGTTACTATAAAATATAATTCATGTCACAACCATTATAATATTTAAATGAGAAATATGTAAAACATCAATAATATATGGATAAATATATACACCCTCTAAAAAATGGAGAAAAGCCATAATATAATATCGTGTTGGGGTCTTTGTAACCAGCTGGATCCAAACACAATAATCTCTATGTACTTCTTCCTCTGGGTAAAACAGGGCACCTCTAACATTATTACTACCAAAAATCAACACAAAATGATATGTTCACTAAATAATTATTAAGTTACATTTGTTGAAGATTTCATTCCGTGGGTGAGTATGTACCTACCATGAAGGAAAACCAAAAAAATTGAATAAACTAACCATAAATTGAATGTTAGATAAAATAAAATATTGTTGGAAGGAAATAATAACAAATATAAATTAAGATACTATTTAAATTAGATAACTCTAGGTATGTAAAAAGATCATGTTCATCACAGATCAATCTCCGATAAAACAACAAGAACCTAAAAGGAATCCCATTAACTATATAGTAATCCTTGAAATATCTCTTGAATAATAGGATGGGACACACATCCAATCAAATTTAATGTATTTTATGAAAGGATATCAGCTCATGTGGATGAAGCACACCCAACATGAGATTTTAAAGTAGGGAACATTGATTCTGTTGATATAAGAATTTTTTATTAGGTATGTATGAGGATACCAACATTCTCATTGAGATGTGGGGGATCCATTACTATATATAAACATAACAGAAATGGGATTCAAACCATATCAATACTCTCATATTCATGAATGATCCCCAACATTCAACCTACAAATCCAAATCTAAAAATCTATTTATTTTACCTCAAGACTCACTTATGATTGTAAAGAGTACCTAAAAATTTCTTTATCCATGTAATTACACATAGGATGGGCTATGAATGCACCCAAATCCATGTCCTAAGAGATTATATATGAAATAATATTGTCATAAAATTTTATATTATGAATACTATGGGGGTACATGATTTGTTACAACTTAGAAAACATATATCCATGCAATTCATCATCAAAAGTCATGTAAGGGTCCTCATTCCTGGAGTATGTCATGGGATACATGGCGTGTCAAACCAGTGGGGAACTCCACATGTACCATAGAAACCAATACTATGTAAAGAATAATTGCATGGTGTTCACCAAAGGGGATATCTTGTGTGGGCTCAGACAACTCACTCATCATATACTATTTAGGATGCCTGGATTATTGTGGTCAATAGACCACATTGTGTGGTATTGAAAAATTCTACATATATTGAAGATGAACACAATGTTTTATACTTATTGTACAATCCATTTTTGTTGTATTAAGGATACAATAATTACATGTTGGGATTCATAGTGTGTGATTCTTATCTCTGACTGAACCCCTATACCGCACCATTTGGGAACCAAATAGTGTTTTCCTCCACTACAACTATCCTTTTTTCATTATTAAAAACCAAGATTTTTGAGAATTTATATAAATAACTGCCATCAATGTTATCACATCTGAAAAAATAGGAAACACAATAAAAATTATCATATATTGGGTTCAAACCCCCAAATAATTTCTTTGGACATCCTTGTATGGAACTTATGTTCGTACACATCATGTATAAGGATACATCACCAAGTTCACTACATCCCATGGGTACTCATACCCATGAAACACAAAAAAAAATATCCCATTCCTTTTATCCTCATTTTGTAGTACATTGTATTCTTCCAAACCCAAATCCATAACTCAATGTCAAAAAATCTATTTAAGTGCCAAACAATACCAAGTCATTTTGAATCACTGACCAATGCGAGGATTATTAATGAACATATGAATAAAGAGAGGTGGAAATAAAAGAAACAAATATATTGGATTTGAAAATGGCTTTCACATCACCCAATCCTTGATCATTGGCATTGAATTCAAAGTGAAAATTGAATGGTGTGTATTAATCAATCATTTCCATTTAATGAAATGAAAATTATAAATTTACAGGGACATTAATTTTCAATACATATTCTAAACAGGAATCCATTTTCTAAATCTAAAAAAGAGTATTAGAAACAATTAAAAAGACATGAAACATCAAATATTTTATTATTATGTAATACCATTACCACTAAAAGAATAATTGGTACTTCCCTACTGATCTTGGTCATTGGGTCACCGATATTATATTCTATTTTCCATTGTTAGTCTTCTACTGTTATAACTATAAATCTGAGGTTATGATGAGTAACCCTATAGAGAGGTGTGAAGTGTGTTTAATAAACCTGAAAAATATATAATTTTTTAGATAACTAAATAATAGACAAATTAAATCAATTAAATCAATTAATTATTCCACCCAGGGTGGCTTGACCTCAATGACCTAGGTGTGATTGATGAATACACCACTCGTAGAATAAAACCTATGTTCTTCAAATAATCACTATCTCAGATTTTTGATCTAAGGTTTCATATTAGTGGAAAATTCATTATTCTTGTGGATACTCCCATATGTACCAAAATATTATTTAAAACATTCTAATAGATAAAATAGAAAAAAATATTCATTATATCATCCTTATTTAGAGGGATTTTCATTTTAAAAAAACACATCCTTTAAAAAATCATGAAATTATTGAGTATGTTTATTGTTCTCAACACTCCTAATATATGTCATGAAGGTTCTCATACTACTGAAGGATGTTCAGCAACAAAATTTCTTACCCAAAAATAATCCTCTCATACTATCACCAATTTCTACTAGTTACACCAAGAATATGGATTTTTCCTTGGTCTAAAGAAAAACTATATCAATTATGCATGATCTATAATCAACATATCTCCACTGATAAAACATGTTGATGTTATCATGCAGCATGTCCGGATGTATGGGAAATTACATGCAGTTAGATAATATTCCCACTATACATATGATCTTCAATGGATTGATAAATATCAAACATAGCTTCCCTCCTTAACAAAATATTTGAGAACTATGTTGTTGTTAGATATTTAGGAATAAATTATCTCTCTAATAAAACAAAACATTCATATATAATTAGATCATGTAATAAAACTTATCGATAAAATTATTCTTCATATGATCATAGATCACATAAACCTTCTACTTCATCAACCACACTGACAGCATCCACGTTAGGGATGACTGTATAACCTAAATACCCTATTTGGGTGACATAAATGGTCTCATATATTGGTCCATGAAAGGATCCATACTACTATTAGAGTGGTAAATGTTTATATATGCTAAATCCACCAATGTAAAGTGATCCTTCTAGCTTGGGTAAAAATAAAATATGTCAAACATTGTCATATCTGTTGGAACCTATAGGTTTTTTCATTATAAGCTATTTTAGGTGTGGAACTGTATACCCATCCTTAAATGGTTAGAAAATGTTTCATGAAATACTCCTAAAAAATTATGAATGAAAAATCATGCTCAGTAGAAGATATCAAGGGTGTCCCATGCCACCGAGTGATCTACTCATTATAAAATAACCCTAGGATCCTCACCAAAATCTTCAATGTAAAATAATTTAAATCAGAAAACACAGTTAGTTGGTAGATAATCGCCTAGTTAGTTTCATTAAATCTCACTATACAGAGGATTATAATCATGAATCCACTAGTATTTCATCCCAAATTAACTTTATAACCTCATAAGGTGAGCCAAACCTATTATTACATGGATTTATACATTTACCTACTAATAGATGTGAAAGAAAAGATAAAAAGGGAATTATTTTTCGTCTTATCTATACAAAAAAACTAATAGTTGAGGTCTCAATACTTCTTCAACAATCCACGATATACAATTAAGGGTGAATTATGGAACTCCTTTAGGACATCCTTACACAACGTGCCATGCACCACCCTCTGTCCTCAAAAGAAGACAATATACCCCAACCCACCCTGTATAACTCATTTTTCCCTATAATATTTTAAATCATTATACATATACTTCAAGAGAAATGAACTAAGATGTTGTCTAATTCCAGGGCCTAGTGGGCCCAAAATTAATTTTTATAAAAATCATAAATAAATATTATATTGTGCATGAATGGTTAATTAAAAAAATAGGATATCAGTTAAACAGTTGATTAGATTAGAAATTTGAGACCATATTTGCATTCATTTATTGGTGATTACCTGAATAGAGGAATAAAATGAGTTGGAGTGGTACGTTCAGACACCTTGCTCATGGGTGATACATTAAGTAGATTAAAATGATTTATAAAAATAATTTATTTATTTAATTTAACAAACTTAAAATGATATAAATGTATCTATAAAAATACCTAGGGTATTCTCATAATAATTTGGATTTTTCAAGGTCTCTATATCCCTCTCCATTTAGTAAACAACGACAAAAAACCTCTAGATCACGGCGAATCGAAGCATGATGAATGCAGCAATATCTTCCAATCATTGCACAAGTGTTTTCTTCATAAACAATCAGTCCCAAATAGAAGTAAGACTGGTTATATGTGGTTTATCTCCCTTATAATAAATCTATTAAGGGGATCAATAATCCCCCTTTTCAATGTGTCTTTTATAACCTTCACATGTTCCAGAGTGTTGAAATTTAATTAATTTCCTATTTTTCATCTATCCTTGGTGAACCGTTTTAGATCACCTACCATGAATTCTTGGACCATGAGGATTGAACCATTTTTCATACTTTTATGCATTATTTTTTTCCCTCTACATCATTGGAATCCTCCGGGTTCCCACATCCATAGTTTATAGGATAATCATCCTCAATCCGGTACCCAGATTCGTGATGGAATAATGAAACCATAATTATTTTGAAAGCAAATCATAGATATGGAATCTTCATGTATTTTGGATGACCAATTTAGATCTCAAACATCATGTGATCTAAGGATCAAGATATGAATTTTTTATGAATAATTTATTATACCCTTTCAGATGAAAAAGTTGTTTTCGAGCAAGCAGTGGCCTAGAAATGCAATTCGATGCCAAATATAATGTTTATAGAAGAAATCATAGAAGGATATGTGGTGGTTAAACTATATTAGTCATGTGGAGACTTGATCTAAAGAACTAAATATTCTGTAAAAATCATGACTACATAAAAATTAAAACTATGAACACACTATGTATAGCTGTTTCCTGTGGTGACTCTAGGGTTTTGGAAACACATAACGTTGTTATGACGTGTATATAGCATGACACACTATTTACTCAAAATCCATGTGAGTAAGAAATATTATGCGTCAAATGGAAAGGAACATTCCATGTACTGATGTACACATATATGGTGTCTGAGTACTCAAACTGGACTAGAGAACAAGGCCTCAATCCTTGTTATTACGGACACAACATGCATTCCACCAACAATGTATGCTCGACTACATGGGATGGAGAAATATGACTTCTAGGAACATGAAAAGGTTATAGAGCGGGAAAAAAGATTGTATTCCCATGGTCTATCTCAAAAGATCTTCATACATCCTTATCTCCTATGTTTGGACATGGATTTATCCCATTTTTAGCCTATCCTAAGTGTTTTTACGCATAGAACATAGTGGTTCCCTCAGAAGAGGCTTTCAAGATATGATGTGATTTTTACAAGATTAGAACACAATGTGGTAATAACTAATGATGGTAGTAATCATACATTATTACCATAGCATCATATGTTTAACCCTAGAGTTGGGTTGGGTAGTGGAGTTTCCATGAGATAGTATCAGTCTTACACTCTAGTTGGTCATAGTAGTGGCATTACCCGATTAACATTCCAATTTACCCTCTAGTAGGACTAGGTGTTATATTTTACCCAAATTTCAGGATTAGTGCCTTCTTAGGATAGGCAATGGTATTTCCCATTGACTGTTTAGGGCTTACCCACTAGTAGGGTTTTGTAGTGACATTCAGTGATGACATCGTCTAGGCATAACCTTCCAGCCAGGATAGGAAGTGTAGGTCTCTTATGACTCTCAAGGTTTACCCTTTAGTAGGACTATAAAGTAGAATACCTTGATAACATTCCCAAACAGAACCCTCGAGCTGATCTAGGCATTGGAGTTTCATGGTGACTATATGAGTCGGACCCTTTGGTTGCACCAAGGCATGAGATACTTACCGAAAATTTATACCCCGTTGACTTTGTCAAACAATGATAAGATGTGGTACGATGTACCTAAAGACTCACAAGGAAGTGGGAAACATTAACCACTAAAAAAAATCCTTGTGACATGACCTAAAACTATATGGGAATGTTAATTACACAAAAATAAGATAGTATCAAGGTGCGGTAATTGAATCCATTATAATTATGTGTTTGTGGATGATGTGTAAGGTGTTGAGCATCATTGAGGGAGTTCATTTGGGACAATTGGATACTCATTTTCTTGGGTTGATTTATGAGATAGAGATACTATTACTCTGTAATTTTGGATTATTTTAATGAGTATATATATATTTATATCCTTCTTAAGTTCCAACTTCTTTGGTTGTAGTTACTCTCCTCCTAGGCTAGGCGAAGATGCGAAGGGTATGCCACATTCATTATGTGTCTAGATTCTCATGAATGGATGAGTCAACTCTTCTACTAATTGTTGTGAATACATGATGAGAAGTTCATCTTATCACTATTTCATTCTCCTTGTGTTTGGACAAGTTTATTTTCATTACATTGTTGGGTTGTGCTATATTCCTTTACTGCACCTATTTTATATACTATTTTCCTCTTTAGTTTTACCTTTTACTACTCCCCCTTCACCATCTTCATGTATTTCTATTGGGTAAGTATATACTCACCCCTACATGGGATTCTCCCAACACAGGTTGTGTCTTTTAAAGAAGAAAAATAGGTCGATCAGGACATCTGAGGAGGTTAGAGTTACAAGGTGCTTGGATGACACAATATTGTCATGGCGTGGGATCTAGGAGATGGTCTCTCTCAGCTATCTAAATATCAAGTTTCCCATCAGTTTAGAACACTTCTTTGTTTTGGCATGAATTTTTTACCTTTTCTTTTATGTTTACAAAACATTACTTCACATTCATTAGTGGTCCATGCATATTTGGTTTATTTATAGTAGTGTTTCATATTTTATTACATTACCTCTAAACTTTTTCATTTATTTTGATGTGTTTGTGAATAAATGTTCTTAGAAAAAGGCCTCCAAACGTTTATTTATTCCTTCCACGCTTTTCCCCTCCACATGGACTATGGAGGAGGGATTGGGGTGGTTGTTTCTAGGGCCCTAGCTTGGGTCAGGTTGTGAATGATTGTTATTAATGTAATTTCATTCATTTGGATGTAGTTAGAATATTTCACCTTAAGATGATTGGTTGGGGATATGTAAATTGTGTCAAAGTGTATCTATTGTAGCTCTCAGACCAGGGAGTCCATTGAGGGTGTAGGGAGATGACGAATCCAATCATCTAGCCACTGACTACCTGCTTGTCAACGTAGCATGTTGAAACATTTGTTATAGGGATTTGTGGTACACAAAACTTATAAATTGAGTCTTTTTCTATCCTTCTTGAGTCATATCACAATTTTTGTTGACATATATATTATCATCTAACTATAGTAAACCTTGATAACATTTTGGATGCCTCTATGATTCCAGCCACCCAGGATACCAAATTCAGTTCATGATGATAACCCTATGAGAGACAAGGTGTCAGTTTGGGGTCTATCTTGTGATCCCCTTCCTCCAGCTGGGAATGTAGAAACACCCACATCTTTTGAGTTGTAGATCACCCTTGAAGATCATGATGAGGACATGTAGAGGACGATTATAGTCTGTGAGTTCTAGCAATAGAGACCCTGAGGTTCCGAAGTGTTCCGGATCCTTGTGATGAAACAGATTATCTATAGTTATTGTTCTATATATTCTTGATTATTGAGACCTCAACCAACCAAATGATAGATTTAGAAGCCTGTATTTTCCATGGAGTATGTAAAATTTCCTGGATCTTAATTACTCAAATGCACGATGAGTCTAGAATTTAACAAGATGACTTTCAACAACTATTCAATCAGTAGTTTTACCCATCCTGCATAAATTTAGTTCATATCCAGAAGATTTTGGAGCATTCGAAAGGAGGTATTATATAGGTTGTTTATGAATATATATATTTACAGACCTTACACAATACTCTTCTGGAATGATCTAAAATGTATTCTTCTGAGAATAGATGTTTGATTAGGTGATCTACATAGGTATCTAAGCCAGCATTTTGAGCTTTTGTATCCCCACCTAAACTGAGGTGCTATTGAGGGGATTATTGATGGAGTTCTTTATGTTCAAGGGATTCTAGTTAGTTGGAGCTAGAATTGGGTGCAATAGTGATGAATCATCTACACTAGATGGCATGTTCCGAAGATCTAAGAATAGGAGAACC
Source organism: Viscum album (assembly GCA_963277665.1). Taxonomy (NCBI): domain Eukaryota; kingdom Viridiplantae; phylum Streptophyta; class Magnoliopsida; order Santalales; family Viscaceae; genus Viscum; species Viscum album. The sequence goes on from OY728151.1 coordinate 2,092,319,867, forward strand.
TTACATGAGTACTCTTTGGAACCTGGTCATATGGCACTAGGAAAATGTAGAGAACTAGATAATCATAGACATGAGAGGTTATTTAATTATTACTGTAAATTTCACACGTCACATCACTACACAACCTGATATGTTGAGAATCACAAATAGATTTCTAATGGAACACCACAGAAAAGACAATGTCATGATCATGGACCCCCTAAGTAGGGATATGATGGTCCCTAGAGAGGTTCAGTTGGAAGAGGAGTAGGAGGAGATGATGGTAGAGGAACGTGCTATGGGAACCTTCCACCATCACCACCAGGTGACCTACATCAGGCTTAGGGAGTCGGCGGTCGGGGATGCATGTAGATGTAGGCTTTGGATGTCTATGGTCCCATAGAATGTGAGATGATTTGATGTACGATATGTGTTGATTATACTCATTCCCTAGTATTAGTGAAAAAATGTCCTCTACTTATTATATCTTCATACTCATAGGGTTTGATCTATTTCTCCATGTAGTAACGATAGCATAAAATATTCATCTTGAGGTTTTTATAGGGAACACTTCTTTTGTCTCCTACATCTTCAAGCTATGTGAGAAATCACTTATAGGATAGAGGTTCATGGTATATATTTTGGTTTTCATGAAGAAACCATATGAAATCTTCTTGGGTATGAATTGGATTTGTAGTGTTCAATACCATATTTAATTTCACCATATAAAATTCAAATGCCTTTATAGTGAGGGGATGAGATTCTCTTTTTTTGTTAAGAGAGATCACATTGTAGGACTTGTAGATTCCATGAGCAGAATATTTCATCCAATAAAACATCTGATGGGGTGTTTAATCCTTAGTGTAATAGACTCTTCATCATTTTGGTTCCTTTATTTATGGAAAATTAAATGGTTGTATTTCCCATGTATTCTTTAGGACTGCTTCCGAGATGGGAGATGGATTATTTCATTGACTTGAAACTAGGGACTACACTGATATATTCTCTGTAATATCATAAAGAACCAACTACACTCTAGGAATGACAGTTGTACTTGGGGGATGTTTGTGATAATGGTTTCATCAGGCCAAGTGTGTCCCCCTGGGAAGCTCTAGTTTTTTTAAAAAATGGCAGATGGGAGATTACTGATTTTCATTGATTATCATCACCAAAACCATTCCATGATAAAGAGAAAAATTCCAATTTACAGTAATTAATGACTTCTTTTATTAGTTGGGATGTGTGAGATGGTTCATGAAGATCTATCTGTGGTATTTCTACAACCAGTTGAGGGTTTTCATTTCTGAAATTATAAAGTTATCTTTTTGATGATTCTATTGACACCACAAGTTATTAGGGATTCCCTTTTGAGTGAAAAATTCACATGTAATCTTTATGGCTTTGATGAACCAGATTTTATAGATATAAATGGACTATATTGTTGTTTTATTCATTGATTACATACACATCTACTCTAAAATAATAGTGGAGCATGTATAGAACTTGACAATGGTTTTTGATTTACTCCGAAATCACTATCATTATAAAAACCGATTAAAGTGTCAATTATGGATAGATAATGTTCACTATCTATGGAATTTCATTTAAAAAAAAAAGTGTCATGGATCCATAAAATATAGATGTAGTTCCTACTTGGGAACCACACAAGAATGATTCAGAGGTGCAAACATTCCATGGCATAGAAGAGTACTACAATAGGTTCATGGTATAATCTTCTAAAATGTCAACCCCTTTGACCACCCTGATGAACATGGGACAACTATTTACCTAGTATAAGCTTTGTTAGAGGGCCTTTGAAGAGTTGAGGTAGAGGATGATGAGCACACTATTACTGAGATTATTATAGGATGGAATTGAGTAAAAAATTTATGGTGATGCCTTATATGTGAGGCTTGGTGGCATGTTGATTCAATGACATGTAGTTATATCATATGTGTCGTGGATGTTGAGACCCATTGAGAAGAACTAAATGACTAAAAACATGGAGTTAGTAGTTGTAGTATTTTCCCTAAGGATTTAGAGACACTACCTTCTGGGGGAGAATTATGGTTTTCTAAGACCACCAGAGTCTCAGGTACATATTCACATAGAGAGACATGAACCTCAGACACCGATGCTGGCTAGAGTTCCTATTGGACTAAAAATTTGAGAATGTATATACTCTAGGAAAATGATATGTTGTAAAATATTCCCTTAGTAGGATGTGTAAAGATCTCTTAGTTAATGGTTTTTTAGAGAAATTATCTTCCCTACAACTAAACCTGATGCACAAGGTGGGTACAAATTTTCTTCATTAATTAGTGTTGACTCCTTCCCTCCTCAAGTGTGTTAGAGAGTCCCAGCTAGGGGACATCGACTATGATTTGTCTTGTTATTAGATACTCACAGGAGACTACCTAGATTGATATTCTAATTGAGGTAATAATGAAATCATGTTCCAAGGGAGAATAGTGGTTCTAGTCGTAATACATGATGACGTGGTGAATGATTTCCACACTTATCCCTTAGTTATACATCCTGGTGTGAGGAATATGTATAGAGATATTCCGTGGTTGTTTTGGTTTTCCAACATGGGAAAAATCATAGATTATTTCATCTCTTGGTGTGTATCCTATCACAAGGTGAAGGCTGATCACCGTGTTCTAATATGTTTTTTAAAGTCCCTTGAGATTCCGAAGAGGAAATGGGATGACATATTGTTTGAATTTCTAATAGGTATTTCACACATTTTGAAGATCCAAGAATACATGTTGGTGATAGTTGACTAACTAATGAAGTTTTCACACTTCCTTTCCATTATGGAGTATAATTTGGTGGTTTTTTTGGAAAAGTTGTACATACATGAGTCTTTCCACCTTTGAGGGGTACCAATAACGCTTGTCTCCAATCGTGATGTTCAGTTTATGTCAAGATTGTGGGGATTACTACAAGAGGAAATTTTGAGCTAGATGTAGATGATTACAGCCTCTCACACCCAAACCTATGTTTAGACCAAGCACACTATCCATGTGTTATAGTATATGTTGAGGTCCTTCACGTTGGACTTCGACCAGAGTGGGGAGGATCACCATCACATGGTAGAGTCTGTATACAACAGCAACTACCACTCTAACATAAGTATGAAACCTTTTAAGGCCCTATATGTGAGACCCTATTGGTCACCCATATGCTATATAGAGATTGGAAATTCAACATTATGGTCCTAATGTTGGTGTAGAAAAAAAATGGAGAAACTGAAGGTTATCCATGAGCAGATGAGGATCGATATGAGAAAATAGAAATATTATGCAGAAAATCATCACTGAACCTTGGAGTTCAATATCGAGACCATGTTTTCCTGATAGTCTTCTCATGAAGAGGAATTCCATGTTTTTGATGGGGAGGAAATATATCCTTGAGGCCCATCAGGTTGTTTGAGATCTTGTAGGGGGTTGGAGAGGATGTATATCACCTCACCCTACCACCATAGTGGGAGTGGGTGCACGACGCCTTCCATGAGTTGTATTTTAGGATATATGTGAATTATCATATACACATCATCATTTGGACAAGATGGACAACAAGGATAAAGACACCATTATATAGAACCTGGTAGTGATATAAGATCAACATGAGCATACCTTGTATGGGCGGACCATCCCTTAAGATCCCATGTTGTGGTAAAATAGAAATGTGCAGGAGAGTTATTAGGATAACTAATGAAAATGAGAGCTTGTGTGTCATTGGTTAACAAAATTAAATGATACAATTCCTAAATTATTGATCAGATTAGAAATATGATTCCACGGTTGGGTCCAGAATGTGGTGTTTACCCTAGGAGACAAATAAAATGAGTCACCATGGGACATTGGAACCCCTTTCTCATGGGAAATATGTTACGTAGGTTAAATTAATTTATTAATATAATTAATTTATTTATTTTACCTAACTCAAGATGTTAAATATATATAAATACATATATCTCCATAGAAAAATATCCAGGGTTGGATCATATGCTTTGGGATTTTCCAAGACGTATCATTTCATCCACCTTTGGTATATGATGTTAAAACCCCTTAGATCATGGTGAATTGAAGCACTTAGAATGTAACCGCTTCTTCCAATCATTGTGTGGGAGTGTTCTTCACCAGTGATCGATATGAAAAAGAATATTGACTCATTATATGTGTTTTTTCTTACATATAATTATAAAAATCATTAAATCATTAATATTCCATCAATATGTGACTTTTATAACCCTTTTATGTTCTTTGGAATTGAAATTTAATTAATTTTATACATGATCAAATAATCTCAATGCCCTTTTCATGATCATTGGCCAAGAATGCCTGTCCAGTGATGTATAAACACTTGTTTTAGTGTTTTTATCCCATATTTTTGGCATTATTCATCGTTTTAATCCCTTTTGGTTCCTTCTTTGATAGTTTTCAGGGGACCCTAGCATGATCGGTTACCCAGATTCAGGATGGAATGAGGAAACATTGACGATCTTGTGAGTGAATCACAGATCTAGAGTATTCATGGTTGAAGGATGACTGATTCGATGTTCAAGCATCAAGTGAACAAACGATGAAGGAATTAATGTAGGATGAACAAAGAAAAAACCCTTCCTAATGAATGATTGTTACTTCTAGAGAGCAGCGACATGATATCATGATTTGCAGCCAGATCCAATGTTTATAGACGTAATCATAGTGGGATCATATGCGTTTTGACGTAGTTCGATGCATGGAGACCAAATCTAAAAATTTAATCTTTCTGAAACAATCACAACTATACACTATGTAAAAAATAAGTGCACACGACGTGTAGCCATGTGTAGCGGTGATGCTAGGGTTTTGGAATCTATAAGGATAGAACAACGTGAATTTATCATGGAACACCATGTACCTCCTATCCATTTGAGTATATTGTGTGATGGGTCACATGGCCAGACACATGCCAAGTACTGATGAACAAGGACACAAGTCTATGCTCAAAGACATGGTGTTAGGATATAACCCTGATCCTCATTAGTCTAGAAACAGTGTATAGTCCACCTACACAGCAAGTTCTACTATATGGGGTGGACGTGTTTGACATCTAGGAAAATGTTTTGTCTCTAGAGTAAGACCAATCACCTTGTGGGTTCCCTTACAAGTCGTTTTCCCCTTGATCTATTCATAGTGATATTTTATCGTTTGTATCTCCTTTATTTATACTCATATTTTTTAATTGGAGTATCATATCCTTAGTATTTTTTCATGTCAAATTCCATGGTTCCCTTGAATGTGGATTTAGAATAAGATGTGAATGATATGATTTTATCATGTGTTGAGGCTATACCAAATGATGGTAGTAATCATACAAAATCAACAAAGAATCCCGGGTTTCTAGCCTCCAGTAGGGCTAGGTAGTGGAGTTCCACAAAGACATTACTGAGCATACCCTCTAGTAAGACTAGGTAGTGGAATTCGCTGATGATCTACCTTAGTTTCCGTATTTTACGACTCGAATGCGGGTTTCCTCGAAATTCCAGGAGTACCCACTAGCTGGGTTAGGTTGTGGAATTCATGGATGATAGTTTCAGGATTACCCTCTAGTAGGGTTAGGTAGTGGCATTCCCTGACCACATCTTATAGACATAATTCTCTAGTTGTGCTGGTATGTTGACTTCCCTAAGGAATCATTGGGCTTACCCTTTAGTAGGACTAGTTATTGGCATTCCCCAATGAATTTTCTGAGTATAACACTCTAGCCGGGCTGGGCAGTGGAGTTCTTCAAAGACTATCAGTGTTGGAACCACCAGCCATACTAGGGAATGAGATACATACCAAATATTTTTCCCCCTTGAATGTGTGATAGAGTGATAGGATGTGGTATTAAATACCTCTAGACTCACAAGTAAAAGATATTATTTCTCCACTGATACATGTCTTCATAACAAGACCTTATACCATGCGGGCGAGTCTGTGTCAGTAAAACCAGATAGTATCAAGGTGTGGTGATTGAGCCCAATAAACATATGTGTTAATGGAAGATGTGTTAGGTGTTGGGTATCGTAGATGGACTTATTTTGGAACTGTTGGATACTAGTCTTCTTGGGTTGGTATATGGTATGAATATGCACTTACACTCTCGTCTGGGTTTCCATGACTGAGCATATATATATATATATATATATATATATATATATATATCCTTCTTCAGTACCTTCACCATTGATTTTTGATACTCACCATCCAGGAGAGGCAAAAAACCATGAGGTATGCAACATGATTCTTGTTTATTTCTTCTCGTGGTTATATGAGTCTACCATCATTATATAGGTAGTGAATAATCAAGGATAAGATCATCTTATAAATGTTTCTAGAAGCTTTTGTTTAAATGAGTTTACTTTAACTCTTTTATTGTGTTGAGATTTACTCTTTTATTGTACCTTATTCTATCTATTATTTTATTATTTAGTAGTATCTTTTACTTTTCCCCCATCTCCATTTTTAGGTGTTCAAAATTTTATGTATATACCCACACCTATAATGGACTCTCCCAATATGTGTCATGTCTTTTGTATATGGAAGATAGGTCGATTGGGACTTTAGAAGAGGTTTGGGATATGGGGTTCTTAGACCACATATGTTGGTCATGGCTTGATATTCAAGATCTAGGCTCCCTCATCTATCTTACATGTAATGTTTCTGTTATTTTTTGAATTCTATTCTAGTTGGGAATGAATTTTCTTCCATTCTTTTCAGTTTACACTACCGTACATCTTACTTTTTAGAGGTCCATGCATGTTTAGATTATTTATATCACTACTGAATCTTTTAGTTATTTTCCACTACACTTTTTAATTGAGTTGGTTGTGTGTTTCTATCTAAAAATACTTAGGAAATGGATTCTTCGAGTTTAGTTATACCTTCGGCAATTTTCACCACCCCTAGCCTTTGGAGGAGGGCTTGGGGTAGTTGCGGCTCAAGCTCTGGCTTTTTCCACCCATTCCCCCACCCCCACCATTTAAAAATGAAAATGATACAACACCAATGAATATATTATCATTGAAAATTATTTCAATTAATACCCTCAAGCTCCACATCTCCTATAAAATAAAAATAATTAGAGACACCACCATAAATTGAAGATATGCGACAACCCCTCTTCCACTAAAGAAAACTATAACGAGGAAAACATTTCAGAAACTCACCCTAATTAAAATTCCCATATTAATTGTTTATGGTAATTTTATTTATTCTCAACATTTTTATAAATGTAATATAAAATTGTTCGGGATATATTAAGACTGATTTTTAAGGTATTTCTACATACTTATCAGTGAGTTTGAAGTATTTTTGTCAGTCTTTGAAGGAATCTAAAATTATGTAACTAAAACTAGAAGTTGGTTATGTCATGGTGTATAAGACTTTTTGGGTTATCATAGGACTTTTCCCGGAACCTAGTATAAATTTTGGTTTAGGTGGTATGACTTAATTAATGGATAAAATCATTATATAAGATAATTCAATAATATAAGTTACTACATTATAATACATAAAAGAAATCACATTTGACTTTCTTAGAGATACATAATACTTTTCTGTGGTCAAAATAATTACATCCATGTCATAATTTTAGAAAAAATAAATGAGTCTTATTCTATGTTCATAATAATTCTAGGAAATCTAGTAATTAATTAGATACCCTAGCATACAACTTTGATTACATTTAATACTTTCAACATAGGACATAGGTCATATATGTTAAACTATTCAGTGGTGTATTATATCATTCGATTGAATTTTTTTGAGAATCCTACTATTTGAATCTTATTATTTTTTATTCTGTTATATTCTCAATGGAATATAACTGGATGATGGTATATATACAAATTAGTGATTAAAAAATATATCTAAATTTTTATTAATAATAAATGAATAATCCATGGTAAATTTACCATAAATAATGACATAGTCCTTGAGAAAAACATAATGAATGATTATGATGTTTCTTCTAGATAACAAAAATTTAAATGGTATGTTGTTTATCTGTTCATCAGTTATGAAATCACATACTAATAATGATTTTATATAATATTATTCTTTAGATTTTTAGGATATTTTTAAGAAGACATGTTTTTTTTTCATAAATACATTCATGTATATATATGAAAATGTTATAAGGTTGGGAAAATTAAAGGTGATGTAATTCTAGTAAAAAAAACAAAACTAACACATGATATTCTTTGGAATTCATAAGCACATTTTTAGTATTTCTAGATAAGATATTATTTTTTAATGTTTAATACTTTAATTTTTATTTTTTTAAGAATATGTAACAATCGAGGATTTTATGTTATGTCTCTTTTTAAAAATAATATTTTGGTTATATTACATTGCACACAATACCCAAATTATTTGTACAATGAATAATTTTTATAACCAAGCTGTTAAATTGGACAGAATTAATAATAATAATCAAAATATGAAATTTATATATTATATATTTAATAAATTTTCTTCAAAGTCATACAAATTATTATATAGGCATAATATAAAAATAAATCCAATTTTAAGCATAAGAAGCTATATTTTTCTAAAGGCAATATAGTCACCTTTTAATCGAAGAATTTTCTTAAATATATCTATTCATAAATTTTAAAAATATATTTTTATAAAACTTTTTATTTTAAATCTGAATATAAAAACAAACATTTGTTGAATAATTGGTATTATTTTACTAAGATTCATTTGTGATGAATAGTTAAATTTATTTGAAAACAACTTTTTCATCTAAATAATATAAAGTGGTAAATTATTTTTATGACTAAATTTAAAGTATTATTAGAAGAATTTTTTATTTAATTAAATTTATGGATTTTTAATTAATTTTACAATGAATTTTTATATAAAAAGATTTCAATATTTTTAACATTGTCACTTTAAAAACATGTTTTCTCTTTTCTATAATTGGATTGATTTTAAATTAATTTTATCCAATTTTTTAATGAATTTAGAAACATTGATTCCATATTTGAAATCATAATGTTATAATTTATTAAATTTTATCCTTATATTTTTTTGACAAAATGAATAGTATTTATTATTTTTATAATTACCATGGATAAGGGTAAATGGGATAAATAAGGGTAAAAATATTATTATAAGTATTTTAAAAATACCCTAACGATTTTCATAATTTTATTATTTGAGTGCGTGTTGACCAAAATCATTCATGGGATGATATTTTGTCCTATTGGATCCAAAAGTATGTCTTTATGACTTTTATAGTATTTTATTCTTTGAAAATCCAAATAAGTCATACTCATGTTTTAAAAAAAATTTAACTTTTTAATATGTGTTTATTCAGAAAATATGTTATACTAAAAATATTTATATAGAAGATAAATTCATTATTTTCATAATGATAACTTATTTTTAATTTTTATGGAATGAATGGTTAAATTTAAGGCACACATAATGATGATGGAGTAATTGTTTAATCAACAGACATCTCAAATAATGGTTATAAAAATATAAAATAATTTTTATTTAACATAATTAATGAAATTCATATTTTTTATATATTATCTAAACATATTATAGAATAATTAAATTTTTTTTTCATTGAAATGTTCTATATAGATATTTTTTAAAAGTCAATGTAATGAATAGAGAAAAAAATTGTAATTAATGACATTTTAAAATAAATAATATTTTATAAAACGATATAAAATACAAAAAAATATATAATTTTTGCCTTACTATTGGGATAAGGTTTAATATATTATCTAATATTCATTTATGGTTAGATTTTTATTTTATATTAACTATATTTTCCCTGAAGAAGTAAAAACACATGTAGTCACAGTAAGGGTTAAAGAGATTAAATAAGATTTAAAGCCAAAAGTATGGGTAATAACATGACATAAAAATGTATAAAAATAATTTTTTGAAAAGGATTATACCGTTATACCCTTAAAATAAAATTATAAATATTTAATGGATACTTTTTTGTGAAAATAAATTATATATTTTTTAAATCATATATTAATATAAAATTTAACACTCTTTGTATGTAATGTATTTTATGTGTCCCATGAAGAAAAATCAATATATGAATTAAAATAAATGAATATTTTGATATTAATGAAATTATTTCTATTATATAATTTTTTTATAAGTTATATAGTTACCTTATATTATTTTTCAATGCTAATATAGTATTTATTTAATTAATAGAAAAAATAAATTAATTAATTTAAAAGTATTACTTTTGAAATATTTGGTATGAATTAAGGATGAAAATTAATTTTATGGATATGTATAATATATTAGATATTTTTTAAAACAATAGATTCTAATTCAAAAAATTTCATGATGTGTTGGAAGCCAAATTAAATAAATTGTATCAAATTTTACAATAATGTTTTAGAAGGAATTAATATTTTATTAAAGTATTTAATAATAGGTAAAAGTTAAATAATCACAAATTGGATAATGTATGGTATAATATTTCTTCCATTAGTAATTTATATTCCATTTAAATTCATTTTCAAAAGAATATATTTATTATTTTTTAATACATTGAGAATTTCTGAAAGTGGCCCTCAAATAAATTATAAATGAGACCCACCTACCTTAATTCCTCACACTAATGTTGGTATTATATCTAAAAACCCAATATAATTTCTCTTAAAAACATCCTTAGATAATTTATGGAGGTTCTGGTACTTCCAAAGGACCTACTATATATTATTTATAAAAATATAAAATGAATTTCACTAAAGAACATGAAATCATCTTTATCGGCTCTTTTACATTTGTCTCTTCTTTCACTAACTCTTAATATTATTTTCCATTATAAAGTAAAAAATATAGAATCATATATATTATGATATTTTATTATGATTATGGTATATCCATATTCCTCTTTATATCCACCCCTTGAAAAAGGAAAGTGCCGCATGTGTGTACGTATGACTTATCAGCTCCACATCGTGGGGTTATATGTTTTTCATCACCACATTTCATTGATGTGAGAAATGATTGAAATATTGGATATATATGAAATTTTCGTTATGATATTTATTTTTTAATAATATATATACCATCCACATAATTACTATTTCACCATTATGGGAATGAAACTTTTACTCATGCGTACATACAACTAACCATCTCAATGAAGAGATGTGATTCATTTAAAAATGATTATAAAAATTTATCTAATGAATAAATATTATATCAATGAACTTAATAATATTCTAGACATATTGGACCAATATCCTATGTAAAATAACCTTTACATTCATAACAAAACATGCATGGGATAGAGGAGCAGTTAAAACCCAAAATAGGGTTAATAATGAAATATTATTAACAAATTGCTATAAGAAGATAGTATATGATGTAATAAATATGAACAAGGTTATTATATTAGTTAATAACATGCTTAAAACCATTATACATAAGTTCATGTAATGTTCTAAAAATTATAGAAAAAGGTAAGGGACATCCTCTCAATCTCCTTTAAATGAGGCATTTCTTCAGATTATACACCCACATTTTATTATGATGTGCATATAAATACCCTTTGAAATATAATGTCATTAATTTATTCATCATGATGTTATATAATTTTTTTAAATGTTATTCTTCCATGGGACATATGATTTAAACATTCAATGTTTCTTGGGAATGGTTGATGGGTTAAGGATATAATTATCAATTTTTTTGTCTTCATTAAATTTATTATATATTTATTTATTTATTTATTTAAAATTATTTTAAATGATATTTTATGTCTATTTATAATTTCATTTAATTTTTTTTAAAATGGAATATTTTTACGTGTTTTATAAGGAACTTTTCAAAAAATAACAAAATAAATATTTTATTCTTAACATATACGACAATAATGGATTTTTTGATTTTATAGACATTATTTTAATTTTTTATTCCTTTTCAAAATTTGTTTTTTCCATAAATTAATAAAAAGAATTATATATTGGGTATTTAGGTTATGGTATTGAAAATGGATTCTTAAATAAAAGTTTAATTTTTATATGAAATTGTTTCTCATATGTGTTTAATAAGAGTTCATTTATAAATAAATATTCAGTGCTATCATTCAATTTCATTTCAACTATGTCAAATACATTGTGTAATATTTTACTTCAATGAGTTTTATCTCTTATGATACCATCATCCTAGCTTTAGTAAATGGTTTATGGTATGTTTTAAAAATACAATTTCAGTATTTATAAATTGGAGATTTATTTTTTGAGTGTTTGGATATTTTTATATATGTTTTCTTAATAATATTTGACACCACATGATTTCATGGAATGAATCTTTTTATATTTAATATCCTTGATATCTTATGTTTCACACAATACACATCTTAACCGTAGAGAGAAATATTATAATAATATTACTATTAAATTTAATGGAATTATTTGTACTAATAAAATTATAAAATATATATGTTATATATTTCATAAAATGTTTTTACATTCGTACAAATTATTTTATAGTCATAAGATAATAATTGATCCAATATTAAGCATAAAAATCAATATTTTTCTAAATACATTTTTGTCCCCTTTTAATGGATCAATTATTATAAATAAATTTTTGGAAACATTAATAAATACAAATTGAATAAATAAACTTATTATTTTACATGATAATATAATAATTTTCTTTGGTTGAAATATTCGTATTTTTCTGATAAGATTCATGTTTTGATGAATAGTGAATAATACTAAAATTTATTAGAAAATAACATTTTCATCTAAATACATTATAGTGTGAAATAATATTTTCTATGGATTTTAATGTATAAATATATATTTTGTTCATTTAAACCAATTTAAATCATTGGTATCAATTTCACATTTAATTTGGTTAAAAAACATTTCAATCTTTTGAAAGTTTACAATTTAAAAACATGCTTGCACATTTGGTTAACATGATTAATGTACAATTAATGTTATTAAATTTTATATTTTACATTTTGAAAAAATAATTACATATTTGGAATCAGATGGTTTGAATTTAGTAAATATTTCCTATTTATTTTGGGAAATTATGAATAGAAATATTAATATTTTTTAAATTACAATGATTAAAGGTAATTTAGGTAATTAAGGGTATAAATATTATTATATGAATTATCCAATTACTCTAACACATGTCCTAATTTTATTGGATGAGTGATTGTAATCCAAAATCATCCTTGGGATTAATTTATTTCCACTTTAATCTACTTATTATTATTTAAGGATTTAATAGTATTTTATTCTATGAAAAATAAAATATGTCATACTTATGTTTTTAATATGTATTGCATTTTTATCTGATTATACAGAAGTTATTAATGAATATAAATAGTAATTTTAAATCTAAAATGATTATCCTCATCAAAATAATTATTTTCACATTTTTATGGAATAAATTTTAAAATAAAAGGCAATGTCAATGATGATGTGGTAATTGTTTAATTAATGGACATATCAAATAAATCTGAAAAAATAATAAAATAAATTAAATTTGACATTAGTAATGTCATCAATGAAATTTATAGATTATATTTAAATATTAGGGTGCATTATGGTTTTTGGTTCAACATTATCTTCTGTATTGATATTTTTTAAATGTCGATCTTTTGAATACAGTCAAAATTGACATTATTGTTATTTTAAAAATAAATAAATTTTATTAAATGATAAAAATTATTAATATCTAGAATATTGACAAATTATTTGGATAGTGTTGAAAATATCATAAAATATCCATTTATGGGTTGTTAGGAATTTTATAGAATATAAATTATCTCTTAAGAAGTAAAAACACATCTGGTCAGGGTAAGAGTTAAAGGGATTAAATAAGGATTAAAGCCAAAAGAGAATCATATGTATGGGACCTAAACTAGTATAAAATATATTTTATTAATATTATTCAACACTTATCACCTTAATATCTAATTTTAGTTGTTTTATGGACACATTTACATGAAAATTACTTATATAGTATTTAAATAAAATATAGTTACAATATGTCACACTTGTTTTATTTAATATGATTTATTTGTCAATATGGAGATAAAATATAGATTTTAAGAAAAATAAATTTCTATTTTTATATTAATAAAATTAATTTCATTATATATGTTTATTCTAATTTTTTATAAATTATATAGTTACCTAAAATTCTTCTACAATGCTAAAAAATTATTTATTTATTGAACCTAAAAATAATATTTTTTTAAAAGTATTACATTTGATATATCTGGGGTGAATTAATGTGTGTAATTAATTTTATGGATATATTAGATATATTATAGATTTATTAAATAATTATATTCTAATTTAAATTTCTTCTTTATGTATTCATAAAAATTAATTAAATAGTATCAAATTTCTAATTAATGATAATTTATTAAATTAATAATTTATTTAATTTTTTAAGACCCACAAAAATATTAAATAACCACAAAGGCGACAAAATATGATCTAAAATTTATATGCCTATTCCTTTATAGACCAATTTTAAGTATTATAGTCTACAATATCCTTATTATATTTTACTATTTTGATGGATTCTGAAAATGCCCCTCACCTCAATTATAAAAGGGAACCTCCTACCCCGCATCCTCATAATAATTTGAGTCATATATCTCAAAAAAAAAATATAAATTTACGTTAAAATAGTCCTTATTTTTGTTTTATAGTTTCTATTCCTTCATAATTACCTAACATAGATCATTATAAGTAATTAAAGGAAGTTCGCCGAAGAAGAGGTAATCTTCATAATCAAGAAATTCAAGCGAGTTTCTTATTCAACATCATCGTAATGTGATGTTTACATTATAAAGTAATAAATACTATATCATCTATATTTTAATATTTTATTATGATTATGGTAAAACCATTCTCCACCATACATGAATCCTATGAAAAATGAAAGCACCATGTGTGCGTACGTATGGCTTATTGTCTCCATGGCGTAGTGTAATATGTTTTTCATCACTACATTACATTGATGGGTATAATTATTTAAATAATTGTAATTTATGATAATTAATAATATATATATATTTGGGAAATATTAATATACCATCCAATCCATTAACATTTCACCAATAAAAGAATTTTATCGTCACTCATGTGTAGGTACAACCAATCGTCTACATGACACGATGTGATTCATTTTACATGTTAATGATTGAATAATGATTATAAAAATGTTTATAATAGTTAAATATGATATATATTAACATAATATAATATTTAGTCATTTTATTTATATCCTATTCAAAATAATAGAGACATTTATAAAAAATAAGCGCTGGAAAATGAAGAAGTTTACACCAAAAACAGGGTTAATAATGAAATATTATTAAAAAAAATATAATAAGATCATACATGATGTCATAAATATGGGTAAATTTCTGATATAAGTCAATTAGATTATTAAAATCACTATACATGAGTTTAATTAACATTCATCGAATAAAATCATAAGGTAAGGGGCTTCATCTCAATCTCTTTTCATTGAGGCATAATTTGTTGTTATAGAGACACCTTATTTTATGTGGTTTATAAACAACCCCTTTGAATTATAATGTCATTAATTTATTTATTATCAATTTATTACAAATTTCTAAAATATTATTATTTCATGGGGATTACGATTTAAATGTTCAATGTGGTATGGGAAACCGTTAATGATCAATTATTTAATTATTAACTATTTCTATCCTTGTTGATATTAATTTATATATTTATATATATATAATTATTATAAATGAAATTTTATTTCATTACTGAATTTAATTCTAATATTTCTAGTAATTAATAACATTACATTTTTTATACAAAAAAATTTGGAAATCATAAAATGAATGATTTATTTTTAACAAACACTACAAAAATGCCTTTTCCACCATCATGGCCATTATATTATTTTTTTATTCTTTTTCAAAATTTATGGTTTTCTTAAATGAAAAACCCTATTTATCTTTTTGGGAATTTTCTAATTGAAAATAGTTTATCAAATAAAATGGAGTTCTGGTAATGAAAAAGGGTTATTAAAATAAAAAGGGAATTTGTATTCAAAAGTGTTATTCATATGAGTTTACTAATTGTTTTTACACATTAATTTTTGTTGTGATCTAACTTAATGTATTTTCATCTATGATAACATACATTGTTGAATCATTTAATTCGCTTATATTTTTCTCTTATGAAATCATCATCCATACTTTAATTAACGCATTATGGTTAGTTTTACATGGGAGGTATTCGTATACCATATAACTAGTTATTGATTTTTTTAAGACATATTGATTCAATTGTTTTATTTCTTTATGTGAGGAATGAATTCAATATGAAAGAACAGGTGGCGACTACATAAAAAAAATCACCTCTATACATTTTTAGTCACTTGAGATGAAATAAAATTATAAAAAACCCTTCAAATTTGTTTCCAAGATGTTTTTAATTGATAATATGATAGATATTGACACAAATAAGTTGGGTTTCTACCAACATACATAAATTCTCTGAGGATATATCTTGAACGTAACTATCATGAGGATTGATCTTAACAGTATATACCTAAAACCTATTTCATTTCATCATTATTAATATTCCATGAGATTGTTAGATTAGTTAGAAAAATAATGGTCATATTTTAAGCTCATGTGATTATTTATATAACATTATTTTTTTATCTATTATTCATTACATATTTATTATTCAATATTAATTCAATTTAGTTTCTTCAGTACATTACCCTTATTGATCATTTGAGTTCACCTCTTTTGTTATGTTTTATTTTTTCCTGATGATTCATTGAATTATATTATGATTGTTATGTGGGGTTATTCTAGGAGAATAATGTAGTTCTCAAAGAAAATAATTGTTTTTATTTTTAAAATAAAATTTAAATTTTAAATATGTCTCTAGTTTACTAAGACTACTAAACTATTCAATATTTTGGGATACAATATCTTATATCTTATTCTAATTTGACAAATTATGGTATATTCTATGGAAAACAATGGTCTGGGTATTTATTAAATAAAGCAAAATTATTGTACATAACATAGGAATGTTGGAGGCTGAACGAATTTTCATTTTTTGTGATATTTATATAATGATCATTGTTCAATAAAATGGTTTTACATTAATGATAATTTATATCATCCTGATAGATAAATATTATAAATTTTAAATTCAAGTATATGGAAAATTACTTGTGAAATTTATGTTACTCGTGTATTGGAAAATAACTTTTCAATCATATATAATGTTTTGGTGCGTGATCATATGATGTAAGATAATGAGTCGATAATGTGATATGACTAAATCAATATTGATAGAGCGTTTTGAAAATTAATGTTCTCATGTTTGTAGTGATTTAAAATAATAATATCTTTAATGATCTATAAAAATAGAGATGAAACCAAATTAGCAATAATATTCAATATTTTATCATGAAAAGTTGTGGTTTATGAAAAATTGAGAAATATCAATCCTAGAAATTTATCTATGCTTAGAGAGTAGTATATTCATTTGTTGTTGGTGATACCAAAACATGATCATGATCATTCAAATATAGGGTAGTTTTTTGTTTTTTAAAACTATTGGGAGTGGGTATAAAAATCATTAAAATATACGGATATGTGAACTATAGATAAAGGATGATGCATTTATACTTACTATAATATCTTGATACATTTAATGTGGAAAATATACAGATGAAGATTAAAAAAAATTTGATTATAAAGTATGATGTAACACTGGGGAAAAACCATAAAAATGGATTTTTTTTCTTATTTTTCATTATTTTATACAATTATTATGATTGGAAGAGTGTAATGTATTAAAATTTAGATTAAATTCTTAAATTGGCATATAGCTTAATCTCTAAATAAATCAAAAAAAATTAAAATTTAGGGTACACTAATTCAACACACTCTAAATGTATCCACTCGGTCAAATGGAACAAACTTCTTGTATGTGTGATTAAGGATCCCTTTGGTTGATTCTCTCCTCATCAAAAAGATATAAAATATAAATTATACCAAAATAATATGAGTTTCATAATTCTGGGGAAGTAATTGACAAGGGTGTTAAAGTATAATTTTTTCATTCTTATGATCATTGGGTATTTAATCTCTTCATGTAAATATAATGGGATTTTATCCTATTCAGTGAGGTGAATATTTTTCCTTTTATTATAAGGGAAATATTTTAGTTCATGATAAGTCAAGGATTTCCATTTTTATGTAAATTTCTAAAAATGTGATTACAAATGTGAGGGAATTACAAATAACTAAATAATAAGGAATAAACATAACTGTAGTTATTAATGAAATGAAAATTTTAAATAGGATAATCAATTTATTTAAAGAAGGATGTTAGAAGATATAAAATTCCTAAAAAGGCATCAGTGATAACTACTCAACTATTTTAAATAATATCGTGATAAACATTATATTTTTTGGTGAAAAAATAGATCATTTTATTATTATGATAAGAAACTTTCTTTCCGGATTTTATATAAAAATATCTACTCTATAATATAGGTATGATCCTTCACTTGATGCACTCTAAAATATTCTCATTGATTTTCCAATGAGAAAAGAACTTACAATTACCATGATGGTGAAACACATAAGGGATTTTGAATATATAAGAAAGATTAAGTTTAATGGATAAATTATAGAACCATATAGTGCATATAATTATGAACATGGAATAAAAAATATTATAAGGGAGTTATTTCTATCATCTCAAAAAATGTGAAGGAAAGTATGAATTAGTGATTCTATTTAAGTGATTCATGTTTAGAGAAACAAAACAAATTTCTATAAATTTAATAAAGAAGAGAAATATTTTTAATATGGATGATGATTAGGATGGTAATCTATAAATAAAGGAAAGGGGGAATGCTATTTGTCTAGTGGTGTAAAGAAAATGTTTCCCCCAAGAAAGTGGATAAGTTTGATGTTTAATAAAGAAGAAGTTGATTCATCCTCTAGAAACAAATCATTATAAGAATCAAATAAAAAGATTAAATGATTTATGATTCATGTGGAACATACTGAATCATCCTCATAATGGGATAAGTATTGTTGTGAATAAACATAAATGAAAAATATTCTCAAATCTATGTTAGAATCATGTCTATAGAAAAACATGATGATTAAAAGGATTATTAATTTCCTAAAGAAAAATTGTTTGAAAAAGTGGGAAATAATAGAAAATATCTCAAAATAGGGAATGGACATACTGAAGAACTAAAATAAATCATGTTGATGTCCATTTATCATAAAAATATCCATAATGATCTTAATGTAAATATTATTTTGAAAAATGTAGAACAATGTAATTTAGAATCAAAATATTTTAAATAAAAAAATTATTTTAAAATGATGTGATAAATCATTAAAAAATATTTTCACTTTAGATATAAATCATTTATATCAACTAATAATTCTGGAATAACATATAATACTTAAAATATACCTGAAAATTTTCCAACTATTCAATATAGTCTCTCAAATAGTGAATGTGACAATATAAAATTGAGACAAGTCTAGGAAATAATAGATGAGTGGAAATTCTCTTATAAAACTATGTAATGAGAATAATACATTGAAAATACTCCTTTATGAATGAAAATAATGATCAATTTAGATATGTATAGACATGGAATAAATCTATAATGTTGTTTTTTGGATGGAATTTATGTTACAACATACGATTTTGATTTAGTGGATATTATTGGTTCTGTACAATTTTTTCTACAATCCATTCACAACATAATAAAACATTTATCAATATTAAATAAAGAATGGGTCGAGGTGGATAATCCATAAATGAAAAATAACGAGTCTCTAATGTAGAAGATTGTAGATAAATAATTCTACACTAATTGAACAAAAAATATTAGCGATTTTTGGGGAATTTTTTTTCATAATTGAAAATCCTGGATGACATACTATGAATGAAATAAATAACAACCCCAGATAGAACTACTATCAAGAAAATATAAAATGTTTCAAAAAGAAAATTCAGTGAGAAAAATCACTCTTTTGATAATTTGATTTAAAATCTATAAAAAGTTGAAGCGAATCGATAAATTGTAGTGGTTTTTCTTAAAACATGAAAATGGATAAAAAAATATTAAAAAAAACATGAGAGAGGAGTTGTTACATTCCAAAAAAATAGTTTCACGAAGTTCAAGGATGTTGATAAATCTAATGTTCATTCTAATGGACTCAAATGTTATACAATTTTTGTATGGAAAGGATAATATATTACATACTCAATTTTATCAATCTATGTCATGATTAATAGTATTTTTTAGAATAATTCATGAATTATCAGAATTACTAATTATATAAAATTCATTATGATATATTAATGAATAATTTGGAACATTTTTTAGATTTGATACTCATCTATCTCATATTACATGAGTGAGAAAAATGAGAACAACATATATTATATTATAATCAACAAACATGTATAGGGAAACATGATGAAGACTTCTAAAATTAAATTGATGATATAAATTCTAAAAGACAAAAGGGAATTAGGGTTTATTTTTGGAACATGTCTAAAATGATGGATTGTTCAAGCCACACACAAAAAAAGGATATTCAGTCCACTTGGATATTATAACACATAAATTCAGGTGTGTTTGGTCCTATAAGAAAACGTAAATCATGGGTGATGTTTATTTCATTACATTTATTGGTGAATAGACCAGATTGACCAATATTTTTTATAAATCATAAATTAGAGGCTATTTAGATATTTAAATTCTTTAGTGAATAAGTTCTGATGTTTGTTGGTGTAAATGTAATGAAGTTGATGCCTGATAATAGAATAGAGTAAATGTCCAATTCATTTGAAAGATATCTAGAAATATAATGGGATATAAATTTAATATAGCGTACTATTCGCCCCCCTATTCCACTAAAACAATATTATTGATTAGAGGAAAAAATAGAATCATTTTTGATATAGGAATAACCAATCCAATAGAAAGAGAAATAAAAAAAATTGAGAGAGGTTTTCTACAATTATTTTTATATCCCCAATGAATTTGTAACATATAAAACTAAAAATACACCATATTATATATATTATAGTAGAAAAATAAAATAAAATAATTATAAATAAATTAATGACTATGATGGATGTTGATAAATAATAAAAATTTAGACATGATTGAAGAAATAGTTGAAGAAGGGACATTCAAGTGTTATGACACTACTAGTGTAGGATATAAACGATTGAGAAATAAATATAACATGTATACTTTTTATATTTAGTCATTATTTAAATGTAGAGCATAAAATATTTACTTATCCTTAAGATGAAACTATTATAGGTGGAATCATGTAGTATTCTAAAAAAAGATAGTTTAGAAAAGTATAAATGAGAAAGTTATAGATAATGTTGAATCAGATAAGACCTTTTATTTTGAAGGTACTAATTATATTAAATATATGAATCTAATATTGAATAATTGTTATTATTTATTCAATATTATTGGATAAAAATATTCACATATCCAGATAATGAGGAGGTAAATACCAAAGAACCAAACTATTGTTTTCCCTTATGTTGAACCCCAATTTGTTTTGTAGATGTTGATCATTAATAAATGATTTATAAACTGATTTTTAAACATTAAAAAATTGGGAATAAATCTATTCTTTATATGGTGTAATGTCATAGAACATAAATAGTCCTAAGTGAGTTTTTAGAAACAAAATTAATGAGAAAGGTATGGTCTTAAATAATAATGAAATTATGATTTTCAATTTATTTTATTTTACAAAATGTGTTCAATATTAAGAGACCCTTTCCCCAATAGAATTAAATGAGACAATAATGACATTCCTGACATTGGATGTTTAGTAAAATTGTAATATTTTTCAGATGGATGTGAAATCTACCTTCAAAAACAGTGATCATAAAAAAGAGGTTATCAGTTTTAAACAATAGGTACTTATTCATGATAAATATTTAAGAATGGTTTATAGTCACAATATTTACTAATTTTTGGTAAAATTGGACCCTAGATCCATGTATGCCATACTAGGTATTTTCTTGAGAAGCATTAACTTTTAAACGGGAAATGTGTACTGTAATATTTATGTAGAGGAGTTGTTCACATGATATCTCATAATCATTTACATGTTGATGAAAGTATTTTACAGTGTGATGAATAGTATCTCTATGATTAATTTTTTATATAAATTAATCCCCTTTTTAAATGTCTATATTAGGTGAGAATTAAAATTTTCTAAGATAGAAAATAATTTTAGTAAATGATCATATTATTCTATATGAAGAATAATACTCTTAAAAATTGTTGAAGATTATGGGAATGTAATATTGTATTGTATTTTCCAATCATATTTTTTTTATTATTATAAAAAAAAATGAGACTTTAAATTGTGCATATCAAAGGGAATATAAGAAACTAATTGGAAATATTTTATAGTTAATAGCTTTTAGTCATGATATTTTATTTTTTTGGGACACTATATTTAAAATATTAATGTCTTATAAGGGATTATCACTAGTTGTATTCCATTATGACCCTTATATACATCATGAATACATTATGTATCATCCTAGATTATAGTACCTTATCTTATTTGATATTACAAGGAATTATAGGTGTTGAATGATAAGGGAATTTTATAGGACATAAGTCAACATTAGGTATAAAATTACTTATTTGATAATGTGGTGTAGAATGTCATAAATAAAAGAAAACATATTTAAAAATAATAAAATGTAAATTTGAATACATAATATCATCACATGTCATTACTTAGATGATATAGAAATAAAATCAATTACATTAATTGATATTTGATGTTGAGAATTAACTCTATATTTCATGGAATAATCATTGTGTTTTAGACAATTTTAATAATCTATTTCAACACCATACACAGAAACAAATTTATCATGTAAACCATTTTATCAAAGTGAATGTGGTAAAAGGTTGTGTAATCATATTGTTATTTGGAACTAAGGAATATGTTATAGATATTTTTACTAAACCATTAATAATAGATAGGATCTATATAATAATTCTAAAACATAATGTTATTCCTTCCACACTCACATAAAAAATATATGGATGTAATCTATCCATCAAAAGCATTTGGATATATTGAAAATGGAATTGAATAAAGATGACACAACATATAATTATTTTTCAAATGGAGAAAATATTCACAAACCAAGTTTGTTCAATTTATTTTAATTTATAAGTGTGTATTCACAAAAGGTAAAACAAGATAAGAGGGTTTACAGTAGTTTCAAAAAATACATTGAATCACTTTTATAATTTTTTTAGTCAATTAATGATGGAATTCACTCCAAAAAAATTATCTTAGAGTTTCATTTCAAGATGTATAACATTTGAAAAAGGATAACATTACTATAATCAATAATGATATTGGGTATCTTGAGACTGATTCGAAATTACATTTACAATAAATTTAAATGACAGATTGAAGTGTCCCATTAAATTTTTTAATGTAATATTTTCTATGAAAATATTAATACATGTTTTGAAAAACTGGTTGGAACATGTTTATAATGCTTTTAAGAATATATATGATTCCTATTAATGTGTTCTAATATGTTATATGATCCTTTTAAGGAATATAAAATTATATAGTTGAGAATATATTTTTTCTATGTCATAAAAACAATTTTTTGAGAGTTTGACATATGTTTATTTGACCCTCTTATGTAATTGTATTTTGAGCATATGAATTCATGGATAGTAAAAAAATTTGCATTTCATAGTTCATAAGACATTAGAAAAACACATTAAGACTTTTAAGTCCTCATAAATGACTTCTTTAGAGACTTATATTGCATTAGATGAGTTTTATGATGTTGACATGCATAATATATTTAAAAGGAATTCATAAGACATCATATGTCTGTATAGGACCTTTAATAAATTATTTATGCCATAAAAATCCAAGTATACAACTTTGAACCCACTTGATATTACTAAAATTTAAAATTAATTTACTACATCAAGCATCTAATCTATATAATATGTCATTCCTTTGTAATGAAATAATAATTATGCTAAATTAATCTTATGAATTTACATATTTTTATATTACGAATGGTATAAAATAAAATGATGTAAAATCTATAAATTTGTTATTAAAAAATCATTATTTAATTATGATGTATAGAAAATAAATTTTTCATTATTTATTTATCGTGTACAATGGGATCAAACATGATAATTTCATGATGAGTGATAAGAAAAATTATTATGATATATTTTGATGAATAATACATATATAAATTTCATGATTATATATTCTTATTTATTTTCCAAATCACGTATTAATAAATCGAATATGAAATATGAGTTTTTGACTGTCTTTGTTTTTTTAAGAGGTAGATATATATTTTAATGATTCATCATCAAGATATTTTTTCCTATGGGGTTCAGTTTGTAAAAATTAATTATCATGTTTATCTAGTTTAAACCATACATAAAATTGTAGTTGGGTATTTATGGGACTAAAAAAATAATGTGTCGAATTATTAAATTTTTAATTAATATTATGTGACTCCAAATATATTTTTAATATTTTGGGAAGAATAAAAAGGAATTTTTTGAACACAACATTAAAATTTCAACAGTTATCCCACATGCGTTTTTTTGGTAATATTTACTAGGGGATTAAGGATAAATAAAATATTTTACTTATATTATAGTTTTTTTCAAAAGGATCAAGACATATTATTAAATATAAATTCAAGTAAATGGGAAATTAAATGTGAAACAAATGTACATAATATATAGGAAAAGCGTTTTTCAAAGGACGAGAATATTTTTTGAGAGTGACTAGAATATGTAAGATAAGGATAAAATGAAGAGAATATATTTGAGTAATATGTTTGGATTGTTTTGAAAATCACTGAGCTTAATAAATCTATGATTTAGAAGAAGAATATCTTCAAGGATACTCATGTAGTGATAAGGAACCAACAAACCATTCAAAATAAAATTGTTTTAATGAAATGGTGTAGTGCCTAAAAAAGAGACCAGTGTATATCAAAAATATTTCTAAATTCTCAAAAACATGGATGACATTATATTTCAATATTAGCCAAATATTTATAGTGATCATTCTCAACTAGTGGTGTTTATGTATCCTTGAAACTAGAATAATTTATTACAAAATTCATCTAAATATTAGAATATATGAAGTATAAGAAAATAATTCTATATTCATTAAAAAATTATGCCAAATATTTATACATTAAACTCTATAAACAAGGATACCGGACACCTGTAATATAGATTAGGCACCCACAATGATTTGGAAGCGTAAAAAATTTATGAGTTCCTTGTTCATCTTTATTTTAAAAACTTATCATTCAAGTATAGTTGTAATTTAACAAGAGTGGGATTAAAATATTAATGGGTAATATATTTTAGTTTACAATGAGAAAGGGAATTTTTAATTATGGGATACACAAATTTACCCCACTCTCAATGTAACCTTTTGATATATTTTCACTAAAACTGACAACTATGAAATGAAATTCAAACAAATTGAATCAGCATCTATGTTTCAATTCCTTTGAATATAGATTTTCCAAAAGTTATATTTCTATATTAACTCTAACCCTTTAATGTACATAGAGTTAATTTATCAGGGACTAAATTTTTACTTGAGAGTATATTAGTCTGTAGATACTATGAATTATTCTCAATGAATATAATTCCACCATGTTTTTTGGATGAACACTATAACTACAAACTCTAAATCATTGGTCATTGTGTTTTTCATGTGGCATCAACTTCCATAAACCATATATAATCTCTTAATAACTCTTCATCAAAACACAACCAAACCTATATCTTCTAGAATCATAAAACACTACATAATCAACTCTATCCTCTAGAATCGCCATGGCTGTGTTACTTGTCATCCTCTACTTCAGATCATTATAATCTATATAGAATCAATGAGACTATATGAAAGGTTTTACTATAGGTTAATAGTTTTTAGGGAGCCTACAATCCAACATAATTATAAAATGAATCTCTATCAATCCACTTAAATCCCAATGATACTCTACACCCCATACACAATCATGAATGCCATCCAAAATAAAATTGAATCGATCTTTTTGAATCCATAGCTACTCTTCCCTCGTGTATAACATACCGTTGAAATTGAACCACTCAAATCCAAAAAAATAAACTTTAGAGCCTCATACCTAGAATAGTTGTACATGAAGGATACATCCTCATACCTAGTCATTGCATCGATTAATAACTCGGTGACTTGGACCGGGATATCATCTTTTAGACAATGGCGATTGAGGTATCTCAAAATCAATTCAAATGAAGATTTGTCTATTATTTTTCTTGACTGGGATGATGTTGGCCAACCATATGGGGTACTGGACCTATCTAATGAAGCCTGCATTAATGATCTTATCAACTTCAGCCTCTATTTTGGCAGCGTGTGAGGGGTGTGTCCTTCTGGCGACCTTTTTATAGCCCCGGTGGTCATCTGGTAAACCTAGGTGATGCATCATCACTTCAAGATCGAGTCCCAGAATTTGCATGTAATTCCAGGCATTGAATTCCTGGTTTTTCATTAAAAAAGTGTTATATACCTCATGCTCCTCGGAAAACATGGATGTACTAATGAGAGTGGGCCTCAGGTCTTCCTCAGTACCTAGGTTAATTTCCCTATGCTCATCCACCATGGTGGAGATAGCTTCCTCAAATGTGGGAGGTGCATCCCTGAGATCTTGCTCCCCTTCTTCTACCAAATCCTCATCTTGTTGACATGATTGGGGGGGGGGAGCTCCCAGCATGGGTTCTTGGGAGTCTTTAGGCGAGGTATTGCGGGTGTCCTCACTCAAGTATTCATCCCCAAATTGAGGGTTAGTGTATTTTCTCTCATTGTCACGCCCGGCTGTTATGGATGAAGTCATGAGGACAGATGAGTGTGTGTCTGGACTTGAACTCCTTATTTCAACGTGGATGATGGGTAGTACATAGTCTCTTCCAAGCTCCCTGAGGGGTTTTTCATGAACCATTTTCAGACCATTTGGAGAAGGAATCCATTCTACACCATCGACTGAGGGATTCTTCTTCTTTTGATCGTAAAACCCAGTGTCATTGTATTGTGACTCGGAGAGCATGAAAGGGGACTTGTCAGGGTGTAGTGTCCCAATCAGACCATTGACACAGTACTGTATACACTGGAGGTAGGATGAGGGAATGACCATGTGCTTATGGAGCTAGAGCCTTCCCAGCACGGCATTGAATTCTTTGTTCTGCTGAACCACCAGGAATTCCGAATAGGCTACAAGGAAGCAAAAATGGGTCTTCAGCTTGATATGCCCCATCAGATTCTGTTCACTCTTGTCATAACCTAGCAGAGTTGTGGCCGAGGGTATTAAATCACCCTCACTATATCTCAACTTATGGAGTGTCCGTAGGGTAAGGGGGATGAATCCAGATCCATTTTTAATAATGACTTTGCGGATCTCAACATCATCTAGCATACCAGAAACATACTGTGGTTTGATGTGCCCTTGCATGATGGAATCTTCATCAAGATCGGTGAAGGAAATCACTGCATCGTATTCAGCCAAGCCAGTCTTCGTTCTGTAAATCTCAGCGGCAGCTACCTCAGATTGAAACTCCCAGGGTGATCAAGGCTTCTATAAGTGCCTCCCTAAGGTCTGCAGACAAACTCAGGCCTTCTAGGATTGACAGGTTGGCTGCTACCGATGCCATCTGCTTAAGGATGTCGTATTTCTATTCTCATGGATGGAAATTCTCTGTTGGTGGGGGAGTCTTAGCAGGTAAATTTGGAGTTGGAATATTTGACAAGGAGGGACCGGCCGCAGAGTCAGATGTCAGTGATTCCCCTATGTTTTGGGGATTCTGCCCAACCAGTCTGTTTTTGCACACTAGGTTGCTAGGCTCTTATTCCTCCTCTGATGGGTACCGCAGAATGATAGGGGCAGAGTGGATGCTTGTGGAGGTGGAGGGATATTATTTCTCCTATTGAGTCTGATGAAGGTCTCTCCCACGGGTTTCTGTGATATTAATGGTTTTGGCCTAGGTAACACCATAGGGTTGGTTTTGGTCGGGACTGCGCCTTCCTCGGTATCCCCTACCTATGTGATTCCTCATCTTTACCCATTGCATCAGGAACTCAGGCTCATAACCAAACCCTTTGTCAGGGAACTATTCCATGAGATGGATGATTATGATGGAACCAAAAATTGGCTCCTCATCCTCTGACAGGTCAACCTAGTCGGTTGTCTCTGTTTGTGTCGTTTGGTGGGTCAGTGCCTGTGGCGCCAAGTTTGAGGGCATAAAATATGACATTGTCTGGGATAACTTTAGCATCGTTGTAGACTGCTCCACTTGCTCTTGTCCTCTCCCTTCTGGATTACACCTGGATGACAGGGTCGAGGAGGGTTGTGAGGACGACATTTTCAGTTGTGCGGCATCATGAGCTTTTGGTGGCAACATTGGCTGGAGTAGTTGAGCTCGGAGTATGCCCTAGGCTCGATTGATAGTCTTCTGAGTCATCTAGCTATCAAATTTTTGCCCCTTTTTTCTGGTGACTTCCTACCTCCCCTCCCCTTTTTCGGGGTGAGTGGTCGAAATATATGTCACATGTGCTGAGGGTGGTCCCACCTCGACCTGCCCAGAGTCTACCATCCTTTGTATGAGTTCTTTGAAGACGAAGCATTCCCGAATATTTTGACCCAACATTCGATGGTAGAGACAGTAATCTAGCCAATCATTGCGGACGACTTCTTTGGGTTTCCTTATCTCCGGTAGGCGGAGCAAGTTTCACTTCGTGGCGGTGATGAAGTAGCCGTGAACTTGGTCCTCTCATAATGAGTATACTTTTTTTCTTTTTTCTTGAAACTGGTTCTTCTTCGATCCTCTCTGATCATCCATCTTGGGTGGAAGCGGCCGCTGATATACAGGGGGTCCTTGACAATTACCTGGAGGCCTAAGAAGTGGAGAAGGTGTAGGGGCTAGCCTGAGCGTGACAGAGGATACTTCAGCTCTAGATGCTTTCTTGGCAGGAGCCGGTGAGGCTATTTGAGACATTAGATTGGTCCGCTGGAGGGAGTCCTCAATTCTATGTTCAATGGCCGAGAGATGGCGGAAGCTAGTGGTGCACTCCACTGGTACGAGCAATGTTTTCAAATCATCCCGAAGATTATCAATGCATATGAAAAGAAACTAGTCTTGAGGCATTGACCTATTCAAGGAGTAGGTCTGACCATTCCATCGACTGATGAAATCTGAAACACTCTCATTCTCCCTCTGCTTGAAGTTCTTGAGGTCGCTGACCGTTGTTTTGGGAAGCGTCAAGCAGAAGTGGAACAAGAACTGCTACTAATGGTATTCCCAACATTTTATTGACTGGGCTGGAAGAATCGTATACCAGATGAAGGAGGACCCTTATATGGTCAGTATGAAGCATCAAAGTATCACCGCTTCTTTTTGTTCTGAAGCTCCCATAATAGGGTCGCAATAAGACAAATAGTGCATCAAATTGTATTCCGGGTTTCGTGATCCATTGAATATATGGAATACATGGATCCCAAAATTGTGTGGAGGTGGTGTGTTGCTCACCCAATCAAGGTAAGGGTTCTGCTCTGACTGTATTGGAGCGCGTTTACCTTCCATTGCTTCCAATAAATCTGGCAGTGCCTCGATGGTGTTGGTGATACCCTGGTTTACATCCTATTAGGCTCGGTCATGGGTAGCTGTAGCCTGAGGCATCACTTGAGGATCCTGCTCGGTTGGGACCAGGGGTGCATGCACCATTTTGACACCTTCAGAAGGTTCAGACATACTTCCTCTAGTTTTTTATTGAGTGGAGGGAAGTCTTGGTATGCATCTAGATCCACACATAGGTAGTTGTACGGGCCGGGAACCTCATTAGGCGGGAGCCCTGACCACGCTTCGTTTGTCGGGGAAAACCATGGTCTTTGAGGTGCACTTACTGGGAGTTCATGGTGTGGATGCTATTGGGAAGTGATTTTAATAAGACTGTTCCTCTGGAGTATCTCAGCATTAAGCCGCCACAATTATTTCATTTCCTCTTCTTGTCGAGCGAACCTCTCTTTGAGCATGAGCGGATTGTTTTTATCGAGAGAAGGGGGCAGGTTGAGGGTAACCGGTCCTTAATTAATATTCTTTTCGGAAGCTCATAGGGTCAACGGCATAAGGCTAGCTGAAGGGGCGGCCATATTTAGGGTGGCCCTCTGGTTCCGGGTGTGCACACATGGTGGTTCATTGTGAGTCATATCCTGACCAGAGCAATTATGGCCCGATCTATCACGATTTGCATCATCTTCGGTGTTACCTGTGGGGTTAACCTCTTTGGTGTGGATGGATGCATATCGCGGGGCAGAGAATATGTCATCTTCCAAAAAGGAATAGGATCTCTCGCATCTTTTACCATTATTCCTTATTCTATCCTGGGATTGCCTTCAGGCTCCTTGACGAATGGTGATGCATGGAGTCCTTTGATTCGACCTTACCATATGCCTCCCTCTTGAAGGGGATGATGATTCAAAGGACGAGATAGGGTAGGAAACTCATCTCTTAACTTTCTTTCCTAGATAAGAGAATACAAATTCTCCTAGGGGAGGTTGTTGTTGAGTAGGTAAAAAATCCCTCAGCCCTGAGGGCTGGGGTTGGCTCCGTTCCTTGGATGTTTAGTATCTTACTATTTTTATTGGTCTTACGGGGGAATTTGTTCTTAAAAATTCTGTCATCCCTTCAGGATTGGGTTGACCCTAGATTACGGCAGTGGATGCTGTTATCGCTACCTGCCTGATCTTGTGTGCCCCCATTCGGGGATGAAATAGGTTTGGTGCTGAGTTCTTCTATGAATCAATCCCTTCTGGGGAGGAAGGAAATGACTGCTGATTGGCCTCTCTTAGGAGAGGGGCATGTTGTATGCTCTCAGTGGTCTGATTCAGGAGTTCTTGAATGGATCGTTCCCATCGGGCCTGGCGCTTCTAGGACATACTCAAGGCCCGAATCTTTTGGTTATGTTTCCCTTCTTGAGCAGGGTCTCCACTCGATTGTTGCCTTGACGTGACGACGTTGCAAGATGCCATGCTGAACGAGTTCTTCTGGGTGGGGAGCAGAGTGAAATTCAGAGCTCCATGTTCACCCCATTATCTGATATGGACTCCCATCGGAGCATCATCAATGAGGCGGCACAGCTGGTGTAGCGCATGGAGGCAGGCTATCTATATGTTTCCTTTACGCCTCTCGGGTCGATGTTGCTGCTCTGGAGGAAGAGATTCCAGGTCAATGTGACACAAGAGGTCTCATATTGTCTTGACATGGTCTACATACCTGTCGTAGGGTAAGAAGCTTGATTTCATATGGAGGAGGGTTGTCCATATATTGTAGCAGATGTCATGCACACATTTTTTTGACAACATTCTAGGTATGTTGAATTGAGAGGTGGACGTGGGACAAAACATAAGTGGGATATCATCTCTGGCCAGTCATTTCCTTAGGTGAAATTTGTCGGCATACTCCTCCGCTAACGATTCCTCTACCTGGTCAACCCAACTGAGATGCTCACTGATAGTGTGGTCAGAGGCAGTGGGGCCGGTAGTTGTTAAATTATCGTATGGATGATTCTGGAGTGGTTCAGAAGATGAATGTGGCCCCAAACCATCTCCTGATCGAAGAAGGGTGTTGTTGGGAACTAGCTAGGAATATGACATGCTTGATCCCATCCTTTTGAGTGCCTCAACATACGAGGGCTTTTCCGTGCTTGATTAGGCAGGGGGAGGACCTTTCTGTCGATATGATATGTCATTGCGGGGAGGGCCTTCGCAATGGCAGTCTCAATGGAGAGGACTACCATTACTACTTGACGCCTCACTCCATAGATGAATTTTGCAGTGCTGACCCTGGGGAGGACCTCCAAGGCATGTCACAACAAGGGGAGGACCTTCTGGCTGCATAACGTTGTTTCGGGGAGGGACTTCGCAACAACATCCATCATGTTGAGGATGACCATCATGGTTTGACGTTCGATGTGCATCCTGGGGGGACCTTCAAGACACACTACGACAAGGGGAGGACCTTGTTGTTTCTTGGGGCCACTACGTGGAGTACCTTCACAATGGTGGTTGTGGTGGCGAGGACTACCATCACGGCTGCTAAAATGGTGAGGACTGCCATTACATCTGCCGTAGGGAGAATATCTGCAGGGTACACCCTAAGGAAGGTCTTCAGAATGTACCACAACGAGGGGAGGTCCTTCTCGTTGCTTGACGTATTTACTGGGAGGACCTCTGTTATCAGGGTGACAAGGACTACCATCGCAATCAGATTCCCAACTGCGTGGAGTGTCGTTGCAACGTAACCCCTGGGGAGGACCATCAGGGTAGGCCACGACAAGGGGAGGGCCTTCTTGTCATGATGAGACATCATTGCGGGTAGGGCCTCCTCAGTTTCAATTATGATAGCAAGGACTACTATCATAATATGTGGTCCCACTTCATGGAGAGTGCTTGCAGTGTATACCCTGTGGAGGACCTTCAGGATAGACTGCATAAAGTGGAGGGCCTTCTTGATGCTCGATCATCTGGTCAGGTGGAGGTTTTTCGTACCTCGCAATAAAAGAGGGGCTCTCGTGATTGATCGTTATATTCCCGCAGGGGAGGCCCCCACAGGTGCTCTGGGGAGGACCTTCAGAGTTGCTGTTAGCGACATTATGAGGAGGAACATCAAAACTTATACTTCCATTCCCATAATATCGTAATCGGTGGGAAGGGTTCTGAGCCATTGATATGCACTTAGAGGCATCGGGAACCCCAGCTTCCAGCAGAGCTGAGTCATGAACCTGCTCTTTATTTTCCAGCTGCCTTCGGAGTCTTTGGGGCGCTTTCTTGCGGGTAGTGGGGATGGTCTGATGTTGAAAATGGAATTCACCTTTGAGGCCCTATCTAATTGGGTCCCGTGATGTTTACGGGATATGTCGAGAAACATCTTGACTTTTAGCAGGGATATAAGGTTTCTCTGGAGCATCCACTATGATGGGTTGGTGTACCCCTAGTTGAAACGAGTGAATCTACTCGATCCTATGTCCCTTGCATCATGGAATATGGACGAAGACTCTCTTAGGAAGATGAAGAGATGCATATCTTCTCCTAGGAGGTTATCTCACCTCTTATATGAGTTGCCTCAATTGGGGAGATGGGCTCACGGGCCCGAGTCCTTGCTGTTTCCACTGATGCAATCACATTCTGGAAAGTTTGCAAGATATGATATGGGATCGATACCTTCTCCTACATCAGTTCTAGGATATACAGAGAGACATCTTTGGATGGAACGGGTATGAAGGCCCATTCTGGTATCAGAGTAGGAATATCCTGCTCTGATCCTCCGGTGGTCAGTGGGTATTGAAAATTATCCTGTTTCAAGGAAGGTGAATGAATTTTCCCCTGGGCTGGGACATGCTGGTTTATCTCTCCGTTTTCCGCCACATCGGGATGTCATAATTCACTTGAATCCATAGGGATCTGGCCCTGCATATGTTCGTTTCCCACCATATCAAGTCGGTGGCCTATGTTGTAAGGGAGGCATGCCCTCCTATTAATTGTCGCCACATCTAGATGGCAGGCTTTGTTGATCGCCACAACATCGGGATGTTAGCCATCAAGAGAATCTTCTAGGATCTAGTCTTGCAGGCACAGGGTTTCCACCACGTCGGGTTGGTGGGCTTCACGACACTCGGCAGGGAGAGGTGCCTGCTAGGTAGGTAACATCCTGCGTGAAAGACAGGCTTGATGGATCACGGTGGGGATGCATGCCTCCTCGTATGATGCCTCCATGTCTGGATGGCAGGCTTTGGAGGAGATAATAGGTGTATGTGCATGTTCATGATATTTCTCTGTGACTGGGCAGTGGTCCTCCTCCTCAGGGACAAGGGTGATGACCTATCCCTACTTGTACGTTTTCCACCCTCGTCGGGTGGTCTGAGGGGCTGGAGCTTGGGTAGGGTGGGCCTGGATCATTGGGGAGACATCCTCCTTAGCGTGAGGATGTGGAGTCGCAGCGTAACCGCGATTACGTTTGTCGGTGGGGGCCTTGGAGTGGAACCCCCGTTCAGTGGGGATGAAGTCCTCTGCATCGACCTCCTCCGCCTCCCTATGATAAGGTAGGTATTCATTGTCTCGTTCTGGGGAGAGACTCCCGAAACGTTTGGAGACGACAACAAGATCCGTCTAGATCAGCTTTCATGGCCACTACTAAGCAGGCGACTGGCGGGTCCTGGCGGATTTGAGGTCGTGCATGGTTGCCTCCACTGTCAGGAGAGTACCGTTCACGTGGTACTCTCGAATCAATGCATCCCAGAACCAGCATTGAATACATTGTGTAGGTGATGGGGTTATCCATTGGTGAGGATATCTGGTCTTTGCATTGTTCAAAGCACACACCTATGAGTTCCTTAGATACGCCATTGGATCGAAGGGAGTTCTCTGTGGCACATGTAAAATATTTTAACAAAAACAAACAACATTCCGTCAAAGCAGTATCTCATGAACCCATGCATAATTAATGACCTTTCTTGGCCCTCCTTAAGAGTACAAAGTAGGAACATGGTGGGATTAGGTTAAATCCATCATGTTTGGTTAATGATTCATGTCGTCTTCACCATTTTTTGTTTCGGATCGGTTCGAAACACCCAATGGTTTCGTATCCGATGACACGTGGACCTGCTTTCCAAAGGCAGCCATTTGCTGGGTGATCACATTGGTCGAGAGGATGGGAAGCTGGGCTCATTTCACCCTTTTGGGAGGAATTATTGCATGTTCCGAAACTCTCTTATATATTTAAGACATATTCATATGTTTGCGAATATTTGGTTTATACCCAAGAATAGTATCCACAGATTATTCCAGATTGGAAATGGTCAGCTAAACACAGGGGTTCAGAATCATTTATGCCAATGGTTTACCATCCCTTGTTGGGTTAATGACCCTAAGGAGTCTGGACTCATTGAGACGACACTGAATTCTATTATAGGAATCAGAATCCACGTTGTTCGGTAACACAGTTTAATTTCATGCGGGAAAAAGAATGAACTGACATTAAGGGGGTAGGAATGGCTGATTGTTGGGCTTGAACCTCTTGGAGGCTGCCTACGAACCCTTCCTGGGAGACAAGGATCAATGTCCACATATTTCAAACTAGAGTGTCGTTGAACTGACGTGAAGTTGGACCTGGGGGTTTGATGGTGATTGGGCTTGAACCTCTTGAAGGATTCCTACGTACCCTGCTTGGAGATAGGGATTAAAGTCCACGTAGTTCAAACTAGAGTGGGGATTACACTTTGTGGAGGTCCATGGTAATGGATTGGGTCTTACACTCTAAAGAGGACCATGGTAATGGATTGGGGATTACACTCAGAGGAGGCTCAAGGTAATGGATTGGGGCTTACACTCCGGGGAGGCCCATGGTAATGGATTGGGGCTTACACTCTGAGGAGGCCCATGGTAATGGATTGGGGCTTATAATCTGAGGAGGCCCAAGGTAATGGATTGGGGCTTACACTCTGAGGAGGCCCATGGTAATGGATTTAGGCTTACAATCTGAGGAGGCCCATAAGAGGATGTCATGGTCGATGCCTAATCTAAGAACACATGAGTCATGATTGGTGGGAGAAACATGAGGTGGTAGGGACTAGACGATCATGTGGTGAAAGGTGCGTCAGTGGGAAGTAGAGCAGGGCTTACGCATTTAGCAGCACACAAAATATAGGGCTTACTCCAAGATTGATTCCCATGGAAACAAAAGCACAGTGGGAGAGGGACTTGGCCCCAAAGAAGGACGAAGCACCACCCTTCCTACTACACCCTTCCTTGGCCATGGACATGGGGATGTACGGAGGTGCGTGGGGGCTTCCTTTTGATGGGTAGTCCACCACACCCCGGAGAGGGGAGAAGTGCCCCAGTCCTAACAAGTGGAGGAGCAGAAAGGGGACTCCCGGGCTCTGACTCCACATTACCCTGGGAATGTGAACCCATGAATGCTTCGGAAATCCACTCAAGGGCCGGAGCAACCACTTTCCCCTAGCTTAACGTGGGTATGTGAACTCAAAATGGCGCACTGATGTGCCTAAAGGTTACATCACACATGTCTAGTGGCTTTGGTGGAGGCCTCGGCGCGGGGCGATGAATGGGCCAATGAGGGGATTGTAGAGGATCAGGATGAATTGGAAGGATTTTAGCTGGCTCGGGGAATGGGAATGTCGAAGGATCTGGAGGGACACACAAGTATATGTGTGGTGATGCCCTTTGTGTAGGGAGGTGTTACATGGCTAGAGTGGTCGTCCACAAACCAGGGTGATCCGCGGTCTGATGGGCATTCGGCGAACCGGGGTGGTTCGTGGCTTGGTGGTCATCCCGCAAACCAGGGTGGTTAGCGGCTTCGGGTTCGGCCCCCTTACCAGTTTGGTACGCAGAGGGGTCCATGTGAGGAGTAGTGGCCATGGATGATTCCGGTCAGGGGTTCGTTAGTTGGGGCTTCACCCGCGTAGGAGGGTTCTACACGGTTGGACGGATCAGAAAAGGGTCATAAACTCTCTAGTATATGGGGACTGCATCTGCAGAGGGGACATGGTTTGCAGTCTTATTTTCATTATTATTTTATGTTCGCGGTTCACCAAGTTTTTATGCGTTTTCGTTTCCTTATTAATTCACATCCAATTTCATACCTGTTCTAGTTCGCGAACTGGAACATCGCTATTTACGAAATTCTAAGCACCTTCCTTCAAAATCCTTCCACCATAATCTGATTGATCTCCCCGAAAAATCCCTCTTGCTATTCCCCCTTTACCACTTTTATTGTGTGGGGAAAGGTATGTATCTATTGTCATGCAGCACCATTTTCTAAGGCCCATGATTGGAAACCCAGTTTACGGATGAATTGGTTAATCAAAAACTTGTGGGGGGCATTGAACACATCTCCCATGCGAACCATACTAACACGGGGAGTGCTTCGTGGCCGCACAGGGTTCTGACCCTATTCCACGAATGACAGCGGATGCGTCCTGGGCTGGTCGAAGTGGTCCACGACCTTGGAGGTTCATTACGGTGAATCGGGTTGGCGCCCATCCTGCTTCGCGCCCACGGAGGGATTCCGCCTCAATTCTGCGAACAAAAGTGGTCCATAGAGGGTGTGCTTCGCGGAACCAACCTTGGCCCATTATCTTTGGATCGGTCTGCGGACTGGTTTCACCTTGTGCCTTCCTTTGAGTATTCTCCACACTTTTCCGCAATTCTTTTGGGGGGAAATTGGGTAGAATATCCCTTGTATTAAAGGGGGTTCTCATTCTTCCGTTGCGGATTTTTCAGGACCCCATAATGTAGTTCATGGTGGAGTTGTTCACACTAACATGGGTGACCATTTCATTTTTCAAATGGATGGAAGGGACGATAGATAATGGTTATTCTATAAACATAATAACATTAAAGTATACAAATTATAATTTTGAAAATATTTGAGGAATGTTATAATATATTTGGGTGATGTGGAAGTGAAAATAAAATTAAAAGAACTCGGTTTGATTTATTAACTCCTCCTTGGATGTATTTAGTTGGATCACACATTAATCTTCCATACATTGAAATTTTGGGAAAAATAAAACCAATAAAAATATAATAATATAGTTTCTGATTGTTTTTTTGGAATTCACTTAGCTAATGTTCACATGCTGTGGGGATAATTGTGTTTGTGAAGGGTTCCTTTTATATGTTTTAGTAGAGGCACTTTTTTGAGTTCTCTTTATCTTAAAAAAATGTCATTATCTAAGAAAGTGGAACCAAATTATTCAAATTTATAATATAGGATCATTTTGGCCAAAAATAAAATCATTTATTCAATTTTTCATAATTTCTTAAGATATTTAAATAATTATCCTCCAATTAAACCTCTTTTTAAACCTTTTAGTATTTATCACGGTGACTATCGTTTTTTAGGATAATTATTTTATTACCTAAAATGAAATTTAAATTATAAAAAAAATAACATTATAATTAAAATTATAAATATAATTATATTATATACAATTTATAAGTCCATAAATGATTTTTTTATAAAAAATTATGCATAACACTACAAACACAATATTTCATAATTTTCCTTTTTTAAAAAATAATTTTTTTTAATAAAATCAAGAATAATATTGATTCCAATGGAATTTAATAATTTATTATTAACCCAATTAGTCTTATTTTACATTTATATCATATAAAAAACAAATATATCCTTCTATACACTCAGTTAAAATGAAATAAAAATTTATGTTTTTTATTATAAAAAATAGAAACAATATTCTAAAAGGACAAGTATAGAAATAAAAATTCAACATATTGATTTCAAATGAATTATTTAACTCCTTAAATAATTTATTTGTTGACCAAAGGGTATCATGAATTTTTAATTCATGCTTGTATCCAAATTATGTCATAAATTTTATTGTATTTTTAATAACGTTATTTTCACTATTCACATAATAAATTAGAAAATAATACAAATCCATAAATTTCAATCTAATATAATAATTTTATAATATTGAATTAAAAAGTAATTTTTATTTCTTAAAATTAATGTTATAATATAACGAAATTTTGTATTATTGTAATAATAAAATGATTATTTTTTATAGTTCATTTATGATAATATGTTTACATAAAATAATTGAATTTTATGTCATGAAAATAATCTAAAAAATGAATAATTGACAAAGGATAATTTTTTATTATATTCCTAAGATCCATTATGGAACATACATAATATATTCCTCTAGTGTGTTGTATAAAATTAGTAAATTTTGTGATGTCTCTGAAATATTTAATATGTTTTGAGGGGTATATATATTGTTTTTCAATGAAACAGGAAACATTGACAAAGCAAGGAGTTACTCATGATTCATTTTCAATTTAACTTCATAATATAATTTTTTACTGGGAACACTAATAAAGTGTGAAATAAAAATATTTTAGGCATTATTAATATTAAATTTGAAGGAATTTTTGTGATATTATATAAAATTATAAGAAGGAAACAATTGAATGGGAAAGATCAAAAAATTGTGTTAGATATTCAAATATCATTATGATTGGTAATAAGTTATTCTTCATCTATGAGTTCCAATAGTTATAA
Organism: Viscum album; assembly: GCA_963277665.1. Classification (NCBI taxonomy): domain Eukaryota; kingdom Viridiplantae; phylum Streptophyta; class Magnoliopsida; order Santalales; family Viscaceae; genus Viscum; species Viscum album. The sequence goes on from OY728151.1 coordinate 2,092,359,154, forward strand.
ATATTATGATAGTAAATCAAATTTAATAGAACGACATTGTGATAATTTTAATAACTAAAAATCACGATCTTTGATGCATTAGTCATGATTTTTGACTAGGTTAATCGGATAATTTTCTTAGAATAAAGATATGGAGGAATGAGATTAATGATGATTTTTTACTAAATGAAGTGCGATACATGATTGTGTTAGTGATGTGGTTGAAAATTTTTGGAGAGATTAAATCTTTAATAGATTGTTCTATGAATAAAACAATATTTTTTCATGTCTTCATATAGTTATGGTGTTTTAAATGAAATTTTTTTATAGAGGTTTGATGCAGATAGAAAATGGAATAATATCTCTACATTTAACTTGAATGTTTTATATTATGTGATAAATATTATTTAATGTATGGATAAATATGATTAATTATATTGTTATTGAAGACCATAAAAATAGTATTAAATGTGTAATGATTATGAATATTAAATTTAGGCTATTTTATGAAAATATAAGTGATAATAAAGAAAATATGAAGGATTATTGATGTATCTATTAACTTAAATATTCTATAATTCGATGGTAGAGACACTAAATATTTGACTATCCAGTAGATAAGATATATTAAAGAATAAATAAAACACCAACATTATTATGGAAAAAGATCATTTCTGTTGAGGATGAAGAAAAAAATAAGAGATATATCAACATGCATTCATATTTTGATTTTCATTTAGTAAAAAATAAAATAAGAAGATCCCTATTATATAATTATATTAGAAGGGGTAAATATTTTTGAGTTAGGTTTGATATGTATACTTTTTGTGGAAGAGTATCGGATATGTTGAAGTATTTTAGAAAGAATTCTAAAATATTTTTTATCACTATAGGAAGAGAAAACACATATATATTTTTAAAAATAAAGGATTGATTCCTTCTATAACATGGTAAGCTATGAGATGGAAATTTCATTATACCTTGTTCATTCAAGGATTATGGGTCTAGGGTATATTCCATTTCATATAGATTCTATTAATACTAAAAAGTTATTTATGTTTACATGGGATAAAATCCACAAGATTCAATAGGAATAGACATCAATATTGGTGGAAAACCACATTAATAAATCAAAGTTTACCTTTTTTATTCAATTATTATAATACATTCATTAAAAAAAATAGTATGTAAAAAGTGAGATTTCTATTCCATAAATAAGTGTAGTGGTAAGAGAGGGGAAATGATTAATGTGATAGTTAGTCACAACACAGATTCATCCCCATATTAGTGTGGATAAAATATTGAGTGATCATAAAAATTTGTATCAGATCCAGGTACCACCTCTCTTTGGATTCTCAGCATTCTAATGATTTGATGATTTGGAATGTTTTTTTATGAATACAAAATATTATTTATAATTTTCAAATGTGAAGGTAATAATTTTAATTTTTTATCATAATTTTATCTATTACAGTACAATAAATAATATTAAGAATAAATAATTGAAAATAATGTTCATTTCAACGATTTTCTATAAAGATTAAATGGTTTTAACCACCACTATTTTAAATTGTAATGATGTGAGATTTATCATAGATGAAGAAGATCTATTGGAAATATAAACATATTAAAATGTGGAATGACTTTTAAAATTTTAAGATTAAATGTTTTAATATGTTTAATTGGTAGTAGGTTTTTCATTATAACATTTTCCTATTAAAGAACCAAACCCAGGTGGGAAATATCATTCGATGGAAAAAATAAATGATAAAAAATGATGTTAAACATAATAATGTCATGGATGATCCAGAAGAGATACTCATATTTATATATATCTCTTTCAATGATTCGTATTACAGGATCACCGATCATGGAGAATATTCCTTGAATATGGGGATGTTATGTAATGGAAAATGATGAACATCATAGATCCCACCTATCAATGTGATGTAAAGAATGCTAAAATTTTATAGTTAGAAGAAAAATGATCCAAAATTATGTAGGATTTTTTAGACATTAATATAAATAAATATAAATCCATTGAAATAATTGATGAAAAAAAATATTTGACACCTGACCCTATTCTAGTCATTAGTTCTCGGGCTACAGCCCCCATAGGACCTCAAGCCAACCCCCCCAACTTATACTATAGATTTATTACTAATAAAAAAGGTTTAATACATATACTGGTGACCCTATTTTGATGATTTTAATTCATAGAATAATGAATTAAAAAGAAAAAATATATTCATCAAAATCAAAGTATGTATAAATATACAATGAAAATTCTGAAAAAATTATGATTTCATACATACATACAGACATTCATTACCCATAGTGATGATCCCAAAGTTAACAAATACTAAAGGCCAATAATACAACACACTCACACATGACCAACTATAATCCACAACATCCACACACACTATCTCGACATACTATCAAGTTGTACTTGCCTGATCCATTTTAGTTCATGCGATGAACCTGAATGTATAGATATTGTATGCACATACACTTAGGATCCCATTCAGGATATAAAAAATACATATTAATAGTTTCTCAACAATTTAAACTATAATATTCTAATATATATGTGTATTCGTGATGATTAAATTAAACTTGAAATATAATTGCCTTCGATATTATGTTCTAGTAAGGACACTAAGACTTCATTTTCATTTGTTTACAATGTGATATTCTAGCCACCACAACACCTAATAATTCCTATCAAGGATCCATAGTAGAATCATCCTCAACAACTAATCACCCATCTCATTCTAGGTTACTGATTCCTAGCCCATTGATGAAGTCTTTGGGTAGGTTGGTCTATAATAAATCTACCCAATACCTATATGCACAAACCACAAACCAATATCCATAACCCTAGAAACATCCCCAATCACATGGGGGAAATCCATTAGACTGGTAATGTCACCCCACGACATATCCCCCAGGGAAATCCTTAACCTAATAATTTTAAATGAAATATCTTATTCATTAACATTGACAAAATACAAGAATGTAAATGTTCTTAACCCAATACCTTATGTTTTAGTGCATAGTCATCCCTCCAACACAATCTACACATGGAAAGGTAGGTGACCTCATACCTAAAAATAAAATGGCATAATCTATAGATATACCAATCCTTGCAAACACTAGGAAGGTCAAATCACACTAAACCATTATTTCAAGCTTTGGGAAGGTTCCAAAACACTAACTCATTCACATATACTCCTAAAAGGTCACAAGTAGACATGTATTGCATCCTGTCACACGTCTCTCCAGTTGATTTCTTTGTGAATGTTTCTCGTGCTGAAGACACTAATTACTACATATCATAGTTATCTCATCAAGGAATTCACTATTTACACTTGAAAACCCATTGTATCATCCCATTGATATCATCTCACTCTATTCTCTCTTCAGAAATATCAAATACCATGTTCCCATTGAAAACAAAAACTCAATGTCTATTCTATCCTCATGGAATACCATCACACCGTTGGCACTACTATAGGGGAATTTCGATATGGTCTCATTCTTTAATCCACATGGCATACTGATTCCATCCACTAAAGGATTAAAACAAACAATATATGGGTACTATATCATGTCACACAATGGAGATGTCTTATATGATAACCTAAGGGAAATTCGTCTCTACCACACCATATCAAGTCATAAAATACTCTACACAATACAAATCACTATTCATTACCTTATCTTTCATGAAGATGGTTATCCATAACACATATGATATGTGAAACCATCATATACATCAACCCAATATACACGACCAGTCTCACATTCTCACTACCCCTATGAGAATTAACATATCCTTCAGTCATCCCCTAATATTCCATGAGACCTACTCAAGGCCCAAAATTCGATAAAACATTTTTCTTTGACCATAGAAATAGAGTTGTAAGGTATTTCCAACTTACCCAAGTTCTATAGGGAACATACCATGATCATATGCATCCATAAGTCATCTTATATCTTCTCATTGACCACTTATGTTCCCTATCTATTCTATTTGGTCCAATTAAATACATATAGGAATGTTCACTGATAAATAAACAAGTACATGAGAATGTATTAAAGTGGGAAACCACCTCTATACAGGAGTTAACATCCACAATAATATCTTCAAAGCCTCATCCTTTCCCACACTTTCCTCATTTTTTTGTGAACGCCCACCTGAGATCCTATCTTATATCATACTACATAAGTAAATAGCTATAAAATTTTAAAATTAATTGAAGAATTTATATCAATGATTCTAAATTCATTTAATACATGTTAATAATCACAACATGGTGTGGTATACTCCCACCATGCACATGAATGAGTAACACACCAAATCCAAAAATTAAATTCTCGATCAAAGGGTAATTTGTACCCAAAACTCCAAAAAAACACGGATAATTAATCAATAAAGATAAAATCACTAAATAAACCATTTCATGAAATCCATATAGTTTCTTGAGTAATATTTTATATACCATAAAAATATATCCCAATGTTGAAACAAATTCCACCATGCTCTATGGGAAAATCATATAAACCCTATCGAAATTGGAACCAGAATTTGTGCTAGAAAGAAAAAATTAAATCAAAGTGAATCAAATGGATAAACATATTTAAAATAAATTTAATAAGCCACCAAATATCATCCCCTATTAAGGGGAAACCATAGGAAGAGGAATGATAGTTATTTAACATCTCACATGACACATCTTCTAACAAACAAATGGGTTACATACCCCTTAAAAAAGACCATGGCTACTATCATGTTGTGAGTAACTAGTTCACACCATGAAACACGTGGGATTGGGGGCCTCTCCCTATATGATGATTTTCATTCATATAAGTCCCTATTTTTGGTGTTAATGGCCTATAACAGAACCATTATTCTTCTTATACATTCCATCCTTCCTATAACACTTTCCTAAACCTCCAAGGTAGCAAGCTAACATTCATAATAAACTAAAAACACAATTTTAATATGTTTAAACACAATAACCTCATTTTGGGTCCTGATTCCCAATAATATCACTTTAACATATGTAAAATTAAAATTCATTAAAAAATTAATGACTATGAAATCCACATAGCAGTAAAATGATTCCACCACAAACCTTTTCAAACCCTGTTGATGTAATGGTAACCCATAAACCACATACTCTATCCTTCATCAGTTGTAAAACATTGATAACTCACCACATTAAAATTTATAATTCTCAAATAAACATAATTTTTATAACTCTAACCCAAAAACACATTATTCATTAGAGTTTAATTCTTCTACTTGCTACCTATTCCAACATCAAGATTTTGCCCACAGAAACTATCTACAAATACACACCTTGGTGTACCTATATAATCAAACTTGATAATACTAATTTTACTAAATAAAAGACTCTAAATTAAATGGATAGTTATAAACTATTGTTCTCCCCACCATATAAATCATCAAACCAAAATACACTTTATGTAGTCTACTGAACCACCAACTACATCCCACAAGATGAAACCATCATGGTTCCCCTTTTACCATCCACAAACTCATGCAGAACACTAGTCAAACCTCCTATTGACGTCTTTTCTCAAAACATTATATTTCACATATCGACTCATACTGAAAAAACATACCCTTAACTCATTATTTTCAAAAATAACCCCCACATGTGGGGTCCACTCATGTCTCATCTCATGGAAAAATCATTCCTTACTTCCAAATCAATTTTTCCCAACAGACATCATCACTATTTTTCATCAATTGATTCATCCCTCAATCACAGAAAATAATTTTTTCACCCATAAACCATGTCAGGAATCATTTTTTACAACATATACCATGTGATGAACCACGGTTTTACACCCAAAAATATAATACAAAACCTATATTACCTGATGAATCATCTTGAGATGAATCTAAAACCACATTGATCCATATTACTATTCACTTACTCAAAATACCCCGGAATATGACCTTCAAATATGGTATTCCCACAAAACTAGATCACATTAGTTCATACAACATGTCAGTATCTCAGAAACAACAAGACCGTCCCTTGACTAGTCATTCAAGACTGTTAATTGATCTTTCATGAGGGTCATTGACAGGAATCCAATACAATCCACCCAAAAAAAGGAGTATCATTATCACTACTATGAGTAACACAACTGCCATTTCTCCATAGATCATGCTATATCCATTAAAATAAACAATAAGTTTATGTTTTAATTCAACTCATACCTAACTACGTATATGAAACAACAACTATTAAACAACTTGATATTACTAGGAACTTCATTCTCTTATAAACAATTGTGTTCTCCCCACTCTATCTATTTCCATAATACATTCCTCTATAACCACCAAAAATAAGTCCTAGAACCACTCACATGTCATTCCTTCTACACTCTCTCCCATCAACCTTTGACAGAACACCTCTTTGAAAATAAATCTCAATAAATCCATGTGGGTAAACCATACCATGGTACCCCAATATATATTAATATAACCCCTCACAACCAATAGACCTCTCCTATTTTTTGGAACCTCGGTAAAACAGTCCCACAATCATCCTGTCAACAAACTAATTCTATAGCTCTGTTTGTTTTTAGCCAAAACCTAAACTATTTATCTGTGTACCCTCTCATGGCCCATTATGCAATTATAAATATAATCTAGAAAAATTCATACCCAACACAAACCTTCCCTTATATACCAAGAGATTTATAAAAAAGATTCATAAAAACACTCTCTCTGTCTAAGGTATATTAACTCACTAAGAACTTATTCAGAGGTTCCTATCCATTATATAATTTAACCATAACTAATACAATGTAATATCACCCTTTCTGAGCCTAGTTACATGACCACTGAAAACATAGAAATCATCTTAAGAACTGTGATCATCTATCAATGCTCCAACTGAGCTACCTCGAAGTGAATCTAAAGAATAATAGGTTCGAGAATACAACTGATACTGACCTCCAATATCAACCTAGATGCCATTAATATTATAAGAATAATGCATCACAGATCCAAAGGGATTTATCATTACATTTACAAAAACATCTTAGGGTCACATGTGAAACCACATGGTCCGGTGATGTATAATTTCACTAATAGTCATTATGAGAACACACTATATAGTTTATAGTTTAAAATATGTGAACCTAAAACCCATCCCAATGAAAATGAGTTCCAATCCTCAGATCATCCCTTAGGGACTCAATTCTTATATTGAGAACAGTTGGGTTAAAGAAATAAATAATTAAATTCCAAAACTAACCTACTAAGTGTTCCTATGAATCTCTAGATTAAGGGACTATATTTTTCCCACTAGAGAACCTCCTACTCCAGGATCCACGTGACATTTGGTTAGACAACATATGTAACTACCAAAAATTTTATTAATGAAAATTCATCTTGATCTAATTAAATGTCTTATTATGAAAATTTTTTATATAAAATATGAAGCCCATTAGTATTATTTTTTTGGATTTCAAAATACCATTATGGATTGTTACTATTGCTAATATAGTCATTGAACTATGAACACATGATTAGTATAAATATCGGGCTTTTAGAAACCCAATTTACCCTGATTAAGGAAGCGATGGACTCATCTAGTAGACATGCCCCATACGAAGCCCATTTTCCAGAGCTTAGAAAGGATGTGGTGTCATTGGGATTCTCTCTTGGCCAAGACTAAGACAAGCTTCAATATGATAAGCTCGAGCGGAACTGCCTACGTGAGATGGAAATGTTGATAGAGATTACCACTCAAGTGATGTAATCTGAGCCACCCCATGAGCCAGTCACCATCGCACACGTTACCCTTATTTATAATGCGGGTGTAATATGTGGATATGTAAAAATACCTTATCACTATGATTATGTGCATTATTTTTATATATAATAAAGAATATACATTCCATTTGATATTGTTATGTTATAAATAGTATTTAAAGAAAAAATAGTATTTTTATTTAATATTCAACTAAGGAATATATTTTTATAAATTAATGGATTTTTGAATTTTATAAATATATTAATAAAATAATATTAAATTACTTTTTATTATGTATAAATGATCGTATAATTTTTAGGAATACAATTGTAATATTTATTAATGGATGAAAGACATTTTCATCAAAAACTCATGAATTTTAGATAAATGTTAGTTTTATTTTACAAGTAAAAATTAACCTATTTAGAAAAAAAATAGATATAATTGAATATAATTTTTGTAATTAGAATGTTGAAATTATCCTATGATGAATTTTGCATAATTTTCTGAGATTGTTAAATTTTTGTGTAAAAATTAAATACTATTTAAATATATATCGTGTTTTATGACATTATAACGACCCAATAGTGATGTAATAAAATAATATAAACATCATGTTATAAGAATATATGATTTTCCATTAAAATAATTTTATTTTATTTTTTCTTGATTTATTTTACAAAGAATTAGTGGTCCATCCATGTCTTATAATACATTTTATATTTTTAAATTTATTTAATTGAGAGTGTGACTCACCTACACATAATCAGCCCAATTATTTAATGAAGTTCGAACATTTAACATATATAATATTTTTTTCCATTCCCCTTTGGAGAGAACCACGGGCAATATCAATGGGCTGGTTTTTGTTTTTAATTTGTTTAATTTGTGGTGTCCCCAACATATATAATAAGTAATTCCCCTCCATTCCTATATAAAAAGACCCAAATCCCACTACCTCTAAACTCGAACCCTGTGGGGTTCATCCATATTCATACCTCCTCTCTCAATAAACCTTCCATTTCTCCCCATGATCCCATGAAGCCTTTCTTAATCCCCTCCCAAACCACTGGGATCACATATCCCAGTAACGGATTTTTTCATTCTCATTTTAGTCCAAATTTTATTACATTGTTACTCCCTTTAATTTTCAATTAAATATTATGGGGTATGTTTTTGAACGTCCCCCATACATCCCAATTAATTTTTTATTGATGAGTGTCCCCTTTTATATCTCATTAATTCCTTCCATGTACTCTCGTTACCATGCTGAAATTTCATAAGGAATTTATCTCTCCCCATTTACATTCAAGAAAATATATTCTATTAAGAATATAAATCCCATTCCATATGATGTTGTATTATTTCCCATGATCCCCATACATTCCATTTAATGTATAAATGATGATATACCCCTTTAACTCTCATTAAAAAATTACCAAATTTCTATTTGACATCTTTATGATGCTGAAATTACACCAAAATTTCCATACCAAAATCATTGTCTATTAAATACCATACTCACTCCTCTATAAAGTGTATTCACCTTTTTGAACATATACATATTTATTTAGTACATACATTTATGTATTCCATTTATATTTTTTGTGTAAATAATTATGATGTCAATGAATCCATGTTGTATGATATATGTGGCACACTTATGCAAGAAATGAAATGATTATGATGGTTTTTCCCTAATAATGATCCAATGCATTCGGTGTAGTAAAATATCATTATACATCATGTGAAATGGGTACTTAATAATTCAAATTCATGTCAAATTATGTTTACATGTGCTTCATTTTCAATTAGGGTTTAATCATGCTCCATGTGCAATGAGCCTTGGTTCATGCTTATTCCATGTTAACTGTAGTTGTCACATCACCAAGTTATAATTATCATGATTTAAAATTACTTAATGTTCATGTTTCTATTGTAATAAATTGATATGCCTATTTACTAAAAAAAAATCTTCTTCATTTTATTCCATTTTAATCTCCTTATTGGGATTTATAGCACACCCATTTCTTATGTATGTCTTCATGTTATCCCATGCAATGCTAAGTATGAGGGAATGTTGGGGTCATGTAAAGGATGTTTTCTATAATATGTTGAGTTTTATGTTTTATGTTGTTATATAATGTTCTTAATCCCCAAATACACTAGACCTCTAGATATTTTATGTTGTATCAAATGATGATTTTATGTAATAAATCATGTATAAGAGCGTAACAAAAAGAAAGGTTTTCATAGTTGGTATCAAAAGATATGCTTAGTTATTTTTGGGTTTAGGATTTGAAACCCCTTGTGAATACTTATAGAAAATGATAAGCTTAGTAAAAATATCCTTAAATTTTGATAACTATAGAAAAAGTGGATTATCAAACAAAAACTTCTATGTCTAGATATGAGTAGGTAGAGGCAGCTCTGGCATCGATGTACCTAAAGATGAAGACTCTGACAAGGAGTTTCAGGATTGACTAGAGATATCCTAGTTCACGAAAATGGGACATGATGATATCTTGGTTATGACACTCTCAAGGGATATTCTTTGGTAAATTCTCATGCTTAGTATGAACCGTTATTAAGAGAATTAATAAAATTCCCCTATGAATATCAGTTAGAACGTCGATCATGGATACATAGATTGATGCCTGTAGATTCATAAGTTTTGGAAATAAAATTTACTTATAAGTCAACTATTTTTTCCATGGTTTAACCATTATTTTTTCCCCAAACATTCCTTTTATTCCAGCCAAAGGCTTTTAATAGGAGGGCTTGGTCAAACAATCGATGTGAAGACCAATGTGATGACTCTTCTAATAAGATTCCCAATCCTATGGGAGTGGTAATAACTAACATTGTCAGGATTCTCTATCAGTTAACACATGATTTGAATAGAAAAATTGGTCAAGATGAACTTTCATCCACACCTATGATAGAACAAGTCACTATCGAGAGTTTCATGAGACTAAGGCCTCCTAGTTTTAATGGATCATATAATCCCTCAATCACCGATCAATGGTTCAACTACATTGAAAACATCATATACATCCTTAAATGTTCCTAAAAAAGACATTGTTATTCCGGATACTTATCATATAGAGCATGAAGTAGATCAATGGTGTACATTAATCAAAAATACGAAGCCATCGGGGGATATCAAGGTGTTCAATTGTAATGATTTCTAGGAAATGTTTTTCGATATATATTTTCCTCACACCCTCTATCTTATGATTGAAAAGGACATCCATTACCTTAAGAAAAATGATGACGAATCCATCAAAGTGTATGAGGAGAACATCATAAATCTTGAACGATATGCCTCCAACATTTTCATTAACCACAAATTCAATGTTGATCGCTTCTTTGGTGGGTTGAAACCTATCCTGCAAAAAGCCCTGACAATCCGTTACTTCGATAGCTATATGAAAACTGTCTGATGTTCCCTCAATGTAGAAATGGAGATTAGTGATATCAGGGGGTTCATGGGGATAATAAGTGTAATGTGAAATTCAATTATGGCTTCCGGATGGATAAACTCGACATTGCTATGAAAATCCACCACCCCACTTTCCAATGGTGTGGAAATAAGCACCCCATAAATTTCCTGAAGGGGATAAAGAAATTCATTAATTGTGGACGAGATGGGAACCTATCCATTAACTAACGACAAGGGAAACCCGTAGCTGTGACAGAAGAGAAAAATTCATTATTTAACTATGAAGACATTTTTCATTTATTTAACGAAAATGAATCGGGGAACCTTGCAAATTATTTCCCTAATCCAAGGGTTATATGTGGAAACCAATAACCTCCAAGAAAGCAAGGACGAGCTTTTTACATCACTACTGCCGATGTGAACCCCGAATAAGAAGTGGAGACAATTTTTCTAATTATTCATTCAATAATAGTGATCCCAATTTTTTATTTTGGATCAATGAATTCTTTTATATCCTGAAATTTTAGTTAAAAAATCCTAACAAAGACACAAATAATCAAAGTGAATATTTCCGTGAGTATGGAAAATGGGGAAATCATTGCATCCCATGAATATAAATCCTCCCCTATGGACGAAATCATCCTCAAAGACATGCTTATTTTTTGGAATTTTTTGAAGTATTTCTGGTGGAGTTTCTTGGTGTTCCCCCTAGAAGAGATTTTGAATTCTCAATTGACCTTATACCTAGAAAATTCCCAATATCTAAGACTATGTATAGAATGGCTATTTTGGAACTTGAGGAGCTGAAGAAACAACTATAATAGAATCTGGATAAATAGTTAATATGACCAAGTGCTTCACCATGGGTGCACTATTCCTCTTCACTAATAATAAGGATGGGTCAATGCGCCCTTTCATTTATTATCGTGAGGTCAATAAAATCACAATAAAGAACAAGTATCCTCTTCCATGAATTGATGACTTATTTGATCAGCTGCGTTGACCACAATACTTCTCTATGTAAGATTTGTGGTTGGGATATTATCAAGAAAGGGTGAAGAAGGAAGATATCCACAAGACTTCTTTTTTATAAGATACGGGCACAATGATATCATAGTAATGCCTTTGTAAGTCACTAATGCTCCATCAATCTTCAAAGACATGATGAATAGTGTCTTTAGAAATTACCTCGCAAAATTTGTTGAAGTCTTCATAGATGATATTCTAATATATTTCGAAACCATGGAGGATCATGATGAGCATCTAAGAACCATATTAGGGACCTTTCACAAGTATAATCTCGTTGCAATGTAAAATAAGTGTGAGTTATAGTTTAAGGGGGGATTATTCTTGTGCCATATAATCAGAAGAAATGAGATATCTATACAACCCTCTAAGACAACTATTATTGACTGATGGCTGAGGCCAAAATCGGTTACAGATAAAACTAGTTTCTTGGGTTAACAAGATATTATCACTGAATTGTGATAAATTTCTCATGATTGTAAAACCCTCTTACCTAGAAAACTCAGAAGTGAGTAATGTCTTCTTGGAGTGATAAATGGGAAAATAGCTTCAAGGATTTGAAATGGAGGCTTATCACTACACCCATGATCAAATTACTCACATGTGGAAAAAAAATTTGGAATTCTGTGATGCTTAGAAGAAGGTACATTGTTGTGTATTGATGGAGAATGAGAAATTCATTGCATATGCTTCAACGAAAGTGAATTTTCATGAGCAGAATTATCTAATACATGATCTAGACTGGGTTGAAACGATCATCTCTTTAAAAATATGGCGGAATCACATCTTTTGAGAGAAGTGTGAAATATAAACAGATCACAAAATTCTCAAGTATATATTCACACAGAAAGAGTTGAATATGCACCAATGAATATGGATTGAGCTTATCAAATATTATGATTACTTAATCCATTAACTCCCTCGTAAATCGAACAAGGTGGATGATGCTCTATGTTGAAAGGTTCCATAGACTATATCATTTTTCATAATTGAGAATCATCCTATATTCATTTATTTTATGAATATGATCACGAGAATCATAAAGAAGGGAACATTCAAAATCCATTCACTAATTATTGCTCAACCATACCTAATGGAGAAATTTATGGATGCTCAAAGAAATGATGTGGAAGTTTTGATAAGGGTGGAGTTGTTCAGAAATGGGATATCCTCATATTTTGTGGTTTAAAAGGGTGGAATTGAGATATTTGGGTCATGATTGTGTTTACCATCCGATCTAGAGATAACAAAGGATCTTCTGAATGAAACCCATAAATCGAATTTCTCTATTCAACTGAATAGCACAAAGATGTATCAAAATTCCCAAGAAAAAATTTTGTGGGACATTATGAAAATAGAGATTGCAGAATACACATCAAAGTTATTGGTATGTCAGCATGTGATGGATAAGAGGCAAAAGTCCAAGGGGAAGATCAAAATACTACCCATGCCAGCATGGATGTGGGACAAAATTACCATGGACGTTGTCACTGGACATCCAAGGAAATATAGAGGAAACAATTCTATATGGGTCATTGTAGATCATCTTTCAGAGAAACCTCACTTTATCACGATTCAAGAGGACTTCTGAATAGATCATCTAGAACAGATTTAAATCAATGAAGTATTATGTTTGTACAGAGTGTCACTATCTATTAAATCTGATCATCATCTGAGATTCACCTTGATGTTCTGGAAAAGTCTCTAACATGACAAAATCTCTTAAATGATCTTCAATACGGCCTATCATCTTTAAAGTGATGTCCAATATGAGTGAAAAATTCAGACACTGGAAGATTTGTTAAGATCGTGTTATATCGACATCAACGGAGGATATGACCAACATCTTATACTTGTTAAATTTTCATACATTAATAGTTTTCACTCAAGCATCCAAATGGCACCATATAAAGCCCGTTATGGGAAAAGGTATGGAACAATGGCATGTTGGGATAAATTCAGTGAGTGTTAGCTGCTAGGACCTGAAATGGTCATGGAAATGGTAGAGAAGGTGAAAAATATTCAGCAACATATCAAGGTAGCCCAAGTTCAACAGAATAGTTATGTGGATAATTGTTGACAATACCTTGAGTTCAAAGAAGGATATATGGAGTTTCAATGCATATATCCATTGAATAAAGACATGAGGTTTGGAAAGAAGGGGTTGTTAAGTCCAATGTCCTTCAGCCCCTTTGAGATTCTTGATTGTTTCGGGGCTATGGATTATTGAATAGAAATTACACCAACCATGGGAAAAGTACATGATGTATTTCTTGTTTCCCTCTTATGGAAGTACTTACCAGAACCTTCACATGTAATCTCTTAAGAGGTAGTACAGTTAGAGGATGATCTTTTTATGAGGATGAACTATTCAAGATCTTAGATCTTAGAGAAAATGTACTACAAAATAAGACAACGACCCTCGTCAAGGAGTTATGAGGAAACCACAAGTTTGATGAAGTGATGTGGGAATTAAAGGATGTGATGAAGGAGAGTTACCCACATTTGTTTTAGTGTGGTAAAATGAAATTTAGAGGGAAAATTTTCTTATGGGGGGAAGATTGTATCGACGCAAACATTTATCAATGATAATTATTCTTCATCTAATCAAATGTCTTATTATAAAAAATGGTTATATAAAATATTAACTCCCTTCGTTTTATGTTAATGGATTTCAAAATACCATTAGGGATTTTTACCATTGCTAATGTATCCATTAAACATACAAGAAATGATTAGTATAAATATAGGGATTTATGCAATCCAATTTACTAAAAAAAAGGAAGTGACGACCTCATTCAGTAGACTTTCCCCATAAGAAGCTCTTTTGTTGGAGGGTGGAAAGGAGTTGGCATCATCGGGATTTTCTCTTGACCAAGCCCATGCTGAACTTGAATATGTTATGCTCAAGCATAACCACCTACAGAAGAAGTTGAAGTTGTTAGAGATAACAACTCAAGGGATGTTATCCAAGCCACCCAAGAGTCTGTCACCATCGCACATGTTACACTATAGACTTATACGAGTTTAATAAGTTTTTATGCAAAAATACCATATAAATATGATTATGTGCATTTTTTTGTATACAATAATGAATATAAATTTATTTTATTATTGTTGCGTTGTAAATTGATTTAAAGGAACCAGTTTTATATTTAGTTAATATTCAACTAAGGAATATAATTTGATAGATTAATTGATTTTTGAAATAAATAATATTTTAATAAAATATTAATAAATTAGTTTTTATTAAGTATAAATGATCATATAATTTTTAGGAATACAATTGTATTATTTATTGAGGTTTGAAAGCCGTTTTTTGTCAAAACCCAGGAAATTTCTATAAATGTCCTTTTTTATTTTAAAAGTAAAAATTCACATATTTAAAAAATTATTTAGATAAAATGAATATTATTTTTTAGAATTAGAACACCAAAATTATCCAATGGTGAATTTTTCATAATTTTCTGAGACAGTAGTATTTAAAAAAAAATTAAATACAAATTTAATATATAATGTGTTTTATGACATCATAAATCCCTGATAGAAATGTAATAAAATACTATATGTATTATTTTTTTTAATATATGTTTTAACCTTAAAATTATTTGAATTTAGGTTTGTTATGTTTTTTTTACATTTCTTTAGTGGACCCTCCAACACTTATAAAACATTTTAGCTTTTTTAATTTATTTCAAAGAGAGTGTGACTCACCTCCACATATGAAACCCTATTATTTTAAGATGTTCGGCCATTTACATTATAAAATATTGTTTTCCACTCCCCTTTTGCAAAAATCGTCTAAAAAACCATTTTCTAGATTGTGGTTTTGAGTAGTTTAATATGTGCTATCCCAAAACTAAAAAATAATGAATTCCCCCACCATTACTATATAAACACCCCCAAGCTCCCACTTCCTCTTTACTCAAATCTAGTGAAGTTCATTAGAAATATTCCATTTTCTCTCAACATTCCTCCCAAGGTGCCCCAAGTTCCCAATAAGCCTCTCTTAAGCCCCTCCCAAGCCTTTGGGATCACACATCCATGTATGGGATTTCTTCCTTTCACATTTTTTTCCAAATTTAATTACGTTGTTATGCAATTTTATTTTCAATTAAAAATGTTGGGGTATGATTTTTCACCCCCAATAATTCTCTATTAATGATTGAAAGATGAGATACCCCTTTTCTTTCTCATTAATGCCTTCCATATACAGCCATTACCATGCACAAATTCTCTAAGGAATTTCTCTCTCCTTATTTACATTAAGGTAATTCTTTTATATAATGCTTATAATTTCCCTTCCATATTTTTGTATATTCTATCCCATGATCATGTTTCTTTCCATTTAATGTATTAATGGTGGGATATACCTTTCACTCTCGTCAACCCAATTTACAAATTTCTATTTGACGTCGTTATACTGTCAAAATTTCAGAATACTTTCCATAGAAAAATCATTGTGTAGTGAATACTATACTCTCTCCTCTATAAGGGAATTCTACATTATGATCATGTACTTGTAGATTTAGGGCATAAATTTTTGTATTCCACATCACTTATTCTTTTAATGTATTATGATGTTAATGAATCCATGTGGAATGATCTATGTTCCACACTTATGAATAAAATGAAATTATTATGAAGGGTGCTCCCTAATACGGATACAATGCATTGGGTAATGTATAATATCATGATAGATCATGTGAAATGGGTGTTTACTCATGATAATTCAAGTCAAACTAGGGTTTTCCCGTGCTTCTTGTGCAATGAGGGTTTACTCATGCTCCATGTGTAATGAGCCATTACTCATGTTAGTTCAATGTTAATTGTGGTTTCCACATCTCCATATAATGGTTATCATTCATTATCATTGCTTTAGGTTCATGTTTCTCTAGTGATATTTTTACATTACTATTGAATAAAATTTATTGTATTCTTCAGGTTATTCCATGTTTATTCCCTTATTGATATTTATAGCTTATCCCTTTTTATGTATGTCCTCTGATTATCCCATGCATTTCTATGTACAAGGGAATATAGGGATCATGTAAAGGAATTTTTCAATAAGATGGTGTGTTTTATGTATTAAGTTGTTAAATAATATTCCTAAGGACAAAAGAAACTTTACCACCCGATCTTCAATGTTGTATCATTTGAAGAATTTGTTTAATAAATCATGTTTTACTGTGTAATAAAGTGTAGTTTTGTTATAAAACACCATTTTTCAGAAGAGTAGAATCCAACC
Organism: Viscum album; assembly: GCA_963277665.1. Taxonomy (NCBI): domain Eukaryota; kingdom Viridiplantae; phylum Streptophyta; class Magnoliopsida; order Santalales; family Viscaceae; genus Viscum; species Viscum album. The sequence goes on from OY728151.1 coordinate 2,092,376,663, forward strand.
TAAATTATATATAGGAAAGATTCATGTCAATTTTTATTTATAAATTATATGGTTTAATCCCAATAATATTATCAAATGACATTCCTGTAAAAAATTTCATGTCAGTAATATGATTCCAATATAATTCATCATTACATGGTGATTTAAAATGAGGTATGATCTGAAAATAAATAATGAAAAATTATTTCATTCACATCATATTTAATTAAAAATTATTCCATAATACAAAAAACAGAAGATAAAATCTCATACCACTGGTAACATGGACCCCCAATTTCATGTCTCACCATTCCAATGTCCATCACAAGCTCTGCCACATTTCTAAGCTACCTATCTAGAATATACCCAAATCATAAAACGAGTGAATTCTGTGGTACCAGTTTTTGATTCCCTATCCTAGAACAAGAAATCAGTTCTCATACTGAGGTCACCACATGACCTCAGGCACTCCCCATAAAATAGAGGTTATTAAGTAATTGAAATGAAATAATTCATATATTGGGGAGATTATGACCTAAAATAAAAGTAGTAAATTATTGGATTAATAACCAAAACAATATCAATCACATATAGAGTAAAACTATCTTTATAACCACAATGTAATATAAAAATGTAATTTTTTCAAGCAGTCACATTTACATAGATTTTCCACAAGGATAATCCCATATAAAAATAATCAAATAACTAATTATATAATAAATTCACATTAACAATACTACCATAACTAAAAAATTCACATATTATCTCTACAAACCCTTTAGTTACTCCATCCTAATCCTCTACTATTCATGTTTGGATCCTAAAATATTACATAATTTATTCACACACACTATGGTTCCCATACTGGGTGTAAAAAATACATCTAATTAGGGTATCAACATGTGCCCATATTATGTTCCATAATATACTTTTATGCATGAAGAATAAAATTTTTGGGAGAATATTCCCTAGAAACATCAATTATGTGTATTTTAATTACATGTATTTCTTTATTTTAAGATAAATATTTTTTTCACATCATGTTTTTCCATATGCATGACATAATATATGATAATTAACTAAGAGTAAATGTTTCACTTAATTTCCATAGTAGTTCCCATGTATAATGAGAACTTATAGGTTCCATTATTATACACTTAAACTTATATTATTTAGATTTATAACATCATTTCATGTAATTAAAATGATAGGGATTATCATTTGTGGAGACTCATAGTACACAGAGTATCATTATAATAATACAAACCCATGGTATCTTAATTTTCATGATTCTATGAGAACATGACACAATTGTAGGAAATCTAAATTTATGTGTGTCATAGGATGTTCTTAGTAGAAAACGTGTTTATTTATACAGAGAATTTATTATAATTATTAATGAATATTAGTTTTTGGGTAATTTTATATATTGATGAATTTCATGATGAAATATGTTTGTGGTGAGGTATGATAAATTAGGTGAATCAAAATTAATATTATATTAATGATGAATGAGAGAAAACATTTTCTCTTTAATCAATATAATGATGTTGATATCCCATACCCTTTTTTGGAATAGAAAATCCTCAATAAAACAAGTATGTTAGATTTTTTTGGTGTGGTGTTCAGTCAAAGGACCTTCATTTTTTCTTATTTTCATATTTATGATGTTTAAATATTCATCAGTCCTCATCTGATTAAAATTGTTTGTATGACCTATCTCTTACCCTCACTGCTTCCTCACTCACATTTCATCAGGATATGATGGTGCCTTTTCCCTCATTCAATTTCGATTTTTATCATTCTTTATGGGATGCATGTTTCCTTTATGGTCCTATGGTTCTAATTTTTTGAGCTATCTTGATGAACCTCCACAATTTCCCATCCTCCAAAGATACTATAGAAGGTCGTGATCTTTGATTTTGGCCCTATTTCACTTTTGATTACTTTTTCTATGTTTTTTCATTCGGTTTTCATTTCATATAGAAATTAATCCTCGGATTCATTCATTATGGATACAATGTTAATAATATCGGGTTTAAGCATCATTCGAAGAATCTAAGTAGCACCATTGTGGATTCTTGGTTTTGCTTTTCCTAGGACTATTTCAATCCACTCCCCGACATCCTTTGTTATTTTTTCATATTTCCCCCATCAATGACCCCATACTGTTCTGGTTTGAAGTTTTACAAGTTTATTTGGGATGTTTTTTGGTTATAGGTATGGTGGTCCTACATAGTAATTCTGGCCATGGATGTCCTATACTCAATGGTGTATTAGTGTAGTAAGCCTCATTGGCGTGTGTGAGGTGTTGCAATGCTATATATCCTAATGTGAGGTGCGGGACATGGTGGCATGTGGCTTGTGTGTGTATTGGTATTAAGAGACATAGAGTGATGGTGATGTGTGTGAAGGGATCCAAAGGCTTGTATCACGCAGATCCCCTTAGGCCACACTATCTCACCTATATATTTTCCCTATATGGTGCTCACATAACCATAAAGTGAGTTAACTATGAAAATGAAATTTATACTTTTATTTTCATATGTATGAGGTCATATTTCATTTTGACATTAACTTTGTTATCTATGGTATCATTACCATGATTCGTGATATTGTCCTTAGACTTTAGGAAAAGTCTCCCAACGCAACAGAAAAAGAGGCAAAGGGGATCACATAATAAGTGTATCCATAATCTCAGTTAAATGATAATAATTTTTGATTACATAACATGTTTAATAAATATTATCATCTTTCATGGTTATGTTATTATTCTGGATTTCCCTATCATGAAAATCAATTCACAAGTTATTCAGGAGAAAATTTTGTCATTACAGTATTTAGGAAATATTTATATTTTATTTAGTGAATATAATATTTAGTTGTTTATTTGAAACAAAGATAGTGACATTTATTTATTTAATAAAATAATAATTATTCCAATCCTAAAAAATATTTTGGCTGAATTATGGACCATGATTAATGGTTTAGTGTGAAATAATATGTATTAAATAATAATTGAATAAATTATAAATTTTATTTGAAAAATAATATTTTATTAATTGAATGGTTTTTTGTATGATATGATATATTATAATAATTATAACATCAATAGAAATGGGGTTCCAATGGTATTAAGGAAATAATAAGGTCCCATGTGCAATTATAATTTTTTGAACCTAACAAAATTTAATCACAAGAATATTATTTCCAACACTATTGATAACAATTGTGAGTGTTGTGTAGAATGAATCTAGAGAATACTTTTATGAATTTGAGAGAAAATATACTAGAACTCTCTTAATAATGTAGTGTGATCTACCTCTCCAACCTCTCTTGATCCTAGATAGATCAAGGAGAATCCATCATGCAATTGATTATCATGTTGATCAAGGATCAATCCCACAGATGTTGGGATATACAGTACCAGCACACAAATATTTATATGGTGACACTGAGAGGTTCTCAATATACATGTGAATCATATATAGAGAGAATATTTTCTTCATTCATGTGACCAAATAATGGTATAACCTAGAGATGTTGTTATATTCATTAAAAAATAAAAAATTCCACACATAGTAATTATTAAATTTGGTAAATTTGTTATAAATTTATTATTTGATGATCATGTGTTTTAGTTCAAATGTTCTCATGTCAATCAATATTTTATTTTTTTCTATTGGATAAATAATTCTTTATTGATGTAAATCTATAATAAATCAATGAATACGATGATAATAAAAAGTTGTTAATACTCCACTAATAGTTCTTCTGTTCTATGAACCATTATGCTGTTTTAGAGATATCACCTAATAATTTATAATTATTTATAGAAGAATAATTTTTTTGCACATTTATTATTTGTTTACAATTATTACTTAATCACTAAATAAATTTTAATCATGAGGTATTGTCTTCTTCATCTACATTCTCACAAATATAATCAATATATCATTTAATTTTAGATGAGGAACATTTTTAGAACATATCATGAGGTTCCCTGAATACTAGTTGGATAAAAATTGAGGAACAAAAGTGTGTCCTATTTGTACACATCATATATCCTTGCTAAATACAACAAGAAATATCATAAATTAATTCATAATTAATTCAAACCATGTGATGCTATCATACGGACTGTGTATTTAATACACTATATGATTACATGTCTGTCATCTCCTATGGATAAACAAGCTACACAATGTGTTACTTACGTACATGACATGTAGTGTATTAATCAATGATAAGTTATGTATTTTTACATGTGTTTCATTATTGGTGATTGGGTAACTTAGAGGCGACATGATATGTATCCTTTGTACTTATTGTCCAAATCATTAATTTTCAACTTATTATAGCAGGCCTAGTCCCTAGGTGTGGTTCAGGGATAAATGGTGAATAAATTTTTCTGATGTGTATCTTGATAGTACACATCATTTATATTACCAAATTAAATACATTATTCAATAAATTAATTATCAAAACATTATAAACATGTGTTCCATTTTTATTTAGTTTTCTCATACACTTCATGTGAGGGGTTATATATATTAAATGTATTAATAATTGACATGCAATATTCAGAACATAATATCATGTATTAGATGTAATAAACTGATTACTATACATTCATTAAACCATATAATGATTGTTAAATAAAATATGTTCCATTATTCATTTATTTGACTCATACAGACCCTGAAATAATGTGAAAATACATGTATGATACACACATCAAATGTGAACAATATACGAATATAATATATGTTTGGTAGTTCCGATGGTACTTGTCATATGTCCTCTATGGTACTTGTTTTTTATGTAGTCAATTTTATATAAATATAATTAAATTCATTAAAATTGGGATGGATGAGAATACCAGAAATGTTTGGATAAGAATTAAAATAAAATTTTTTATTAATTATGTAATATGGTTTATTTTTTCATGCATGATTCATATTAAATAGGAAATATTTTGATAGAATACTAATTCATTTGTTGTGTAATTCATTGAATTAATGAGGTTGATAATTAGAATAGACCATACCCTTGAATTTTATTGGTTTTGGTTTTATTTATTATTAAATTAAATTGGTGGCCCATGAGTCTTCCTTCCACTCTTTATGTAAGGGTCCACATGCCCAAGGTTTCTTTACGTAAACTCATTAACTAATCCTTTGGTTCCCCTCAACTTCATGTGACTAAAATCTTATCTAATGGATATAGATCCTAATAAAGTGTTGGTGGTGCATGTTTTTAATCAAGGAAAAACATATCCAATAGAATCATTGGTGGATTAGTGGAATGTTTGAAAATAAACCATGTCCTGTTTCGTGGTTTTATTCCCCTATGACAATTGTTAGTTTATCATTCTATAGATAAAGTACAATTAGAAAAATCTAATGATCATTCCACTAATATTATATTATTTCTATTATATTTAATGGTTAATTCCAATATGGATGTGTTTTCATAATTACATGAATTAATGAATTAACAAGCATTGAAGATATAAGTAAAATATATTAGATTATACATCAAATTTATTTTAGACATGGTTAATAACTTAAATAAATCCACATAATACTAAGAATATTGTTGTAATTATTATAAAGGGAAATTAATTCATAATGATAAAAATACCTCTATTATATATAATAAGTTGTTATAGCCTTCCACAATATATGTTAAATTAAAAGCATAGTTCATAGTGCTTGACCAGCCAATACAAATGTGAATTAAATTATGAGGGAGTTATAACTTTTGTTTTTAGTCTACTTAAAATTTTTCACATCACAAGAAGAGTATCAATGTATACATTTCTGCAACTAATAAGAAATAATTGAAGAAATACAAATGATGGATTTTAGGATTGGGGAAGCAACTAAATAGTTTAAGGAAATATGATTTAATGTCATTGGGAAAAATTATATCCTCCTAAACCCAATAAAATAACTTTTTTTGATAATGTCTAGATTATGAGAAAGAAAATTAGTGTCCATGAAACTAGATTGTTCTAGAAATGGGATGTTTCAAAACCTATGTTGAGTTTTTATAAAAGATAGGGTTACTAATGAATTTCACAATCACTTTATAATTTATTATATAAATCACTAAATTTTTTTCTTAATTGTTAAAAAATATGACTTCAAGCATATCACTAAGATACATTTTTGAGAAGTATATCCTTTTCAATATCACTCCATTACATGAATGAAAAATTCACTTTCATGTCATTCTATGCCATCAAAGGAAATAATATATGCTTGAAAACCCCATTCTTGATGTGTTTGACTAAGATAATAGTAGGAAATAATTATCTATCCATGATAAACACTTGGATGATTCCATGTATATCTAATTATTCTTATTGTATTCCATGTTCAGTGATCTTCTAAAAAATATAAGGATATGTATTTGTATAGCATGATCATTCGGTTCTATATAAACTGAAGGAGATACCCGACATATATGGGACATACAATGCACGAAAAACCTGAAATCACAGCGTGTTGGTTCCATATGGTCCTCATTTAGTAAATATGATTGGTTACATATAGTAATTAAAGATATTCTACAATAAATTTCATGATGTTCTCCACAAAAATGTCATTCCATCTTCACTAACTAAATTATTCTCTTGTTTTATTATTAATTAAATCAAAATTATTAAAGATAATATTCTTTTAGAACTTCTAACTCTCATTCATCAAGTAGAAAAATAAATAGGACATCGAAACCCCACAATACTTTTTGTGAATATGATGATTAAGAAAAATGAAAAGGGTCCCAAGAATCACAACATGTCTAAATCATCTAAGCACCATCCTTAAAAGAAGAAGAAGATCTAAATATAGGGAATAATTATTGGAAGTGGTATATCTCTCCTATGTAAAACTAGGCCACTCTAAGAGTTATTATATATAGAAGAAAGAGGAATATAAAGTTTCATTCAATATTGAGTTTAGTATTTTTAATATATGCCCATTTTCTTATTAGATATAGATTTTGTGATCATATATGTATCTAAATTATGGAACCATGTAGATTATGAATAATTACTAAAGGATAGGTATATAAAAAAGGAGCCAATGGATCATGACTTGTGTCATTAGCTATAGGATACTACAACCTTTTAATTGTAATCAGAATGCTATTGGTTATAAAGTACTCTTATTTTGTGCCAACAATTAATAAGAACATCATATACATCTCATCCCATGATTTTGGTAACATTATTTTATAAATTTAAAATAAATCATGATTCCATTACAAAGATATATTTTCTTAAGGTATGGAAAAAGTAAATAAATGTCTGATATATAAATTTATGAAAACAAAATATTTCTATTTGATAACTAGTAATGTTCACATGACTCATACAGTACCCAATTGTGGTATCACCACCTTTCTCATGTAAATGAGAATATTTTGATAAATATACATCATGTTAGTCATTTAAGGACCTTTTATATAACACTACATAAAATATGTTTTTATTTTTTATAAGGAAACATTACGAAACCACAATTTTATGGATCAGGTGAAAGGGTCATGGAAATAATATGATTGGTGTTCATTTATGTGGTTGGATATTTTGTATCTGAATACAGAACATGGTATAAATACTCTATATCTTTTACTGATGACTTGATTATATATTTCAATATCTACAGGATGAGGTATAATGGTGATTCCTTTGAGAAAATCAAAGAATTATGGAATTTTGTAGACTAAATATTCTATTTTTTATTATACAAAAATTTTTGAGGGAATGAGAGAAACCTTCTAGTTTTTCTAGGAATGAAACCCTAAAAATAATTGAAATATTAATTTATTATAATTTTTATACTATTGGAATCCTCTTACCTAAATAATTTCTAGGAGAGAGAACTTATGCATGTTCCTAGATCTTCCGTTATAAATTCTTTAAAGCTACTCTCCATCTTCTCCCAATTCATGATGTACTCCTCACAATTGATCTTCCATTCATTGAAGCCCCTTATCAATGTACAGTCCTGCTAATCAATCCATGTAATATTAACTCCATTGGTTTCCAGTTGGAATAATATTTCGGTTATTCTGTTTTCATCCTCCATTGTGGAACTGATAGTATGATATTCATCCATCATGGTCTCCCCCAAATGAGCAAGGACTTCTATTTGGTTCATGTTTTGAAAATTATACACCCCTGTATCCTATTGTAAACTATCCATAACACTATATTTCATGTCCTTTCCAAATCTATAACTCTTTTCATATGGATTTCCTTGATCTTTATCACAATCAACTGTCAAGATAGCCATATATTTTGGTTGAGTTTTCTTACTTGACATGGTCTACATTGGTTTTAGTAAGAATCAATAGTACAGGAGAGCTTTAATTTTATCACCTTTAGTAAAATTGTAGTTCCCAGTGTCCTTCATTGTCTTTATCCACTTCTATAATCTTGAACTATATAGACCTTGGTTGTGACAGCCTATATTTTCCTTCGAGTAGTAACAAAGAGATTCCTAAACTAATGATGTTCTATAAATATCTTTCCCCTCAATGTTGTTCTGAAACTATGCGAACCCTTATCTTATTATATCCCCTCATGATCAAATCCTTCAAATTGGATTCTTATTAGGATTCTAATATTGTTCTACCTCATGTTTCCTTCATTCTTTCGACACAATAAATCATATAAATTATGATGATTTGTAGAGAACATAACCTTGTCACCACTATCTTCCTCCACTTCCTCCAAAGACATCACCCCTTGGTAAGGGGATGCCTTTGGATGAGGTGAGATGATCAAATAATTATCAGCACAAGCCTCCTCATCCATCTATATATTCAATGGATCCATCTCAGTCATCTTTCGATAACCAAAATCACTCATCGAGTGATAAACAATTTCCACAACCACTGGATTGGTTGCAGGACTTCCAACATTCTATTCACAGGGGTCGGGAATGAAAACATTACCTCAGACCTGATCTGTAGTCTCAAAACATCCCATCATTGGATCAGCGCCCCCATAAATAGCTCCACACCAAAAATGGAAATCTAGATGACCCAAACCTTTTCACATATTAACAATAATCCACCCAAGATTCAAATAAAACCATTTTGTACACCAAACTTTTTCACCAATAGTATCCCAAACCCACTACACTGGTGGCTTGAAGAAATAAACCTTTTCACATATTCATGAGTTAATTGGATGACTAACAAATAGAGTTATTTTTTCATATCATAGAAAAAAATTGTCCATGTTCCCTAGCATCCAGATGATTGCAGGGTTTTGGAATTAATATGGATGTTCAGGGATGAAACCCAGATTTTGACAGAAGTGGAATACTGATTCATAGGGAAATAATAAGACCAAAAAAATATAAATAACCTACAACTAAATAACTTATGTAGAAAATTATACCACAAAAAATCATATCTTCCTCTGGGAAAAAATAAACCATCAGGTGGTGCTAGTCAAGAAGGTCGACCACCACACACTCTAGTAACCACCCAGATTTGAAGAAAAATTGATCAAATTCATATATTGAAAGTCATAAATGATTGAAAAATATAATAGTGTCATATCCAAGGGGCTCGAATATTCTATGAACTCTAATAGTGATAATGGAAGTTGTGGCATGCCATCAAATATCTCATAATCCTTCGGTATTTAAAGAAAACTCGAAAAGTTCGGGAATGTTTTATGGTTTTAAAATGTGATGAAGGAGAGGTGAATTACTGATAGTGTGATGAGATCATCCCCCCTTATAATGGGATGGAGGGAGGCCTAGTCCATCTCCATAACATTTAGGCAATAATCACTCTGAGCCGAGAGCTGAGATCAATGTATTAACTTCTTGGAGTTACACGTATTATAGCCTCAGAAAAAATGTAAAAATATTCTAAATAATGAAGTCATTAATCAATATGGTATTGAGATAAAAAAAACTGATTAGATAATGGTGAAAAATATCATAACCATGTTTTTATAAACATTTTATAGAAGTATGAGTATCTATCCAAACTCACTGAACATTATACACCATATGGGGATACTGTTAGTGAAAGGAGGAACCATACCTTTCTTTACATGGTAAGGTCAATGATGAGTCATTTGGATCTTCCATTATCCATTTTGTGATATCCATTACAAAAAACACCATACAAACTAAAATATGAGACATTAAATGTGGGAAATATAATTCCATCTAGGTTATGGAGTAGATGGAATCATTTTATATCACATACATGTGTATTGGGATGTAAATAAATTATAGAGGCCACCTTTGTAATCAAATTAATACACAAGTACATGAAGTGCATACTTATAAGAGATCTAATTGAAAATTTGGGATATTATATATATATATATATAACGAATGATATTAAATTTATTATCATAAGTAAAGCTAAATTTATTGACATAGATCAAATATTAAATATATATAGTGGGAGAATGATTAAAATTGATGAAGTTTAGGCACAATATACAAAATAGTTAGTACATGAACATATTCCATAATATTCCATTGAAAAAATATATTCCTTAAACATAAGTAATTTGTAGGATAATGAGAGTGGTAAGGGATCAAAAAATATATGATTTTATAGTCATAGAATATAGTGTCTCATTATTTATTGACAATAATAAAAATATCTTTGTTAATTAGGAATTATAATTATCAAAAACTACAAGATGGAAAAATACATGATTTTTTTATAGAATCCATATATCAAAAAAATATTTGGTGACAATAAAATCTCCTAGTTTATTTAAATCATATTTTTTATAAGAGGGTATTCATGATAAAAATAGGAATTTGAGGTAATGTATGTAACTATAAATCTTTCAAGTGGTAAAGGGTTATAATAGATTCATGTAATTTACAATGAAGGATGATTTTCTCTAGTTTCTATGATTAAATTTCTTTAATCTTATACCTGATATATAAGCATACTATGAAAATTAAATTTGGATGATGGATGTAAAAATAAATTTACATATGGGGATCCTTCATAAAAATGTAAATATGAAGCAGTAAAATAAATTTTTTATAAAAACACTAATTTATTCATGAATCACTTTAGAATATTATAAGGATTATTGTTAGAGCTTTGAGGGGAGAATGAGTTACATTATGAGTCCCATTGATCCCGAAATTAAGTTTTAAAATATATTCAATTGTAATAAATGTCATAAATGTGAAATTTTATAGAAAAAGGTGTAATACAAATAAAAAAGAGGAACATATTTGAAATACAATGGTTTTTGTTGAGTTTGAAATGGTGGTTTTACCTAATGTTCAAAATAATTGTTTTGATATCAAATTTTTTTCCACCTCAAATTCTCAATTTGAGAGGCTTATGGGCCTCACTAAACCCTCTTTAGTGAAGTTCCGAGGGATTATGAAACCGTCTCCCCTGTTTCCCTAAGATCCCTCACCCTAGGTGTGGATTCCATTCATGAAGTCCCTTTCCCATTGTGAAGGAACAATGTCCTCCATGGCATGTGAGGATTCATGAATAATTCAAACTTTGTGAATTACTCCACTTAAAAATCGATACATCCATTGTGAGACCCTTTTATCTATGAAACCCCGTCATTTGTGAGACCCTAAGCTCAACAAATCCCCATCTTTTAGAAAGACATAGCCTCCAATAATCTACTACCTATCCACCTACTAGTCTATACTGTAGGGGCGTACTAATTGTAGAGTCACACCATGAACATTTATAGTCTGGTTGTTGGAATTTTAAATTATTATCTTATACTTCCCCAATGTCCACCCCTAGACTAAAATTAGTCGAGTTACCCCTCCAAAATACCAGAAATACCTTGTGTTTATGTACTCGTCTAGGTCTACTTCCCTTATCATGAGTTTAAATTTTCCTCTTTGATCCCCTGAGTAGAGTGAGTTAATACACTCTTCAAGAAACTCTTCATTCCACATCACCTAACACCTATGTCAGGTAGAACCAAAGTGGTTCTATCTTCCAAAAGTCCCTAAAACAACCATTTCTCAGAATCATCTGACTAATAGTCCTCAGTACATGAAATTAAATTATAGAAAAACCCATAATTCATGAATAATATTTCTTATGCATCATGCATAGGGTGCCTCATGCCATGATCATGAGAAGATAATCCATAGTCCCCACTACATGACATTAAAATATAGAATACCCTATATAAAAAGCATAGTATTCCTCCTATGAAAAAAATGAGATGCCTTATGTTTCAATCATATGATTACCAGCAGTCCTAACTACATAACTCTAAACTAAAGCATACCCTACAATTTGAGACTAATATTACTCCTATGATAGACGAGAATCATTATGTATAAAGAATAAGATGCCCCATTCCATGATCTTGATATGACAACAAAATAGCCAAAAAAAACCTTCTCATCAAGTGTAATCCTCAATAATATACATCTACCCACTTGTGGGTTAGTATTTTCCCTTGAACTGACATGTGGAATGTGAATGGTAATTCCTAGAATGAAATACCCACATGTATCTCTACTACTCCAAATAACCCCCATGGGATTCTTCCTAAGGTGTAATCCCCAATAATATGCCTCAAACAATCATCATGAAAGGATTACCTCATTAACAAAAATGAGGACGACATAAAGGGGATCCCCATTCAGAAGCCCCACATACCACATCCTTCAACTTGACATGAAACTGTAATATTACCTCATGCAATGCACATGTGATTCTATCATGACATGACATAAGGAAGACATAACATGAAGTTTTCACATGTAAGACCCATCGAGAACACATCATTACTACTCCTAGAAGCACATGGGCTACTCCCACATACAGGACCCACCCACATCATTTCTATTCATAGAATAAAATTGTTTATACCCACACATTATACCTAACCACGTCCTCACTACTCATAGTAGTGCATGGGCCTTGTCTATAGTTATATTCCATAACATCCATTCCAATGGGAATATTTATTAGTGTAATCCCCAAAACCATACTCATCTTCCATTGTATTCTCCTATCTATAATCCCCAACCACATGCTCCATTGGTACTCTTCCTTAGGTATAATCCCAATCCATTCTAATCTACGTGATATGTGATTCTCAACCAATTGGGATATGCTAGAATCCTCCAAGAAGATTAATCACAACATCCATATATATCTAATTATTATTTGGATCGCATCCTTAGTAATATTATTCCCATCATTTGGGAGACTAAATCTCCTATTTTTCCCTCATGATGGTCAAAGTGTAATCACCAAAACAACTCCAACAAAGTGAAATACTCCTATGAAGGGATGCTTCCATGTTTATTCCCCACACCATCCCTCTTCAACCATATCTTCACATTGGGATGATCCTTACTGCATGATGTTCACCTACATGGATTGGTCTTATCATGTGACCATAAATTATGGCATCGATCTATGTGGGTTTTAATTTATATCTTTTAAACATAGAATGTAAGATACCTATTTGAGGCTCAATCCAATCTAATGGTAAACTATATTTCACACTACATAGGAAATGCCTCACAGATCCAACTCTAGGGGTATTCTAATGAATGTTACTATTGTAACATCTTCCCATTATGGGACACACCACCTAGATTTGCCTCTATTGGGAATTCTAACCCAACAAATGGATAACCAAGCTGATCCCTCCTATGGACATTACTCTCATATCTATCACCATGGGTGTTATAGTCATCCTTCCTAGTGGGAAATCCTCCCTTTATGGGAGACACCCCCAGATCCACCTCCAGAGGGAGTCTTGATTGATCCATATGTAAATCATTTAGGTTCTCCCTCTTAGGGATGTACCTTGGTGATCCACCATCAAGGGTGTTTTGATCATAATTTATGGAGTGACATGTTCCATTTATATGGAACACCCCAAGATCTAGCTCCATGGGGTGCTCCGACACATCCACCTCTAAATATCAAGGTATGTCATATTCCCATCATGGTAATCACCACTTTCATCTACCTCCAAGGGGATTTTTGAACAATACACTACATCACTAAAATACATTAAACTTGTGAACCCAAATACACACCTTATTTAAAACATGGTATGCATGAGGTGAAAGAAATCAAGAATATTCACCTATGGAATTGGTTACCTTATAATAAACATGAAATTTCTAATGTGAATTCCATTGAAGATATACGTCCATGGTCCTAATTACCTCACTATTTTCCCAAGAATGCATTGGTTTCACCCCATAATATGCATTATATGAGATTCCCTCCAAATAGAATGATTTAAAAGTACCCAAAACCCAATGTCTTACGACTCTCAAACACGAATGAAAGTTACCATCCACACCGAATAAATGTTCCTACACTTTAGAGGGAAGTATTTTCATTAACAAAAATCCATATAGATATGGCATCAGTAATGTTTTTCATTAACATGAATCAAATATAAGAGGGTGACCCATAATAGGGGATGATCTCCAAAGAGGAATCCATTGAAGGAGGAACTGAAATTCCATCATCCCATTTTGATCAAGGATCCAACATCACCATCTATAGTTGTAGAGGATTATTTCATTTTGAAAGCAGGATTTTGGGGAAACAAACATTGGTCATTGATAAAATGCATTCCCAAATAATTAAAGCGTCAGAAAAAAATGTGGAACATTTATTCATAATTGATCAATACATCTCATGGTATGATGTTTTTAATGTGGATTGATCCCTGTTTTATTCCTTCAATGATGAACATGAATCATGAAACTAATTAATTGACTTCGGGATCGATCGTACTGTGGGAATAGGTATGATTTATCATGGATCATGGATGTCTATTAATAAAATATATTAAATCTCTTCATTCTTTTTTAAAATGGAAATGAATCAAGTACAATATGAATATGGGATGAGAAATATATATCTCATTTTTTACTGTTTCTCCCAAAATTCTCCACACATTCATCATGTTGAATAAAATTATCATATGGTTCAACGAATACATGATAATTTATTTATTTAAAACCACTCATGGCAATGAAAATAAATATTATATTTATAGATGTGGATGGGGATACAATATTGGGGGACAGTGATGATGGAGAAAAAATCAATTTAGTTTTGGGGATACAGATAATGATAATTTTGAGTGTGGAATGTTTTTGTGGCTCAACATATTTTTTATGAGAATATCAAGGAAAATGTTCTAATGAAAAAGTAATGGTGAGGCTTATCCAGACTAAATTCTCGAGCATCGGGCCAGATCAATTGGGAAACCAAAGGTGATGGTTGAACACATGTACATGGAGGAGGAACCTCTAATTATAGATATTTTTAGGTAACATTACATGTAATATAGGACAATATTCCACTTAAGACCCTCAATTTTGATCTAGGGATTCCACATATAGTTATTGATTACATGCCATGTGAAATGCATCACATATCATGTGAACTTTTTCCAACGAACTTCTATTCTATATGAGGTATATTCCCAGGATATCGAGTGGTATTACATGATGTGAGGTCATGCCACATTCTATGTATAAAAAATAAAAATTTTCACCATGTAGAGAGAGGTACATTCATAGGAGATCGTGTGACCCCACAAGAAATGTGTTCCAGGCTACATGATGGGTATATTGACATGAACACAGGAACATGACATGATACTTGGGTAAACTCAGTGTTGAGGGAAACACAATGTAATTATTACATAATGACTTTGTGCCCTTGTAATCTTCAAATTGGACATGTTATGTTATGGAAATTTCCCTTGACCAATTCCTTGATGTTTATTATCGAATTGTGTCCTATGAATAGGGTGGTGATCCACCTTACGGAACATCATCCCAGATAGTGTTTCTAGAATCCATCAATGATATTAATAGTGATATCCTCTTTCATTATAATCTTTTCTATATATGGGATTCTTGGAATCATCTTTACCAAGACTACAAAATAATATGTCCTCTACTTTGTGGGATAATATTGATTGGTTGTTGGTATACCCCATGGAATTAGGTGTGATCCCCCTTTCTGTTTCGATCTCTTCAGACTTTCACTACATACTTCTTACAAAGATTCCTGACAAGGAAATCAGCTCTGATGGACGTCACAAGTTTTATCTAACTTTTGGAGTGCGTCGTCGTAGATGAATATTATATGGATCCTTCAAATAGAAATCATAGGATAAATTTAAAGAGGTGTCTTAAACTTGAGACTATCTATCAAATATATGTATATATTGATATTCTAGTTATATATGATATATAAATATCCTTGTGATGAGTTTAATATTATTATTGATTCAATATGATCAGTGATATTATTATGTTTTACAATGTATTGTAATATTGAAAAATTCATTTGGTATTCCCACACATGTTCTATTTTATGAAGTCAAATGAAAATATGATGGAGTCCTAGTAGGACTAGGACCAAGACATTCGTAGTGAACTAGAAATATAGAGCTCTTTTTTGGTGGTTTTATTTACACTAGTCATCTCCTACTTCATAGGATTGACTTGTTTTTAGTTCCATTTCATGGGATTGTATTTTGTTATTTCATTCTCATACTTGTTTTTGTAATCATATTGTTGGAATTTATTTGTATGCACTCATGGTTGTTGGATGTTTTACATTAACTCATTGTATGTTCTTGGAGGTGTGTGTGTGTTATAGGTATATTAGGTTATGGCCTCCCATGTTTGTGATATGCATTATCGGCACTAGTCACCAACACGTAGAGTTGGGATTAGGGTAGTCACATCTTACGCCTTGTTGAGTCAGGTCTTGGGAAACCAGTATCATAGGACTTAGTTCTAAATTATAAAAAAAAATCCATGATATTGGTTTGGTTTTTATGGAAATTGTGTTATGTGTTTAATGTTTTGATCATAGGCCAGGGAATCCAGTGGTGGTGAGACTACTAATGTATCCTTATAGCAGGACTCTAATAACCTTCCTTTCAACTTGGTATATGTAAACATTCATTGTATAGAAAAATTGGTACATGCATTATATTTGAATGGGTTTCTCTTCCAATGTCCTTCTTGAGTTAGTTTTCTAGATACACTCATTGATTATGGTATATATTTTCCCATATAGGATGACTCCATGATGTTTTTTTCTAGGATTCATCATCAGGATCATGGTGATGATCCTTTAAGAAATAAGGCTTTAATAAATGGGTTTGCTCTAGATGTGTTACATTCAGATGGTGCACCAATTTTATGATAACCTATCAAGAAAAAATTATACCAATAGTACTAGTGGATGAGGTGAACATGCTGAGAACACATCATAACTTTCAACAACATTGTACCCTACGGTTCTGATGCGAGATAGACCCCCATGTTTTTTATTACTTGGTTGAGGAGTGACATGGGACTTTCCTCTAGTTAAGACACATATGGACTAGATGGATTTCTTATCCATGATCCTTTTTTGTGGATCAATAGGAAAATGGTGGGTCTTAGTGAATTAGTCTTATGATGATGAAACTATTTCACGGTGAGAGATATAAGACATTTTTAAAGAGTAGTTTTCTATAGTTATGTTCATTTCTCTACAAATCCCTGAGATTTAGTAGATTTATCATAGTTGTATAACTATGGATCTATGTTCATAGAGGATCACCAACCTTTCTCAGTACTCAATAGATAGAGTGTGTAATAAGTTTCATTGAAATAAAACTGTTGAATGAGGTATAAAAAATAGATGTATCAGCTATCATGATACATATATAAATACCTAAATATAATGGGATGCTAGAAAGAATATTGATGGTTTGGAGTTTACAAGCTGGTCATACAAAAATAGTTAGTTGCATTAGTGGGAACAAGGGATATCAGACTTCCATCATCGGGAGACAATGACAGAAACACGCTCATAGACATGTCATATGTTTCAGGAGTTGATACTAGGATATTAGGTATGTTGTTTTGGGGTCACACGAAAGATCTAGAAAACATATTGGTAGTCAAATATACTCCTATGATAGTCAGGTGAACCTTACATGAAATTTCCAAACCTTCCATGCAGTTGATAGAGATACAATGGATGGGAAACCAAGGAAGAAGCATCAGAAGGAGAAGGTAGTTCCATAGGGAATCAGAAATGGTTTTGGGTCTCGGATTGTAGCTTGAGGTGGGAGTTATTATGACTTTGGACCAGCACCACCCCTAGGTTCTCCACTCCATACTAAGGGATCTAGTCCTCAGGTGTGAGGGGAGCATTATACAGTAAAGGATTATGAAACAAAGGATCTTGGGATGATATGTGGTATTATATGTACCTTATATGTCATACCTATGGTATTTAAAAACAAATTTCGGAGCCACACCATTTCTCCACTTGTCAGGTTTGAGTCTTAGAGATTCTGGTTGAACCCTTGACTTAGTCCATCACATGGAGACTTCGAATGGATTCTTCATAGAAATCACAAAATTTTTCATATGGTGTGGCTATACTCGCATAGGTAATATTTTATTTCATTATCTCCATGTAGTAGAGATTACGCCGTGTGAGATCATCTAATTCATGGAATTATTATCTAATGTTCATGAATAGATTGATTGTATCAGTTGATGGATGTAATGTGTCAATAATTAAGGGACGAGGATTATCTTTTTGATGAAAATGAAATCTAAAAATAATAATATGGACTCATTTATTAGAGGTTGAATTTAATTACATAAGATTTCACTGTCATACATATTGGTTTAGTGGATTTTGTGAGATTTCAGTTTCCTACAATGGAAGTAGTGTACGAGGATGTATTTTATAAGAAAATTCTAGTATTATCTCCCTAATATGGGATATAATTATTCATTATTATACTCCCTAGGATAGACCCAATACCTATGAAATATTTTCATACAGCTCACACATAGCTTCACATGATGAGAGATCTATAGGAGTACTTGTTGAGGAAGGGCTTTGTTAGGCCTTGTGTTTCAACCTGGGAAGCCCATGTGTTTTTTCCAAGAAGGCATATGGAATAATGTGGTTGTTTGCGGATTACCATCAAATAAACATGGTGACCATGAAGAAGAATATCCATTATCAAGGATCGATGGACAACTCAATCAATTGACAGGGGCACACCGATTCTCTATGATTCCCATCATATTAGGCTATCACCAGCTGCATGTATATGATGAGGATATATAGAATATGGATTTATGATGTCGTTAGCGTCACTATGAGAACTTTTTTACGTTTTTTGGAATAAAAAATCACCCATAAGTGTTCATGGACTCATGAAATATATATTTAAGCCTTTACTAAACTGATAAGTGGTGGTCTTAATTGAAATATCCTAGTGTACTCAGAATCTGATGAAGATCATGTGAGACTGTTGAGGACAATCCTCAATATACTCAAAGAGAACCAACTATATAAAATTCCCTCAAATTTCTAGTTATGGATTCAAGAGTTTCACATCCTAGGATATTTTATCCAACTAGGTAGTGCAGCACTGTACCTGGTGAAGGTCAAGGGAGAGTTATATTAGGATCCTCCCAAGAGAGCGACAATGGTGCAGAGCATTCTTGGGTGGGATAGCTACTATCAGATACTTATACCCTATTTGTCCATGATATCTTTTCCCTTGAAATCATTTTCATGAAAGCTGAATCCTTTCATGTAGAGAGTGAGGTTCCAGTGTTCTATTTAGGTGTTAATGTAGAGATTCATGATCACTCCCATGTTGATATTGTTGGAGGAGGGTGTCTAGTACATAGATTAATGAGATGTATCATAGAAAAAAATTAGTTTCATTTGGATTCAGAAGTAGGAGGTGATTTCCTATTTTCCATTTCAATTGATCTCACATGATCAGAATTATGTGACCCATGATCTTGTGATAGAAGCAACCATGTTATCACTAAAAGTTTCGAAACATAACCTTTTGGGTTAGTGATTTATCATCAATTATAACCACATGTGTCAAAATTATATCTTCTATTAGAAGGATCTAAACATGATATAGAGGTGATGAATAGTGTTCCTCTAGGATTATGATTTTTTAATTTTCTATAATCATGGGAAGGGGAAAGTGGAAGAGGATACTCTCTGTTAGATATCTTGTACAAATATATTGAGCGAGGTGTTAGAGAATTTGGTATCCTTGATGTTATCCTTATTTGATGGGATGGTGACACTTACATATAGTATATGGTTCTTACCCCACTGCTTCTAAAACATGTCACCAATTCCCAGTTTAGAGATACCAATTGTGAGACCCTCAGTAATCAAATATCCACTAGATATTTTCCCGATGGATTTTTTGATGGTGGGGAAAATGTTATCCTTTTTAATGGTTTCCCGATATTATTTGTGATGTTTCAGGAGGTGTTTTTTCAAGAGCTTCATAAATATATTTTTGAAGTATATCATGGTGTGGCGATGATGTACTATGACATATTACATCTGTTTTAGTGGTTAGGGATTAATAATGGAGTTGTAGAATTTTTCTTTCAATGCCTTATATGTATTCCATTGATGGAAAATCTCTAGGTTACATCAAGTTTAGCTCATCCCCTTTAGGATCCATAGTGGATGTGGGATGGGATATCCATTGACATCATGAAAGGGTTTCCATATATGTTCAGAGGACACAATTCCATCTACGTGATCATATACTGAATCAACATGTTGTTACACTACCTAGTTATCTGAGAGTATAATTTATTATAGATAATGAGATTCCATTACATTCATGATATAGTGCATCTCCATGGAGTTCCTATGAAGGTTGTTTAGGAAAATGGTACTCTCTCTATGTCTAATTTATGGAAGGGATTGTTGTAAGACGTTGGGAATTAGATTCATTTGAGAACCCCCCAGACTTAATGGACCATTCATGTTCAAGAGGACATGATGCAGGATTTAACGTTAGACATTTGGACAAATTTTTTGATGATAACATACCATTGGTGGAGTTTTATTACAATGAAAACTGCAATTCCTCCATCGGTATGACACCTTTTGAGACCTTGTACTGGGGACCATGAAGGTCATAACTATGATGGGATCATTGAATAGAGTTTGAAATTATTTCCCAAGATTTAGTGTGAGAAATGATAGAGAAGTTTCATATTATCACAGAGTGGATGAGGACATTTCAGAGCCATCAGATGTCTTATGCATTCCGATGATGAAGGCCTTTGGAGTCCAGAAAGGTAGACCATATGTTCTGGAGGGACTCACCTAAATGTGGGTTGTATAAATTTTTCCAAGACAAAAATATATTTCAATGATTATTTATCCATTTCCATATACTATATAGAGTTTGTGTGGTGGTGTACCGCTTTTCTCTACCACAACGGTTAGACTGGGTACATGATTTTTTCCATGTGTTGTAGATGAGGAGGTACGTGCACAACCCATCACATAATATCTACTATGGTGGGAATGAAAAAAAGTATGGTAATACTTTTTTTGAGTACCTGGTATATATTGAGTATTGGCAGGATATGATCCCATGTTTGTGAGAGATTCCCTTACTTCATGTCTCATGTGAGAACATTAATCTTTATGAGATTACCTGGGAGTGGCAGACCAAAATGCATGCTCAATACCAACATCTCTTTGTGTAAGCTTTTATTTTAGTTTTCTATTTTGTAAATAATCATGGTGGGGAGAATAAAATGACTATGGGTTTTCTATTTTTTACATCAGAATATTATAATGAATATTTTAAGAATTAGCTATTGAGACATTGTGAGATTCTGAGTCCTAGTGACCATAAAATTAATTTTTGAAATATATTAAATATATTAAATATCATCAATGAAATTTTTTCCCTAATAATGGTAATAAATCTTATGATTAGGATATAACATGAATCATAAAGGAGCTATTGAATTTGTATAGTGGGTCATAACCTCTGAACGATGTAATATTTATTAGCATAAGAAGTTTTTAAAAAATATAATCATGAGTGAATTATGGAAATAAATAAATAATTTTTTTGACGTGGAGACCTGAAATAAAGTATTCATATACAATTAAGAGTAGATCATAAGGTTAAAGACATAACCCTCAATATCAGGTGGACTATTAAATGATATAATTCTTGACGGACAACATCAGATCATATCGAGTTCGGGGATTGTCGCACCATCAAAGTTTGAGGATACTTCCAATGAAAATGAAAAAAAAACATTTCTTCATCAGTGATCAATCTATATCAATGGAATATGTTTTTTTTAATTATGGATATATGAAAATTTTATTTCTCCATTGATAGAAATCAATTAGTCAACTAATGAATTTACTCACATATCTAGTGTATTGAAGGATTGGGTAAAATTTATCAAGGAGTGGGAATTTATATTATTGATTTATATTTTATCTCCTCATTCATCATTCTAATGGAAACAATTTGAGGTTGATAAGAAAATTGTCTGAGATCCATTCTTCAGGTTTGGGATTTGGACATTTCTTCCCTCGTTCTTCTAATGTTCATCGCGGGAAGTTCTTTTGGAATATCGCTTGATGATTACCTAAAATTTATTTATTTCACAACCATTCATTAGTGGAAGAAATCAATACCATGGATGCAGATTCTGTCAAATATATGATTTTGGGGAAAAATGGTAATGAATGTAATACTAATTCATATTTGGGGATACCCACCAATTTGATTTCTATAATGTGATGAAATTGTTTCCCAATAGACTATTTCTAAGTTGATAGATACTTGATTTATAGTGAGCAAGTAATGGTGATGCTCAGTTTGAAAATTTTCACGAGCTCAGGGTATGATCGGTAGTGAAATCATAGACGACTATGGGGTTGTCATATGTGGAGGAGGAACCTAAAAATTTGAATAATTAGTGGTCACAAAGACTATAATCTAGGAAATCATGCCATGTGTTTCACTCTATTTGGAATAAAGGTTTCAATGTAGTGTTATGTATTTCACACCATGGGACACTTTATACATTCCATGTGACCCATTTTGCAACTAGATCGATGTGTTCAAAACATAAAAACCCAGGATCATGAGTGGTATTACTTGAATTGTGTCTATGAAAAAAAACTTTTATAGCCTTCCTAACATCTTGGTGTATAATGGGAGTACATGCCCAAGAGACGATGGGGCCCCACATGCCTAGTGTAGCAGTCAATCCACTATGTATTTGGAAATAGACATGGGCATGGATCTTGGAGCATGGGTAGACTCAATTCCACAAGGACACACCAAATACTACAAGTAAATTCCACGTACATCTTCAAAGATAGCTTAGATACCTTATCCACATTAGAATGGAAAAAATTCATTTAGGTATGTTTCATTAAGCCATCCCCTAAATATTTTTAAAGAATAATGTATTGTGCCTAATATAGTTATCCCCTATGAGAAACATTAGTCACATATACAATTGTTTGAATCCATTATTGAGGAATGATGTTAGATAATATATCATCATTAACCCTCACCTAGGATGGGTTCATGGAATTCGTGTGGCCAACACTATATGAGTGTTGATCCCCCACGTATTAGGTTAATTATGATTGTGGTTTTGGTATAACCCATGTCACTGGGGTTGGTCCATATATGTGTATCGTTATCTTTATACTTCTAGTTCCAACTTCTCATGAAGAGATTTTATGAGCATGAAATGTTAAAGAAGTAAAACATTTCTATCTGAATTGTGGAGTGTGTTCTCTTGGAAGGGTGTTATATGGAACCTCTATGTAGCAATACTAGGAAAACATCATGGTTATGAACTTACCTTGATATTGTGTTTCTACTATAATTATATCTAGATGATCCCATTACATATGTTCTTGAAAAATAATTTTGACTATATAAATATTTTTATTGCTAATATATGATTATTGATTTAATGGTATCCTATTGTATATTTTTATACTCTCACCTGTATGGAATTTTACCACATGTTATTTTTTATGTATATGACCAACAATTGGAAAGAGTTCTAGTGGGATCAGTTCAAGGCTGAGTATAGTGATCCAGATTGAGAGTTCTCTATCCTGGTGATTGAATTTACAACAATCCTCTCTTACTACATAGGTTTGACCTATTTTTCTGTTTCTTTTAGTGGTCTTGTATTGGTACTGTTCTTTTTTTTAATTGTTATCATACTATGAAAGTTATATTTTAGATGTATTAATTCATTATTTTCTGTGGTTTTAAATTTCTTCATCATATTTCCTGGGATGAGTGCGCATGTGTGTGTGTGGGGGGGGGGGTACATTAGGATAAGGCCTCTATTGTATGTGATAATATTACTCAACGCTAGTCACCATCCCCAAGCCTATTGGATGTGGGACTGGGGTAGTTGCATCTCAGAAACCATTGGCCCAGCTCATTGAATTGTTACTATAACTAATGAAAAAATTGTTTTATGTTTCAGAGTAAAATTTATGGACTTCTAGAAAATTATATGTTATAAAACAATTGGTTAAATGATATTTTAAAAAACAATTATTAATAATCACTATCATCCCTATATTTTTAAAAATTTTATATGGAGTGTGTTCATTATCATTGTATTATATTTCAATAAAATTTTACTTTTTGGATACAA
Source organism: Viscum album (assembly GCA_963277665.1). NCBI lineage: Eukaryota > Viridiplantae > Streptophyta > Magnoliopsida > Santalales > Viscaceae > Viscum > Viscum album. The sequence goes on from OY728151.1 coordinate 2,092,401,202, forward strand.
TGTTACAATATTACATTCCATTAAGGATAAGTTAAATAACTATTCATATATCAATTTTTTTGGAAATCTTCTAATACTTTAGGGACAAAAATCATTAATGATAGATCCTATGTGCATATATTTATAATTCAAGGTACATATATTGACTAGATTCTAAAATGGTTTATTATTAAAATATAATAGAGGATATGTTCTAGTGTCAAATTGTATACATATTTCTATGAAAATGTATCCTCAAAAACAATAGGTGAAATAATTAATGAGAAATATACCCTACACTTCTATGAATGGAAAAAACTATAGTTCCATTTTATATACTAGTCTTGAATTTCCAACATGTTTATGATGGTAGCAGTTGTCAATATTATCTTGGTGAATGATATTGGTCTTCTATTAAGGAATCCATTAAGTATCTAAGAATAACTAAGGATATAGTCTGGGTCTATGTAGGATATGGGGAACTAATCATCAGGTGTTATATTGATTCTACTTTTTAAATACATTTTCATGATATAATTCAAGTGTAATATTTTCATTAGTCACACCTGAGGAGCTGTGACCTCGAAGAGTTCAATGAATATTGTGGTCATAGAATCTAAAATAAATTCCAAGTATATAAATAATTCAAATATGTATAATGAATCCATTTTTATATGAAACATTATTTAGGAAACCTGATTTGGTACCCAGATGTAAAGACCTTATCAAATTATATTGTGCTAATACTATACTGGTGGCTCTTGAAAATTTTTTAGGGTCACACAAATGAAAAAAAACCATACTATAGAAGTATCACATATTGGGGAATTTTTCTCAAAGTGTTGATGTTATAGTACATAGAGTTTCCTTGTATGAAAATATGTAATACTCATTGAGTAATGTTTTTTCTCGTCAAAGAATGAATATAATGTGAGAGAAAGAAGACTGGAGGTTATTATCAGTTGGATATAATTCAAGTTAGAGTTCTTTAGAGTTGGTCTTCTAGATCCAAAATCTATATAAACTATTACTATGCTTATTTTTTCAATGAATATTAAAAAATATCCTATCACATTACATTTTTTTCTATATGATATAGTATGTTATAATTTTTTAATAGTAAAAATCACTATAATGGTTAAAAAGAACTCAACAATGATTAGATCCTAGAAGTGATATTAAAGTATTATTAAATATAATATCTATATCCAGATGATAACATTTTTTGGGAAAAATGATAAAATTTTCAAAGGTGTAGACATACCGTATGTTGAGGTACCTTATCATGGTGTATGCATATGGTGATATCCTATTTATTATTTTATCATAAAAATAAAATCAACTACGAAATCCACCATTATCTATATCATTGGATGTTCCAATCAATGGATGTGTGTATTGATCCTTATATATTTTCTTTATTATTAATTAAAATTACTATTCATTTAAAGTCATGTATTTTCAAAATTCATAATGAATTATATTCATGGCATGGTTGGATATGTTGGGTGTTTCCTGAGTAATATTTCATTAATGAATAATGTACGAAATGGTTTTTTCGTTTTGTTCCATATAATAAGTTTATATCTCATTCATTTTAATGAGAATAATACATCCTAAATAAATCTATGGACATTTTTTTTTGAGTAGGATCATTTCAAGAATGCCAAATAATGAGGCATCGAGTATATACATTGATGAAACCAATATAGTACCTTATGGATTAGATATATTATTATAAATAGATAATATTGCACAATATGTATCAGTATAAGGTTTTATGTCACTAGGGCACTAAATTATTATTCATTGGATGCCTTTACCGACATCTAGACACTAACCTTTGACTTCATGTGGGTTTACCCAATGCCATTGAGAAAGTGGCGTACCAGGTCACACACTAAACAAATCAAGAATTCCTATAAAATATCAAATATTATTTATTATTATTCATGTTGAATAGATATTATACTTATACGTGGTTTAATAATTCAATATTATTTCTTTATTATAAATATTCCAGTAATAGTTATTTGGGAGAATATTTTGTGGCCTGAATATTTTACAAATACCTAACCCTAATCCTTACATAATGTTGAATTAAGTAATTAATTTTACATTAATTCACATTGAGGATCATTTTAGGTTTAAACCATTATGATAATTAGTAAATAACTATTACATTACTTTTCAAAAATTACAAAGTTGGCACTTCTACTATGTAAATTTTTTTTACAATAATAAAACTTATTAAATAAAATATGAATTATATTCTTGATAAAAATATTCATGAATTCATCATTTCTCTTACACTTCCTTATAACCAAGGAAAAGATTTCAAAAAATGTGGGATAAACACAAAATAATCCATAAGGAATTTAAAATAAGGAATAAAATTGTTATTCCATGAATATCTAAAACCCATGGATACATTTTTGCAAAAATAAATCCTTTTCACCCACAAGACCTAGAATAATGGGCATACATCATTTAATCATAATATTCCTACCACTCTTCATTGAAATCATAAAACATAATGAAAAATTTTGAAATCCATATTATACATACATTTTAGCTTTCACATCTACATAGTGATTAACAATCATGGATATATTTGGAATACCCATTATAATATATTCCCTAAATCTCTTAGGATAAACTTTATTGTTTACCTCTTTCATGTCACCCAATTCATTGGAGAGATATAACGGGATAACCCACCCTTAGTTAATCAAAAAACCAATCGTATATATAAAAAATGAAGAAGAACTATAACATAATCATAAAACATAAAACCTAATTAAAGGAAAAATAACATTTACACATTTTCATTCACAAGATATCATTTCAAGATATTAACATTTTCAATCCAATTAAAAATGCACATTTAAAAAATTAAAAATATTATTTTTGTATCAAAGTGTGCCAAAAAACATTAAAAAATTTAATGTAAATAACATTTTAAAAAGTTAATTCCCATATAAATAAATCCATAAACCATTTTTAAAACATGTACATTAATGAGATATATCTATATTAATAAATCATTAAAACATTTAAATAAATGTTTTTTTTGAAGAGTACCTCACCACATAAGAAAATAATTGAATAAAAATAATTAAATAACAACATTAAGAAACTTATAATATTATGAGAATAAATAGATTCATGATATAATATGTCAAAGTGTAGTATATACATCATATAAAAGTGAATTGTTGGATAACATCAAATATGTCTCAATGGAATGTAAATTGAGAAAAATACCTTACAAAGATCATATACTTAGATGAAGGATAAATAAATGGCATAATTATGAGTGAAAATTATATATACAAAGAATATAATTGTATATTCAGTGTAAAATAATCAGAGGCCATTCAAACATATTGTACGAAAAACAAAACCAATGATATGGATATTTAACTCAAGGAATTGAGTTAATATTTCCCTTACAATTTTCATATAAATGATATAAGAATTAAAAAATGGGGTGACTATAGGTATAAAAAGTATATCCAAAAAATGGGAAGTGGAAATTATGACATAAATAAATAAATAGTGACTCCTCACATAATCGTGTCATAATATAATAAACGAAGTATGTGTAAAACCCTATGAGTGGAAATTGAATATCAAAATAACATTACAAAGATCAGTTTTTAATTATAATAGATAAATTATGTTTATTAACTATAATTACACACAAATTAATAATAAATATAATATAGGATATAATTTTTTTATCCCACAATCGTAGCATGTCATAATATATAAGTATAAGATTAACCCAATGAATAAAAATTGGGTTAATATGTTCTATTGCTTTGAATCAGACTTGTCCATACATTCTTTAATTTCATAAATAATAAACATAGGTTCATTTTTAAATCCTTCTTAATGTTTATTTTTCATTTTATATCACTTATTACCTTGTTTTAGAAATTAGTTAATTATTTGGGTTCCAATTATTCATTTTGTCGATATTCAGTACTTGAGTAAAAAACGAACTTGTTTTGATGTAAATTGTCCCTGTAGTCAAAATTACATCATATCAAGAATGATATTCATTATTGAAATGTAATATATATCCATTATATATGTATTTATAATAGTCCATAGTATTTGGATATAATAAATGAAAAGCATCATTCATGTAGATGGTAGGTCATACGTATGCATGAACGCTACCTTCATTTCATTGTCATATTAAAGGAATGAGAACTAGATGATAAATAAGTAAGAAATAATTACGGAATAATATATTTGTTTTATATGTTACATAATTTCAATAAATCCATCCTTTTTATGATCCATGTATGGCATGAATGAGTATTATTACTTTGAAGGGGTGGCAGTCTACACGTCCTCAAATGGAATTATCGTATTTACATATTATGGGAAACATAAATGTATGTTTTTAATAAAATATATAGAACAATATCAACAATATAAATATAATAAAAATCATATATAAATACAGTTCTATCATAATGGCCTCCATGAGAGGTGGTAGAGGATAATTGAACAATCATTATTTTTTGAGGCAGTAGTTCACCATACACAAAAACAGTTTGTATGTGTCCATTAGATGGATGTGTGTGTAAGTGTAGTAAGAATAATTATCAAAAAAATATCCTATTATATTTAATATATTTTTGTTTTTATGTAATAAATTAATAATAATTTCATATGTTGTGGAGATGGAAAATAAAAGAAAAAACATGAGAGAACACATTACCTCCAAATTGTGTAACTTCTTTTGATTTGAGCCTAAAGAATTTCATGAATTGACATATACCCAAGGTAAGGATTATATTAGTAAGTTAGGGATTCTCATAAGAGTATTGGATAGATGTTTTCAAAACTAAAATCTTTTTTATGTGTGACATAAAGAGAAGAAGATGTTCCATTTTATATAAGGGGTGAGAGGCACTTTTGGAATGTCTGGAAATATTAATTTATTATAAATTTAATTTTGATTTAAAAATAATATAAACTCATTAAATTATACTATAAGGTACCTTTGGTTATAATTCCAATCATCTAATAATTGTTAGACATGTTCGGAATATTTATTTATTCTTATCTTTTTGGATTAACCATTATTTTACCTATTTTAATCTTATAGTGATATCATGTTATTTAAGAATTGTTGGTTAACGTAATTACTATATCATGTTAAAATGACCAAAAAAAGGACATTTATGACATATGTGGACTGATATCGACAATTTTATTAAATATTATATTTTTATGAATTTAATATCATAAAATAAACTATTTTATATTTTATGTTATGAATTTTAAGAATTTTTGTCAATAATAATACATGTATTTTTAAATTCATAAAAACATAATTATTTGAATGAAAACATTGAATGAATTATAATATTTCATATTCACCTAGAAAAATCTAGTTTGATATAAACTATATCAAATAATATGTATTTTAATATTTCTAATATCATTTATTTCAATATTTTATTAATGAAGCAATCACTACATCATTGTTGTTCATTATTAAATTTTCTTATTTAATGTTTAAAAATTATAAATAAAATATAATGATGTATAAAATATTTTTATCTTTATAATGAATTTTTATCGCCTTATATATCCCTTATATAACCCCATATAATAATTTTTTTACAAGGAAAATACATTTTTTTATTTATCCCATTAAATTAAATTACTTATTATTACTTGTCATTATCACTTCCATATGGATACATGGGGTCCTAAAATCGACTATAGGATTACCATGGTCCTCCATATATAATCCAATAGTTTTAAGAACCGTGTTAGGATAATTTTATTTTATTATAATTTTATTTTTACATTTATATACATGGTTTACCTTTTAATCATGGTAATAAAAATAATTACTTATGTTACTATTCATAATGTCCAAAAAAGGAAACTATTAACAAAATTTGGACCTTACGATTCCAAATATTGAATCTATTTTTCTAAATTAAAAACATTTAATATGTATAAATTAATTTGAAATTATTTTCCATTGTTAAAACCAAAAAGTGGGTTTTTATGAAATAAAAATTATCGAAATATTGATATGTGTTTATGTCCAATTTAAAAGTGAAATTACATCCAATGAATAAAAATTGATTAAATGATAAACAAATAATCCAATTAAAGTTTTAAACCAATTACAATTATAATCTAACTATATAAATAAATTATATGAAAAGGAAGTTTTGAATTAAAATGCAGTATTTTTTACTATTCCTTAAAAAATGAACTTTTTCCAAAATTTACAAAAAAAATTACCCAAATAATTTTTTATTTCAAAATTCTATATAAGATTCTTATTTTCTTCAAGTAGGACATATAAATGTGACAAAAATATATATTTAAAAATGGTTTTCCTTCAATAGGTAGTAAAACAACATTTTAAAAATAAAATAGTATTGTATGCTTAAATGTTGATTCTTTTTATTTTTTAGCCTATTAAACTTATTGGATAATTTTAATAACATTTAAAAAACATGCATAATAAAATTGTTGATAGTTCTGTTCATTCCCACCAATATAATGGCAAGGCCTTAACTACCATTTAATAATAATATTATTATTATTTTATTAAATTTTGGTATAACTCAACGTTGTGTGCAACCAAAGATTTCAGAGAAAACCACTGTTGTGTGTCTATTAAGATATCATATATGAATCCAATATGTTGTAAAATTAATATATTATTCAAAAATATTAATATAAAAGAAAAAGTTTTATTCTATAAATACTTGGTTCAATACATCGTTCTTCCCTTTTGGAAATTTCATCCTCGCAATTTTAATATCATGCTCAGAATCTTCATTGAAAATACCACATCAGAAAAATATTTAATAATACTATCACATTATAAAAAATATATGTAACAAGGTCACCTAATATAACACATAATTGTATTCTATGTAGGAAAATTTGGATATGGATGAAAAAATAACCATCAAGTTCAGATAAAGAGTGATAGAATACATGATCAGAAAATGTTATCAACCAAAAAACCATAAATAGATGATGGGTTAAACGGCCTTTCATTTAAGAGTAGGAAAATTAAATGGAAAATAGTTTTTTACGGTCCTTTTCATAATTTTGGGGAATTCATTTACAACTTATAATAAGAAAATAAGGTAACATACTTACTTTTCAATTAGATTTTTTTCTTTAAATAAATATTGACCATAAAGTCTTCCTCTCTATAAGTGATGAGTATTCAAGGTGACTAGTTCACACCTAAAGTGATAAAATCAACTTCATGAGAATATCATAATCCATAAAGGACAAACTATATATTTCCCATGTATTTATACATTAACCCAAAACAAAAACGGATAGTACAATTTTAGATAACCCCCCCCCCAAATAATTATCCATTATAAAAATAAATATTATACTTAATCTCCCAAATTCAACGAATAGTACCAAATGTTCAACAAAGACCATTCAATAAACAATTGTCCTTAAAATTATTCCAAATAATGAAACTAATATTGAAACCTAGAACTCATTGGTTTTTGATCATATAATTTACCAAGATAATTTTTTTTATTTATCTCCAAATAACATCGACCACTCTTAATGTCCCTTACATAAAAGAAATTAACCAAATCACATTTTCTCCAAGTTAGGTTAATCATTTCTATAAATAACCCAAATTTCCATATGTACACAATAAAAACATAGATTCTTCTAAAATAAAATTCATCTATTACTCCTCAAATGAAATTCCATAGTATTCTATTTACCATAATAATATAATTTTACCAAAATCTGGAATGTCTTCCAAAATAACTTTTATCATATAATCAAAAAATTATTTTCTGATACTAAGGAAACAGATTTTATAAATAATAATTCACAAAATTAAACATATTAAAAATCCATAAAAAATTAAACTACAAAGAATAAGTCATACTAACTATGAACTTCACATAGACCCGTTGTAGGTGATAAATCCCAGTCGCACGTTGGTTGTGGGTTCCATTCCTACAGCTTTGTCCAACATGATGTGTTTTCAAACAGTCTATGTGTTGTCATATTTCATAAACTATATAATTATAATAATAGTAACCAAATGTCATAAAATCATTAAAAATAACCACGACATGTTTTAACCTCAATGGTTACTTCATTCTTTACATTTTCATGTCAAAAAAATAATAACCCAAAATTTTATCAAAGGTGAATGTTTCTAAAAATACCATTAATCATGTTGATGTAACATAAGCCTAAAAAATGGTTTCAAAGTCATTTATCTTTTAATATACTTCATAATTATAAACCCATGAGCAAATACCGCACACTTAATAAAGTATCCAAATCTCCAATTTTGTCTAAACCCTTCCTTTGATAATAACTATAAAGTCGCGCCCCTAAACCTTAAAAAATATTGAGTTATGTAAAATTATTCAATTTAATTCACATTAAGGATTTTTTTAGGTTTAGAGTTATAGATAATTAGACCATAACTATTATATTACATATCAAAAATTACAATGTCAACACTTCCACTGAATCAAATTTGATTCATAATAATAAAACTCATTAAATAAAACAATAATTATTTTCTAGACAATAATATTATTTAATTATTCCATTCCCTTACCCATCGGTATACCCTGTGAAAAAAATTAATAAACATTGCAAGAGAAAACGTAGATCAGTATGGAATGTATAATAAGGAAAAAAGCTGTTATTCCATGATTATTTTAAACCCCTAAAATCATTTCAACAAAATCATTATTTTCACCCATAAAACAAATACTACATAGCTTACATAATATAGTAATTGTATTCCTAAAATGTTTATTAGAAATCATAAAACATAAAAGTAACTTATGGCATCTGTATCATACTTACATTATATCTTTCACAGCTACATAGGGAGTAACCTTCATGGTTATGTTTGGAATACCCATAACAATGCATTCCCTAAATATCATAGGAGAAACAATATTGTTTACCTACGTTATGTAACTCAATGCATTAGAGATCTATCACATGATCACTTAACCTATGTTAATAATGGAATGAAATGTATAACTAGTAAATTCACAAGAACCATAACCTAATAATAAAACATAAAACTAGCTTAAAAGAAAATTAAAATTTCCACATTTCCATTAACAAGATATCATTTCAAAATATTAAGATAACCAATCATATTTAAAAGGCACATTTAAAAAAGTAAAAAAAATTGAATCAAAATGTCCCATACCAGTATAAAAGTTTTATAGAAATTAACATTTTAATACATTAATGTCCATATAAATAAATCCTTATAACCATTTTGAAAAAATTCACATTAAAGTGAAATATTTAGAAGAATAAATCTTTAAAAAATTAAAAATGATGTTTTAGTTAAAGAGTCCCCTTACCCATAAGAAATATTTGAATAAAAATATTTAAAGAAGAAAATTAAATAATACTTATAATATCATGTGAATAAATAGAATCGTGATATAATATATCAATGGGAAGTATATATACCATATAAAAGTGAATTGGTGCGTGACAACAAATAAGTATCAATTTAATGTAAAATGGGGAAAAATCCCTTACAAAGATCATATACATAGATCAAGGATAAATTAATGACATAATTATGTGTGGAAAATATATATACACCAAATGTAATTCTATATTCAGTGTAAATCAATAATGGGTCATTCACACAAATTCTAGGAAATAAAAAACCAATGACATGGATATTTAACATAAGGAATTGTGTTAACATTTCCCAGATAAATTTCATATAAATGACATAAGAATTTATAAATGGGATGATTATATGTTTAAAAAGTATATCCATGTAATGGGAAGTGGAAATTACAAAAAAATATATACAAAAAGTGATTCCACACACAATCTTGGAATAATAGAATTAACAAAGTACGTGTAAAACCCTATGAGTTGAAATTGAGTTTAGATATTCCATTACAAAGATCATTTTTTAATTTAAATAGATCTATTATATTTATTCACAATAAGTACACATCAATAATGTATAAATAAAATATATGATATAACAATTTATTTCCCACCTAATTATATAACTACATAATTAAGAAGTAGAATATTAACCCAATGATTGGAAATTAGGTTAAGAAGACCCCTTACCTTGAATCTGACTTGTCCGCTCATTCTTTAATTTCTTGATTAATAACAATAGTTTAATTTATACTTTATTTATACTCTTTTATTGGTTTATTATTCATTTTATATCACTTATTACCAGGTTATACAATGTAGTTAATTATTTGAGTTCATACTGGATTTTTTTTTCGATATTCGGTACTTGAGTCGGAAATGAACTTGTTTTGATGTAAATTGTGCATGTAGACAAAATTATAACATATCAGACATTATATTCATGATTTAATTATCCTATATATCTTTTATATATTTATTTATAATTTTCCATAATATTTGGAGATAATAAATGAAATGAACTATTCTTGGAGATGGTACGCCATATGTACGCATGAACGCTAATTTCATTTCTTTTCCATATTATAAGAATAAAAACTAAATGATAAATAGTTATGTTATAATTATATTATAATATCTATGTTAAATATGTTACATAATTTAATTAAATATATCCTTTATATGTTCCATGTATGGAATGAATGAGTCATACAACTTTGAGGGGGAGATAATCCACACTTCCTCAAATGGAATTATCATATTTACACATTATTGAAAGAATAAATATATATTTTCAATAAAATTTATAGAATAATAGAGACAAAAAATATATAAAATATTTCATATATAATTATATTTACATCATAATGTTCTCCATGATTGTTCTTCGGATAAAATTGAACTATCATCACTTCGTCATACAATAGTTCACCAAACACAAAAATTGTTTGTTCAAATCAATTAGATGGAGGTGGGTGTAAGTGTTGTTCAAATAATTACCCTAAAAACTAGTATATCTAGGATATTATTTTTACAATGTAAATAAATAATAATTATATCATATAGAGTAGATAAGAAAATTAATGGAAAGGAACCTGAGAGAAGACGTCACCTCAAAATCGGGTAAGTTTTTTTGATTTGTGCCGAAAGGCCTTCTTGAATTTTTTTTCTATCCAAGGTATGGCTTCTAGAAGTAAGGTAGGTATTATAGGAAGATTATATGATAAATATTTTCTAATCTTAATTCCTTTGGATGTGTGAGATAAATAAAGAAGAATTTATCTTTTATTAAAGGGGTGAGGGGCACTTTAGCAAAGTCTTGAAATATTAACATATTATAATTTCAATTTCAATTAAAAATGGTCTAAAACTAATTTAATTAGATGATAATATGATTTTTCTGAATAAAAATAATCCAATAATTTTTATACTAGTTTTGAAATTTTTTTCCCTTATCTTTTTTGTTTAACCGTAATTTTTCCCTTTTTAATATTCTAGTGATATCAAGTTACTTACACATTATTGGTTTATTTAATTACTATACCATGTAAAAAGTCCCAAAAAATACATTTATGACATATGTGAACATATATTAACTATTATCCCAAATCTTAAATTTTTTGGATATTAATATCATTTAAAATACTATTTTAAATTTTATGTTATGAATTATTTCAATTTTGGACACTATTAATTCAGGGATTTTTTACAAATTCATAACATCCTGATTCTTTTGAAAAAAAACTAAATAAATAATAAAATTAAATATTCACCTATAAAATTATTGTTTGAGATAATTTATATCAAATAACCTTTATTTCAATATTTATAAATCAATTTATTTGAAATATATATTAATGATGATATCACTGCCTAATCATTCTGTCGAAATTAAATTAATTTGTTTAATTTCTAAAAATAAAAAATAAAAAATTATGATATAGGAAATATTTTTTATTTATAATAAATATTTATAGTTGAATATATCTCTTATATAACCCCAGATAAAAATTATTTTATTAGGAAGATACAAGTTTATGGTATTTTTCTCTATACATTAAATTACTTATTATAACATGTCATTATCACTCCTCAGTGGATCCATGAGGTCCTAAAAATGATAAAAGGATTCCCATGGTCCAACATATGTCATCCATTAGTATTAAAACCCATTTTAGGGAAATATTATGTTATAATAATATTATTTTTTACCCTTATTTACCTGATTTACCTTTTAACCATAATAAATTAATATATTTACTAATGTTACTATTCATAATGTCCAAAAATAAAATGTTCCTATTTAAAAAATTTGGACCATTTGATTCTAAATATGTAATCATTTATCTAAATTCAAAACACATATTTTTTTGGAAATTATTTTAAAATATATTCCTATTTTCAAAACCAAAAAGTAGTTTTTTAAGAAAAAAAACTATAGAAAGATTAACATGTGTTTATGTCCAATTTTAAAGTGATATTAATTCAAACTCCTAAATTTGATTAAATGATAAAACATTATCCAATTAATCATCAAAACTAATTATAATTAAAATCTAACTATATAAATAAATTATGTGAAATTGTAGTTTTGAATTAAAATGCATTATTTTTCACTATTCCATTAAAAATGAAATTTATCAATATATTACCAAAAATATTACCAAATTAAATTTTTAGGTCTTGATTTTGTATAAGAAGTAAAATTTTTTCAATATAACATAGAAAATTGAAAAAAATATATTTAAAAAGGTTTCTTCTTCAAATGGTGGTAAAACAACCGTATAAAATTATTTCATCATTTTATGTTTATATTTGGCTAATTTATAATTTTAAACCTCTAAAATATATTGGATAAATAAAAAAACATTTCAAAAATGTGTAATCATATTATATTTAGTTCTGTTCATTCCTGCTAATACAAAATCTAGGTGTTAATTACCATTTAATAATAATAATAATAATAATTTAATATTTTTTAGTGTAACTCAATGTTTTGTGCAACATAAAATTTCAGAAAACCTATTGTTTCATGTCGAGTAATCTATCAAAAAAAGAGTCCCATTTAACATAAAATTAATATCTTTTTCCTAAATATTAATAAAAATGAAAAAGTATTATTCTATAAATTCCCGTGTCATTATAATTTAGTAATTATTTAATTGTAATTTATAGAATAGAATATTATTTTATTTTAAATAAAATAATGAAACAACTTTTATTTATTAAATAAATTCATTTTTCAATGATTTTTTTTTTGGGTGGAACTGATGACAATTTCTAATCCGCCATTGAGAAATTATATATATTGTATAATATTGGAGTATTTTTTCAGTATTTAATTCATGAAATTATATTTAATTAATTTAGTATTTTTGATATTGTCATGTAATAAAAATATAATTATTATTAATATAGACTTGGGTTTATTTCGATATTATGGTAAAAACATAGGTGACAATGGAATTATTATTTTATAATGCTAGAATAATTTGAACCAAATTATAGTATCCCAATCCAGACCTATATCAATTGCGTGTGTTGTTCATGACTCTATTTAATCTTTTGAATCCCATGATAGATCCTCCCCGAGAAAAATATAATAAAAAAGGATAAAAAATCCTCCACCTCCTCTCCCAATTCTTATAGATCATTTATAATTTATCTTGGACGCAATTTGCATGGATAAAAAGGATGACTGATGTCAGCATTATAATCTAACACTAAAAAACACGAAGATTTATATGACGACACTTGTATGTTTTTTGAACATGTGTTGATCACTAACATTTGTAATCTTCACTTGATTCCATGGATACCAGGATACCATGATGTAGATATTATTTAATATTTATCAATTAAGAATTAATTCATCAAAAGTTAATTCATTAATTTCCTAAATAAATTATAAATTTATTATAGTATCATCCTACAATTTAGATTGATTCTCTCATGAAAATTAATCTATGAATCAATTACATTGGATAAGTCATACTTCATCAATTTAAATATCAAAATAATCATAGATTATGATAAAAAATGAGTTTTTCATGCCCTACAAGTGAATTCCCTTTTCCAAAAACCATAAAAATAAACATGTCTCACAAGGGATTTAGAGTTCATGTGCTATCCAGGCCCCTACAAATCCTATATTAATAGGTCACCGTGTGTTATATGATCCACCACAAAACAAGATCATACCTATATAAACAGAATTCTAGATCCACCTCTTCTCCTTTTCATCATTCTCTTATCAAAATATTGATTCTTATCCCTCACATGAAGTCATCAAGTATGATAGAATCAAAAACATTTTCCCAATATGAATAAACAATATGAATGGTAATACATCAATAATACTCAACCCATCCATTCTCACTCAAAGGTGGTCCATCGGTCCCCTCACTTCAAACCACATCCAAACACTTTGGGTTCTCCCTAGCCTAATGATTTACATGGAAAATAACAATTCATGCTCACCAACCAAAGCCATTCATGGTAGATCCCTCAACCCAATAGCCAATGGGAAATGGAATAGCCTTCCTATAGACCCAATCCATTCATGGAAAGGTCCAAGATCTCATATCTATTGGAAAAATGCATAGTAATCACACAAAGCTATCGCTGACAACTAAAGGGAGGCCATATTACACCAACCCATCCCTACTGTCTCTAGGGAGGTCAATACACTCTGAACCATCCCTATAGACTCTAAAAGATCACATGAAACGTTTGTTAAAACCCCATCAAATTTCCCAATAGTTGATAAAATAGTTCTAGTAACTAGACACCTTACCCCACATAACAACATATCCCCCTTTTCCCATCATTGTAGCCATTATCTCCTCTATACATTCCATAGTATGTACCCATTATTATTTTTATACACTCACAATGATTAGTTACATCACATCCCTTAAACCCATTACGAATAATACTTAATGGTTGGATCTATCCTCCTAAAATCCCATCACACTCGTGGTCCCACTTCAAACGTAAAATCCCCTAATTTCAAGATCTAAACTGCTTGGAATCCCAATAAAAATCCCCAATGATTCACACAACATAAATGTATGTCTCATATCATTTATCCTGTGGGATAAGACTCAAAAACTCACTCAGTGGAAAGTATAAATAATAATATTATATTTTATTAAAAGGACTACCTACCTCTATATAGAATTACCACCCATTCCATGTTATATTAGACCTTAGTGCATCTTATTTATGCACTACACAAGACTAAACTTCCACCAAGATCCTATATCATGTCATACAACAAACATAATTAATTATAAAAATATTAAATTACTTAGTTTACTTAATTCATTGAGTAATGATAAAAAAAACTAAATGATAATCATATTATTGTTGAATCCTTGATCAATGTGGAGAATTCCACTAATGATATTCACCTAAACATGAATAATTTAACAACCCCAACTCCAATAACATAGATCTAGTGTCCACATTATTACATTACAACTTGACTCATCTGAAATTATCATTTTGGAATGGCTATTTTAGTAGTCATGACGAACTAGATACATACACGATACAGAATTTATGTTGGGAAATGAAAAATAAAACATTATATATAACAAATTATATTTATATTCATCATTGAAACTTATTAAAAAATTTATTCTTTACATGTCAGAGAAAAAACAAAAAAATGGGTGAGGACAATTGATCCTTAAGGGTTAAATATAGATGAATCCATTATGAGTAAATAAATTATATTCTCAGTGGAATGGTAGATAAATAATAAAACATTCTATTTAACCAATTAATTTAGCATTAAATAAGGCATAACCAATACAAATCGATAACTAACTTTACACACATTCCATTAAATAAATAAATTGAGAATGAAATGAATCCAAAGATAATATAACTATGAAAATATCATACATCATGATACTATATAAATTCTCATTGAAGGATATTATTAATTATTGGACTTCATGATATTATACATCATTATACCACTAATATCAAGTCTATTCACAAGACAGTCAAAAACTACAGGTAAAACCTCATCTAATTTGGATAACTAATTTTCTAATGATACAGGTCCAAGCATCAAGGGGTTATCTATAACTTTTCCACATCCTTAAATATGTGTCCAAATAATTTATCTTAAATTGAATCATTTATTTAATTCATGAATCAATACTATTTATCATCAAATATCTGTATTGAGCGTTGTATACAAATTTATCAATATTTCCCCAA
Source organism: Viscum album (assembly GCA_963277665.1). Lineage (NCBI taxonomy): Eukaryota > Viridiplantae > Streptophyta > Magnoliopsida > Santalales > Viscaceae > Viscum > Viscum album. The sequence goes on from OY728151.1 coordinate 2,092,417,372, forward strand.
TTAACCAAATAAATTTCAATGTGGTAAATATATATTAAAATGTTATACGATTTTATAAATAATGATATTAATCATACAATTACATTTATATTTTAGACAAATTTAATATCCATTGAAATATGATCAAAAGAAATTCATTATTTCAAGATAAAGTAAATAATCCCAAAAGATAGTGAGACTATACAATAATTTTTCCCTATTCGGTAACATTTAAATTATATAACTGTGGAGAATAAACATTGAAAATAACTATTAATCATGAATATATATTTTTACATTTTAAATACATTAATAGAGATTTATATAGACAATATAAAATTCAAAAGGTGATTATTAAAAAATATGTCTCAAAGAAATGGAAATTTAGAAAACCCACAATCCTCAAAATTTCCTTTAAATTATTACAATTTAACCTCCAATATATTATTTTTAATCATAATATTAATTTATACCAAAACCATTATCTTAATTATAATATCACTTTCGATCCTCTTTTAACATTTTACCGCTAGTTTGTAAATAATATTTCATCATTTTTATTATTTCAGATGTAAGTTGAATTTTTTTCTCATGAATGTTATGTCAGGAAGGTTACATTTCATGTATACATGATATAAATAAATCATTTACATAATCATTATACTTTTATAAATATCCTTTTTATTCATAAAATACTTTATTAGAAAAATTCATGAATAGTTGTAATTGGTAGTGAGTCCCATTGATTCATTGAAGTTGTAGACCATACATACACACAGGTGAAGATATTATTCCCTTAACAGGTGAAATGGTAATTGGTAGTATGAAATATTACTTTTAAATAATTTAAATCTAATAGATATCACATTTATTCATTAAACCCATGTTTTCACACAAAAGAAATCCACAAAAACTGGTAATTATATATCATTATAGGTGATAATGTCTATATAAATCCATAAAATTTATTTTTACATGTTTTAGACCATTTTAACCTTTATATTCTCAATTTAACCTCTTGTTAAACCCATTTCTACCAAAAAATCTGTAATAACTTTTTATTGTTTTAACAGTTTATTATGGTGAATGATTATGTAAAACTTATGATATTATATTAATTATTATGATTTCAAATATTGAATATATTTTATCATATTTAAATTATCTATGTGGGGGGATTTAATTTCAAATTATACGCACAAATGCGATGAAAAATCCAGTTTGCAAAATAATTTCATATAAAAGAAGGTTTTAACATCAAAATTCACTATAAAAGTGATTCCAAAATTCGTTAATGATATCTAAGATAATATAGTTGAAGTAATTTTACTTTAGAAATTATATAAAATGTAGTGTATATTTGTAAATAATGTAATTGATATGGTTGCTTCCAATATAAATTACTATTTTTCACAATTCATCGAAAAATGAACCTTTTAGAAAAATAAAAAAACATCACCTTAATATTAATTTCATATGATGTTATTAAAAATAATGTTAATTTTATAAAATAAACTTTTTAATTTTTTTACTCTTTTTTTCATAAATGTTCATGAATCGGAAAAACTATTTCCTTTAAAAAATTACATATTTCTAGAATATTTTCTTTTCCATTCAAATGATTCGTATTTTTATTTATAATAAATTGATATCGAAAGAATGTGCACGAAATATATATTTTTACTTATCTATATAGTGCAATTCATACATTCCAATTTAATGGAAAGGCTATAATAGTCTTCTCTAAATAATATTTTAATAGAGTGTTTTATTTTATTTAATCACGATATTTCTTATATCGCAAGAAATCAAAGAGATTTAATTTAATTAAAATAAATAAATTTTAATGACTTGGGGTGTCACATTAATCACTACTACAAAAAAAATTTCCTCAATATCTCATCAATATTTCCATTTAAACTAATTAGGCTAGTTATTCTTCATAACATCATCTAGTTCCCACGTTATGTCCTTCATTTTAGGATTTATACAACGTAAATTTACCTGTAAAGTCAATTTATTACTAAACAATTAATATAAAGAATTAAGAGTATGATGGGATCATCGTAGTAATATAGATCATGTTCCAATTAAATCTATTCTTAGGTGAGAACATGCATTATGTCTATCATGTACATCATTAACAATGATATATGGACTATATCATGTATTTTAGAGAGGCATGGAAACATTTCCTAATGATTATACACCACTCTAATTATTTCTATAACATAAAAGGGTCTGATGTACATGAGGATCATTTTATCCTTCTTATTAAATATTTTTACACCCTTCCATTATGATATTTACATGAAAACAAGATATCTCACATGAAATTCCAAATCCTTCTTTTGATATTTGACATAACTCATTTTAAAATGATTTGTATCATGAATATGAACCTAAATAGTATTTACCTATGTTGTTGTTTATTCAACAAGTTATTTTCGTACAAGTTTCATTTCACCAAAGGCATAAAAACATGTTGTATTAGAAATTCCCTATCTATATAATACTTTATACGATGTCATTTTAATACGTGAATGGAAACTATTATTATAAGAAAACACAACCAATGGGAAATAAAAACACATATACCTTTAATGGTACGATAGAAGGACCTAAATATGTAATCAAATATATAAATTGTCTTTTAGTAATTTCAATTTATTTTAGTATGTTATGAGTTTTCAAATCATTCTCAATTTCAAGATATTGTTAAATACAGTTCCCAAATTTTTCAATAATATGGGAATCAATATTAGATATATTTGATAGAGGAACTCAATGAAGTATAAAAAATTCATTTATATAGATCCTTTCAAGGATCTAAATATCTAAATATTCTCTTATCTAGAGGAAATGTGAATATCTTGGAAAGAAAATAATAATTACCTACATTCCACTATTTATTCTTGGATACATTGGAAGTCTAATAAATAATTCCAGAGTATTTTCATTACATTTGAACATAGTAATATGAATAGGTTTTATGACTCCTATAGGATTAATCATCATAGCATTAACCTATAGAAAAAAACCAAAATATGGATACATAATTAGTAATTTCCTAGTTTAGGTTTACCTAAAATAATTATACCCTCTAAAATTGATTCATCATTGTGATTCCAGGAAGTATAGTGTAGATCAAACATTGAGAATAATCCAATAACAACACTTTTAACACATGTATACATAGAACTCTAATATCATGTTATCCCATCACTCGCTACACAAAATTTCTTTTGAAACCTCTCATCACCAAATTGAAAATCATTTTTATTTTCCAATAAATATTGTTTCCCAAAAATTTAAAAAATTAATGATGTATCCCATTAAATAATGATCCCTATAAATATATTTACCAGATCCATGATAATAGGATACCTCTAGATCTTTATTTGGTCTATAACTAAATTATTTTTCCTAATAAATGCATTTTCTAATTTATTTTCTCTCCCTATGTGGTAGTGTACAGGGAAATCAAAATCATCAGGTATATAGATCCATCACATTTGATTAATATTTTTATATCTCCCTGAAATGAAGTATTTTATGTTTTTATGATCCTTTTATCTCTCACATTTTTCACTATAGAGATAATGACATAATATATTCATTAAAAATATTACATCAGCCAACTCAAGAACATGATTTGGAATGCTCAGTTCATGATTCATCAATTGCAATGACGAATATGAAATAACATTAAAAAATCCACTACTATGAAACCAATTAACTTCATTGATGAATCTATATATGTCAAAACCCATCCGTCTAAGTTATATTTTTTAAATGGAAAAATATAACATAGAAACCCCAGGATTAGAGATTTCTAAAGTAGTATAGACTGGGGGAATCCCCTTTGATCAAATTGACATGCTCCATTTATACATTATTAATAGAGTGGATGAAAGATCTATTTGAGATCCGGTTGGTAGAGAATACATATAATCCATATCTTTTCTACCATCAATCCATGTGTGGTTATCTTGAAAGCGTTTTCGAATAAGGGATTAACATTTCCTAAAAGTATAATATATGGTCCAAGGAGTAATACAATTCCCATGAAAGGAATTGTGAAAGACCAAGGATTGAGTCACCAAATGAGTGAGATTGTAGTTCTATTAAGTACAAAATAAGAGCACAGTGAGCATGGATTTGTTCTCTTCCAAGTTAGAGTTTCTAATAAAAAACAATGTGAATTTTATCACCACATTCCCATTTTTGTAAACTGCTCCCCTCCCCTCATCACACCCAAGGAGAAGGACCCATCGTTGATCAATTTGTATCCTGATCTAGGGGGGATGTGAACATATCCATTTCCCCAAAAAATAATTAGTTAATTGTTGGGGCAAGGATGACCTAGCCTGAAGGAAACTGAAATATGGAGCCTCTGACCAATATTTAATGAGGTAAACTTTATCGATAAGACGGGAAAAAAACCCTTGCAATGATTGGTGACGCCATAAAGATAAAGCTGTCGAGCCTCACATGGTTTCTGGATTTCCAAATGCACTAAAACTCATCACCGAGTATAAAAACATGATCCCTCCATTCAATATAAAACCCCATCATACCAAGGAACCATATATCCATAAAAGGTGCTCTATTTTTTCTCTCGAGATGAAAAGACCATGAATCATCCAAAAAATGACTACACTACATGACCCCATTCCTCTTCGAAAAATAAGTTCTCAGTGATTTTGTCTTGTATGTTTCTACAACAATGACACCCAAAAGCCTTGATTATCCCCAACTTCATTATATTCTCATCCATAGAAATTTCATGGTTCCTGAAGCACCGGGATATGAAGTTTAACTTCAGTAGGATCCTGTTAAACAATACCATTTCATTCTAACTCCCCTGGTGTTCCAGCAATGAAAAAATCCTTCAAAAATCCATTTTGGAAAAAACACCAAAGGATGAAGTTGTGAATAAACACATATCTGGTTCTGAGAGTAACCTAATAGACTCTAGTAGAGTCTGTTTATCACCATCAAAAATAGCCTTGGTGAATCTAGGTTATTTTTTCTTTTCCTTAACAGACATCAGAGTAGCAGGGAATCCTGGGAATGTGATAACAGTGCCTGACCAATTATGATGCGAGGATAGGATATCCCATATTCCTTTAATACATTGATAGCTACATTAATGAAACTGGTATAGGGGATAAATATTCGACCATATGGGGGGATGCTTAACCGCTACCAACCTCTGTAGTGCCCCAATATACAAGAGACATGGACTGGCCCCGTAGAGTTCATTACTTAATTATTTCCCAAGTCAGTTTTTCATGAATGCAATAAAGAGTTCTCTAAAGAATCATTACATTGAACCCACCATGAAGGATGGGTATCTCCAGCCATCCCTATGAGGCCCAGTGTCTCTTTAATCCATACTTTTCATCCTATAATAAGTTATATAAATCCTTATCAATTGTAGTAATCACTCATTGCCGAGAATTTGTGGAAGAAAATTCCTGAATTGGAAGGGCATAATGAACACAGTTAACCAAAGATAGAAGACCCCGAAATGAATGAAATTGGTTTTTCTAGTTATGAAAATTGGATGTTATCCTACAAAAAATATGATCAATGTCTCATGCATGAAGTCTACCTAAAAATATAGGTGTTCCCAAGTACTCTATAAAATCTGAGTGTTCATTAGTCAATAGAAATGGAATTACTATAAACATGTAACTTCCATACCTCATTGGGAATGATGACTTTATAATATCATCCTTATTTACTCAAATTCTGTATTACTATGACTACGGTCATCATATGGAAAACAGTGAGCTCAATGATGTCAATCGAATAAGACATCATAATGAGGTTGAGGTTACATGTTCTTTATTATAATAAAATTTATTTTCATATGGTCTATTATTATCCCCATGGATACTTATTTCTTCATTATGAATAGAACATGGGATCCCCATTGTGAAACAACAGGATAAATAAATACTTTATAAAACAAATCCTTGAGTGGTTTATTCCACACAAATAATTCCCCCCCGTGTCTATTATATAGTGAGTATTTTATATTGGTATTACATCAAGGACTATATTAATGGGAAACTCGAATTCACACGTAGGTGTGAGTACAAGTTATTCATCATGAAAAACGTACATTTATTATTAATAAAAAATATATATACTCAATTTGATAAACTCTTTCCCCATTCAAGGATTTTGTTTACTCTTAATCCCTAATAATCTCATTTGGAAAATATTCTCGTGGATGAACTAGACATTGATGAGATGATGAAGTATCTTCTCTTAATATATGGAATTCTACATCTTCATCATGATTATTAATTTCCTTCTCCTTATAGTAAATATTTTCTTCATATTTCTAAATTCATCCTATACCAATGATTATACCAAATCCATCCAGCGGGATGATAATAATTTATATATATACTGAATGTTTATGCATCATAATTGGGACCTTCTGACATATTCTAATTTTATTGAGGCATCCAGTTGGTGTGTTGACTGAAAACTCCCCATTTAAGGCACTATGGAAAATATATTTTTTTGTAAAACATAGAAGATATAATAAATTATAAGGATAGAGATCCAAATAAAGAATTGTTTAAATTTAATGTTAGGATTTATGTTATCAATTCCACATCTTTGGGAACATAAAACTCATTTTTATTGATCACATAATCATGAACATATTCCCTTATCCTATTCTGTATTATGTTATTTTGATGATTGGTATATGTGTTTTAATAATTCCCCATTTAGTTTCATTTTAAGAACATGATTGAAATGACTTAATTATTCCCTTTTGGATTATTTATATTTATTTCCCCTACCTCCACACATAAAATACACAACAAATATCATCATTAATTTCCCAATATTATTCATTCCATATTTCATAAAAGATATAAATTTATTTATTCTTCTATTCATACACAATGAATTATAATTATTTTATTTTTAATTCAAAATATTATTTTACAAATTTCCCATTGACATGTAAGTTCTATATTTTTTATTATCCATTTTTATATCACATAAAACTACTTCATTATATGATGATTTTTTTGAGAGACAATTCCATTTGGAGTCTTAGATTAATCCACCAATGAAATGGTAAATCATAAATTCTATGTTATATATTTAATCTGTAGCATTCTAGGATTAAATTATAATGATACTAATATAAACATTTTTCTTAATTTTAATATATGATAAGGATCATAATATTTATTTCTATTTTTTCCTCATGAGGAAAATATTTTTTGAAGAATGTCACATTAAAATATATTCATACCATGAGTTATATTTCCTCATCCTCCCTAGTAATCTAGAATAATAACCACCATTACATCGAATAACCTTTGATAAAATACACTAAATTTATATCCTTTTTCATTTCATCACAAACAAAGGGGAAATTTTTTTTCTTTAGATTCATAATCCATTACTCATCAAGTATTGTATTTTTAGTCCCCAAAATGATGGGGGCTTCTGTTACATGATGAAATCTAACATATAATATCATGATATCGAAAATTAGGTTACTCTATATGAGATATCTTATTTTTAAAACCTTGAATAAGTTTCCATAATATAGGCATGATCTACTCTGTTATGATAAAATTTATATTGGATTTCTCTATATGTAAATATCTACATTATCCAAGAGTATTTATTCCCAACATTCTATCATAAACCATTTATAAATAATGGAATACACTATATTTGTATCATTAAATTATGATTTTTAAATTATAATTTATAATTCTTAATATTCTATTACACTTAATATAAAAAAAATTATAATTATTCATCCTATAATCCAAAACAAATTTTCTTTTTTTGATATCTCAATTTTAAAGTTATTCATAATGGGTTGTAATGAATATTTTAATTATATTTAGGATATCTCTTGAGTGATTCGGACTAGGAACTTATCAGGGATTATTTTCAGGCAGTAGGTAACATTAGATTCATGATTGAAAAGCATTTTCTAGTGTCATTACTGCTTGGTATATCTATTCTAGAACCACATAAACTTCTCATTTAATGACATGGATATTATCTAATGAAAACACACAAAATAATTTTCTATCCAGGACTTTAGGATATTATTCAATACATATCATAAAATTATATCTAATGGTTAATATTCTTTATTAATGCTTTCTTTTTAATAGTTCCAATGGTTTCTACTACACTTTTTGTGATTCCAACTGTAATGAACCTCACATTGATAACCCTAAGCTGGTGTCTATGTTAATATTTTGTCACATGATACCTTAAATCACATTCCAATGGGAAAAATAGTTTAGTCACATTTAAGAACCTCATATATACAAGGTACCCATTTTACATTGGTATGAAAATATAGTGACTTTTGTTTTTAAATATAAGACTTTGTGATATTTCATGGAATATATACAAAGATAGGATCTATCTCAGTGCTGAATTCTGAGTCTTGGAGAGGCTCAATACGATGATATTAAAAATAAATAATATATTTTTTGACATAAATTTTCAGTAAATTTGGAATAACACATAATTATAGCAACATATCTGAAATCTAATATTGTGGTTGAGTCTAGAACATGGGGTTGCCTTTAGTCATTACATAAATTTTTACTGTGTCGGGCACCTTGTTGGAGGTAACCATTTGTGGGATACTAAAAAGAGGTTTATTGATTTAATAATATAAAATTATCAAGACTACCCCATCAAATTAGATTCCATTTTATATAATAGAGATCTAAGGTTCTCCCATGGTGATAAATAGTGTGATAAAAAAAGTGAGGTGATGTGGTGCTACCAAACCCCATTTTGGACATTGATCATTAGCATGCTAAGGTAAAATAGATTTCAGGAATTTCATTCATCATTGATTCACCATGAGGTATAATGTTTTACAATATTTACATCTAAATCCCAATATATGCATTGTTTAACGATTTTATAACCCTTAGACGACTACAATATATACATTAAATGTTGATATGGGGTGGATAAGAAGAAATCAGTTGTTTTGAGAAGCTTGTATTGGACTCCCATTTGATGTTCCTGATCGGATGGTGTGTAGTTCTAGATAACAATCCATGGGTTTTTTCAATTCAAGGAAGATGATATTTAGGGACTATATACCCAGAATTTTTGGTTATCATAATGTAGGGAGCCCAGGTCATGTGGCTAGTGACATGGACTGAGTTTTAATGTTGGGGGATGTTTTTGTGTGGAACGTAACAAGTAGAGGTAGTATGAATAGGTTGAGATACATGGGAATTGCCTAGGAAATTAGTGGTGGTTTGGCTAGGAGGAACATGTTGTGTACTATGTGTACACACCCTGGGTAGGGACATGGTATGGCATGCCTTGAGCAGATGTGGAAATGACTACAGTGTCATATGAGGTAAAAAATCATATGTTAGGGTGTACACATTGTGTATTCCCCATTATACATGATGGGTATTTATAAGGGAAACATCTTGGTTGATTTGTATGAGAGTCTTTTCATGTACTGCACGAACACACTATGTACTCCCATTTATGATGTCCCCCTCATGCATCTCCATATTTAGGACTTGGATGGAGGCCCACTAATAGACTATACTAAGTAGTTTTTTGTCTAGTATGTGATGGTATCCATGGTTTTGGTGTTATATATACAACATGATGTGATTTTAAATTTTATATATAGAAGAAATTTATATACTAGTATGAGTGTAGTGAGTTCCCTTAGTCTATCATATGTCTGTTTGGTGTGGCATGCCATCGTCATCCTATGATTTTGACTCCTATATAGCATCCTCATGCTTGTATGGGGTTAGTGACTTTCCTTATTTTAGAGTGAGTATATCTTATACTTCTTATATTAGGATTTATTATATAATTTTGTCACAAGCATTAGACATTAAGCCGCTTATTTTATTATATCATGAATCACTCTGAGAGGCCCTGATCGATCCAAATTTACATCATCCATCCTATTCAGGGTTATTGTTTTTGGAATGACCAACACTATATAGGAATTGATCCCCTATCTAGTTGGATCAATACATTAGGGTAAAAAATCATCCCTATGAGGCTTATGCGTTAAACATCTATATTTGTATCATTCTATTCAGTGTTCCAAAATACTGTTTTCAATAGGTTATGTTCTTGGAATCTTCATAGAAAAAACTACATGGGTGTATATCCCCTACATAGTGAGTATTACTAGATTAATATTATGGTGAAATACCCTTTCTGTGTACCATGTTTCTTGGAGGGTACTATGTCCCCTAATTGAGCAATCATAATTTACCCCAATCTCTGTATCGATATCAGAACCTTCCAATGTGGTATTAATCCAATAAATTGTATGTATTTGATCCATACTCATATTTTATGGCCTCAATTTCAATGATGATAGAACTGAAATGTATTTTTTGTCTTTGATGTATATCACCTACAATAGAGGTGATATTCAACCAGTTTAGTGATATGCGATGTGTGTTATCTCCTAGTTGAGTTCCACTAGGGATAGTAGGGTTCATGGAGTAAGATATCTAAGAAAAGTGTTACCATTTATCCTTGAGTTGGAATATATTGATGGATTTATGATTGGGACCATGAGAGTTTGTGCCTTTTGTGAGTATATATTGGATATTATTAGAGACCTTTCAGTATGTTCAATTTTTTAGTGTATCTAATTATAACCCATATCTTTATTACACATTAATACATAATTTTTTATGTAAAGGAATACACAATACAACATGAAATATCACGATGTTTAGTGTATTTGGTTGATTTTGTACATTACATTACAACATAAAATAGGGGGTACATTATCATTATTGAAAACATCCTCAGAATTTTCATAATAGTGCATCGTATTTAAAATTTCATGGGTTAACCTGGGGACATACATGGGAAATGGGTGAGATATAAATCCAATTAAGGGAATAAGAAAACAATAACATAATTTTTTTTAACATTTTATACAATAATCATATCAATGATTGTAAAAAGGGATATTAATAATAAAAATTAATAATGAGTCTTGGTGTAGAACGATCACATAAAGGAAAAATGGGAAGGAAAAAACACATTTAAACATGATATCATATTCATAAGTCAATGTTATCCCCCAAGATAAAAAAAACCTAATTTATTTAGTATAACCACACATACACCATAAATTTCATCTCATGAGACTAAACATTACCCAATTCATTGATGTTCTATCTTGGTGCACCAATAATTAATCATTCCATGTATTTGAATAAGTGTTCCACATAGATATTATACATAATAGCATATTTCATCACCTTAAATACCAAAATAATAGTGTGAGGATTACATAAATTTAAATCACTAATAAAATATATATAATTTCATAATGGTGAACTCTGTTGATAGGGAATGTGTATTGGTATTCACGAAATAATTATACATCATGGAAAATCACAATGAAATGTCGACATCTTAAGGGGGAACATCAGAGTTCAAGGGAGGGATTAATGAGAGTGAAATGGGCTTCTCATAATTTATAAATTATAAGGGTAGTAAGAATATATGGAATAAAAAATACCAACATTATATATTTCACATGATAGTCAAAATATATTGAAGATACTAGAATAATGTGGTGAATAAAAGGATCCCTTACGAAAATTTGGAATAGTAATGTCTTAGGTAAACACTGTAACATGTGAGGATAATTGTTCACTCATTCTTGTGGAATTAATTGGAATGTTGGATTATATTTCTAAAATACCTGAAAATTAACCAATTGACAATCATAAAGATAAATATATTGATGGTTATTGAAATCAAAATAAGGGGGATAAGTCCCTCACTTTTGATACGAAATATCACCAGACAATTTTTGCAAAATAACTGGTGTACATAAAGGATCACATGAATGATTAATGAGAGGGTATGGGAGAGTAATGAAATGCTCCAATGTTTTTTACTAAAAAAGAATGAGTGCTTTCATCAGTTTATATTGGAAAATATAGGGGAGTAAATTAGTATTTCTCAAACTTATGTTTTGGACTCTATATCATATATTAATATAAACAATAAACCATACTATGGTTTCTACCAAATAATATTGGTTTTAATTATCTTATATGTGCGTGGGATGAAATTATCAAAATATTACCCTTCCTGATGTGGAAGTGAGTCACATTCTAAAAGAAATGATTTTAAATTCATGAAATATAAAATAGGTTTTGTAGATTTCATAAAGGCATTATAAAATTAATCAAATAACCTAAAAACACATTTATTTGATTTTTAAAAATATATTTGGTCTTGTAATCCTTTTAAAATATTTATTACATCAGTTTTTGGTCATTATGATGTCATAATACACACTATATATTTATAACATATTTAAATTTTACCCAAAATTTTAGTGTCTTAGAAAATTATAAAAATTCACCCTAGGTAATATTTTAAATTATTATTGGAGAAAAATTATTTATCCCAAATATTGTTTAAATATATGAATTATCATTTTTTTAAATAAGAATTGACATTTATAGATTAATTATCAGAATTTTTTGACAATAACAGTTTTTAAACCAATATAAAAATTACCTTTTACTTCATAAATTAATTTCATCGAATATAATTTAAAATTACTTATTAATAATAATATTTTATTAAAATATCATTTATTTCAATAAATCATTAATTTATAAAATTTAATGTCTTAATTGATATTCAATATTACCAAAAAAATATAACTTTTGATATTGAATCCAAATTATTTATAATGTAAAAATAATAAGAAGTAAAAATAAATATTATTAAATTGAATATGAAATTTATAGATTAATATTATTTTGTTCTTGACACATATCCATTTATTAACCTAGATAATTCATTATGGGTTAGGTGCATTATTGTCGGATTTTTATTGTGTAGTTCGACATAAATGGTCTGGGTTGTGATGTCAATTATCTAAATATTCTATTATAAATAGTTTTTCTCATGTTTAGGTTATTGGATATCAACTTGGTATTTGAAGAGGGAAAAAACACATGATTATATCTCCCTTGAACGCTCTGATAAATGGGATTCATATTGTATGATCTTACATGTTTTAGCCATCACGTCCATTTCAATGTCAATTATATATTTCAAAATCCCATATTTTTACCCAACATATTATTAATGCTAAAAATCTATATTAATAATTATTATGATTCATAACAATCATTTATATGTGATAGTGTATAAAAAAACCAAATAAGTGTATATTTTTAAAAAAAACCATAATACATAATAGGGAATTGAAATGAACAAAAATGGTAATGTTATTTATAATAGAATGGTCAGTGCATACCCATTAGTGATGAGATGACTAGTATTGTATATCCCTGAAGTGGTCTAGATAAAGTTTCTATATCTCTCTCACATGGGTTTCTCCATTGTATATGGTTCACACAAAATGATTCCATTAATTTAATACCTTATATTTTAGGTTTTTTGGTAGCCTACAATGTATTTGAATACTCACCCATTTCTGGGATCTTTCCATACATGTCTATACTTATATATATATGAATATTATCTTAGAATTTTCCTTTGATGACTAGTAGTAGGTGGATAATTGTTATAGGCTAGACTGACCATGTTGTGTACCAGCTGCACTTTGGATAGTATCCCCATCCTTCCAACTAGGTTCTCCTATTTTATAATTTTAATGGGATTTTATTTCTCCCATTCATTATTTCAATCACTATGATGCTATGTTTTTGGGATTCAGCTGTTTGGATACATTTTTATGAGTTGTTTTTAGTATTTACGAACAGATTCATGTAGATTTATGTGTCTGTGATTAAATTAATAGAATTGTCTAAGGCCCTTCATGTGTGAGTTTTTCCTACTTAGTTATAGTGTCTATCAAATGGCCTATTATAGGTAGCCTTTGGGTAATTGAGGATTTAACATCCACAGTACTGGTGGGACTCATTTATATAAACCTTGTTATAATTTGACACTCTATATTTTTTAATATAAATTTTAGTAATGACACTTTCTTGAATCTTTAATCATTTCAATTAATGTATTCGACTTCATATTTTAGGAACGGGACACCAGGGTTTCTGTGGCATCCAATGTACCCATTCAACATGATTCTGATAATATAAATATTTAATTATCACATGTTGGCACATTTTGATGGAATACATTTTTACACTTGTCATATTATAATACACAATGTTATTAATGTCCATCTCGAGTCATCTCCAAGAATATACTCTTTGACCATGGAACATCTAGTCATATTTCAGCATGTTTCCATTACAAAAACCATTTGTGTTTCCTTAGTAGGGTCAATGTTAAGGCTATAATAATGATTATGTGTCTTTGTAAGGGCCTATCCATAAGGATTGTTTTCTTCCAAGTGGAAATATTGTAGTAATACCACCTATTGATCATTTCATATACCCACCACTAACGTTTTAGCTGGATGTGGTTTGTCAGACATGGAAAAGGATGTATCTATTAGAGCTATAAGATGGTACACATTGATTAAGATAATATAGTGAGATTCCAATGAAGGAATTATTTGGGTCTATGTTGTTCAAGGACTACTGACTTTAGGTGTGGGATGCAGGTAATAAAACTAGAGGTTTTGATGTTGAGAATGATCTTGGGGAATGATCAAACTTCTAAGGAAAATGTGTTATTATTATTACAATATAAATGTATATATCACATTTTATTATAGTAGCCACTTAATATAGTTAAATATAAGGTACCTATACTTATAATTATGAGGGAAACGTTTTATTAAGTACATCCACATAGAGGGGGATGGAGCATAGGAGATGAAGGAGCAGGAGGAGGTGGATGACTTTTTGATGTGTTGCCACCACCACTACCACCATAATCATGTACTCTAGATTAAGCTTACGGAGCTAGTGGATAGGGACTTGGGAAGATGAAATCACTGAATTTTTTTGACATAGAGGCTTTGGGAGTTATTTAATGTGTGACATTTATCCTTTCTATCTTATGTAGTAGTATATTCAGATACATGTGTGAGATTACATCTTTTTGGCTTGTATTGCTTGAGAATTACCAAGGGTGATGTGGTGAATACATGGATCCTTTGATGGTAATATTTATAATTGATTTAGTCTCATAAGAAATAGGGATGCTTCTTCCACTGAGGTGCATTATTGTGATGTGATACAAAACTGTGTGGGAAAGTCAGTTCGGTCTAAAGTTGAAAATGATATGGTGTGGCAGATGGGTTCCTTTAACATGGTTATTAGGTAATTTTTGTATGTATATGTGTTATATAAGGACATTGTTTGGTTTTAAATGTGACAAGACATAAATGAATTGTATCAGGTAGAATGTTCTTGTGACTTATATACTTCTAGTTTGTTTCTAGGTATGAAATTTAAATTTGTTTCTTATGTTTTAGATTTGAATAGTAATTAGTCGAATTCCCTTGATTATTCCCCCTATTTAAGAATTGGTGACACCAATGGATACTTTATGTCATTATCATTATATTTTTGGGATTCCACTGGGTTTCATGTGCTATGGTTCCATTGGAGGTTTTTAAGATCTTGTAAGACCCGGTCTATTCACTTGAGTATCCCTTTGTAGTTCACCTAGGTGGTATATGATTTCTTGATATTTAGTGTGGTTGATTTATTCTAGCCTAGGTGACTATTTGGGATGATTTACCACACCCAATAATCGATTTATTCATTTAATGATTTCTAATAGTGATATGGTTCTAGACATTTTCTTAGAGGTCAGGTAATACACAATTCTATGTTCGAGGGAGTTTTTACTAAATCCATCTTCCAAAATACACTGTGGTTTTGTGAGATAATGGTGATACCATTTGGCATTTTAGATGTCTCATTAGTGTTCTAAGACAAATATAATGGGTCCCTATAGCATTTTTGGATCGGTTCATGGAAGACTTAATTTCTGACATCCTAGTGTGGTTGGCTTCATATGTTTTGTATGTGTGTCGCATGAGGATTCTTTTTTCAGTATCCATGTGTTCTAATCTTATGGGAATCTCCATATGTATTTGATCAGGTCTAATATTTTCCACTCATTATGGCGTGTCTTCTTGAATATAGGATTGACAGTATAACATAGAAAGGGTTGTGGTAGTCCTAGCTTTATAACTACCAATGGGAATGTGCGTAGTAGTATATTCATGTATCAATGTTATCCATATGGTATTTCTAGTGAGGTGAGGGAGATGTTTACGACTTTAAATTTGACCCTTGATGTTGAGTTCAATGCTTTAAATATCCACTTTATTGTTGTTTCCCAGTGCTTTCATAGCATGATAGGGAGACACATCTTGACGTTTTTGTTTGTGATGTCTTGTATGATGGCAGATCCGTTGGACATGATCGTGGTGAATTTTATAAATATGGAGAGTATATTACCCTTCCATTTATTATATATGAAACTAGAAACAAGGAATTATGTGGTTCTATGTAATTATCTAACCTTTTTAGTGTATCTTGGTGATGGTTTTGAAAGGCGTGGTCCATCTAGAGGCATATGGGGTTTTTTGGGTCACATCAGGGGTTGTTGTAGACCTAAAAAAGTGTACCATGGAGTTCGAGGATTAGTTATTTTTTTGTAGAAATATCACCCTATTGAATATTACATAGATTATATCGATGAAATAAGATATCTACAGGGTCAATATACATTTTTGCAGTTTATGTGTGGGTAAGAGAGGTGTCGTTAATATATAACCATTGACCTATGATATATCGGTTGATGGATTTTTACACCTGTTATAGTAGAGGAGATGTTTTCCTATATTTTTAAACAATTATTTCATGTATGTTGTAGTAATTAATAGTATAGTTATTAATACTGGGTACTCACTAGAATATGTGAGCTTCTAATATAATAATCATGATGGGAATGAGGTTCCCTAGGTTTCAGTTCTTTGATAGAATGGGAACCTTATAGAGAGAATGATTATTTGTGATATCTTGTTAAGAGCTCATTTTTCACAATTGGTAATATGGGTTTTCATTATGAGATGAAAATACCTAAAAGATTGAAGAGTTTAGAGACACTAGATTTTCAATAAAGAATATTCTATATTTCTAGGAATATTTTTGAATCCAGACATTGAGTTGGTGAGAAATTAAGAGGAATAGAGGGCCTCATCTTGATGAAATTAAAGACATTAAATATATACTATCACACACACAATGTTTTTTAGTTAATGTCAAATAAATCCAGAGTGGATTCTTGTATTGGATTTCTAATATTGTGGCTTCGTCTATAAGATGTTTTTTATAATTGGTGTGACATTATGTTTGTGAGCATCAGGTTCCTGGTTAGAGGTGGTCATATGTAGGGCGATAAATAGGGTGTTTTAATTAAATTAAATTAAATTAAAAATATAACCCTCCCTGAAAGTGTGGACGATTGTCTCCTATCGAAAGTTCAAGGTTTTGGTGCTCTGCTAAAGTGTATAGCAGCACTCGGTTCGAATCCTAAACGATGATACTTTTTATAGTTGGATGTTTTTAGTTAATTGTATTCTGATCGGGGGGGTTTGTTTATAGATCTTATGAAATAATTTATGGATGATGTTTTGTTTAAAAAATTGAAAATTATTTGGGTGAGTTCATTATTGGGTATTTAAGCTTATGATATCTTTGAGCTTTTCTTTATATTGCATTAAATTATTACACACTTCACAAGATGATTTTGATCATAATTCCAAAGTGTTAAAGCTTTAATCCAATACGTAACTTAACATAGGGTTCTAATAATTACAATTAAATTTTTTGGTAGTGTATTTTCGGTTCCAATAATCCATTGAATCTACATATTAAACAAAACATGTCATTAATCCATGATATATAAAGTTCAACATACACAATTTTAACTCAATGAATACTCATCGAGCAGAGACTCTCAATCACTTAATATCCCCAAATTATAACTCACCCCAATTTTAGATTTAATCAACCATTTAAATGATTAGTAATATGGTTATAATTATTTTGATGATTAATTAAGAAGATAATAAAAATTAAAGGATTAGAAAGAGTGGTGCATAGAACACACACACAAATGATGAAGGTAATTAAATACTGACATTAGATTGAAGGAGAAAGAAAAATAAGGGAAGGGGATTAAACAGTATTTCAACTTTTTTAATAACATTAATTTTAATCTATAGAAGGTGGATGTGAATAAGATATGTTGATCAAGATTGTTTCATTAAAACAGAATTACAATGAAAGAGACTAACAAGATGACAAAAGTGAAGAACACAAATGTAAATGAAATAAAAGGCAGCAGAAAGGTCTCTCAATTGAAAACATGAGTATTGAAGGTCCTACAAATCCCTTGGAAAGGCTTTTGTAATTCCAATATGTTCTCCCCTTTTCTAAAATGTCATCCCTTTTGAAGGAGAGGAGGGGGATGTATTTATATCCCAAGGAAGTGGACTGTCATAATTCCCAATCTGTCCCTCCACTTAGACCAATTAATTTGACATTCATACAGCCACATCTCGAGATATATACTTCTTAAAATTGGTATATAATAATTATGGCCAACTTCTCTCAAATGTTGTAGTCATGTTGAGCTATGGAGCCAATGTTATGGATGGTTTATTAAAAAAAGTTAAATTGCCATTTCAATCCACTTTTTTATTGAAAATATGTGAATGGATTTTGGAATATACGATGCTTTTAAATATGAATTATATATTTAAAAAAGTTGTCCACATATATCTCCTCTTTCAAAATTAAAAATCTCAGCTTGATTTGATGAATAGATTAGGATACATGTCATGAATACTGTAATGATCTTAATTACTAGACAGAATGGTGGACTGAGTTTAAATGAATCAGTTGGAAAACTTGTATTTGGATTTGGGAATTGAATTTTTTATCCAAGACTCCTTACATTGTCCCCCAAACCTTTCATGAGAGTGATGGAATTTTAAATTCTAGATTGATCCTGGTAATTAAATCTTCAGGGCTGGTCCAGTTTCGTCACAGATTCTATAGGCCCTCATGTGTGGTTCATATGAGCCTTCAAATGGAAGAATTGTCCCATGATACATTATAATGAAATGATGTATAGTGATTTAGGAATCCTAAAAAACATTAAACACACAATTTGGATTATTAGGGGGAGGGTTATAAATAAAATAGTAAATTTAATCAATTGGAATACTTCTAAAATTGCTCAAAAAGATTACTTCATATTAAAACATTAATATTTCACACAAATTATTCAAATTTCATATAAAACCTGTATAGGGAGTACATAATAAGTCATGAAAATAATAATAACATCAAATCCCCCAGACTTATTATTTTTCATGTCTCATGTGAAACAAATATAAAAACATGAAAAAATTATTTTCACTCACTGACAAATATTAAAATTTGGTTTTCTCTAAACAGGGGAGGATTATACTATTTCAGTCATCCATATTGAATTACACCTAAAATTTTTATAAAAAAAATTTTGCAAAAAAAAAACTCTTTTCTTAATGCTCAAATATTGAAATGGAAAATGTGGACACTCAAAACACCCACCTCTTAAGATGATAAAATTTATTTGTGGAGGATCAATCTTTCACAAACCAAAAGTGAAAATCGTAGAGTTTGAAAGATCTATCAGCATCCAATCCCTATCCAACATTCATTAGAATCAAGAGGTCTTTTGAAGGGGTATTTCAATGGATATGGGATAATAGGAATATAATTTCTCAGAGAGAGAATAATAGTGGTAAAACACTAACATGGAAAAAGCAATGCACATTTTTTTGAAATGAGACATGAAATTATATGGAAACACCTATTTATGAGGGAATGAAAATGTGAAATAAAACACAAAAGTGAAAGGAATTATGAAGGGAATGAGAAGATGGAATATTTACAAAACAAAAAACATCTCCCAATGACATAATAAAATAATTCATCTGTTTTTTTTAGATTTTTTTTTCGAAAGTTGAACATGAAACACATCTCACAATCATATCCCAACCCATGATTTATCCCCTCAAGAAAGTAATTTTAATAGTTATAATAGGATCAAATACTGAGAAATAGTGATTTTTGACAAACCGATGACACAACCCAATTTTAAATTTTGATTTTTTTGATTTTTTTAAATTTATTCATGAACACTTGTTAATAAAATTTGAACAATATTTCATAAGCATATATACATTCTCAAACCCCACATAAGGACAGACTCTCCCCCACACTAAAATGGATGATTTCCCTCAAGCATATGACAACATGGTGAAATAAAAAAAAGGTACCAAAAATTAAATCCATTCCCCCCATATTAAATTTCAAAAAAATTATAAAATGAATATCCATGTTGATATTTGGTGGAAAAAAGTATTGGGCTTATAATGTTTCTATCAAAGTAATGTTTTTCATAGGCTCAAAGGGGCTTTCAAAAAAAGGATTAATGTAAGGGAATTAGGAGGCTATTTGGCTATTGTGATTCTCATGTGGTTCACAAAATGCCTCTATCATATTAATGCACACTATAGTAGGAAATTCAGCTCAAAGGTCCACAAACTCAAGACTCACAAATGGGGGGTGGAAAACAAATATTTTGAAAATATGTCCCTTGGTGGCCATATCATGAAAGCTAATGTTGTTTCTCAAGTCTGGGGAAAATAATTTTCCAAATCGAAATCTGAGCATTCAAAATTTATTTTTTTGACACGAAATTCATTATCCAAAGTCATGATGAAAATAAAAAAAAATTAAGATGAATTTTTTTTTATGACTCACTGAAGAGGTTGGACAAAATTTCAAAACTAGATGGAAAGTGATTTTTTTAGTGTTCTAGGTTTTTGATTTAGTATTTTATAAATACACACCCAAAAAATAGAGAAAGATTAAATAAAAGTGTTTGATAATGAAAGTGATAAAAAATGAAAGAAAGGTGAATAGGATAGAGAGAGAGAGAAAAGATGAGTTAAAGGGAAAGAGGTTCCCCTAGTTCGGATTTGGTGGGTCATCATCTCCACCCAGTGGTGGGTCCACAACAGATGTTGGGGATTCAATGGAAGTCAGTGTGGTTCTAAGATTGTGTGCCCTCTCATGGTGATGCTTTAACCAATGTCCATTAACTGTGAATATCCTTTTTGAAGAGGGGTCTTCGACTTGCAATTCACCAAATGGGTAAACATTAGTAATAACAAAAGGACCTCCCCAACAAGAATTATGCTTACCTAGGTGAATCCAAAATACATAATTGATGAGCATTACCTTTTCACCTTCCTTAAATACCTTTCTCATGATGTTTTTATCATAGAGAGTCTTGGATTTTACTTTGTAGAGATTAGAATTCTTATAATAATCAAGTCGAATCTCCTCCTGTTCATCCACTTGCAACAATATTCGTCACGAGATTTTTCACAATCAAAATTACTGGTTTTCACAACACAAAAAGGCTTATGTTGTATTTCTACTGGTAGATGACATGATTTACCAAAAACGAGCCTAAAATGAGACATCCCATTGGGTGTTTTATAATAATTTTGATAAGCCCATGGTGATTCACCATGTCTTTCAGGCCAGTAATTTCTATTGGGTTTTACAAATCTCTCAAGCACTTTTTTCACTTCTCTATTAGAAATTTCATCCATTCCATTTGTTTAGGGGTGATATTCATTTGATGTTTTATGTACAACCCCATTATTTTTCAAAAGATATTCAATGGTTTTATTACAAAAATGAGTTCCTAAGTCACCGATCAAGGCACGTGCTGTGCTAAATCGATGGAAGATGTGTGTCTTTAGTAACTCACTGACAGTATGTGAATCATCCTTTCTATTGGGTTTGGCCTTGACCCACCTGTAAAAATAATCAACCACAATAAGAATGTATTAAAATCCATTGGAAAGGGGAAATGGTCCCATTAAATCGACACCCCAAACATCGAAGATCTCACAGAAAATTAAAGGCTTTTGGGGAATTTCATTTATTTCAAAAATTGTGCCAAACCTTTTCCTAGGGGGACATGATTGACAGAACTCATGTGAGTCCTTAAAGAGTGAATTCTAGAATAATCAAGAGTCTAGGACCTTTAATGAGGTCCATTTTCATCCAAATTGGCCACCATCAGGCATTGAGTGACATAATTCTAAGATGGAAGAATATTCATTTTCATCAACACATCTCCTTATTAATATTTCAACACAAGATTTCCAATGTTTATCATCTTCCAAAAAATAGTATTTTGAATCACTTTTCATCTTCATTTATTGTCCTTTTGAATTTTTTTTGGAAAAATACCAGAAACCAAGTAATTTACAGTCGGGTCATACCATGGTATTTTTGGAGTGAGAGATGATAAGTGCTCATTTGGAAACACTAGATCAATTATTTCAGAATGAGAATAATTACAAATAATACTCATGTGATCAACCACCATGTTTTATTTTCCTAGTCTATCATTGATTTGAAGGTTAATCTCTTGGACCATTAGAATCTATCTTTTTAACATCAGTTTGGAATCACTTTTCTTGAGTAAGAACATTATAGCATAATGTTCTATGAAGATAATGATTTTGGCACATAAGAGATAGGGTTGGAATTTATCTAAGGCAGAAACAACAGCTAAAAGTACTTTTTCAGTGATAGTGTAGTGAGATTGAGATTCATCTAATGTTTTTGAGGAATAATAGATGCCATGGGGAATTTTTTCTTATTTGACCAAGAATAGAACCAACGGATCTATCAGAAGCATCACACATCAACTCAAAGGGTATGGTTCAATCTGGAGGTTGGATTATTGGGGCAGATGTATGTGCAGTTTTGAGTTCAATGAAGGCTCTCTTGCAAACCTCATCGAAATGGAAATTGACATCATTTTAGAGAAACTGATTGAGTGGTAGGGAAATCATACTTAAGTTATGGATGAATAACTAATAGAAACTATAATTACTATGGAATTAACAGATATCTCAAATAGAACTGGGTTCAAGAAGTGATTGGATCACTTCAATTTTGGTAGGATCAACATCAATACCTTCTTTTGAAACAATGTGCCCTAAAAAATCCAGTTTTCAACCATGAAGTGACATGTTTCAAAATTTAACACAAGTTTACACTTGACACACTTTTGAAGGACTAGATAATGTAAATTTAATCAAGATTCAAATGGATAAACATAAATGGTAAAGTAATCTAGGAATACCTCCATTAAATGTTAAATGAATTCAAGAATAGATACTAATGATACACCTCTAGAATGATGCAGGAGCATTACAAAGGCTAAAAGGCATTCTCATATATTCATATGTTCCAAAGGGGCATGTGAAAGTGGTATTTTCTTAGTCCTGAGGAGCGATTGGGATTTGGATTTAGTTGATGTATCTATCAAGAAAACAATAGGGTGACTTTCCGGCTAATCGTTCCAGCATTTTATCAAGGAATGGAAGAGGGTATTGATATTTTTGAGTTCCAACATTCAATTTCTTATAGTTAATACACACATTCCATTTGTTGTTCACTCGAGTTGTGGATACCTTACCATATACATTTGTGACAATAGTTATCCCACCATTCATAGGTACAACTTGAATTTGACTGACCCGTTCACTATCAGAAATTGGATAGATAATACCAGCTCGAAGATTCTTGGTGATCTCTTCCCTAACTACCTCACGGATGTGTGTATTGAGTCTTTTTGTGGTTCTCTAATTTGTTTGGATGATTCCTCAAGATGTATGTGATGCATGAAAAGAGAAGGGTTGATTCCTGGTATGTCATCTAGGTCCAACCTAGGGCGTTTTTGTTTTCCTCTAACACCTGAACAAGTTTTGCCTACTCATTTTCTGTAAGTGAAGTAGAGATAATGTTTGGATTTGAGTGGTCATGGAAAAGGAATGCATATTTGAGGTGTATAGGAAGAGGTTTCAGATCGGTCTCATATTTCATTTGTGGGTTAGACAACTAAGGAATGGATGACGTGACTTCAGTTGCTTCATCTTCATTTTCCTTAATACTGTCCAAGGTGGAGTAGTAGAGAACAATGTTTATGTGGGATTCAAGAGAGTTTTCAAGTTCATATAGATTGATGGTGTCTATAAATGAGAGGTCAACATCAACATCACCATTTATAACATGGTTAATCATAGTGAAGATTTCACAAGATCCTTTATCATTTGAACATGAAGAACATGATGGATTGGGGTTCAATTGTCTCTCAGAATTTTCCTCAGAAGCATGGATTGAGAATGAAGAGTGATCCTTAGATGGGTATCGAATGGCATGGAAAATGATGAAATTGACCAGTTGGTCACCAAATTCCAAGGATAAGATTCCTGAATGGACATTAATTTTTGTTATAGTTGTCATGTGGAATGGTATTCCTAGAATTAGGGGAGATCGAGAATTTTTCATCACACCTTCCATGTCAAGTACATAGAAATCTCCAGGGAAGATAAGATAACTAACATGAACAAGGACATCCTCGATTATACCCTCATGATTAGCAGTGCTTCGATTTTCTAATTAAATGACAACACTCGTTGTATCTAAGGGACCTAGACTAGGTTTGATGAAGATAGACTTGGGAATGACATTAATTAAGGATCCTAGTTCTATAAGTGCATCATCAAAGTTGGAACTTTTAATTTTTCATGGAACTGTAATGTCCCTGGATCATTGCACTTTTTGGAAATAGGCTGTTGGGTGGAATCATTTTCAAAGCCCTTAAGTTGCCTTTCATGGGTGCACAACTCCTTATAAAACTTGGAAAACATAAGAATTTGTTTTATGGAATATAATAGGGTAATGTTGACTTCAACACGTCTAAACATGTCAAGCATTTCAGGATCGAGTTCAAAGGACTTCTTTGGCGTAGCAACATCTGGAAGAAAATGAATTGGGTTCCTCAGTGGAATGGAATGAGGTGAGGGAATAAATTTAGATTACTTTTCATGTTTCTTTTTATTTTCATTTTATAGGTCAGCATTTAAAGGAGGTTTGGAGGACTCAACATGAGGCATTGCAATTTTCTTTCCCGATCTACATGGAATTTCACTTATATTACCCTTGGGGTTGGGTAATGGTTGAGTTGGGAGTTAAGAAGAATTTCATTTTTGTTGTTGGCTCAGGTGGGATTCAAGTTGACCAATTTGGGTTTCAATTTTCTTAATACTAGAATGAGTGAAGGAGGAAAGAACATCAACATCGCTTTCCCCTGGAAGCTTGGAAGAAGTGGCTTGTACTGAATTGGGATTACCTTGATTTTGGTTATTGGTAAAGCGATTGATTTGGTTTGTGAATTGGGAATGATCACTAGGATAGTGGAATCTAGGACGAGGATTGATACATTGATGTTGAGGAACAAAAGGATAAGGTTGTCGGAATTTACCAACACCTTGACCATATTGAAACTGGTTTCGGTTTTGAGTAGGGAATTCTAGAAGATGAGATATGAGATTACCATATGCCAGGCCTTGGTTATATGAAGAAGAGAAGGGATCAGAGTGAGGTTGGTTGAAGATTCTAATAAACTGGCCTAGTTGTTGAGGTTTGGGGTTCTGATGAGAATATGCCGCATTGATCTCTATTGGTCTAGATAAATCAGATTGATCATCCTGATGTTGTGGACAAGTGTCTGTTTGATGAGCTGGTGTATTGCAGATTCAATAGTTTTTGACAGGTTCTGGAAACACTGATTGCGTAGAAGAAAATTTTGGGGATTTGGTAGCCACATCTAGTTTTCATACAAGACCAGCAAGATCACTCATCAAATCTTTCAGCTCTTTCAACTCTAATGTGTAATTATCGTCGGATTCTTTGACTTGAGAATGTTCTCGAGTATGGAATTTTTGTGTGTTTGCAGCCATATTGCTTATAAGATCTCTTACAGCTGCAGGAGTTTTATCAACAAGAGCACCACCACATGCAACGTCAATGATGGTTCTCTCCCTAGCCTATAATCCCTCATATATGTATTGGATCAAGAGTTGGTTAGGGATTTGGTGATGTGGATAGGTTGCAACAAGATTTTTTAACCTCTCCCAATACTCATGGAGTTATTAGTTGTGGAATTGATAAGTACTACTTATTTCTTTTAAGATAGAAGAAGTACGAGAAACAGGAAAGAATTTCTCTAAAAATAGTCACTTAATGTCATTCCATGTGGTTATGGAACTAGGAGGGAGGTAGAAAATCCATGACGTGGCAGAGTCAACTAGAGAGAAACGTAATTCTTGGAGTTTGATTTGTTTCTCAGAAACCCCTTGAGGCTACATGGTAGAGCACACTGCTTGGAACTCTTTAAGGTGGAGATGAAAATCCTCACTGGATAACCCATGGAAATGAGGAAGAAGATGAATCAATGCCAATTTTAGTTCAAATTCAGCCACTATGTTTGGATATTGAATACCAAGAGGTTGGAAATTCATATCCGGGGAAACATGTTCATTATATGTTGTTCCCTAGGATTAGCCATATCTAATTCAACTGGTTGGACAAGGACTGGTTCGGGAATGAGTTGATTATCACTTAAGTTCCTCCTAAGTTCGTGAAGAGTTGTTTCAATTTCATTATCAAACAAATCTGAGCGAGTGTTTGTGAGTCTATGGGGAATTCAGATAGATTTTGTAAGAAAGAGGAAGAAAGGTTTTTTCTTTCTGTTTTTTTATTTATGTTTTTTACGAGAAGGAAGGTTTTTCTTTCTTTTTTTCAATTTTTTTTAAATTTTTTTGGTTGTTTTTACAATAATTAGAAACAAACAAATACTTAATTGCACTATATCCAGCAAAAGAACAATTTTAAAGTAAGACCTATTATCACATATTAACCAGTCAATGTTCTGGTGCTCTGCAAATGTGTATAGCAGCACTCGGGTCGATTCTTCGGCAATGATACTTTTTTTATAGTCGGTTGTTTTTTAGTTAATTGTATTCTGATTGGGGTTTTCTTTGCAGAGTTTATGAAATAATTATTGGATGATGTTTTATTTAACAAATTGATAATGATTGGAGTGAGTTCATTTTTGGGGATTTATGCTTATGATATCCTTGATCTTTGTTTTATATTGCATTAAATTAATACCAACTTCACAAGATGATTTTGATCGGAATTCCCAAGTGTTAAATCTTTAATCCAAGTCGTAACTTAAATAATGGTTCTAATCATTACCATTACTTGTTTATGGTAGTTTATTTGTGGTTCCAATAATTCTTGGAATCCACATATTAAATAAACCCTGTCATTAATCCATGACATATAATGTTCAACGTAGACAATATTAAATCAAAGAATACCTATCAAGCAAAGACTCTCAATCACCTAATATCCTCAAATTAGTACTCACCCCAATGGTAGGTTTTTTAAGCGATTTAAATTAGTAGTAATATGCTTAAAATTATTATTATGATAAATTAAGATGATAAGAAAAATAAAGGTATAAGAAATGAGTGGTGCATTGAACACACACACAAATGATGAAGGGAATTAAATAATGAAGTTAAATAGAATGAGAAAGAAAAATAAGGGAAGGGGATTCAAGTGTATAGAAACTATTTTATGAACATTAATATTGAACTACAGAAGTTGGATGAGAATAAGAGATATTGATGAAGAAACATACATTAAAACATAATTACAAAGAAAGAGACATACAAGATTACAAAAATGAAGAACACAAAAGTAAATGAAAACATAGAGAGGAGGGAAGTCCTCTCAAGTAAAAACATGAGTATTTCAGGTCCTCAAAAGTCCGTGGGAAGTCTTTGGTCGTGCCAATATGTGCTAACCTCTTCTGAAATTCCAACCCTCTTGAAGGAGAGGATGGGGATGTATTTTGTACCCCAAGGAATTGGACTGTTGGCATTCCCAATCTATCCCTCCACATTTCCAAAACATTTTCGAATGTATAAAGCCTAATATCGAGATATCACCTTCTTCAAACTTTTAAATATTAACGATGTATGACTTCTCTCAAAATGTGGAGTCATTTGGACTTTTGGATCTAATATTATAGCAGTTTGATTAATCAAAGTTAAACTGTTAATTTCAATCCATTCTTTTTTTATGGTCAAAATGTGAATGGATTTTGGAATAGGAATATGCCTTCAAATACGAATTCATTATTCAACAATTTAGGCTTCCTATATATCCAATTTCAAACTAAAAAATCTCAACTTGATTTGATGACTAGATCATGATACATGTAATGAATATGGTACTAATTTTAATTCTCGGCCAGAATGGTGGGATGAGTTTAAATGAATCAGTTGGGACCATGGTATTTGGATATGGGGCTTGAAATTTTTACCCAACCCTCCTTACATTGTCGAATGAAACATTGGGGTAAATGAAGGAATTTTATCTTCTAGATTAGGCCCAGTAATTCAGTCTTCATGGCTAGACCAGTTTCTTCACATATTCTATAGGCCCTGTTGTGTGGTCCATATGAGCCTTCAAATGGCATAATTTTAACATAATCCCTTATAATGAAGTGTTTTATTTTGAATTAGGAATCCTTAAAAAGAAGAACCACATAATTTTTATTAGTAGGGGGAGTGTTATAAATAAAATAGTAAATTGACTCAGTTGTAAATATTCAAAAATTGCTAAAAAATTATAATTATTATTAAAACATTAATATTTCACACAAATTATGCACATTTCATATAAAATTAGTAAAGGGAGTATATATTAAGTCATGAAAATATCAATAACATCAACTACCCCACACTTAGTCTTGTGCATTTCCTCGTGTGAAACAAATATAAAAACATGAAAAAATTATTTATACTCACCAACAAATATAAAGATTAGGTTTTCTCCATTCTGGGGAGGTTTAAACTGTTTCACTCATCCATATTGAATTACACCTCGAATTTTTTCTGAAAGAATGTTGAAAAAAAGTCTTTTTTTATGCTCAAATTTAGAAATGGAAAATGTGGACAGTCAAAACTCAGAACTCTCAAGATGAAAAAATTCATTTTCGGAGGTTCACTCTTTCAGCATCCAAAAGTAAAAATCCTAGAGATTGATTGAGCTCTCAGCTTCCAATCCCTATCTAATGTGAAAAATAATCAAGAGGTGTTTTGGTGTGGGTTTTCTAGGGCTATGGGAAAATAGGAATATAATGTACAAGAGAGAGAATAATAGGGGGAAAACACCATCATAGAAAAAGCAATGCACATTTTTTTTTGAAATGAGACATGAAAGTAAATGGAAAAACATATTTACGAGCGAATGAAAATGTGAAATAATTCAGAAAAGTGGCAGGAAATATGAAGGGAATTAGATGATGGAATACTTTCGATACAAAAAACATCTCCCAAAGGCATAAGAATATAATGCAAGTGTTCTTTTCTTTATTTTTTTTATTTTTTTCCAAAGTAGAACGTGAAACAGATCTCACACTCATATCCAAAACAATAATTGATCTCCTCATGACACTAATTGTAATTGTTAGAACAAGATCCAATGCTGAGAAATAGTGATTTTTGACCTATCCAAGACAGAACCCAATTTTTTTTATTTTTTAATTTTTTTTTCTTGAACACATTTCAATAAAATGTGAACAATATGTCATAAGTATATATACATTCCCAAACCCCACTGAAGGAAAAACTCTCCCCCACACTGAAATGAATTCTTTCCCTCAAGCATATAGTAACATGGTGATATAAAAAAAGGGTACCCAAAATGAAATCCAATCCCCCCAACACATAAATTTCAAAAAATTATGCAATGAAAATCCATGTTGATATTGGGTGGGAAAAGGTATTGGGCTCATAATGTGTCTATCAAAGAAAAAGTTTTTTATAGGCTTGAAGGGGCTGTTAAAAGGAAGATTAATGTAAGGGAAATGGGAAGCTATTTGGATATTCTGATTCTCATGTGGGTCAAAAAATTATTCTATCATTTTAATTCACACTAATGTAGGAAATTCTTCTCGAAGTTCCACACACTCAAGAAAAACAAATGGTGGTGTAAAACACATATTTTGAAATTATTGCCCTAGGTGTCCTTGGAAAGAAATCTAATGTTGTTTATCATGGGTGGGGAAAATAATTTTCTAAATAAAAATTTATGCATTCAAAATTTATTGGTTTTGGAACAAATTTTTTTATCCAACGTCATGACGAAAATACAAAATTTTTGAGATGAAAATACGTCTTTTGACTCACCAAAATAGTTGGACAAAATATCAAAACTAGATGGTATGTGATTTTTTTTTGTTTTGTAGGTTTTTGTTTTAGTATTTTATAAAGACACACCCACACAAAGGAAAAAGAGTTAATATATTTTTGTGATAAATAAAGAAGTAAAAAAATGAAAGAGAGGTGAAGAAGAATAAAGAGAAATAGAGAGAGAGAGAGAGATAAGATGAGTTAAAGGGAAATAAGTGCCCCTTGGATTGGATTCGGTGGTTTGTCATCTCCATTCAATGATGATTCCACTACAGAAGTTGGGGATTCGATGGAAGTCAATGTGGTTCCAGGATTGTGTGTCCTCTCATGGTGATTATTTAACTAATGTCCATTAACTGTGAATGTCATTTTTGAATAGGGATCTTGGACTTGCACTACACCAAATGGGTAAACATTTGTAATAACAAAAGGACCTTCCCAACGAGAATTAACCTAACCTGGGTGAATCCAAAATCAAGAATTTATGTGCATTTTCTTTTCTCCATCAGGAAATACCTTTCTCAGGAAGTTTTTATCATGGATTTCCTTGGATTTTTCTTTGTAGAGATTATAATTGTCATAAAAATAATGTCTATGCTCCTCCAGTTCAGCCAATTTCTACAATCATTATTTACCAGATTTTTCACAATCAAAATTACAGGTTTTCATATCCCAAAAAGACTTATGTTGGATTTAAACTAGAAAATGATATTATTTACCAAAAACTAGCCAAAAAGGAGACATCTCAATGGGTGTTTTATATGTAGTTCGAGAAGCCCAAAGTTCTTCACTAAGCCTTTCAGGACATCATTTTCTTGTGGGTTTTACAATTCTCTCAAGCACTCTTTTCACTTATCTATTAGAATGTTCATCCATTAAATTTGTTTTGGGTTGATATGTGGTTACTATTTTATTTACAACCACATTATTTTTCCAAATCGATTCCATGATTTTATTATAAAAATTGGTTCCTAAGTCACTGATCAAGGAATGTGGTGTTCCAAATCAATGGAATATGTGTTTATTTTGGAACTCACTAATAATATGTGAGTCATTATTTCTAGGGGTTTTGGCCTCAACCCACCTAGAAACATAATCAACCGCAAGAAGAATGTATGAGAATCCTTTGGAAGGGGGAAATGGTCCCATGAAATCGATACCCAAAACATCGAAGATCTTAGACTAAATTAAAGGCTTTTGGGTAATTTCATTTCATTCAGAAAATGTGCCAAAATGTTGGCAAGTGGGACATGATTGACAGAACTCATGTGAATCCTTGAAGAGTGAAGGCTAGAAGAATCGAGAGTCTAGGACCTTTTGGGAGGTCATTTGTGGTCCAAAGTGTCCACCACCAGGCATTGAGTGACGAAATTCTAAGATGGAAGAATGATTTTTTTCATTGACAAATCTTTTTATTACCATGTTATCCCTTGTTTTCGAAAGTTTTTTTTCTTCCCAAAAATAGTATTTTGAATAACTTTTCAACTTCCTGTTTCTGCCTTTTGAATACTATTGAGGAAAAACACCAGAATACATGTAATTTACAATTGTGGAAGACCATGGTAATATTGTCGTGAGAGATGAATGGTTCTCAGTTGTACATTCTGGATCGATTATTTCAGAATGAGAAGAATTAAAAATTCTAATTAAGCGATTAGCCACATGATTTATTCCTAGTCTATCTTTGATTTCAAGGTCAAACACTTGGCGCATTAGGATCCATTTTATTATCCTTGTTTTGGAATCAATTTTCTTGATTAAGAACTTTATAACAGAATGGTATGTGAAGAAAATGATTTTTGCACCTAAGAGATAGATCCAGAATTTATCTAGGGAAAAAATAGCTTCCAAATATACTTTTTTAGTGACAGTGTATTGAGATTGTGTTTTATCAAATGTTTTTGAGGAATAATAGATGTAATGAATAATTTCTTCTCTTCTTTGACCAAGTACAGCCCCAACGGATCTATCAGAAGCATCACGCGTCAACCCCAAGGGTGAGAACCAATCTAGAGGTTGGATTATTGGGGAATATGTAAGAGCAGTTTTGAGTTCAATGAAGGATCTCTTGAAAACCTCATCAAAATGGAATGTGATATCATTTTGGAGAAACCAAGCGAGTGGGAGGGAAATCCTAATGGAGTTATGGATGAATCACCGATAGAAACTAGCATGACTGAGCAATGAACAGATGTCATGAAGAGAAGTGGGTTCAGGAAGTGATTAGATCAATTCAATTTTTGAAGGATCAACTTCAATACCATCTTTTGAAGAAATGTTCCTATGAACAATCCCATTTACAACCATGATGTTGCATTTTTCAAAATTTAACAGAAGATTAAACTTGAAAAACATTTGATGGACTGGAGTGAGTGAATTTAAGAATGATTCAAATGACTAACCATAAATGTTAGTGTCATCCATGAATATCTCAATGCCATGTTCAATAAATTCAGAAAAGATACACATCACACACCTATAGAATGTTTTAGGGGAATTGAAAAGTCCAAAAGTCATTCTTTTATATGAATATATTCCATAGGGGCATGTGAAAGTTGTCTTTTCTAGGTCCTAAGGTGCTATTGGGATTTGGAAGTATCCAATGTGACCATTAAAAAAGCAATAGTGTGTCTTTCCAGCTAATCGTTCCAGCATTTGATCTATGAATGGAAGAGAGTAGTGATCTTTTCATGTTCCAACATTCAATTTACTATAGTCAATAAACACACCCCATTTGTTCTTCACTCAAGTTGCGACTACCTCTCCATGTTCATTTGTGACAACAATTATCCCACCTTTCTTCGGTACAACGTGAATTGGTCTAACCCATTCAATATCAGAAATTAGATAGATAATACTAGCTTGAAGATTCTTGGATATCTCTTCCCTAACTACCTCAAGGATGAGTGGATTGAGTCATCCTTTTGGTTGCCTAATTTGTTTGGATGATTCCTCAAGATGGATGTGATGCATTAAAAGATCAGGGTTGCTTCTTAGTATGTCATCTAGGGTCCAACCTAGTGAATTTTGGTTTACCTCTAACACCTTAACATGTTTGGACTCATCTGTTTCAGTTTGTGAAGTAGAGATAATTAGAGGATAAGAGTGATCATGAAAAAGGAATTCAGATTTATGGTTTGTAGGAAGAGGTTTCATATCAGTCTCATCTTTCATTTGTGGGTTAGACAACTCAAGAATGAATGATGGGACATTAGTTGCTTCATATTCATATTCCTTAATACTGTCCAAGGTGGAGCAATAGAGATCATAGTTGATGTGGGATTCAAGAGAGTTATCATGTTCCTCTAGATTGATGGTGCCTATGAATGATAGGTCAACATCAACATCACAATTTATAACTTGGTCAATCATAGTGAAGATTTCACAAGATCCTTTGTCATTTTAACTAGAAGAACATGATGTATTGGGGTTCAATTGGCTCTTAGAATTATCCTCCGAATCCTTGATTGAGAATGAAGAGTGATCCTTAGATGGGTATCGAATGGCTTGGAGAATGTTGAACAAGACTAGTTGGTCACAAAATTCCATGGATAAGATGCCTGAATGAAAATAAATTTTTCTAATAGTAGTCATGAGGAATGGTATTCCAATAATTATGGTAGATCAAGAACAGTTATTCTCACCTTCAATGTCAAGGACATAGAAATCAACAGGGAAGAGAATATCATTGACATGAACAAGGAAATCCATGATTATACCCTCAGAACTAGCAGTGCTTATATTGGACAATTGAATGAATACACCCATTGGATGTATGGGACATAGACCAAGTTTGGAGAAGGTATATTTAGGCATGACATTAATTGAGGCTCCAAGGTCTATGAGTGTATCATCAAAGTTGTAACTTCCAATTTGACATGAAACTGTAATGGTCCCGGTATCTTTGCACATTATAGGAATAGAGTAATGGGTGGAAACATTTTCAAAGGTCTTAAGTTTCCTCTTATGGGTGCACAATTCCTTATGAAACATGGAATACTTAGGGATTTGTTTTATGGCATCAAAGAGGAGAATTTGTAGTTCAAAATTTTAAAACATGTTAAGCATTTCAAGATCGGGTTCAAAGGACTTCTGTGGCTTAGAAACGGATTGAGGAAAAGGAATTGGGTTCCTATGTGGAATGGAATGAGGTGAGGGAATGGATTTAGATTTCTTTTTTATGTTTCTCTTTCTTTTCATTTTCTAGGTAAACATTTAAAGGAGGTTTGGAGGACTCAACATGAGTCATAGAAATTTTCTTTCCTGATCTAATTGTAATTGCACTAACATTACCCTTGGGGTTGGGTAAAGGTTGAGCTGGGAGTTGGGATGAATTTGATTATTGTTGCTAGCTCAGGTGGGATGCAAGCTGGCCAATTTGGGTTTAAATGTTCTTGATACTAGAATGGAAAAAGGAGGAAATATCTTCAAAAACGCTTTCCCATGGTTTCTTGGAAGAAGAGGCTTGTCCTAAATTGGGATTACCTATATTTTGGTTTTTAGGAAAGCGATTGTATTGTTTTGGGAATTGGGAAGGATCGCTAGGATAGTGGAATCCGGGAGGAGGATTGGTACCTTGAGGTTGAGGAAAAAAGGATAAGGTTGTTGGACGTTAACAACAACTTGACCATAATGAAACTTGTTTGTGTTTTGAGTAGGTAATTGAAGGGTATGAGAGATGGGATTTCCATACCTCAGGCCTTGGTTATAAGAAGAAGGGAATGGATCAGAGTGAAGTTGGTTGAAGTTTCTAATGAACTGACTAGATTATTGAGGGTTGGGGTTCTAATAAGAATATGCTACATTATTCTGAATTGGTCCAGATGAGTCATATTGATCCTCTTGAAGTTGTGGAAAAGTTTCTGTTGGATGAGCTGGTGAGTTGCAGATTCCCCACTTTTTAACAAGTACTGGAAACATTAATTTAGGAGAAGACACGGTTGGGGATTTGGTAGCCACAACTAGTTGTCACACAAGACTTGTAAGTTCACTCATCCACTCTGTCATATTGTTTAGCTCTAATGATTAATTATCTTGGGCTTATTTGACTTGAGAATGTTCTTGAGTATGGAATTTTTGTGTGTTTCCAGCCATATTTCTTATAAGATCTCTTACAGTTGTAGGAGTATTATCAACAAGAGCACCACCACATGCAGAATCCATGAGTGTTCTCTCCATATCTAATAACCCCTCATAGAAGTATTGTATGAAGAGTTGGTCTGGAATTTGGGGATGATGATAGGTTTCCACTATCATTTTAAACCTCTCCCAATACTCATAGAGTGATTCACTTTAAAATTGACAAATACCACTTATTTCCTTTCGGATAGAAGCAGTTCTAGAAGCAGGAATGAATTTCTCTAAAAATAGTCGTTTCTTGCCATTCCATGTCATTATGGAACCAGGAGAGATGTATTATAGCCATGACTTGGTGGAGTTAGCTAGAGTGAAAGGGAATGCTCTGAGATTTATTTGTTCCTCATAAACCCCTTGAGGCTTCATGGTAGAGCACTCCACTTGGATCTCTTTAAGGTGGAGTTGTGGATCCTCACCGGCTAGCTGTTGAAATGAGGAATAAGATGAATAAAACCCGATTTGAGTTCAAAGACAGCCTCTATGTTTTGATATTGAATAATAAGAGGTTGGTAATTCATATCCGTGGAAACAAGTTCTGTAAGTGTTTATTCCCTATGATTAACCATATCTAATTCAACTGGTTAGACAAGGACTAGTGCTTGATTGAGTTGATTATCTCTTAAGTTCCTCCTATGTTGTTAAATAGTTCACTCAATTTCTGGGTCAAAAAAATTTGAGAGATTTTTTATGAGGCTACAGGCCATTCAGATAGATTTTGGAAAAAAGCGGAAGAAATGATTTTCTGTGTGTTTTTTGTAACTGATTTTTATGTGAAGGTGGGATTTTCTTTTTGTTTTTTTTTCAATTTTTTTTCAATTTTTTTCACTGTAACTAGAAACTAATGACTAATTAATTGAACCATCCCTAGCAACGGAACAAATTGAAAGTGTGGCCGATTTTCACCTATCTACCGGTCAGTGTTCTGTTGCTCTACTAATGTGTATAGCAACACTTGGGTTGAATCCTCTGTGATGATAATTTTTTATAGTCATTTGTTTTTAGTTAATAGTATATTGATTGGGGAGTTTTTTTGAAGAGATTATTAAATAATTTATGGATGATGTTGGATTTAAAAAATTGATAAATATTGGGGTGAGTTCATTATTGGTAATTTAACATTATGACATCCTTCAGATTTTCTTTATATAGCATTAAATTAAAACCCACTTCACAAGATGATTTTGATCGAAATTCCAAAGTGGTAAATCTTTAACCCAAGACATAACATAACATAGGGTTCTAATAATTACCATTATTTGTTTATGGTAGTGTATTTTTGGTCCCAAAAATATTTTTATTCCATATATTAAACAAAACAAGATATTAATCCATGACATATAAAGTTCAACATACACATTATTAACTCAAAGAATACTCATCGAGCAAAGACTCTCAGTCACTTAATATCCCCAAATTATAATTCACCACAATTTTATATTTACGCAACAATTTAAATGATTAGTAATCTTGTTATAATTATCATGATGATAAAATTAGAAGATATGAAAAACAAAGGGATAAGAAATGAGTGGTGTGTCGAACACACACACAAACTATAAAGGTAATTAAAAAATGACCAGAGATTGAATTAGAAATCAAAAGATGGGAAGGGGATTCAACTGTATTTAAACCATTTTATGAACATTAAAATTAAACTACAAAAGGTGGATGAGAATAAGATATATTTAAGAAGAAACTTTCATTAAAACAGAATTACAAAGAAAGAGACTTACAAGAATATGTAAATGAGGAAAACCAAAGTAAATGAAAACAAATAGAAGAGGAAAGGTATCTAAAGTTAAAACATGAGTATGGAAGGTCTTCCCAAGACCTTTTCAAGGATTTGGTAATGCCAATAAGTTCTCATATGTTCTGAAATTCCAACCCTTTTGAAGAAGATGAGGGGGATGTATTTATAGCCCAGGGAAGTGGATTGTTGGCATTCCCAATCTGTCCCTCCACTTGGCCTGAAGGTTTTGACATCCATAAATCCGCATCTCAAGATATCTACTTCTTAAAAGTTATAGATAATAATGTTTTCCTATTTATCTCAAAAGTTGGAGTCAGTTGGACTTATGGATCCAATAATATGGAGGTTTTATTAAACAAAGTTAAACTATCCATTTCAATCCATTTTTTTCAATTTCCAAAATGTGAATGGATTTTGGCATAGGAATATACCTTCAAATATGAATTATTTCATAAAAAATGTCGGCTGCCTTTATATCCTCTTTCCCACTGACAAATATCAGCTTGATTGGATGAATAGATCAGGATACAAGTCATGAATACTGTACTGATTTTAATTCCCGGTCAGAATGGTGGGATGAGTTTAAATGAATCATTTTGGCCCAATGTATTTAGATTTGGGCCTCGAAATTTTCATCAAATACCTCTAAAATTGTCCCTCAATCCATTTAAAAGATTGAACAAATTTTAACTTCAAGATTGAGCCATGTAATTAAATCTTCATGATGGGTCCAGTTTCATTATAGATTCGGTAGGCCCTATTGTGTGGTCCATATAAGCCTTCAAATGGAAGAATTGGACCATGATTACTTATAATGAAATGTGGGATACTGAATTTTTAATCCTAATAAACAAGATCCACACTATTTGGATTACTAGGGTGAGATTTATAAATAAAATAGTAAATTTACTCCATTGGACTGCTTCAAAAAAATGCTAAAAAATTATACAAAGTATTAAAACAATAATATTTCACACAAATTATGCACATTTAATATAAAAGTAGTAAAGGAAGTATATAATATTTCATGAAAATATTAATAACATAACTCCCATAATTTATTTTCCAACATTCTAAATTGGAAGGTGAGTTTCTCCCATAATGACTTATAGACCATGGATGAACAAAGTTGTGGAGGTTCCCCCAGACCCTCTTTTTGATGATGATAATAACTAGATCATGTGGAAATAGAATTTAGATGTTCTATTGGACCCCACGTTTCAGAGTTTCTTCCCCAGTATTTTTTTTATTATATTTTGGTCCAGATCCCTAATTATGAAATTTTTTAGGTTTTATATCAAATAAATGATTGTAAGGGACCTGGTTTGGGCCGTTGAAGGGTGGATCCTGAAGAATCTATTGGCTCTCTAGGGATTCTCATCCAGAATTATGAACCATAGGGTGTTTCATGTTGGAACACACACCATATGTTCTTCCCATTTAGGGAATATGATAAATGGTTACTACACACCATGTATTATGGGTACATACTTTTTAGTGGGCCTACATCATGTGGTTGGGGAAATGGTTTGGGTTTCCATGTTAAGAGACATTAATATATAAATTAAATGTGAAGAGTACATGGGAATGGATTGGATTACATGGTAATGGACAAGTGAATTGGATTGGGCTCCACCAAGAGAAACACATTATATACTTCAGGTACACATTGTGTAAGGATACATGGCCATCTAGGTCATGCACGAGGAAGGATATGCCCATATCATTAGACTAGTTCACACACCATGTGTCATGGGGTTTACATCATGTATTTCTCATTATACATGGCATGTAACAAGAAGGGACACAACCAGGGGATGGTCTTACGAGACACATCAAGTACTATGGGCACATGGCATGTGATCCCGTTATAAACTTCTCCCTCATGAATCTCCATATTCATTACATGGATAGTGGCCCAAGAGTATCACATATTATGTACTTTAAAACGTATGATTCAATTATGACCACATTTTTGGAATTAGAGACAAAATGAAAGGTGATGTTATGAGCCAATTTTGTTAGAGATGTTTAGAACATTACTTGTGTATTGAGATTCATTAGTCCATTAATTTTAGTTTTTGGTGGTTAATCCCATCCTCATCATAGTATCAAGACTCTTCAATGGATTACCTAGTTATCTGTGTTGATTTCCATTATTCTAGAGTGAGTCGGTCTCAATACACTTCAATGAGGGTTTAGTAAGGAATCCAGCCCTAAAAATAAAAATCTAGAATTCTCCGCATATTAGAGAATCTATCACCCAGAGAGGCCCGAACTATTTCTCAATTCCATCATAATCCTATGTTAGGATTTTCTATAATTGGAGTGACATACACCACATGATCATTGATCCCATATATATCATGATAAATGAAATTTGGTATAGAGTATTCCTAGTATCCCCTATGTGTTGATCACCAATATGTTTATTAAAATCATTGGTGTTATACCATTTGGTTAGTTTAGGTGAGTTTTATAGTATCTATGTAAAAATATTATATGGTCATCATTCCCTTATTTAGAAATTTGTACTTTATTTGGGTTGTGTTATGATACCCTTTCTTTGTTTCATGTTCCCAATAGGGTATAATTTTCCCATTGATCCCTCAGTCTTCAACACCTATATCTGTTTTGATATGTAATATTTATAATGAGGTGTTTTTCTAATTCAAATTTTATCTAGGACAAGTCCTCTAGACTTCCAGTTTGAAATTTGATAAGGAAAGACCTGATGAGCGTATTCTCTAGGATTCATGCCACCAGGGATAGAGGGTATGAGATAACATTTTATTGATACCTAATGGTTTTTATATCTCGTTTTTGTTCATTTATTTATTTTCTAAATCATGAAGTGAGAACTCTCATATGGGAATTATCTATGATCCTCGATTTGGTTTCTATGGTTGGATATATGGTTGGGACCATTAGAGTTATTGTTTTTTTGAGTGTATCTTGAATATTCTTGGATACCTTCATATGTGTTTAGTTTTACTATCTACAATGTGGTGAGGATGTGTGTAGTCTTACAAATACAATGAGTCATCAAGATGAAGATTCATATTCTCTCTCTTTGATTTTCCCCTCTATCTTTGGCTCGTGCAGGGTATTTCCATCCAAATTCTCCCTTTTATATTGGTTTTTTTTTGTTCGTACTGGGTATTTTTGTAATCTCCCCTAAACATTATTTGGTGGACCAGGAGTAGGTGGATAATATTTCTAGGCTAGAATACCCAAAGTGTGTTCTTATAGTTAATTTGAAATATGTCACATCATTATTAGTTGGTTGGACTCTTTTTTGAGATTTTTGGGGGCTTGTATATTTCTCTTTCATTATTCCAAGTAATTTCAGACTATTTTTGTGGGTTTTAAAAGTCTGCAGGTAGTTTTGCATCAATTGTTTTATTAACTCAACATTTTTATGGAGAAATATGTGTGTGAGTGAACATTGGTAATATACGATAAGTCCTCCCATATGTGGATTTTTTACTACTAAATGATATTCTCTAGATCCTAGTCTATTAGTGGTGGTTTTATGGTAGTGGATACTTGGCCTTTTTTAGACGAGGCATGCCTCAAGTTTTTTTTCATTGCATCATGGTACCAGAGAATTTATTTCCTTATGACCAGATTTAGGATTTTTATAACTAAAATATTGGTTAGGGTTTTATAGATACAGTGTTAAAATATATAAATTTTAGTTTTTATTCTTGGAAAACCAATATTTGTGTGGAGGATGACGTATCCAATCACCAAGACTCAGATATATTTCATGTTAACTCAAAACATGTAGGAAATGAATGTAGGGAATCATTGTTACATTATCAAATAGGATTAGGTTGTGTTTTATATATCCTTCTTCATTCATCTCAATATATATAATCATTTATAGTGGAACATCCTATATTCTTTCATAATATTTCAATGATGTCATCCTTAATGATTTTTGAATAAGCATTGAGGGTATGACATGATCAATGATGAGGTGTCTATGAAGGGGTCTGGTATTTCGATAGTTTTTCTTCATAGTGGACATCTAGTAGTGCTTCCACCCTTTGACCAATGCGTACTCCCACCTTCAAGGGTTCCGGTGGATGAAACATGTTGCATTGATCCATAGATGTATTTTTGTTTCATTTCATTGATACGTTGGGATAAATTGTGAATTATTAACATCAAAATTAAGGATCACCAATGATATAGTAAGTTAATGGAAAACTGATAGCTGGTGTGGGACACAGTTCATGAAACAAAAGGGATTGAAACTCACAAGGACCTGAGTGACAAATCAATACTCTATGTTCAAGAGTTTTTATTCTTTTTATGGATAGGGAAATCACATGTGGGACATTCTTATACATCACTTTTCATGTAGTTATATGGTCAATATACCATTTAGGTAGAGATGGTGGTTTCATTATTAATTATCACAAGGTAGTGAATGTGTAATTATATCATGAGGAGAAATAGGATGTGGATGTCACTTTGGTTTTTTCAACCCCCAGCACCCATGGGTAGTCTATGCCAGGGCCATGGAGCTGGCGGATAAGTACCTGGTTGGATTCATGCACTATGGTTTTTTGTCCCAGATGATCTGGTTATTATTAGATGCATGACATTTATTATTTGAACTATTATTAGTAGTATTGATAGATATATGTGTTAGATAACATTTTATTAAATCTTCATTCTCAATGCTTATACTGGGTAGTGTGGGAGGTTGGTGGAGCCCTACGATGGTTAATTTGGATGTGTATTCAGACTCTTAATAATGAGGTATGCTTTCCCCTCTAAGACACATTTTAATAATGTGGTACAAACCTTTTTGGGTGAGTTAGTTTCATCCAAAGTGGATAATGTCACGAAGTGGATGGAAGGTTCCTTTTAATTTTGTCTTTAGGGTATTTTGGTGTCCAGAGGGCTTAGAGCATGACCTATATGGACAAAAAATTTAGAAAATGGGAAAGAATGATTTTTAGGAATATGGTTCGTTTGTCAAAGAGATTTCTATTTTAGTTCATTGAATTAAATGAGACTTATTTTCTTGAGATTCCATTTTCATAGAGTCATGAGTATCCTTTCCCTAAGTTCACCCCTTTTTCAAGTCCTAGTGAAACAACTGGAGACCTTCCAGCTTGAACTTTTCATCAGAGAGATTCTATAGTGTTTCATAATCTAGGGTGATGTTTGTGGTTTGGGGATGTCCTCTAACACATAGTTTGTGCACTTGGTCCACCATATGATGTTTTTTGAGAAGGAAGATGAGTACTTTTGGTTATCTGGGGTTAATTTATCCTAGACTAGGTTACATTTAGGGAAAAGAACCTACTCTTGATAAGTAATGTCATCATCACAGTATGGATATAATTGAGATGGATCTTGACATTTATCCATACGCTAGGTTGTTACTTATTCCTATATCTAGTGAATTCTATCCAAATATATCATAATAAATCCAATATGGTTGTGTCTATTTATAGTGATACATTTTGCATAAATTCAGTCCTTATAAGTATTTTGAGTCTGATGGACTGGATCCCTAACCTATTTTTATATCTGTTATGGGTAGTCATATTTGGTAAAAACATATTGTACTCAGTGTTGGGTGTTGTGTATGCGAGACACTTGAGGATAGTAATAGACATTCTCCATGAGTTTTGTCCATACTAGAATCTCTCGATGAATCTGTTCGTATCATAAAGGAAGCACTTCCAAAGATGTGTCTTCATAGAAATAGAAGTTATTCTAGACCTTGTAAAGGGATGTGAAGGTGATATAATGAATATCACCCAAGGGTATGCGTGCATTAGATGATGATTTCAATGAATTTTTCCATTTACTATTGATGAGAGTGGTGATAGAATAGTTTAATTCATTGTTGTTTTCCCCTGATGTTGATGTTGATTTTGAGTCTCTATAGTTGATACTTGTTTCCCTAAACTTTTATAGAAGTATAGGGAGGTACATCATGGAGTTTTTCATGATGTATTTTGTGATGGGATATCCACTGAAAGTGTTTTTGGTAGACATTCTAAAGTTGGTGAGTGCATCGCCCATTTAAGACACATGGAGAGATGAGATGATGAAAAAATTTATTCCCATGGAAGGGAACCAAGGTTAGAGTTTTGAATGTTTTAGTCAATTCAAAGGTGGATGATGTCCATTGAGACACATCATGTGTAGTTGTAGAATGACAATGACAGCTCTCTAAGTTTGACGATGAGGTCTTCAGTTGGATGAGATCTCACCTCATTTAGAGTTATGATGGGGTTTTTAGGGTTGATATGTAATCATTGAGCTCTGTAGAAACTTTTTCTGATTACTATGTCAGTAATCATGGTTGAATGATTATAAACTTTTTGACCGAAGTTATATTAGGTTCTATGTGTTTTCCACCTATCAGAGCTGAGGGTGAGTATGTCAATTTTTTTCACAACATCAACTTGGATGAGGTGGTAATTTAGTGTGTATTTTTTTCAGCGGTTCCCAATGGAGCATGTAATATTTCAAGAGATGTCCCGTAATTGGTATGTGGTTCCCTTATATATATGGTTGTTTTTTATTTCATAGGTACCTTCTAGAATGAATGATGGTGTACCTAATCTATTTGAGAGCATAGTATTCTACCATTATCATAGTATATCACTTTTCGGTGTTAAAATCCTTAAAGGTGGGGAGGGTGTAGCGACTCAGGTTTTTTCATGTAATTATTTGGTATATTTCTAGGAATACTTATTAAGCTATGTTTTGTATTAGTATATGGTTCTGAGGTGTGTAGATCCATGGTGTGGTGTTATTAAAAATATTTTATCATTGACGTTTGGAAATTTAATTTAATGATGAATA
The DNA here is from genome assembly GCA_963277665.1 of Viscum album. Classification (NCBI taxonomy): domain Eukaryota; kingdom Viridiplantae; phylum Streptophyta; class Magnoliopsida; order Santalales; family Viscaceae; genus Viscum; species Viscum album. The sequence goes on from OY728151.1 coordinate 2,092,461,267, forward strand.
AATATGGAAAGGTGGCTAGAATTGATAATCTAAGACTAAGGTTATCTCAGAATCTTAGGGTATACCCTATGTGTGACATAATGTTTTTCATCATCTGGCTACCTGTTAGAGGTGTCCATTTTTACGGTTTTAAATGGACATTAATTGATTTAATAAAAATAAATTAATAATACTAACCCCATTTGTATTCCTTTATATGGAAAGTTGATGAATGTTTCTCCCACGACGATTGACGGACCGAGGTAGTACTAAGCTACAGAGGTGCCGCCCGACCCCATTTTTTTCATTGATCCTCCCAAGATCAATGTTTCACAACATTCAAGCAATGATTCACTATAAAAATGACATTTATAGATGATTTTTGTATTAGGGTAGTATATAAATGTTGCTAATACATTTACTAATGTTTCATAAAACATCGCTAAATGAAGTGTCACTAAATTAGCGATTCTTTTAAATGTCACTGATTGGAGATGCTTATAAATAGAGAAAATTGCTGACACTTTTAAAAGTCACTAATTTAGCGATGTTTACAAATGTCTCTATATAGAGAAACCTCATTTCACAAATTTTTTTATAAATGTTAGTAAGTAACCATCGCCTAACCTTTTTCATTTACTAACACTTTTAAAATACATAGTCAATTTTTTTATTTAAAATTAATTGTTTTTATTTGTATAGATTTTTTATTTTTAGTTTTTAATTGATTTTCACCCTCCCCTCTCTGACCTATTCTTGACCTTCCTTACACCCTCACTCTCCCACTGCTCGTCTTCACCCCCTCCACTCCCATACCCTCCCTTCATCTCAACCCATACACAACCAACCCCACTCTTGTTCCCCCCGCCAACCAACCTCCAGGCACCAACGTGCTCTCCCACTCTCGCCTTCCTCCACGCCCTCTCTCGGTCCACCAATCTATACTAGTCCCCATCATCTCCCCTTAAAAAATTATCCATCCACATTGGTTAGAACTCAAGACATACCATGGTAGATACAACACCCTTAACCAACATAGCTTTCTATTAGTTGAATATAAAATTGTATTTTATTTTATTTATATACAAATAACTAAATTAAACTAAATTAACAAATTAATGTATTATATATAGATATATATAATTTTAAATATTAATATTAATATATTAATAAATATATATATGTGTGTGTGTATATTTCATATTTAGTGTTTATATATATATATTCATATTATATATATATATATATATGTTTATATATTATACAATTAAAAAAAATCATATTATATATATATTGTAATATACTTATATTAATATATATATGTTTATTTTTTATATTTTATTTCTATATATATATGGTTCATGGGAGTAAAACTACATTAAACAAATATGCACCACACATATATGTATGAAAGGAAGACCATAGCCCCCTGTATAGCCCACCCATCAAACCTTATATATTCAGTACAAGGTCTAATGGCCCAGTGGACATGAATCCCATTACATGGCCCAAAGGCCCACAAATTTGATCGAAGGCGTAGTGCAGCATAATGAAAATATGTTATATATATATTTTTATATATTAATATACATACATATAATGTTTTATGTATAATTTTTTGATATTAAATTATTTAAAAATTATTATGTTATTTGTATGATCGAAATGTAGATGTAGATGATCAATTACCAGAGGGCAAGAATTTTAGGATTAAAATCATTTCCCTTTAAATCCTAAAAGGTAGCATAGTTCTGACAAATTACACTACATATATTTAGAAACCCTCTTCTGTTCTAACCCAAAAGGGATAATTGGAAGGTCGTGAGTCTAATTATAAAAATCCTAATCTTAAACAATTTAAAGTTAACAAATCCTATGTATGTTTTACTTAGATAATGAATCTACCTAAAAAAAATATAGAATAATATACATAATAGAGTTAAATATTTATAAGTATTTATATGAAATTTATAAATTCATTCATTAAAAAATAGTAGAAAAAAACTGGTAACAATAATAAGTAGACAAGTAAGAAATCAATTAACCCAAAGAGAATGGTATCAAACAAACTTGGATAAATATACCCTGAATTGTATTTTCATGAAAGCATATCTTAACCAAACTGGTTTAATTCCTCAAAAAAAAATATCAGATTCTATCTTACTATCCCTACAAGCCCTCAAAAATTATGGTAGTCAACACCTTTATCTTCCTATCCCAAGAAGACCTCGATTGTATTTAGAAACAATCAGATTCACACAATGTAGGATGAACAAGTTATCTACATTTGAACAATTTTTTCACAGTTTGCACACATCATGAGATAATTTATCTCTCTATAAATCACATCATAACCTCACATATTAATTTTCATGTATGTATTTTTGATCTCGTTCAAATAAACTATTTTTTATAGGAATAAACATCAATAGTAGTCTCTTCCTTTAATATTCATATTTATCTTTGAATTTCAATGGGATAAGTACACATTTCACTCATCTAATGGTTAGTTTAAACAAGATTTTACAATATCATTTTGTGTTAGAAGTACTTGGGAAACATTATCATGACTAATAAAAAATAATATGTATGGAAAACAATATCATGTTTAATAAACTAGGATTTGATAGGAATGAAATAATGTGTTATGAAATTAAAGTAACTTTAAAAAATAGGAATAATCATAATCTAGGAAAATTAGAAATTGGAGTTTAAAATATGAACAATTAGATTTTAGAAAAATGGATATTAAGAGTTTGAATTATAAAAAAATTGGAATCTGAATTTAGATGAATTCAGAGTCTCAATTATAAGGAATTCAGAGTTTGAATTCATAAGAATTCAGAGTCTAATTTCTAGATAATTCAGAGACATAATTCTATTGAATTAGGAGTCTGAATTTCATAGAATTTGGAGATATAATTTTATAGTGTTCGGAGACTGAATTTTAGAGAATTTAGATTCTGAATTTTAGAGAATTTAGAGTCTAAATTTCAGAGAATTCAGAGTCTAAATATCAGATAATTCAATGTTGTAATTTTAGGGAATTAGAAGTCTAAATACAAGAGAATGAAGATTTTAAAATATAGATAATTTTGAGTTTTAATTTTAAATATTTAATTTTATTAATTTTAGAATATTCAGTGTCTAATTTTTCTAGAATTTTGATTCTGAATTTTAGATAATTTAGAGTCTATATTCTCAGGAAATCAGAGTCAAAGAAAATGTTAGGTTAAATGATAGGTAATGATCCTAATTTTTTAATAAAAAAAATTTAGACATGGTTTCAGAAGTCACTAAATAATACATTGAAAACCAAGGGTAAGGATAAATGTTTTCTTAGATAATGAATATTTTCCTAAAAAAATTCTTAGAGAAAAATAATTTTCCATAATAAATGTGTTTATGATTTTCAAAATATAAAAGAATAGAAAATTTTATAAGGATTCATATGGACTTAAAAATATCCACATTTTTTTAAAGAAAAAACAAGATTATGAAAAATAATATGATGAATTAGTGTTTTTCATTTTAAAATTTTAAAAAAACTTATCTCCATTTACTTATGATCCAAGATGAATACGAATAACTCTTCATTAGGTTTTGAAATCCATAAGGATCGTATTATTGTTTATCATAGAGAAGTTACTTGTTCCTTCTTAATAATATCTATTTTAAGTAATATCCCCTTACATATTCTGCCTTTACTTAAGGTATTCTCTTACCTAAAAATAATATTTTTTTTTGTATTTTCTCTCCATTTGTTAATTTAAAAAGGGAATGGAGGTAAGAACAATAATTTTACCTAAAATGTTTGCAGTATAAAATACAAAATAATGAAATGATAATAATATTTCATTATGTTTGGGAAATATTTTTCATGTATAATACAAAAAATATTGGAATTTAAGATATTAGTCATCCTTCTTTTCCTTTGACATCAAATTTTTTAGAGTGGATTTCAGCATCTATAGATCTTTATGATCATCCTCAAATATCCTGATCAACTAATCATGATCCTGATTCTTCTTCTCAAGAACATTAATTCTTTCTTGTTGGGAATTAATAGATTCATATTGAATCATTATCACATCTTCTTGTTGATTGAGTTTTTATTCCATCTATTCCTTGAGTTATCTTTCACATTTAATGTTTAGAGTAAATGAATTATGCTTTCCATTCAAGTCTCTGTCTTCACAGATTCAAGAAACACTCTCATGATTTTGATTTTCTGAATGATCTCATGTAGAGTTCAAGATGGTTTCATCTGACATATAAAATTCATCCTTTACTGAATCATGAAAATCATCAAAGACTTTCAGATCATCAATTATTGAATTATATTATTTGATTATTTCAATGCATGATATTTTATTTACATCCTAACCAATGTGAAAAGTTTTTAATTCCACTTTAAGAGTTTTATACATTTCCATGAGCATTCTTGTCAAATCCGTCTTCTGATTGATAGAATACTGAAGCAACTGACTTCCCAAATCCTTATTTGTATATAAATGAATGGTGTTAAATAGATTTATCAATGATTTAACAAAAAAATCATGTCCCTATGATGTTGATGAATCGGATGTAGATTTGTTTCTAGTGACAAAAAATTTTATCAGACTTTATATTTCCTCTTGGATGTTCCAACAACATCATTCTTAAATTTCCAACTACAAAATTTCTAGGAAAATCAACAACCACTAATTTTCCTTTGTCAGATCTATATATTTCTTTCTCAACTTTCGATGACTCATGATTTCTATCAGATACATATATTACCTTTTCATAACAAATATTATCTTTATTAGCACCTACCCTACCATATTTAGGATGAATAAAATAAATAATACCTTCACAATCAGTAGGGTTATTAACCTCATATTGGGAATCATTGTCTTTCCCTTTTGAGATTATGTTGATTGATTTCCAATTGGATGATATGATTGAAAACTTATCAAAATGACTTTCCTTATATTGGCAGTCTTCGTCGATTTATATTACATCATTATTTTCTTCTTTTTCTTGTTCTTCATCTTCTTCTTGTTTCTTTAGTTATTCTACGGTAATGTTTTTTGGAATTGAATTTTTATTTCTCAGATATTCTATTCGAACTTATTCTTTCAAGAAGGATTCTGGTACCTAGATTTTTTCAGATGCTTTATCTATATCATTAAGCAAGTCTTGATCAATTTCAGATTTTGAGATTTTCTTCTTCATCTTTCATGCTTTATCCTTCTTCCCAGGATCTTTCGCTACCTAAATCTTCAAGGCCTTAGCCTCAGCAGGTTCAAAACAAAAAATTTCATCTCCCCCATTATTCTTCTACATCTTCTACTCTCTCCACATAGAATCCAATTCACCATAAAATGTCTTTAGGGTTTTATGATAGGGTGGAGCTGACTGAGTTTCTAGATGGATGTGTTTTCTTTAGATTCAGGTTCCCTCTCTATTTTCTCTAATTCGAAATTTGATTAGAAGATTCACCTACATCCACTTTATTGCTGATATCATGAACCTCACTTTCATGAAGCCCATATAACTCTCTTGAATTGATATTGGAACTGATATTCATTCTTAATATAGTATTATTAGTCAACAATGTATTCTGAAATGTTATGTGGTTTTAATTGCAATGATTTTAGAAGGATTTTAATAAAAGAACAATGATCTTTGACAAGATAATTGGATACATAATTATCTGATACTTTAGTGTTGCATTCATGGTATTTTTTATGGTTATGATAATATAATTTATAAGGTTTAAATTTATTAGATTCACCAATAAGTCCATCCAATAAAAATCCCACTTCTTAATAAAATCCTTATCAATATTTCTTTGATTGAGAAAAACATGCATCCACAAAGCTAACAAACAGCCGTTGATTGTAAGGTGATTGATCTTGGGTGAGTTAACACCTTTTTATCATTGGCACTCAATTGATTTATCCTTCTCAAGACATGTTTCCTTGTCTGGAAACTTGTTATAGAAATGGAAGCCTCTCCTTCATAAAGAATATCCAAAATTCATACGTATCTGTTGAAAGATAATGAGTAATACTTCCCATAGATCCTGAAGAAAATGAATTCTCTTCCTCCTTGTTCAAAGAAACTAACTGTATTGTAAAATTATTTAGGGATATCAGGGTAAACCCAATCTTGATTCCTCATCTTGGATACACAAAGACATTCCCAACTATTATTCTTTATAACAGTAGAAATAATGAAATCATACATCATACAGAAATTTGGATTGACGAACCTTTCTCTGGAAATTTTCCAATCATTGTGTTCATCATTTGATGACATCTCGTTTTTAAGGAGACATAAGGATATCCAAATCATAAGGACCCTGAGAAAATTGAATTGATGATTTGAAGGGCGGAAGAGATCGAGTGAAAAATATAGTGGAAAACCCGATGTGGGATCTAAATATGGGGGGCCATTATATAGGCTTCTTAGTGGAAATTTGAATTCTTGAATCAATCCAATGGTTGATATAAACATGATCTGATCTGATGGATGATATCAATGCCGAAAAAGTATTAGAATGTTCAGATCTTTTATGCTTTTAAAAAATATCATATTTAAGGAACGTTAATCTAAAAAAGTATTCTTAAATAAAAATATAAATACCCACAAATAAATAAATACAATTATAATGATTTATATAAGGAAAAAAACATTTTGGATTTCAATGAAATAATTGTCATGATTTATATGGTTCTTTTTGAATCCCATAGATTCCAGAAATTTATATTAAGTAATGAAAAAATTAGATTCTGATAGATTTTATTAAGTAAAGGAAAGATTTTAGATTCTAAAAAATAATAATTATGAAATGAAAAAAAATATGTTCTAAAACAATTATTAAGAAAAGAAAAAAAAATTAGGTTCTGAAAAAAGTCTTAGAAAATGAACATTTTGAAAGAATAAAGAAACGCACTCCCCCTATGAGAAAGAGTTTCTTAATGTAAGGAGATAGGTTTTAACAAAAGGATAATATTGATGATTACCTTATGGTTATAAATATTATCTTTTTTTAATATATTCAAATCTATAAGAGGGTAATGATTTTGTAAAAATGTCTGCATGTTGATCATATGTTCTGATAAATTGATGAAATATATATTCTTTATGTGTAAGATCCCTAAGAATGTGATACCTAATATCAATGTTCCTTACAACAGATTTATGTGTAGGGGTTTTTACATAGGGAAATGGAATATATAATATCCCACAATATCTGAATTTTGGTATTGCTCGTGCCATATTCTATGTGTGTGTTACATCCATAACCCTTGAGCACCACAACGTCTAATTACTACATATTTATCTTCAGAAATGGAAAGGGATAGTGAGTTTTGTTTCTTACATGATGAAGAATCCAAATAATCACCTATGAAATGACAACATCCAAATGTAATTTTCTAATCCCTTCTACATCCACCAAAATCAGAATCTGAAAAAAAAAATTAAATCAAAATAATTTCTAGAGGAATAGAAAAGTCCTAAGTCCATGGTTCCCATTAAATAGATAAAAATTATTTTCACCACTTTTAAATAGTATTCATTTATATTATATTGATATCATTCACATAAGCATACTGAAAACATTAAGTCTAGATGAAAATTTGTAATTTATAATAGACTTCCTATCATACCTCTAATGGAAGTTTGATCTACTGTTCTCCCAGCTTCATCAAGACCAAGATAATATAAGGTATAGAATGGAGTACATATAATTATAGTGTTTTCATATCGATATATTTTATGAATATATATAATAAAATTATATTGAGATATATATGATCCTTCTGGTTTTTGAGAAATTTGAAAACCAAGGAAAAATGTTAACTCTCCCATCATATTTATTACAAACTCACATTTTAGGAGATTCGCAAATGAATTAGTTAAGGATTGATGAGTTGATCCAAATATAATGAAATCAACATAAATTTGAAAAATTAAAATATCTTTCTTATATTTCATTATGAAAATAGTTGGTTCAGTAGTTCCCTTAACATAATTGTTTCGTAACAAAAATATTGTAGGTCTATTATACTGGTATTTAGGGGCTTGTTTAAGTCCATATAAAGCTTTGGTATGTTTGAAAACATTTTGAGGATGCTTTTTTTGTCTTCAAAACAAAGAGTTTGTTCAACATAAACCTCCTCTTGTCCATATATATTAATGAAATCACACTTTACATTCATTTTTAAAAGTTTGAAAATGATGAATGTTTTAAATTCTAGTAGAATATGAATGGATTTATGTTAACCTACTCGAGCGTAGGTTTATACAAATTCTATTAATTCTTGTTGATTATAGTAGATAACTACTAATGTTTCTTTATTTTATTCAAATATTCCATCTTCATCACATTTATTTTTTAAGACCCATTTTACTCCAATTAAAGATTTTTCTTTAGGTCATTCGACCAAGGTCCATACATTGTTCTTTTAAAATTTATTTATTTTGTTTTGTATGGATTTAATCCAATCATCATCACCTAAAGCATCATCAGTTCTATTATGTTCTAATTTGGAAAGAAATTATATTTGTTCTAGTTCATTTCTTAATTAACTTCTAGTCCATACAGGTTGATTTACATCACTAATGATACTATCAGTGTGCTGATTCTTAAGAAAAAAAAGATTTGGTATTTGTAAAACATTTTTATTGACACAAGGTAAAAAATATTCTAGAGTGAATAATTTAGAATAATTTAATCGATTTTTTTACTTACTAGATGAATTTTATATCAAAGAAGGATAATCATTTTTTTAAAATACATCAAAAGATGTAGGTTAAGGTTGTTTAAAAAAAGCCTTAGTTTAATAAAATTTTACATGTACTTTTTCATCAACAGTTGAATAATTTTTGTTAAAAACATTGTAATCCTTAGAAGAAGTAGAGTATACTAAAAAAATTCCTTCATCGGATTTGGGTGTAATTTAAGTAATTTATCATTTGTATTTAAGATGAATATTTTACATCAAAATACTTTGATGTACGAATCTTTATCTTTTCAAGCAGTGGAAAACGGAAAACGTGTTTTATTAAGAAAAGATCTACCTAAAAATTGATATATAGTATAACTAAAAGTACTAAAAGCTTCATCCAACAAAATTTAGCAATAAAATATTCACTTAACTTGGTTATCATTATCTCTTAAATAATTTTATTAATTCTTTCAACAACACCATTTAGTTGTCCAGTTCTTGGAGCTGTGAAGTTATCAGAAATTCCTTTATTACTACAAAATGTTTCAAAATATGAAATTTGAAATTCTCCCCCATGATAAATATTAATAGTTATCAATGGAATGTTTTTTTCATTATTGACATTGTCTAAAAAAGGATAAAAATAAGAAAAGGTTTCATATTTTTTTCTAGAAAGTAGACCCATGTAAATCTTATATAATCATCCACTAAAACAAATGTAAAGTATTTTCCTCCAATACTTCTTATTTTTGTTTTACCAAAAAGATCCATTTTCAGTATCTATAATGAATCCGAAATTGAGACTTCACTAATTGATTTATATCTTAAATTTTAATGCATGCCATATTAACAAGGATCACAATCTTTTGAAGAATTAAATCGAAGATCTATTAGATCCTTAACTAGTTTTTTCTTTGAGAGTGTGAATAGGATCCCAAGGAAATAGTGTCCTTGTAATGACCCAGAAATTTCAAGGAAATTTTTTTCTTAATTTATTTGAATTTTACAAGTGCGCAGTTTCTAACGGAACCTGATTTCAAGGCCCGGTGTGCCCGGAATCATTTTTTTGATGTTTATCTCAGGTACATTCAGTGAACGAACGAGCATGTTTTCCTTTCTTTTGAACCGGTGCTTGGAATTAAAATCTGAGGGCACCGTTGAACTCGCAGCGCAGGTTTTCGATTAAGAAGACCTTCATCACGGTGGCAGGTGATCAGGTATAAAAGTTAGTTTTTGGGTTTTATGTGGGTTAATAAAATAAAATAAGTGAACAATTTATTTTATTTTGTTAAACACATGTTGTGTGGATAAATTGGTTAGAAGCTTCACTTTGAGGATGGATCTCGGTGGAAACCACATGAGACCTCCCATAAATGGGAGGGTAATCATAAACCCTTGACTCCCCCTCATTTAAGAGGGAGAGCCTCTAGGTTTAAATCCGCATCTTAATTGAGGAGGATGAAACCTCTTTTTTTTTAATGAGAGGACCACCCAAGAAAAAACCACACCCCATGACCTTATCCCCAATTTAATTCACCACCGCAGCGGATTAATTGGGTGGAGCTCTCTATCATAAATCTTTCCTTTATGACTTGTGTTCCAATGACGATCCCTCCCACTCCTATATAAAGGTGTCTAGGGGAAGAGTTATGGATGACTTCATCAAGCAGCGGAACACTGGCAGCGAAGCACGGTGCCCAGCACTTGGAGAGTTTTCCTCTTCCTCCAAAAAAGAACAAAGAACGCTGACGCTACCCTCGTCTCATCCCTTTCCGACGTTGACGGGACGACGCCGATCTTCCGCGACGCTGATCATCTCAACGTTCACCTTCTTCCGTTCGATGACGTGCGACGTCTTATCGAGGTAGGAGTTTTTTTTATGTATGAGATTGTTTGGACAATCATTGTTAATTTCTTCTGCCCGCCTGTTATCAATATAACGAGAGGAGGTCTGACCACAAGAACACGGCCGACCCTCCTCCCCTTTTGATGTTGATCACCATCATGGTTTGGAACAGAGGCGGTGTAGTCCAATGACACCATGCGGGAACGAGGGAAACAACGACAAAGGAGCGCGGCCCTGTCGCACTGCGCCAGTGAGGCTGAAAGTGGTTGTGGCTATAGTCGGGCCGCGGTGGAGGAGCGCGGAGCCATGACACCGTGACGGTGCACCAGGAGGCCACAGCTGGGGCGGGCCATGGCGGAGGCGCGCGGCGCCGGCTGAAGAGGAGCCGTGACTATGGCCGCGGTTGTTCGACAAAGGCGGCCGGGCTCGGCCAGCAGCTGACACCAGCAAGAGGTGGGACCGGCGGGTCCCGCGGCAGCCACACCGGCTGGCCAACGTGGCCGGCCATTTCGGAAAGTCCGGGGGTTGTAACCCCCGGCGGCAGGCAAGGGAGGGACCCTCTATGTGGGGGCCGCCGTTAAAAACGAGGGGGGCAGCCCCCCCCCCCCCCACCTTTCGCATCCACTCAGCGCGCGAGTGCCTGCATTGGGCCGAACTGACCGCATCGGGTCGGACCTCCCGCGCAGGGCTGGACCACCTGAGCTGGGTCGGTCCGCCCGCACTGGGCCCAACCACCGCATCGGGTCGGGCCACACAAGCCAGCTTGGGTCACTCCCAATCGTGCCGGACCTGGACCTAGGTCGGGTCGACCCGGTTCGGGCTGACCCAGGGGTATCGGGCCAGGTCGATGCGGGCCCGAACCCCCTAGTTTCCGGACAGATCCGTTCAAACACCCATAACTTGGGCTACAGACCTCTGATCGGCACACCATCGGTTGCATAGTGATCATTGGATAGAGACGGTCGTTTCAGTATATCACAATCAAGGTTTAGGAGAACATTGCATATGGACAGGTTGGATCGAACATGAAACAAACCGGGCCCTCGGAGCGGAAACACTTATAACGTGATCTCCGGACGTCTGATTGACGCGCCGTCAACTTTTTTGGATTCCTCCTAGTGAGACGATTCTTTTGGATTACTCCGCTCGAGGATTGTATGTAGCTGGTGTATGGCCGGGTTGGTTTTAGATTAAAAACCAACCGGTCCCCAGGGATGAAAAAGGCAATAACTCGCAGACCGAGCGTTCGATTGACGCACCATCGGATGCTTTGAGTTAATTTTGACGAGACGGAACTTTGGGATACATCAACTCTAGAATACATGTTATTTGATGTATCGAACCCCTTGGCTCGTGGAGAGGACCCTCCTGGAATTGAGCATGCTGTGCGTGGGAACCCTAGAACTGGCTGAGACTACGACGAAGATGACTTCTGTACTAGGATCCTCCGTGGTTTCAATGAAGATGACCACCGTACTGAGTTCCTCCGTGGGCTCGATGAGGACGACTACCATACTGGGATCCTCCATGGGTTCGATGAGGACGACTACCATACTGGGATCCTCTGTGGGTTCGATGAGGATGGCTACCATACTGGGATCCTCCATGGGTTCGATGAGGATGGCTATCATACTGGGATCCTCCGTGGGTTCGACGAGGACGACTACAGTACTGGGATCGTCTGTGGGTTTGACTACCGTGCTGGGATCATCTGTGGTTTCGACGACAAGGACTACTATACTAGGATCCTTCGTGGATTTGGAAGCGACAACTACTATACTTGGATCCTACGTGGGTTCGGTAGAGGAGATGATTCATAGGTTACATCTAATCATCTCCACCCCACTTCATAAATGGAAACATTTGTGAGCTGAGTCTTGACTTGAAATAATTATCATCGACATTATTGTAGGTCCTTCCTGTGTGGATTGGGTTGTGCTTTCTTGTGTGGATTTGGTTGTGATTTCCTATGTGGAAGGGTTTATGTTTTCATGTGTGGACTAGGTTGTACATGGGATCGTGTGTTGGAGCCGAGAATAAATTGATGACTTAGGTATATGTATGGGAATATACATAAGTAGAGTTGGTTGTTACTTCATGATATTATCTTTCCTTTTTGGTTTATCATTCATGGATTCTGGGATACCTTCAGGTGTCTTGGGGTCCCAACTGAGTAGCTTATGTTAACCCCTGCACGGGTTATGCCCGCACTACGTTGTATTCGATGCAGACGATGGACAACGCTGATCGAGTTAAGAGCTCGTGGAGCTGGACGGTACCTGGAGGTGGATCACTGGATGGGACGTACTCGGAGTGGATGGAAAGAGTCGAGGAGAAAAGGAGACTATCTGTACCCACCCTTCAGGTGGGATTTCTAGAGGACGGCTCAGACTTGTTACTTTACTTTTCTGTTACAGTACTTCCTTTCCAATTGTACTTTACTTTCAGTTGGGTTTGTATTCTGGCACATTTTCTTTCCATCACTTACTATTGTACTCAGTTTACATAGTGTTTGCTTCTGCTTGCATACTCTTTGGTGTTTGTTTTATTACGTAAAGGAAATTCCTTCCCTTTTATTGGGGTTTACGCCTTTGGTGCTAGTCTTCAGCCCCTGGCCTATGGAAGGCGGGCTTGGGGTAGTCACGACATGGGTCCTGAGGACGGGTTGTGACAAATTGGTATCAGATAATTTTGGTTCTACCGTAGAACATGGGATTCCGATCTTTCTTCTATGTAAAGAAATAGTTTTAAGGGCATTGAGTGTGTCTATCAGTCTAGGGAGTCCAGTGTTGGTGCGACGGCTGACGTATCCATACCCCAGGACCCTGACTTATGATCTCTGACTTAGTGCACAGAACCATTGATTGAATGTGTGTTTTAAAAGTTTTATTTGTGATTACTTTGTGTCAGTTCACCAGGTATACTGGATTGACAGTGGCGCACATGTTTCATTTCAGGATGTCCCCACGAAGATAGCCTGGTAAGGTTCCGATATTTATACAAGATGGAAGCCCACCAAGCGACGAGGCCTCATTGTAGGGCCCCATTATAGTGGAGGCAATGACGGTACCTCAACCCATCGAGCCACCGATGCCCCCAGCCCCAGCAGCTGAGAGTGCACGTCACCTTAGTGCACTGCACGAGTTTTAGCATCAGAGACCGCCCAGGTTCCGCGGGGAGATAGACTCTCAAGTAGTCGAGGATTGGCTGGAGGCTGTTGTTCGAGTTTTCAGATTATTAGGGACACCAATTGACCTCATGGTGATCTTTGTTGCGAGTATCATACATGCAGCAAGTGGTATATGGTGGAGACTTATGCTCCTGGTGCACGATGAGGCATCTCTTCTTTGGACGGACATTGAGAGCCTCTTCCACTTGGAAATCGTTTCAGCCACCCTCTGTGCGGTGCGCATCCAAGAGCTACTACAGTTGCGACAAGGCAGAATGACAGTAGCCCAGTACTCGGCGAGATTTACTGATCTCGCTCGTTATTCCACAGACATGGTAAGAGACCCATTTTTCAAGGCCCAGGCCTTCGAGCTGGGACTGAGTCATTAGATCAGGGCTTCGATGATCTCCTTCAACATCAAGACGCAGACGGGGGTGCTGGATAGAGCCCTTCAAGTGGAGATTTTTCCCGCAGAGCAGTCACTAGTGGCGAGACCCTCCATCGGAAGACCCGCAGCGGAGTCTTCTATAGCCGGTAGTAGACAGATGATGTAGAGGACCAAGAGGACCAGACCATCAAATGATAAATATCAGGAATGAGGTTCGGTTGTGTGGGGAACCCGAAACAGAGCCAGCCACATGTGGAGCAGACAGTGCTATGCATGCGGCGGGTTGGGGCACATGGCTCGAGACTGCCCGACCCGCCCTGCAGATGAGTAACAGGCAGTATAGAGACCTCCTAGGCAGAGGTTCGACAGTGGAAGTACATAGGGAACAAGCAGACGAGGCATAGGAGCTGGCCGAGAAGTGGGTGGTGGGTGATGCTTTGAGGCTCTACCACCACCACCACCAGGAAGACCACCCCGACCGCAGGGAATTGGTGGACAGGGGAGAGCTCAGATTCAGGAAGCTGAGGCATACAACCATGGAGATCAGGGAGCAGATGGACAGGAGCAGGACTAGCTCTAGACATGGAGACTTTTTTTCATGATGCTTCTATTTTTTTGATGTTTTGATTGTGGATGCTTTGTGTATTTGTACCTTGAGCTGCAGTAATAAAAGACACTTGTTCTTGTGATGTTTTCTTCCCTATCCTTTCTTTGTAGTTGATACTGAGAGGTTCCAGTTAAAACCATTTACTTGACCCTCATTTCCTAGATTCCTACTGGTGGAGACCTAGTGACCACACATTTCTGCCAAATGTGTGACTCGACTATTGGAGGCGAGAGTAACGGTTGAATCTCTTGGTAGTAGCCTCGAGGCCTTAAGACGTCATCCATGACATGAAATAGTACCGTTCATGTCAGGATTGACTGTATTTGGAAAAGAACGTGGTTCATCTTCGGTATGAGACCGAATTTCTCTTTTCGGTACAGGAGAAATCTCACCATCTCTTTGGTGGAACGTAGACTAAGAAGGGTGGAGATGAGTTCTTACTTTTGGATAGTCTCACCCATTGTTCATTGAACGAACGGTTTAAGGTTCTCACCATCTTAATAGTCTCAAGTGTATCTTTTCATATAAGGAAATGAACCTGAGATATCAGGGATGGCTTGAGTTCCTCCAGGACTATGACCTAAAGATAGTTTATACTCCATGGAAGGGGAAGATTTTAGCAGATGCTCTTGGTTGGCGATTGGGCACTCAATTGTTAAGAGTGGTGAGACAATAGGTAGTCGCGTTTTCAGATATCCTTTGTGGATATTGTTGGAGTGAGTACGTGTAGAACCAGAGATGGTTCAGGCTACGTCGGAGAAGGTGCAGATCATCCTGGAGTGGATGAGGACTGCACAGGGAAGACAGAAGTCCTATGCTGTTAGGAGGTGGAGACAACTAGAGTTCGAGGATGGAGACCACTTTTTCTTATGTGTCTCATCTCGGCATGGATTATAGTGATTTGGTCATGGAGGCAAGTCATCTCCATGCTTCATCGAACAATTTTAGGTTCTCAGCAGGATAGGTGAGGTGGCTTATCGCCTAGCCCTTCCACCTCAGCTGCATCGGGTGCACGATGTCTTTCACATATCTCAGCTGAGGAGATATGTGCATGACCCGACGCATATCATCGACCATGGGGAGCTGAACATCGATGACAGGTAGACCTTTCCAGAGGTCCTGGTGGAGATCGAGGATCGACAGGAGTGGGTCCTACGTTGATGGTTGATACCTCCGGTACACATTTGTTGGTAGCACGAGAACCTCCATGAGGGCAATTTGGAGCGGGAGGCTGAGATGCGTGCTCAGTACCCTCTAGTGTTTCCATAGTTTATGATATAGCTTTATGAGGACGTAAATCCCTGAGTTGGGAATAATTTAAAGACCCAGAAATTTCAAGGAATTCTTTTTCTAAATTTCTTTGGAATTTTATGAGTGTGCAGTTTCTAACGGAACCTGATTCCGAGGCCCGGTGTGCCCGAAATCATTTTCCGAAGTTTAGCTTGGGTACGTTCAGTGAATGAACAAGCGGGTTTTCCTATCTTTTGAACCGGTGCATGGAATTGAAATCTGAGGGCACCATTGACCTCTCAGCTTGGGTTTTCTCTTAAGAAGACTTTCATCTCGGTGGCAGGTGATCGGGTATAAAAGTTAGTTTTTGTGTTTTACGTGGGTTAATGCAATAAAATAAGTGAACAATTTATTTTATTTTGTTAAAAACATGTTGTGTGGATAAAGTGGTTATAAGATTCACTTGGAGGTTGGATCTCGGTGGAAACCACACAAGACCTCCCATAAATGGTAGGGGAATCATAACTCCTGGACACCCCCTCATTTATGAGGGAGAGCCTCTAGGTTTAAATGCACCTCTTAATTGAGGAGGATGAAACCTCTTTTTTTTAATGAGGGGACCACCCAAGCAATAACCACCCCCCTTGACCTTCTCCCAAATTTAATGTGCCACCGCAGTGGACTAATTGGTTGGAGCCCTATGTCATAAATCATTCATTTATGACTTTCATTCCAATGACGAGCCCTCCCAATCCTATATAAAGGAGGCTAGGGGAAGATTTATGGATGACTTATTCTAGCGGCGGAACGTTGGCAGCGAATCACAGTGCCCAGCACTTGGAGAGTTTTCCTCTTCCTCCAACAAAGAACAAAGAACGCCAATGCCACCATCATCTCCTCCCTTTCTGATGTTGATGGGACGACGCTGATATTCCGTGACGCCGATCATCGCGACGTTCATCTTCTGCCGTTCGACGACGTGCGACGCCTTATCGAGGTAGGGGTTGTTTTTACATTTGATATTGCTTTTACATTCATCGTTAATTTCTTCTGCCTACCTGTTATCAATATAATGATAGGAGGTCAGACCACACGAACACGGCCGACCCTCCTCCCCTATTGATGTTGATCACCATCGTGGTTTGGAACAGAGGTGGTGCAGTCCAACGGCACCACGCGGGAACGATGGAAACCCAGGCGAAGGAGCGCGGCACTGTCACACCGCGCCGATGATGTCGAAAGAGGTCGCGGCTGAAGTCGGGCCGAGGCAGAGGAGCACGTAGCCATCGCACCGTGACGGAGCACCAGGAGGCCGCAGCTGGGGCGGGCCACTGTGGAGGGGCGCGGCGCCGTCGCGCCACGCCGTTCGAAGAGGAGCCGAATCTATAGCCGCAGCGGCTCGACAAAGGCGGTCAGGCTTGGCCAGCAGCTAACACCAGCAAGAGTCGGGACCAGTGGCCCCCGTGGCAGCCACACCGGCCGGCCAACTTTTCTGGTTGTTTCGAGAAGTCCGAGGGTTGTAACCCCCGATGGCAGGCAAGGGTGGGCCCCTCAACGTGGGGGAAGCCGTTCAAAAACGAGGGGGCAGCCCCCCCCCCCTCTCCCCCCCTTCCGTGTCCGCCCAGCGCGCGAGCGCCCGCACTGGGACGAACCAGCCACACCGGGCTGGACATCCCGTGCCGGGCCGGACCACCTACGCTGGGCCGGGCCACCTGCGCTGGTCCGGACCCCCACTCCGGGCCAGGCCATACCAACTGGGTCGGGCCAGGCTAGTAGGGTCGGGCCGCACCAGCCGGCCCGGGGCAAGCCCAATCGTGCCGGACCTGGACCCAGGTTGGGTCAACCCGGTTCGGGCTGACCCAGGGGTATCGGGCCGAGTCGAACCAAGCCCGAACCCCCTTGTTTCGAGACAGATCCGTTCAGACAACCATAACATGGGATAAAGTCCTCTGATCGACGGATCGTCAGTTGAGCAGCGATTCTTGGATCGAGACAGTCATTTCAGTATATCACAATCAAGGTTTCAGAGAACTTTGGGTATGACTGGGTTAGATCAAACACGAAACCAACAGGGATCTCGGAGAGGAAACACTTATAACTTGAGCTCCGGACGTCCGACTGACGTGTCGTCAACTTTGTTGGATTCCTCTTAGTCAGACAGTTCTTTTGGCTTACTCCGCTCAAGGTTTGGATGCATCTAGAGTTTGTCCGGATTGGTTTTAGCTTAAAAACCAACCGGTCCCCTGGGATGAAAAAGTCAATAACTCGCAGACCAGCATCCGATTGACGAACCTTCTGATGCGTTGAGTTCCTTTCGACGAGACAGAAATTTTGGATACATCAACTCCGGACTATGTGTTAGTTGATTTATCGACCCCCTTGGCTCGTGGAGCGGACCCACCCAGAATCGTGCATGCTGTGTGCGGGAACCCTAGAGATGGCTGAGACTGCGATGAAGATGACTTCCGTACTAGGATCCTCTGTGGGTTCGACGAGGAAGACCACCATACTGAGACCCTCCATTGGTTCGATAAGGATGGATACCGTACTAGGATCCTCTGTGGGTTCGACGAGGATGACTACCGTACTGGGATCCTCTGTGGGTTCGATTAAGATGGCTACCATACTGGGATCCTCTGTGGGTTCGATGAGGATGGCTACCGTACTGGGATCCTCTGTGGGTTCGACGAGAACGACTACTATACTGGGATACTCTGTGGGTTTGAATACCATGCTGGGATCATCCGTGGGTTCGATGACGATGACTAATATACTTGGATCCTTTGTGGGTTCGACAGCGACAACTACTATACTTGGATCCTATGTGGGTTCGACAGAGGAGATGATTCAAAGGTTACATCTAATCATCTCCACCCCACTTCGTAAATGGAAGCCTTTGTGAGATGAGTATTGACGTGAAACCATTATCATCGACATGATTTTTGGGCCTTACTGTGTGGATTGGGTTTTGCTTTCCTGTGTGGATTGGGTTGTGATTTCCTATGTGGAATGGGTTATGTTTTCCTGTGTGGACTGGGTTGTTCTTGGGATCGTGTGCTGGAGTCGAGCTGAAATTGATGACTTAGGTATATGTATGGGCATATACATAAGTAGAGTTGGTTGTTACTTCATGATAGTATCTTTCCTTTGTGGGTTATCCATCGTGGATTCTGGGATACCTTCGGGGGTCTTGGGGTCCCTACTGAGTATCGTATACTCACCCATGCATGGGCTATGCCCCCACTACGCTGTGTTGGATGCAGAAGATGGACATCACTAATCGAGGTGAGAGCTCATGGAGCTGGACGGTACCTGGAGGTGGATCACTTGATGGGACGTACTCAGAGTGGACGACTGGAGTCGAGGAGTATAGGGGACTATCTATACCCACACTTCAGGTGGGATTTCCAGAGGGCGGCTCAGACTTTCTTCTTTAATTTTCTGTTACTATACTTCATTTCTATTTGTACTTTACTTTTAGTTGGGTTTGTATTCTGGAACATTTTCTTTCCAGCACTTACTATTGTACTCAGTTTACATATTTTTTACTTATTCTTTCATACTCTGTGGTGTTTGTTTTATTATGTAAAGGCAATGCCTTCCCTTATATCGGTTTTTACACATTTTTTGTTAGTCGCCAGCCCCTGGCCTATGGAAGGCGGGCTTGGGGTAGTCATGGCATGGGTCCCGAGGATGGGTCGTGACAAATTGGTAACAGAGGAGTTTGGTTCTACCGCAGAACTTGGGACAATGATCTTTATTCTATGTAAAGAAATATTTTTAAGGGTATTGAGTGTGGTTATCAGTCTAGGGAGTCCAGTGTTGGTGTGGAAACCATCGTATCCATATACCAGGACCCTGACTTCTGATCTCCGACTGAGTGCACGAAACCATTAATTGTATGGGTGTTTTAAAAGTTTTCTTTGTGATTACTTTGTGTCAGCTCACCAAGTATACTGTATTGACAGTGGTGCACCTGTTTCCTTCTAGGATGGCCCCACGACGATATCCTTGTAGGGTTCCGATAGTTGTACGAGATGGAAGCCCACCGAGCGATGAGGCCTCGTTGTAGGGCCCCATTACAGCGGAGGCACCGACGATACCACTACCCGCCATGCCACCGATGCCACCAGCCCCAGCAGCTGAGAGTGCACATCGCCTTAGTGCACTGCACGAGTTTCAGCATCAGAGACCGCCCATGTTCCATGGGGAGACGGACTCTCAAGCATTAGAGGATTGGCTAGAGGCAGTTGTTCGAGTTTTCATATTTTTAGGGACACCAATTGACCTCATGGTGATCCTTGCGGCGAGTCTCCTACACGCAGCAGCATGTAGATGGTGGAGCCTGATGCTCCTGGTGCACGATGAGGCATCTCTTATTTGGACAAAATTTGAGAGACTCTTCTGCTTGGAGTTCGTTCCAGCCACCCTCAGTGCATTGTGCATCCAGGAGCTACTACAGCTGCGGCAGGGCAGAATGACAGTAGCCCAGTACTCGGTGAAATTTACTAATCACTCTCATTATTCCACAGACATGGTAGGAGACCCATTATTCAGGGATCAAACCTTCAAGCAGGGACTGAGTCATGAGATCAGCGCTTTGATGATCTCCTTCAACATCCCGGCGTAGGAGGGGGTGCAGAAGAGAGCCCTTATAGTGGAGAGTTTTCCCGCTAAGCAATCACCAGCGGCGAGACCCTTTGTAGGAAGACCCGCAGTGGAGTCTTCTATAGCTGGTAGTAGACAGATGACACAGAGGACCAAGAGGGCCAAGCCATCAAATGAGCAATATCAGGAATGAGTTTCGGTTGTGTGGGGAACCCGAAATAGATGCATCCAGGCAAAGAGAATAAATTGCTATGCATGCGGCGGACGGGGTCACATGGCTCGAGACTAGACGACCCGCCCTGCAGATAAGTAGCAGATAGTAGAAGGACCTCTTAGGAAGAGGTTCGGCCGTGGAGGTATGCAGGGAACAGGCAGACGAGGCAGAGGAGCTGGCTGAGCAGTGGGTGGTGGGTGATGCTTTGAGGCCCTACAACAACCACCACCAGGAAGACCACCCCGACCGCAGGGAACGAGTGGAGAGGGTAGAGATCAGCTTCGGGAAGCTGATGCCTACGACCATGGAGCTCTGGGAGCAGATGGATAGGAGCAGTACTAGCTCCAAACATGGAGACTTTTGTTCATGATTCTTTTATATTTTTTGATGTTTTTATTATGGATGCTTTGTGTCTTTGTACCTTGAGCTGCAGTAATAGAATACACTTGTTCTTGTGACATTTTCTTCCATGTCCTTTCTATGTAGTTTATACTGAGAGGTTCCTGTTAAAACCATTGACTTGACCATCACATCTAGATTCCTACTGGAGGAGACATAGTCACCACACACTACTGCTGATATTGTGACTCGTCCCTTGGAGGCGAGAGTAACGGTTGAATCTCTTGGTAGTAGCGTCGAGGCCTTACGACGTCATCCATGACATGAAATAGTACCGTTCATTTCAATATTGATGTTATTAGGAAAAGAACGTGGTTCATCTAGGGGACGAGACCAGATTTCTATTTTAGGCAGAGGATAAATCTCAGTATCTATTTGGTGGAATGTAGACGAAGAATGGTGTAGATGAGTTCTTACTTTTGGCTAGTCTCACCCAATGTTCATTGAGCGAACGGTTTAAGGTTCTCACCAACTTAATAGTCTCAAGTGTATCTTTTCACATAAGGAAATAAACCTGAGATATCGGCGATGGCTTGCGTTCCTCCGGGACTATGACATCGATATAGTTTATACTCCTGGGTAGGGGAACGTTGTATCAGATGCTCTTGGTTGGCGATCAGGCATTCAATTTTTAGGAGTGGTGAGAGAGTAGCTGGCCGCCATTTTAGATATCCTTTGAGGATATTGTTGGATTGAGTACGTGTAGAACCAGATATGGTTCAGGCTACATCGGAGAAGGTGCAGATCCTCCTGAAGTGGATGAGGACTGCACAGGGCAGATAGAAGTCCTATGTTGTTAGGAGGTGGAGACCACTAGAGTTCGAGGATGGCGACCACGTTTTCTTACGGCTCTCACCTCGTCATGGATTATAGAGATTTGTCCGGGGTGGCAAGTCTTCTCCATGCTTCCTCGGACCATTTCAGGTTCTCAGCAGGATAGGTGAGGTGGCTTATCGCCTAGCCCTTCCACCTCAGCTACACCGGGTGCACGACGTGTTTCATGTATCACAGCTAAGGAGATATGTGCATGACCTAACGCATATCATTGACCACGGGGAGCTGGACATCAATGACGGGGAAACGTTTTCGATGGTCCTAGTGGAGATCTAGGATCAACAGGAGCGGGTCCTACGTGGATGGTCGATACCTCTAGTACGCATTTGTTGGTAGCACGAGAACCTCCAGGATAGCACTTGGGAGCGGGAGGATCAGATGTGTGCTCAGGACCCTCTGTTGTTTCCCTAGTTTATGATGTAGCTTTATGAGGATGTAAATCCATGAGGTGGGAGTATTATAAAGAGTCAGAAATTTCAGGGAAATTTTTTTCTAAATTTCATTGAAATTTTACAAGTGCGCAGTTTCTGACGGCACCTGATTCCAAGGCCGGTGTGCCAGGAATCATTTTCCGAAGTTTAGCTTAGGTACATTGTGTGAACGAACAAGCAGGTTTTCCTATCATTTGAACTGGTGCTCAAAATTGAAATCTGAGGGCATCGTTGAACTTGCAGTGTGGGTTTTCGCATAAGAAGACTTTCAGCTCGGTGGGAGGTTATCGGGTATAAAACATAGTTTTTGGGTTTTACGTGGGTTAATAAATTAAAAAAAGTTAACAATTTATTTTATTTTATTAAACACATGTCATGCGGATAAAGTGGTTAGAATCATCACTTGGAGGTTGGATCTCGGTGGAAACCACACGATACCTTCCATAAATGGGAGGGGAATCATAACTCCTTCACTCACCCTCATTTATGAAGGAGATCCCCTAGGTTTAAATCCCCCTCTTAATTGAGGAGGACAAAACCTCTCTTTTTTTAAAGAGGCGACCACCCAAGCAATAACCACCCCCCCCCCCCGTTACCTTCTCCCCAATTTAATGTGCCACCGTAGTGGATTAATTGGGTGGAGACCTCTGTCATAAATCATTAATTTATGACTTGCGTTCCAATGACGAGCCCTCCCACTCCGATATAAAGGAGGAAAGGGAAGAGTTATGGATGACTTCTTCAAGTGGTGGAACGCTAGCAGTGAAGCACACTGCCCAGCACTTGGAGAGTTTTCCTCTTCCTCCAGCAAAGAACGAAGAACACCGATGCCACCCTCGGCTCCTCCCTTTCCAACATTGACGAGATGACGCTGATCTTCCGCGACGCCAATCATCGCGATGTTCGTCTTCCGCCTTTCGATGACGTGCGACGTCTTATCGAGGTAGGGGTTTTTTTTAAGTTTGAGAATGTTTTGACAGTCATCGTTAATTTCTTTTGGCCGCCTGTTATCAATATAACGGGAGGTGGTCAAACTGCACGAACATGGCCGACCCTCCTCTCCTTTTGATGTTGATCACTGTTGTGGTTTAGAACGGAGGCGGCATAGTGCAACGTCAAAACACGGGAATGAGGGAAACTGTAGTGAATGAGTGCGGAACCTTCGCGCCGCACCGGTGAGACCAAAAGAGGCCGCGACCGAAGCTGGACCGCAGTGGAGGAGCGCGACTCCGTCGCGCCGTGCCAGAGCAGCTGGAGGCTCTGGCCGGGGCAGGCCGCGGTGGAGGGGTGCGGCGCTGTCGTGCCGCGCCGGCCAGAGAGGAGCCACATTATGGCTGTGGTGGTTCTGTAGATGCGAACGGGCTCGGCCGGCCGCCGACACCAGCAGGAGGCGGGACCGGCGGGTCCCGCGTCAGCCACACCGGCCGTCCAACGTGGCCGACCGTTTCGGGATGTCCGAGGGATATAACCTCGGGCTGTAGGCAAGGGTGGGACACTCAACGTGGGTGACGACGATCAAAAATGAGGGGGGTAGTGCCCCCCCCCCTTCCGCGTCCACTTAGCGCGTGGGCGCCCGCACTGGGCAGAACCGGCTGTGCTGGGCCTGACCACCTAAGCTGGGCCGGGCCGCCCGCGCTGGGCCGGAACCCCGCACCCGGCTGGGTCATACCGGCAAGGTCGGGCCAGGCCACGACATCCAGGCCGCGTCACGCCCAACATGGCCAGACTCGGACCCAGTTTGGGTCAACCCAGTTCAGGCCGACCTAGGGGTATCGGGCTGGGTCGGACCAGGTCCGAACCCCCAGGTTTCCAGACAGATCCGTTCAAATTCCCATAACATGGGCTACGGACCGACGATCGATGCACCGTCAGTTTCGTAGCGATCCTTGGATCAAGATGGTCGTTTCGGTGTATCACAAATAAGGTTTTGGAGAACTTGTGGTATGAATTGGTTGGTTCGAACATGAAACCAACCGGGCCTTCGGAGTGGAAACACTTATAACTTGAGCTCCGGACGTCTGATTGACGTTTTGTTGACTTTGTTGGATTCCTCTTAGAGAGACGGTTCTTTTGGCTTACTCCTATCAAGGTTTGGACGCATCTGGAGTACATCAGGGTTGCTTTTATCTTAAAAACCAACTGGGCCCCTTGGACGAAAAAAGCCAATAACTCACAGACCGGGCGTCCGATTGACACATCGTCTGTTGCGTTGAGTTCCTTTTGATGAGATGGAACTTTGGGATATATCAACTCTAGAATACGTGTCAGTTGATGTATCAACCCCCTTGGATCATGGAGCGGACCATCCCAGAATCGATCTTGCTGTGTGCGGGAACCCTAGAGCTGGGTGAGACTGCGACGAAGATGACTTTCGTACTAAGATCCTCTATGTGTTCGGTGAAGATGACCGCCGTAATGGGATCCTCCGTGGGTTCGACGAGGATGACTACCGTATTGGGATCCTCCGTGGGTTCGAGAAGGACGACTACCGTACTGGGATCCTTTGCGGGTTCGACGAGGACGACTACCGTACTAGGATCCTCCACGGGTTCGACGAGGACAAATACCGTACTAGGATCCTCTGTGGGTTCTACGAGGATGAATACTATACTGTGATCCTCTGTGGGTTCGACTACCATGGTGGGATCCTTCGTGGGTTCGATGACGATGACTACTATACTTGGATCCACCGTGGGTTTGGCAGCGACGACTACTATAGTTGGATCCTACTTCGGTTCGTTAGAGGAGAAGATTCAAAGGTTAAATCTAATCTTCTCCACCCCTCTTCGTAAATGGATACCTGTGTGAGATGATTCTTGACTTGAAATCATTATCATCAACATGATTGTTGTGCCTTCCTATGTGGATTGGGTTGTGCATTCCTGTGTGGTTTGGGTTGTGATATCTTATGTGGAATGTGTTATGTTGTCCTGTGTGGACTGGGTTGTACTTGGGCTCGTGTGCTGGAGCCGAGATGGAATTGATGACTTATGTATATGTATGGGAATAAACCTAAGTAGAGTTAGTTGTTACTTAGTGACAGTATCTTTCCATTGTGGTTTATCTTTCGCGGATTTTGGGAGAACATCGGGGGTCTCAGGGTCCCTACTAAGTAGCGTATACTCACCCCTACACGTGCTATGCCTGCACTACGTTGTGTTGGATGCAGAAGTCGGACAACACTGATTGAGGTGAGAGCTCATTGAGCTGGATGGTACTTACAGGTGGATCACTGGATGGGATGTACTTGGAGCGGATGGCTGGAGCCGAGGAGCAGAGGAGACTATATGTACCCACCCTTCAGGTGGGATTTCCAGTGGATGCCTCAGACTCGGTGCTTTACTTTTCTGTTGTTGTACATCCTTTCAAGTTGTACTTTACTTTCAGTTGGGTTTGTATTCTGGGACATTCTCATTCTAGCACATTCTATTGTACTCAGATTGCATAGTGTTTACTTCTGATTTCATACTCTATGGTGTTTTTTTCTTACTTAATGGAAATGCCTTCCCTTATATCGAGTTTTACGCCTTTGGGGCTAGTCGCCAGCCCCTAGCCTATGTAAGGCAGGATTGGGGTAGTCATGACATGGGTCCCGAGGACGGGTTGTGACAGTCCTAGTCTTCTATTCCATAACCACAATTGATCTAATATTTCACTATGTCATGGCAGGTCATGGCTCACAAGGTCTTGTAATTTTAGTGTATAAACAATCTAAATCCTATGGGTAGAGATAATATAATCTTCCCTGAAATTGTGTACTAGACATTAATAATTCCTAAAATTCACAAGGTATCCTTTATCAAAAAATTGGAAAATACTTATAAGTTGTTTCATAAATCCTTTAAAATATAAATCATTTGAAAGTAAAGCTTTCACTTCAAGAATAATGTTACTGAGAACAACAATTTTTACCTGAGCACAATCTCTGAAAGTTACTTTTCCCCCTTTAGTATTGATAATATTTTCAAAGAAGTTTATATTACCAGTCATGTCCTCAGAACATCCACAATCCATGTACCATGTATTGTTATTGTTACTTCTATTATTTTCCTAACAATAAAATAGTTAGACGTTCAAAATCCAAACATTCTTGGATACATAATTGATTTAAATTAAATTATTAAGTATCCACATTTTCATAAAATAAAATTTATTAAAACCATCGAATTCAGTTTTTTAAAAGAAATATTTTCTCCCAATGTCCTCCACATTGACCCTTAGTATTAAAAGGAGCACTTTTGGGGGAAAATATTTGTGACTAAAAACGTGTTTTGAATGACTATAACCTAAAAACCAGAACTATTCGAAAGAAGACAATGTTGTGGATACATTTTATCAAAAAAATTTCTTCCTGAAATAAAATTTGATAAAAGTTTATTAATGTTAAAAAAATTCAGATTTTAATCTAATGACTATATTCTTATCCTCATAGTCATTGGTTTTAGAATTTGAGTTATTCTATAAAACATTTTACTTAGAAATAACATTTTCAAGATCATTAGAAAATTTATCATTCATAGAATTAACTTCATTAAGGTTTTTATATAAATTTTTAAAATAAAATTTTTTTTGATCAAGATCCCTAGAATGTTCTGGTACATATTTATTTAAAATAGTAATTCAATAATTTGTTTCCTCTACCATATTTTTTATTTTATAGTACTAACTATTATGTTATTAAGAAAATATAGAAACTTATTCAAATTAAGGTAAGGTATTATCTTTTGATGAGGATGATTATTCCTCTTATGATTAATAATATTCTTAATTATAAATATTTTCATTTAAATAAATATTGACTAAAGATTCATATTTGTGCATCATAGCCATAATATAGTGAATTTATATACGTGAACTAGCTATAAGACCTATATTCTTTTGACCAAAAGATTCATATTCTGAACATTCATCTGAAGATTCACCACCAATGGTACTCTATGTATCGTTATCCTTCAATACACTCTTAGCCTTATATTTTTAGTACTTGTTTCTATTTTTTTCTGAATTATTATCCTTTATATCTTTTCTCTTAAGCATAGGACAACCAGTTCTGATATACAAGCCATTTTTCATTAATAAAAAGTTGCACTAGAATCATTCTTGTCATTTCTGTCTTTCTTCTTATACCTATGCCAGATTTCATTCTATCCCAAAATCCTATTAATCCTTCAAGAAATATTGGTTTATTCATTCTCAAAAATATCGCTATCACTTTACTAATAAACTACAACATATTTCTTAGCATTAAACCATGTTACCCTTTCCCAAGTCCTGTATTTAGAGGTAGTATTGAAATTAATGCTTCCAATAACATTAAATTTCTTATTGAAATCAGCATCAGTCATCAATCTTATTTTCTTTCAAATTAAGAGTTCCAAATAACTCATCCAAAGTAATATTAGATACATACATATTCGCATTGATAGTTATTCATCTAGGTTCCCACCAATTGGGAAAGATGTCAATTATCCTGTCTAAAAGAACTTCATCCCCATGGAATTTTTCTCCCATAGATTGAAGACTATTGAGGATAGTAATAAATATTTTTTGAACTTTTCAAACATATTTTCCAAAAGGAAACATAAATCCATGATATCTATCTCTTAACATAGCTCTTATATTTTCTATCACTTTTGAAGTTCTAATGTGTTTTACTTTTTGTTACATCAAAATAATATTGGATGCTTCACATAATGATATTTGACTATTGATATTCATGGTCATGGAACATAAAAGTGTATTGTGTACCTTGAGTTTAGTGAATATTATTATTTTTACTCATTTTTGATGGTTCTAATATCTTTTGCAGGAATTTTTTATTCACCAGTGGGCATGAAAAAATAATCCACTCGGGTGTTAATAAAAAAGAACTTCATCCTATAACTATAGTACTCATAATAATTTCCTTTAATGATTGGTGGTCTGGTAGGATTTAGGTTATCTATAGAACCATCTTTCATTTCTTCCATTACAAGACAAAATATTTCCCCATAAAAGGGATTAGTAAATATTGTTTTATAAATACAATATTTAAGAATTTTTTTTAATAAAATAAAATAGTTAATCATGTAAAATTAGAGTATTAAAATCTTTTAAAAATGTAAATTAGATCATGAATATATATATGCAATTATATGTAATTTAGAAACCTCATCTGATACAAATTGTAGTATCAAAATATAGATGTAGATGCTCAATTACAAGAGGGGGTAAATTGTAAGATTAAAATAATTCAACCTCTAATTCTAAAAGGAAATTTATGTTTAACAAAGTTAAACAAGATAATTCCACAAACCCTATTTTTTCTAACTGAATTGTATAATTAGAAGAGCCTTGGTCCAATTATAAAAAACATAAACATAAGAAAGTTAATCTTAGACAAAATTAAGAATGCTTTACTTTGAGAAAGATTCTACCTTAATGTGTATAGAATATTATTTATATCCTCTTTAAAAAAGTTTTTGAAGGTATTAGAAAATTATAGTTTTTTTCTGAAACAAATTACATCGAAAAAAAAACTTATAACAAAAACAAGTAAAAAAACTAAGAAATATATTGAACCAAAGAGAAGGGTTTCCAACTACCTTGGATAAATGTCCCGTGATTTATAAATACAAGAATTTTGGTCTTACCCACACATGGGTAAGTCCTCTATTAGAATATTAGAGTCTATCATGATATCCCCACAATCCCTTGAACTTTATTGTAGTCAAAAACTCTGTCTTCCTATCCCCGTAAGCCCTCAATTGTACTCAAGAATAGTTAGATTCACACAAGGCTAGATAGACCTGTTGTTTATGGTTGAACAAGTTGTTCACAGTTAGAAAAAAGAATGAGTGTCCTTTTATATGTAGAAATTACATTACAACATCACTATCTTTTATTTCATGTTTGTATTTTTGATTTCATTCAAATAAACTCCTAATTATTGGAAAAAACATCTAAGGTTGACTCCTCCTCCAATTGTCGTATTTTACTTGACTTTTTAGGGACCCTAAGATGTGTCACGCAGTAAACTATTAGTTCAAAATGGATTTTATGAAATATTTTTTTGTATGAAAAACATGGGAAACGATATCATACTTATGAATAAATAATATTTAAGGAAAATAATATCATTTTTAAGAAACTATGATCTGATAAACATGAAACATTATGTAACAAAAGTAAAGTAAATTTAACAAATATGAATAATAAGACTCTAGGATAATTAGAAATCAATGTCTAAAAATATGAACAGTCGGATTCTTGAAAAATGGATATTTGTAGATTGAATTCTAATGAATTCAAAATATTAATTATAAGGAATTATGAGTCTAATTTATGAAAAATTCTGAGTCTAAAATAAAATGAACACAGAGACTGAATTTCAGAGAATAAAATTTCACATTTTTAGAGAATACAGAGTCTGAAATTCAGAGAATTCGGATGAAGAATTTCATAGAATTTGGAGCCTCAATTTTTGAGAATTTGGAGTCAAAATTTCATAGAATTCTGAGACACAATTTTAGAGAATTTAGAGTCTATATTTCAGAGAATTCAAAGTCTGAATTTCTATGAATTTTGAAGACTGAATTTCATAGAATTTAGAGACTCAATTTCATAGAATTAAGAGCATAAATTGTAGAGAATTCAAAGTATGAATTTCAGAGAATTCAGAGTATGATTTTCATAGAATTTATAGTATAAATTTTCAAGAATTCAGATTCTAAATTTCAGAGAATTTGGATTATGAATTATAGGGAAATTAGAGTCAAGTAATCTGTTAAGTTAAAAGATGGTTAATGATCCAATTTTTTTATTTAAGAAAAAATGGTTATACATTGATTGAGAAGACATTAAATAAGACATTTAAAACCAAGGTTAAGCATAAAACATTTCTTAGAGAAAAAAAGGTTCTTAAAATAACTCTTAGATAAAGATAAATTTCCTTAAGAAATGTGTTTGGAGTTTCCAATGCACAAAGGAATGGAAAATGTCATAAGGATACTTATTGACTTAACATTATGTATATAATATTATATATTATTATATATATATAAATAAATTAACATATATATAACAATTTATTATGTTATATATATGCGTTTTTAATTTTAACTATTTGAAAAATTAATATATTATATATAATTTTATATATTAATATAAATATATATATATATATATATATATGTTCATATTTAATAATTTATTACTATAAATATTTATATGTTTATATTATATTATATATATATTTTTATAAACATCAATTTACAGTCTTCTCAAACATCGTCAATTTTGATCTTCATGTTTAATTTAATGGTATTCTTCTTCATGAACCCATAGGATGAAGAGCGAAACCCTAACTCTTTTTCATGAAAATGGAGATTCATAGCTTTCTGATCCTCTTTCCTAGGTATTTCTATGGATTCGTTCAATCCAAAGTGGAATGTGTACTATAAGGAAAAAAGACATGTCTCCAAGGGACACTGTAGGCCCTCGGGCTCTCAGGACTCCTCAAATCTTTAAAGGAGAAGCATTTCCTTTGAGAAACATCTTTCTGGGTCGACAAACCTAATAAAGGAGGTTTCGACTAAATCCTCAAATATCATCAGATTAGAGAATGGTGGATTTTCGGTGGTGGCTGATCCGGATACTTTGTAACAACGGTTAGATCTATGCTAGTTTTCCATACTTGGTCATATGATCTATTGAAAAGGACACAAACCTTGGTCTCATGTTGATCTCAAAAAAATAATTTCACATTGTTGGGGCATAAGGGATTGGAGGTAAATCTCAGTTGGAAAGGGATATTTTCACATCATTTTCAATTCATCCAAATCTTTGAATTCTGCATGGAGTCTGGGAAACCAGCAACTCATACCTGAAATCTTAAGATTATCTGATTGGGATGTTAATTTTAACTCTTATACTCTTAAACAATCAAATTCACAAGTTTGGGATAGACTTCATGGTCTGAATTGGGTATATTGGCATCCTATAATTCTGAATGACATTGCATCATGTCTTTGCACCCCAATTAGGTTCGATCAGCGTTCATTGGATGGTGAAATTGGGTTCATTTCTTGAATACTAGTGGACATAAATCTGGAATTTAAAAGGCCTATTTGCATTCTTTTTAATGCTAATGGATTCAAAAAAGATATCAAATTGGAATATTGAAATGTTCCCTACATTTTTGATGTTTGAAAAATTGTAGGGAACACAATTTCTAATTGTTGTAGGATTAAAATAAATCCTATTACTCCCACCAAAGCCTCTAATTGGACTGAGGTTAATTGGAGAAAAATGACCAAACCTATCTTTGTTGAGAAAAAATGGGATTCTAGAAAATCCACTGGTCCCTCACGTCCAAAACCAATCTGCATCTTGTATTTCCAAGGTTCCTACTACAAATCAATCTATTCCATCCTCTTCACATAAGGTCTCATGGTTTGACATGGTTGAGGAGAATGAATAGAATTTAAAATCCTCAACCAATGATATGAAACCTATGAATCCTGTCATTGAATGGGACTGCCAAGATGATTTGGACCTTTTTACTAAACTGTGTAATGAGGTTTATAATCTTGTTATAGCCTCGTCGATGGAAGATGAGGAGAACCAAATTTTTCTTGACTTTTATAAAGATATTCGGGATCTTGTGGTATCCTTACAGGATAGTGTTTTTGACGCTTTCGCCGGGGCGTGCGCATCCGTCTGTGGAGAACGCGCAGCTGTTGCACTGCATTCCCGCTTTCCAAAGGCGGACGGAATTCACTCCATACTCAGGGACATCTGCTCCTTGATCGAAACGGGATGATGGGATGTCAGTTCTTCCTTCTGCGGATTCCTCCTCAGAACTCGTCACCTAGTCTGGGTCTCCCTCATAAATTTAATACAGAGTTCATGAAACACTTCCCAGTGCTATGTTTCCATGGACGCCGGTTAATTACACTGCTTCTATCGGGACAATCCAAAGGGTCCAGTTAGGGCAGCAACCTTCAGTCGGGGAAGTAATCACGTTGTGGCATCAGTAGCATTTTTGGATGCTGGGGAACCTGGCATGTCTGTCTATCATCCATGTTCACAGGGCTTCTCTTGGGTGTGGAAGCCCGAGGCATCCCACATCGAGCGTAGGGAATTATATGTCATAGACACATATCTGAGGTTTTTCTCAGCTTCCCGTGTTTAACACAGCGAACGCCACAAGTTTAACGTCCAACGGAGATGGATCAACCCAACCGGAGCATTAGCTAGGATAGATCGGATTGAGGGATTCCCCTTGAAGGGATGCCGATATCGGGGCCAGCCCATGGGCGGCTGTGAAGAGGAGCGTACCGACATGGTCTCACCGAGATATGACGGTCCAGACGTGAATCGGAATGGGTGATAGGTGGATGAATGGAGTGGAGGGGGAGTGAGATGGGACCATCGCATGGGTGACTGTGAAGTTGGGATTGAGCCTTGAAGAGGCTTCCTACGTATCCCTGTGGCATGGAATCAATGTCCGTGTAGTTCGCGATGGTGCCGGTAAACTGACGTGAAGGTGGACCTTAGCCCGATGAATGTCATCAGCGATCCAACGTGAAGGTGGACCTTGATCCGATGGAAATTGTCAGCGTACCGATGTGAAGGTGGACCTTGGTCCGATGGACATCGTCAGCGTACCGACATGAAGGTGGACCTTGGTCCGATGGACATCTTCAACGTACCGACCTAAAGGTGGACCTTGGTCCGATGGGCATCGTCAGCATACCGACATGAAGGTGGACCTTGGTCCGATGAAAGATGGGCTTGAACCTCGGGGAGGCTTCCTACGTACCATGCCTTGACATGGATCAAAGGCTTCGTAGTTCAAACGGTTTCATCAGTGAACCGACGTGAAAGTAGACCTGTGGGTCCACTAGTTCTGGGCTTGAACCTTATGAAGGTTTCCTACGTACCATTCCTTGACATGGATCAATGTCCTCGTAGTTCGGATGATGGAATACAGTTTAACGTCATGCGGGATGATAGGGAACCCTGACGTGAGTAAACGACGGGTGGTGGGTGTCGGCGAACTGACGTAAATGAGGGACCTTGGTCTGACGAGAGATGGGCTTGAACCTCTAGAAGGCTTCCTACATACCACGCCTTGACATGGATCAAAGTCCTTGTAGTTCGGGTTGTGGAATACAATTTAACGTCAGATTAGATGCAGGTAGAACTCAACGTGAATTGGATGACTAGTGGGCTTGAACCTCGTGGAGGCTTCCTACGTACCACGCCTTGACATGGATCAAAGACCTCGTAGTTCAAAGGGGGCTTCGTCGGTAAACCTATGTAAAGGTGGACCTTGGTCTAATGAGTGGTGGGTTTGAACCTATGGAAGGCTTCCTACGTACCATTCCTTGACATGGATCAAAGACCTCGTAGTTCGGATGGGAATGGGTGTGTAGTTTAATGTCATGCAGGACGAAGGGAGCATACAGTTTAATGTAATACTGGACGAGGGAGAAACTCGACGTGAATGGACGACCGATTAATGTGGCTTGATCCTCATGGAGGCTTCCTACGTACCATGCCTTGACATGGATCAAAGACCTCGTAGTTCGCTGGGGCTGGGAGTCAGGGTCGATGCTCACTCTAAGCCCACGTGAGTCATGCTCGGTGTGAGAAACCAAAGGTTGCAAGGACCTGACGATCACATCGCGAAGGATTCATCCGTGAGAAGCGAAGAGGGGCTTACGCATTAGGTGGCCCATGGTGCTCAGACTTACTCCAGGATGGAGGCCCGAAGTGCGGCATAACGCAGCGAAAGAGGGACTCGGGACCAATGATGGGAGGTTCCTCGTTCCCTATCACGCCCTCCACTGACCTTGGTAGTGGGGAAGTACGGAGATGTAGTCGTGCACCCATCTGTTGGGGAACTGGGGTCGCCCATCTCTTATGAACATACGCCACTCCAATAAGGAGGATATCACCCCTTGTGGATGGGTGATTCCATTCCAATGGAGACGAGTTGTGTAAAGAATGTTTGAGTTGGGGGGGACCCTTCGTGAGAGGCACGAGGTCGGGTCACAGTTTAACGTCATGTGTTGAGGACGTGGTGTTTGGAATTTTAACGTCCTGCAGATCGGACGAGGTGGGTTCACTCCGCACCACTAGGACTTACATAATTGGTACCCTCTGGTCCTTGGTGAAGGGAAGGTACCAGTAAGGCCATAGTCGAGGGGGGTTGTGGAATGAACCATCAGGGGGTCCACGTTAGCGTGGCTATGTGATGAAGCAATAGTCGTTAGCATGCCTATGCGAAGAAGCATTAGGCGAAGCAACGCTACGTGTGGTATTGTCCATGGGACTTTGAAATCACATCGTACAAACCTAGAGGGTCGCACGGGAAGAAGAATTTCCAAGAAAAGGAGTGTACTTCGTGAAGCAGAGTGCCTTGGACTTAGCATGGGTCATAGGTGTGAGTGGAAGGTGCTTCACGAAGTGGAACAGTGTTCCCGGAGCACTACCTCGCGAAGAAGAGGTGCCTTGCGAAGCAGGGTCCTGCGAAGCAGTGTGCTTCGCGATGTGTAGCGATCCTGCCTTAGCATTGGGATCACTAGTATAGGTTGGGTGGTTCGCGAAGCATAAACGCCCCGCGGCTGCCCGGGTTCCCTTGGGAATCCCCTTCCTTCGCGAATGCCCTTGAGCTTCGTGAAGGGTATCCCTCTCGGAAGAGGGGCTCAAAACGAGACAAAGCAAAAGCGTCTCGCGAAGTAGAAGTACCTCGCGGAGCTCATGATTCCCGGGGAAAAGATTGCTTCACAATTCGGGAGAGGAGTAGCCGAAAGGTCGGATTGTATTTCCTCGGGGACTCAGGGGGAGTCTAGTATTTATAGGGAAGGGGTGCCGTGAAGCAGAACTCGTGCGCCGCCTCAGGTGCTTCGCGGCGCGCTCGCGAACGTCAATGGAGTCCGCGAAGAGTTACCGCCTCTGGAGCTTCGCGGCGGGCTCGCGAACGTCAAATGAGTTCGCACAGAGTTACCGCATCTGGAGCTTTGTGGCGGGCTCGTGAACATCAAATGCATTTGTGGAGAGTTACCACCTCTGGAGCTTCGCGAGACCGCACTGCTCGGGGTGCTTCGCATCGGTGCTTCGCGAGGCAGCACGCCAGCCTTCTTTTTCGTCCCTTCCTTTCGTGCTATATTTTGGTGCCAAAAAATTCCCCCCTCAGACATGGAGCCGCAGAGGGTGAAGGGTCGAAGTCTGAGGGAAAATAGCAAAAAATTTCGGTGGTTTGCGATGCAGCTACGCAAAGGGGGCTCGTGGTGCTGACCGGGGCTCCGGATCCAGACACGCCGCGATGCTCCGCGCGGGTGAGGCACGTCGCGATGCTTCGGGGTCGCCACCTATAAATAGGGGGGTCGACATCTTTTGTATTCACATGAATTCCTTGTCTTTTTGTGCTCTCGACTTCGCGAAGCTCCGCGTACTCCGCGACAGCCCTCCGCATATTGAGCTTCACAGCGAACCGCGGGTCTCCAACTCCGCGTCCGCGCCAAGAGAACTTCTGCTTGTCGGCCTCGGCCAGACTTCGTGGCTTTGTCTCGCGACCGATCTTCGCGATCCGGCTTCGTGATTCAGCATTGCGGTCGAGCATCGCGATACAGATGAAAAAAATCTTTTCTGAGGGATAGAATCGAAATGGGCCATCAAGAGGCTGTATTGGGGGTTCTTGGAGATGCTGCTCATCGGGATGAGATGGCCAACTGTCCATGCCTGGGGGAGATGGTACGAAGCCACTCGGACCACACTTCTTTCACTAATATCCTATCAGAGGGTCAGAAGGATTATCCGCAGTGCAAGAAACTGACATTGTACGACTTCGGCCTGAGGGATGACATCTTCATCCCTCATGCAAGTAGGGATGAACCAGCTTGCTGGTTCAGGAGCATACCATGCCAGCACCAATGGTTCAGGGCTGACGATGGTCACGCACAAGATAACTTCACACCCGTCACCACTGACTGTCTTTACAACCATGTGAACAACATTGATGGGAAGCCACTACAACCGGAGACGTCCCCTCCTCTCTACTGTACCATGCTGAAGGCGACTTTGTAGGATTCGAAGAAGGGATGGTCCGATGAGTGGGACCTGCGCTAGGGTGGAAACATTACTGATGACTGGGCCTGGGCCTACTGGGTAGGCGCCTCATGCGAGGAGTTTGGGGCCGAGATAAGGAGAGTGGGGTTGTATGAGGCGGTATGGGCCTCCCAATTCCACATTTACCAACCAAAGCAACAGATGTCGGAACTGTTGAGAAGATGGTCGTCTAGGACCAATACCTTTCACCTGCATCACGGGGAGGTGGGCATCAGCCTGTGGGATGTCCACCAGATTTCTGGGGTTCCGATCGTGGGGGCCATTTATGATGAGTTCCTCCCCGCCATCAGTGCGTGGGAGGATACAGAGCAAATGTCGCGACTGGTGTCATCGCTGATGGAACTCGTCCCTGGAGTGGACAAGGAGGCAGTGAGGGATGTCCACTTTATGAGATGGTTCAAATGCTTCTTGAATTTCCCAGAGAATCACGAGTTCCCTCTGAGGCCTCGAACTTGTCCAAGGGCGGCCTAACGGGGCAAGGGGAACTCGTATTGGCAGGTCTTGGAGGACAGCCAATGGAAAACTTGGGGTTTCAGTGTCAGCACTGAACAACAGCCGATAGTCAGGCTGGCGGCGTTCATCGCGGCTCTCATCTGTGGTTGGATCCTACCGGTGAGGGATGCAAGCATGGGGGTGTGGCCCAGCTCGTTTATTATGGCGTCGATGTTGGCCATGGGGCAACGGATCAATCTGGGGATTCCGATGCTCACCAAACTGTACAAAATGTTGCGGCACATTAGCGAGGGAAAGAAGATGCCAAGGATATGCAGGCCCTACCACCTCCTGTATGGGTGGATCGCGGCGCACACCAGGGGGATTTACGAGTATCCAAACCCCATTTCGCCGCCGGGATCGAACTTATGCCCCTCCATCCTGAACGCGGTCATGTGCTTTCCATTCAAACTAGTCATGCCAATGGTGATGAATCGGTTGTGGAGGGCGGATGAGTTTAATTTCCACCCCTTCCCATTTCCGACATGGATACTTAATGATGACGGGCGGGGAATGGAAGAACATCGGGCTTACCTCCTGGCCTTCCGAGGTGTAGTTTTGGTGGCACGAATAGATCATGAGCCACTCTGCAAACCATACACCCCGCATCGGTTTGCGGGGAAGTTTTGATACCTCCAGCGGCTGACCCCGCAGATCTACTGGGAGGTGCGTCACGAGGAGCACCCGTGTGTGATGAGGCATCTGTGGCTCTTGTTCACACAGGAAGATGGGAATTTGCGGATTACATTGCCTCCATCCACCGCCGCTTTTGGATTGGTGAGGGAGTACGCCATTAGTTGGGAGGCTGCTTACCCAGGGGAGATGCTGAAACAAACAACTATTCGGGTCGGTGACGGTGGGCCTCCCCTATACCGAGGTCAGGGTCAGAGGGCAGCTAGGGCCGCCCAGGGTAGCGGGGCTGCCATGGCGGCGGGACCCGCACCGGACGAGGGTATGGAAGCAGCGGTGGATCCGGTGATTCCGGAAGAGCAGGGCCATCCATAGGGGCAGCCACCGAGGGGATTTCGTAGGATATCCACTCAGGCTCCGGGGAAGCGCCTGCGTCATATCGACATGGCAGAGAATGTCATCTTCCCGTAAGCTTGGGACATTTGGGATGTCAACTGGCAGTTCCCCAGCCCACCCAAGATATGGGCCCACCTGAATCGCCTCGGGATGGAATTACCCAGCATAGGCCCAGTTCGGGCTGGATTCATGGCGTCTCATGTAACGCCCCGACCCCAGTTACCCAGAGTCGGTGCATTATTACATAACATTGGCATGATCACAAGAAAGATCAAGTCTCGAAAGACCGATTAGTTTAGTAGCCTTGGAATATCTAGATACATCCATAAAGTTTTACGTTACATCATAAAAAAAACATCTTGTCTTCATATCCCCTCATACTATCCCTGCAGGTCATTCATAAATTACTTCTTCATAATCTTGGGAAAAATAAAACATTGAATGGGGTGAGCTCAGATGCTCAGTAAGGATAACATTATAGCAGAAGATTTCATATATAAGCATAAACACTTAAGGCATTTTATAACTAAAACAAAAGCCTTTTAAACGTGAACTTCTGCATAAAATGGAAAAGATAAAATAAAATAATGACATTTACTTACTCACATGGATATTCTTCCAGTAGAACAATCCCATGCAATATCAATAACCACTTTCATAATGATGGAATGCATAATGCCAGACTATCATAACCACATAGCCAAGGCCTCGTGCCAAGACTACAAATAAGATTTTTCCAAGGCCTTGTGCCAAGACACTAGTTTGTCTCATTAGACCTACCGATGCCTCGAGGAGCTATAAAGGGATCCACCCATAACATATTAAGTCCAATGCAATCCTATATGAAATGTTTTAAACATAACATAAACATTCGTATTAAACTATCATACGAAATGTCAATACTTTCACCACAAACCATGAATGGATTAAAAATAGCACATCCACAGTCAAACATAACTCATTAGATACAACATGGAAGATTGTATGGTATCACATTAACCTCAATCAAGAATAATGAAGGATGTTGACATAGATGAAAATAATCACCAAAACTATTTGAGAGAAATATCCCCCTTTTTCATGAAATCATTTAAAAGTTACATTATTTTTCAAGATTCCATTTTAAAATAGATTTTTGAATCAAAGTGTCCCATACCACTTTGAAACTTTTAAAAGGAGTTTTAATTTTAAAACATTAATGTCAATATAAATAAATACTTAAACCATTTTTTAAAACATGGACATTAATGAGAAATATTTAGAAGAATAAGTATTTAAAACATTTAAAAATGGTATTATAGTTAGAGATTCTAACCAAAAGAGAGACAATTGAATACAAATAATTGAGGTGATAAAAACATTGTAATATCATGAGAATAAAGGGATTCATGATATACTATGTCAATGTACATTATATACACCACATAAAAGTGATTTGGTGTATAACAACAAAGAAGTCTCAATGGAATTTAAATTGAGATGAAATCTCTCATAAAGGTCGTATCCTTAGGTTAAGGATAAATCAACCACATAATTATGTGTGAAAAATATAAATACACTCAATATGATTTGATATTTAGTGTAAATCAATCAGATGACATTCACACATATTCTTGTAAAAACAACACCAATGAAATGGATATTTAACTCAACAAATGGAGATTGAGTTAAAATTACTCTTATCAAGTTCATACCGATCACTTGAGAATTTATCAATGGAGTGATTATGTGTATCAAAATTATATCCACAGAAAAGGGAGTGGAAATTATGACATAATCAAATTAATAGTTATTCCACACATAATCATGGAGTAATATAATCAATGAAATATGCGTAAACCAAATGAGTGGAAATTGAAATTTCGAATTCCCTTATCAATTAGGTAACATACGAAACATACACCCATGAAAAAAGGATCATACAATTATGATGTATATACCAATAAATTAATGTATAATACACAATGAATAAAATTACGGGTAGTACACATACACCACATGTAATAAATAATTGGTGAACAATGGAATTCTCACGAAATTAAGAGTGAGATAAGAAACCCCTTACTTTGTACTTTTTCCTTAGTTGGAAGTAGGTTTACCTCCTTTATAATGGTGAAATAATTGTTATTTAATTATAAAATAATCATTTACTTTCATATGATATCATATATGATCTTTTAACATTTATTTGGTAATAATATCTTAGAATTATCGTCATTTCGGGTGTTAACATGTTCATTTTACTTTATATTCTTTGTTATGTGAGCAATATTCATTATTAAGTGGATGTATATTATTCATATCCAGAATTATATCAAGAACTTAGATACTATTTTTAAATCATCAAATTATAATTATACTTGAATGGATATGATTGAGAATGAATCTCATCGCGTTCGTCGAGACGGTAGTCCGTACGTACGCACGAGCGACAATATCATTATTTTTCTATTAAAAAAATATATAACTGGATGGTATATCATATATACAGAATCATTATCATGTTATATTTATTATTTACATGAGTTACACATCATTACTATACCCATCCAAATAATAATATATTGAATAACAATTACACCACGACGTGGAGACGGTAAGCCGTACGTACGCACGTATGGTGACATGTTATTCAAAGGATGGATAGAATACTGAATATGGTTGTAACATATTTATAATAACATCACAGTATATATATGATATTGGAGTTATTATTTTATAATGGTAATAACAAATAAAGAATAAGTGGAAGAAGAAAGGAACTTGAAAAGGGGTGGTGAAAACATTACCTCTTCTTCGGGTTCTTCCTTTTGATTTGATCAAAAGGGATCCTTAGGATGGCTTTCTGATCAAACTAAGGCATCTAGGTTGTAGTGAGGGAAGTCTAGAGAGTATTTGGGCACTGGTTGGCCAAACAAAAATTCTTTGAAGGTGTGAAGAAATGAGAAGGAGAAGTTCCCTTTTATACGAGGGGTGAGGGGCACCTTTAGAAAAGCTAGAAATATTAATTTATAATAAATTTATATTCAGTTTCTAATGTCTCCAAAGTTTATTATTTAAATTTTAATGTGGTTATGGGTATAAAAAAACTCAACCAATAGAATTTAGACAGGTTTGGGTCATTATATTGACCTTATCTTTAAGTATTAACTCTTAGTAAATTAGTTTCACTTTTACAATGTCTCTTTGTATTTTTATATTATATAGTTAATAAACATACAATATACATCCAAACGACCCCCGAGTGGTCCTTTAATGATATAACTATCATGATATAAGTATCCTGGCTGAACCTTAGATTTTTAGGAATTTAATATCAATTAATAATATAATATTTGTTTAAAAAACTCTTTTATGTCAATTTTGACACTATTCAATAGTTGGTTTTTGTGAAACACATAACAGAATTATTACTTCGAAAAAAGTTAATTAAATAAATCCTAATATGTCATATTAACATATAAAATTTGTGTAATTCAATAAAAGTCTCAAATTATATTGATTTGGGTATTTATAATATCAATTATTCTAATTTTTCACTATTATGGTAATTACTGCATCACCATTGTGTCATAACTAAATTAACTTATATAATGTTTAAAAATTATAAATAAAATATACTTATGTAGGAAATCTTTTTATCTTTCTAATGAATATTTATAGTCTAAAATCCGACTTATATAACCCTATCTAACAATTGTTTTTCTAAAAGATATATGCTTGTGTCATTTTTGTATTTATTTTAACTTAATTAAAATAAAGTGTCATTATCACTTACAAGTGGATCAATGGGGTCCCAAAATCGACCCAAAGATGCCCATGGACTACCATGTATCAACCAATAGGGTTAAGACACGTTTTAGGGTAATTTAGTATTATTGTAATATTATTTTTTAACCCTTGTTTACCGGATTTACCCTTTAACCATGGTAAATAAAATATTTACTGAAGTAATTATCCAAAATGTCTAAAAATAAAAGTTACCTATTTACACAATTTGAAAATCCTGATTCCAGATATGGAATACATTTTTCCAAATTAAAAACACAGAAGTGGCAGAAATTAATTTAAAATTAATTCCCGTTGTAAAAACTAAAAGCGTGTTTTTAAGAGATAATAACTATCAAAAGATTGGCATTTGTTTATGTCTGGTTTAAATGTGAAATTATGTTCAATGACCCACATTGTATTACATGGTAAAAATATATTCTAAATATACCTTAAAACCACTCAAATTCATAATTTATCACTATTAATTATTTTGATTAAAAATGTTGTTTTTAATTAAAATTTAGTAATTTTCACTATTCATCAAAATATCAAAGTTATCCGAAAAGTACCAAAATTTCTCCCTAGGATAATTTCGATATTCAGAATTCAAAAAATGAAGTCCATTTTGAGAGATATAATTTATAAAATTTTACGTATTTCTATTCATAACGGCTAGTTTGATTGGTTATGGTGCGTTAAAATCTCGAAGTTGCGTACAATGCACGCCCTTGCATTATTCGAAAGAAACGTACTGTGGAAGCTTGGGGTGTTACATTCTCCACTCCTTCAATAAACTGTGTCCTCGCAATTTTTAAAATTGTGCTTGGGAATATAATGGAAAGTCCCACATCGGAAAAAGTGTCAATAAAACTATCACTTTAAAAGAAAGAAAGAGAGGTATAAAGGTCATCC
Source organism: Viscum album (assembly GCA_963277665.1). Lineage (NCBI taxonomy): Eukaryota > Viridiplantae > Streptophyta > Magnoliopsida > Santalales > Viscaceae > Viscum > Viscum album. The sequence continues at coordinate 2,092,504,017 of OY728151.1, forward strand.
AAGATAACCCATACTCGGATTCCATGTAGGAAAACATGGATATGGATGTTAAACTAAGTGACATGTTCTGATGGAAATGGATAGAAATGATTATCAGGAGAAATTTAACAATAAGAAAACCACAAAGTTGTGTTGGGACAAATGCCCATTAGTCTCCTAGTAGGAATGTAAACAGACAACATTTTTTTAAGCTACATTACATAAGGACGAGGAATTCATTTATGATATTGACTAAAAACATAAAGAGATGTACTTACTTTTTAAGTAGAGTTTCATTATTTAATAACTTTTTACCACTAACTGATTTTTTTTGAACAATGAGTATTCAAGAAGAGTTGGTCACAATAAAAGAGCTAGAATAAACTTCTATATAAATACATGATCCATGTAGGATAAACTATAAATTTAACTTGTTTTTAGAGATTAATCAAAACCAAAATGGTTAGTATAAGATCTGATGAACCCCTAAATGTATATTCCATTAGAGAAAAAAATACTAATCTTAATTTCTAAAATTAAACCAACAATACCCCAAAGTTAAATAAATACCATTCAATAATAAATTCTCCTTAAAATCCTTCAATATAATCCAAACTAATATTGAAACCCAAAACTTATAAGAATGTAGTCTTCCATGTTAAATTGTATCTCCAAATGACATCATCTACTCTTAATGTCACATACTTAAAATTAATTAACCTAATCACATATTCTTTATTGTAGGTTAATCATTTCCATAAATAACCAAATCACTATAGATCCACAATAAAAACATAGATAAAAATCCACCATTACTCCTCTAATGACATCCCAAAGTATTCTATTTTCCTTGGACATATAGTGTTCCCAACAAAGTGAACATCTTTCAAAATAACATTTTTCACTTAATCACCAAGTCATTTTCCTATACTAGGGGTATTCATTTGATAAGACATAAAAACCCAAATCAACATATTATTGATCAATAAAATCATTTAACTATAGAAAATAGTCACACTAACCAGGGACTTCACTTAGTCCAGTGGTAGGTGATAAATCCCAATCGCACATTGGTTGTGGGTTCGATTCCCACGGCTTTGTCCGACGCGATGGGTTGTCACACGGTCTTCGTGTTGTCCTTTTTCAAAAACTATATTTTATAATATTAACAAAATGAGATAAATTCCTTAAAATAACATAATTTAACCGCAAATGTTATATCATACCTTGCATTTTCATCCCAAATTATAATAACTTATAATTTTCTCAAACCCCAATGATCATATAAAACAAAATGGTTATTTGTACCTATATCCACAAGAGAAGAGACAATTCTTCCTCAAATATCATTCTCACATGGCAAACGGCGGGGCTACAAATACAAGAGAAAATTATTCCAAAGTAAACCCATCAACAAGGAGCGCTAATAATTTTTAAACATTTCTCCAACCATTTATTTCTACATAGCTTCTTCTTTGACCAAGAAAATATCCTATAAAATATGACATTCACTCGGGTAATGGCCAGGTCCCCTACATTTACGGAAAATGACTATAAATGGACTCTTGGGACCATTTTTATCTTCTTCCATAGTACTCTTCATTTTTCTTCGGCAATTCTTCACTTTATGTCCTTCCTTCCCGCACGTAAAGCATTTCGTTGACCCATTGATACACTTTCCTGGGTTTCTCCTTCCACATTTCCTGCATGATGAAAATTGAGGGTTCTTTTCTCCATGGTCTCCATTGTTGGAGCTCTTATCATTTATCTCCTTTCTCTTCCTTGTTGAGTCTGGGAGTTGGTTAATATATATGTTGTTGATCATATTTTTGGAAAACTGATTTGGCATAAAGACGATATCTTTTACGCCTATCAACATTCCATTTTGTTGCTCATTGCCACCACCGTTCCCACCTTGTACATCATTCTCAAAGTCACTACGACTTACTTGGAATCCATCCATTGACTAAAACCAGAAAGCATTGTGTGAGTAACAGTAGTCGTAAAATCATTTAGAGATTAAAATATCCCCATATTCTCAATTTGAAACATATTAGGATTAACCAAGGTCATTTACTCTCATATTATATATATATTACATAAATCGGTTTTTAAAGAAAATGTAAATTATCCTAAGAATATCCCTCAGGAGTGTCATAACCAATAGTGCAGCAAGGCCCGTTGTCGTGCACCAGTTCCCGTTCGAGTCTAGCTCAAAGCGGTGTTTTTGGGTTTTACCCCTAGGTACATCTGTGCCAGAGCCGCCTCTACCTGCTCGTATCCAGACAGGGATGAATTGCTCGGAAAACTTACAAAATCTCTACAATACCAAAATTCTAGGAAGTTATTCTATACTAATCCTCAAAGTTCATCTTATTTCTACGTGCTCTAATCAGAGTTTATCTAAATGTAGCTTCCAAGGATTGTACTAAACTTCCTCTGATACCAACTGTAATGCCCCGACCCGAGTTACCCAGAGTCGGTGAGTTATTATATAACATTGGCATGATCACAAGAAAGATCAAGTCTCGAAAGACCGATTAGTTTAGTATCCTTGTAATATCTAGATACATCCATAATGTTTTACATTACATCATAAAAAAACATCTTGTCTTCATATCCCCTCATACTATCCCTGCAGGTCATTCATAAACTACTTCTTCATAGACCTGGGAAAAATAAAAAATTGAAAGGGGTGAGCTCAGATGCTCAGTAAGGATAACATTATAGAAGAAGCTTTCATAGATAAGCATAAACACTTAAGGCAGTTTATAACTAAAACATAAGCCTTTTAAACTTGAACTTCAGCATAAAATGGAAAATATAAAATAAAATAATGCCATTTACTTACTCACATGGATATTCTACTAGTCGAACAATCCCATGCAATATCAATAACCACTTTCATAATGATGGAATGCATAATGCCAGACTATCATAACCACATAGCCATGGCCTCGTGCCAAGACTACAAATAAGATTTTGCCAAGGCCTTGTGCCAAGACACTAGTTTGTCTCATGACACCTGCCAATGCATCGAGGAGCTATAGCGGGCTCTACCCGTCACATATTATGTCCAATGCATTCCCATATGAAAAGGTTTAAACATAACATAAACATTTGTATTAAACTAGCATACGAAATGTCAATACTTTCACCACAAACCATGAATGGTATAAAAATAGAACATACACAGTCAAACATAACTCATTCGATAAAATATGGAAGATTGTATAGTATCACATTAACCTAAATCAAGAATAATGAAGGATGTTGACATAGATGAAAATAATCATCAAAACTATTTGATAGAAACATCCCCCTTTTTCTTGAAATCACTAAAAAGTCACATTATTTGTCAAGAAGCCATTTAAAAATAGATTTTTGAATCAATGTGTCCCATACCACTTTGAAACTTTTAAAAGGAGTTTTAATTTTAAAAGTTTAATGTCAATATAAATAAATCCTTAAAACCATTTTTTAAAACATGGACATTAATGAGAAAGATTTAGAAGAATAAGTCTTTAAAACATTTAAAAATGGTATTTTAGTTAGAGATTCTAACCAAAAGAGTGAAAATTGAATAAAAATATTTGAGGTAATCAAAACATTGTAATATCATGAGAATAATGGTATTGATGATATACTATGTCAAAGTACATTATATACACCACATAAAAGTGATTTGGTGTATAACAACAAAGAAGTCTCAATGGAATTTAAATTGAGATGAAATCTCTCATAAAGGCCGTATCATTAGGTTGAGGATAAATCAACAACATAATTATGTGTGAAAAATATAAATACACTCAATATGATTGGATATTTAGTGTAAATCAATCAGATGACATTCACACATATTCTTGTAAAAACAACACCAATGAATTGGATATTTAACTCAACAAATGGAGATTTAGATAAAATTACTCTTATCAAGATCATACCGATCACTTGAGAATTTATAAATGGAGTGATTATGTGTATCAAAAGTATATCCACAGAAAAGGGAGTGGAAATTATGACATAATAAAATGAGTAGTGATTCCACACATAATCGTGGAGTAATATAATCAATGAAATATGCGTAAAGCCAAATGAGTGGAAATTGAAATTTCGAATTCCCTTATCGATTAGGTAACATACGAAACATACACCCATGAAAGAAGGATCATAAAATTATGATGTATATACCCATGAATTAATTTATAATACTCAATGAATGCAATTACGGGTAGTACACATACACCACATGTAATAAATAAGTGGTGAACAATGGAATTCTCAAGAAATTAAGAGTGAGATAAGAAACCCCTTACTTTGTACTTTTTCCTTAGTCGACGGTAGGTTCACCTCCCTTATAATAATGAAATAATTGTTATTTAATTATACAAGAATCATTTATTTTAATATGATATCATATATGATCTTTTAACATTGATTTGATAATAATATCATAGATTTATCGTCATTTCGGGTGTTAATGGGTTCATTTTACTTTATATTCATTGTTATGTGAGTCATATTCATTATTAATGGGATGTATATTATTCATATCCATAATTATATCAAGACTTTAGATACTATTTTTAAATCATCAAATTATAATTATACTTGAATGGATATGATGGAGAATGAATCTCATCGCGTTCGTGGAGACGGTAGTCCGTACGTACGCACGAGCGACAATATCATTATTTTGATATTAAAATAATATATAATTGGATGGTTTATCATATATACAGAATAATTATCATGTTATATTTATTATTTACATGAGTTACACATCATTATTATACCCATCCAAATAATAATATATTGAATAACAATTACACCACGACGTGGAGACGGTAAGCCGTACGTACGCACGTATGGTGACATGTTATTCAAAGGATGGATAGAATACTGAATATGGTTTTACCATATTTATTATAACATCAGAGTATATATATGATACTGGAGTTATTATTTTATAATGGTAATAGCAAATAAATAAGAAGTGGAAGAAGAAAGGAACTTGAAAAGGGGTGGTGGAAACATTAACTCTTCTTCGGGTTCTTCCTTTTGATTTGATCAAAATGGCTCCTTAGGTTGGCTTTCTGATCAAACTAAGGCCTCTAGGTTGTAGTTAGGGAAGTCGAGATAGTATTTGGGCAGGGGTTGGCCGAACCAAAATTCTTTGAAGGTGTGATGAAATGAGAAGGAGGAGTGCCCTTTTATAACAGGGGTGAGGGGCACCTTTGGAAAAGCTAGAAATATTAATTTATAATAAATTCATATTCGGTTTCTAATGGCTCCAAAGTTTATTATTTAAATTTTAATGCGGGGATGGGTCGAAAACAACTCACCCAATAGAATTTATACAGGTTTGGGTCATTATATTGACCTTATCTTTAAGTATTAACTCTTAGTTAATTAGTTTCACTTTTACAACGTCTCTTTGTATTTTTATATTATATGGTTAATAAACGTACTATATACATCCAAGAGACCCCCATGTGGACCACTAATGATCTAAATATCATGATATAAGTCTCTTGGCCTAACCTTAGATTTTTATGAATTTAATATCAATTAATAATATAATATTTTTTTTAAAACTCTTTTATGTCAATTTTGACACAATTCAATAGTTGATTTTTGTGAAACACATAACTGAATTATTACTTCTAAAAAAGTTAATAAAATCAATTATAATATGTCATATTAACCTAGAAAATTAGTGTAATTCAATAAAAGTCTCAAATTATATTTATTTGGGTATTTATAATATCAATTAGTCTAATTGTTCACTATTATGGTAATTATTTCATCACCATTGTGTCATAAATAAATTAACTTATTTAATGTCTAAAAATTATAAATAAAATATAATTATGTATGAAATATTTTTATCTTTCTAATTAATATTTGTAGTCTAAAATCCAACATATATAACCCTATGTAACAATTGTTTTTCTAAATGATATATGCTTGTGTCATTTTTGTATTTATTTTAACTTAATTAAAATAAAGTGTCATTATCACTTACATGTGGATCCATGGGGTCCCAAAATCGACCCAAAGATGCCCATGGTCGACCATATATCAACCAATAGGGTTAGGACACGTTTTAGGGTAATTTATTATTATTATAATATTATTTTTTAACCCTTGTTTACCGGATTTACCCTTTAACCATGGTAAATAAAATATTTACCGAAGTAATTATCCAAAATGTCTAAAACTAAAAGGTACATATTTACACAATTTGAACATCCTGATTCCAAATATGGAATGCATTTTTCCAAATTCAAAATACAGAAGTGGCAGAAATGAATTTAAAATTAATTCCTGTTGTTAAAACAAAAAGCGTGTTTTTAAGAGATAATAACTATCAAAAGATTGGCACCTGTTTATGTCTGGTTTAAATGTGAAATTATGTTCAATGACCCACATTGTATTTCATGGTAAAAATATATTTTAAATATACTTTAAAACCACTCAAATTTATAATTTATCACTATTAATTATTTTGATTAAAAAAGTTGTTTCTAATTAAAATTTAGTAATTTTCACTATTCATCAAAATATGAAAGTTATCCGAAAAGTACCAAAATTTCTCCCTAGGCTAATTTCGATATTCCGAATCCATAAAATAAAGTCCATTTTGAGAGATAGAATTTATAAAATTTCAAAAAGTAGTTATTACTATTCATAACGGCTAGTTTGATTGGTTATGGTGTGTTAAAATCTCGAAGTTGCGTACAATGCACGCCATTGCATTATTCGAAAGGAAACGTATCGTGGAAGCTTGGGGTGTTACATTCTCCCCTCATTCAATAAATTGAATCCTCGAAATTTTTAAAATTGTGCTTTGGAATATAATAGAAAGTCACACATCTGAAAAAGAGTCAATAAAACTATCACTTTAAAAGAAAGAAAGAGAGGTATAAAGGTCATCCAAGATAACCTATACTCGGATTCCATGTAGGAAAACATGGATATGGATGATAAACTAAGTGTCATGTTCTGATGGAAAGGGATAGAAATCATTATCAGGAGAATGTTAACAATAAGAAAACCACAAACTTGTGTTGGGACAAATGGCCATTAGTCTCCTAGTAGGAAAGTAACCGGACAACATTTTTTTTGTATTAAGCTACATTACATAAGGACGAGGAATTCAGTTATGATATTAACTAAAAACATAAAGTGATATACTTAATTTTTAAGTAGAGTTTCATTATTTAATAACTTTTTAGAACTAACTTATTTTTTTTAACGATGAGTATTCAAGAAAAGTTGGTCACAATAAAAGAGCTAGAATAAACATCTATAGAAATACATGATCCATGTAGGATAAACTATATATTTAACTTGTCTTTAGAGATTAATCAAAACCAAAATGGTTAGTATAAGATCTGATGATCCCCCAAATGTATATTCCATTAGAGAAAAAAAATACTAATCTTAATTTCTAAAATTAAACCAACAATACCCCAAAGATAAATAAATACCATTCAATAATAAATTCTCCTTAAAATCCTTCAATATAATCCAAACTAATATTGAAACCCAAAACTTATAAGAATGTAGTCTTCCATGTTAAATTATATCTCTAAATGACATCATCTACTCTTAAAGTCACATACTTAAAAGTAATTAACATAATCACATATTCTTTATTATAGGTTAATCATTTCCATAAATACCCAAATCACTATAGATCCACAATAAAAACATAGATAAAAATCCACCATTACTCCTCTAATGACATCCCATAGTATTCTATTTTCCTTGGACATATAGTGTTCCCAACAAAGTGAACATCTTCCAAAATAACATTTTTCACTTAATCACCAAATCATTTTCCTATACTAAGGGTATTCATTTGATAAGACATAAGAACCCAAATCAACATATTATTGATCAATAAAATCATTTAACTAAAGAAAATAGTCACACTAACCAGGGACTTCACTTAGTCCAGTGGTAGGTGATAAATCCCAATCGCACTTTGGTTGTGGGTTCGATTCCCACAGCTTTGTCCGACGCGACGGGTTGTCACACGGTCTACGTGTTGTCCTTTTTCAAAAACTATATTTTATAATATTAACAAAATGAGATAAATTCCTCAAAATAACATAATTTAACCACAAATGTTATATCATACCTTCCATTTTCATCCCAAATTATAATAACTTATAATTTTCTCAAACCCCAATGATCATATAAAACCAAATGGTTATTTATACCTATATCCACAAGAGAAGAGACAATTCTTCCTCAAATATCATTCTCACATGGCAACCTGTGGGATTACAAATACAAGAGAAAATTATTTCAAAGTAAACCCATCAACAAGGAGCGCTAATACTTTTTAAACATTTATCCAACCATTTATTTCCACATAGCTTCTTCTTTGACCACGAAAATATCCTATAAAATAGGACATTCACTCGGGTAATGGCCAGGTCCCCTACATTTACGGAAAATGACTATAAATGGACTCTTGGGACCATTTTTATCTTCTTCCATAGTACTCTCCATTTTTCTTCGGCAATTCTTCACTTTATGTCCTTCCTTCCCGCACGTAAAGCATTTTGTTGTCCCATTGAGACACTTTCCTGGGTGTCTCCTTCCACATTTCCAGCATGATGAAAATTGAGGGTTCTTTTCTCCATGGTCTCCATTGCTGGAGCTCTTATCATTTATCACTTTTCTCTTCCTTGTTGAGTCTGGGAGTTGGTCAATATATATGTTGTTGATCATATTTTTGGAAAACTGATTTGGCATAAAGACGATATCTTTTACGCCTATCAACATTCCATTTTGTTGCTCATTGCCACCACCGTTCCCACCTTGTACACCATTCTCAAAGTCTCTATGACTTCCTTGGAATCTATCCATTGACTAAAACCTGAAAGAATTGTGTGAGTAACAGTAGTCGTAAAATCATTTAGAGATTAAAATGTCACCATATTCTCAATTTGAAACATATTAGGATTAACCAAGGTCATTTACTCTCATCTTATATATATATTACTTAAATCGGTTTGTAAAGAAAATGTAAATTATCCTAAGCATATCCCCCGGGAGTGTCGTAACCAAGAGTGCATCAACGCACATTGTCGTGCACCAGTTCCCGTTCGAGTCTAGCTCAAAGCGGTGTTTTCAGGTTTTACCCCTAGGTACATCTGTGCCAGAGCTGCCTCTACCTGCTCGTATCCAGACAGGGTTGTATTGCTCGGAAAACTCACAAAATCTCTACAATACCAAAATTCTAGGAAGTTCTTCTATACTAATCCTCAATGTTCATCTTAGTTCTACGTGCTCTAAATAGAGTTTATCTAAATATAACTTCCAAGGTTTGTACTAAAATTACTCTGATACCAACTGTAACGCCCCGACCCCAGTTACCCAGAGTCGGTGCATTATTACATAATATTGGAATGATCACAAGAAAGATCATGTCTCGAAAGAACGAGTAGTTTAGTAGCCTTGGAATATCTAGATACATCCATAACGATTTACATTACATCATAAAAAAACATCTTGTCTTCATATCCCCTCATACTATCCCTGCAGGTCATTCATAAATTACTACTTCATAATCCTGGGAAAAATAAAACATTGAAAGGGGTGAGCTCAGATACTCAGTAAGGATAACATTATAGCAGAAGCTTTCATAGATAACCATAAACACTTAAGGTAGTTTATAACTAAAACAAAAGCCCTTTAAACTTGAACTTCAGCATAAAATGGCAAAGGTAAAATAAAATAATGCCATTTACTTACTCACATGGATATTCTACTAGTCGAACAATCCCATGCAATATCAATAACCACTTTCATAATGATGGAATGCATAATGCTAGACTATCATAACCACATAGCCAAGGCCTTGTAACAACCCAAAATTTTGAATAAATCTTGTTTCCTAATTTTATGTGTTATTTTATTTTTTATACTCATCAAAAATGTTTCATTTGATAACATGAGTATAATTAAAATGATACTATTGGTTTTTTACTGTTATATGACCATTGGTCAATATGACCACTAGAAACTAAACGTTTTGATTATTGTCACTAAATACAAGTAATCTTGCTTAATTAATATAGAAAGAAGATTTGATGGCCTCACCCAGTAGTCTTGGACCAAACGAAGCCCATCAAACAGAACTTGGGAATGAGGTATCACCACTGGGCTTTGATCTGGACCAAACCCAAGCTGAACTTCATCGTATAAAGCTAGAACGGGATCTCCATCGCGAGAAGTTCAAACTGATAGAAATTACTACTCGTGCGATGTTGGCCGAGCCTCCCTCGAATTCCTTCACCTTAGCACACCTTACACTTAGGTCCTATGCTGGTGTGATAAGGGGCTATGTAAGGAGACCGTAACTGCCTTGTGTAATCCTTTGTTTTAAATAAAAATTGGGATTTCTTCTTATGATGAAGTTTATGAATTTTGAAATGACCGGATAAATATAGTATGAATATTTTTGATGAATTTTAGAAATAGGATATTTTAAAAATGGTTGTGTAAACCTTAAATAATTAAAAATGTGTAATGATTTTTGAAAAATGGTCTTCTACAATTATGTTCAGTACGAAATTTAGAGTCTAATAAGATCAACTTAATTTTTGATGAATAGTAAATTATGAATAGTGATATTATAATTAGGATTAGTAATGTGTCCAAATAGATTAGTAATCTCACTTAAATAAAGTATTAATATAATCTAGGCACCTTGATTAAGTAATGTGATTCAATAAAATGGTTAAATAACGGTTTCATAAATCATTATTCAAGTATTAGTTTTTTCGGGTGAATAATTTTTTTTATTTAAAAATTTAATTAAAAATATTTAGATAATTACTTTTATAAAACGGATTTCATTTTTGAACTCAGAGCACCGATATTATGCTATGGTAATTTTTGGGGTTTTATTTGAAAAAAATGAATTTTCGGTGAATAGTGTTTTTATTTAAAAATTAAATTAAAAATATTTAGAAAATTATTTTTATAAAATTTAGTTCATATTTTTAATCAGAGCATTGATATTTGGTTAAGGTGAAATTTTGGGATTATTTTGAGAAAGTTGAATTTTCGATGAATAGTGAAAATACAGTTTTTAAGTTACGGGTGTTTAATGACATCATTAAATGATGTATTAAGTTTGTAATCAATATGTTAGAATTATGAATAGTGAGATAAGGTATGAGGTGTCCCAAGTGGACAATACCATGGGAAAATACCATGGGAAAGCCCGTGGTTTTTCCAAAACCACTAATGAGGTGTCCCTTTGCCATTAATGCCTTGTCCCCTCACTTTCCCTATAAATACCAAGCCATCCTCTCATACATTCGACTCCCCACTCTTCCTAATGAAGTTATGGTCTCATTACCTCCCAAGGAGTCCTCCCATGGTTCCCCCAAGCCTTCAAGGTCCCAACCATTGATTTTTAAGAGTTATGTTTTAAGGTAAGGGATCTGACCTCTCTCTTTCATTTCACGTAATCTCTTTTATGTCATTCCTTTTATGCTCCATGTCCTTATGTAGGAGGATGTTCTTTTATAATACTATTACTGACCTTTTAATGTTCATATAATGATAGATCCCCTCTTCCTCTCATTATTTCTTTTTATGAAGTTTTAAGTGGTGACGTTAGGCTGCCGAAATTTTTTGTAACGGATTCTTTCTCCCTTCTCATTTTTCAAGATCTATTTTCATGAAAAGTATTTGAAGTTACTTTTTATTATGTTGGGGTATGATCTCTAAATTTATAATACTGATCTTTTATGATCATATTATGAGAGACCCCATTTGATCGCTTCAATTCAGTATTTTGAAGTTTTAAGTGGCACCGTTAGGCTGCCGAATTTTTAAGTGGTTCTTCACCCTTCTCGTTTTGAAGTTCTACTTTCATGTAAATTCTTTCAAGTTCCTTTTTTTATGTTGGGGTATGATATCTATATCTATCTTACTGGACTCTTATGTTCATATTATGAGAGACCCCATTTGATCTCTTCAATTCAGTATTTTGATGTTTTAAGTGGCGCCGTTAGGCTGCCGAATTTTTAAGTGTTTCTTCATCCTTCTCGTTTTGAAGTTCTACTTTCATGTAAATTCTTTCAAGTTCCTTTTTGTTATGTTGGGTTATGATCTCTATATCTATAATACTGGACTCTTATGTTCATATCATGAGAGACCCCATTTGATCACTTCAATTCAGTATTTTTATGTTTTAAGTGGCGTCGTTAGGCTGCCGAATTTTTAAGTGGTTCTTCACCCTTCTCGTTTTGAAGTTATACGTTCATGTCAATTCATTCAAGTTCCTTTTTGTTATGTTGGGGTATGATCTCTATATCTATCATACTGGAATATTATGTTCATATGATGAGAGACCCCATTTGATCTCTTCAATTCAGTATTTTTAAGTTTTAAGTGGCGTCGTTAGGCTGCCGAATTTTTAAGTGGTTCTTCACCCTTCTCGTTTTGAAGTTCTACTTTCATGTAAATTATTTCAAGTTCCTTTTTTGTTATGTTGGGGCATTATCTCTATATAAATCATACTGAACTCTTATGTTCATATGATGAGAGACCCCATTTTTTCTCTTCAATTTAGTATTTTGACGTTTTAAGTGGCGCCGTTAGGCTGCCTAATTTTTAAGTGGTTCTTCACCCTTCTCGTTTTGAAGTTCTACTTTCATGTCAATTCATTCAAGTTCCTTTTTGTTATGTTGGGGAATTATCTCTATATCTATAATAATGAACTCTTATGTTCACATGATTAGAGACCCTATTTGATCTTTTCAAATCATTTTTGTTGAAGTTTAAGTAACGCCATTAGGCTGCCGAACTTTCATAAGAGAAATCAAATTTTTGTCTTCCATCCATGTTTTTCATTTCAAATGGTATGTCCTTGAACTTTCATTACCATGATCATGTATCCTTATTATTCTTTCCATATAATATATTATGGGTCATTTATGAATGTTTGACCCATTTTACCTCTCTTTTTAATGACTTCTAAAACCTCATAACATAGCCATTATGATGCAGAATTTCCGTCTCAAAATGTCTCTCTCTTTTTCTAAAGTTATTTTATAATATTATGTGAATACTCAAAGATATTTCTTCTAAAGGGGTATTCACATATATACCAAAATTTTATATTTTAAATTCTGGGATATACATACATGAGACCCACCTTCCTTTTCTGTGGGTTTTAAAGTGATGTAAAGATCATGTCTTTAAAGCAGTTTTTAAAACGTTATGATTATGAAATGAAACCCATTTATTTTATTCTATATGGGTTATTTATGAAATGTTTGATGATGATATATGTGGCTCACATGATAATAAAGGCAAATTTAAGGGTGCGCCCTGATAGCGCTCCAATGCATTGGGTAATGATGTAACCACTAGAGATTACAATTTTCACGATACCTTGGTGAATAACCTTGATAATTTTCAAATGACACCTTGGGGATGGACCGTGGTGATATGTTCATTATTGTCTATGTTAAATGATGTAGCCACATTTTCAAGTTATAAAAAATGTTATTTTTATTATGATATGCCTCCTTATTTCATTCTCATGCCTTAAAGTTCTTTTTCATGACCTTATTGAAGTATCTCAAGTTCACATGTAAAATGTTTCTCTTGTTTTCCTTACTGGGATTTTTGCTCACCCATTCTTTTGATGTATGCTCCCAGGTTATGTGATGCAGTAATGAACCTAGTATGAACATGAGGATAAGCCTTTCAAGTATTTTAGAATAATGTTTTATGTTTTCATGTTTAAAGTTCCTGGTTTCCAAGACACTAAACCTTAAAGATCCTCAGTTTTGTAAAATGTAATGAAAGTTTATGTGATAAAGAGGAGGGATGCTATAGTTGGTATCAAAGGATGGTTTAGTTATTTGTGGAAATTAGGATATGAAAAATCTAGGAAGAACCCTATAGAAAAGTTTAAATATAGGAAATCTTCCTGGTATTTTGGTGAGTATTGAGTAAGGGGTTTCCAAGCAAATACATCCCTGTCTGGATACGAGCAGGTAGAGGTGACTTTGGCACAGATGTACATAGGGGTAAAACCTGAAAACACCACTTTGAGCTAGACTCGAACGGGAACTGGTACACGACAACGGGCCTTGCTGCACTCTTGGTTACGACACTCCCGGGGGATATGCTTTGGTAAATTCATAAGCTTAGTATGAACCATTATTAAAGGAACAAGGATAAAACAAAATAAAGATTCACATAAGAATATATGATCATGGATAACCTAGATTGGAACCTAGGGGATCACAAGTTAGGATATAATTTTATTCTACATGTTTATCCTTTAATGCTTAAAGTTTCCTTTTCATGATTATTAGCTAAGTAAATAAGCCCCTAATTATAGTTACTTTTCTTAGTTAATGGCGGGAAATGGAAGAACATGTCCCAAAAACCAATGTGATAGGAAATGCGATGATTGTCATATTAATATGACAGAGATGATTAGGGGGTTAAAAAATGATTATTTGTTTGGAATATGTTCACTATTTTGGGGACCCTATATGATCGAGGTAAATAGATTACTACGGTATTTTCATTGAGGAGTAAGGTTGACTTATATTTTGAAGAATCGATGAATTTATGGTGGAATTATAGTAATTTAGGTTACTTATGGGAATGATTAACCTATATTGGGTAAAATATGTTTAGTTTAGATAATTTTGTTATAAGATGTTAGGAGTGGTTGATGTTGTTTGGAGATGAACAATGAAGATTATTTTGGAAGACTATGTTATCAAATACTTCTTGTATTTGGGTTTCCATCTTAGTTTGGTTTATTTTGAGGAATTTTAAGGACCGTTATTTATGGGATGGTCTATGATGAACTTTGGGTATTACCATGGAACATTGAAGATTTAAAATTAGTTTCCATTCATATGGGATTCTTCCTTTTTGAAGAGTTGTTTAACCTTACCCTTTCTGTTTTTGGGATAATGTTTAAAGATAGAAGAAATAGATAGTTAATCTTTTGTGGATTATCTGATTCTCTAGAAGATGATTCTTGTGTTTTGATGAGACCAAGTAGTTTTGAATGCTCATCGTTTGGGAGAAAAGATTAGTTTTGGTAGAAACTTATTAAAGGGTAAAACTCTACATGAAGGTAGAAATATTTCCTTATGTTTTTGTTCTATGTTGTAATTGAATTCTTCAAAATTATGAAAAGGAACGTAAAACAAAAACGTTGTTGGTTTACGTTTCCTACTAGGTAATCAAAGATCGTTTACACACATCATAAGTTTGGGATTTTCTTATGGTTAACTTTCTCCTAATCATGTTCTCTGTCACTCTCCCTCAGAACTTGACCCTTTGTTTTCTCCTCCATGTCCATGTTTTACTACATGGAAACCTAGTGTGGGCTAACTCGGTTGACCTTCGTACTTCCCTTTCTTTCTTTTAATGTAATAGTTTTACTGACTCTTTTTCTGATGTGGGACATTCAATGAAATTTCCAAACCTAATTTTAAAAAAAATTGCAAGGACGCAATTTCTTAAGGGGGGAAGATTGTAACAACCCGAAATTTTGAATAAATCTTGTTTCCTAATTTTATGTGTTATTTTATTTTTTATACTCAACAAAAATGTTTCATTTGATAACATGAGTATAATTAAAATGATACTGTTGGTTTTTGACTGTTATATGACCATTGGTCTATATGACCACTAGAAACTAAATGTTTTGATTATTTTCTCTAAATACATGTAATATTGGTTAATTAATATAGAAAGAAGATTTGATGGCCTCACCCAGTAGTCTTGGACCAATCGAAGCCCATTTAACCGAACTTGGGAATGAGGTAGCACCACTGGGCTTTGCTCTGGACCAAACCCAAGCTGAACTTCATCATATAAAGCTAGAACGGGATCACCTTCGCGAGATGTTCAAACTGATAGAAATTACTACTCGTGCGATGTTGGCCGAGCCTCCCTCGGATTCTCTCACCTTAACACACCTTACACTTAGGTCCTATGTTGGTGTGATAAGGGGCTATGTAAGGAGACCGTAACTGCCTTGTGTAATCCTTTGTTTTAAATAAAAATTGGGATTTCTTCTTATGATAAAGTTTATGAATTTTCAAATGACCGGATAAATATAGTATGCATATTTTTGATAAATTTTAGAAAAAGGATATTTTAAAAATGGTTGTGTAAACCTTAAATAATTAAAAATGTGTAATGATTTTTGAAAAATGGTCTTCTACAATTATGTTCAGTACAAAATTTAGAGTCTAATAAGATCAACTTAATTTTTGATGAATAGTAAATTATGAATAGTGATTTTGTGATTAGGATTAGTAATGTGTCCAAATGGATTAGTAATCTCACTTAAAGAAAGTATTAATATAATCTAGGCACCTTGAATAAGTAATGTGATTCAATAAAATGGTTAAATAACGGTTTCATAAATCATTAATCAAGTATTAGTTTTTTCGGTTGAATAGTGATTTTTATTTAAAAATTTAATTAAAAATATTTAGATAATTATTTTTATAAAACGGATTTCATTTTTGAACTCAGAGCACCGATATTATGCTATGGTAATTTTTGGGGTTTTTTCTGAAAAAAACGGATTTTCGGTGAATAGTGATTTTATTTAAAAATTAAATTAAAAATCTTTAGAAAATTATTTTTATAAAATGGAGTTCATATTTTTAATCAGAGCATTGATATTTGGTTAAGGTGAAATTTTGGGATTTTTCTGAGAAAGTTGAATTTTCGATGAATAGTGAAAATACAGTTTTTAAGTTACGGGTGTTTAATGACATCATTAAATGATGTATTAAGTTTGTAATCAATATGTTCAAATTATGAATAGTGAGATAGGGTATTAGGTGTCCCAAGTGGCCAATACCATGGGAAAATACCAGGGGCAAGCCCATGGTTTTGCCAAAACCACTAATGAGGTATCCCTTTGCCATTAATGCCTTGTCCCCTCACATTCCCTATAAATAACAAGCCATCCACTCATCAATTCGACTCCCCACTCTTCCCCAATGATGTTATGGTCTCATTACCTCCCAAGGAGTCCTCCAATGGTGTCCCCAAGCCCTCAAGGTCCCAACCATTGAGTTTTAAGAGTTATGTTTAATGTAAGGGATCTGACCTCTCTCTTTCATTTCATGTAATCTCTTTTATGTCATTCCTTTTATGCTCCATGTTCTTATGTTGGAGGATGTTATTTTATACTCCTATTACTGCCCTTTTCATGTTCATATAATGAGAGATCCACTCTTTCTCTCATTATTTCGTTTTATGAAGTTTTAAGTGGCGCCGTTAGGCTGCCGAAATTTTTGTAACAGATTCTTTCTCCCTTCTCATTTTTCAAGATCTATTTTCATGTAAAGTATTTCAAGTTACTTTTTATTATGTTGGGGGTATGATCTATAAATTTATAATACTGATATTTTATGATCATATTATGAGAGACCTCATTTGATCGCTTCAATTCAGTATTTTGATGTTTTAAGTGGCGCCGTTAGGCTGCCGAATTTTTAAGTGGTTCTTCACCCTTCTCGTTTTGAAGTTATACTTTCATGTCAATTATTTCAAGTTCCTTTTTGTTATGTTGGGGTATTATCTCTATATCTATCATACTGGAATCTTATGTTCATATGATGAGATACCCCATTTGATCTCTTCAATTCAGTATTTTGAAGTTTTAAGTGGCGTCGTTAGGCTGCCGAATTTTTAAGTGGTTCTTCACCCTTCTCATTTTGAAGTTCTACTTTCATGTCAATTATTTCAAGTTCATTTTTGTTATGTTGGGGTATGATCACTATATCTATAATACTGGACTCTTATGTTCATATGATGAGAGACCCCATTTTATCACTTCAATTCAGTATTTTGAAGTTTTAAGTGGCGTCGTTAGGCTGCCGAATTTTTAAGTGGTTCTTCACCCTTCTCGTTTTGAAGTTCTACTTTCATGTCAATTTTTTAAATTTCCTTTTTGTTATGTTGGGGTATGATATCTATATCTATCATACTTTACTCTTATGTTAATATGATGAGAGACCACATTTTATCTCTTCAATTTAGTATTTTTAAGTTTTAAGTGGCGCCATTAGGCTGCCGAATTTTTAAGTGGTTCTTCACCCTTCTCGTTTTGAAGTTCTACTTTCATGTAAATTCTTTCAAGTTACTTTTTGTTATGTTGGGGTATGATCTCTATATCTATCATACTGAACTGTTATGTTCATATGATGAGAGACCCCATTTGATCTCTTCAATTCAGTATTTTGAAGTTTTAAGTGGCGTCGTTAGGCTGCCGAATTTTTAAGTGTTTCTTCACCCTTCTCATTTTGAAGTTCTACTTTCATGTCAGTTATTTCATGTTCCTTTTTGTTATGTTAGGGAATTATCTCTATATCTATCATACTGAAATCTTATGTTCACATGATGAGAGACCCTATTTGATCTTTTCAAATCATTTTTGTTGAAGTTTAAGTAACACCGTTAGGCTGCCGAACTTTCATAAGAGAAATCTAATTTTTGTCTTCCTTCCATGTTTTTCATTTCAAATGGTATGTCCTTGAAATTTCATTACCATGATCATGTATCCTTCTTATTATGTCCATATAATATTTTATGGGTCATTTATGAATGTTTGACCCATTTTACCTCTCTTTTTAATGTCTTCTAAAACCTCGTAAAATAGTCGTTATGCTGCAGAATTTCCCTCTCAAAATGTCTCTCTCTTTTTCTAAAGTTCTTTTATATTATTAAGTGATTACTCAAAGCTCTTTATTCTAAAGGGGTATTCACATATATACCAAAATGTTCTATTTTAAATTCTGGGATATAAATACATGAGACCCACCTTCCTTCTCTGTGGGTTTGAAAGTGATGTAAAGATCATGTCTTTAAAACAGTTTTTAAAACGTTATGATTATGAAATGAAACCCATTTATTTTATTCTATATGGGTTATTTATGAAATGTTTGATGATGATATATGTGGATCACATGATAATAAAGGAAAATTTAAGGGTGTGCCCTGATAGTGCTCCAATGCATTGGGTAATGATGTAACCACTAGAGATTACAATTTTCACGATACGTTGGTGAATAACCTTGGTAATTTTCAAATGAAACCTTGGGGATGGACCTTGGTGATATGTTTATGATTGTCTATGTTAAATGATGTAGCCACATTTTCAAGTTATGAAAAATGTTATTTTTATTATGATATGCCTCCTTATTTCATTCTCATGCCTTAAAGTTTTTTTTCATGACCTTATTGAAGTATCTCAAGTTCAAATGTAAATTGTTTCTCTTGTTTTCCATACTGGGCTTTTTGCTCACCCTTTCTTTTGATGTATGCTCCCAGGTTATGTGATGCAGTAATGAACCTAGGATGAACATGAGTAGAATCCTTTCAAGTGTTTTAGAATAATTTTTTTTGTTTTCATGTTTAAATTTCCTGGTTTCCAATACACTAATCCTTAAAGATCCTTGGTTTTGTAAAATGTAATGAAAGTTAATGTGATAAATAGGCGGGTTTCTATAGGCCTCGTGCCAAGACTAAAAATAAGATTTTTCCAAGTCCTTGTGCCAAGACACTAGTTTGTCTCTTGAGACCTACCGATGCATCGAGGAGCTATAGCGGGCTCCACCCGTCACATATTAAGTTCAATGCATTCCCATATGAAAAGGTTTAAACATAACATAAACATTCATATTAAACTAGCATATGAAATGTCAATACTTTGACCACAAACCATGAATGGTATAAAAATAGCACATCCACAGTCAAACATAACTCATTTGACACAATATGGAAGATTGTATTGTATCACATTAACCTCAATCAAGAATAATGAAGGATGTTGAAATAGATGAAAATAATCATCAAAACTATTTGAGGGAAATATCCCCCTTTTTCTTGAAATCATTTTAAAGTCACATTATTTTTCAAGAAGCCATTTCAAAATGGATTTTTGAATGAAAGTGTCCCATACCACTTTGAAACTTTTAAAAGGAGTTTTAATTTTAAAACTTTAATGTCAATATAAATAAATCCTTAAAACCATTTTTTAAAACATGGACATTAATGAGAAAGATTTAGAAGAATAAGTCTTTAAAACATTTAAAAATGGTATTTTAGTTAGAGATTCTAACCAAAAGTGCGACAATTGAATAAAAATAATTGAGGTAATCAAAACATTGTAATATCATGAGAATAAAGGGATTCATGATATACTATGTCAAAGTACATTATATACACCACATAAAAGTGATTTAGTGTATAACAACAAAGAAGTCTCAATGGAATTTAAATTGATATGAAATCTCTCATAAAGGATGTATCCTTAGGTTAAGGATAAATCAATGACATAATTGTGTGTGAAAAATATAAATACACTCCATATGATTGGATATTTAGTGTAAATTAATCAGATGACATTCACACATATTCTTGTAAAAACAACACCAATGAATTGGATATTTAACTCAACAAATGGAGATTGAGTTAAAATTACTCTTATCAAGTTCATACCGATCACTTGAGAATTTATCAATGGAGTGATTATGTGTATCAAAAGTATATCCACAGAAAAGGGAGTGGAAATTACGACATAATCAAATGAATAGTGATTCCACACATAATCGTGGAGTAATATAATCAATGAAATATGCGTAAAGCCAAATGAGTGGAAATTGAAATTTCAAATTCCCTTATCGATTAGGTAACATACGAAATATACGCCCATGAATGAAGGATCATACAATTATGATTTATATACCCATGAATTAAATTATAATACACAATGAATACAATTGCGGGTAGTACACATACACCACATGTAATAAATAAGTGGTGAATAATGGAATTCTCACGAAATTAAGAGTTAGATAAGAAACCCCTTACTTTCTACTTTTTCCTTAGTCGATGGTAGGTTTACCTCTCGTATAATGGTGAAATAATTGTAATTGAATTATACAAGAATAATTTACTTTAATATGATATCATATATGATATTTTAATATTGATATGTTAATAATATCTTAGAATTATCGTCATTTCGGGTGTTAACGGGTTCATTTTACTTTATATTCTTTGTTATGTGAGCCATATTCATTATTAATGTGATGTATATTATTCATATCCAGAATTATATCAAGTCCTTAGATACTATTTTTAAATCATAAAATTATAATTATACTTGAATGGATATGATAGAGAATGAATCTCATCGCGTTCGTGGAGACGGTAGTCCGTATGTACGCACGAGCGACAATATCATTCTTTTGATATTAAAATAATATATAATTGGATGTTATATCATATATACAGAATCATTATCATGTTATATTTATTATTTACCTGAGTTACACATCATTATTATACCCATCCATATAATAATATATTGAATAACAATTACACCACGACGTGGAGACGGTAAGTCGTATGTACGCACGTATCGTGACATGATATTCAAAGGATAGATAGAATAATGAATATGGTTGTACCATATTTATAATAACATCACAGTATATATATGATACTGGAGTTATTATTTTAAAATGGTAATAACAAAGAAATAAGAAGTGGAAGAAGAAAGAAACTTGAAAATGGGTGGTGAAAACATTACCACTTCTTCGGGTTCATTCTTTTGATTTGATCAAAAGGGCTCATTAGGTTGGATTTATGATCAAAATAAAGCCTCTAGGT
This sequence comes from Viscum album, assembly GCA_963277665.1. Classification (NCBI taxonomy): domain Eukaryota; kingdom Viridiplantae; phylum Streptophyta; class Magnoliopsida; order Santalales; family Viscaceae; genus Viscum; species Viscum album. Next base: position 2,092,525,722 of record OY728151.1, read on the forward strand.
TGTAGTGAGGGAAGTTGAGAGAGTATTTGGGCAGGGGTTGGCCGAACCAAAAGGCTTTGATGGTGTGAAGAAATGATAAGGAGGAGTGCCCTTTTATAAGAGGGGTGAGGGGCACCTTTGGAAAAGCTAGAAATATTAATTTAGAATAAATGCATATTCGGTTTCAAATGGCTCAAAAGTTTATTATTTAAATGTAAAGGTGGGGCTGGGTCGAAAAAAACTCAATCAATAGAATTTATACAGGTTTGGGTCATTATATTGACCTTATCTTTTAGTATTGACTCTTAGTTAATTAGTTTCACTTTTACAATGTCTCTTTGTATTTTTATATTATATGGTTAATAAACATACTAAATACATCCAAGAGACCCCCATGTGGTCCATTAATGATATAACTATCATGAAATAAGTCTCTTGGCTGATCCTTAGATTTTTAGGAATTTAAAATCAATTAATAATATAATATTTGTTTTAAAAACTCTTTTATGTCAATTTTGACACTATTCAATAGTTGATTTTTTTGAAACACATAACAGAATGATTAATTCGAAAACAGTTAATTAAATCAATCCTAATATGTCATATTAACCTATAAAATTAGTGTAATTCAATAAAAGTCACAAATTATATTTATTTGGGTATTTATAATATCAATTATTCTTATTTTTCACAATTATGGTAATTATTGCATCACCATTGTGTCATAAATAAATAAACTTATTTAATGTATAAAAATTATAAATAAAATATCATTATGTAGGAAAGCTTTTTATATTTATAATTAATATTTATAGTCTAAAATCCAACATATATAACCCTATGTAACAATTGTTTTGCTAAAAGATATATGCTTGTGTCATTTTTGTATTTATTTTAACTTAATTAAAATAAAGTGTCATTATCACTTACAAGTGGATCCATGGGGTCCCAAAATCGACCCAAAGATGACCATGGTCGACCATGTATCAACCAATAGGGTTAAGACATGTTTTAGGGTAATTTAGTATTATTATAATATTAATTTTTAACCCTTGTTTACCAAATTTATCCTTTAACCATGGTAAATAAAATATTTACCGAAGTAATTATCCAAAATGCCTAAAAATAAAAGTTACCTATTTACACAATTTGAACATCCTGATTCCAAATATTGAATCCATTTTTCCAAATTAAAAACACAGAAGTGGAAGAAATTAATTTAAAATTAATTCCCGTTGTTAAAACAAAAAGCGTGTTTTTAAGAGATAATAACTATCAAAAGATTGGCACTTTTTTATGTCTGGTTTAAATGTGAAATTATGTTCAATGACCCACATTGTATTACATGGTAAAAATATATTCTAAATATACTTTAAAACCACTCAAATTCATAATTTATCACTATTAATTATTTTGATTGAAAAAGTTGTTTTTAATTAAAATTTTGTAATTTTCAGTATTCATCAAAATATGAAAGTTATCTGAAAAGTACCAAAATTTCACCCTAGGATAATTTCGATATTCCGAATCCAAAAAGGAAGTCCATTTTGAGAGATAGAATTTATAAAATTTCAAAAAGTAGGTATTACTATTCATAACGGCTAGTTTGATTTGTTATGGTGTGTTAAAATCTCGAAGTTGCGTACAATGCACGCCATTACATTATTCGAAAGGAAAAGTTCCGTGGAAGCTTGGGGTGTTACATCTCTGGAGGAGGGAGAACAATACCTGGATGAGATGGAGGATTACGTACACTCCAGTGGTGTCCCTCGCCTAATGACAGACCGGGTGAGGGTACTGTTAAATCAGACGGTCCCCCCACAGTTATCGGCTGCCGATCTGAGGGAGCGATTCCCCCTGCCGGAAGAATCATAGGACTCCTCTCGAGAGGATGAGGCTGGATGAGGGAGCCCGTTGGAGGAGGGTGAGGTCGGAGACTGAGGCTCAAATTCCGACGAATTCGCAGAGGCTCTCAAGGTAGCATTCCGAACTTCTTTCCTTACGAACCATCCTTGGGTCACTATGAACTTCTCACCGATGTTTGAGCCATGCAGGAGGAACTTGTTCACAGGCCTCATTCTCGCCCCTCGGTGGGTGATGATGCGGGACCTTCAGAACCCGTGCCTATGGCTGCGTCCAGTTCCGCGTCTGGTGGGACCGGAGCACCCGGGGAGGCTCTTTCGGAATCTCCAGACCTTCCGACAGTATACGGAGGGCCTCGCCTTGGGGTCCCATCAGTACCGTATCAAGAGCAGCGCCAGGAGGTCGATCTTCGTTAGTTTCCTCCACCGGTTTCCTTGTCGTAACATGTATACTATGCCCGCCAACTAACATTTATGTCCCTCTCTGTCGTACAGTTCTCCGACTGGCGTGGGCTGATGTGGCAAGACTGGTCGGGATGTCTGGTGGCGTCCCTCCTAGGGGCATGCCGGTGATGGTGGCGATAGTCCACCCATATCCTCAAGCTGCGACGCACATCATCACTGGAGGGACCACCAGCAGGGCCCTTCCCGAAGTCATCGAGGTGGACTCCGATGAAGAGGTTCAACCGGTCCGTCCCAGTCCTGTCACGCCTGCTTCGGTGCTAGGTGTCGTACTGGATTCAACACCAGATGTAGATCCTGCCGAGGATTTCTTGCGGGCGTATCCCGCGTACGAGCCCGCCAATCGCGCAGACTGGGACGAAATGGCCTCCGACGAGGAAGACAACAGCATAGTCCACCGCCGGTCGTGGAAGCTGATCACGCGCTTTATCAAGGACACCCCCAAGCGCAATGGCTGGCCGAAATGGATAGAATCCGCTCGCGGTTGCGCGAACTGTATGCTGGGGGAGTGGATGCACAACGCCCTCATGCACTCATCTGAGATTTTATGGCTGAGAAGATCCGGGAGCATGATCGTGGGCTCAGCGTGGGCTGGCAGCAGAGGAAGGCGACTAGCATCAAGAATCTCCAGGAGGCTGAAGGTGAGGTCCAACAGATGCAGACCCGGGTAGACGAGCTTTCAGCCTCTCTTGATGCACAATCTGAGCATGTCTCACGGTTGAAGGCCCAGCTGGCAGAGGCAGAAGAGAATATGAGGTAGACATCTAGAAAGATGGTTGCCTTTCAAGATGGCGTAGAGAGGGCCAAAGCCAGGATGGACGAACTTCGCCCCGCCGCTGCTGAGGAGGAGCAGGAGCTAAGTCAGCGGCAGCAAGCCTTCGATGCCACATGCCAACGGGTGGTGGAGCTACAATGCTCTTTTGACGGGGTCAACCCGTCCATGGGGGGGGGGGGGGGGTCGACCCCCGGGTATTGTAACAAACCCAAAAACCCTTTATTGGTACATTCATTCTTCAATTTCCTTTCTTTGTTTTGAATACCGTAGCGCACACGATTTCCTCTATTTGAATCACCGTGTTACATCCCTACAATGTTTGTGGGACGTTCAATGACAATTCCCCAAGCCCACGTGGGTCGAGCCCGATGTGAGAAACAGGAGATAGTTGTCCTCTCATCCCACCTAACATGGGAGTGGGGACCATGCTCCGGACATCCGGGATTCAGATTACCAGTCCGGATTTCTGAAAGACGGGAGAGGCTTGATCGGAGAAGGAACTTTCAGGATAGCCGAATTACCGTTTCTTCAGCGTGCTCTTGTTCACGAACGGGGCAACGCTAGGGGCGCTGAAATCAGTCCAAACAGATGAAAATGGGAAGTGTGAATCACGATACCCAAGATTCGGAATGCTGTGGGGATGGCGTGAAAATAAGGGACAACCGTTAACCATGGAGGAGAAGCAGTATCCTTTCTGCTTTAGCCTGTAATGGGGACAACAAATGAGGGTCGACCGTTGACCATGTTCGAAACACGGGACCATGTCACAAATGTTGTCGATCAATCCTTCGGGACGTTGGCCCAGGACAGTTGGCAGACAATAGGTCGACATCCATACTGTTAGGGGGTCCTTCCAGACATGACCCGTCTTCTGGAACGTTGGCCCAGGACGGTAGGTGAGCCGATGCGGCATGAGACCAGGCCGTTAGGGGGTCCCGTGAGACATGAAAGGGGACGAGGGTTCGAATAAGGGGCACGCAAAGCGTGGAATATGGAGTGATGGCTTGTCCGAACAGAATCCAACACTTAGGTAGTTACACCACCGTGGTGGGAGTACGCCATATGGGCACATTGGTTTGACCATGGAGCATTCCTTCTTTGGGACATGACCTCTCTGGAGAGGGGGTCTGTCACTTCCCAATGAGATCTTGGGGCATCCTGAACTTGTTCAGGGTAGAACCGCAGTTTAGTGTCATGCGTTGAGGACACATAGACTCATGTACTTTAACGTCATACGATAGGACATGGAATAAAAGGGAAGATCTCAAGGAATGTGTGGTGTGGTATATATGAAACCGACATGAATGAGGACTTGGAGTCCAAATCACACCACGTACTCCTGGAGGAAACTCTTCAGGTCGAGGGACCAAGAGTGAGGATTGGACTGGGCCCGAAGTAGAGTGGTCGGGCGTTCCTACGTACCCCATGAGGATGGGAATCAAGCCATACATAGTTCTGGAAGCGCAGATTAACATCATGCGGGACGAGGAGCAGCCCGACTGTGTTGGTACACATCCTGCCAAAACCACTAGGCCCACGTGAGTCGTGCTCGGTGTGGGAAACAAGAAGTAGTGGTGGGAATTTCCTGACACCGAAAGGAGAAGGTTAGGGCAAAGGGACGCTCGGTGAATACCGGCCCAATGACACTAACACGATAATTTAGCGCACCTAGATGCGCGAAGAGAAAAATCCGAGTATGATTGAATCCCACTTGAACATGAGGACTTGGAAATGTGTGAATCATGGCACTCGAGATTCAGATCACGATGATGGAGGCATGATGATGGAGGATAACTACTGACCGTGTTCGCAACATAGCATCCTGTGTCGTTATCCTAGAATGGGGACAGACAAATGAGGGTTGACCGTTGACCATGTTCGAAACACGGGACCATGTCACAAATGTTGTCAAATATCCGTAGGGACGTTGGCCCAAAACGATTGGAGGGACCTTAGGTCCAGCATTCATGGAGATCCCTTAAGCCTAGTATCCATGTCGTCTGAGGGTCCTTTTGGATGTGGAAGAGGATAAGGATCCAAATAGTGAGCTCACGAAGCTTGGTAATGGGACGAGGGGAATGTCCCCATGAAAATCCCACACTTCGGGCTTTTTGTCAAGACACATCTGAATACGACAACGAGACGTATTAGAGAGAGGGAGCAGATTCCTTTCCCTTGGGGGGATCTTAGTTTAGGGTCGTAGAATTCAGACCATGATGGGAGGAGACAAAAGAGGCACATGGTGGAGTAACTCAAACACCTGGCGTGAATGGGAATAAGGGATGTGTGCGGTGCGATGAACAACCTGACGTGAATGAGGACTTAATCCCATATCACACCAACCGACCCCTTGTAAGAGGCTCTAGGTCGAGGGACCAAAAGAGAAAGTTAGGCTGGGCCTGCGGGGAAGTGCCCAGGAACTCCTACGTATCTCATAAGGATGAGAATCAAGCCTCACGTAGTTCTTGATGGACCTTAGAACATAAATGGTTAAAGGGAGTAGGGGACACATGGCATCAAGACCCGACGTGAAGGAGGACCTAAGCCCTACTTACCACGCGTTCTCTGATGAAATGCTTGAAACGAGGGACCGAACACAAAGGTTAGGCTGGGCCCGCGGGGAAGTTCCTGGGTGATCCTACGTATCTCATGAGGATGAGAATCAAGCCACACATAGTTCTTAAATGTGACATGGTAAGATACCAGTGCCAGGGGAAAAGGGGAGTGTGGGCGTGTCCCTTGCACTAAAAGAAGTGGAATTTGATGAATCTTGTTTGTTATTTAAGGTGAGGGGTTTTTTTTGTGAAGCGACAGGCCTAGAATAGTAGGCTGTGATGTCTCCACAAGGATCAAGCAGTGATGGGCATTGACAAATGGCATGGCACGTGACCAATACCCAACGTGATTTCCTCTACAATGAGTTCACCACAATGCAGTGTCGTTTTTTGTCGTGTGGCCAGGACGATAATGTCACAGTTTAGGGTCGTATGATAGGACCAAGCGTGCATTTTAACATCATGCAGTGCAGACGTAGCAGAGACGATGCTAGGCGGGGAACGTGCGTAGTGTTATAAAACAAAATTGATGGAGACATGATCCCACATCACATTGTCTGCCAATCGGAGAGGGAGACCTTAGGCCGAGGGGAATATATAGAGGTAAGAGATGAAACAGGGGGAGAGACTGGCTCCCCAAATGGGTTTTACCCGATGATAGGGCGTCTGAGCGGTCCTACGTATCCCATGAGAATGGGAATCAAGCTGAACGTAGTTTCAGATGGATCTTAGTTTATGGTCTTAGAGCTCGGACCATGGGAGCCCCGAAGGACGCCATATTGCAGCTTTGACCCCCTGACATGAAAAGGTGCACTGAGGGATAGCGCCAAAATTTTTGAGATTCCACCTGGACATAGTGGGGTGGAAAATGATGTGAATCATGCAACCAACATTCGAGGACTGAAGGGGTTGGTGTGATGAAAGAGGATTACTACTGACCATTTTCACAACACAGCATCCTGTCGCATTAGCCTGAAATGGGGACAAACAAATGAGCATCGACCGCTTACTGTATTCACAACACGTGATTTTATCGATTTGTTGTCCAAAACCCTCGGGGGCGCTGGACCGTAATGGTAGGAGATCCCTTGGGCGTAGTGTCCAGGCCGTTCTTGGGGGTCCCTCCGGGTGTGAAAGGTAATGGAAGCCCGAATGGAGGGGAACGCGAAGCTTGAAAAGTGGAAGGAACTTGATCAAGTTGAATCTGACACTATTGGTCCTAGACCAGAGTACTCTTAACATAAAGGTGAACCACTACAAGGGGTCAAGAGACTCAACATGAGGGTAACCAAGAGATGGAGGGTTCCCGGGGGAAGGGGACATGGTGCCCAAAACCTTGTATCATACCTACATACCCCCCTCCTGGAGAGGGATAGACCAAGTGGCCTAGGTGACCGGGAGGTCAGGAGATCTCTAAGAAGTGGGGCTGGACCCGAATCCTAGACATTCAGGTGGTCCTACGTATCCCATGAGGATTGGAATCAAGCCATACGTAGTTCTGAAAGGTTCCTTTTAATGTCATGTTGGACAAGGAATATGAGGGCTAACTCTCAGAATGGGGGTGTGCGTGGTGCAGCTATTGCAAACCCGACGTGAATGAGGACATAATCCCGCACTACGCCACACGGTCCCGTAGTCGGGGTCCTGAAGGCAGGACCAGAGAGGTGAATTTTCTGAACTCAAGATGGACCCAGAGACAGGAGGTCTGAGAATTCCTACGTATCCCATTAGGATGGGAATCAAGCTGAGCATAGTTCCATATGAGAATCTTAGTTTATGGTCTTAGAGCTCGGACCGTGGGTGGTGACAACTTCCCGAGTAAGCACAGATGTCAACCCGATTCCTAAGCCCACGTGAGTTAAACTCGGTGTGGGAAACAATGGGGGTATCCTCATCACAATACTTGGGGCAAGTCAAATGGGAGTTGGTAGAGAGTCCCGAAGGACACCTTTGACACGGCTTGTTCCCCAAACACGCGGACGTGCACAGAGGAAAAGTACCAAGAGTTCTGAAACTCCACTTGGACACGGTGAAGTGATGAAGGGTGTGAATTGTGCACCCGACATTTTGGGCCTAATGGGTTGGCATAGCGATAGAGGAAACTGTTAACCATGATGGAGACGCAGCATCCATATCGCGTTAGCCTGATGAGGGAACAACGAACGAGCATCGACCGCTGACCATATTCGCAACGCGGGATTTTATCGATTTGTTGTCCAAAACCCTCGGGGGCGTTGGCTCGTAATGGTAGGAGAGCCCTTGGGCGTAGTATCTAGGCTGTTCATGGGGGTCCCTCCAGGGGTGAAAGATGATGGAAGCCCTGATACAGGGATACACAAAGCCAGGAAAGCGGGTGCGAACGTGTCCGAGTAAAGCTTAGCATTCCAAGTAATAAACCGGAGTACTCTTAGGCACATTGGTGAACCGCCGAAAAGGGATCGACAAAACAGCTCAGTAGGGAGATGTACATGGTGTGGTCATTATGAGACTGACGTGAATGGGGACATAATCCCACACCACACCATATAATCCCCTCATGGAGGAAGGATAGGCCAAGGGGCCAAGATGGGATGAAGATTCCCGAGAGATGGGGCTGGACCCGAATCCTGGACATTCAGGTGGTCCTACGTATCCCATGAGGATGGGAATCAAGCCACACGTAGTTCTGTAAATGTAGTTTACCGTCATACAGGACGAGGAGGGGAGTAATATACCCCTAAACAAGGGAGGTGTGCGGAATGGGGAAGAAGCTGATGTGAATGAGGACATAGTCCCACAACACACCGTACACTCCTATAAGAGAGGACCTGGGCTGTGGCCCGGAAAGGCCAAGGGGCCTGAGGCTGGGCCTCGTAAGGGAAGGCGTACGTCATGGTACATGATCCCGATGTGAATGAGGACGTAGTCCTACATCACACCATACACCCCGGGTAAGAGGTTGGGCGGAGGGGCCCGAGAAGGCCAAGGGGCCTAAGGTTAGGCGTCAGTCAGGAAGGCCTGACAGGTCTGCAGTTTAACGTCTTACATGAGGACGGGGGTCGGGGACCCGAGGAGGCCAAGGGGCATGAGGCTGGGCCTCGTAAGAGGAGGCGTACGACATGGTCCATGTTCCCGGCGTGAATGAGGACGTAGTCCCACACCACACCGTACACCCCTATGGGGGATCGAGGTCGTGGGCCCGATTGCTAACACCACCCGGGGGGAAGTTTGTCACTTCGGGATGGGGTAGAACGAATCACTGCACTCGATTTCTGGGACATCTCGGGGTGGACCCGAAGATCCAGGGCACTGTTGACCATGTTCGAAACACATCGTTCCTATGGTGACCTGATATGGGAGCAACAAATGAGCATCGACCGCTGACCAAATTCGCAACGCGGGACTTGAATAGGCTTGTTGCTTGAAAACCCTCGGGGGTGTTGGCCCGTATCGGTAGGAGAGCCCTTGGGTGTAGTATCCAGGCCGTTATTGGGGGTCCCTCTGGGTGTGAAACAAATGATGGAATCCCAGTCAAGGAGTGGGTGAAGAATAGCTGTGTCCATCCACAAAAGAGGCAAACATCTCCAGGGGGGATGTGCAGCCGGGTCGAGGCTTGCTGGATGTGAGTTGGGGAAAAAGTGTGCACCCTACCATATGTCTTGACCTGAGGGGAAGATTTTGGCTTTTGGGCTGGGCCAACGGACGAAATGCTCGGGCGTTCCTACGTATCCCATTAGGATGGGAATCAAGCCATACATAGTTCTTGAAGGCCATGCATTTTAGCGTCATGCGGTGAGGACGTGGGGGGATAGAAGAACGGGAGTGGGAACATGGCGCGACCCTTACAATCCTTGTGCGAGCGGGGTTGTATGAGCGGGGATAAGAAATCCTTCCCCTAGCTACACAAGGAGTCTCCGAGGAATCTATTCCTAGGGGGAATAGTGGAAGAGAAAAGCTTCGGGCTGGGCTCAAGACGAGGTGTCCGAGCGTTCCTATGTATCCCATGAAGATGGGAATCAAGACACACGTAGTTCTTGAAATGCAGTTTAACGTCATGCGGGATGAAGATTCATATCATTTGGGGATATGTGAGGTACGACAAGTAATCCGACGTGGATGTGGACGTAGTCCCACACCATACCGTACAATCTTTCAAGTGGGTAAGTCGGGGAAAACCAAGGGGCCTGGGGCCAGACCGCAGTCAGGGAGACCTGACCAGCTTGTGGTTTAACATCTCGCGGTGAAGACGGGGGGCCATGGGCCCAAGGAGGCCAAGGGGCCTGAGGCTGAGCCTCGGTCAGGAAGGCCTGACTAGCATGCAGTTTAACATCTTGCAGGACGACGAGGGGCCAAGTGCCCAAGGAGGCCAAGGGGCCTGAGGCTGAGCCTCGGTCAGGAAGGCCTAACTGGATTGCAGTTTAACGTCTTGCAGGACAAAGATGTGGTTTAAGGTCGTGCGGGACCATCTCGTAGTTTATGGTCGTGCATGACCCTTTTTCCCTAGGCAAAGTATCGCTTGAGGAATTTGGCATTGGTGGGAGGGGTTATACACTCTCCATCCGTGGTCACCAAGGAGTATGCTCCATCGGGGTAAACTTTATGGATGATATAAGGCCCTTCCCATTTGGGTTCTAATTTTTGCGGTTTCCTACCGTGAATCATTGGCGCTCGAAGGGCTAGTACCAGGTCGCCCTGTAGAAAAGAGCGGAGGCAAACCTTCTTGTTGAAGGCCCTCTCTATCTTATCCTGATGCCTTTCCAGATTTTGCAGGGTACGAAGCCGATTCTCATCCAGTGCTTCTAATTCTGCTAGACGGATCTCGGCTACCTCATCTGATGTCTGGTGATCATAAACTACAGTGCGTAATGACGGTAGCTGGATCTCAATAGGTAGGACGACCTCAGCTCCATACACCAGGGATTATGGGGTGACCAGGGTAGAGTTGCGAGTCGTCATCCGGTAATCCAAGAGGGCATTGGGGAGCTTGTCCGGCCAACTTTTCTTGTTCTGACCCACCATCTTCTGCTGAATGTTAGAGAGGGTTTTGTTGAACGCCTCGATATTTCCATTTGCCTGCACGTAGTAGTGGAAGGTATGGTTCGACCGGATACCGTACTTGGCATACAATTTCTTTAGTTCAGCCGCTCGGAAGTTGGTGTTGTTATCAGTGAGGACGGCGTGAGGGACCCCAAACCGGTGGACAATGTTGGAGCTCACAAAGTCAACGATGGAACGGGCCTTGACCTCTTTGAGCGGAACTGCCTATGCCCACTTAGAGAAGAAATCTGTAGCAGTCAGGATGAACCTACACTGGCGGGATGTTGCCGCTGGATATGGTCCCACTACATCAAGTCCCCATACCGCAAACGGCCAAGAGTACTTGGTGGGGTGGAGGGGCTCCGGCAGCCAATGCAGGAAGTTGGCGTGTACTTGAAACGCATGGCATCTCTTGGCATATCCAATACAATCGTGGATCAAAGAGGGCCAGAAGTACCCCAACCTCTGGATTTGATGGGACAGCTTCGGCCCAGCTTGATGGGCGCCACAGGAACCGGCGTGAACCTCTTGCATAACTTGAGGTATCTCTACTCCTTGGATGAAATGGAGGAGGACACCATCGAAACTCCGCTTATAAAGGATCTGTTGAAGACTGGGGCCGCTCTGGAGGGTATATTGCAGCGCGCGGCGTCAGATTCGCTCGCCCTCGGCCCAGTCGTTCGGGAGGCAATCCATTTGGATATACTCGAAAAAAGGTGCCCTCTAGTCGGGAGTGGATTCAACCACTACGTCTGACGAACCCGAGATCCCTAACGTGGAGGGTCCGGTGGTGAGACGACCTACCCGCATGCCATCATTTTCCTCTTGGGTGACGGGGGAAATGACTCTTCGGTGTGCCACATGTATGATTAAATCATCTTGCTCAGGTTCTGTGAGCGATGCGGCCACGCCATCAAAGGCGTCTGCTTGACCATTCTGTGACCGTGGGACATGGGTAACCTCTGGTCGAGAAGAGAACTGGGCCATTAGGTGGAGGGTGTACTCCAGCAATGGTGAAAGATCTGGCTTCCTGATGACATAGTCACCATTAACCTATTTGATTACCAGCTCGAAATCTCCCTTCACATGTAGATGGGGCACACGGATCTCAACGGCCAACTTGAGGCCGGTGATGAGAGCCTGGTACTCTGCCTTGTTGTTCGTACAGCCTTCTGACTACAGGAAGGAGTATATCAGGACGGCTTGCGCTGGGGTAATGAAGACAATACCCAAGCCCACTCTGTTGAGATTGGGATCGTTGAGCCTCCTACCGGTGGGGCTCCGGGAGGCGCCATCAAAATGCATTTTCCAACACGGGATGACATGATCGACTAAGAGGATCATCTCATCAGGAAAATCCAAGTCCAGGGATTGATCCGAGGAGGTCGGATGGGCAGCTAAAAAGTCTGCCAACGCCTGTCCCTTAATGGCCTTCTGAGGTACGAACCTAATATCAAACAGCTGGAGAATCACTGCCCACCCTGCTAGTCGGCCAGTCAGCATGGGGCGGTTCAGGATGTACTTCAGTGGGTCTACCCGGGAGATCAATTGCACCTCATGGTGCTGCAGGTAATGTCACATCTTCTGCACGGCGAATACGAGCGCAAGGCAACTCTTTTCGATAGGGGAGTATCTGACCTCCGTATCGAGAAGCATGCAACTGAGATAGTAGAAATTGTTCTCAGTACCCTCATTATTCTTCTGGGCGAGCAGCGCACAGAGGGATCTCTCCAGGGCGGTCACATAAAGGACCAGCGGCTTTTCGGAGACGGGTGGCATCATGATCGGATGTTGGAGTAGATACTGCTTGATTTTCTCGAAGGAAGTCCGACACCCCTCATCCCATTCGTAGGCGGTGCCCTTCTTCATGAGTCGGGAAAATGGCTTACACATGCCAGCCATATTCGCGATGAATCGGCGTATATAGGATAAGTGGCCTTGAAGGCCTCGAAGCTCCCGAATGTTGCTCCGGGAAGGCATTTGGCTGATGTCCTTGATCTTCTCTGGGTCGATCTCGATACCTTGGTATCTGACAACAAAGCCTAGAAACTTCCCAGAGGTGACCCCGAAGGCACACTTCAACGGGTTCATCATTAGGTGACGGGAACGGTGGAAACCGAACACTTTCTCAAGGTCTTTGAGATGGTCCTGGCACTGAAATGATTTAACGACGAGGTCATCCACATACCATTCCACCAATGTCCCGAGAATCGGCTTGAATATGCGATGCATGGCCCTCTGATAAGTGTCACCTGCATTTTTCAAACCGAATGGCATAACTTGGCAGCAAAAGGTACCTTGGGGAGCCCTGAAGGCAGTGGACTCCTCGTCTTCGGGGGCCATCCAGATCTGGTTGTACCTGGAATATCCATCCATGAAAGAGAGGGCTTGGAACCCGGATGTGGCGTCAATCAACAACTCCGTCACTGGGAGTGGGAAGTCATCCTTTGGGCAGTGGCGATTGAGATCGCGGAAGTCGATGCAGACTCTGATTTTCCCGTTCTTCTTCCTGACCGGCACAATGTTGGAAAACCACTTGGGGTACTAGACTTCCTTAATGAAGTTGGCTTTGATAAGCTTGTCAACTTCGGCCTCAACCATAACACCATTAGAAGGGTGCATTTTCCTGGGAGGCTACTTAAACCCACGGTGTTTTTCCTAGAGGCCTAGACGGTGAACGAATACCTGGGGATCTAGTCCTGGCATCTTGTTGTAACTCCAATCAAACACATCACGGTGTTGTTTGAGGAAGTCTACGTACTGCTACCACTCCTCGAGGGACATGGCTGCACTGATCAATGTCGGCTTCGGATCTGCCTCGCTACCAAGGTTCACCTGTACCAGTTCATCAACCGTGGTAGAAACTCCTTCTTCAAAGGCGGGGGGGGGTATCCTCTAGGTCTTCCTCCCCACCCGTGGGGTTATATCCCGCGACGGGAGATACTTCTGGGCTATCAAAACCCGAGGGGCAGCTGGTGTCATCTTGGGCAGCAGCGGTCATCACATCGGAAGACTCACTTGCCATTGAGACCATAACAATGATGGCAGTCGACCCTATACCATCTGGCCTTCGGCCTAAGGGACCACGTTTGATGATATCAAAGCAGTGGTGATGTGTCGTCCTGAGTCGGTTAATTCCAGCCCGGCGGAAGAGACACGTATGGCGCACCTCCGTTGTCATAAGCTTGACGTCCCGGTACCGTATAGGGGTAGGAGGTTCCGGGATGACCTGAGCCTGGTTTATGTAGGAGTACGAGGTGATTTTCCGCCGTCTCTTGGACATGGGAACATGCCTTCCTTGCGTACCCGAAACAACAAAACATTGCCCCATGTCGAGGGTCGTGGCCTCCAATCGGTGGATCGGGAGGATGTAGGCATCATCCATGATTGCCCAGGGATCACTTGTGACCAGGGAGGGTTCATCCTCACTTACTATGATTTGCTTATCTTTACTTTTGTAATAACCTGCATCCAGATAGTGGGCCTCACAAGAAGCGAAAGGGGACGCATCTCCTTGGAGCATGCCTACTCGACTGTTGAGTGAGTATTTGAGGCACTGGTGATACGATTAAGGGACCACTGCATGTAGATGGAGCCATGGCCTACCCATCAATGCGTTGTAGGCGGTGTCCTGAGAGACGACCATGAACTCGGTGCTGGCAATTAAGCCACCGAACTGAGTCTTCAGGCGGATCATGCCGACTGGGGTTTGCTCGGTCCTTTTGTACCCCTAGATTCTGAGGTCAGAGGGAGTTAAATCACCATCAGACAGACCCAAATTTTGCAACGTCCGAGTCGGAATTAGTTTGATTACAGAACCCGTGTCAATGAGATAGAGGAGGACTTCCACGCCGTTGAAGTGGCCAGTGATGTACATCGGGCGAATGTGCCCTTGTATAGGAGGGTCCTCATCTTCACCGGAGAACGAGATAACCGCATGACATTCGGCGTTTTCAATAGTATCGGTATGGAAGGCTTCTGCAGCTGCTACCTCCGTATCAAACTGGAGGGGGCTCCTTAGGGCCTCAGCAAGTGCCTCACGCATTTCGGATGACAGGCGAAGGGCCTCAAGGATGGAAAGTCTCACCGGAATCCCGGCGAGGCGCTTCAGGACATCATACTTTCGTGCCAAACGCGAACCTCTGCTTACAAGAGGTTGTTCGGCATTTGGAGGCATAACGGGTCCTGCCGGTTGAACCGGCGATCGACTAGTACTGGGTACATCCTGCTGCCAGCTAGTTGAAGCTTGGCGAGTAGTCGCCGGACTAGGATTGAACATCAGAAGCTGGTCTTTATCCGGGCAAGACTGACTGTGATACAAATGAGGTAGCTCCCCCTGATCTAGTAGCTCAAACGGCGGTGGAGGTAGAGACGAGGGCATTAGATGGGGTTGCGCGTGCTGAGCTTTGCGCTGAGCCTGCTGTCTGGTCTCAGTAGCGTGCACAGCTTGGCTGAAAGTGCCTGCTGACGAACCTCGATGACCGGCGCGGTTGCGATTCCACTGACGTTGACGTCGGATGGAAACGCTGGGGAGGTCCGCCTGGCGTTCCCCATCGTCGGGAGTCATATAGGGCTTTACCAACTCCACGGTGTTAACCGAAGCGTACCTCTGGCTATCGCTCGAGGAGTCATCCACCGCTGGGCAGATTCTGGGAGGAATCCCCATTTCAGGGGGCATAAAGCCGCCAAGAGTGCGAGATGACGACGGCACCGGCGGTGGGTGTTTCTTTTTCTTCCGTCGCCACTGCTTGCCCTTTTGGGAAGAGGTCGACTGTGGAGACGATGCGGAGGCACCGACTACTTCTTCTGAAGGTTCCGACTGCTTCAGGCGTTCCCGGATGATACCATGGGCATGGACGGCGGTATTTCGAGCCATCCAGTCATCGTATTTCCGGGATCCGTGGCTGGGGACCTGCTGCCACTCGCCTTCGCTGTCGCTGCCAATCTCTGATCCTGCAAAGACACCCGCCACTTGTGCTGGTGCCGGGCCCATCTTGACTATGTTGTTGTTGACCTGGTCTTGATGCCAGTCTATAAACACATAGCATTTCTTAAGGGTGTGCCCCAGAATCCGATGATAGGGGCAGTAGTTGGGGTGATCGGTGAGATTCGCCTCTGCCGGCCTTCTGCACTCGGGCAGGCGCACAATCCCTTGCTCTAGAGAACTTCTGAAGTTGCCAGGGACCTGATTTTTGTTGAACGAATAAGTCTGGTGCCTTCTTTCCGGATAGGGGGCCCTGGGGGCCTGGCCCTGACGAGGGGCCGGAGGGGCCTGCCGAGGAGGTGGCGCCTGATTGTCTCGCCTGGGTGGCGGTGGCGCATTGCGCGGGGGATCCTGTCGGTTCTGAGGCGGTCGCTGCTGGGCAGGAGCATGTGCTTAAGGTGGAGGACCTCTGCGGGGTTGCGGGGATGGTTCCGCCGGTAGTAAATCCAGCTGCCTCAGGGCTTCTATTTGGGCCACCGTGGCAGGTTCAGCCTTGGCAGTCCTCCTGGCCGGGATCATGGGGGGCAACAAACGTGCCTGACTAGCCTGCTGCAGAGCTTCCTCAAGGCGCTGAGCCTTATCTGAGAAACCTTTGAACCCTCCAGGGTAGTTCTGGGTAATCAGGGAGGGTAGCAGATCTGTTTTGACGTTCCCCACACACATCATCAGTAATTTCTCCTGAGTCAGTGGCATATCAAGGGAATACGTAAGTCCCTTCCACCGGGCGATGAAATCTGCAACCCGCTCATCAGGCCTTTTCTTGCACTTGAAGAGGTCTGCAATGCTGGTCTTCCGCGTGGTGGAGCTGAACTGGTACATGAACTGTCGGCGGAGGTCCTCCCAACCGGTCACCGATCCGATAGGGAGCTGGCTGTACTAGACGAATGTTGGACCTTCCAATGTCTTTACGAAACACCGAAGTTTGTTGGCTTCTTGCTTAGCCGGGGTCCCCAGCATAGGGCCACACCTGAAAGAAAAATGTGCGAAGTGCTGTGGCGGGTCCCCTGTCCCGTTGAAGGGCGAGAAGGTGGGGTTCCCAAAACCCGGAGATGCGGGCATATCATCCACCCACGCGGGATAAGGCTTGCTATCCGGTGGGACCGCCACCTGTCGCGTTTCCAACGCTTCGAGGCGGGATGTGAGTGCCGCAATAAGATCATCTCGGTGGGGGTCCCTGTTGTAACACCCGAGACTTTTATGTGAAATATTTTGTTTTTATGTTATATAAATCATCAAAGGAATATTTTACTACACACACCACTAGATTGGCTTTCTTTACACGCAATCGCGACCTTCCTCGATAGCTTGCATCGTACGCAATACCGAGTTTCACTAAACAACGATATACTATTAAAATATTCTTAAAACTAGCCGTTATGAATAGTAATAACCACTTTTTGAAATTTTATAATTTTTATTTTTCAAAATGGACTTCATTTTTGGATTCGGAATATCGAAATTATCCTAGGGTGAAATTTTGGTGTTTTTCTGAAAACTTTCAATTTTTGATGAATAGTGAAACCACTAAGTGGTAGTTAAAAAAACTGAATTTTTCATAAAACATAATTTTACCACTTCTGTGAGTGGAATTTCAAAAATCCGAGAGACCCGGTTAATATCAAGGACTAAAATTTTGTTCAATGAGATAAAAATAATTTTTGGTGAATAATAACTTTTTAATTTTATTTACCACGGTTAAAAGTAAATAGGGTAATTAAGGGTAAAAATGATATTATTATTACCCTAACACATGTCCTAATTCTATTTGATAAGTTTAATTCGACCAAAAACAAGCTTAGGAATAAAATATGACCATTTAGGCCCACTTGGATTAGATTAGGACATTTAATATTAATTTATTTAAAGAAGGGTTAAATAGATAAAATCAAAGTTTAATAATTAAATCATTTTTAATATGGTGTTTTACATGAGATAAATTCGACTATAAATATTAATTAGAAAGCTAAAAATATTTCCTACATAATGGTATTTTATTTGTAATTTTTAGACATTAAATAATTTAATTTATTTATGACACAACGATGATGTAGTAATTATCTTATTAATGAAATATTGACATAATTGATGTTATAAATACCCAAATAAATGTAATTTGAGACTTTTTATGAATTCCAAAAATTTTCTAGGTTAATATGACATGTTATTATTGATTTAATTAACTTTTTTAGAACTAATAATTCTGTTCTGATTTTCACAAAAATCACTTACTAAATAGTGTCAAAATTGACATAAAATAGTTTTTAAAACAAATATTATATTATTAATTGTTATTTTATTCCTAAAAATATGAGGATCGGCCAAATGACTTATATAAGGTTATATATATTAATAATAAACAACCTGGGGTTCGTTTGGCTTGATATAGTAAGTTTATTAACCTTATAGTGTAAGAAAACAAGAAGACACGGTAAAAGTTAAATTATCTAACTTAAAGTTAAATCTAAATGATAAGGTTAAAATTGGTACCTAAACTTGTCTAAATTCTATTGGATGAGAGTATTTCGACCCATCCACACCTTAGCTTATAAATATATCAATTTGGATCTATTTAAAACCGAACATGACTTTATAATAAAATAATATTTTTAGTTTTCCCAAAGGTGCCCCTCTCCTCCCTTATAAAAGGGCACCTCCTCCCCCTCTTGCTCACACAACTTTGAGCCTTCAAGCTCGGCCAACCTCTGCCAATTACTCCTCTCCACTTCCCTAGAGACATCCTAGAGGTCCTGGTCTTATTCAAAGACCAATTTTAGTGCCCAAAAAGAAGGTCTCAAAGAAGCACTTCAAGGAAGAGGTAATGTCCGTTACCGATTCTTTCATCTTTATTTCTTTTTCCACTTCTTCTTATTTAGTTGTTTAATTATGAAGTAATAACATCAGTATCACTCATATACTGATATGTTATTATAAGTATGAAACAACCCTATTTCACCATCTATCCATCCTATGGAAAATGAAATCACTGCACGTGCGTACGTACAGAATATCGTCTCCACGCCGTGGTGTAATCTACTTTCCACCACCACCTTACTTGGATGGGTATAATGGTGTAAATAATGACTATATATGGCTATTATAAAGTGATACTGATTCTGAAATAGTATACATACACTCCAATACAATTCCACGATCATAGGAACAATATCATCACACGTGCGTATGTACAGAATACCGTCTCCACGATGTGATGCGACTCGTTCTACATGATCTTCATTTCATAATGATTATATAAATGAATTTAATGAATTAATATGATATATGTTACACTAATACCATTATTGAAATGATGTATCTATAACCTAAAGAGAAGAATAAGAATTTATTCGACAAGACACACATAAGAACAAAAAGTTATAAACACCCGAATAACAAGTAGCAATGAAATATTACTACTAAGAAGCTAAGAATATGACCATATATGATATCATAAAAATAAGTATGATTCTGTAATAAGTCAATAACATTATTTAAATCATTATACAGGAGGTTCGGACACGTACAATGAATATCGGACCTACGTTAAGGGAAATATCACAATCTCATTTTTATCCGAGATTGTTTATACTTTGGAATTTACTGGGGTGTATTTTATCATCCACATCCAAGTTTCTTCAATATGTAATATTATTTCCATCCACCTACAATTTTTTAAATCCAATTTTACCCTTCGGTGAGATTTTAGTAAAATATATGAAAGGAATCTTTTGTCGTTTTTTGTATGAGGTACTTTTTGAATTTCCGACAAAAGTACGAGAAGAATGTTTTTTTAACATATACGGCATGAATGGATTTTTAAAACATTATTTCCAAGAAGCTTCCTTTACAAGTTTTCATGTTTATTTTTAATCAACTTCTTTTAGTTTAAAATTGTATGACATGTTAAGAAAGGTAATTTTTTTTTGAATTTGAAAGGATATTTTCCTCAAGAATGGAGTTCAAGTGTTTTATCAAAATTATTTTCCATCTAAGATACTATAGGGTTCTGTTTATATCCCTGTTATTAGATTGATTTGATTATGTTGTGATGGAATTATTTTTATGAATTCCTTTATCTTATATGAATTTTTTGATGATGTCATGATGTTTAAGATTGCCATTTTTATTACATGGGTTATGCAATGATGTATGATTTATTATTTTGTGGCACACATAACAATGGTATCATTATGAGATGGGTGGAACCTATATCTCCCTCCAATGCATTGGGTAAATATTTTATATCTAATGAGATAGACATGGCTGGAATGGTAGGTTATACCGGTTCAGTGAAACAGGACTGAAACTGGGAGTGAACTCGGTTCAGAAATGGATTTTGTCCACTAAGATAGTCTTGGAAATGAGTCGTGACTAATAATAAATGATTATCTATGATTATGTGTGTATTCCACAATGTTTCATGTTTTAAGTTATTATTTCCATTTCACTACTATGATTTATCCCATGTTATGAAATTATGCTCTCTTTTGCACGATAAGATTTCCAAAAGTTATGTTCTTATGAATATGATGTGATTGATATTTTTTTTTACCCTTATTGAGCATTTGAGCTCACCCTTTTGTATGTTTTCTTTCCCCAGGTCAGGAAGAAGGTTATTATGTAATATATGCCAAAAGGGACAATATATATGATGAAATAAATGGGAGATAGTCTAGACGCTTTATGAACCAGTTGTTTATGTTTTTCAGTTTCTAAAGACACTATACCTATACGGTCCTTTCGTGGAGTTGTTATATGTTGTAATAAGTATGCTTCAATTTTGAACTATTAACAATGTATGTAAAGTATGGGTCGTTATAGTTGGTATCAGAGGAAAGGTATAGTCAACATTTGGAAACTAGGATGCGAAAGCCTTAGTAAGAAGCGTAAGGATAATTCTAAGCATAGAACACAATCTTAGTGTTTTAGAAATGGACATGAATAACCTAGGATAAGAACTTAAGTGTGAAATTTTATTCTTGATTATGTGGTTTTCCTATTATAATTAGTGTTGCTCACACTATTCTTCTTGGTTTTAGTCAATGGCTTGAACCCGAAGGAACCGTGTTAATGCGGAATGCGACGGGCAATGCAATGATTGTCCCCCTGAGCAACCAAATGTTATGGGAGCTGGAATGAAAAATATTGTAGCCATGCTCACTCAACTTTCTCAAGCTATGAATCATGCAGCACTTCCAAACGAGCAAAGGAAGGAGCAACATTCTGTTGAATCCTTCATGAGACAGCGTCCACCTTCATTCAGTGGGTCTACTGATCCATTAGTTGCTGAACAATGGATTAGTACTGCTGAAAAGATATTTTCAGTTCTTCAATGTTCTGAGCATGATAAAGTCATCTTAGCAGTGTAACGTTTGGAAGGTGAGGTTGATCAATGGTGAAATCTTATTAAGAATACGAGGCAAAGGGATGAAATTGAGTCCATGTAATGGGAAGAGTTCAAGAACTTATTTTTCAATAAGTACTTCCCTCGTATTCTCCGAACAAAGATGGAGAACGAGTTTCTTGAACTGAAGAAAAAGGATGATGACTCTGTTGGTACCTATGAAGCAAATTTTACAAGACTTACAAGGTACGCTTCTGGTATTATTATCCAACCTGAGAGTAAGATCGATCGATTCTTTAGTGGCTTAAAACCATGTCTTTGAAGGGCCTTATCCATAAGGGACTTCAATAGCTACGAGGAAATTGTTCGATGTGCTCTCAATGTTGAGATGGAGATTGGAGTAACCCATCAGTCATATGGGTTTGATAAGAAGAGGAAAATGGAATTCAAAGGAAAATCGAAAGAGCACATTGAATATAAGATGAGCTTTCCCTTATGCTCAAAGTGTTGAAAGAAACATGGAGGGAGTTGTCTTAAAGGGACAAGTAAATGTTTCAAATGTGGAAAGGAAGGTCATCGGGCATTTGAATGCCGCGATGATGGGAAGAAGATGTCTAGTGATGGAAACAAAGGAAGGGATACACAGAATGAACCTACTACACTTCAATGTTTCAAGTGCAAGGAGATGGGACATTATGCCAATAAATGGCCTAATCCAAGGGTTGATGATGATGGTCGACGTCAACAAACTCTTAAGGCTAAAGACAAAGGAAAGTCACATGCAATTTCTATTAGAGATGTGGAGTACGATAACGATGTGGTGAAAGGTACACTTACCATCCACTCTAAAGTAGCAAATGTTTTATTTGATTCTGGATCCACCCACTCTTTTATTTCTGATGAATTTTATAAGGGTATCACCATATTACCTCAACAATTAGATGTTGAGCTAGCTGTGACAACACCTAATGGCACAACAGTCGCATCAAAATTTTATAATTCTTCTCCGATCAAAGTTTGTGGGAAAGTGCTTCCTGGAAATCTTGTGATCCTTCCTATAGTGGAATTTGATGTGATTCTTGGCACGGATTGGCTTTCTTTATATGGAGCTCATATCAATTGCCAAAGAAGGGAAGTCACATTTCATATTCCAGGTCAATCTATGATCATCTATCGATGCAAGGATGAACATAACCTTCCAGTGGAATTTCCTTCCATCATATGGGTCTTGATTCCACTAAATGAAGGTTATTTATCTCAAATGGTTGGTGAGAAACTCAATATTAAGAATATTCCCATTGTACGGGAGTTTGATGATGTCATTCCAGAGGAATTACCGGGTCTTCCACCAAATCGTGAAGTTGAGTTCTCAATAGAACTCGTACCGGGTGCTTTTCCTATTTCAAAGACACCTTATAGAATTGCCCCAATTGAGTTGCAGGAATTGAAGAAGCAACTCCAAGAGAATCTTGATAAGGGATTCATACGCCCTAGTGCATCACCTTGGGGATCACCTATTCTATTTGTTAAGAAGAAAGATGGATCAATGAGACTCTGCATTGATTATCGAGAACTTAACAAGATCACTATCAAGAAAAAATATCCTCTCCCACGCATTGATGACTTATTTGACCAACTATGAGGAGCTCAATACTTTTCCAAGATTGATCTTCATTCAGGGTATCATCAATTAAGGTTCAAAAGGGAGGATATACCAAAGATGGCTTTCCGTACAAGGTATGGACACTATGAATTTATAGTGATGCCATTTGGTCTTACTAATGCCCCTGCTATCTTCATGGATCTGATGAATAGAGTCTTTAGAGACTATCTTGATCAGTTTGTTGTAGTCTTTATAGGCGATATTCTTGTATATTCAAAGAGCAAGGAAGAACATGAAGATCACTTGAGAATTATATTGAAGCCCCTGAGAAAGGAGAAGCTTTATGCCAAATTTATCAAGTGTGAATTTTGGCTTCAAAAAGATGCATTTTTGGGTCACATAATCTCAAAAGAGGGGATATCTGTGGATCCAGCAAAAACAGAGGTTATCGAAAGATGGTCGAGACCAACAATAGTAACTAAGATCCGATGTTTTCTTGGTTTGGATGGATATTATCGACGTTTTGTGAAAGATTTTTCACGATTATCTAATCCACTCACCAAGTTGACTTAGAAAGGAGTTAAGTTTGTCTGGATGGAGGAATGTGAAGAGAATTTCAAGGAGCTGAAAAGAAGGTTATCCAGTGCACCTGTGCTCACACTGCCTTGTAGTGGAGAATGGTTTGTGATCTACAGTGATGATTCCATGAAGGGATTGGGGTGTGTTCTTATGCAAAATGATATGGTGATAGCTTATGCCTCACGACAGTTGAAAATACATGAGAAAAATAACCCAACTCATGATTTGGAGTTATCTGCAGTAATCTTTGCATTAATGATTTGGAGGCATTACCTTTATGGTGAAAGGTGTGACATTTATACTGATCATAAAATTTGAAATTATATTTTCACACAAAAGGAGCTGAATATGCGTCAAAGAAGATGGTTGGAGCTGGTTAAGTATTATGACTTCTCAATCCATTACCACCCTGGGAAAGCAAACAGGGTGGCAGATGCATTAAGTCGACAAGACCATGCCAGTTTATCCATGATGAGGATCACAAAAGATCCAATATTTATGGATTTACAAAGGATGGATCTTGGAATTATAATGGAAGGGGAAAAATCTTATCTTTCTCAAATGAATGTTCAATCATCTATACATGGGAAGATTAAAGAGGCACAGAAAGCAGATGTAGAGTTACAAAAGAAGGTGAGAAATGTTCCAGAATTCAACCTTGATTCTGATGGGATAATAATGTTTAGGAATCGGGTTTGTGTTCCTCCCATCCCGGAATTAAAGAAGGAGCTGTTGGATGAGGCCCATATTTCTTCATTCTCTATTAATCCTGGAAGCAAGAAGATGTATAGGGACCTGAAAGAGTATTTCTGGTGGGATGGCATGAAAAGATATGTTGCTGAATATGACTCTCGATGCTTGGTTTGTCAGCAAGTTAAAGCTGAGAGACAGAAGATTAAGGGGATGTTACAACCATTACCCATACCCGAATGGAAATGGGAAAACATCACTATGGACTTTGTCACATGACTTCCTAAAACATCCAAAGGCAATAATGCAATCTGGGTCATATCTGATCGACTTACAATGTCTGTACACTTCATTGCTATTAGAGAGGAATTCTCTCTAGATCAGCTTGCCAGGATATTTGTAAAGGAAGTGGTAAGATTGCATGGAGTACGAGTTTCTCTTTTATCTGATCGGGATCAGAGATTTACCTCGATGTTCTGGCGAAGTCTTCAGCATACTCTGGATACAGAGTTGAGTTTCAGCACTTCTTATCATCCTCAGACAGACGGTCAGTCTGAGAGAACAATTCAAACTCTAGAAGATATGTTGAGAGCTTTCTCTATGGATTTCAAAGGTGGTTGGGAACAACAACTACCTTTGGTGGAATTTTTTTATAATAATAGCTTTCACTCCAGTATTCAGATGGCTCCTTATGAAGCTCTCTATGGAAAGAAATGCAGGACTCCAACTTGCTGAGATGAAGTTGGGGAAAGAAAGCTATTAGGACCTGATCTTGTTGATGAAATGGAAGAAAAGGTCAGATCTATTCAACAACACATAAGAGCAGCTCAGAGTCGACAGAAAAGTTATGTCGACAACTGAAGAAAAGACCTAGAGTTTGAAGTGTGTGATAAAGTGTTCTTACGAATATCACCCTGGAAGAGGGTCATGAGATTTGGAAAGAAGGGGAAGCTGATCCCTAGATATATCGGTCCTTTCGAAATACTAGATCGTGTTGGGAAAATAGCTTACCGATTGGCGCTTCCACCGAATCTTTCTCAAGTTCACGATGTGTTACATGTATCTCTACTGAGATAGTACATACCTGATCCTTCACATGTACTTAGCTCAGAAGTTGTACCATTAGAGCAAGATCTTTCTTATGAAGAACAGCCGATAGAGATTCTAGATCGTCGCGAAAAAGTCCTATGAAGCAAGACCACTCGATTGGTGAACGTTTTATGGAGGAACCACCAATTAGAAGAAGCCACATGGGATCTTGAGGATGTGATGAGGGAGAGGTATCCTCATCTGTTTGTTACAAAGTGAAGAATTTCGAGGGAGAAATTCATTTTAAGGGGGGTAGAATGTAACCCCCGAGACTTTTCTGTTAAATATTTTTTTTATGTTATATAAATCATCAATGGAATCTTTTACTACACACAACACTAGCTTGGCTTTCTTTACACGCAATCGCGACCTTCCTCGACAGCTTCCGTCGTACGTAATACCGAGTTTCACTAAACAACGATATACTATTAAAATATTATTAAAACTAGCCGTTATGAATAGTAATAACCACTTTTTGAAATTTTATAATTTTTATTTTTCAAAATGGACTTCATTTTTGGATTCAGAATATCAAAATTAGCCTAGGGTAAAATTTCGGTATTTTTCTGATAACTTTCAATTTTTGATGAATAGTGAAACCACTAAGTGGTAGTTAAAAAAACAGAATTTTTCATAAAACATAATTTTACCACTTCTGTGAGTGGAATTTCGAAAATCCGAGAGACACGGTTAATATCAAGGACTAAAATGTGGTTCAATGGGATTAAAATAATATTTTGTGAACAATAACTTTTAACTTTTATTTACCACGGTTAAAAGTAAATAGGGTAATTAAGGGTAAAAATGATTTTATTATTACCCTAACACATGTCCTAATTCTATTGGATAAGTTTAATTCGACCAAAAACAACCTTAGGAATAAAATATGACCATTTAGGCCCACTTGGATTAGATTAGGACATTTATTATTAATTTATTTAAAGAAGGGTTAAATAGTTAAAATCAATGTTTAATAAGTAAATCATTTTTAACATGGGGTTATGCATAAGATAAATTAGACTATAAATATTCATTAGAAATATTAAAATATTTCCTACATAATGGAATTTTATTTGTAATTTTTAGACATTAAATAATTTAATTTATTTATGACACAACGATGATGTAGTAATTATCTTATTAATGAAATATTGACATAATTGATGTTATAAATACCCAAATAAATGTAATTTTAGACTTTTTATGAATTCCATTAATTTTATAGGTTACTATGACATGTTAGTATTGATTTAATTAACTTTGTTTGAACTAATCATTCTGTTATTATTTTCACAAAAATCAATTACTAAATAGTGTCAAAATTGACATAAAATAGTTTTTAAAACAAATATTATATTATTAATTGTTATTTTGTTCCTAAAATTATAAAGTTTGGCCAAAGGACATAGATAAGGTTATATATATTAATAATAAACAACTTGGGGTTCGTTTGGCTGATATAGTAAGTTTAGTAACCTTATAGTGTAAGAAAACAGGAACACAAGGTAAAAGTTAAATTATCTAACTTAAAGCTAAATCTAAATGATAAGGTTATAATTGATACCTAAACTTTTCTAAATTCTATCGGATGAGAGGATTTCGACCCATCCCCACCTTAGCTTCTAAATATATCAATTTGGAGCTATTTAAAACCGAACATGACTTTATAATAAAATAATATCTTTAGTTTTCCCAAAGGTGCCCCTCTCCTCCCTTATAAAAGGGCACCTCCTCCCCCTCTTGATCACACCACATTGAGCCATCATGCTCGGCCAAAACCTTCTAATTACTCCCCTACACTTCCCTAGAGACATCCTAGAGGTCCTGGTCTTATTCAAAGACCAATTTTAGTGCCCTAAAAGAAGGTCTCAAAGAAGCACTTCAAAGAAGAGGTAATGTCCGTTACCGATTCTTTCATCTTTATTTCTTCTTCCAGTTCTTCTTCTTTAGTTGTTTCATTATGAAGTAATAACATCAGTATCACTCATATACGGATATTTTATTATAAGTATGAAACAACCCTATTTCACCATCAATCCATCTTATGGAAAAAGAAATCACCGCGCGTGCGTACGTACGGAATACCGTCTCCACGCCGTGGTGTAATCTATTTTCCACCACTAGCATACTTGGATGGGTATAATGGTGTAAATAATGACTATATATGACTATTATAAAGTGATACTGATTCTGAAATAGTATACATACAATCCAATACAATTCCATGATCATAGTAATGATATCATCACTCGTGCGTACGTACGGAATACCGTCTCCACGATGTGATGCGACTCGTTCGACATGATCTTCATTTCATAATGATTATATAAATGAATTGAATGAATGAATATGATATATGTTACACTAATTCCATTCTGGAAATGAGGTATCTATAACCTAAAGAGAAGAATAAGAATTTATTCGACAAGACACACATAAGAACAAAAAGTTATAAACACCCGAATAACAAGTAGCAATGAAATATTACTACTAAGAAGCTAAGAATATGACCATATATGATATCATAAAAATAAGTATGATTGTGTAATAAGTCAATAACATTATTTAAATCATTATATAAGAGGTTCGGACACGTACTAAGAATATCAGACCTAAGGTAAGGGAAATATCACAATCTCATTTTTATCCGAGATTGTGTATACTTTGGTATTTACTGGGGTGTATTTTATCATCCACATCCATGTTTCTTCAATATGTAATATTATTTCCATCCACCTACAATTGTTTAAATCCAATTTTACCCTTCGGTGAGATTTTAGTAAAAGATATGAAAGGAATCTTTTGCCATTTTTCGTACGAGGTACTTTTTGACTTTCCGAAAAAAGTACGTGAAGAATGTTTTTTTAACTTATACGGCATGAATGGATTTTTAAAACATTATTTCCAAGAAGCTTCTTTTACAAGTTTTCAAGTTTATTTTTAATCAACTTCTTTTAGTTTAAAATTGTATGACATGTTAATAAAGGAAAATGTTTTTGAATTTGAAAGGAAATTTTCCTCAAGAATGGAGTTCAAGTGTTTTATCAAAATTATTTTCCATCTAAGATAATATAGGGTTCTGTTTATATCCCTATTATTACATTAATTTGATTATGTTGTGATGGAATGATTTTTATGAATTCCTTTATCTTATATGAATTGTTTTATGATGTTACGATGTTTATGATTCCCATTTTTATTACATGGGTTATGCAATGATGTATGATTTATGATTTTGTGGCACACTTAATAATGGTATCATTATGAGATGGGTGGGACCTATATCTCCCTCCAATGCATTGGGTAATGATTTTATATCTCATGAGATAGACATGGCTAGAACGGTAGGTTATACCAGTTCAGTGAAACAGGACTGAAACGGGGAGTGAACTCGGTTCAGAAATGGACTTTGTCCTCTAAGATAGTCTTGGCAATGAGTCTTGACTAATAAGAAATGATTCTCTATGATTATGTGTGTATTCCACAAAGTTTCATGTTTTAAGTTATGATTTCAATTTCACTAATATGATTTATCCCATGTTATGAAATTATGCTCTCTTTTGCAGGTTAAGATTTCCAAAAGTTATGTTCTTATGAATATGATGTGATTGATATTTTTTTGTTACCCTTATTGAGAATTTGAGCTCACCCTTTTGTATGTTTTCTTTCCCCAGGTCAGGAAGAAGGTTATTAAGTAAGATATGCCAAAAGGGACTATATATATGATGAAATAAATGGGAGACACTCTAGATGCTTTATGAACCAGTTTTTTATGTTTCCCAGTTTCTAAAGACAATATACATGTATGTTCCTTTCGTGGATTTGTTATATGTTGTAATAAGTATGCGTCAATTTTGAAGTATTAACAATGTATGTAAAGTATGGGTCGTTATACCTGTCTTGATGGGGATCCCTAACCACAAGTGCATTGTCAGGTTCTTCAACACGGTAGATGGATTCGGCTGCTCGTGGATCAACTAGTGGAACGACCTGCGGGGCGACTGGGGGAACCCAGACTGGGTTCTTCAGATTTCCCCGTCGCTCGGGGGGGTTTGGTGAGACGTATCGCGCCCTCTTGCCAAACGTTCCGGCTTCTGCCCTGTCTGCGGCAGTAGCATGATCAGGGTTCCCCGGAGGCATCTCACAGGGGGGAAATTGTTCCTGCCCCTGCTTCCCTGGCCTGAGATCACCATTGTCGGGTCGTCGCTCTGCGACGCGCTCAGCCAAGAGTTCGTCAACCAGCCTCTTCTGCTCAGCAAGCTACTGGCGTAACGTGGCCTTCTCGGGATCTTCGTCCATTTTCTGCACAGAGGCAGACGGGTTGGAGTGCTTGTCAATTCCGACGTGCTCCTTACCCTTGCCGGTATTTCGACCGAGTACCAGTGACTCGGTGGGTACGGGGAGGCCTAACAGGTTCCTCTACTGATAGGTAACCCTCCCTGATGGGTCCAGTAGTGGCGGTACGCCCTCGGGGGGTATGTCTCCATCATGGAATTCAAGATCGTCTTCCTTGTCCACGACATCAGCCATGTGGACTGCGACCCCTCTCGAGGGAATGTCCTCGATGTCACATAATGAATCGGGCTGTCATGGGATAGGGTCGAAGAGTAGAGCGGCATAATGTCCCTAACCACGGACTTGCACATGGGGGGTAGCTTCCCAGATGATTCTGAGGAGTGCTTTAATACTCTGAACGCATTTCTGTTGAAGGGAGCTCTGGCGGCCTGGCGACTCAGGGTGCTGGGCCACAAAGAGTGCGGCCGCATCGATCAGGCAGCACTGCTCGCCGATTTCATCGAAGTGCTCTTGAATTATGGGGTACACCACCTATTCGTAACGAAGGCGGAAGTGTGTCTCCCATAGGGTTCGACAAAAGCACCCCACTTCTTCAGGGGTAAGAGACTCTGGTACGCGAAAATTCAGCACTACCGTCGCCCAAAACTTCTCTGGGAAGTAATCTGCTGCAAGAATACTCCAGAAGCTCCTGGGCTCGGACATAGGGTCTGGCCCTGTGTTTCCCCACACGTCAATCGAGGGAGGCTGAGGGATGCGTAGCGGTACCGAGGCGGACCTCTGGGAAAACAAACTCAGCGGTGGAGAATACGGCGAACGAGCTGACTGGCCGCTGAATTCTGGGCCATCCTCCGTAGAGAAAGGTGACCTGGACATGATGTCACGGTACGATGGGCTGATAGCCACAGCTTCCGGCACATGAATCGAACTTACCGATGACCAGTCATGTATTCTCTCTACCGCTGTTGGCCCCCAGAATAGCTGTCCGTGATCTCTGGTAGAGGTAGAGGGCGGTTCTGCTGACGATGACGATGATTGCGCGGTCGAGACCCGCGGAATTCCCAAGATTTCTTCCTCCTGGATGTACCTGCGGAGAGAGATGGGAATCTGGTGGACCTCATATTCTGGTAGAATGAGGCTAACACGTCTGGTTCCTGCCCCGGTCCTTGATACGGAGGAGCGGGGAGAAGGTTCCATGGCCGAGTCGCATTCCGCTTCAGAGTCGGAGAAGCGGGCATGTTTGATCTCCACCCGATCCTTCACAGGACTCTTCTTGTGGCGGCGAAGACCCGCTCTCCTACCCCGTGGTGGCTCTACGGGACAGGGTTGATCCCTATCATGGAGTCTCGGGGCGGCGCTGGCGCCATGGCAGAGAGGACCCCCACTCGAGACAGTCGGGGTGCGAGGGGCATCGGGGAAAATGTCGAAGGGTACATGGGGAGGACCTCCATGGATAGTACCCATGTGGGCGGAGCCTCTGTTGGAACCGGCAGGAGCATGGGGGGGTCCTCCATGGTCGATGCGGGCGAAGAGAGGATGATCTTTACTCCTCGAGTTGCTGGGGCGAGGAGGACCTTCGATGGTCGCATAGAGGACGTAGGGAGGACCCCCACGTTGGAGAAGTACCGGATGGACGGTGCCTTCAGATCAGCGATCGGGGGAAGGAGGATGGACTCCATACCCTGCATAGTGGGCGCAGGAAGGGTTTCCGCGCCGAGTTTCACTACCGCGGGGCAGGTCTTCCTTCGGGATGGGTGTAGCACGAGGCATACCTCCATGACGAACTTTAGAGCGGGGAAGGCCCACGCTCTGTGGAGTAGTGGTATGGGGAGGGCCTTCGTACGGGGCGACATCACCGCAGGTTAGTTCGTGGTGATGACCACTTGGGCCTGCAGCCCGGAGAGTCAACCCAGCCTACCCGTGGGGCGGTTGGGGTCTCGATCCTGGTAGGGTGAAGGAGTGCCCCTGCTCAGTGTATGTAGGGTCTTCATGATGCACATCGGCAGTGTCTACGGCCACTGTATCTATCGACGTCAATGCACCTGGGCGAGCATCCTCAGCCCGGGCCCAACGCTGACGTCGGGTCAGGCGAGCTGGTGCAGGTGGTGCAGGGGCATGGCCTGCCTGCTCTTCCTGCGTAGTCGGACGTCGGTGCTGACGTGGCCGGGAGGGAGCTCTCGCCTGGAGCCCTTGGGTCGAGACCCTGAGCGGGCTGAGCCGGACGGCGCCCGCCTCTTCAGCGTAAGGCGAGGAGTCGTTAAGGCATTCCGGGGACAGGCTCCCGAAACGGTTGAACGTTGGGGTGGTGAGCAGGGGCTCCCTGCGCGGCCTGTTAGGGCGGCGTTGACGGCAGGGCCTGGAGGCCTCCAGGTCCAGGTGGGCCATATCCGTAGTTGGTATGACCCCTTACTCCTCGTACTTGCGCACGAGGTTGTTTATCACCCTTCGCTGGATGACCTGTGATGGGGAAAGGGGACGTGGGCACCCCGTATTCCGCGATGTGGCAGCCATCGTGGCGGTAGCGGCGCCATGTGGGGTGGCTGTGGCGATGTTTCCCCTACCACTGCGTAGGCTAACGGGCGGTGATCACGTCTCTGTAACCGCAACCTGGTTCCTGAGAAACGAAGGGATCAACTCATCATCACTGAGAGGAAAAGTATTGACAACCAGTGCCCCATCGTCCTTCCATTCTCCACGTCCATAAGAATGATCCACGCCAACACGCTACAGAACGGAGTGCCCCACGTTCTACTGCCCCGACTTCTGGTGAGTATCACGACAGGCCCACTATTTTCTTGGCGGGACCTGGCGCCAGATATCTGGATCCGGTGACATGTCAATCTACTGGTGTCTCGAACGCTACTAATCTCCATATTGAGGAGAAGAATTTCTCGTCTGGTTCACCATTTCTGTTTCCGACGCTTTCACCGGGGCGCGCGCATCCATCCGTGGAGGACACGCAGCTGTTGCCCCACATTCCCGCTTTCCAAAGGCGGGAAGAATTTGCTCCTTACTCAGGGAAGTCTGCTCCTTGATCGAAACGGGATGATGGGGTGTCAGTTCTTCCTTCCGTGGATTCCTCCTCAGAACTCGTCACCTAGTCTGGGTCTCCCTCATAGATTTAATACATAGTTCGTGAAACTCTTCCCAGTGCCATGTTTCCATGGATTCCATTTAATTAAACTGCTTCTATCGGGACATTCCAAAGGGTCCAGTCAGGGCATCATCCTTCAGTCGGGGGAGTAGTCACGTTGAGGCATCAGTAGCGTGTCTGGATGCTGGGGAACCAGGCATGTCTGTCTATCATCCCTGGTCACAGTGCTTCTTGAGGGCGTGGAAGCCCGAGGCATCCCACATCGAGCGCGGGTAATTATATGTCATAGACACATATCTAAGGTTTTCCTCAGCTTCCCATGTTTAACACAGTGTACACCGCGAGTTTAACGTCCAGCGGAGACGGATCAACCCAACCAGTGCATTAGCTAGGATAGAACGGATTGAGGGATTCCACTTGAAGGGATGCCGATACCGGGGCCAGCCCATGGGCGGCTGTGAAGAGGAGGGTACCGGCATGGTCTCACCGAGATATGACGGTCCAGACGAGAATCGGGATGGGTGATAGGTGGATGAATGGAGTGGAGGGGGAGTGATATTGGACCATCGCAGGGGCGACGGAGAAGTTGGGCTTGATCCTTGAAGAGGCTTCCTACGTATCCCCGTGGCAGGGAATCAAAGTCTGCGTAGTTCGGGATGGTGCCGGTAAACCGACGTGAAGGTGGACCTTGGCCCAATGATTGTCGTCAGTGAACCAATGTGAAGGTGGACCTTGGTCCGATGGACATCGTCAGCGTACCGACGTGAAGGTGGACCTTGGTCCGATGGACATCGTCAGCGTACCGACCTGATGGTGGACCTTGGTCCGATGGACATCGTTAGCGTACCGACGTGAAGGTGGACCTTGGTCCGATGGACATCGTCAGCGTACCGACGTGAAGGTGGACTTTGGTCCGATGAGATATGGGCTTGAACGTCGGGGAGGCTTTCTACGTACCATTCCATGACATGGATCAAAGACTTCGTAGTTCAAAGGGTTTCATCGGTGAACCGACATGAAAGTAGAACCATGGGTCTATTAGTGGTGGGCTTGAACCTTAGGAAAGTTTCCTACGTACCATGCCTTGACATGGATCAAAGTCCTCGTAGTTCGGATGATAGAATATAGTTTAACGTCATGTGGGACGATAGGGAACCCTAACGTGAGTAAACGATGGGCGGTGGGTGTCGGAGAACCAACATAAATGAGGGAAATTGGTCCGACGGGAGATGGGCTTGAACCTTTGGAAGGCTTCCTACGTACCACACCTTGACATGGATCAAAGTCCTCGTAGTTCGGGTTGTGGAATACAGTTTAACGTCATGTTGGACGCATGTAGAACTCGACGTGAATTGGATGACTGGTGGGCTTGAACCTCGTGGAGGCTTCCTACGTACCACCCCTTGACATGGATCAAAGACCTCATAGTTCAAAGGGGGATTCGTCGGTAAACCGACGTAAAGGTGGAACGTGGTCCAATGAGTGGTGGGATTGAACCTCTGGAAGGCTTCCTACATACCATGCCTTGACATGGATTAAAGACCTCGTAGTTCGGATGGGAATGGGTGTGCAGTTTAATGTCATACGGGACGAAGGGAGCATACAGTTTAACATCATGCTGGACGAGGGCGAAACTCGACGTGAATGGATGACCGAGTAATGTGGCTTGAACCTTATGGAGGCTTCCTACGTACAATGCCTTGACATGGATCAAAGTCCTCGTAGTTCACTGGGGCTGGGAGTCAGGGTCGGTGCTCACTGTAAGCCCATGTGAGTCATGCTCGGTGTGAGAAACAAGAGGTTGCAAGGACCTGACGATCACGTCGTGAAGGATGCGTCCGTGAGAAGTGAAGAGAGGCTTACGCGTTAGGCGGACCATGGTGCTGATACTTACTCTAGGATGGAGGCCCAAAGTGCATCATAGCACAACAAAAGAGGGACTCGGGACCAATAATGGGAGGTTCCTCGTTCCCTATCACGCCCTCCACTGACCTTGGTAGTGGGGAAGAACGGAGATGCAGAGGTGCAGCCATCCGTTGGGGAACTAGGGTCGCCCTTCTCCTATGAACATACGCCACTCCAATAAGGAGGATATCACCCCTTGTGGATGGGTGATTCCATTCCTATGGAGACGAGTGGTGTAATGAATGTTCGAGCTGGGGGGACCCTTCATGAGAATCATGAGGTCGGGTCACAGTTTAACGTCATGTGTTGAGGACGTGGTGCTTGGCAGTTTAACGTCCTGCAGATCGGACGAGGTGGGTTCTCTCCGCACCCCTAGGACTTACATAACCGGTACCCTCTGGTCCTTGGGGAAGGGAAGGTACCAATAAGGCCATAGTCGAGGGGGTTGTGGAACGAACCATCAGGGGGTCCACGTTAGCGTGGCCATGCGAAGAAGAAATAGCGGTTAGCGTGCCTTTGTGAAGAAGCATTAAGCGAAGTAACGCTACGGGTGGTATTGTCCATGGGACTTTGAAATCACATCGTGCAAACCTGGAGGGTCGTACAGGAAGAGGAATTGCCAAGAAAAGGAGTGTGCTTCACGACGCAAAGTGCCTTGGCCTTAGTATGGGGCATAGGTGTGAGTGGAAGGTGTTTCGCGAAGTGGAACAGTGTTCACGGAGCACTGCCTCGCGAAGAATAGGTGCCTCGCGAAGCAGCGTCCTGCGAAGTTATGTGATTCATGATGTGTAGCGATTCTGCCTTAGCATAGGGATCACTAGTACATGTTAGGTGTTTCGCGAAGCATAAACGCTCCGTGGCTCCCCGGGTTCGCTTGGGAATCCCCTTCCTTCGCGAATTCCCTTGAGCTTCGCAAAGGGCATCCCTCTCAGAAGAGGGGCTCAAAAAGAGACAAAGAAAAATCATCTCGCGAAGTAGAAGTACCTCGTGGAGCTCATGATTCTTGGGGAAAAGGGTGCTTCGCGATTCGAGAGAGGAGAAGCCGAAAGGTCGGATTGTCCGTCCTCGGGGACTCAGGGGGAGTCCAGTATTTATAGGGAAGGGCTCTGCGAAGCAAAACTCATGCGCCGCCTCAGGTGCTTCGCGGCGCACTCGCGAACGTCAATGGCTTCCACGAAGAGTTACCGCCTCTGGAGTTTCATGGCGGGCTCACGAACGTGAATTGCGTTCGCACAGAGTTATCGCCTCTGGAGCTTCGCGGCGGGCTCGCGAACATCAAATGCATTCGCGGAGAGTTACCACCTCTGGAGATTCGTGAGACCGCGCTGCTCGGGGTGCTTCTCGGTGGTGCTTCGTGTCGGTGCTTCGCGTCGGTGCTTCGCGAGGCAGCGCGCCAGCCTTCTTTTTCGTCCCTTCCTTTCGTGCCATATTTTGGCGCCAACAGATAGTAAGGATGCTGAAATTCTTAACTCAGATGTTGCATTGATCAAAACTGAATCTTCATCTAATGTGGCTGCTAGGCAGGTATGAATTTCTTATTTAGATCTAGATCTTCTTCTCAATGCCTTACCTATTGTTCAAGTGAATCCTCCTATTTGTATTCCCGATTCAGCATGCAGTTATTTTAATTTATCTCAAAATAATTTGAATGACCTGTCTGCTTTGAGCTCTGTCAAAACTGATTTATCTGCTCCTATTTTTATTTGCAATGTATTACCTGCTACAAACATTTCCCCCACAGCACACTGATCTATGGATGCAATAAATGATCCTAATTGAGATGATAATTTATTGGAAATTTATGTATCTACAAACATTTTAATTAAATAAAACCTCGACAGTTTGGGGGCACACATTTCTAGTCTATCTGTTGCTGTTAAGACTGGTTCGGATCCTTCTAACAACTGTTTGATCCCTTCTAAAATAGTGGGTGTCATGGCTTCTTCTAGTCATTTATTACCTGTATATAAGACTTCTTATTTCTTAACTTATATGCCCATTTCGGGTAACAGAAATGATCCCGCATCTATGTTGACTCCTTTTTTTGAGGAACAAAGTAACACTTTTAATGGGAAGGAAAAAATATTCAATGATAATATGTCCCATGAAATTCAAGATAAATACAATCTCAAGGTCTCAAATATTGAGGATCTTCTTCACAATTCCAATGGCTCAAAAACTCCCAAACGGAAAGTAGGAATACCCCCTAAGGAAAGAAATATCAAAGAGAATGTTAAAAAAATGGTGTTCCAACCCTGGAATTATGTTTAAATGAAGATCTTGTATTGTAATAGTCCGAGATTGGCCAATACCAACACTATGAGATCCCTTAAATCTGTGGTTTTATAACACAGACCTCCTCTTATTAGAATTTATGAACACAAAAGGATTTTTTCTCCAAACATTACTAGTTTGGAATCCCTTGGATTTCACATAGTGGACTATAATATCTGTTTCTCTGTAGTCAAAATCCTCTGGTTTCTAGAACACTCATCTTTAACTAACATGTCTCTAGTTGACAAGTTTGGAGAACATGTGACTTGTTCCTTCAATGTATCTATTCTCCATCATTATTTCTCTTTTGATTATGCCAATAGCAGTTATCAAGATCAGTGGAGACTATGGATGGATATTGATGTCCTTTGCTATGTTATCTCTAATCCTTGGATTATTCTTGGGGACATTAAATCCATTATTCATTCGGATGAAAATATGGGTGCAATTTTTAATGCTATCTCCTCTATGGAATTTAAGTCTTGCATTGATTCCAATAATTTTCATGAGATTAATCTAGTTGGGGATTAATTCACCTGGTACATGAGTTTCTTAAATAGAGTTGTTTCTAGTAGGATTGAAAGGGATTTTAGTAATAAAGCCTCTCTTGACCACTGGGGATACATTTCATGCAAAAATCTTCCTATAATTAACTCTGATCACCATCCAATTCTAGTGAATCTGAATCGTAAAGAATCTAGATCTCATCTAACCATCCGATTTAACAAGGCTTGGGTTAATCATCCTTACTGTGCATCTATTGTTCAAAATACTTGGAATTCTTTCAGTTCAGGTCATAATGTGTTTGTTTGCATATGAAAAACTAAAATCCCTTAAAATATCTTAGAGAACATGGAGCAAAGATTAATTTATCTTTATTGATCAGGATATCTCATATCATTAAGACGCTCTACAGCATTTTCAGGATCAATATACAATGAATAACATTTCCAATGGGATCAAGGAATATTCTGAGATTGTTTCAATGTTTAATGAACTCTTGAATATGAAATATTCTTTGAAAAGGGACATTTTCAAGGATAAATGGTTGAAGGATGGAGACAGGAATACTAAATTCTTTAACTCTTTACAGTGAATCAAGATGGTTTCATAACCTCTCTCGATGATCAAGAATGGGGATCAAATTATTAACAATGACATGGATATTTCATAACATGTCATCTCTTATTTCAAGGATCTCTTTAATGTTCCTACCTCAAATAATGAGCCGGTGGAGGGTATCATTCCCAAATTGGCTATTCATCAGGATAATATCAATCTCAATTCTATTCCTTTGAGCATTGAAATCAATGAAGCTTTCTTTAGCTTCAAATATGAAATCTCCCTAGGTCCATATGGTCTTGGTAACATGGTCTTTAAAACATATGGGGACATTATTCAATCTGATGTTTGTAAACATGTGATTCATTTCTTTAAGGGCTCTTTTTCACTATGCTTCTATCTCTTGCCAAGATATCAGTTGGGGGAAATATTCTGTCTACATTGGTAAGAACATTACTGATTGAAGGAAAAAAAATTGTTCATGAGCTAAACGTCAAGGAAGGGGCTCTTACCTACAATTATCTAGGGTTTCCCTTATTTTTTGGGAAAGGTGAAAGCTTTCTATTTCACAGATATTGTCAGTAAGGTCAGAAGGAATATTTCTACCTGGAAAGGAAAATCTCTCTCCATGGCTGGCAGGGTATGTTTGGTTAAATCTGTTATTATCTCCAAACTTGTTTATTTCTTTATAGTTTAAAAATGGCCTTTTTTTCTTATAAAAAGTATCAATGTCTCTCTTAGGAATTTTATTGGGAGTGGTAGTATCTTCAAAAAAAATTGGATACGGTTCCTTGGTCTTATTGTTTCAAACCATATGATGTTGGGGGATTGGGTATCAAAAATCTAGTGCTCTTTAATGATTCTTTGTATGATTCTTTCATTTAGAGAATTTTTAACAGAAACTCTGATAGTTTACACTTCCTTCGGAGAAAATTCATGAACAATCTAAGGATTATTTCTTTTAATCACCTTGATTCCTCTATTTGGCCTAATTTCAAAAACATATTTTTCTCAATTGATTCTCATTTAGATGGTTTTGCTTAAAAGACTCATCCATTAATTTCTGGAAAACCAAATGGAATGATAATCCCCTGATAGAGTTGGTGATGGATGAAAGAAAGATGGTTATGGATATTACCATCATGGATCAACTTTAAGCCTTAGAAAGTCCTCCAAGTAACATTGTTAGCATTGATATCAATTATTGTTTCTCAAACAAGAAGGATTTTTGGGAATGGGAGCCTGCATCTAATGTTATTCCCTCTTCAAGTATTTATTATGAGTTCTCCTTGAATTCTAGCTTTGGTACCAAATGGATGGGGAACATGTATAAAAACATTATCAGAACATCTCGCTCCAATTTGGTTTGGAGAATTTCTCATCGAAAGATTCCAACTGATTATTATCTTCAACATTGTGGTATCTCTTTATGTTCATCATGTGTTCTTTTCCAACAACACAGAGAGGATTTTTATCATTTTTTACTTTGTTGTTCCACTACGGCCTCAATGTGGAAGGCTTTAGCGGACATATTTGAAATATAACTTCCAATGATTTCCTCCATTGTGGACATTATTCGATGATAGAACTCTCTTGATCATTCTTAATAATTTTTGGATTTATTTCAGGCTTATTCTTCAAAATTTCTACATTATTTATGGTTCTATAGGAATCATATTCTTCATGATAATTAGCCCTTCTTGGTCACTTCTGCTCTCTCACACATTCTTGCTGAGATGCGTGCGGCAGGCCTGCCTAAAAGCATTATAGTGCCAATTCCAATCATGATTTCTCTGTTATTGATTTAATTGGTGTCAAAAGTAATTTTAAACATTAATATGGAACTTTTGATGTTCTATAGAAAGATCATATTGTTGGTTGGTAGAAAATTAATTCGGATGGCTCATTGAAAGGGAATCCAGGTCATTCTGGGTATGGTTCCGTGTTCAGGGATCATAAAGGACTTGTGATTGGTTGTTTTTGTAGCTCATGTGGTATTTCCTCATCAATTGATGTTGAGATGATGGGTGTTATTGTTGCAGTGTAACAGGGTGAAAATCATGGTTGGAATAATCTCTGGCTGGAGAGTGATTCAACAAGGATTTTCTCTGCCATAAGGGATGGATCATGTCATATCTCCTAGAAACTTCATATCTAGTGGGTTAACTGCTTAGACTCCCTTCAATCTATGAATCATATCATTACCCATGTATACATGGAAGGGAATTCTATTACAGATGGATTGGATAAAAAAGGAGTTGAGGGTGCTGACTTTATTTGGTATGATAATCTCCCTGATGTTTTCCCCCTCTTGAAAAGGGATTTGGATAGATCTCCTATTTTTAGGATCATGTATGTCAGACTTTTTATTTTAATAATGGGGCCTTGCTTTTCTGGGAAAGGTCTCATTATCTTTTTAAAAAAATTATATGTTTATATTTTTCATATATGATTATATTTTACGTATATGCTTATATTATATTATATATATATATATATATATATATATGATTATATGATATATATGTGTTTCTGTTTATATATGTGTTATTTTATATTATATATATATATATATGTTTATCTCCAAATTAATGTTTTTGGTATCATTAAAACACTTTTATTGGTTAAGTGTGAACCCACACAGAAACATTACCCCTCTAACACCCTAACAACCCACCACACACACACACACACGTATTTTTTATATTTTATATTTTATGGGTGGATATATATAAGTTTATAATATATATATGTTTATATTATAAATTTTGGTTAATATTATATATTATATATATATGATTATATATATATTATCTATATATGTTTATTTTATATTATATATATATGTGTTAATATATTATATTTTATATATACATGTTTATATTTTATATATATCATATGTTTATATTTTATGTATATTATATGTTATTATTCCATATATATCAAATGTATTTATTAACATATATATATATATATATACATGTTTATATAAATATATACGTATATGTTTATATATATGGGCTTGTGTGTGTTTGTATTGATATATGTGCATGTACACATATATATAATTATATATATATATATATATAATTAACCACATTTTAAAATTCTGGTATAAATGCTACAAAAATTGTCGCGAGTAGATAAAAACGGGACAAAATTTAAAATTTATATATGTTTATATGTATATTTATAATTAGCGATGTATTAAAACGCTATAAAAAATTCCACCAAAATATCCCTGATTTTTAAATAACATGATTACATCTAAAATATATATGTGTTTTGATATATTAATATATTCACATATATGTCTTTGTTTTTGTGTGTTTATATATAAATATGTGTGTGTGTGTGTGTGTGTGTGTGTGTGTGTGTGTTTATATATATATATATTTATATATTTCTAAATATGTATTTACATCGATGTGGGATGATGAGATATATAAATATATATACTTTTACAAACATTTACTGAAAAACGTCACTAAATTCGAAATGTTCCTGAAAATAATTTGTAAATTAAGTAGTTTCCTAATAAGGATCTCTGAATTTACAACATTGTTTTATAAATTTCACTTAATTAGTGATTTTTGGTGAAAAATGAAGCAAAATTAGTGAAATTTAATGACATGCATTGAAAAATTAGTGAATCTTCTTGAAAAAAATTACGGATTTAGAAACATTTCCATAAAAACATCACTAAATTAGTGATGTTTCCTAAAATTGATGCTAAATTAGCTACATTTTGAGGAAATGAGTCTAAATTAGTGACATTTTCTTGAATGTTTCAAATTTAGCAATGGTTTTTGGAAGATGATACTAAATTTAATAATTATCAACATTTTTAAGAAAACATATCTAGAAAAATTCACTTAATTACTTTTTTTTGTAGTGATATAGAACTAATGCTTTGGTGTCTCTCCATGTGATAGGTGGTTCTATGATATTTTCATCCCAATCCCCTTTTATGTGTTGTTTTAATGTTTTAGATCCTATATAGGACTATTAATGACATCTTGAGGGTCACCTTGTGGTGGATATGGATAAATAGTTGGTTTTCTGTGGATCGTAGTGGTATCCCATTTGGAATTCCTAATCCCACTGTGTGTATTTTAGGATAACAGTACATGTATTCATAAAATTTTGGGATTATGAACTTATGTTACTACAAGTCATGACCTTGGGATACATGTCGTATTGTGAGCCGCAGTCATGTAGCTAGGGATAGGGTTAGGATTTTCATGTTTAGGGAGACATCTATCACTACTACAAAAACGTCCTATATCAGCGCTAAAAAGGGATTCAACAGTGATAAAAATCATTGTAAAGCTCAGTGCTGATAAAGGTTTTCCCTTTTATCAGCGCTCAGAAAAGTGCTGACAAAGGCCCTGTTTATTAGCCGTAAAAAGCGATGATAAAGGTCAAAAAGTAAAATAAAAATTTAACAATAATTAAAAATAATGTGGGGGTGCTTTTATCAACGCTTCACACCCCCTTTATCAGCTCTAGGAGTTCTCCGATGTGCTACCCTTCCGGCGCATCCTCATACGCGTGCACCCCCTTCGCTTCCACCTGAACTCGAACCCTGGACCTCCCACCTTTCGCGGCTGCACCTTTACCACTAAGCCAATTCATTTTGTTCTCTATTTAATAATATGTATATATATATAGTTATATTTATTCATATATTGATATAGATTCATATTAATATAAATATATTTATTCATATATAAGTATATATATATTAATTCGTATATTAATATATTAATATATATATATTTAGTTATACATTTTTATACCTATATTTATTTATATATTAATATATACATATTAGATTAGTTTTAAATACAATTATGAAAAATATGTTTTTATGTGAGTTTATCAATAAATATATAAATACATACATACATACATACATATATATATACAACACACAGACACACAGACACACAGACACATAGACACATATATATTTACGAATAAATACATATATATGTGTATTTGAAAAGCCATAGAATGTACTTATAAGATTAGTTTTAAATACATTAATGAAAACATATGTTTAGTATGTGTGTTTATAAGTAAGTAAATAAATAAATACATATATAAATATATACAACACATGTACACACACACAGACACTCACACACACACACAGAAACATATATATTTATGAATAAATACATATATGTGTGTATTTGAAACGCCATAAAATATTAAAACGACCATTACATATAATCTATAATCCCATTATAATTCCACAACATATAAAATTGAATAAAATGAAACAATCTTCGATAAGATATGTGGTACAGACCTAACAGACATCAGAATCAGAAGTTATACTTGTTTGAATGATAAAAAAGCAGGGTATCCCGACTAAAAACTCAGTTTTTAAGGCCTTATGGGACCTTTTTGGGCTTGAAAAATGTGACAGGGGCTCTGTCCAGTCACCTGGTTCTAGAGCTCGTCGTCGGCTTCGATTTGATATGTTGTAGAGCTCAAACGGACACCCGGATCAAATGTTATGGCCGTTTGAAGTTTGAGTTACATTTTCAACTTATTTTAGATCTTTTATTAATTCTTTTGATTTTTTATGTCCTCAAATTGTTATTAAATGATTTTTAATCGATAATAATTATAATATAATTAATTAATAATATTATTTTAAAATATTTTGAAGCCATTTTTACTAAATTTATTATATATTAAATGTAATAGTCTATTTATACGAATCTATAACTTATTTAAAATATATATATTGTATTTATATCAATATAAATATACTTATATAACAAAGTATTATTTTTCATGAAGAATTTTTATTTGAAACTTAAAATTTATCAGCGCTCGGGAAAAGCACTGATAAATCCCCCCTTTATCATCACTACTAAAAGAAGCACTGATAAAAGGGTCACCTTTATCAGTGCTAAAAAATGCCCTCATATAGGGGGTTCCTTTATCAGTGCTTTTTTTAGCGCTGATAATGGCCCCCTTTTTCAGCGCTTTTTTTAGCGCTGATAAAAGTGAAGTGCATCCCTTGCCCATTTTTGTACTAGTGCATATAGAAGCAATGGTTCAGGCACATTGGAATGGTTTGAGTTACATGGGCCTAGAGAGTGAATAGGGACTAGGCCTAACCATGTGAAACACTCCATGTTCCGAGGGTACTCATCATGTGTGGAAACATGGAGTGAAATTCCATGGGTGGGCGAGGACACCCCAAGAGCATTAGATGAGGTAGCACTCCAAGTAGTAGTGGTTATACACTAAGTATTCTCCTTTATACACACCAAGTACCAAGAGGTGATAGGGTCCACAACCAAATACAAGATACACATTATGTGAAATGGTTAAACATCAGGTACATCCCTTGAAGACGTATCCCTCATTAATTT
Source organism: Viscum album (assembly GCA_963277665.1). NCBI lineage: Eukaryota > Viridiplantae > Streptophyta > Magnoliopsida > Santalales > Viscaceae > Viscum > Viscum album. Next base: position 2,092,569,686 of record OY728151.1, read on the forward strand.
ACTTATTCTTCAGACATATATTGGACATATAGTTGCCTATATTGAGTATTTTTTTAAATAGGACATGATGGTTTCCATGGTTCTAGTGCTAGGAATGTGATAAGAGGTGATTATATCGGTAATTTCTATTAGTGAAATGAATAAAATTATTATTTAATTGAGTTCCCATGGATTATTCCTATGATTCTTTTGTGGGGTGTCAAATCCTCATCATATGATCATGAACCCCATATGGATTCCTCATGATTTTGCTGTGTGGGTGAGTTATCTTAGATTTATTTAGTCTCACTCCACAAGAATGAGGGTTTAGTATAGAATATGGTCCCAAGAATTGAACTCCATAACCCTTAGTGTATTAGAGCATGTATCTACCAATGGTTCTTGGACTGATCCTCATTTCTTTTATACCCTATATATAGGGTTATAGAAATTGGAATAACCTAGAATACATGGGAATTGATCCCCTGTCATTAAGGAAAACCCTGTAGGGTATTGATCCCCCCAAGGGATCCCATGTAATTGATATCTATCTATGTATCAATCTCTATGGTGTTTAACTGTGATGTTTTCTCAATGTGGGGTTTATGGAATCAGAATGCCAACACTACAAAAGCATTGATCTCATGCATAGAGATTCATACCAAATTTTAGTTGTGGCGTGATACCCATTATGTTAATCATGCTTCATATAGGGTATGGATTCCCTCCAATGATACATTTGCATTGACCCCTATATGGGTATCTATATATGATCTTCCTGATGAAGTATTAATCCATAAAAATGTGAATCTTGGATGATTCATATTGTTTTATAGTGTGACTCTTTACATGGTGAGACTCAAATAGTGTTTTATCATGGATGTAGGCCTCAATGGATGGAATGTATGTTCTATAATATTAGTGATTCTGGATGATTTTAATCTCTAATTTTAGACCTATCTGAAATTTTGTGGCTCAAAGAGAGGGATATTAGGGATGAGAATTACATTTTGTCCCCGTGTAGGTTTCTTTGGCTGGATTTATGGTTGGGGACATGATACATGGATTCTGTTATGTTTATATCTTGTATATTATACTATTTCATTTGGTATGTGTTAATTTTTTTAGATACCCTGTTGTGACGTGTTGACAAGTCTTAAATAGCCATCTTGTTTTTGTGATGGTGTTTCTTTTTCTCTCTCACTTGGGTATTCTCTTTTGGGTTCTGTTCGAGTGGGATACTTCTTTTTTGTTTCCCCATTTCATTTGGGATATTGGGGCTCCTATAAGTTATTTTAATACTCCCACCTATATAATCTCTACCCACACATGTCTATTATTTTTAATATTATAGGAATCATAGTACTGCCCTTGGAGGATCAAGAGAAGGTGGAGTATAATTCTGGGATGGAATAACTGAGGTGTGTACCAATTTTTCTTTTGAAAGAATTACCTCACCCATTTCGAGAAGGATTGAAAATTTTGATGTTTTTTGGTGGGATGTAAATATTCCATTTTTTGATTATAATTACTATCATAATCTCTTTGTGATATCTATACGTATCTATTTATTTTTCTATTAGTTTTTCTATATTGTTTCATAAATATACTTGTCTATGAATTCATTCTGGTTCCATAAGATAAGGACTCCCATATTGGTTTTTTTCTAACTCTCTGCTATTCCTTCTCCCCAAGCTTGTTGGAGGGTAGATTCAGGTTTTGGTGGCTTAGTCTTCCATCGACCAAGTTGTCCCTGGTGTGTCAAGTAATTATACAATGGTATGAGAGGAGGTCCTTGGTCAATAAAAGAGTTAAGAGTTTTCTATTTTTGATATTCGATTGGATTTTTTGGAGACAATGCTATTGTTTCTAGATATCAGATTTCAAGAAAGAGATTCCAATGTTCTATGTAGCAGATGACATATCCGTTCCCTTGGAAATTGATATCCTGCTTGTTTAATTGGAATGCTTATACAATGGATTTTAGGAAACTTTTTTATATGCATCATATAATAATTTTTTGGTTTATATGTCTTTCATGAGTTACATCCCTAGATATTAACTTTTACCATGGAACATATTTTCCTTTTTCAAGAAGTTTCTATGATGAATTTTTTATGTGTTTTTTCAGAAGGAAAAAAGGAATGGACTGATGATTGTTGAGGTTTCCATTAAGAGCCATGTTCATAAGACATTGCTTCTTCTGGGTGGAACTATGGATATAGTTCCAACAATTGATTAGTGTCTAGACCCACCTATAAGGGTTTAAGTGGGAATGGAATGGAATTCTAATAAATTTATGTATCTATTAGTGATGGATTATTGAATATATGTATAATTTGTGTGTCATGAAATTATAAGGATGATATCACTTGTGGTCTAGGTTGGGTAGAACATAAAAAAAGTACCTGGGGGGAAAAGGTCACAACACACGAGGTTTTGACTATGTTAAGGGCCTTGGGAATAACTCATAACTCTAAATATAATTCAATATTATTCATGTCAATTAAATTTACATATAACCGAATAACTTTTCTCATGTCATACAGTAGGAAAATAAATGGTCGAATGTCTACTGAGGATGAGGTAGCAGTTTCATCAAAAAGGCATACAAGGAAATTTACATGTCATGGGGGATGGAGGAGTAGTTTTAGGTGGATGGAAAAATTATTTTTTCCACAAAAAAATACACAAATATTGTACAGGCTTGGATTAGGGTGTTAGTTAATAGGGACATGGGAATCTATAAGCATTGGAGGTTTTTAACCCAAAGGATCTAGGGGTAATTTGAGGTACGATATTTATCCTTTCTAATTTTTCTAGTATTATTCCTAGATAAATTCATAAGATATAATTTTATGACCCCATATTACATAAATAATAATGTTATTGTCAAAAGAAATCAGTGGGTCCCTATATAGATTATTATTTATATGGATTTAGAATCAAAATAAATAGGGAGTCCTCCCATATTTAGACGTGTTCTTTTGATATGATACAAAACCATAATAGTGATTTAGTGCCATTTAAATTTGATAGTGGGAAGTTATGGTGGATGAGATCCTTTTATTGGTGAATTTGGTGTTGTTTTTCGTGCATAGGTGTTGGAGTAGGACAAATTAGGGGTGGATTGGTGGAAAATGTGAAAGGATGAGGTTCAGTTAGTTGGTGTTGGTGACTTGGGGATATCGATTTTGGTTTTGTCTTTGTAGTGACTTCTATTCCTCAGTTTTCGTTTTCAAAGAGTCATGAGTCAATTTCTCTATTTTTATCTCTTATTCAAGACGTAGTGACACTAGTGGTACCTTTACAACATTTTATTTATGTCAGTGGGTTTATATAAGGCTTCGTGAGATGTAATGAAATTTGGATGTGTTGTGACGGCTTGTAAGACCCAATGTGTTCACTTTTGAAGCCCAATGTTGTTGACCTAGGAGGTGGAATAATGCTTGAGGAAAGTTTTGGATGACTTTTTATAGACCGGGTGAATGTTAGGGTGGAGTAACCACACATGAGAATTGATTTTTTCTTTTCCAAGTGGCTAGAAGCGAGATGGTTCTCGATGTTTGGCATGACACTAGGTTATCACAAACTCTAGGTATATGTGGAGTTTGCATTGAAGTAGGATTCCTAAAACAAATTTTGTTTTGTGAGTTTGTTGTGTTGAATTAATGAATGATTAAACATTATAATTATAGTGAGATTGGTGGATCAGATCCTTAATCCCTTTTGGATCAGTTCTGGGTAGTCTTCTTTGGATGCATCCTTTTGAGCTCGGCATGAGGGGTAGCATACACGAGAAATATGATGATATTTCCAGATAATATCCTATAGTATTGGAATTATGGGATTCTCTTGAGAAATTATTTATAATATTATAGTGATCACAACATAATATGTTCCCTATTGGATGTAAGAGTGATGGTATACCTTTGGAAGGGTTTTTTGTAGTTAAATCATGATAGTCACCAAAGGGCATGTGTCTAGTTGTAAATTCACACAATGAAGTTCTCAATATATTGATGAAAAAATGACTAACTAAAAGAAAACCCTTGAGGATGAGGCAAATGAAGAATATATATTATTGATAATTTATTCCCTCTAAATTCACATCATGTAAGGGGGAATATATTGAAGGTTATTTTAGTGAGTTCTCACCTGATGAGAGATATATTTGACATGTTCATGGTATTTTTTCCAAAGACAGGGAATATGTCACCCTTCCATGGATAAATGATGACACTAGACACATGGAGAGCTATTTTTCAAACATGTTTCTTCCCATGGTAGAACACCCGGGTGGGGGTTGTGAATGGAAGAGACCATCCAGAGGAAGATCAGGACTGTAAGAACTTGGAATGGGTTATTTTAGATCGATGATTGTAGCCCTTGTATATTGTTGATAACATCTTTTATTCATTTTGGTCTCTCATAATATATGTTTATAGATATTTTTTTCGTGTAATCATTGTATCATTAGGTTTTATAGAGTAGTTATCCACATATTGTGTCTGTTAGTGAGGTGGCATTCCACTAGACACTCTGACCAAAGATCGATCAGGTGTGGGGTGTTTACCAACTGTCATAGATAAGGATATGTTTTATTAACTATATGGACAACATAAACATGGATATCTTGGGCATTGAGTGTGGGATATTTTTCTAAGGAACCATGTGAAATTTGGGAGGCCCCAAGAGAATACCCTTAATGGGCCTGTAGCTTTCCAAGGTGCATGATTTTTTATAATAAAATAATATTCTTGAGAGCTTGATGGTGTGGGATATCCTACTATGGGCATAGTTTTGTCCATTGTGGATTTCGTTCATACTTTCATGATGAAAATAATTTTAGGTGGGTAGGGATTAGTGACTGTTCTTTTTCCATGTACGACTTCATGATAATTTTAAGAATACTTCCAAAGTTAGGTGCTGATTTTGGGTGGAATTCTGAGTCCTGGAGAGCCTCAATATAGTGATATGGAAAATATAAAATATATTTTATCACATGAGAATATTTTTGAAGATAATTTTGAATAAATCTTGATTTGTTTCATGAATAAAAAATATGATATCATGGTTTTGTCTTGAATATGGGGATTACCCAATGCACAACATAGAGGTTGTCATTATCGTGCGACAAGTTAGAGGATACCGTTGGTGTGGTATTAAATGGTGATTTATTAATTTAATAAAATAAAATACATCAACCTACCCCCACATCTCATTTTCTCTCTTATTATGGAAGGGGATTGAAGGATCAACCATAGTGATAAATGGACTATGGAGGAACCGAGGTTACGAGGTGCCTTCAAAACCCATTTTTTAAACAAATCACCAGAAGATCAAAGTATAAAAGATTTTTGGAATTTCATTTGATATTATTCCTCATTGATTCGCCATGAGGTGGATGAATTTATGATCATTACATCTAGATCCATGTTTATGAATTTTTTAGGGATCTAGAGCCCTTATAGGTTTATTAGGGACCCCATGGGGGTCGATCTGGGGTGGATAATGAGAAATCATGGTTTTCCAATGGATCATAGGGGATAGCCATTTGTAATTCATGGTTACATGTTCTTAAATGGAGGCTCAAACACCATGTGTTCTTTCTGTTGAAGGATTATGAACATTAGAGACTATATACCATTTTATATGGTTATACACCATTTAGTGAGACAAGGTTACATGGCTAGACAAATGGATTGCATCTTTGTGTTGTGGGACATGCCCATGTGGGTGTACATTGTTAAATGAAACGAAAATGTGTTTATATATGTGGGAATGGCCAAGGAAATGAGATTGATCTTGAGAAATAGGATCATTCCAAGCACTAATGGTACACATTGTGTATAGAGACATGGCCAATGATGTCTTGTGTTGGTGAAGACATTCCTAGAGCTTCATACAAGGTAACATACAATTTGACAACACGTACACACTATGTATTCAAATTTATACATTTGGAGTATCGAGAAGGGATATGGTAATGGTACAGTTATGAGAGGCATGTCGTGAATTATGGTTACACATTATATACTCCCTTTGGAGACTTATCTATTATGTATCTCCACCTTTAGGACATGGATAGAGGCTTGTGGGTAGTTTATATTGATTAGTTTTCCCCATATGATGTGATGGTTTCTATGGTGTTACAATTAGAGATGTCACATGTTATGACTTTATGCATCACTTCTATTATCAATTCATAGAACGTTATTAGTTTACTGAGTTCCCATGGTATATTACTATAATGACATGGAATGTAATCACATACACATCACAAGATCATGACAACATTGTGGATTATTCAAGCTGATGAATTGTGGGTGAGTTACCTTATTATAGATTAAGTTCGTACTAATAAGATTTCAAGAGTGTTTAGTATGGAATATGATCCTAAGTGTCAAACATTATACCTATAAGGGGATTAGAGAATGTATCATTTTGATATTCCCACATCAATCCTCATTTCCTTCATCCCCTAGTTATTGTTGTCATAATTATCATTGCCAACAACAGAAAAGAATCAATGCAATTTCATACAAGATAAATCTAGTAGGGTATAAAGTCCCCCTAGTGAGACCTGGGCGTTGAACCCCTATGTGTTTATCGACCACTTTGGTGTTATACCATGTTTTTATACTAAGTGGGGTTCATAGAATTAAGATGACCGACAATACAAGTGCATGGATCCAATTCTTATCGAGTTATACTAGATTTAGGTTGTGACGAGACACCCTTTCTATAGTGTGATAACAAAAGTGATCCCTTGGGATTTCCCCCTATCTATGTATTGATATTTGGTCAATCTGATGCATTATTAGTCAGATCATGTGTGTATCTCTAATGATTTGTCTTACCTTCCAGTATGTCATTCTATGTTCTGAGACCTAATGAGTGTGTTACCATGGATTTACACCACCAAGTATGGTGGGGATGTTCCATCAGTTTTTTGATGCCCAATGAGTGTTACCTTTCGGTTGAGCACCATAGGGAATGGAAGGTCTCATAGGGTGAGATATCTGAGATGAGAATTATTTTTGAGTCTCAAGTGGGTTTTTTGGATGGTAGTAGGGTTTGTACAACGATACATGGCACTTATTACAATTATATCTTGAATATTATGGGATTCCTTCTAGTATGTATCATTTCTATTTGAAATACCATGTGATGAAGAGCATAATAGTCTAATGTATATATAGAGCATTCAAGATGGATTTTCTTATTCACTCTCACTTGATTTTTATCCTCTGGAATTTGTTTAGGTATACTATTTTATTTTAGATTCTCCCTTTTATTAGTGGTTTTTGGTGAACCTACTGAGTATTTTCATTCTCACCCCCTCACTAGATCTGCCCAAAGATGGCATATCTTGTGTATACGACACGTATCTTATTAATGTAATTTGAGTAATGAATGATATTAAGTAATAGTTTTTCACATTAAATAATGATGTTCATACTTTTACTAATTTTCCCAGTATCCCACTCATTCTTAGTAGGTTGTATTTTTTTTAGTTTTTTGTGGTCTTTTATTTATTTAATTCCATGTATTATATTTCTACATTACATTGTTTTTGGGATTTTGATATATGTATAATTTTTTATATTTTTTTAATTATATATACATAGTTTTAGGGATATGTATGTGTGTACATGTGTGTAGGATCAATATGTCCTCACATGTGTGTGTTTTTCATACTAGTAAATATTTTAATCCCTCGGCCTATTAGAGATGGGTTCGGGGAAAAGGTGTATTCGCCCTATGCATTCTAGGAGAGCCTAAGTGGTCAGTTCATTAAATAAAAAAATTAATCATAATACTAAAAAAATGTTTATAATCCTTGAGACTCATTCAAAGATTTATTCTTCTTATCATGAGAAAATGAAACAAAATATGGGGGATCAAAAATATTCCTAATGGTTAACATACAGTAGAATATCTCATGAGTAAATAAATAATCTTCAATATAGAATGGTAAATAACTGAAAACACACTCACATTAATCAATAACATTAGCATGAAATACCTAATAATCAAAACTAAAAGGTAACTAACTGAAGAACCATTCCATTAATTCAATAAACTCTGAATTAAATGCATCTAGATATAAAACCAATGTTTAAATATCCTGGATAATTTATATAGATAAATTATCAAAGAATTAAATTATACATTATTGGATTTTATGATCTTAAGAATCAACATACCTCTAATTTCATGACCTTTAAAAATATTGTTTAAAACATTGTGTAAAAACACATCCGATTTGTCCAACTAATTTTCCTCATTAAATCTTTTGATGCATCAAGGGGATATCTATAATCTAGACCCATAGGAAATTTATTATAAAAATTGTTCTCTATATATATATTTTCATATTTAATTCATAAATCAGTATTAATTATTATCTAATATTTGTATTGATTAGTGGACAAAGATTTAGTAATATCTCCCAAGTTAATCAAATAACATTCAATGTAAATACCATATATTAAAAGGTATAACGTTTAGGAAATAATAATATCCATTGTAAAAGAATATGTATATTATATATAAATTTAATTTGTAATTAAAATTTTTCATAGGAAATAGATTATTCCAAGTGAAGGTAAATAATCAAAATTGAATGTGTCATTGTAAATTAATTTTTAAATCGTTGGTAACTTGTAAATTTTAACCACTTGAAGAATAAAAATTTTACAAAACATTAATTTCCATTGTTAAATATGTATTCTTGTTAAATACCTCAATATTTATGTATATACACCATGTAAATGTGAATACGTGCATATTTACAAATACGTCCCAATAAAATGAAAAGTGAGACAAAATATATTACATTGCACTTTCCATTAGTTGAAAATGTGTTAACTATGTAATAACAGATAAAGAATAAATTATTTATAATATAACCATATTCATATTTATAATATCATATATGATCCACTTATATCATTATTAAACATTTTGGTTAAAAATATTTTGTTATTTTCCTTGTTTCGTGTGATAATTACTTTTTTTTATTTTGCATGCTTTGTTATAATGGTTATAGTTATTGTACATATGATATTAATAAATAATCATAATAATGATAATAATGTTATAAATTTCATATTTATAAATTATATAAATTTTTTAAAACCATTATTTATATTTGGGCATGAAAAATGAGTCATATCACTTTGTGGATATTGTTGGTCATACACACACATGACCAAAAATATCATTACCTTAATGGGTGAAATATTAATATATCGTATGATATATTAATTTTATATAACTTATATAATGTAATATATATTATATATATTCATTAAATTTTACCTTATTAAATTCCATTAATTTATATGTGAAAAATTATCTGCATCACTTCACAAGGTTGTGGTTCTCCATACACCCAAATGACATTGTCACATTTTAAAGGTAATGGAATGTAAGAAAATATATGTGATTTTCTAATTTAATAACAATAATTGCATCATAAATATTATATATAGATGTTAAATCCATAATTATATCATACCTTTAGTGTTTATGATAGAAAATGAGTCACATTGGATCATGAGGTGGTAGTCCTCCGTACACACGATTGATAATTTTAGTTCCCATTTGATATAAAAGGAGTTGGATATTTATTAAACCATTGTGATTATAACATCTATTTATATGAGAGCTAATATTTTTATTATATCATCAAGATTTAATAAATTATAAGGAGCTTTAAAAGGAAATTATATAAAATCGATTGCTATAGAACACCACATCTTTTTGGGATAACCACTTTATGTTTCAAAAAATCATTTTAAGGATGAATTTATAAAAAACCAAGGAATATATAACTCTTTTTAGTGGACAAGGAAGTAATTTGTTTTGTTTTGGGCTAGACCAAATGGATTATTATTTATAAAGGAGAGGGGAGAGGGGTGTCCATTTAAAAATGTGGGAGAGGACATAAAAGTAATTTTTGAAAAGAATAAATTATATCAATATTTTTCTCACTAAAAAGGTCTAAAAATGGGTCATTATAGAAACTAGATGTCCATAGGTAATGATATATCCTTAAAAAATGTTTTTTAAAAAACATAGGTCATTTTTATCATATATCATCTTAGATAAACCACCAAGTAAACCCATTTTTACCACAACAGTAGTAATTAATTTATATAGTTTTTACAGCTAATTAAGATAAAATTTTATGTTTAACTTTTATATAACATTAAATATAGTAATGATAGTTATTTAAGTCATTCGAACAAATTAAACTCGCATAATTGGTGGAATTTTATTTAAAATCATACCTTCAGACACAATGAAAATGTTGGGTTTTTAAGCGAAAACTCTCATATGTTTAGAAGATTTAAATATCAATATTAATTTTTAAATTGATCCCACTTATCTAAATTTTATTTAATAAAATATATTTTAAATAATTTATATATAAAATATAATAAAATAATTTATGTTTGATAATATTGAAAAATGAATGAAGGTTTCAAATAAAAGAAATTAATTATTTCTATTCATCAAAAAATAAAACATTTCAGAAATATCACAAAAAAAGAACTCTAAGGTAGTTTTAATATTATTAATTAGAAAATTATTTTTATTTTATTTAAAAAAATTTATGAAATTTTGAAATTAATTTTTTCATAATTTTTCAATATGTAATGAATTATTTTTTGCTAAAAACATAACTTTTTGGTAGACATTTATTTCATTTTAAAATGATTATTATTTTTTAACTAATCAACAGATAACCAATACACATGTATCAACTATATGTTTTCAATAATCTGGTTATTCTATTGATACTTGTCAATTTAATGTCAAATTTATAATATAAAATTAAAAATAATATTTTAATAGAGTATTATTTTTTGTTTAAACATGGTATTGTGTGCATAAAAATTTATCCAATAGATTCAATTTATTTAAATTAAATAAATTGTAATGTCATAATGGGTCACCCAATAAGAAAATTACCTAAATTAACGGTTTGTTATAGAGACATATTTTCCCAAAATCACTAAAAAATTAAGAAAATTCATTGATTAACATAAATTTTCCAAAACAACATATGATGACTTATAAACAGTACCTGAGGACCTCATCTACCTATGTCAAATGAAATCCCTATTGATTTTGACTAATTTAACTATGCTCATGTTGAACCAGCACCATTACCATGAAAAAAAGCAAAAAAATCATTAGGGATTTACACTAGAAACTAAAAAATAGATTCATAGGTTGGACTATTCATAAAATATCCACTAAACTCCTCCAGAAACCATCCCTGACAATCGGAACCAATGGAATGGAATTATTACTCCATTGAATTCACCCAATAATTCTCTATATAATAAAAAATGGACCAACACACTTTTAGAAAATACCAAATCCACTACTAAGTTGAAAACCACTGATTCATTCCATAAACCCCTTATAGAAGGTGTCTCCTCCCTCTATTCCAATGTATCACACCATGAAACCCTGATTCATGGCATGAATGGAGTATAAAAATCCTTGTAAGCTACCTAAACACTCATCTATTCCTCTAAAACACTACCATATCCTAGGAGTTTCTAATAAACCATAAAACTCATCTAAAAACACTATTAATTATTTTTATAAAATGATAACCACATTCTAGGTCCCATTTCTCCAAAATAACAATCCCCAAAATAGAAAATTATAATTAATCCATTGTGTAATAACTAAAAAATTCCAGAGGTCATTACAACATTAATTATAATAAAATTATAATGCTTCTATTAATATTTATAATGCTCTATTTCTAATCAAATAGGAAAAGATAAAGGATCTTTAAAGTGAATTGAATGAAAGAAAAATGATATATGATGTTAATACAGATAACATGATTAAATAGTTTTTATAAAATGTGGTATTAGTTTTGTTTGAGAAAAATATTATTAAAATAAAATTACTTGATCATAAAGTCAAATATAAAAATATCAAAGTCAATTTAGATGAAAATTCAAAATTAGTTGAAAGTGAAAAATCTACCATAAATACTTCCAAGAAGGATATTTGAACAAAAATAACTATATTATGTGGAATGAAGAGTCAGATAAAATTTATATTTCATGATGTTGTATGCCTTGAAGAAATGGTACCATCCAATTATTAAAATAAAATTTCATTAACATATGGGTCAATTAATAGTAATTTATTTAAAATAAATATCATTGAAAATATAAATAAATAAAATTGAGGAAGATAACATCACAACATTTATGATCTGATTAGACAATAATTGTATAATCTAGTTCATCGAGGAAGTCAAATGAGTTGTTGAAATTATAATTTTTTTTAAATTATTCATATTTGGAATGAATATAGTTTAATAGATGATAATTACGTTTGGGTGATATTGTTGGTGCAATGAAATGTCAGATAAAAAGGATCTTGAACTTTAGCATAATATTTTAACCTATAATGTAAAAAAAGGCCAAAAGGGGGAGGAAATTTGTGTTTTTATAATAATCATAAAATAATAATAGGTATATGATAATCTAATATTGATTTTGAGGTATTGAGAATTTATACAGAAGATTTAATGGATATATCCATAGTTATTGTAGTTGATTATTATACAAGGATTTGATAAAAAAATTGAAATGATAATTCCATACAACTAAAAGGTATGAGGTAGGTACTCATTCAGAATGAATCCAAATAATTAGTTTGAAAATATTATTTCCATGAATTAAATAATGTATTCTACATTAAAAAGAAATAAAATCAATAGTGGTGGAAGAGGTTTCATGATGAGCAACTATAAACAAGTCATGATAATTAATGTTTGAGGAATAAAACTAGATTCCAATGAAAGACAATTCCAAAATTAAAAAATTATTATTTTTTAGTGAAAATCAATATAAAAAAAACCCTTTTTGATGATCCAAAAAGTATAAAGAAGTTTCTAAATGATGCATGAGCATATAGTTATCTCAATTAGAAAATGAAATAATTTTGGAGGAACAACATATAAAAATATATACTAAAAGGAATGGAAATTTTCCACATGAAGAGGGTTCCAAAATATTTCTATCCAATACCTCATTTTGAAATGTATGGAAATTAAAATCAATATAGACACGTCTAAAGAAATTAATTAATCTTGAAGTATCCCAACATGATATATTAATGATGATGAATCTAGGGTAGGGGATACATGTTCCATGATGAAAAATACATAGAATAATATTCACATACATTGGTTATTGAATGATTTAAATATATCATTATTCCTTATAAGTTCATTGACATAAAAATTAGAAGAGCTATGGAAATATCATTCAAATATAGAACTAAATGAATTGAGTATCCTGATTCATAATAAAGTCTAAACATTTTTCCGTCGTTAAATAAAAAATATATTTCACTTTATTTTAATTTTATTTGTACTAGATTTCAATGGAATATAATGGGATTGAAATGTTTTGGGAGATAATTCAGGTGGTGCATGTTTTCAAAATAGGAAAATCTATTTGAGATTTCACTTTCTTGAAATGATCTAATTGTTTATATAATGAAGCCTATTTTTTTAAAAAATATTATCTCATACGAAGATGATTAGTATGTCATGAATATACAGTGGGATGAATATACCCATCTTGGTAGTGATTTTTTATTTAATATCATGAAGCATAATTCAAGAATAAGATCATCCTTTATTTAGAATGTTTTTGGATATTCATATTGACGAGGAGGTGGAAAAACTAAATAATAGTTTAATTAATTATAATATCGAAATAAATATTTTCACAAAAAATATATCATTTAAAATCAATATTTTTGTTTCACACTAATATTTAAAGATAACACAATGTTTGATATCATATAATACACACAACACTGAGCATAAATGAAAAATAAAATTTTATGAATCAAATATGAATGTTAAAAATTAGTTATTGAATTGAAGTATATGAATAAATGTAATAAAATTAAAAATTATTTATAAAATTTCCCTACTAAAAAAATTATTAATGATTATAAAATAAACAGAAAATTTTCTATAAAACCATTTTATGCTTCAAAAATATGTTTTCATTAGGAGTTATTTTTAATTTTTTTATAACTAAATATTATAATTAATTTATATGACTTCTTGAAATTATATTTTATAAAAATTATATCATTTATTAAGTAATAATATTATAATTATATGAGGGTTGAACTTGGTGATGTTTCTGAAAATATTGATTTTTTAATTAATAGTGAAAAATACCATATTTTATAAAACATTGATTTATTTCCATTTAAATGTCCCATTTTTAATTGAATTTAATTTTAAATTAACAGAATAATCTTGCAATTATTATTACTCTTATTATTTATATATGACTCATATTTATAATTTTATTTAAAATACGTTCAGTTTTAGGATTCTAAGGCATTTTTATAAAAATAGCTTCCACTACATTTTATGAAATTATATCAAAATTGATTTCAGACACATATAGAAATTGAATAGTTAATAATTGATTCCATATTTGAAATAAGGAGGATAATTTTTTTTTAAATTGGTCAACTTCATCCTTGTCCATATTGAATAGTAACTGTGGTAAAAATTCGCATCTCAGTAAGGGTAAATTGTGTAAATAAGGTAAAAAATATTTTAATATTGTATTAAGATCATTATTATATATTCATTATTTATATTGGGAGACTTTATAATGACTAAAACCATAAAATATAATAAAATATGGAACTATTGTTTAAATTTACTTTTTTAAATGCTTCTATATTTTTGTATGTATTGTGACATTCCAAAAATGTCACTCAATTTCACCCACTTGCGCATAAATTTTATTTCAAAAATCCCTCACACTCAGGGGGTCAATGGTGATGATTCACAAGTGCATAAAATCATAAAATGAGATTAAAGTCATCTGGAATAGAACCTATTCTATTATTAATATTGAATCGATCACCCAGACTTACCTAACTTTCTAAATTATATGAGGAGAAGTTCACCTGTCACCAATTTGGAGTGATCTCCATGTCGTGACCAATGAGTGACATGTACTTATAGATATGATACAATAAGGGAACTAACAAACTAGAGTTATCACTAAGGAAACTAACTCAAAATATGGATTCTTTCTCAACCGTGAAAATTTTGGTTTTTTACATATTATAAAGAGAACCGACATTGTGCAGGGACCTTTCTTCCTCCCTAAAAGAATTTCTATAACCAAAAAATAAATTGAAACCAAAAATAAATTACCACATACTTTCTAAAATTTTGACTCCTACTCTAATAACACCCTTGGAACAAGACCCATCGACATTAAGACTATCAGCCTCACTAGAATAATTCCACTTGATCAACCTCCTTTGAAGAGCATTGCCACTACCTTCAAAACTATATGAAACCATTGAATGGATAATTTTATTGACATAAAAAGTCTCATCTCTAAGGAGGGAACTAAGTTTCCCCACTAACAGAAAAAATGAACTTTGATGTATTTTAATGACCATCAGATACCTCAATGACACCCATTATGTTCCTCCAAGATAACAAAACACCCAACAGGGAAAATAATCCTATGGTGATAATCCTTATGAGTATGAAACTCATCCCTTTGAAACCATGTGTTCTAAAGTCCACGATTCTAGTTATCCACTAAGATAACCATTAACTTCCCCAAAATCTCTCAGGTGATGCAGTCCCATTTTACCATACAAAACAAGATCCAGTCAAGCTTTCTATTGGTCCTCTCAAAGCACATACAATGAGAATACATATATATTCCCTTATTCTGAATATTTATATCCATTGGAATGGCCTGGTTACATAACCTATAATCCAAAAAATTAATTTCCTTCAATATATTCTAGCATAAATTTTTTTTTTCCCACTCATCATTCTCCATCTAAGAGCACATAAAAATAATGTAATCCTAATAATAGAAGGAACCAAAATCATATTATAAAAACACACACCTATCTAGTTTTTTCACAAGAAAAGTACTATCATTTATACCTTCTAATTCTCATCTTGTTTTATTTGAATAATTCAGCAATATATAATCTCTATGAATATGAATCATTAGAAGAAAAATAAACTACCATCATATTTTTCCTTTAAATAATTATAATCTCTTTATATGGCCACCTATCACACATTATCCTCAAAATAGATAATATCACCAACTTTGAATGATCAAGATTCAATTTAATTCTTGAACACTCTTCCTATAATCCTTAACAATCATTGAATATATCATTCATAAACATCTCCAACTAAAATTTTACCTCAATGACGTCCTAATTTAATTAGGCATGTATTCCATGCATGGACTCATACATTATTCTCATGTTGACTTCACCATATCTGGTTGACCTCTAAATTATTTTCATTGAACACAAGTAAAATTTCTCATTCTTTATATTTTTCCATATAAATGATTTCATGATTTTTTTAGAACTCAATGATTTTACCTAGATGTTCTTTAATAAATGATAAAACTAGCATGAAAATAAATTAATGGGTGGTTTTTACCAGTCTGATCCTACCCATAAATGATAGAAATAAATTTTTTTTATTTTAGGATGCGAGTTAAAATATATCTAATGAGGTTCTTTAAAATAATATTTTTGATTTTAACCCTATATATGGGTTCTCTTAAATAATCAATATGACTCTATATTCTTTGAATGGTCAGCTTCTCCTAAATTTAATTCCTTGACTAGTCGAACATGCTTTCATGATATCGACACTATTCTTCATATGATTGATTGTAACACCCCATGATTTTTAAAGAATAATTTTTGGGTTGATGATGTGCGTGAAATAAAACACTGAGATTATATGATAATGTAACACCCAAAGACATTATGCTATATTTATTTTTAATTAAATTAAATCTCTATGACAGCTTGTGATGCACTATGCACTAGGTTTAAACAAAAAAAATACTATAGTAAAATATTATCATTTAAAATTTGACTTTTATAACCAAGATGTAATGATGGAAGGAATAAATATGACTAACTAATTTATGAAAATATATGGTTTAACTAGGTTATTTTTTCTCTACATATTTTGAATAAAAATAAAAATACTTTTAAGGAAAAAAGAATTGGTTTCTGAAAAAGTGTTTTTTCTAAAAGATATATAGCCTCAATTTTCACCGATAAATAAAAATTAATTTTTACCAATTTTAGATGAGATACCTTTAAATTGAGATTAATTTTTTAAATCATCATATCAATATTATCATTGGAATATGTTTCTATATTGTTTTTAAAAGCTTTATTTTTTTATGAATGGTGAAAAATAATGATATTTTTTGAATTTAGGATTTAGTAAAAATAAA
Organism: Viscum album; assembly: GCA_963277665.1. Taxonomy (NCBI): domain Eukaryota; kingdom Viridiplantae; phylum Streptophyta; class Magnoliopsida; order Santalales; family Viscaceae; genus Viscum; species Viscum album. The sequence continues at coordinate 2,092,587,022 of OY728151.1, forward strand.
TCACAAGGATAAATATTATTTTTATCTGGATTAATTTAATATTAGTTCAATTATTTTTAAATTTAGATAATTCAATCATTTTACTTAATTTCATATAGAATGGTTAAAATGAAACCTTATATAATTATGAGAAATTTCTCTCATGAAACAATTTTTTAATCCCGTATATGGGTATAATTTTAAATTTCAATCAAACTATTATTTTAATTGAATTTTAGAAATTGGATTCCTAATTTGGAATCATGATAAAATATCTAATCTAAAAATTTAAACATAATTTTTTATGATTGTGAATAGTTAATGCTTTAAAAATTAATTATAGTAGTTAATGTAATAACGGATTTACATATGGATTAAAATTATAATATTAGGATTAAAATGACCTAAAATGTTTTCTAACACAAATTTTATGTCCTCATTTTGAAAATATAAACTATAATTTTTGAAAATTCTCTATTATGGTGGCATGTGGCATTATAAAAATATCAGTGTAGTTGATTATTTTCAAAAATTCCATATGTGTCTGGACCCCAACTTCTCCCTCTCCTCCACTCTTCACAATTAAAAAGAATTTGGTTTTAGAAAATAGTGGAAAATATAACATCCATAATCTCATAAATATATGAAAGGTCCATTTTTTTGAATGAAAATCCATCATAGGAAGGATTTTTGTGAAAAACTAATGATGTTTTCAGATTAAGAGGTAATGTTATTAAACGAGAATTTTCTTCTTCTTCCACATCCTTCAAATTTTTTAACACATGACTATATAATAGAATCATTATATTACATATAACTATATGCTATTATGTTATGTGTAATGACCCGGAAATTTGAAGGAATTTTTTTCTTAAATTCTTTGGGATTTTATAAGAATGCAATTTCTGAAGGAATCTGATTCTGCGGCCAGGTGTGCCCGGAATCAATTACTGACATTTTGTTAAGCTTAAATTAACATGCCTAAGCAGTTTTACTGAAAAAGTGTAATAACTCTTAAACGATTACTTGGATCAGAAATATGAGGGAACCGTTGCACTCGGCATGGCGGGAATACCCTAGGCATGACTTAAGTTTAGTTGGCGCGAGCCTCCTGTGAGAAATTACAACAATGGCTTAACCGTAAATAAAATAATTAAATAAATTATTTTATTTTTTAAATGCATATAACTCACAAACGGTAGCTCGGATTAAAAATATGAGATAACCGTTGAACTCGTGAGGGCATGGTTTATTTTGGAAGATACTAACTTCAGCCGGTGCGGGACACCAGAAAAAGTTAGGTTTTAGCTGCAAATAAAATAATTAAATGAAAATTATTTTATTGTAAAATTCGTATCTTTTAAACGGTAACTCAGATTGAAAATCAAAGTGTACCGTTGGATTTTTTGGGGCTTGTTTCACTTAGGCAGAGCCTAACCTTGACTGGCGCGGGTTGAGGGTGACTGATAATAATTTTCTGAACTTTTTTCGGGTACGTTCAGTAAACGTACATGTGGGTTTTTCTATCTTTTGACCCGGTGCTCGGAATCGAAATCCGAGGGCACCGATGAAACCGTATCACTGGTAATTGCTTAGGAACAACTTTTCTGAAGGTGCGTTTGCTCAGGTGTTGGTGTAAAAAAAAGCGGGGAATAAAAATATAATTTTTTTTATTTCTTCACTAAGCTGTTTAAGTGAAAATTAAGTTGTGTCTCAACTTAATTTCTCTTCTCTAGGTGTTAGATCCAAGGTGTGGGAGTTGGAGTGAGACCCACCGGTTGTAAACATCCCATGAGAGGATTAAGGGTGAGGTGGGTCCCACACGAGCCCCCACCTTTTCAAATTACCTAACCCCTCTAAACTTTAATTGAGTGACTCCTCACCTCCCACATTAATTCATTCCACCTATACACTAATTAATATGACAACTTACGATCATTTAATTATGTATGTTAGGTTTTGAATTTTGGATTTTTCAAATGGATGGCTTAAGTAATAAAATAATAGGTGTCTTATTTTATCTGGGTTTTAGCTTGTGGAATTGAGTTTTTGGGAGAGTTCTAGTTTTTGAAGAGTTTTATCCTTCCACGAAGAACTCCATCCTCATCGTTGAAGAATGCGAAGAATTCCGGTGCCAACCTTTTCTTCCTTTTTCTCGACGTTTGACGGAGCGACGCCGTCATCCCGCGACAACGTCTACGGAACAACGGAGCTTTCCTTTTCTTCAACAAGCAATCAACCATTGTGAATCGAGGTAGGTGATTTTTATTGGTGAATTCTTCCATCGCCTTCCTTGTTTCAAATTGGACCTCTTTCTATCAATTAACGGGAGGGGGCCGGACCGCACAAACACGATCGACCCTCCTCCCATATTTCTATTGATCAACCATGTTGTGGTTGGGAACGGAGACGGAGCAGTGCCGTCAAACCGCGTGGGATCATGTGGAAAGGATGCGCGGCGTCGTCGCGCCGCGCCGTTGAAGATGAACAAGGTCGCGGCGCCGTCGCGCCGCGCCGGAGAATCACGAAAACACCGCGGCTGGAGCGCGGCCGTGGAGGAGGGGCGTGGTGGCGTCGCGCCGCGCCGGACGGACCACGGACGCGGCTGAGGCCGCGCCGAGTAGGGACAGGTGGCCAGTTCCGAGCCGCCCACATCAGAGCAGGGGGATCGGTCCATGTCGGTCTCGTGGCAGCAGAAGCCGGCAGACTGGTCAGAGGAGGATCTGAGGGTTACGACCCCCGGCTGTCCAGACAGCAGCGACCCCCCCACATGGGGGATGCAGTTACAAATAGGCGGGTGGCAGCCCCCCCCCCCCCCCCCCCCGCACCCCAAACGCTCGGCCATTTCGGCCGAGCCACCAGGTCAAAGCACCAGCACACCGGGCCGGGCCGGGCCACACCAGCCGGGCCGGACCCGTACCCGGGTCGGGTCGACCCGGTTCCGGCCGACCCAGGGGGTTTCAGGCCGAGCCCGAACCCCTATTCTCGGACATTTTTTGTTCAAACGCCAATAACGTGGGCTACAGACCACCGATTGATGCACAGTCAGTTGCGATGTGATCCTTGGATCGAGACGGTCGTTTAGGTATATTACACTCAAGGTTTCAGAGAACATTAGGTATGACTGGGTTGGTTCGAACCCGAAACCCACCAGACCCTCAGAGCGGAAACACATATAACTTGAGATCCAGATGTCTTATTGACGTGCTGTCGACTTTTTTGGAATCCTCACGATGAGACGAAACTTTTGGCACACTTCCCCTGAGGTGTGGATGCATTTGGATAGTGGACGGGTTGGATAATACCTGAAATCCACCCGGGCCCCTGGAACGGAAAAACTGATAACATTCAGACCAGACGTCTGTTTGACGAACCGTCAGCGGCGTTGGTGATCTCATTGAGAAACAGTCCCTATGGATTTACCCTATGAGAGTTCTAGGTACAGATGAGATTCGGCCGAGTTGGTTCGAACACGAAACCAACCGGGCCTCTGGGATGAAAAGGCTAATAACTCAGAGACCGGGCGTCCGATTGACGCACCATCTATTGAATTGAGACCCCTATGATGAGGCTGTACATTGAGATACTTCTTAGTGGCACTTAGAGACGGTTAGAGTATTTCCCAGTAGCTCGTGGAGCAGATCCTTCCACCGACGCGCAGACAGAGTGCAGAGACCTAGTAGCTGGAAGAGCTAACAACTACTTGACCGATTCGACTCGGTGAGTTTCAGATAGCCCAGTGGGGAGCTCTTGGTTGTAGCAGTAGACCCACGGAGGTGGAGCCCTTGGTTGTATCGCCAGACCCGCAGTACTTAACAGACGGAGTACCTCTGGAGGCTATGAGGGGGAGCGCTTGGTTGTAGCGGCGGACCCATGGTGGGAAGCGCTTGGTTGTAGCGACAGACCCACGGAGGAGGAGCTCTTGGTTGTAGCTGCAGACCCGTGGTACTCAACAGAAGGATTATCTCTATAGGCAATGAGGGGGATCACTTGGTTGTAGCGGAAGACCCATGGTGGGAAGCTCTTGGTTGTAGCAGCAGGCCAACAGTACTCGACAAGTGGAGTACCTCATCAGTCTTAGGTTAGTGAGAAGTTCCTCGGAGTCGTGACAGGATCATTTTACACTACAGAGACGGGGTTCTTTAGCAGTTACAGATTCAATAATGAAAATCCTGGTTTGATTTGAGTCTATGATCTTTGTGTTTTCTTCATTATTGAGATGGGTCACTTGATAAATTAGGTATATGTATGGGCATATACCTGGGTAGTGGTTATCCGTTGATTTCATAATCTTTGTGTTTTCCTCATGATTGATATGGATTACTTGATAACATAGGTATATGTATGGGTATATACCTAATTAGAGGTTATATGTTGAGATATTTCATTGTGGTTATCCTTGTTGGATTTAGTGAGACCTTGAGGGTCTCGGGGTCCCTACTAAGTATCTTTATACTCACCCCTGCACGGGCTATGCCCGCACCTCGTTGTGTTGGTTGCAGACGATGGGCAGCGAAGACAGAGGCCGAGTGATCGAGGACTGGACGGTACCGGGAGGTGGACCTCACGATGATACAATATCTGGTGGTGTACTTCTCGAAGAGATTAAACTTGGAGGAGGTTGACGGGCGAGATCATTGTGGAGGCTATCAGTACCTACCCTTCAGGTAGGATCCATGGTGGACGATCCAAGAGCTGCGCTATCTGTACCTACCCTTCAGGTAGGATCCGAGGAGGATGACCCAGGAGATGCTTCCATTCTTCCAGCTGTTTGTCTTTTCTATTGTATTTTTGTTCAGTTGTAGCAGTACTTTCGACTGGGTTTGTATTCTGGCCCTTTTTCTTTTCAGCACTTCTTTTTGTACTTATTGTTTACTTCCGCTTGTATTCTGTGGTTTTTTGTTTACTTTAATAAAGGAAATTCCTACCCAGTTATCAAGATTTACACCTTTGGTGCTAGTCGCCAGCCCCTGGCCTATGGAAGGCGGGATTGGGGTAGTCACGGCACGGGCCCCGAGGATGGGTCGTGATAAAATGGTATCAGAGGATTCAGTTCTACTACATAACTTATAACTCTGATATTACCTTTCTGTGAAACAATAGTGTTAAGGGTACCAAGTGTGGTTTTCAGTTAAGAGAGTCAAGTGTTGGTGCGGCGGCCGACGTATCCGTACACCAGGACCCTGACTACCGATTTCCATCATTGTGCACAAAAACACTGATTGCGTGTGTGTTTCCAATAGTTTTAAAGTCAGCTCAAACCATGTCACCTCACCAGGTATAAATCGTTTGACCGTGTCGTATCTGTTCAGGATGTCTCTATGCAGACAGTCAGTTGGAGTTCTGATATTGTACTCGATGGCGGCTCACCGAGCGACGAGGCTCTGGTGCAGGGCCCTTTTTACTATGTCGGAACCGTCAGGTGGTGTACTAGAAGCACCACCACCCGTTGGGCAGAAGATCCCACCATCCATACTAGCGAACGGTGCACACCGACAGATTGCATTTCACGAGTTCCAGTAGAAGTGGCCTCCGAGGTTATGAGGCGAGGAAGATTCCCAGACAGCAGAGCACTACCTAGAGGCGATTGCTAGAGTTTTTCGCCTAGCTGAGACATCAGTAGAGTGGATGGTGGACTTGTCCACTAGTGTTTTCCAGTGAATGACCATGAGGATGGTCTGCATAGTGATGAGGCATCAGTATGTGGACCGATGCCTGAGATAGTGCCATCGGGAAGTGTGTTTGCTATACATCACTACCTGTGGGTTAGCAGTTACAACCAGCGGTTCTAGTGGGTGACACATGTAGGATTACTGCCTTATATGTGTTCCAACATCAGATACCCTCAAGTTCCAAGGCGAACCTAACTCACATGCGGCTGAGGACTAGCTTGAGGAGGTGGAAGAGAGTTTTCTGGAGCTTATACAGCTTCGGTAGGATGACTTGTCTATAGCTGAGAATTCATCGAGGTGTACCAAACATTCCGGGTACTCGATGAATACGACTTGATCAGTGCTATAGAGAGCGGACCTCTGAGCGTGGTGTGTTTAAGGATATTCACACCATCACTTTTTCCTCTATGCATTCCTACTCACGTTAGGGTGCTAGAGAGAACCTTGAGGTTGAATGTTCTTTGGATGAATGAATACAGCTAGAGAATGTTCGAAGTTGGAATGCAGTGAGCTGGTGCCAGTCTCAAGGACTTGGGCGTGCAAATTTTTCAAGAAAAGGAAATGTTAAGGACATATAAATATGAATAGCAGCAGACGTGGAGGCAGTGCTAGGAGATCAGCATGGGGTGGTTTACATTTCAACATGTTACAACCCCCCGCCTTTGTTATCCCCTCCAGGCTTAGGGAGCTAGAGGGAAGGGGAAGAGAGTAGCTGTTTGCGGTCAAGGAGTGAGACTTAAAGGTCTATAAGGATGATTCCAAGTGCGGAATTTGTCTTCTACTAGCTGTCATAGCCCCCGAAATCGATAAAAATCATCCCTTCCTTCCATGAATCTAGTCCCAGACCTAGAGTTTCCAGTTAAGCCATTTACTTGACCCTCACGTATGGAGATACCTTTGGGAGGAGACTCGATAGTCACACTTACGCCAACGGTGTGATCGGACCCTTGAGGTGAGAGTCTCGGTTGGGACCTCTTGGTGGCAACATCGAGGCCTTACGACGTTAGTTTGAGTATGGATTGGTCAATCACTATTCATACTCAAATTGACGATATTAGGAAAACGTCGGGATGTGTTTCCCTTGGTCGGAAACAATGAAAACCTAGGCAGCACATGATAAACTCGCGCATGGGAGGGTGTAACAGATCATTCTTAAGTCATCCAACCTTACCCTCATGGTAGCAGGAGTTTTGAGTTTCAGTTCTAATCAAGAAAAGGAGACCTCTAGAGTTTGAGGATGGCGACCACATTCTTATACGGGTCTCACCTCGACGAGGTTTACGGAGATGTACCCATGGCGGGGAGATATATCCGAGGTTTAACGGACCTTTCTAGGATCCCAGTAGGGTAGGATAGGTGGTTTACCACTTCACCTTTCCATCTGAGTTGCACCGGGTGCATGAAATCTTCCACGTACCTCGGCTGAGGAGATACGTGCATGATCCTTCACGTATCATTGACCATGGGGAGCTGGACGTTGGCGATGGGGTGACTTTTTCAGAGTTCTAGTAGAGCTTGAGGATCAACAGGAGTGGGTCCTACGAGGATGGTCGATTCCTCTTGTGTGTTTTCGTAGGCAGCACGAGAACCTCTAGGTGAGCACATGGGAGCGGAAGGCTCAGATGCGTGCTCAGAACCACTTTTGTATCCCTAGTTTGTGTTAAAGCTTTACGGGGACGTAAATCCCTGAGGTGGGAGTAATTTATAGACCCGGAAATTTCAATGAAATTATTTTCTTAAATTATTTGGGATTTTACAAGAACGTAGTTTCTGACGGCACCTGATTCCGAGGACCGGTGTGCCCAGAATCAATTGCTGAAGTTTTGTTAAGCTTAAATTAATGAACGTAAGTAGTTTTACTAAAAAAGTGTAAAAACTCATAAAAGGTTACTCGGATCAGAAATCTAAGGGCACCGTTGTGCTCAGAATGGCGAGTTACCTTCGGCGCGACTTATGTTTAGTCGGCGCGGGCCTCCTGTGAGAAATTCCAAAAATGGCTTAACTTTAAATAAAATAATTAAATAAATTATTTTATTTTTCAAATGCTTATAACTCACAAATGGTTGCTCAGATTAAAAATCCGAGACAACCGCGGAACTCTTGAGGGCTTGGTTTATTTAGGCAGATACTAACTTCGGCCGTCGTGGGCCATCAGAAAATGTTAGTATTTAGCCGAAAATAAAATAATTAAATGAAAATTATTTTATTGTAAAATTCATATCTTTTAAACAATAACATGGATTGAAAATCAGTGTGTACCGTTGGATTCGTTGGGGGCACGTTTCACTTAGGCAGTGCCTGACCTTGACCGTTGCGGGTTGAGGGTGACTGATAATAAATGTTCGAAATTTTTTTCGTGTACGTTCAGTAAACGTACGTGTGGATTTTTCTAGCTTTTGAACCGGTGCTCGGAATCGAAATCCGAGGGCACCGATGAAACCACAACACAGGTAATTGCTTAGGAACACCTTTTCTGATGGTGCGTTTTCTCGGGTGTTGGTGTAAAACAAATTGGGGAATAAAAATATATTTGTTTTATTTTTATTTATTCACAAATCGGTTTATGTGAAAATTAAGTTGTGTCTCAACTTAGTTTCTCTTCTCTAGGTGTTAGATCCTAGGTGTGGGAGTTTTAGTGGGACCCACCAGTTTATAACTTCCCATGAGAGGATTAAGGGTGAGGTGGGGCCCACACGAGCCCCCAACATTTCAAATTCCCTAACCCCTTTAAACTTTAATTGAGTGACTCCTCACCTCACACAATAATTCATGCCACCTAAACACTAATTAATATGACAACATAAGATCATTTAATTATGTTTGTTAGGTTATGAATTTTGGATTTTTGAAATGGATGGATTAATTAATAAATAGAGAGGTGTCGTGTTTTATCTTGGTTTTAGATTGTGGAGTTGAGTTTTTGGGAGAGTTTTAGTTTTTCAAGAGTTTCATATTTCCACGAAGAACTCCACGCTCATCGTTGAAGAAAGCGAAGAAGGTCGGTGGCAACCTCGGCTTCCTTTTTCTCGACGCTTGACGAAGTGACGCCGTCATCCTGCGGCAACTTCTACGGAACAATGGAGCTTTCCTTTTCTTCGACAAGAAATCAACCATTGTGAATCGAGGTAGGGTATTTTTATTCGTGAATTCATCCGTCGTCGTCCCTCGTTTCAAATTGGATGGATTACTATCAATTAACGGGAGGGGCCCAGACTGCACAAACACGACCGACCCTCCTCCCTTATTTCTGTTGATCAACCATGTTGTGGTTTGGAACGGAGATGGCGTGGTGCTGTCGCACTGCGTGGGATCATATGGCAAGGATGCATGGCATCGGCGCGCCATGCTGTTGAAGACGAACAAGGTCGCGGCACTGTCACGCTGCGCTGGAGAATCAAGAAAACATCGCGGCCGGAGCGGGGTCGTGGCGGAGGGGCATGGCGGTGTCGCGCCGCGCCGGACAGACCAAGGCCGCGGCTGAGGCTGCGGCGGAGCAAAGACCGGCGGCCGGTTCCGGGCCACCACCATCAGAGCAAGGGGAACGGTCCATACCGGTCCCATGGCGGCAGTAGGCGGCCGGCCGGAGCGGGCCGGCCGGTTAGAGGAGGAGCCGGGGGTTACGACCCCCGGATGGCCGGACAGTAGCTCCACCCCCCCCCCCCCCACATTGGGGCCGCCGTTACAAACAGGCATGGGGCAGCGCCCCCCCCCCCCCCCCACCCCCGCACCCCAAACGCTCAGCCATTTCAGCCAAGCCGCATCGCCAGCGCGCCGGGCCGAGCCGGCCGGGTCGACCCAGTTCGGGCCGCTGAGGGGTCTCGTGCCGGGTCGGTCTGGGCCCCAACCCCCTATTCTCGGGCAGTTTTTGTTCAAACACACATATTATGGGCTACAGACCTCTGATTGACGCACAGTTAGCTGCGATTTGACCCTTGGATCGAGACGATCGTTTCGGTATATTACACTCAATGTTTCGGAGAACTTTGGGTATGGTCGGGTTGTTTCAACCCGAAACCAACCGGACCCTCGGAGCGGAAACACTTATAACTTCAGCTCCGGACGTCTGATTGACGTGCCACTGACATTGTTGAATTCCTCATGATGAGATGAAACTTTTGGAACACTTCACCAGATGTTTGGATGCAGTCAGATAGTGGCCGGGTTGGATTGTACCCGAAATCCAACCGGGCCCCTGAAACGGAAACGCTGATAACTTTCAGACCGGATGTCCGTTTAACGAATCGTCAGCGGCGTTGGTGATCTCGTTGAGAAACGGTACCTATGAATATAAACTATGAAAGTTCGGGGTACAGATGAGATACAGCCGAGTTAGTTCGCAGATGAAACCAACCAGGCCCCTGAGACGAAAAGGCTAATAACTCACAGACCGAGCATCCCATTGACGCGCAGTCTCATGCATTGAGACCCCTATGACAAGGCGGTCCTTTGAGATACTTTTCATGGCACATCAAGAAGATTGGAGTATTGCCCAGTAACTCATGGAGCGGATCCTTCCACTGACGCGTAGACAGAGTGTAGAGACCTAGTAGCTTGCAGACCTGAGGACTGCTTGACCGTTTCGACTCGGTGAGTTTCGAATAGGCCAGTGGGGAGCGGTTGGTTGTAGTGGCAGACCCACGACGGAGGAGCGCTTGGTTGTAGTGGCAGACCCGCGGTACTCAACAGAAGGAATACCTCTGGAGGCTATGAGGGGGAGCGCTTGGTTGTAGAGGCAGACCCATGGTGGGAAGCACTTGGTTGTAGAAGACGACCCACGATGGAGGAGCACTTGGTTGTAGCGGCAGACCAAAAATACTCAACAGATGGAGTACCTCTAGAGGCTATGAGGGGGAGCGCTTGGTTGTAGTGGCAAAACCATGGTGGGAAGCGCTTGGTTGTAGCAGCAGGCCCAAAGTACTCAACAGGTGGAGTACCTCAGCAGTCTTAGGTTTGTGAGAAGTACCTCAGAGTCGTGATAGGACCACTGTACACTCTAGAGACGGGGCTCTTCAGCAGTTACGGTTTCGATAATGAAAATCCTGTTTTGAGCTGAGTCTATGATCTTTGTTTTTTCCCCATGATTGAGATGGGTCAGATGATAACTTAGTTATATGTATGGGCATATACCTGGGTAGTGGTTATCCGTTGAAATCATAATCTTTGTGTTTTCCTCATGATTGAGATGGGTTACTTGATAACTTAGGTATATGTATGGGTATATACCTAAGTAGAGGTTATCTGTTGAGATCTTTATTTGTGGTTATCCTTTTTGGATTTAGTGAGACCTTGAGGGTCTCAGGGTCCCTACTGAGTACATTATACTCACCGCTGTACGGGCTATTCCCACACCTCGTTGTGTTTATTGCAGATGACGGTCAACACAAACAGAGGCCGAGTGTTCGAGGACTGGATAGTACCCGGAGGGGGACCTCACGACGAGACAATATCCGGTGGTGGACGTCATGATGAGATGACACTCAGAGGAGGTTGATGGGAGAGAGCGTTGGGGAGGCTATTAGTACCTACCCTTCAGGTAGGATCCATGGTGGATGATCTAGGAGTTGTGCTATTTGTACCTACCCTTCAGATAGGATCCAAGGAGGAAGACCAAAGAGATTCTTCCATTCGTCCAGTTGTTTGTCTATTCTGTTGTATTTTTGTTCAGTTGTAGCTGTACTTTCAATTGGGTTTGTATTCTGGCCCTTTTTCTTTTCATCACTTCCTTTTGTACTTAGTGTTTACTTCCGCTTGTACTCTGTGGTGATTCGTTTAATTTTAAAAAGTCAATTCCTTCCCAGTTATCGGGATTTACGCCTTTGGTGCTAGTCTCCAGCCCTAGGCCTATGAAAGGCTGGCTTGGGGTAGTCACGGAACGGGCCCCGAGGATGGGTCATGACATTATGGTACATATTTATATCAATATCCCCATCCATGAAATGGGAAACAAAATGGTCAACCATGTTTACAGAGTACTACCGCCACGTGAACCTATATAATTCATTTTCCATCATCAACCTTCAAAACTAGATATAATGATTGATTAATCATATTAATAAGGTAAATATGATATTAATATGGGTTTTCAATTATTATATCACATATACCCTCTTATGTTAAATTTATTTTAAATTGCGATAATGTCGCTAGTTTACATGTAAGACTACCGCCCTGCGAAGTGATGTAATTCAGTTTTAAATTACGCATTACATGGAATTTAATAATGATTACTTTAATGAATATATATGATATATATTACAAGTCATTTAATATTTTAAATTTTTATATCACCTACTTTATTACCCTTTCACCCATTAAGGAAATGATACTGTAGCGCGTGCTTACGTACGACCCACCGTCTCCAGGAAGCGCTGTGAATCATTATCAATGTTAAAATTTCAATAATGATACTAAAATTTTATATAATGAAAAATAAATTTATTTATTACACATATATTATTTTGGAAATGATGTAACAATATAATATTCTTAATAACTAAAACATTCATGTTAAAATATGGATTATAAAGCCATGCAATAATCACTAAAATCTATAGTTTTAATGATAGATTATAATCAAATGGGTGATAATTTGTTTTAAAATGATCATATATGACAATATAAATTTGAATATGATTCTGGTATAATTTTATAATATCCCTAAAACCCTTAAATTTGAGTTCAGTTCATGTTCAAACAAAACAATGTATGTGTTAAGGGACTTTATCTAAATTTCATTTCATTGAAGAATATTGCAATTTCATGTCCCAAACATATTTAATATGGTGTATAAACTCACTATTTTTCATTTAATATTATAAATAATTAATCCCTAAGGGAATTTTATGTCTTAATTTGATCAATTTCCTGTATTTGGATTTGACATTAAAATTAACAAGTGGTAAATAATTTCATAAATCAATTTCTTTTAATGGGGTTACATATCTTATTTAATATCATGAGCATTCTTTGATTTTGTGTGTAAAGGATTTTTTAAATATTATAATTTTTATCCTCTTGCTTTAGGATTCATTATATTTTATATACATAATACATTCATCTCTTAACTCTCACATCTATGTTTCAATCTTTGTAATGGATTATTTCATAATCTAATTTTAGTCTCATTTGATTATACTTGAGTATCTATTATAAGATTTTTTTGATATTTTTATAATAAAACCCTTTAATTTAGTTATAAATTATTTCATCCTGATATTTATAGGTAATAATACAATATTTTTTGCTTTGTTACTTAATATAATAGGGAAATTATTTTTAATAAAAATTTACATTATTTCCCTTTTCGGTCAAAAATATTTTTTCATCCAAAACCATGTTCTATAAAAAGGTTTAAAATATTTTTTTTATCATTATAAATATTATTTATTTACAATATTTTTACTCCTATTTGATTTTTTGAAAAACCATAAATTCATCTATGATTTCACACGTTTCTATAAATCAATGCTTATTTTTTATAAAAGAATCGAATTTTTCAAACATAATAATCTTTATTTTTATTTAATATATATAAATCACAAATAATTTATTCATAGAAAGGTAACACACATAGAAAAATTATTATAAAATCAAAAATATAAATGAATTAAACAATATTTTAGAGAAACAAATTAGCCTATTTTTTCAGTCTTTATTTCCTTGGTTATGAAATTAGATGAAAATTCATGTTGAATATAATTTTTTAGATACAGAAATCCAAATCTGTGTTGTAATTTCTTTTTATAGAGGAATCATAATCATCAAATTTTATTGGAAAATTGTTTTATAATAAACATAAAAATGAATAATGAGTAATTATTTTTATAATGTAACTCAAATAATAGGAAAATTTATATTTTAATTTAATTTCGCATTCAAAACACATGTAATTTTATATTAATATATCATATCATTATGTAAGATTTATATAACCATGTTTTCATTTAAATTTTTGATAACTAATCATGTAGGTAAAAAAATGAAATGATGTACTACTATATAAGAACAGCTTAAAGTGTAATAAAAGTGTATTAAAATGCGTAGTATGTAAATCATTCACTAAATTTTATTTCATATGTAAATAAAAAATAAATGGTTAATTATAATTATATATAATAGTGGAAGATAACATTTATGATAGTGGTTCCCAGTGCCTGATTATTCCTTTCAATTCTCATAAAATATTGTGCAACATCAGTACATGTTAGAAAATGAAATCTTCTGTCCAATACATTGATATCATTAAATGAAGAATGGTTGGTTATTAAAAAATTATTTTTGAAAATATGAGACATTATTTTGAGTGGGAAAATTATCATGTTATTTTTTCTATCTTATTTTTATTGGATGTAAGTTTTACAAACAGCAAATAAATGATTCTCAAAAAGGATAACTCTAAATTTATTGTAATAATATGTTAAAAATGAAATAATATCATCCCTGCAACAAATGAATTAAAAGTGGAACAAACAATTGTAATTTAAGGAATGATAACAGAAAAATACATATTATATATTTCCCTAACCACCCTAACCATTAATGGTACCTTTTTATTCTTTATATAAGTAGATCTCAAAAATATTCACATAGTTTAAGAACATGGATTAAGTGTTTAAAGTTAATTGGGAATTTTTCTTTCATCTTAATATCAATTATACATTTTTTGGTTATCAGGTTATAATATAATCTCTATAAAAATTCAATAACTCTAAAAATAAAGTGAAACAATTCATTAATTTCTCAATCTGAGGTAATTAATACAAATATAAATTCAACCATTACCATGTCAAATGAACATTTCATAGACTTTATAGTTCTGTTTGAGGATCCTAATCTAAATTTTTCTATTAATAATAAGAAATGATTCATTGAATGGAAACAAACACTATGAATTTTTATTAATATTGTATTTATGAAATATAGGTGTCCCATGGATTATGAAATTGAATCCCTCATTCAGTCACTTGATTTAAATAACAGCAATGAGTGGCCATACATTACCTATGATGGATGGTAATATTGATGGATTCTTATATTTTTATATCCCACCAATCCAACTAGTATTTATAGAATCATTTCTCATTGAAAACAAAAAATATCAGCGCTTTATGAAAAAAAATCAAAATAATAATATAAATAAAATGATTTAATGGAAGAATAATAGTATTTTTTATATAATAATACATTTTATTTTAATAGTTTCCAATAATTTATCTTCTAATAATAATATTTGTTAGTCTAGAAATGAATTTAGAAGAATTTCCATAATCCATAGAAAAGTAGAACTGCATTATCATGGTAAACCATAGTTGGAAAAATGAAAATTCACAATTCATATTTAATAGTTAACATAGAGATATAAAATTAAAGGAAAAGTAGAACACATTATCTAAATACATACCTTCATATCCAACAATTTATGTATGTGGGAATATTATATCATATATCTACTATGTAATATTCTTGATATAAGGATGAATATATAATATAGTGATATTAGTAATGAATTAGTATAGTTAGGGGTTTTTTTATTTGTAAAATATATCATGAATAACTATAATGAATTCTATTAAAATTATCAATTTAACATGACTCTAAAATAGAATACATTGTTTAAAAATATTTGAAAATATAACACCACTGAGTGTGTAATAACATACGTTGACTATCAATTACATTTTCCCCATCATAAAAGATGAAATCTAATTATATATACATTGGAAGGTGACTAAATTATTCATTCAGATATACAAAATTATTAAATATTTTATGTTGTAATTAAATAGAAAAATTATCATGTTCTTTTGCAACATAATCGAAAAATAAAAACATGATTCAATATGGAACTGTAAGGAATTTTTATGATAAAAAGGTTTGTAATAAAATAATAATGTAAGATGTGAGCCTTTATTAATGTGTATTGTGCATCATTTTTTAAATTTTACCTTTTAGTCAAGCTATCCAACTCCTTGAGGGAGAAAACGTACATATTCCAGCACCTATAGGAATGATATGAAAGAAATTTACCAAGGTTAAATTATTTAAATAATATACTATTGAAAGTAAATGGCAGTTAAATAAAATATTACATTAATGATGTTGACTAGTTATTGAGAAAAAATTACTCTAATGTGCTCATTATACACTCTTCAAAAAACAGTAATAGTTATACACACAAAAGAGATATAATATAATTTTTAATATAAAATAAAAAATACATTAGGAATTTAATGAAACACATTTATAAAAATCAGTAGTCAAGTGTACAAAAAATGGATAGTAGGAGAAAAGAAATGTGGGTGTACATAGTGTTCAATTTATAATGTAAGTTAGGCATAAGTAAACTGTAACATGTTTTTTTTGTTAAATAAAGAATTATGAACAAGAAATATATGAATTGGTGAATAAATATTATCTGAACAATTCAAATAGATGTTGTAAATGGAGAATTGAAAAAATATATGTATTTTATTAACATAATAATTATTATTAACAAAATATAAATAACAAAAATTTAAGATAAAGGATAATATAACTACATATAGTCTGTAAAAGAGTAAAACATTTTCATATGAATTGATTGATCAAGGATTTTTAGGGAAGCTATATGAAAGGTCATGGTTGTGAACACGCAAAGGGGAACAAGTATTTTGATGTAACTTTTGTGACTAGGGGGAAAATGATGGACCATGTTTCAAGAATGGGTCAATAAATGAAGGTATATTAGATACGAAGCTGTCACAGGTGAATATAGGAAAAAAAATACTTTTAAGGGGAGTGGTTGAGCTGTTGGGGTTTTTAGAAGAGAAATAAGGATATTTATTTACTATTCTAGACGAAACTAGTGATTTGGACTAGATGTATGTTTGGGAGAATTTGGTTCCCAGTTGTTTCACACTGAAGAGATAATGAGAGAAGGAGAATTAGTCAACCTTTGTACATGAAATATAATATTGTTACGTTGGTGAAGATCGTCATATTTGGAGGAGAGGTCAACAGTTTTAGGATGGCGTAAATCATAATGTTTTGAGTAAGGAAGTGTGTGAGAGGTGTGGGATGGAATTAAGGATTTATTGTACTACAATGGATGTTTGGATGAAACTAGGGGTGCAGTGGAATGAAACATTCAAGAGTGATGGGTGGAATTGATGGAATGAAGGTATTGAAAATGCAGTGGTGGGAAAATAATTAATAAGAGTTTTCCATGTATATATAAGGAGTTATATATTTTAATTATATAGTATATATTTTAACCAATAGTTGAGTTATGTTTTATTATAAATTATTAATATATAAAACGTGATATTGTAAACTAAAAAACAGTTTAACAATTAATAGTTTACAAAATTTTACAATTACGCAAAGGCTAGTATTCTATTTTGAGACTCATGTTCCTTACCATATATGTATAGTTGTGAAAACATTTGTAGTTTTCCATGATGAGGGAAAAAAATACTTATGTGATTCAAGTTTTTTTTCTTTAGTCTGAAGATGTATGGAAACCCACCATTATTTTTCAATCTATAAACCTTCCCACACCTTGATATGAAAGATATCATAGCATTGTAAATGTGCATGTGGTGTTGGAATGTTCTTTTCTGGGTAGAGGTATAATTGAAAATTATTGTTCTGAGGTATTGTGGACATGAAGGATGTATCTCTAAATTAATCATTCACAATGAGTTTTATAAAGGTAAAATCATTTATATTTCATGATGTAATTTTTATTTTTCTCATCACATAAGAATTTTTGACCACAATATTGGAAGGTGTTAAAAGTATCACCAGTATCTGAATATTTTATGATGAAAATATAATATAATATAATATAATATGATAATTAAAATTTAATAATAATGTCATAAACATATTTAAAATTTTATTGTAGTAATAAAATAGGTTTTTTATTAACTTTTATAGTGTGTTCCCCATTTTTTAGTAGTTGTTAATTTTCTATGGAGAACATTATTACTATGATTTTTAGTATTGTATTTTGTAATATTAATCAATACTGTAAACTTTTAAAATCTATAAATAATACATTTATGAAGAAATGCCTATAAAATTTATAGCATGATGAATGACACCATTTATTTTGACATATATTCCTAATGTTCTATAATTCCTTGATGATTTAACATGTATAAAATTGGATTGAACTTGCATATAGATTTGTAGCCCATCCTTAATATAGAATAAATTGTACTTTCAACAATTATTCTACACAACACACACATATAAATAAGTAATGTTTTATATTTTAATTGAAAATTATAACATACCTACACTTGAATAAAAACTAATGTTTCCCGTAATAGTATTACTAAAAACAATTTTGTTAATTGTGAAACACATAAGTAATATCTTGGAATGAGAGAGAGGATTATGTATACTTGAATGATTTTTTTTACTTTAACGGTGAGGGAAGTGATGAATCAGTAAAAATATATGCATTATTTTTCAAAGATAACATCAGTAATGAAGTAACATTTAATGTGTACATACAAGGTTTATATCTAAAACACATTTTTCATCATAATAATGTGTAATCATAAATAATTATTGAAAGACCATGTTGTAACATGGTATACCATAATTTTATTTTCATGTTTGATCAAAAATATATGGTTAAAAAATTATCACATTATTGAGGAACTATTAAATAATATAAATATACAATTTTCCAATTTAATGTAATATAAATTTCATGATGAATGAAAATTAATTGTACCATTAATTTTAAAATTAATGAACCATTGAAATATATAAGTGATAATGGCACGTGTGTTCCTCACCATGGGATATCATTCGGTGATATGGTTTACATGTAGGAGTATGTGATAGTCTAGTATAGGTAATTAAATAATTTACAATTGATTTTGAACCTATTATTATGGGAATAAAATAAGTACATATACTAAATGAATGATAAATTACAGAATAATGAATAGTAAATATGGATATATTTCTAACTACTTATATTTTTGATTCTGTTGTAGTCTTATTTAGAACCTTTCTTCTATATAATTTGATAGATATTTCATGTTATTATCATTTATCATTATATTGAATTTTTATGGATATCGCAAAAATTTTGGTGTGAATAATTATGAGTATATTGAACTTAATATAATTTGTAACAGAAAATGGAAGGTTCATTATTATTGTAATCCAAAACATATAATTAAATCAATAATCAGAAGTACATAGAATCTACCTGATAGAAATTGAAATATTTTTTTAATTAATAAAATATGTTAGGTTGGCTTGAAATTATACATGGTTTGATGTGGAGGAGAAAATATCTTTCATCCTTGATAAATGTATAGGTGAACACATACTTACCGAACAAATCCAATAGATCCCACATTTTTCAAATTAGAAAAGAATATGTACTGTAATCTTGTTTGAAAAATTCATAAGAAAAGTGGAATAATGAAAAAAATATAGGGTAGAAAAATATATTACATAATGTATGATGGCCATAAATTATGGCGAGTAGTGGAATTCTAGGGCTGGGGAATCCATAAATAGGTAAATAAATACTGATTGACTGATTGAGATAAATGATTTAAATTATTAATCGGTAAAATAATTTTCCTCCATTTTCATAGGAAAAATTCATATTAAAAGAGAGAAATAAATTTATAAAATTGATAAAATTAATATGGAAGGTATATAGAATAACATTCTATATGAGGAGCAGTGTAATTTTATGGTTGAAGAAGCCACTTAGAGAGAGGATCCCTTCTACTGAATCATTCATAACCCCACAGTATGTGATTAACTATAGTATCAGAATGGCTCAAGATAAGAATGACTATAATCATTAAATATTTTTTTACAAATCTAGGAATGTGATGAAGGTTTTTTCAGGTCTATCATTTCCCTTCATGGACGTCCTTAAATGAAAACAATATGTATTTTAGAAGAATTAAAGATGGTTGATGTCTATTATTAGTGACATGTTAGGAATATAGAATGAAATGTGGTGTTGGAGCTGATTATGTATAGTGAAGAACATTTATAAGAGGGTGTGGGATGTAGAGAAGTGAGAGCAGTCATTAGTGGATGGGAAGTGGAAAGCCCATGAGGAGTAGATGAAAATCGAAGGAGGGAGGGGTGGAAAATAGATGAAATTAGTGGGGTGAAATTATTTTGAGGAAAATGGAATGATAATGGGATGAAATGTGTATGTAACGATACATAGATATTATGTATATAGTATATTATTTTAATGAAATATTTATTTCATTTTATAAATGAGGGCTATTTTGCCTTTAATGAAAATTTGATTTTTTTTTGTTTTATCATGAATGGAATATATGTAATTTCACACCATCAGGACCCCTAATTTTTTAAATAATTCATTATATTTTTCAAAGTATATTTAAAAAAAATATATTCAATATATTTAGTGAAAATTTAGTTTTAAAAATGATATTCAAAGTGAATAGGTTATTTTATTCTAGAATAATTTTCTTGATATTTTTTGTTGTATTTCTATTCATTAACAACATAACCCGTTTTTTGTAATTATGATCCACTAGTGATTTGTTTTATTAATAATTTACTTATTAGTTTTATTGATTTTTATGATGTTTTTCACTTAGGATATACATTCCATTCTATTTATTAATTATTTTTCTTAGTAATTTAATTTCATTTGAAATTTTCACTTTATTATCATTATAAGAAATTTAATTTACCCAAAATATCCATATTAATTTTCATTAATATACTTACTACTTAAATCTTATATCATTTACACATATATAAATTTACATTGTAATTTATATGATTTACATGGGAAATTGTTGTTAATAGTTATTATTTTCATGATATTGAATTTTTTTAAAAAAGGAATATTGTCCATTAATTAAATAAAATATTTTATATATGAGAAGTGATTTAGAAATGAATACATGGGAGAGGATCAGTTATAGATATCTTTAATGTTCAATGGTAGTCTCAAGAGATGAATTAGTTGGCTTACATTAGTTAATTGGTTTTCTAGTTTATACCTACCCTTTAGTTGAAAACTATGCAATGAATTTTTTGGATAGTCAAGGTATCATAATGATTGAGATCATGATGTCTAAAAATTAATATGTTCATACACTAGGAATTTATTTATTATTATCCCTGATATTTTTTGGAATTATATTCTCTATGGATTCATTTAATTCTTTCATTAATCATTAAATGGAATTTATTTTAAGATATTTACCATTCCATATATATTATTAGTTATATAATCATGATTATAAATTTAATGATTAAATGGAATATTTGTCCTTATATTTTACATGACTTATTTTTTATGCCTTGTTGATTATTATAATTTTCTCATGATATTATCTATTTACATAACCATTTTTGAAGATTTGATATCACCCTAATTGAGTTTTATTTCACATGAATCAATGAAGTATACAATCAGAAACATACAAGGATGTTATAGGGAGAATATTTATATTATCTAAAAAAATATATTTCAAATTTTGTATTCAGATTTAATATTAGAATAAAGTATTAATCTAGTTTACAAAAAATTATAAACTATATGGTCTTTCGGGTTATGGTTCCTTTTATTTCATGACAATATAATAATGAAAACATTGGAATTAGGTTACTGGGTTCATGGTTGTTATAGTTGGTATCATTAAATTTTTATTATAAACCTTGGGAACAATATTTAGGAATACATATATTAGGGAAGATAACATTATAATAGACAATGAGGATACATATAGAAAATAATCTTGATGTTTTGGTAAGGTCGTGATTATATCAACTTTCATATATATACATCTGTTTCTGTATACTAAAAGTACATGTGGTAGAGAAGATGTACCTAGGTGTAAAAATTGTCAAAAAAACGTGTGGTATGATTTTCTTTGGCATTACCAGGTACACAATAATGGGCTTTGTGGGGAACCTAGGTTGACGCTCTCGAGGTATATATTTTGGATAATTTACATTTTCTTTAAAACCATTACATGTTTATGAGTAGATGATGAATAATGAACTAGGTAAAAACTATGGTGACATATATTGACATGAAGGTTTCATGATTTAGACATCCTATAGAAGATTATATTGTTTTCCATCTATGCTTATTTTTCCTTATATGATACTTTTTGTATTAGTCATTGTATGGAACCGGAATGAATCATTTTAAAATTTAAACATGAAGGAAAATTTGGTTACTATGCGTAACCATATGGGATGATTAAAGTAGTGAATGATATCATTATGATTCATAACCAGTTATCTTGATATATGATTTATAACCTTTACCATAACCAACTCATGGCCAACCCAAAAATTAGAGGGGTGGAGTTCACTGAAAGTATGCATGGTGGATATAATGGAGGAAAGATGGCATTATTTCCTTTAATTCAAAAATGAAGAAAGAGACACAAAAAAATGTGGATTAAATAATAGTAAATGTTTTTGACATATTTAATAAGAGGGAGTAAACCAGTGAATAAATGAGGAATAATGAAGAGTATTATGGAAGGAAATGAATTTCATCCTAGGGATCCATTTATATTTCATTTTCTTAAATGTTTTTAACCCAGAATTTTCCATTTGTATTCCCTCTTCTAAAAGTTATCTGATGGACAATGAAAGTAACTCTATAAAAATAAATCCTCTGATGTATTTATGTATTAGGATTAAATAATTAAATTATTGAAGTATTTATTTACCATTTTTATTTTCATTATAATAATAATTAGACATAAAAGGATTGTGTATAGTTGTTCATGAATATATTTCTTTATTATCTAATGTATTAGGGACCATATAATGGTTATTTCATTTTAATGTTGATCATTAGATCAAATTCAAAAATTTCCATTTTTGAAATTTGTGTGTTAGGAATAAAACATGGTTAAGGATATTTTTTGAAAATGACTTGAGGAATAAAACAAACTAGATTAGTATCTGAAATTGTTATTTGATGAGGAATTCCTTTACATTTTTGGATATAATATTAATGGTACAGGTAAAATTTATTTTTATCTTATCATTGATGTTGTATTAATTATGATTCTTCCCAATTTTGGAACGTTATAGGAATTTCATTAATATAGATTTTGACAATGGAAATTTTTTTTCATCCAGTGAAAGCTATAGGGCTTCAAACCACAAATGGAGGATGATAATGGGTATATTCTATACACTATCCTATTTGATGTCGAAGTTAAAATTTCATTGTTTTTGGTTAAATGATTTTGTGAATAAATATTAATGTTGAACCAATGGTGTTAATATTTAGGTTTAGTGACTAATGTATTATGTTTTTTCCACTTATGATAACAATATTAGATATCAAAAAATATTTAGAATGTGGAGAATAGAATTCTCAATATTTTATATATTTTGTGGTCTGTTAAAAGTTAATATTAGTTCTTTTGTCATTAAAAATACATCTATGGATATTCATTTTTTTGTAGGAGATGAAGTAATTTTTTTAATCATAACCAGAGGATGATATTGTAATTATGGAACAAAAATAAATCGTGAATTTATATTTTAAAAATTTCATTGATATTAAACTAATTACTTATATTCGTGAAAATTATCATGAAAAAAAAATTATATATTATTACATTCATATATATTGAATTAAATTTCCTTTTAAATAATAAAATATTAAATGTTATAAGGTCATTAAAATTAAATATTTCAATCACCTTCTTGTGATAAATTATCTTTATCACTCTCTATAATTATGTAATCTCTTCTTCGATGACTATATCGTTAATCACCACCTATATTCTTGAACAAGGAAGCATAGCTATGTGTAATTCAAAATGGAATTTGTATTTACCTTTCTCTCTTATCAATTAGATTTTTTATTAACCATTTTTATAGAGGTTTTTACAATAATTTTTTTCTAAATTTCAAACCCTTTATTAACGAGATAATGTTTTAATTGTGAGGATGCAATTTGTTAAAGGAGGAGAGAAAATATCAAACCAATATATTAAATAAAGATAGCTCAAATCAATTGAGAATGTGAACTGAAACACTAATAATTGTCAAAAATGAAAACCCCATAGATCGTATGATATGTTTTTTAATAAATTCAATATCTTTGATAACTTGAGAAATTCACAACGCTAGGTTCAAATAAAACACAATAATATATTAAAATATTATTATTTAATATCTAACTATTATAAAAAAGTTATTATGTTGGAAGGTATTAAAAAGTCTAAATAGTTTAAAAAAATAAATGTTTTAGACATTTTTATTGGTACTATATTGATTAAAAATAAAAAAATGTTTAAAATAAAAATATATGGTTTTTGAAATTTTTTATTTTTCTAAATGTGGGTTTACTCAGACTTTACAAACATAATATTAAAATTATTATTAACACATATATAAATAATATATTAAAATTTTAGCTTAAATTTTTAAATCATGACATCACAATTATCTTAGGAATAAATATTTATATTTATCTAACAAATTGCATTTTTAGATTAACATTAAAAAATATTGATTTTATGGAAGACTATAATTTTAAAATAATTTATAATGTCAAATTGTATATTAAATTGGTTTTAAAGATAAATTAGTTAAATTATATTAAAATTTAATTTAATTATTTAATTGGAATTAATTTTATATATATTCATGATATTAAACCCATAAATACTTATTAGAATTTTTTGTACGGAAACCCACTTTTTCATTGTGTCTGTGTCTATTATTTTAAACTCGAATTTTCCACTTTTGTTAATATAATTTGAAAAATGGATGAATATATTGAATCATATTGTTTTGAATTATATTACATAGTCAGAATTTTTTTACCAATAAGTATATTCAAATCAGTAAATTTTTTTATCATGGTTATGTTAAAAACTAATTTACTAGTGGGTTTAACTAAAATGATGAGGTCTGAAATGATATAAAAATATATCTAGCACTACATTTATGGTCATTTTAGACTTTATAGCCTATAAAGATCTTTATTGACCCATTATGAACGATTATTTCAGGAAAAAAACATGAGTGTATAAGATTATTTTAAAAAATATAATGTATATTATCTCCCCCACTTATTAATGGTCACCCTTATCCTCCCATATTAAAATAGAAAAATATATTTATATCATATAAAACCAACAAAAATGTATACCTTACACCCATACCAACATAAAATAAAATATTTTTTTATCATAAATATGACCACGAATGGTTTCTAGGGAAAACATAATGAAGTTGTCTGAAGAACACGTAATGTTCTTCAATATGAATTTTTTCTTACTTATTCTAACTCCATCAAATATTATAAAATCATTATTATATAATAAAATAATTATATTAAATATACTGATGTGTTATTATGTTAATTTCATGATATTTATCCATAACTACTTCTATCAAATATGAAATGAAACAGTTGATCGTCTGTATAATAGACTACTACCTCAAAAACTGATGAAATTTGGTTTCTATCTAAATTTTTAAAGGGATGTTATAATAATGGATTTAACACTTTTATATGATATATATAATATTATTATATATATTTAATTTTAATATCATAAAATCCATTTAGGGTTTCATTATGTTTCAATTATGATAAAATTTCTCATGTGTATAAAGGCATGTCACCTAGTGATGTGATGTGATTCAATTTTCAATTATGCTTTACTTGGAATTTAATAAGGATATATTTATTAAATAAATATGACACATATAACGTGATATTGATTCTATAAAAATATTATATCACCTATATCCTTACACATTCTCCCATTAAGGAAATGATAATGTCATTTGAGTGTACATATGACCCACCGTCTCGAAGAATCGATGTGATCCATTCTCCATATTAAAATTTAAATAATTATTATAATGTTATATATAATGAAAAAAAGATATATATATATATCTATATATAAAATTAATAGTTTTTTTAAGATGATAAAATTATATAATATTTTGGAAAATTTGTACTTTTATGTTAGAACATGCATGAAAAAATAAGGCAATTATCACACATACAAAAGTAATAATGGATGATTATTAATTAATGCGTGATAAGATGATATAAAAAGTAATATATGATATTATATATATAAACAGTTTTTTAATAAAATAATAACATTTATAAATCCATTATATACAATTTTGAATCATGGTCACCCAAAAGAAACCATGAGTTAAGGGACATCATCTTAATTTCTCTTCAATGAGGCATATTATAATGTTATGCACCAAATTTAATTTATATTGTTAATATAATTCCCCTTTAACAAGTAATATCTTGAACACATAATACATCCAAGTATTTTATGTATTTATTTTATTTTTTCATCTAAGGGGGTTTGAATTAATAATTACGTTGAGGTAAAATATTTCATAACCCAATTATTTTAATTTTGATATATTAATCCATTATTATCTTTTACATTTGATGATTATGTGTGTGAGAAAATTGTCTATAATATTTTTTAATTACAATTATTGTATATAGATTTACATTTGATACAAAATATTGATTCATTTATTAACTCACAATTCTATATTACGATCATTATATGAGTTGATTTTATAATATAAGTTCAATCATGATTATTTATACATGATTATAAATTGAATGAAATTTTTTGATCATTTTCAGATAAATCAGTTTAATTTTCTTCTCTTTTATAAAGTAATGATGATTTAGATTAATAACAACATACTACTCTATTTGGTTCTTAAAATGATTTATTTTTTTAATAAAATTCAAATTTATATATCTCTTCGGTTGAATACCTTTTTCTTCTGAATACATATTTTCTAAAAAAATATGAATTTTTTTCTAAAATTATAAGAACAATTTAGTAAATTTATTTTTTCTGATTTTTCACTTTTTAGAAAAAAAAATTAGAAGAAATATTTATTTCATTTCCCTAATAATATAGGTTTCGATTTCACATAATATGCTAAAATAATAAATGTTTTAACATATATGAAGTGTAAAAAATATACCATCATCTGAACTACACAATCATTTAAATCATCATTAAAATAGTTAATATTTTATTCTCAATTAAATGTATTTTCAATATATTTTCAAAACATCAGGTTAAAAAAAATAAATATTTTCCAAGTGAAATGGTATTTTTCATTAATAATGTTTTTATGGAGATTTTTATTGTATTTATATTCCTAAAAAACATCAACACTTTATTTTAAATATGATCCAGTAGGGTAATATTATATTGAATCCATTATTATTATTTCCCTAGATGGTTTATGATCAGTTCGATTGGGGAAAGTATTAAAATTAATTTTCATAATTAATTTTTTGTAATCATTATT
Source organism: Viscum album (assembly GCA_963277665.1). NCBI lineage: Eukaryota > Viridiplantae > Streptophyta > Magnoliopsida > Santalales > Viscaceae > Viscum > Viscum album. The sequence goes on from OY728151.1 coordinate 2,092,614,015, forward strand.
TTCCTTTGAAATAATAACATTCAAGTCATAATTGTACCGTACACCTATCGGAAATTTCTACATTATATATCTTGTATAAACCTATTAAATAAATCGTATATGATTTTAATATTTGGAATTTGACATTGAAATGCATATGATTTATTTGGGAAATTATTGTTAATTGGAATTCCTTTCTCGATAAAGAAGTTTGTTGGTAAGGTATATGTTGATGAATTATAACTATTATTCTATATATGAGGATTGATTTGGACATGCAGATATGAGTGGGGCCAACTTATATATAACCCCTCATTGTATTGGTAGTTTCAAGATATAAATCAGTTGTCTAGTCTTTGTTAAATTAGTTAATGGTGTATACATACCTATAAATTTTAAAATATCCAATATGATTTCATAACAGAATACATATCATATGCCTAAGGCAATGGAGTAAAATAATTAATCATTTCCTTCAGTGAGAATTTTGTTATTATTATCTATGTTAATTTTTCAATGAAATATATATTGATACATTTTATTCACAGCATATCAATTAAATCGAATGTGTTTTTGGATATTCGTGTAGATTAATTGATTAAGAATTATCTAATCATTATAGTAATGATATTTATTAAATATATCGTGTGTTTAAATATTTACCTTGATATATATATTATTCCTTAATTATTATTTTTCATTTAATGATTGTAGCTTCAACTTTATTTAACACTTACACTGGATTAGAGATCACCCTTATTTTTATTCCATTTTTAGGAATCCCCGAAGTGTACAATGAATGATATGGAATGATAATATAGAGTGAATAATGATATTATTGGAAAAAGTTGTGATACATTTTTTGTTTTGAAATGTATTTAGGGATCCATGTATGTATATTTTTTTTCCAAAACTGTTAAACTATATGGTTAATTAGGATTTGATTCCTATTATTTGATGTCTATGTAATAAATAAAAAAATCAACTCTGGGTAACTAGGGTCATGGTTCTTTTGAGGATCCCATTCCCACTATAGTATAGATAAGTATTAATGAAATTATTTAATCTATTAATTTTTTTCATTAAATTCCTGAAGAATAGCATATAAAAAGAAAAGACACAGTGATAAATAATAATTGTCCCAGACCAGTTCATGAATGGAATGATTTTACATCTAGCTATTTCACATTTGAAATTACTTTATTTGGCACCTATCATTGGATAATTAGGTTTGGGAGAGAAAATCAACCTGACATAGTCCATGAACATATATTACGAACCAAAAAAATATTCAAATAAGTGAAACTTATATCCATAAAAATTCATAATACCTGAAAATTACATCAAACACACACTCCAGGAAACTAACAGGTTCCATGGATATCAAAATATATCCCCAATCCATCCTATAATTAGATTTATCCATGTCCAAGTTGATCGTGATGTTATAGATAAGATCATTCTGGTTGATATCATCCAAAATCTCCTATGAAATCATAATTTCCCCAGGGATGATCTAACCGTTCATAAACCCTTGATGCTCATATAGTATGAATCAATGAACAATAAGGCACAACCATATATTAATAATTTTAGTGATTATTTTTTCTGAAAAATTATAGAGACAAATCTGTCTATATTGGTTAACGTTTATTAGATCCTTCACTTTTGGGATTAAGAATATCATGGAAGAACAAACACCTCTTGGGGGAGGGCCTCTTGGAAGATGTATTACACCACTTCAATCACCGTGAATTGGATAACCTCTCATGAAGCAATATAAATTTCCCAAAGTAATCTTCATGGACCTGGGGCACATTAATCATTCAAGGAGAATGTATAATTTTTGGTCTTCTTATCTACTATGATGGTGATCACACTGTGATTCAATGTCTCATTTTCACCCTTACACCACTATGCCAAACATGTTTTATATTAAAAGTTATAAAAATAATTACAATTGGAAATCCATGTTGGAATAATCTATTTGGTTTTCATCACTATTATAAAGGTAAATATTATTTTTTTGATGATTTCATTGAAGGAGGAGGTGATTTGGAGGTCCCATGATGATGTCTAAGAAAAATGGTCCAAAATGCGGAGAATATATGCACACCAGTGGACTCATCCATGCACTTCTATTGAACCGTGAATCCAAATGGGACTAAATTTTGAGCTCTGATCCAAATTTCATTACGTTACATTTCATCTGAATTATCCCATGACTCATTCATCCATCTGGGGGCCCAAACGTCCTGATCTTTCTAGCACACTGAATCTAAACGACGTCAAAAGTGGTGTGTTTTCATCTTCCCATATCTCCGGATATACTTGTCCAAATGGTGACAAACATTATATGGAGATAGTAATGAGTTGGGGATATAATTTTTTTTCTATAATGCGATATTAGGTTTCATGAAGTTCTAAACCCATGTTCCATGTGTTTTCACAAAATTTGGGTTATCAAAGCCACCTTCCCGTTTTCCCATAAAATGGAACCTTAGGAACCCCATTTGTATGTTCTTCGAAGGAGTAATGTGCTGCCAATTTGGAGTTCCCGAGGATTCCTCTCCTCATCATATAAGTTATTTATTCCCCTATCCCCATAGGGTGGTCATGGATGAAGAAGGAGTTCCACCTGAGCTTCCTCCTCCCAATGTCTAGATAAGTGGTGGTCGATCATTTTGCGGGACCTACACTTACATTGGAGGGATTTTTAAAAATTAATATTCAACTGGATTTCTATAAGTTGTGTGGTAAATATTTCACTTATGTTTAACTTATATTCAATTCTCCTCTGAATACTTTTTGTTCAATGTAATTAAGTTAATCACTTTTTATCTCAACACTTATTTGGTTGAGATTTCATGTGGGAATATCGTATTGTTCCAATTGAAAAGACGAGAGTCTTATTTATCTCACACATACATTAAATTTATTTATTCTTTGGTAGCCTTTATTTTCTTTGTTTAATACTGAAACCATGATGATATAATTTTTGTGTCAGGGGGTGGTACTTTTGAGCATCATTTTAAGAGGCTAAAGGAATGTCAAGATATTGATAGCCTTTAACCAAATGGTTCCATTAAACCATGTTTATCATTCAGAAATATGAACTCACCAAGCTGTGTAGAGACTAGGAAATTATCTCATTATCTCATAATTATTAAACAAAAAAATTAGTTACTAACTATAAAAGTCTCTATGTTATTTTCTTTTCATAAAATTATTTTCAAATTCACCCCCACTTTTAGTAATCTTTATTAAAAATAAACACTATAAGCTACCAACTCTTATAGAGATATGACATAAAGGCTTCACTAAACTACATATTCTTCTTTAAATAAATATCAATTTGACATGTCGTGACAACACGGTAAAATTTTGGCATCGTTTTAGGGGAGAACATTGGGTTTTAGTCTGTGTTTTTTATAATGGTTTTGTAAATTTTGTGAATATTTATCTCTTTTATATTATACCTATACATAACTTTTTGTATTATGATATATTTTTTGTGTAGGATTAGTGCATAAAACATTCTTATATGAGAGATTTATCTCCTTTTGAACCCAAACCAGAGAGGATCTTATGTCAGCAACCCCGAGATGCACAAGATAACCCATTGAAGGAGAACACAGAAGAAAACAACACTCTTATTCATCCTTATTCATCTTCATCTAGAACCAATATAAAAACTGAAATAAACTTGTATAACATGGATAAAAACAGCAGAACCCTAAAATAAATATCCTCACATGATGTTGATATCCACCCCACTTATATTCAAATTCACGGTGAGGGAACCAACATTGAACAAAAATCTGGTTTAATTCATTTATTAACAAGATTCCATAGACATCCAACAGAAGACCCCCACAAGAATCTTAAAGAATTTCATATTGTGACTTCTAAATTGAAACCTTCTAATATGGGTGAATATTAAGTATAACAGAGAGAATTTCCTTTCTCATTAGAAGATACTACCTAATATTGTCTTTACTATGCTAATTCACCAAAAAGAGGCTGGGAAGACTTGATATGCCTATTTCATTAAAAATATTTTCCCAGCCTCTTGAACTGTAATAACAAGGAATGAAATTTCTATTATAAGGTAGTCAAAAGAGGAAAAATTACATGAATATTGGTAATTATTTAAATGTTTTTGTTCATTTAGACCACAAAAGCATATAATTGGTCAACATTTAATTCAATATTTTAATGAATTTCTATCTCTTATTGACAAAAAATTGATTCATGTTGCTGTAGATGGTGCACAGGTAGATAAGACCAAAATTTCCTCAAGAACCCTAGTTGAGAACATGGGACATATCACTCAACTATTTGGTAGAAGGTCCAGTGTACCCATTCGAGGTGTCCATGAGTTGAAATCTTCTGAATTTTAGAAGAAGCTCGAAACAATGTTTGAAGTGGTAAGTACCCTTATTAGACAAATTTCACTTTCCCAAGGGATATCCCAATCTCCTCCTCCCATCCATTGTGGTATATGTTCTTCTAACACCAACTATTTCGAACAATGTCCTAAATTAGGGGAAACTTATGAGATTTTTGAGGAAATCGTTCCAGGCCGCCCCTATAACGAAACCTTTTGGAATAAACTTTCCTATATATCCATCCTTGGTTGGAAAGAAAACCAAGCCTCTAGGAAATGGGGGAATTCAAACCACACTAAACAACAATAGAACTAACAGGGTCAGAGTAGTCATCCACCACCACCACCCATAAATCACCGACCACTCCACTGTCTATTCCAACAAACCCCACCAAACCCTGAGACTAGTATAGATTATATGATGAAACAAATGGCTTACAATAATATCCAATTATATTAAATAACTTAGTCAACCATACAAGACTTCAAAACCCAATTTGGTTAACTAGCTAACTCGATGGGGGAAATTAAAAGTCATTGTTTGGGTAAACTACCATCTCATATATTACTCAACCCTATATATAATGGAAATTTTATTTCCACCACCCATAGAAGTGGGAAACAACTAAAAGGTAATATTATTCCTCCATTAGAGTGATCTACTCTATAGGAATCATCTATCCCAACAATTAAAAATGTTCTTAATGTCGAAAAACCATGTCTTGATAGAATCCATTCTAATGGAAAGAGTGAGTATGTTGATGAGTTGTATATCCCAACCATTTCTCTTCCATTTCCCTAAAGTACCACCCAACAATTAAAACAAAAGGAAAATGATCTTGACAAGAAAATTTTAGAGACATTCAAAAACGTGCAGGTAAAAACTCCATTGATTGATGCTATAAAAAAAATTCCATGATATTTCATGTTTCTAAAGGAAATGTATACACACAAAAGGAAACTTCATGAAGATGAAAAGGTGAGCCTGGGTAAGAATGTATTAGCATTAATGGAGCCATCACTTCCCACTAAGATCAATGATCCTAGAATATTTTCAATTCTATACACCATAGTGGAGTATTCATTTTCCAATACTATTATTGATTTTGGTGCTTCTATAAATGATTTTCCTAAATCAATTTACTCTAAATTCATGATAGGGGAACTAAAGCCCACCCAAATTGTTGTTCAACTGGCTAACTAGAGTCCCACACTCCCTATTGGTGTGTTAGAGGATGTTCTTGTGAGGGTTCAAAATTTATTTTTTTCGGCTCATTTTTATGTGTATAAAATGGAAGATGATTGGATGAATGGACATGACCCAATTATATTGGGGAGACATTTCTTGAAAACAGAAAAAACAGTAATTAATTTCTATAATTTAACCTTATCTATGGAGTTTGTTGGTGACATAATCCACTTCGAAATCATTGATGCCATGAAGCACCCCTTAGAAGAACATTCCCCTCTCTCTGTTAATTCTATAGATGTACTCCCATACCTTGAAAAAACTTCATTTCATTTTCCTGATCACCTTTCTATATTATTGTCATTGATATAACTGCTAGGAAAAAATTCTTGCATTGATTGTTGTAGTGGTATAAAGAAATGTAATGAATGTTTATTAATTGATGATTTCTTGAACACTAAGTATAAAATGACCATCAATGATATTGATAATATTGTAAATGTTAATTACTCTATTGAGGAAGATACTCTTGATCAGTTTTATGAGATTAGTGACCTTTAAATTTCACACACACTCACATAAATCCTAAATCCACCAGAATTGGAACTGAAACAACCACCTAAGGTTTTAAAATTTTCAAATCTTGAGAATGAAATCAAGTTTACAGTAATTATTTATAGTTTACACGAACCTGATCATGAATTGCGAGTGCATGGACTTTTGAGTGATTATAAACAAGATTTGGGATGGAAACTTGCATACATTCATGGTATTATCCCATCAATTGGCACACATCATATTTTTTAAATGATAAGGTTAAACTAGTGAGGTAGGAACAGTAAAAACTAAACACCAAACTCATATATGTAATTAAAAAGGAGGTAACAAAACTATTAGCTGCTGGAATTATTTACCCCATCTCTGACAGCGAATGGGCCAGTCCAGTATAATTGGTTCCCAAAAAACCGATCAAACTGTAATAACAAATAAAAATAAATATATTGTTCCAACTCATGTGTAGAATAGTTGGTGTGTCTTCATAGACTATCATCGACTAAACCAACACAATAAGAAGAATCGTTTCCCTTTTCCATTCATTGAACAAATGTTATAGTGGGTTGTGGGTGAGTCCCAATACTATTTCCTGGAGGGGTGTTATTGATACATACAGATCTATATTTCCCCAGAGGAACAGGAAATGACAACATTCACTTTCCCCATTGGAAAATTTTCATACATGAGTATGCCATTTGTTATGTGCAATCCTCCAGGTACATTCCTACGATGTATGGTTAGTATTTTTTTAGATTACATAGAGAATTGCATGGTGGTTTTCATGGATGATTTCACAGTTTATGGCTACTATTTTGATGAATGTTTGAGTAGTCTTGGTTTAATCCTACGTCATTGTATTGAAATGAATCTTGTATTAAATTATGATAAATTCCATTTCATGGTGTGAAAATATATATTTTTGGGGCATGCCATTTTGGGGGATGGCATCCAAGTAGTTAAATCATATTTGGATGTCATTTCTTCCCTACCGTTCCTTAAAAAATGTACAGGATGTGTGGTATTTCATAGGTCTTGTTAGATTTTACATTTGTTTAATTTTTGACATTAGAAATATTTCACTCCCACTATAACGATTAGTCCAAAAATAAAAAAATGGTTTTTGATAATTAATGAGAAGAAGCTTTTAATAAGATAAAATAGAGTCTCACGTCACCCCCAGTAATCCAACCACCTCGATGGGATTTACCATTTGAGCTCATGTCTGATTCCTCAAACTATTCAATTGTGGTAGTCTTATCAAAAAGGGTAGATTGAGCTACACATGTCATTGTCTATTCCTAAGGTAAATTTGACCCTGTCCAGGAAAACCACAACACAACAAAAAAATAATTCATTTCCATTTTGTTTGCCTTGGAAAACTCTTGGTCATACATTTTGGGGTCCATAGTCATTATGTTCTCAGATAGTGAATCCCTCCAGTATCACCTTAAGAAACCCAAATCCAAACCACATCTCATTCACTGGTTGATCCTCCATTAATAATTCAATTAAGAAATTAAAGATAAAAATGAGCAGAGAATGTGGTGGCTGACCATATCAGTATGGTCTACAAATCCTCGGTCATTGACTTCCGCCTTGTTTTCATATAAATGATATGATTCATAATGAGAAACTATACTGAGGGAAATATGATATTCCTTGTTAGAATGAAATTGTAAATTAGTTGGAAGCATTTGGAATTCCTACTGATTTCAACAAAACCAGGCGAATCTTCTATAAAATGAGTATCACTGGTACATTTGGGATGACCCCTACCATTGGCGCACCTGTAGTGATTAATTCCTCATGCGTTGGGTTCTCGATAGCGATTTTCATTTAGTTTTTAGGTTCTGCCACACTATGGCTTGTGGGGTCTACTTTGGTCCACAGAGGACAGCCTGCAAGGTCCCCGATTTAAGTTTCTTTTGGCCCACATTGTTTTGGAATTCCCATGACTTCTTTAAATATTTTCCTTACTATCATTGAATGGGGAATGTATCTAAATGAAATGATATTCCAAAAAACCCTTGACCTTCCATAAAATTTTCGATGTTTGGGGAACTTGAATTATGTGACTATTCACCAATTTGTTTGGTAACCTATAAATTCTATTGGCTGTGGATTATGTTTCAAAATGGCTAAATACATGAGATAAAAAGACATATTATTATATGGATGTTATGGAATTCTTGAGAACCTAAATTTTCTATAGGATTAGATTACCTAGATTAATAATTAGTGACCAAGGTTCACAATTCTCCAACTAAATAATGCAATCAATTTTTCATCGGTATGGGGCCAGTCATCAAGTGTCTACTACTTATCTACCATAGAAAAATGGTCAAGATGAGGTGTCATATGGGTAAGTACAATATATTCATGAAAAAATGGTTCAACCCAATAGAAATGATTGGATTTTTAGACACGATGATTCATTATCGGCTTACCGTACTACTTTCAAAACTCTCATTGGCATGTCACCATATCGTTTAGTGTTTGGGAAGTGTTGTCACCTCCCTATTTAGAATTAGTACTAGGCCTACTGGCCTATTAAACAATGATATTCTAATCTTTCTACTGTAGGATCTCAAAAGAAGTTATAGATTTAGGAGCTGGAGGAATTGAGAAATGATTCATATGATAACTCTATGATTTATAAGGGGTGAACATAGTCTACCCACGATCGTCTCATCCTTCACCATTAGTAAGATAACAGGTAGAAGGACCTCTATTATAATTTAAGGCTGAAGTTACATCTCAGTAATATTTTTTCCCACTTTTTTGGATCATACACTATCACTAATGTCTCTCTATTTGGTATTGTCTAGGTTGAAAATGTTGAAATCAAACAAACCATTGATATGAATGGGCAGAAGCTAAAGCACTTCCATGAATCCATTCCGGAGTACCCGTTGTTAGAACTCCATGTTTAAGAAGTATCCTATGAATGAAACTTACCAGGATTTATTTTTCCATCCAATAATATATTTTATTATAGTGAGGAAACTGCACACTTTAAATGATGGGGGATATGTATATTCCGGGGTTAGTTATGAATTTTAATCATCTTTATTCTTTTTATCTTTTTAGCTTTCTGAAATGTATTTTCACTCTTCCCCCTTTCCCTCTCCTCACCATTGTGATGTAATATTAATTTTTTATGCCCACAATATCGTGAAAAATTATTCATATTTAATCATGGATGTTATTTAAAATGCACGTGGAATTTATGTATTTCATGTTTTTTTATCATTTAAAAAAACTTGATGCAATGTACATTTCAAAAAAAATTCCTTATTGGGGTGTGACACTATATTGAAATTTTGTTCTTTTTTGATGATATAAATGGTTGTATCATTTTTAAACCATTGAGAAGAATGGTTCTCTTTATGTGAATAGTTTAAGGGAAAATTGTGTCACTTAATTTCACTAAAAAACATTGCAACCAACAATGAAGTCTGAAAATTTATACATAATAAATTGTAAATATAAGTCAGCTTGATTATTATGTACATTCCAAAATCATTTTCTATACATTCGTTCATTATCATATCTATTTTGTTAATATAATTGATTGACCTGGGGACATGTATATGTTATCCGACTATTGTACGCCCTCGAAAAAACAAAGGGGGATGTATATTAAGCTGGTAAAAAACTAACCTTCCTCGACCTTTTAATTTTGATAACTGTTACAATTAATGTCGTGAGGAGATTAAACATGGTTTGGGAGAAGAGTGTGATATTTGTTCGAAGTGCATGTTTTGAATAATTAATAAATGAGAGGAGTGATGAAATGTACAACATATATGGATATCTAGCTCAGGAGCTTACGGTTTAACTTCTGGGAATGCTTCGGTGAGTTGGTTATTAAATTTGATTGCAATAGATGTGGGGAATGTTCAGTGGAAAGGATCTTGAATGCAGACAATTATTAAAATAACATATACTTACTCGATAAAAAGTAGAAAGAATAGTATGAAATGTTGGTCACCCACACACGTGTAGAATTAGTGACATGATTATATTTTGAAATATTTTCATTAATTGGTATCATGAATCTCTTAGAATTTAATTTGGATACAATTTTTGAGATATCGTTTTCCATTATTACAGAGAATAACTCCTTGGTGTGATTTTTTTATTGATTAAAATTCTATCAGAATTATAAATTCATTTAATGTTATATCATTATGAATTTGGAAATATCTTAATGATTAATTTTTTTAATTATTAATTTTTCTGAGGGAAAATTTTATAGTGTGGGGTTGTGATCGCACCACGATTCACTATTTCATTTTCACCCTTACACCACCTTGTGAAACTTTTTATATATTGAAATTATAAAAATAATAACAAATTTGAATCCATGTTTGAATAATTTATTTTGATTTTATTAATTTTAAAAAGGGAAATGTAACTTGTTTTGACGATTTCATTGTAGGTAGAGGTGATTTTGAGGGCCCATGATAATTTCCATGAAAAATGGGTTAAACAACGCAGGATCCATGCACACCGGTGGACTCATCCACACACTTCTAATGAATTATGCCTCCAAATGGGAAGAAATTTATGGGATTGTCCAAACTTCATTGTTCTACATTTCATCTGAAGAAAACCAATACATATTCATCCATCTTGTGGCCCAACCAACCAGATATTTCCAGCACACTTAATCAGCGTGAAGTCAAAAGTCATGTGATGTGATCTATCCATATCATGGGCTATATCTAACCAAATGGTGCCAAAAATTAGTTTGGGACATTAAATAAGTGGGTAAACAACTTTATTATTTTCTATAAATAGAGATATGGATGTATGGTGGTCAAAACCTATGTGAAAAGTGGTTTTAAGAAATATTTGTGCCCAAAACCACATTCCCTTTTTCCTATAAAATGACACCTTGGGATACCTATTTTTATGTTCATCCATGGAGTGAAGTGCTGCCAATTTGTAATTCCATAGGAGTCTTATCATCATTATAGAAGTTCTGGAGGCCCTTATTCTCATAGGGGTATCAAGGATGAAGAAGGATTTCCTCACATGCTTCCTCATCCTTGCGATGTAGAGCTAAACAGTGGAAGCTCATTTTGAGGGAGCTATACTTACATGGGAGGGAGTTCCAACAAGTGATATTCTACTGGTTTTTTGTAATTTGTTTGAAAAATATTTGACTTATGTTTAAATATTATTCTCTTCTCCTATGAATTCATTTCTTTCATTATAATTTAGAGAAGTGCATTTTATCTAATAGCCGATTGGGTTGATATTTCATGTCGGAATATTGTATTGTTCCAATTGGAAAAGGAAAAAGTCTAATTTATCTAAAACATACAAAACATTTCATTGTGCATTGGCATCGTTTATTTTCTATGTTTGATACACAATCCTTGGCAACATGATTATTGAGTCAAGGGGTTTACATTGGACATATGTTTAAGAGAAAATAGGAAAGTTGATATCTTAACAACCCTCAACAAAAGGGTTCCACTAAACCATGTGTATTTTTCAGAATGATGAACACACCCTAATATTTAGTGAACTTGAATTGATCTCCTTATCTCATTATTCTAAAACACTATCTTTATTTATCAAAAATTAAATTATTTATGTTAAATAATTTTTTTATAATTATTTTCAAATTCAATCCCTCTTTTAGTAATCTTTTTTAAAAATACACACTATAAGATACTAACTCTCCTTGATAGAAGACAAATGGTCTTACCAATACATAAAAATATTCATTAAATCACTAAAAATTTATGTGTCACAAAAATTCTGTCAAATGGCCATCATATCATCATTATACTCATCATAAACCATCCTCAGAGTGATTTACAAGAAAATATTATCTCTGTAACACCTCAATCCTACACCATAACTTGATATTCATGGACCTAATAGAAGACCTTAAAAGTACCTCTCTGATAGATTTCTAGCCACTATTATGTCCCTCATGTATGTTCTATTATTCAACATGATATTGGTTAGTATCATAAACTTTCTTTCTTTAAGACAAGAATAAATTAAAAATGAATTTATATCCCCCTACATATTCCATATAACCTTTTATTTCACCCTCACCAGTCTCTCCATCTCAGTTCATTTTATAAAAAAAAAATTTTGTTTTCCAACTGTCCGGGAAAATTTATCATCATCGGAGTTCTCCTAGTGCTTATCATCCATCACTTTGAAATATTTAATTATCTATTGTAAATCAGATTAATTATTATTTATATTATAGTTCCACTACTAGATGTGACCTATAAGAGTATTATTAGAGACATTTAATCTCATCCATGTTGGTTCCTTCACCTGTTGATCCCCCTAAATTTCCATCTTTATGAAGGTATATATATAATTTATATTGATATTAGAGTAGAAAGAATATATTTTTACATGGATCTATTATAAGAGGATGTGTGAATTATAATTTTAAAAACATCACTTTTAATGAGTTTAATCTAAAAAAATTCACAATCCTCTTTAAGTAAAACAATCAAATTCAGATCTAGCCATAATTTTAATTAATAAAGTATCTTAATCAAGGGTGATTTCGAAAGTAGAGATATACAATCATAATTATATTCAATAAAATTTAATTTTTTTTACAAGATCATAGTTCCTAAGGATCAAATTAATCAGTGTGTATGAATAATATTCTGATTAATTATAAAAGAACATATAGTAAAGAAATATATGCACGATGTTTCACTATCATTTTTATAAATGTAGAAGAATAGTTACTTGTAATGAAAAAAGAAATAAAATAGAAATATAATATAAGAATGAAATATATCTATTATTAAATTAATACAACTCTTGTATCTTTAAGAGTATGGTAGCCACTAACCTAGGATAAAGGTATCCCTTACTTATACATACAAGAAATTCGGTGTTTCCTCAGTAAGAATAAGACATCAATATGAATATTGGATATGTCTTCCTAGTTAAAAAATCCATAAATTTGATGGATCATATTTTATATATCAATATCCCCATGAGACATTAACCAATATGATCAGATAATCCTTCTTTATTTCACCAGAATCTCTTGATCGTAATCACACCCATCAGACATTTGAAGCAATTACAAAGAAATTCATAAGTATAAAACCTAAAAAAGATTACTGAAAAATTTAATATCTAATGAATTGAAAGATACTAGAAATATTTGTTAACACTATCTAAGATTTCTAAAAATCAAGAGGGAATGTGATCAACCTAAAATTCTTCAATCTCCAAATGCATTGAATGATTCGGTATTTGCAGACCATTTACTAACGATCATATTTCCTTCCCAATGGTCATATTTTCTCTATTTTTGTCACATTGACATGGACACCTAGAACATGAAATCTCATAATTCTCTGTTATAATAGAATATCTGAAATCTTATTGGATTACACATTCAAAGCGTAAAATGTGTTACTTGTATTATAAATAAGTCATATGAATTTGATTATAAAATCTATGTCAGTCTCATGGACTTCATTAAAATTGTCATTACGATAATCATCAGGATGGTTAGATTGATGTTTATCAGTACCAGTATCATTACAGTTGTAAATTTTTTTGTATAAAAGACAATACATAAAGTGTATAAATAGTTATGATAATGGTGAATATGATGTTTACTAGAAAAACCTCATTTATATGGTCGTAATGCAGAATGTTAATGTTTATATTCGAATAATTAAGAAAGATTTCTATGTATGAAAAAATATAATGTTTTATTTTAAATCATACTAAAACAAAATTGGAAATAAAAAAGTTAGTAGATATGTTTTAATAGCATGTTTGTTTTTTACAAAACAAACAGAATGGAATAGTTTGAAACAAAATTTTGGACTCTGCAATCCCCCATTTTAGGGAAGAACAAAACAAAAAACATAAGAGAAAAATATCCATAAAAACATACAACCCATTTATTTTATGAACATATTTTGAATTATTCATTAATTATTTAATTCCCCTTTGTTTATAAATAATCACAAGAAGGTGGAAGATATGACAATAAATATTATTAATCCCTAATAGGATTAAATATTCTCTAAGGATCATATTGTCTCTCTTAGTCAAATATTGTCCCCCTTTTTATAAAATAACAATTATAATACTTTTCTCATAATTTAATATTTTCCAATTCATATAAATAACTCCATCCCTTAATAAAAAAATTCTCTCCTATGGGATTTACAATAATAATAGTGGAGGTCTCAACATTACTGAAATGTTATAGAATAGAGGAAAATATACAAAACAATATAAGAGATTAACATACCATCCATAGAAGATATGAATGAACATTAAACCAATTTTAAATAAAAAAATTAAAAATTCAGATTTTGTTGAAAATTTCATTAATTTATAAACTTGTTTTTTTAATCCAATTGCATCAAGAGTTAGAAATTAAATTTTTCATTCTAACACAATATATTCTGAATATACATTATCATTTTATAATCTTTTATTTACTTCTCAATCAATGAATCATTTAAAATTAAAACCTTTATTTAACATCCAAACTGTTGACATTATTACAATTTCCTTGATTCTAATTCATCAAAATATTAAAATTTTATTCATCGGATATTATTCTGGTGACCCCCAACTAAAAGTATCATAATATTCCATTTACAGTTTTTATTTCAGGAGTTTGATAAGAAAATTCAACTTTGAAACATTCAAAAAAAAATACTTTATCAGTTATATCTTTAGTAAACTGATTATAGGATTCTACTGACTCAATCATTAAAATCTTCGCATCTTTAAAATGTTCATCGTAGAGCTTTATATCAACATCTACATGATGTGACATTTTTATAACCTTATTTCACTCTTTTTTGTGAACATTAGAACCTTCTTGTATAACACAAAAGGCTTCGTCATTTTTAATTACCCTTTTTATTTACATATTCAATGATTCTGATTTCTGATCATTATTTTAATGATTCATTTCCCATCTTGCATCAATTCATGGAAAATATGGAATTATTCCTTTGCATATCTTCAAATCATGAATTATGAAATAAAAACCTATATAGGATAAGGTATTAAATGAATGTAATTAATCATTATAAATTTAAGTATGTTTGACATGACTGATTCTTGTTTCCATTTCTTTCCATTTTCATTTCTCTTTCATTGAAACTAATTTATCCACTAGATTAATAACAATGTACATAGCTTCCTAATCCTCTGAAAATTCAAGGGTCTATACATCCTTATTAGAATTAACATTATCGTAAACATTTTTATTTTAAATTTCACTTTGTTCTTTCTTCTATGAAGACTTATACATTTTTCAGATGATTATTTTTCTGAACACTCATAATTTTCTTCATTATCTACTCTAGAGGGTAAATCCAAAGATGAAGTATTAAATAGTTTTTTTGAATTGGGTTTTCTCATTTAGTTCATCCTCTTCACAGTAATCCTCTCTATCATTCTCAACAATTTCATCAGCTTACTCATCATCCTCATGAAATTTTTTATTCTTATCCATATTATCTTCTTCTTTAGTAATATCATCGAATACTACATATTAGCATTTTTCACATCAATATTTCTTTCATTCTGAAATTTTTAAATAACTTAATCATTTTAGACCATTACATTCTCAAATTCTATTTGTAATAGAATTTCTGTTCATAAATATCTTTTTCATTTCGTATGGATTCTGATTAATTTTATAAAAATGATGGTGATTCATCATCAATAATTTTTCTTCTTCCTTTTTTTTAAATTTAAGGAACCTAGATATTGTAAAATAATTTTTCTAAAAAAACCAATCAACTACCTAGATTATTATTTTTTGGTTTGGGAGGAACATAGATCAACATTATCATATTCATTTTCATCACATTTTAACAAATTCTAACAAAATTTAGCATCAAAAACCTATTTCTTCTTATTTATTTTATTCTATTATTTATATAATGTATCATAATCATGAAATGTTAGGGATCTGGCCTCATCAAGGTCAATTATGATTATTGGATCTCCTAGTTTCTATTCATCTTTCTTCTTCATCCATTTATATCTAATATCATTATGTACATTAATTAATTTTATAAATCATTTATGGGGCATCGGAACCTTACCCTTTTTCTTCATTACACCGTTATTAGATCTCCTTGAAGATTCTTCTTCTGAAGTAGAATTTCCACCCATCTCAACAAATATATTTGATTCACTATCTTATAATAATATCATCATATTTATAGCATTATCTCTAATGAATTTTTTTTCTAATCCATTTTCTTTGATTTATTATCAATTTTGATAAACCCTCATGCAAATAACCTTGAGATTTATAATCAAATACAAAACATATTGATCTGAAATTTTATAGTAGCATACATGACATTGTTGATTTACAGAAAAATGAATATCATAGGATCTACCTTCCTTATGTTAACAAGTGAATCTATAATAAAAACCATAGAAACATTAAGAGTTTCAAAAATTAATTTCTCATAATTATAAAACACTACATTATATGAGATATAACCTTGTTATCCAGATTCATATGTAAAACCATCCTGAATTATTAACAAAGGTCAACCAAAAAATATTCTACCTTCTGCCATTTTAACAATCCATGTTCATTATTTATCTTGTTTGATGGAAAATAATCTTTTCCTTTTGATTCAATTCATAAAAAATTTTAATTCTTCATATAAAAAACAAATAACCTTTGCCGTAAATAGAGAAAAAATGTTATTATTTTTTATCCTCCATGAAAAATATAAATAAATCAGAGAAATAATGAACCTGATCAGAACAATGAAAATCATAATCCTTTTCTAATTTTCTCACACAAACTGATTCCCATCCTTATAATTATATTTCATTATTAAATTTAATATCATACATTTCATTGAAATATCCATCAACTGACCGTTCCTATAACAAAAAAACATTTTTAAAATATTTTCTATAAGACTACGGTTTTGAAACAAAAACTGATATAGGAAAGAATGCTTTCAAACAATACAAACTAAGGAGGAGCAACATGTCTAGGAAAAAGTTTAAAATATATGATGTGGGATACAAGGGCGGGGGTGGAATTCATTATATAGGTTTTTTTGATGTCAATTAAACATCATTACTAAAATCCATGGATGAAATATAATTCAATATTATTTGACTTTTTGGATTCATAAGATTGATTATTTTCAAAATAGAAAATGTTGAGGTTTTTAAATTTTTTTAATTGAAAGTGTATAAGATTTTGAAAAATTGAATGAAAAATTTTGAATATTTAAAGAGGAAATTTTCATGAAATTGATAGAATAATAAAAAAAATCAGAAAAACCATCATAATGACAATGTGAAAAATTTAAATTTGTATAGTAATACCTTTTAGATTGGAATATTCCATCAGTATGATTATTTATTCTTCTTTATTATTGTAAACTAAATATATTACAATGGTTTTTATTATTAAAAAGCAATGTTTTATTAGAAAAGAAAGAAAGAGTTTAAAAAATACCAAATACGATCCAATTATTTAATAAAACTATTGGTAATAGTATTATTATAAAAAATTATAATGATATTTTTTGAATATAAAAAATTTTACAATAAAACATGAGTTGTGGGTAAATTTATAATATTTTCAGAATCCAAAAACATTTTTATGAATTATGGGTCAAAAATCATTATAATGAAAAACATTTCTAGATTAGAGATTAGGATAACTTTTTTGAGAAATTAATATTTTTATAAAATAACATTTTTTTTGAAAAATAATAAACATATATACTATCCCTATGAAAATTATTATCTTAATGTAAGTATACGAGTAACAAATAAGTAGATATTAATTACTACATTATATTGATAATTCATAGATTCATTTTAATGTATTTGATTCTTCTAGGAGGAAGAGGTTCTATAAAAATGTCATCATGTTGATATCACATTATAATTAATCGTAAAATGATATCTTATTTTTTATGCGTGATCCCTAACGATTTTTTGTCCCATGTCTATGTGTTTAGAGTTAGTGTTTTATGTTGGGTTTTTTACCTAAGGAAATGGAACTAGTATTAACAAAAATTATTTGAGTTTCATTAAAACTCACGCAAATGTCTATGACTGTGTGTCGTATCAACAACACTTGACAAAAACCGATCCTAGTTGCCACATATTCATATTTAATAGTGTAATGCCTTACTAAGTGTTGTTTCAAATGAGACCAAGAATCTTATAAATCTCCAAATAAATGAAAATTTAAGTATGTACTTTTCCTATCAACCCTATAACCACCAATGTCATCATACAAAAAAAATTAAGTTAAAAAATATCTCTAGAAGAATAGAAATATCCTAAATCCATAGTTCAATTTAGATTAAAATTTTAATTTAATTTTATTTAAATGGGATTATTTCTGATTAGCCATGTATCTTAATCATTTTCATATAAAAAACATGTAATCTTTGTGAATTGAAGTTACGTAAATTAATCCTCCTATCATAACTCGGAAAGTCTTATGATCAACTGGTTTCGGAGCCTCATCAAGGTAAATTGTATTTTAGGTAATAATAAGAGTAATAATACTTTTAGTATTGTTGTATAAATATTTCATAAGAATATATTATATATAGTAATGTTTAGATATAAAAGTTCCTTCTAGTGTTTACGATATTAGATAACAAAGAAAATTTGTCTACTCACACATCATAGTCATGTAAAATTCATATTTCATATGATCCAAAAAGTAATATGATAAATATTTTTTATTTTATCTGAATATAATTTCATCAACATAGATTTTAACAATCATTATATTTTAATTTACTCTTATTACAAAATGTTTTGGATACAGAACTCCCTTACCAAATATGTTTTGTTTCAAAAATGGTGCTAATATATCATACCATGATTTAGGGGCCTGGTTAAGAATGTATAAAGATTTTTTATGACTAAAAATGTATTCAATATGTTTTTTATTTTCATAATAAATGGTTTTTTCAACAGAAAATTCCACTTAAAAAAACCATTATGAAATGCACAATTCATATCCTTTTGAAAATATTTTAATTTATAGAATGTTGTGAAGGATAATAAAATATGGGTAGATTCAAGTCCATCTATTAGTTCATAGGTTTCTTTATAGTATATTCCTTCATGTTGGTTATAACCCTTAAAAAATATTTATAGCTTTATTTCTAATTATTATTCCATTTTCATCCAATCTTTTTTACTAAAACCCCATTTTAATCCATTTATAGAAATATCTTTAGGTCATTGTACCATGTTGTATATTTTTTTCCTTTATAACACATTTATCTTAATATTTATAGCCTTAATACAATCCCCATAATAAAATCCTCTTCAATATTATTTAAAAAAAAAGTGACAGGAAGGCTATATGTTATATTTCATTCTTTGAGGATCTTCTATATTGGACTATTTGATCAATATCACTAATGATTCTGTCACAAGGTTGAAATCTAAGAAATAAATGAATTCTTGGGTTTTAAAAAGGTGTTTATTCAACATAAGGCAGAAAATATTACTTAGGAATAACTTCATGAATTATTTCTTGAGTTAAATAATAATGAGAAGATTTTTATAACAATGGTTGAAAATATATTTAAGAAATAACATCTGAGGAGGATGTAAGATGATGTTTTTTGAAAAAAATGATCAGTTATATAAAACTTAACATTCATTGTTTCCTCCAAAACACAATATATTTTAATAAATATATAGGCCTTAGAAGTAGTGGAATAACCAAAAAATATATTTTTTCATTATATTTGAGAGAAAATTTAGTTATGTTATATTTCATATTAAAGATGAATATTAAGAAACCAAAAATGTTGATGTAAGATATTTTTTGGTTTTCTTTTATTCCATAACTAATAATGATTTTACTAATAATGTGTTTAATAAAAACTCAATTAATTCTATAGTATGTAGTTCAAACCACTACAGACCAAAAATATTTAGAAATTAAGTACTCAATCAACAATTTTTTAGTCATTTCTTAATGAATTCTATTTATCCATTCCATAACAACATGTTTATGAATGGTTCTAGGATTTTCATATTTATGTTTTATACATTTTAAACTATAAAAAGTTTCAAAATCTAAATTTAAAAATACTCCACCATGATCACAATGAAATGTTATAAAGGGATGGTTTTTCACATTATTAAAAATTGGATTATAAATATTTGAAATAACAAAAATATTATTATTATATTTTAATAAAATAATCCCATGTCTATCTAATGTAATATTAAACTAAGACATATAGATATTATTTTCCCTAATAATTATAGTTTGGATATTATCAAGTAAATAAATATTCACTATCTATATACCATAAAAAGTTGAGACGTTTCAAATAGAATTTAAACATGAATTATCTTGCATACCATATTTATAAGTGTCTGAGACTTTTAATGTGTCAAACATATGTTCTTCTAGATCCATAAAGACTCTGTTATTAGTCGTCTGGGATATATTTCTAATATTACAGTTTTCTAAACATCTATTGAATAACTGATATTATTCTTTCATTGTACTATGTAAAGGTAATTCTTGGCTCTTATGATCTTCAATGTTAAGGGTATATACACTCTCATGTTGATTAGAATAAATAGTAAATTTCACATTGTAACTATGTACATACCACTTATCATTCATAATATTCACATGTTAAAATTTATCACCTTATTAAATTATTATTATAATGTTTTTCTTATGACCTATAAAACACAATCAAATTGTAATTAATGCTTCTCTAAGGAGAACAATATTACATATTATGATAATCTCCCCATCTGCATTATCATTGAATGAAACCATTCCACCATTTATCTTGAATATATTTTAAAAAATATTTTTTACCAGTCAAATTAAACAAATAGTTACTATCCACGTACCTTGTACTCTTTTTTACACATTATTAATTTTCCTAAAAACAAAAATATGAGACTTTGGGCACCCAAAACATCTTGGTATTAGTAATGTCCAAAAAACATATGGATTTCACATTTTTCAAGAAAAATATTCCTTATGGAAACCTAGAGATTGAAATTTATTTAAGGAACATTTATTTTTCCAATAGAACAATGTTGACACTTCGTGAAAAAATGTGTAGTTTTTGGAATAAAGAAATTATTACTAAAAACATGTTTTTATAAGAAAAAACATTTCAGAAAATACTACCCTGAAAAAACAATTGTTGATTCAATTTTCCTAAGATTTCTCTTCTAATAGTTAAGTTTGAAAAATTATCTTTAGAGATCAAATTTGATATTTTAGTTTTACGTCTAATTTCTTATCCTCACTAGTAGTTGGCTTGGATTCAGGATTATCAAAACTTGTACAAAAATAATATCGTAAGTCACTTTTTCTAAATCTTTATTAATTGAATACTTATCAAAATTATCCACTTCACGATATTTAGAAAGATGCAATATTTAATTTTTTTTAAAATTTTTTCAGGAATAGTCCTAGAGATTTTTTTACTTTAAATTATTATGTTTTTATAAAATAATACTATTTTAATTTTCTATCAATTTAGAAAACCATGAAACTTCTACAATAGAAGATAAAGTATTATATTCACTAGTTATTAATGATTATTTGTAAGAAGATATAAAAACATTCTCATCAGGAATGTTTTCACTTACAAACATATTAATAATGTTTTTAGTAGTTCATAACTTATACGTGATATAATGATTTACATTATATACATTAGAAAAAATACCTTTGTTTCTATGACCAGAACATTCATTATTTGAAATATTTATACAAGAATCACCTCTACTAGAACTCCATGAGTCTATGGATTTAAAAACATTATTTACCTTAAATTAGAAATATATTTTTTCATTAATTTATGATTTTTTTTTTCATTTCTATCATTCCTCATCATCTTTATAAAAACTATCATGAAGTTTCCATCATTCTTACGTTTAGAACATGTTACTTGATCATTATTGTCATTTCAATCCTTATGACATTTTTTATTCCAATATTGGAAGTCCTTATTTACAATAATATTTTGAATTATTCTTAAAGGATTCACCAACCCAATTATTCCCTATTTAGAAACACTAAAATTGGGATGAATAATGGATTTCTTCTTTCATGAAGATTTAATTATTTTTTTTGAATTTTGAGTTTCGGTGGGAATAATATTAGAACAAAATGAAACACCATTATTTTTCCTTTTCTTTTTCTCATCATATCTTTCTAATATTCCCTAAAATTTTTATGCGTTCTAATAAGATAATAAATATTAATAATTATTTTCTTTATAGTCTCATCAACAACATACCTTTTATAATTACACTCACTGGGCACAATACAAATAATTTTCTTAACACGAATCTCATCATCCAAACATTTCTCTCAAATTTCACGTATGCTGTTTATAATAGTCATACACCTCTAATTAATATTTATAATTGATTCAAATAGTAGGAAATAATATACATTATTGTCATTTATTAACATATAACTTGTAATTTCTATAACATTTCATGTTATAATATATATTACTTCAATATTTTCACAAATATTATTGGCAGCTTCATAAGATGATATTGGACTATAAATAATTATTTTTATTGATAATATAATTTTTTTATAACTCTATAATTTAAATAATATATCAATTTTTCATTATGTTTAAATTTTCTCACATCAGTATCAAGTGTTTTTTAATCTGTAGCTAACATATAAAATTTATCAATGACAGCTTCTTTAACAACTGTTTTCAAACTATCCCACCCTTCCTCATAATCAAATCCATTGAAAATAAGTTGTTTGATAGAATTCATACATTCGATTGGTAAAAAATTAATTCCCTTATTATTTTAAAAAATATATATTATTTTACCACAAAACACATTGGGGTATAACAATTTTATAAAATATAATTTTACAATGAATCATAAATAATCATTATATTGAAAAAAAAGTTTATTAAGTATATGATTAGTAGAGTACTACATTTATTCAAATTTTTTGACATAAATTTGAGTTATATTTATATTAAGATGAAAATAATATGTTCATGGTGGATATATTACAAGACATGGGTGAATTGTACTTTTAAAAACATTAGTTAAAAAGCGTTTTAACAAAAAAAAATTAAAAAAACTCTTTAAGTGAAATTATTAAATTTAGAATTTTCCTTTAGTTTGATTAATTGAGTGTCGTAATTTAGATTATTTTCAATACATATGAGTTATGGAATATTAATTATAGTCAATATGATTTAATAATTGTAATTGTTAAGAGTCCCTAAGGATTAGATTGATTAGAGTGAATAAATTATAAAGAGAGTACCTACAATAAACAAGATACTAATGAAATATGAATATGATTTTTTAGTTTATATTAAGTAAATGTGACTAAATAGTTACCTGTAAAGAAAAAATAAATTCAATTTAAATTGAATATTAAAATGAAGAACAATTATTATTAAAATAATACACCTCATTTTCAATTAAGAGTAAGGTATACCATAACCAGGGATAAAGGATTCCATTATTTTATACTAATAAGAATGAATGTCATTGCATGGCTGGAAAACCCTCAATATGAATATTGGATCTATCTTTTTACACATGGAATCCCTCGATCATATGTATCAAATTCCCTATTTCGCTATCCCTATTATTCTTTTGTCAAGATGATCAGATTCTCAATATTCATATCCCTACAATCCCTCGATTGTAATCATAATAATGAAATGCACAAAGAAATTATTAAATAATTATTATAAGACAACTTGACTAGGATTACTTAATAATACTCTCTATAAAAATTTTCAAGAGAATATGAACTTATTTTTGACACTATTTAAGCTTTCAAAAAATTTAACGGGAATCAGATTTACCAGCAATTCTGCCAACTCCAAAGTCTTCAAATGAGCAATTATTTGTCATCAATTTCCAAATTGTAATACTTCATTACCAGTGGTCATATTATATCTGTGTTTTTAATAATTACATGTAAATATGGAACATGACATATCATACCTCTTTGGAATAATAGAATGTATGAATTCATTTTTGATTAAACCATCACATTGTAAAAAAGGATTAATTACATTAGAATTGAGTATTATGAATGTGATTATAAAAATTATCTTAGTTCAGAGACTTCAACACAATTTTCTTTGTGAAAATATTAATGATGGATAGTATGATGTTTATTAGAACTAGTACTATTACGATTGTTAATACTTTTTCAGTACAAAAGATAATACAGAAAGTCAGACAATAATTCTAAATAAGTTCAGTATGATGTTTATCATACATGATCTCATTCTAGTCGTTATAATGTAGAAAGTAAAATTTAATATTTGAATACTTTAAACATGATCTATGTATGGTAAAAAATAATGTTTTCTACCAATACAAACAAAAATCAATTCACATATATAAAACTAGAAATTTGGTTCTAGGAAGGTGTTTGTGATTTCCAAAACAAAAGTAATGGAATAGTGAGAAATGGAATTTATTATTCAAAAAAGGAACCCCCAAGCCCATCATATCATGAAAAAAACTAAGGAATTTTTTCCCTCTATATTAAGATTCACCATGATGGGTGAGTGGTTAGATAGAACATGACGAAGATGAATTGAACTATCCTATATGTAGAACCATGAGAATTTGAAATGTGATCATCATGTTTAATAGAGTTTGTGACATGATAAAAATTTTATAGTAGAGTATAACATCAAATAATTTAAAAAATACTTATTTTTAAATAAATTCAATAAATTTAATTTCTTTTTATACATGCAATATTCGGTTAAAATGAAACACAACACTATGAAAATATAATTCTTTAAACAATACCTCTATAAAATGTAAATTAAGAGGTTGAGTTTGAATATGAATAACTAAATTATGAAAAATATATATTTTACTCTTGTACATTTTCTATATATTAATCAAAAATAAAAATATGATTCTTATAGAGGAAAAAGAAATTAATTTTGATAAAAATGTATTTTTTTAAAAGGAGGTTTACTCGCACTCTGCGTACATGATTTAAAATAATTATTAAAATTTTTATAAATCTAATTTGTAAAAAATAAACATAATTTGTGAAATAAGAATATCAAAAAGTTATTTTGGGTGATTTTTCAAGATTTTACTTAAAATATTCATTTTTGATTAATAGTGAAAAATACTAAATATTAATTTAAAATAATATTTTCATTAAAATAATTTATAAAGATAAATTTTATTTTGAATGGGTTTTAAATTATAATTAGTGAAAAAAATTAAAAATTTATCCAATTCAGTTCACTTGAAATCATCTTCATATTTAATATTGATATAAGAACTGTGATAGCATTTTTACATTTTCACATTAAAAGCTCTCTTTCTCATTAAATCTATTTGATTAAATAAGAATTAAAATTTTCCACTTCGTTGAAAAAAAATTTGAAGATGAATTTAATATTTTAATATAAGTAATTTATATTTTTTAAAAAATGTTACATTAATATTTGAACAAAAAAAAGAAAAAATTAATTAAAAATAATTTACCAATGTTAACATAAAAATGTATTTTCGTGGTGTTAAACTAAAAATATGATGGTCAGAGTGTCCAAAGAAACATGTCTAGAATATATTATATATATATATATCGATCATATAATTTCCAATAATATATAATAACCACTTTTTAACCATAAAATTTTGAAAATTTTGGGAACTCCATTTTCATTCCAAAAATTACAGTGTGCAACTCACCTCACATAAAAAAGGCCACCCCTCTCCTCTCTTATTCAAACAATCACACCCATTTAGTTTATCCATGAATGTTAGAAATATTTTTCCCAAATTCCCTAATATTATCCCATAATCCTTATGTTGGGTAGATATCCAACCAAGGAAGGATTAGGGGGAAAACCTAATGTGCATACCTGAATAAGTTTTACTAATCATTGAAGGGAATTTTTAGTTTAGTTATTCCTCCACCTTATTAAATTATACATAAACCCTGATGATATAATAAAATAAATATATTCTATATAATATGATGTTTTAATATAAATTTAATAACCTATAACCTTCTCAAAGTCCATCAATATGGGTTACAAAATCATCAAGCATGAATGCTGATGACTATCTCCTTGCAAACAGATGTTACCCATTTTTACATTACCAGCTATTATTGTTGTGTATGATGATTGATAATATATATATATATATATTATATTTATAAAATATTTATACATTTTTATTCATTTTATCATATGTATCTTTTTACATTTTATTCTATAGAAGATACGACAACATCACTTTTATGTGTGATAGAATATTATATCACGAAGTAATGTGACTTGTTATTTTAGTATTACTTTATGTGGAATGTGATAAGGGTGATTTCAAGTAGTATATATTTTATAAATTAAATTATTATGATACTCATGAAATATTTATCATAATTAATGATATTATATCCTATTTATTCTTACATTGAAAAATGACAATGTCTCTCAAATACATGTGGACTAATACATTCATAATGCAATGTGGATATATTTTACTCACCAAAAAAGTGGATGATATATATAATTTTATTTAATGAAATAATATTGAATATATATTATCATATGATCATTTTTTAATTAGACAATATTACATACATTCATCCGCTAAAGAACAATGAAAATTGATTACATTACTCATGTGTTCATACGACCTACCATCAACTAGATTACATCATACTTTATTTCACAAAATTATTTCTCATTATAGGATGTAACAGAATAATTGAAGTGATAATATGATAATAATGTCATGATAATTATTCAGGATAAAATTTAACTAAAATATAATGTCAAGAATCTGATCTTTCATGAAAAAACTCCCATGGGAAAAAAGTTATTCACAACGAAAATAATCAAAATAATAGACTATTTTTAATGAATTGAAGATGATATGCTATAAAATAATAATATATGATATTATAAATAGTAATTTTCTACCTTTTTAATTTAATAACATGTTTAAAATGATTATGAAGGAGGTTAAATATTGATTACCCAAAATGAATCACGAGGTAAGGGACTTCATATCAAATTGTATTCATTTATTCATATTTAAATTTTATGCACCGAATTTAATTTATGCGGTGTAAATACATCCCCAATGAAATATAATATCATTATTCCTTAATAATTCATAAAATTTTATGTTTCAATTTGAATTATATCCTAAAAAATTATTTGAATAGAAGTTACAATGTGATTAAAATTATATAATAATATCAGTCATTATGTGATTGTTTGATTTTTCATAAAAAATAAAATTCATGAGTTAATTTTTAAATTTATATAAATTTATCTTAAAAATACATAATCTTGAACGATAAATATGATTATTTATTAAATTTTATACCATATTTACCTATGGTGTTTATTTTTGGATTTTTATGATTAACTTGGGAAATATTGACAAATAGATATCATTTAATCATTGGGGATATTTTTTGATAAAATATTTGGATGCATGGATTAAATAAATCATTAAATATATGATGAATTATTAGGACATATAGAAATGAGTGGGTACTAGAATAATATATCCCCTCTATTCATCGAAAGGTCTCATGATACAAATAAGTTGACAAATTAATTCAGTTTCGAACAAAAGTATTTAAATAGTTTTATAAATTTTCATGACAGTTGAAATACTATGATTCAAAAAATCATGGAATATAATACATAATCATTTACTTCATTAAGACTTTATTTATTTTTATCCATGATATTTTCACAATGATTTTATCATTATATTCATCTCATTCTTTGTTAATTGACTTATGTCATGTGTTTTTAGTTAATTAACATACCATATTTATTATACCTTACAAATCATGCAGACATGTAATTTCAATTTAATGGGTGTTCAGTTATATTCCCTTTAATAATTATGATTATTTTTTGATTAGTGGTAGCTTCCACTATACATAACCCAAAAAATGATTTTTACATCATACTTATTTGGTTTAATTTTATCTTGTTATGTGGAATAGAACATTGAATGAGTCTTTCAGAATTTAGTAAATTATATTTTTTAATTTTTATGATTATTTTTATTAAAAAAATGAAAAATTTATTTCATGTATGTTTCAATTTATCCTAAACTTCTAAATCTATTTTCCCCCCTAAATTTGACCTTTTTATCTATTCCAATTTAATAATGTAGAAACCCACTCTGGGATAATGGAGTTGGCATTTCATCATTTATTAACAGATAAAGCGTAATAGAATCCTTGGTAACTAGATTTCATAAAATATTCAATAGGAATTACAACCCTATAATAAACATTGAATAATTGTAGAGAAGAAGATATAATTTTTTTAAGGAAGATTTTTTTTATTTTCCTAGAAATATATCCCTTTACGGACACTACAAGTGGGCATGGTTCTATCACTGAGGAACCTAGTCATAATAACTCTTAAAACGGTGAATTGATTATGATCCAATCATCACCTGGTGCATGAAAATGGGACTTAATATGAACCTATTATGAAACTCCCCATGGATATTCTTGTGATAATCCAAAATTTTTTACAAACCATTATAATGGTTTTGAAAATAAATATTTCCTAAAAGAATGCATTTTAATGATTCTGATATTAACTATATATAAATTTAAAATTATTCTTATTATTAAATGTTTTATTTAATTACACATTATGATTTAAATTTCATATTTTTATGAGCTAATAAAATATATATCATTTTTTAAAAATGGATCATAGAAGGAAGAATTATGATCAATTCTCATGGAAAATATAGATATTTCCTGACCACGTAATCTAGTATTGTTGGTTTTGAAACTGTGTAGATTACGAGTAAAATAGGTTATCTGAATCTGGTTATAAAAAATAACCTTTCACTAATGGAGGAAAATAAAAAAATGATATTATCCTATATTATATTTCATTTTGAGATAAATTTCCTATCATTTTGTGTGAATATTAATCCAATAGTGTTCAGAAAAATGATTAAGTATCTGGAGAATATATTTATGGCCATGGGGTGCTGTGAAATTTAAATTTCACATATACAGTGTATTTACACATCCTAAATACTGATCAATAGTGCAAATTAATCACTAATACATGGGATGAATAGGGAATAGTACTCATGGAATGGAAAACATTTAAATACACATTCATTGAAAAATTTATCCCTCATGATCTACATATTAAAATGAAGAGAAATTTCCTATGAATCAAATAAAATAGTAGAATAATATGTTTTTAGTATTATTGAATCTTTTCAAGGTTATCCATGTATATAATAAATTATATACGTCACAAAATGTTTAATATTTATAATTTCAATGAATAGATTAATCCATGGCTCTGATGGGTGATGATCTGTCAAACTTTTTCTTCATGTGATGAAATAGTTTAATGTGTAATCATGATAGATAAATAAATAATTATGTAATAAGTCTTTGAAGGGAATATATATAACAATAAGTTTGAATAAAAAATGCGGAAGTGGAAGAAGTGAATGAAGTATTTCACAATATGTGGTAATTTTGGATAGAAACATAGTAGTACTCACATGAAAGGAATTGGAATTTATGGTAATTGTGAAGAAAAATATTCCAATCTCATGATTTCAATGCAATGAAATAAATTTATAGTGTTCAATTCTACGACAATAATTTTATGGAGAAATAATAATATGAAAGCCCAATGTTTAAAGGGAATACAACTAAGAATAATCAAATAGATAGATGTAAATATTATTCTATTGAAATAACAAAAAGGGGAATGATTAATTTGATTATGTATTTGGACCAAATAAATAGTTTGTAAATTTTTTTAAGTATATTCTCATTAAAGTAATTATGAAATATATAAGTATTTTATTTTAGTACATCATCATTATGGAAATGAATGCGTATGTTGAATAATACTGATGACCATGAAAAGTGACTCTGTGGAATGTTAAACCATATCGAAAACACATTATTAAGGGATCAATAACCATTAATATGAATTTTATATTGAGATAGTACATCTAGGATAAGAGGGAATTAATATAGGTAAAGTAAATTGGTTAATATTGACTAACTTAACTGATTACAAACATTTTTGAAAGAAAATTATGTTATCATTCATGGAGTTTAATTTTTTTTTTGTATTAATGATTATATCCATTATTCTATAGTTTATTAAAAAAATAAATTATAATTCATGTTTTAATTTTTTTTTGAAATTAATTTTATTACCATGTTTTTAGTGAATTCATGATGAAGATATTCACATGTTTGATATGCGATGATTAAGAGATACTTAATATTGTTTTGAGGCTTAATGATAAGATCACTTTGAAAATTTAGAAACCTTATTTTTACCAATTTTGATCTAAATATTATAGAAGGGTATAATGGTTAACCATTTACAAAATGTTTTAAGATGAAATTTCGATGAGGCTTTAGAGATGAATTTATTACATCCCAACATGTTGATTTATTTATATTGAGAAACAGGTTCTAATCATTTTTTTATAATAATCAATAGAGACTGAAGGAACTAATTATAATTAAATTATCGATATTTTTATGTTTTTTTCTTCTGGAATAATAAATTCACCTTAATTTCATAGAGTAATAGATGATGTGGAAACTGATTAAGTGATAATTGAAAGATGATATTATTACTTTTAAATAAAATAAAATCAAGTACGTATAAATCTAATGAAAACTATTCCAAATTAGTAAAATTTTATTGAAATAAAATTATATCATATTACGATCAATTCGAATGATATTAATTATATTTTCAGACCTACTTAGTTTATGGTTTTTGGATACTGATTTTCATGTTGTCATTCAATTTCTTATGATAATTTATCTATATCACTCCCCATCATTATTTGAGTAGTATTATTGTAACATCACAGGTAACTAATGAATAACGAATTTTCATATTTATTAATATTTACGAATTAAATATTAATTTTACATTAATGGGGTTTCTATGTTCGATAGCGTACCCTATACGCAACAAAGAGCTTCTTTGAAATCTTACGTTGCACACTAGTAATAAAATAATATTATTTTAAATGGTAGTTAACATGTAGTTGTTGTATTGGCGGGAATGAATAGAAGTAACAAAAATATGATTATATATGTTTTTTAAAAGTTTTCACATTTATCCAATAAAGGATAAAGGCTTAAAATACGAAATGATTTCAATTTTAGGCATAAATAATCTAATATTCACTAAAAGGTCGAACTATCGCCTTTTGATGGAAAACCCTTTTAAAATATAGTTTTGGTCACTCTTATACATTCTATTGGACCAAATAAAATTATTCTTTATAATAGGGACATAAAAATTTACTTTGTGTAAATTTTTGGTATTTTTCCGATAAAGTTCATTTTTTAATGAATAGTGAAAAATGTTGTATTTTAATTCAAAAACTCTTTTTAATATAATTTATTTATATGATTATATTGTCGTTTGAATTGGTTTTAAAGAGAAATTTGAATATATTTTTACCATGTAATCCAATAGTGGTCATTGGAATTAATTTCACTTTGAAATCATATTTAAACTAGTGCCAATCTTTTGATACGTTTTATTTCATAAATACACGCTATTTGTTTTGACAGTGGGAATTAATTATTAAATTAATTAATTCAACTTATATTTTTTGAATTTTTTAATATAGAAATCATTTTTTAATTCAGAATATCAAATATAGTTTAGGGTGATGTTTTGGTATCTTTATGAAAAACTTCAATTTTTAATGAATAGTGAAACCACTAAGTGGTACTTAAAAAACTGATTTTTCGTTTAAATAATATTTTACCACCATTGTGCTTTGAATCTCGAAAATCCGACATACCTGGTTGTCCTTAAGAAGTGAAATGTGGTTCAGTGGGATTAAAATAATTTTTTGGGGAATAGTAACTTTTATGTTTTTAATCACGATTAGAGGTAATTAGTGTAATTTATGTTAAGAATATTGTTTTAATAAGATGAAATGAACATGAAACATGTCCTACCATTATTGGATTGTCATGGACGACCAAGAAAATCCATGGTTCAACTTGGGGACCCCATGGAGCCACTTTGGTAGGAAAATGACATTAATATCTTTTGTTTAATGTTAAAATAGAAATGTCACAAACATGAGTTGTTTTAGTAATACAATTTTTAAATGGGGTAATACAAGTCAGATTTTTGAATATAAATATTCATTAGAAATCTACAAAGATTTCCTACATCATTAATTTTTTATTATAATTTTTAGACATTAAATAAATTAAATTATTTATGACACCATGATGATGCAACGATTACCTATTTATTTAACGATTTAAATAAAATGAAAAGATAATGTAAAATCTAAAACCTACACATGTCAAAAACCTATTGGATGGGTAGATTTCGAACTATTGTCACCTTATCCTCCAAATATATAATTTTGGGACCCTTTGTATCCAAAAATCATTTTATAATAAATATCTTTTCTTAACTTTCCAAGACTGCCCCTCCACTCGTCTTATAAAAGGAACCCACCTCTCCCTACTTACCCACACCTCTCAAGCCTGATTTTCGTCCAGTATCTGCTAATTTTGTCTCTCCACATCCCTCTATTACTCCTAGAAGCCTTACTTTGGGCATAAGTCTTCCCAAGGAAGCCTTTGAGCTCAAATCAAAAAGAGTTACCCGTTTTAAAGGTAGTGTCTTCTCTTGTGTTCTTTTGTTTTATTTTTCTTCTCCAACCCCCTAAACTCTTTTTACACATTTCATTTTTAAAAACTCCAGTCTCTTCAATATAAAATGATTTTTTATAAGAATGATTCTATCTACACTTACACACAACTACATCTAATGGTTAAAGAATATATTGTTTCTGTGGATGGTGAATTTCTGCTTCCTGAAACGATGATTGTTCAATATTCTTTTAACACCTTCAAAGGTGGCCATAACGATGTCACTATATTTATATAAGATATATAATATGTTTATATTTTACTTAAGATTATGTATTTTTCATTTATGTCATACCTTTATGGTTTCCATTATGGGTATACGTGATATATTCATTTTAGGAAGTGCGGACTACCGCCCCCTCAAAGTGATTTGATTCGTTAATGCCATATGTGGGACGTATAAAGGATGGATTTAAAGTTATTATATATTATGTTATACTGTAATTAGAATATACCTTTATATCATTATTATTTCTTTCCATTAAACTATGAGATAGAAATGAAAGTAGCATTCATGCGTACGTACGGCTTACCATCTCCATGAATGGTGCATTTCATTTCTTATCCCCAAATGTAATGTACTATTATAAGTACATATATATAATGGATATATATGATGTACGTTACATATAAATTATTAATATAATTCTGTAATTAAAATATACATATTTCTCATTTAGTTTTAATTCCATTAATATGACATAGAAATGAAAGTATCGTTCATGCGTACGTACGGCTTACCGTCTCCAGGAACGGTGCATTTCATTTATTACCTATAAATGATTATGTAATATTATAAATACATTTATATGCTATATATATATGATATATATGATATCCAAATCAGGAATATCATTTTGGATATAATTAACCTTTGACCACACGAACAACATGTAATTGTAAGAAGTCCACTTTCGACTTAAGAACCAAATATTGAAAAAACAAACATTATTAACATAAATGATTATATAATGTTTACAACATGGAAATAAGTGATATAAAAGTAATAATGAACTTGAAAAAGTCTCTTAAGCAAGTAGAAATTAAATCAAGTTTATTATTCAGGACGTTAAAGAACGATCAAGTCAAGTCAGACCCAAGGTAAGGGACTTAGTCTCAATCTCCTTTCATTGAGCCATATTTCGTTTTATACAAAACATTCTTTTATATGGTGTATAAAACCCTTTTAATTTTAATTTTATACAAAAGGAATATTTTTCTGCGAAGCATTTTACTAAACGAAAAAAAAGGAATGTTTATTTTAACGTACGCGGTGGCAAAGACCTTTTCCGCCACCGCTAGTATTATTTAGACTTTGGCTTCCTCAACAAGACGTAATGTTATTTAAATTGAAATAAATAACATATAATCATTTATATATTTTGGTATTGAAAATGGTTTTTATAATGGATTTGTTATGTCAATATATTTAAGTGATATATTGTGATCCAAGTGTGGAAATGTTTTCTTTCCATTATATTTGCTTTATGTCTTATGATTTTATAATGGTACTTGGACATTTGACGGGTGGTTACATGATAATCTATATGACGGGTGGTTCCTGGAATACCAGGACGGGTGGTTACATTATAACCTCCAATGCATTGGGTATGGTAGTCGGCCGTATGGCTAGTAATAAAATAATATTATTTTAAATGGTAGTTAACACGAAGCCGTTGTATTGGCGGGAATGAATATAAATAACTAAAATATGATTATATATATTTGTTAAATGTTTTTAAATTTATCCAATAAAGGATAAAGGCTTAAAATATGAAATGAATTCAATTTTAGGCATAGATACTCTAATATTCACTAAAAGGTTGAACTATAGCCTTTTGATGGAGATCCCTTTTTAAATATAGTTTCGGTCACTCTTATACATTCTATTGGACCAAATAAAATTCTTCTTTATAATCGGGACATCAAAATTAACTTTGTGTAAATTTTTGGTATTTTTCCGATAAAGTTCATTTTTAGTGAATAGTGAAAAATGTTGTATTTTAATTCAAAAACTCTTTTTAATCTAATTTATTTATAAAATTAGATTATCATTTGAATTGGTTATAATGTGAAATTAGAATATATTTTTACCATTTAATCCAATAGTGGTCATTGGAATTAATTTCACTTTGAAATCAGATTTAAACTAGTGTCAATCGTTTGATACTTTTTGTTTCATAAAAACACGCTATTAGTTTTGACGGCGGGAATTAATTATTAAATTAATTAACGCAACATATATGTTTCGAATTTCTTAAAATATACATCATTTTTGAATCCGTAATATCAAATTTAGCTTATGGTGATGTTTTGGTATCTTTCTGAAAAACTTCAATTTTTGATTAATAGTGAAACCACTAAGTGGTACTTAAAGAAACTGATTTTTCGTTTAAATAAAATTTTACAACCCCTATGTTTTGAATCTAAAAAATCCAACATACATTGTTGTCATTAACATTTAAAATGTGGTTCAATGGGATTAAAATAATTTTTTGGTGAATAGTAACTCTTAAGTTTTTAATCGCGATTAGAGGTAATTAGTGTAATTTAAGTTAAGAATAATTTTTTAAAAATATGAAATGAACTTGACACATGTCCTACCCTTACTGGATGTGTCATGTCCGACCAAGACAATCCATCGGTCAACTTGGGGACCCCATGGATCCACTTTGGTAGGAAAATGACATTAATAACTTTTTTTTAAATGTTAAAATAGAAATGTCACAAACATGAGTTGTTTTACTAAAACAATTTTTAAATGGAGTTATAAAAGTCATATATATGACTATAAATATTCAATAGTAATCTAAAATGATTTTGTAAATCATGATTTTTTTTTATTTTTAGACATTAAAGAAATTAAATTATTTATGACACCATGATGATGCAATGATTACCTATTTATTAAACGATTTAAATAAAATGAAAAGATGATGTAAACTCTAAAACCTACACATGTCAAAAACCTATTGGATGGGTATATTTCGAACTATTATCACCTTATCCTCTAAATATATAATTGTGGGACCCATTTTATCCAAAAATAATTTTATAATAAATATATTTTCTTATCTTTCCAAGAGTGCCCCTCCTATCGTCTTATAAAAGGTCCCCACCTATCCCTACACACCCACACCTCTGAAGCCATTTTTTCGTCCAATCTATGCCAATTTTCTCTCTCCAAATCCCTCTATTACTCCTTGAAGCCTTACTTTGGGAATAAGTCTTCTCAAGGAATCCTTTGAGCTCAAATCAAAAAGAGTTACCCGTTTTAAAGGCAGTGTCTTCTCTCGTGTTCTTTTGTTTTATTTTGCTTCTCCAACCCCCTAAACTCTTTTTACTCATTTCTTTTGTAAAAACTACAGTATCTTCAATATAATATGATTTTGGTATAATAAGGATTCTAGCTACACTTACACAAAACTACATGTAATGGTTAAAGAACATACTGTTTATGTGGATGGTGAATTTCTCCTTCATGAAACAATGATTGTTCAATATTCTTTTAAAACATTCAAAGGTGGCAATAAAGATGTCACTATATTTATATATGGTATATAATATGTTTATATTTTACTTAAGCTTATGTATTTTTCATTTATTTCATACATTTATGGTTTCCATTATGGGTATACGTGATATCTTCATTTTAGGAAGTGCGGACTACCGCCCCCTCAAAGTGATTTGATTCGTTAATGCCATATGTGGGACATATAAAGGATAGATTTAAAGTTATTATATATGATGTTATACTGGAATTAAAATATACCTTTATATCATTATTATTTCTTTCCATTATAGTATGAGATAGAAATGAATGTAGCGTTCAAGGGTATGTACAGCTTACCGTCTCCATGAATAGTGCATTTCATTTCTTATCCCCAAATGTAATGTACTATTATAAATACACATATATAATGGATATATATGATGTATGTTACATATAAATTATTAATATTATTCTAGAATTAAAATATACATATCTCTCATTTAGTTTTAATTCCATTAATATGACATAGAAATGAAAGTAGTGTTCATGCGTACATACGGCCTACCGTCTCCATGAACGGTGCATTTCATTTCATACCTATAAATTATTATGTAATATTATAAATACATGTATATTATGGATATATATGATATATATGGTATCTAAATCAGGAATATCATTCTGGATATAATGAACCTTTGACCACACGAACAACTTGTAATTGTAAGAAGTCCACTTTCGACTTAAGAACCAAATATTGAAAAAACAAACATTATTAACATAAATGATTATATAATGTTTATAACATGGGAATAAGTGATATACAAGGAATAATGAACTTGAAAAAGGTTCTAAAGAATGTAGAAATTAACTCAAGTTTATTATTCAGGACGTTAAAGAACGACCGAGTCAAGTCGGACCCGAGGTAAGGGACTTCGTCTCAATCTCCTTTCATTGAGGAACATTTCGTTTTATACACAACATTCTTTTATACAGTGTATAAACCCCTTTGAATTTTAATTTTATACAAATTGAATCTTTTTCTACGAAGCATTTTACTAAACTAAAAAAAGTAATGTTTATTTTAACGTACGTGGTGACAACGACCTTTTCCACCACCGCTAGTATTATTTAGACTTTGGCTTCCTCAACAAGCCGTAATGTTTTTTAAAATGAAATAAATACCATATACTGTTTTATGTATTTTGGTATTGAAAATGGTTTTTATAATGGATTTGTTTTGTCAATATATTTAAGTGATATATTGTGATCAAAGTGTGGAAATGTTTTCTTTCCATTATATTTGTTTTATGGCTTATGATTTTATAATGGTACTTGGAAATTTTACGGGTGGTTATGGGATAATCCATATAACGGGTGGTGCCGTGAATACCATGACATGTGGTTACATTATAACCTTAAATGCATTGGGTATGGTATTCAGTCGTATGGCTATTCCATTAAGTGATATGTGTGGAAGTCGACTGTATGGTTATTCCATTTAAGTATGTTTATGTCCCATGTTACCTATATATGTTATGTGATCTTTATAAGGGGTTTATGCTAATATTTTGGTTACAAAAGGGTAAGTAATGATCTTTTATTTCAGTGAAGAGTTTTTACTACTTCAAAAAGGTGAAAAGTATTACTTTGTTAAAGTATACATGGTTTACTTGTTGTTTTGAAGAACTAACAGTTTTCATTCATTGTGTATCCCTTACTGAGATTTTTATGCTCACCCCAAGTTTTTTTTGAATTGTTTTTCACATGACTTAATGTCGAATAGGGCCAAGGATGGGATCAAGGGAAAGTCATGCTATATAAAACATGGAACTAGACATGTTTCTTTTTAAGAGTTTTTTTTATGGAAACTTAGTAGATGTTTCTACTTTGTAATATTGTGAGATGTAATAGTTATGTCCTAATTCTCTAAAACTCTAAACCTGACAAGATCCTCAATGTGAATTATTCATTTAATTCAATATTAAGTAAGGTTTAAGGATGGGGCCTTATAGTTGGTATCAGAGGTTGGTTTAGATAACATTATGAGTTAGAATTCTATTAAATGATTATCCAAAAATATTTTTCATATGGTCAAATTTAATTGGTATAACATTTACAGATTACCATGTTGCTTCACATAAGATATTTATGTGCTTAGAATGGTTTTTTGAAGAGGAAACATGGAAGTTGTGCTAGGAAGGTATACATATGGAAATTAAATTCTAAATCAGCATCCTAAGATGGTCAGAATCCGAATTGAGCAGTTTACTGTAGTGATGGATCAGTTTAATCAGGTGATAAATGGTGGTTGTGTTATTGATGATATTTTGGTGTTTTATAAAAGTAAAGAGGATAATGACAGTCATTTAAGGGTTATCTTTCAAACCTTAATGGAAAAGAAACTGTATGGAAAATTCAGCAAGTGTGAGTTTTGGTAACAACAAATTTCATCCCTTGGCCATATTATTTCAAAAAATGGCATAACTGGTGATCCTGCTAAAATAGAAGTTGTTGAAGAATGGCCAAGACCGCCATATGTAACCGAGATCCATAGTTTCCTTGGTTTGGAAGGTTACTACCGAAGGTTTGTTGAAAATTTTTCACGATTATCTAGCTAATTGACTAAGCTAACTAGAAAGGGTGTAAAGTTTATCTAGATAAAAGAATGTGATGATTTTTTTCAAGAGTTGAAAAGAAGATTGGTGAATGCTCCAGTTTTGGAACTTCCTTCCAGGAATGGTGAGTTTGTTATCTAAAGTGATGCTTCATTGAAATTACTTGGGTGTGTCCTTATGCAGAATGATCAGGTAATTTCATATGCTTCACGTCAGTTGAAAACTCATGAGGAAAATTACCCTACACATGACTTGGAATTAGCTGCTTTTGTTTTTTTCTTTAAAAATTTGGAGGCGTCATTTGTATGGAGTAATGTGTGAAATATATACCGATCACAAAAGATTAAATTATATATTCACTCAAAAATAGTTGAACATGAGGCAGAGGAGATGGCTGGAATTAATCAAGGATTATGATTGTACAATTCATTACCATCCGGGAAAAGAAAATAATGTGGTTGATACCTTAAGTCGAAAAAGTAATGCTTCATTAACAATGTTGTGTTTGGAACGTGATCCTTTGGTTAAGGATTTGATGAACTTTGGAATAGAAGTTGTTTGTGGAGGAATTCCTTATGTTTTATTTCAGGTATCAGTGAAATATTCTCTATCAAATAGAATCCAGCAAGCACATAAGCAAGACAGTGATTTGCAGAAAAGGGTAGAGCTGGTTCAGAAGGGTAAGTTTCCTGAATTCAATATTGATAATTATTGTGTTTTGTGGTTTGGGAAGAGATTATGTGTGTCTGGTGATTCACAGTTTAATAATGAGTTGTTATGTGAGGCTCATAGTTCCCCGTTTTCAGTTCATCCTGGCGGTACTAAGATGTACAAAGATCTGCGGGAGTATTACTGGTGGGATGGAATTAAAAGAGATATTGCTGATTTTAGTGTGAATTGTTTCACTTGTCAACAGGTTAAAGCAGAGCAGTAGTTACCGAAAGAGATGCTTCATCCATTACTAGTTCCATTGTGGAAATGGGAAATTATATCCATTGACTTTGTTGCGGGATTACCGAGGACATCTCGAGGTAAAAATGCAATCTGGGTTATTGTTGATCTATTGACTAAATCTGTTCATTTCATTCATATTCAAGATAATTTCCCTCTAGATCAACATTCTCGATTGTATCTTAAAGATATAGTTAGGTTTCATGGAGTTCCCCAATCAATTGTATATGATCGTGATCCCAGGTTTACTTCTAACTTTTGGAAAGGCCTTCAAAAGTCATTGGGTACTGAATTAAAGTTTAGTACCGCTTTTCATCCGCAATCAGATGGCCAGCCAGAACGAACAATTCAGACATTGGAGGATATGCTACGTGCTTGTTCGATGGATTATCATGGAAGTTGGGGCCAATATCTTTCTATGGTTGAACTTTTATATAATAACAGTTTTCATTCCAGTATACAAATGGCTCTGTTTGAAGCATTATATGGAAAACGGTGTCGATCTCCAGCTTTTTGTGATAAAGTGGGCAAAAGGAAGCTAATGGGACCAGAATTGGTTGAAAAGATGGCATAAAATGGTCAGTTGATTCAGAAACACATGAGAACAGCTCAGAGTAGGAAGAAGAGTTATGTGGATAACCGGAGGAAGGATCTATCATTCGAGGTAGGTGATCATGTTTTTCTCAAAGTTTCATTATGGAAAACTGTGATACGATTTGGTAAGAAAGGGAAGCTGAGTCCAAGGTTCATTGGACCATAAGAAATTATGGAGAAAGTTGGATCAGTTGCTTTCCGAGAGGCTTTACCTCCAAGTTTATCTCAGGTACACAATGTTTTTCATCATTCCATGTTGAGAAAGTATATGCCAGATCCATCTCATTTTTTGAGCCCAGAGGTAGTTCAGTTGGAAGTGAATATCTCTTATGAAGAACAATTAGTCCAGATTCTTGACCGAAGAGAGAAAGTGTTGCGAAATAAGGTAATTCACCAGGTAAATGTTTTGTGGAAAACCATATGGTTGAAGAGGCAACATGGGAATCTGAAAATGCTATAAGGGATAAATACCCCCACTTATTTTGATAAGTGAATAAAATTGCGAAACGCAATTCCCAAAAGGGGGGAAGGATGTAACATCCCAGGTAAATAAAGAATAAATCATTTTCATATTTATTAATATTTACTAATTAAATATTAATTTTACTTTAATGGGGTTTCTATGTTCGATAGCGTACCTGATACGCAACAAAGAGTTTCTTCGAAATCTTACGTTGCACACTAGTAATAAAATAATATTATTTAAATGGTAGTTAACACGTAGCGCATGTATTGGCGAGAATGAATATAAATAACTAAAATATGATTGTATATATTTTTTTAATGTTTTTACATTTATCCAATAAAGGATAAAGGCTTAAAATATGAAATTAATTCAATTTTAGGCATAGATACTCTAATATTCACTAAAAGGTCAAACTATAGCCTTTTGATGGAGAGCCCTTTTTAAATATAGTTTTGGTCACTATTATACATTCTATTGGACCAAATAAAATTATTCTTTATAATTGGGACATCAAAATTAACTTTGTGTAAATTTTTGGTATTTTTCCGATAAAGTTCATTTTTAATGAATAGTGAAAAATGTTGCATTTTAATTCAAAAACTCTTTTTAATCAAATTTAGTTATATAATTAGATTATCGTTTGAATTGGTTATAATGTGAAATTAGAATATATTTTTACCATTTAATCCAATAGTTGTCATTGGAATTAATTTCACTTTGAAATCGGATTTAAACTAGTGTCAATCTTTTGATACTTTTTTGTTTCATAAAAACACGCTATTAGTTTTAACGGCGGGAATTAATTATTAAATTAATTAATGAAACTTATATGTTTCGAATTTCATAAAATATACATCATTTTTGAATTCGTAATATCAAATCTATATTAGGGTGATGATTTGGTATCTTTCTGAAAAACATCAATTTTTGATGAATAGTGAAACAACTAAGTGGTACTTAAAAAAACTGATTTTTCATTTAAATAAAATTTAACCACCTCTATG
Source organism: Viscum album (assembly GCA_963277665.1). NCBI lineage: Eukaryota > Viridiplantae > Streptophyta > Magnoliopsida > Santalales > Viscaceae > Viscum > Viscum album. The sequence goes on from OY728151.1 coordinate 2,092,656,024, forward strand.
TTTTGAATATCAAAAAACCAACATACATGGTTGTCATTAACATTTAAAATGTGGTTCAATGGGATTAAAATAATTTTTTGGGTGAATAGTAACTCTTATGTTTTTAAAAGCGATTAGAGGTAATTAGTGTAATTTAAGTTAAGAATAATGTTTTAATACTATGAAATGAACATGAAACATGTCCTACCCTTATTGGATGTGTCATGTCCGACCAATAATATCCATGGGTCAACTTGGGGACCCCATTGAGCCACATTGGTTGGAAAATGACATTAATAACTTTTTTTAATGTTAAAATAGAAATGTCACAAACATGAGTTGTTTTACTAAAAAAAATTAAATGGGGTTATACATGTCATATTTTTTACTATAAATATTAATTAGAAATCTACAAAGATTTCCTACATCATGATATTTTTTTATAATTTTTAGACATTAAATAAATTATATTATTTATGATACCATGATGATGCAGCGATTACATATTTATTTAACAATTTAAATAAAATGAAAAGATAATGTAAAATATAAAACCTACACATCTCAAAAACCTATTGTATGGATATATTTCGAACTATTATAACCTTATCCTCTAAATATATAATTTTTGGACCCTTTTTATCCGAAAATAATTTTATAATAAATATCTTTTCTTAACATTCCAAGAGTGCCCCTCCTCTCGTCTTATAAAAGGCCCCCACCTCTCCCTACATACCCACACCTCTCAAGCCTTTGTTTCGTCCAAACTCTGCTAAGTATTTCTCTAAACATCCCTCTATTACTCCTAGAAGCCTTACATTGGGCATAAGTCTTCCCAAGGAAGCCTTTGAGCTCAAATCAAAAAGAGTTACCTGTTTTAAAGGTAGTGTCTTCTCTTGTGTTCTTTTGTTTTATTTTTCTTCTCCAACCCCCTGAAATCTTTTTACTCATTTCTTTTGTAAAAACTCTAGTATCATCAATATACTATGATTTTGTTAGAATAAGGATTCTATCTACAATTACAAACAACTACATCTAATGGTTAAAGAACATACTATTTCGGTGGATGGTGAATTTCTGCTTCATGAAATGATGATTGCTCAATATTCTATTAAAACCTTCAAAGGTGGCGATAAAGATGTCACTATATTTATATATGATATATAATATGTTTATATTTTCCTTAAGCTTATGTATTTTTCATTTATGGCATACCTTTATGGTTTCCATTATTGGTATATATGATATCTTCATTTTAGGAAGTGCGGACTACCGCCCCCTGAAAGTGATTTTATTCGTTAATGCCATATGTGGGACGTATAAAGGATGGACTTATAGTTATTATATATTATGTTATACTGGAATTATAATATAACTTTATATCATTATTATTTCTTTCCATTAAATTATGATATAGAAAATAATGTAGCATTCATGCGTACGTACGACTTACCGTCTCCATGATCGTATGACTATTTTATGTATTTTGATATTTGAAAATGGTTTTTATAATGTATTTGTTATGTCAATATATATAAGTGATATATTGTGATCACAGTGTGGAAATGTTTTCTTTCCATTATATTTGTTTTATGTCTTATGCTTTTATAATGGTACTTGGACATTTGACGGGTGGTTACGTGATAATCCATATGACGAGTGGTGTCGTGAATACCAGGATGGGTGGTTATGTTATAACCTCCAATGCATTGGGCATGGTAGTCAGCCGTATGGCTATTCCATTAAGTGATATGTGTGGAAGTTGACCGTATGGTTATTCCATTTAAGTATGTTTATGTCCCAAGTTACCTATATATGTTATGTAATCTTTATATGGGTTTTATGGTAATATTTTGGTTACAAAAGGGTAAGTAATGATCTTTTATTTCAGTGAAGTGTTTTTACTAATTCATAAAGGTGAAAAGTATTACTTTGATAAAGTATACATGGTTTACTTGTTGTTTTGAAAAATTAACAGTTTTCATTCATTGTGTATCCCTTAACGAGATTTTTATGCTCACCCCATGTTTTTTTATAAAATTTTTTCACATGACTTAATATGGAATAGGTTCAAGGATGGGATCAAGGGAAAGACATGCTATCTAAAACATGGAACTAGACATGTTTCTTTTTAAGAGTTATTATTTTATGGAAACTTAGTATAAGTTTCTACTTTGTAATATTGTGAGATGTAATAGTTATGTCCTAATTCTCTAAAACTCTAAACCTGAAAAGATCCTCAATGTGAATTATTCATTAAATTCAATATTAAGTAAGTTTTAAGGATGGGGCCTTATAGTTGGTATCAGAGGTCGGTTTAGATTACATTTAGAGTTTTAATTCTATTAAATGATTATCCAAAAATATTTTTCTTATGGTCAATTTTAATTGGTATAGAATTTACAGATTAACATGTTACTTCACATAAGATATTTACGTGTTTAGAATGGTTTTTCGAAGAGGATACATGGAAGTTTTGCTAGAAAGGTATACATATGGAAATGAACATCTAAATAGGCATCTTGAGATGTTCAGAATCAGAATTGAGCAGTTTACTACAGTGATGGATCAGTTTAATCAGGTGATAAATGGTGGTTGTGTTATTGATGATATTTTAGTGTTTTCTAAAAGTATAGATGAGAATGAAAGTCATTTAAGGGTTATCATGCAAACCTTAATGGAAAATAAACTGTATGGAAATTCAGAAAGTGTGATTTTTGGTAACAAAAAATTTCATTCCTTGGTCATATTGTTTCAAAAAATGGAATAACTGTTGATCCTGCTAAAACAAAAGTTGTTGAAGAATGGCCAAGACCCACATATGTAACTGAGATCCATAGTTTCCTTGGTTTGGATGGTTACCACCAAAGGTTTGTTGAAATTTTTTCACAATTATCTACTCCAATGACTAAGCTAACTTGGTAGGGTGTAAAGTTTATCTGGACAAAAGAATGTGTTGATTGTTTTCAGGAGTTGAAAAGAAGATTGGTGAATGCTCCAGTTTTGGAACATCCTTCCAGGAATGGTGAGTTTGTTATCTACCATGATGCTTCATTGAAAGGACTTGGTTGTGTCCTTATGCTGAATGATCAGGTAATTGCATATGCTTCACATCAGTTGAAAACTCATGAGGTAAATTACCCTACAAATGACTTGGAATTAGTTGTTGTTGTTTTTACTTTAAAAATTTCGAGGCATCATTTGTATGGAGTGAAGTGTGAAATATATACTGATAAAAAATGTTTAATGTATATATTCACTCAGAATCAGTTGAACATGAGACAGAGGAGATGGCTGTAATTAATCAAGGATTATGATTGTACAATTCATTACCATCCGGGAAAAGAATTTAATGTGGCTGATGCCTTGAGTCGAAAAAGTAATGCTTCATTAACAATGTTGAGTTTGGAACGTGATCCTTTGGTTAAGGATTTGATGAAATTTGGCATAGAAGTTGTTTGTGCAAGAAGTACTTATGTTTTGTTTCAGGTATCAGTGAAATCTTCTCTATCAGACAGAATCAAGCAAACACAGAAGCAAGACAGTGAGTTGCAAAAAAAGGTAGAGCTTGTTAAGAAAGGTAAGTTGCCTGAATTAAACATTGATAATGATTGTGTTTTGAGGTTTGGGAAGAGATTATGTGTGACTGGTGATTCACAGTTGAAGAATGAGTTGTTATGTGAGGCTCATAGTTCCCCGTTTTCAGTTCATCCTGGCAGTAGTAAGATGTACAGAGATCTGCGGGAGTATTACTGGTGGGATGGAATGAAAAGAGATATTGCTGATTTTACTGTGAAGTGTTTGACTTGTCAATAGGTTAAAGAAAAGCGGTAGTTACTGAAAGGGATGCTTCAGCCATTACCAGTGCCAGAGTGGAAATGGGAAAACATATCCATGGACTTTGTTGTGGGATTACTGAGAACATCTCGAGGTAAAAATGAAATCTGGGTTATCGTTGATCGATTGACTAAATCTGCTCATTTCCTTCCTATGCAATATAATTTCTCTCTATATCAACATTATCTATTGTATCATAAAGTGATAGTCAGGTTTCATGGAGTTACCCTCTCCATTGTATCTGATTGTGATCCCAGGTTTACTTCTAACTTTTGAAAAGGCCTTAAAAAGTCATTGGGTACTGAATTAAAGTTTAGAACAGCTTTTCATCTGCAATCAGATGGGCAGTCAGAATGAACAATTCAGACTTTGCAGGATATGATATGTGCTTGTTCGATGGATTATCAAGGAAGTTAGGGCCAATATCATTCTATGGTAGAATTTTCATATAATAACAGTTTTCATTCCAGTATACAGATGGCTCTGTTTGAAGCATTATATGGTAAATGGTGCCGAACTCCAGCTTTTTGTGATGAAGTGGGTGAAAGGAAGATGATGGGACCAGAATTGGTTGAAAAGATGGCAGAAAATGTCCAGTTGATTCAGAAACACATGAGAACAGCTCAGAGTAGGCAGAAATGTTATGTGGATAACAGGAGGAAGGATCTATCTTTCGAGGTAGGTGATCATGTTTTTCTCAATGTTTCACCATTGAAAACTGTGATGCAATTCGGTAATAAAGGGAAGCTGAGTCCAAGGTTCATTGGACCATATGAAATTATGGATGAAGTTGGATCAGTTTCTTACCGAGTGGCTTTACCTGAGAGTTTATCTCAGGTACACAATGTTTTTAATCTTTCTATGTTGAGAATGTATATTCCAGATCCATCTCATTTTTTGAGCCTAGAGGTAGTTCTGTTGGAAGAGAGTCTCTCTTATGAAGAACAACCAGTCCAGATTCTTGACCGAAGAAAGCATGTATTGGGAAAAAGGTAATTCACCGGGTAAATGTTTTATGAAAAAACCATATGGTTGAAGATGCAACATGGGAATCTGAAAATGCTATGAGATAGAAATACCCCCACTTATTTTGATAAGTGAATAAAATTGCGAGGACGCATTTCCCAAAAGGGGGGGAAGGATGTAACATCCCAGGTAAATAAAGAATAAAGCATTTTCATATTTATTAATATTTACGAATTAAATATTAATTTTAATTTAATGGGGTTTCTGTGTTCGATAGCGTACCCAATACGCAACAATGAGTTTCTTTGAAATCATACGTTGCACACTAGTAATAAAATAATATTATTTTAAATGGTAGTTAACATGAAGCCGTTGTATTGGAGTGAATGAATATAAATAAATAAAATATGATTATATATGTTTGTTAAATGTTTTTAAATTTATCCAATAAAGGATAAAGGCGTAAAATATGAAATGAATTCAATTTTAGGCATAGATACTCTAATATTCACTAAAAGGTCGAAATATAGCCTTTTGATGGAGATCCCTTTTTAAATATAGTTTTGGTCACTATTATACATTCTATTTGACCAAATAAAATTATTCATTATAATTGGGACATCAAAATTAACTTTGTGTAAATTTTTGGTATTTTTCAGATAAAGTTCATTTTTAACGAATAGTGAAAAATGTTGTATTTTAATTCGAAAACTCTATTTAATATAATTTATTTATATCATTAGATTATCGTTTGAATTGGGTTTAAAGTGAAATTAGAATATATTTTTACCATTTAATCCAATAGTGGTCATTGAATTAATTTCACTTTTAAATCGGATTTAAACTAGTGTCAATCTTTTGATACTTTTTGTTTTATAAAAACATGCTATTAGTTTTGACAGTGGGAATTAATTATGAAATTAATTAATGAAACTTATATATTTTGAATTTTTTAAAATAGAAATAATTTTTGAATTCGGAATATCAAATATAGATTTGGGTGATGTTTTGGTATCTTTCTGAAAAACTGCAATTTTTGATAAATAGTGAAACCACTAATTGGTACTTAAAAAAACAGATTTTTCCTTTAAATAAAATTTTACCACCTCATTGTTTTAAATCTAAAAAATCCGACATACATGGTTGTCATTAAGAAGTAAAATGTGGTTCAATGGGTTTAAAATAATTTTTTGGTGAATAGTAACTTTTAAGTTTTTAATCGTGATTAGAGGTAATTAGTGTAATTTAAGTTAAGAATAATGTTTTAATAATATGAAATTAACTTGACACATGTCTTATCCTTATTGGATGTGTCATGGACAACCACGAAAATACATGGGTCAACTTGGGGACCCCATAGAGCCAATTTGGTAGGAAAATGACATTAATAACTTTTTTTTAATGTTAAAATAGAAATGTCACAAACATGAGTTGTTTTACTAAAAAAAATTTAAATGGGGTTATACAAGTCAGAGTTTTGACTATAAATATTGATTAGAAATCTACAAATATTTCCTACATCATGATAATTTTTTTATAATTTTTAGACATTAAATAAATTAAATTATTTATGACACCCTGATGATGCAACGATTACCTATTTATTTAACGATTTAAATAAAATGAAAAGATAATGTAAAATCTAAAACCTATACATGTCAAAAACCTATTGGATGGGTAGATTTCGAACTATTATCACCTTATCCTCTAAATATATAATTGTGGGACCCTTTTTATCTGAAAATCATTTTATAATAAATATCTTTTCTTAACTTTCAAAGAGTACCCCTCCTCTCGTCTTATAAAAGGCCGCCACCTCTCCCTACATAACTACACCTCTCAAGACTTTGTTTTGTCCAAGATCTGATAATTGTTTCTCTCCAAATCCCTCTCTTACTCCTAGAATCATTACTTTGGGCATATGCCTTCCCAAGGAATCCTTTGAGCTCAAATAAAAAAGAGTTACCCGTTTTAATGGTAGTGTCTTTTCTTGGGTTCTTTTGTTTTATTTTTCTTCTCCAACCCCCTAAACTCTTTTTACTCATTTCTTTTGTAACAAATCCAGTATATTCAATATACTATGATTTTTTTATAATACGGATTCTAGCTACACTAACACACAACTACATCTAATTGTTAAACAACATACTGTTTCTGTGGATGGTGAATTTCTGCTTCATGAAACGATGATTGTTCAATATTATTTTAAAAACTTCAAAGGTGGACATAAAGATGTCACTATATTTATATATGATATATAATATTTTTATATTTCCTTAAGCTTATTTATTTTTCATTTATGTCATACCTTTATGTTTTCCATTATGGGTATACGTGATATCTTCATTTTAGGAAGTGCGGACTACTGCCCCCTTAAAGTGATTTGATTTGTTAATGCCATATGTGGGATGTATAAAGGATGAATTTAAAGTTATTATATATGATGTTATACTGGAATTATAATATACCATTATATAATTATTATTTCTTTCCATTAATGTATGAGATAGAAATGAAATTAGCGTTCATGCGTACGTACAACTTATCGTCTCCGTGAACGGTGCATTTCATTTCTTATCCCCAAATGTGATGTACTATTATAAGTACATTTATATAATGGATGTATATGATGTATGTTACATATAAATGATTAATATAAATATGGAATTAAAATATCCATATCTCTCATTTAGTTTTAATTCCATTAATATGACATAGAAATAAAAGTAGCGTTCATGCGTACGTACGACTTACGGTCTCCATGAATGGTGCATTTCATTTATTACCTATAAATGATTATGTAATATTATAAATACATCTATATTCTTGATATATATGATATATATGATATCATAATCATGAATATCATTCTGGATATAATGAACATTTGACCACACGAACAACATGTAGTTGTAAGAAGTCTACTTTCGACTTAAGAACCAAATATCGACAAAATAAACATTATTAGCATAAATGATTACATAATTATTATAACATGGAAATAAGTGATATAAAAGGAATAATGAACTTTAAAAGGTTCTTAATCAAGTAGAAATTAACTCAAGTTTACTATTCAGGACGTTAAAGAACGATCTAGTCAAGTCGGACCCGAGGTAAGGGACTTCGTCTAAATCTACTTTCATTGAGGCAAATTTTGTTTTATACACAACTTTCTTTTATACAGTGTATAAACCACTATGAATTATACTTTTATACAAAAGGAATATTTTTCTACGAAACATTTTACTAAATGAAAAAAGGAATGTTTCTTTTAACATACGTGGTGACAACGACCTTTTCTGCCACCGTGAGTGTTATTTAGTCTTTGGATTCCTCAACAAGCCGTAATGTTTTTTAAAATAAAATAAATACCATATACTCTTTTATGTATATTGGTATTGAAAATGGTTTTTATAATGGATTTGTTATGTCAATATATTTAAGTGATATATTGTGATCAAAGTGTGGAAATGTTTTCTTTCCATTATATTTGTTTTATGTCTTATGATTTTATAATGGTACTTGGACATTTGACGGGTGGTTATGTGATAAACCATATGACGGGTGGTGCCGTGAATACCAGGATGGGTGGTTACGTTATAACCTCCAATGCATTGGGTATGGAAGCCGGCCATATGGCTATTCCATTAAGTGATATGTGTGGAAGTCTACCGTATGGTTATTCCATTTATGAATGTTTATGTCCCAAGTTACCTATATATGTTATGTGATATTTATATGGGTTTTATAGTAATATTTTGGTTACAAAAGGGTAAGTAATGATATTTTATTTTAGTGAAGAGTTTTTACTACTTCATAAAGGTGAAAAGTATTACATTGATAAACTATACAATGTTTAATTGTTTTTTTTTGAAAAACTAACAGTTTTCATTCATTGTGTATCCCTTACCGATATTTTTATGCTCACCCCAATTTTTTTTTGAAAATATTTTCACATGACTTAATGTGGAATAGGGTCAAGTATGGGATCAAGGGAAAGTCATGCTATCTAAAACATGGAACTAGACATGTTTCTTTTTAAGAGTGTTTATTTTTTAGAAACTTAGTAAAAGTTTCTACTTTGCAATCTTGTGAGATGTAATAGTTATGTCCTAATTCTCTAAAACACTAAACCTAAAAAGATCCTCAATGTGAATTATTCATTTAATTCAATATTATGTAAGGTTTAAGGCTGGGGTATTATAATTATTTTTATCCATGTAAAAATTTCTACTTTCCGCCTATGTTATCTTATCTAGAAACCTACTTGGTGTAATTATAAATTAAAATCACACATACCTTGATCTATATTCAATGATATGTTCTATTTACTCTTTTCATGATGTGGTTTTACAATAATGGTATTTCCAAATGAAAATCCCTTGAATAGAAGAATAAAAATTCAATTGAGAAAAAATAATTTATTTAAATGGGTATAATGAAACAAAATGAGATATTTAAATTTGAACTTACAAAACAAATATTATAATATAATATAACACCCCAAAAATGTATGAAATATGTATATTTAAATAACTTCAATCTATTCAATACATTTTTATGAATGCAACACCGGGTTTTAAGAAAAAAAAACACTGCATTAAAATTTTATTTTTTAAACATTTACATTATAAAATATTTGTTAAGTTGGTGTTTATGAATATTAACTAAATTATTATTTAAAATATTTAGTTTAATCATGATCATTTTTAACTTTTTATCAAAAAAAATTAGAATCATTGATAGGGAAAAAAATGTTTTTTGAAAAACATTATTTGTTTTTCTAAAAGATTGTTAAGTAAAAAATTTAAAATAGGATGTAAAATTAATTTTTAACACATTTAGAAAATTAATATTGAAAAAAAGCATTTTTTAATAAATTATATCAAAAATATATTATAGAGTAATTTTTTTTAATTTTGGAAAAGTTTTATTTTTTGATGAATAGTGAAAAATACATAATTATAATTAACACTGCCTATTTGATTAGTTAATTTATAGTGGTAAATTATATTTTATATTTTATATAAAGTATAAAATATATTATAAATTAATTCATTCTATGTCATTTGAATGATTTTGATATTAAATTTTGATATTAAATCATAGTAAATTTATTTCTATTTTCTCTTTAATAACCTGCTTTCTAGTTATGTCCGCGTGATTAGATTTAAATAATATTGTTTCACCTAAATCAATTAAATTCATTAAAATTAATATCATATTATTAAAAATTATTATTTATATTTTATATTATGGTTAATGTAAAATTAAAAAAAATTGAAAATTGAAAAGAGTTAAAATTTATTTATCGTGGTTAAGGTAAAAATATATTCATCAAGGGGTTAAAAAAATACAAAGGGTTAAAATGACCTAAAAATGTCTAAAATTAATTTTACTTCCATATTTTCACCATAACATGTTTAATTAATTATAATACTTAATTTTGGACCCTTTTGGAATGTGAAAAACATGTGTACACCTTTTAGATTCTCAAAATTACAAGTGATCCCCTCTCATAAAAAATTAATGGCTACCATTATTCTCTATTATTTTCACCATCATACCCTTATTTATAAGAAAATACCTTCAAAAATCACATAATAACTTCCCACATCCTACATTAGAAGTCTTAGTTTCTGAAACAAAAATAAGGAGAATCTAGTGCAAACCTAAAGAGGGTAGCTGAATGAGATATAACATTATCCAATGAGCATTGTTATTTTATTTGATACACAACTAAATTAAATTATAATTTGGAACACCAGATATAATAAAAAATATATCTTACATAAACTAATATGTTGTTAATTTAACCTCATGACCTCTAAATATCTCCACTTCAATCAAATGCGTGATAAAATCACCATTCGTGTGTATAGTAGACTACCACCTCACAAACCAATGAAATTCGTTTTCATCATTATCACATCATAATGATGGGTATTTTTATGGATAATATATATATATATATATATATTTCATACTTATAGCATTATTATAACACTGGATTCATTAAACCATATATAAATTTTCACATTCTATTCCATAAGAGAGATGATATCATTGCACGTGTGTACGACAAAACACTGAATCACTATGCGATGTTATCTGTCATTCACTATCTATTTACATGGAAGATGATATGTATAATGTTAATGGATTTATGTGATAAAAATTGAATAATTTTTTTACTCATGAAATATTTATCCTACTAAAATATAATAATTGATTTTCATTCTTAAATTGAAAAATGATAAGGTTGCTCGTGTTCATTTGAAATACTACCTTTAATAAGTAATCCGACATTCCTTTTATCCCCAAACCAGATGTATTATATATATAATTATATTTAAATATGTAATATGTTCTCTATATGATAATATTTTTATTATAGAATAAAAAATACTTAGCATATTTATATAATGATCATTAAAAAATGGAAACGTCAATCTTGTGTATGTAGGGTAAACTTTTTCTATGATCATAAAGTTCATAATTAAACAAATATAAAAGTCATGATTGGTCAAAAAAATTTAATTAATATATAAATATTATAGTCATTTCATTATTATTATTCTATATATAATATAACTAAATGATATGTATAAGAATGTGATCTTTCATAACAAAACACGCATGAGAAAACATGGATATTAACACACTAAATAATGAAAATGATGAAATATTATGAATGAAACTATGGTAAGATGTTATATATGGGTCATATATGATATTATAAATACTAATTTGAAAATATTATATTTTAATAACATATTTAGTATCACTATACATGTGGTTAAATCACATTCAACCAAAAGGAAGTGCGATGTTAGAGAATTCATCTCAATTTCCCTCAATTGAAGATTATTGTAACCTTATACACCTAATTTCATCTATATGGTCTATATACTAGACCCATGTCATGTTATATAATGATTCATTAATAATTCATGGTATTTTGTGTTTCAATTTTAATTTTTTTCAATGGGATTATATATGAAAATTACCATATGGTAGAAAGTTATTGTACTATCTCACATCCAATTGTTATTTATAATTGTATCTTGAATAAATAACATTATTGTTATTATTTTAATGGGAAATTACATTTGTTATAAATATACATATTTTTTAATGATCGATATAGTTTTTTCTTGAATATTATACCATCTTTATATTTGGTTTTTACTTGGTATTTTTTTTGATTAACTTGAGAAATATTGATAAATATATGTCATTTAATTAAAAAATATACTTGAGGGTAATACATATTTTTTTATGGATAATATCAATCATCATATTTCTGAGGAACTCTTTGGACATAAATTTATATGTAGGGATAGATTTTATATATCCCTTCGATTCATTAGTAAGTCTCACGAGTCAAATAATTTTGGAATATTAAATGGGGTTATGCATGTGTTATTAAAACTATCATATAAAAGGATGTGAATTTAGAGATATTATGATCCCTAATATTACAGTTTCCAATAATTAATAATTTGCATCATTAATAATTTATGTATTATGATCCATGATGTTTTAAAAATGTAATTATCTTTTGATTCATTTCATTTTCATTTTATTGATCAAATAGAATGTGTTTTCAGATTTTTATATTTCCATATTGATTATACCTCATCTATTCAATGTAGTAATTCTATTTAAATGGAATTTCTGTTTATTTATTTACCTTTCCATATTTAGTCATCTTTATTGATTCATGATACATTCATCTATACATAATCCTTATTTAGTAGTTGAACTCACTCTTAAATTTCCCACTTTTTCCTTGTTAAGAAGAATATACCATTGAATTAGTTTTCAATGATGTTGTTCAATTTACTTATTAATTTATTATGTTTAATTTTAAATTACTAATGTAAAATTTTTATCATGTATGTATTTGGTTCTTAAAAACATTTAAACTGATCAATCCTATAGGATTTGACACTTTTTTATCAATGATAATGTAATAAATATGGAACTAGCTCTAGGTTATTAGAGTCAGGTTAACTAAAATCTAGATAGAATTGGAATCTTTGAAGGTTGTATAATCCTTGAACCAATCTATTATAAATTTCCCCATACCTTTTTTTACTTTAACACAAAGGGAAATGATCCCTTAGAAATCCCACGTACATTAGAAATTTATATGTTAAAAATAATTAAAACATTCAAAAACCTAGAAGATCACACCAAAACTCTTCAATCACCATACCTTTAAATTATTGAATTGAAATCACCTCCCAAAAAATAGAAAGGATTCCTAAAAAATGTATATTGTTACTGAAACTCTAACATCTCTATGTAATCACAATTTTCTTAATAAAGTTAATTAGAGAAAAATATCCAACTAATTGAACCATTATTGTAATCTGATAAGGAGAAAACTCTATGATTTTTATTCTAATGTTTCACCTCAAATATTTCTAAACATCGCTATTTCATGGACTCCCATGCGTGAAATATGAAAATCAAATCTTTATCAAAATGTTCAGTAATAAACATTTATTATATATATTTCCATGATAACTAGGATTATATCCAAGAATTTATTTATCCTTATACATGATTAAGACACATTTGGATGTGGTCCCCATGGTACTGTAATTTTTAAAAAATAGTAATTGTTTTTTGATAGAAGAGTATTGGTCATTTGGACCAAATATTTACTAGTATAAGGAACTAAGAGAGATGGTAGATATTTTTAACAATAAAATTTATTTAACCTATAGAGAGATGGTCTATCCTCTAATTCTTCTGAATCTATAGAGCCATAAGAAAAAGAAGATTAAAAATCATCATCATCAAAGACACATTTAGAATTCCCTATGAGGGATAATTTTGGGGACTATGAATTGACAATGGATCATCAACATATGTCTTATTAAGAAACTAAATGTGACATACACACATTGAATCCCATTTAATAACCTCCCATTAATAGAGGATAGGTGAAAAGGGAATATTATTATTGATCCTATTTAGATCCAAACCATTCTGAATAACACTAACAACCCACTAATTCCATTTTCGAACTAGGTCCAGGTTAAGAAGATTCATAAATGAGGATTTTCATGCCACCAGTAATAGGGAGTTTGCATCAAAAAAATATACATCTATTTAATGGTAAATAAGAAAAAAATCAGGTCATTGGTGGCTTAAAAAATAATTATCTTATAAATAACATAGAACATATTTAACCATCCCTTCACTAGCCTCGCGAGAATACCCCCCCACATATGGACCACTAGCCATATGTAACATCCCTTTGTATAAATACTTATTCCTGTATAACAGATCCATGTGACAATGAAAATTAAAAACCTCACAGAATTTAGGAGGTGACATGAAAAATACTCACTTACACAACGATAATTCATCTCTTACTCAAATAAGGATACATGATGGGTTAGGGTCCACCAGATGAACATCCTTCTATATGAAATTTTCTAAATATAACTTCAAACTCTATATCTTCTGATCACCGCAAAGTAAATTACCCAAATCATCACCAATGATTGACGGTATCAATGGTTTGAGTAATAATAAGGGGAGTCCAGGGATCATCATCCAAACACCGACTAAGCTTGATTCCATCCCTATATGGGCATTCCAAGACCACATGAATATTGAAAACCTCCATATTCTGCACACCGAAACCACCCACGAAAACTATTTCACATAATAATATAGATAACACTTCTGACTAAAAATTGTTTTCCATGATATTGAGTACACTATATCTAGGAGGGAGATACCCCATGATACCAAAAAAGAATGAAAAATGTGATTTATTGTTGATGAAGACTAAACCACTCCACCAGAGACCAAGTATAGTAAGATTTACCATCAATAGGATACTCCATTGATTAATCCACTTATGCTTACCCATCCAACATAACTAATTATCTAGTAAAAATGATGATACCTTCAGTGAAAGAGATTTAATGATAAAAAGTGAAACTAGTGTACTAGATAAAGTCTCCTTGAAGGAAAGAAGCATAGAGACCCCATTGGCCACCTTATGAGCAATTTATTCAGGAAACCACACTGGAGGGAGAACATTGGAAAACATTAGCGGTATACGAAGAGATGTACCCAACTATTTTAAATCCACTATAGAATAAATGAAAACAAACATAAGAAATTATTAACATTAGAGAGCATTGTATAACACATTCAAATAATCCTCCATTTTGAGAAAGGTTTCAAAATGTCACTCTCTTTCTTTCAATTTCCTTTATATTTCTACATATATAAAATTAAATGTTATGAGAGAAAATAAGGGTATTATTTTAACATTATTTACTTAATTTTATGCTGGTGATTTATTTTTTATTTTTATTTTTTGTATAATAACCTCAAATTATTACAAAATTCTCAATAAGTGATCATGAAAGGAGAAGGCGAAAATAAAATTAAATGAATTTAAAAACATAAAAAGTAACATTTTTTAGATGAATTATGATGTATCATGACTTTTATGGTTAATAAATGTATATAATTTTTACTATAAAAGTTTATATTCTAATTTCATACTATTCTTCATGTCATTAATGTCAAAGAGGTGAGTTGAGAATATAGTAGATTTAGTGGGTTTTTATGTAAAATAATATGTTATTAAATGATTTAAAAATAATAAATTTATTAAAAGTGGGAAATGGGGATGATATATGTTCGTTAAATTCATCGCATGAACATTTATGAGGAAATTGTTTCCAATGATATAAATTTATAACCCTATAGTATTAAAAATATTTATACCATGGTTATGGTTAAAAATTGTAAGCAATGGGGTTAGATGAATATAAAATGATCAAAAACACATTAACCTATAAAAATTTCATTGGTTAAATGGATTTCAACCATTCCCTATACTGGATTCAAACTATTTTCTTTATTCATGTACATTTAAATGAAAAATAGTTTATTATTATATATCATAATTTAATTCCATGTGTTTCCTTTCATTCAATAAAAAATGCACCACCTCTATTATTTTCGTCACATATCATTTGTCTAATTTTCTTGAAGAAACCCTTCCAAAACCTCATAACGCTTCCTCATACAATGTCTATAGGTTCTAGAATATTAAAAACATCATCCATGGGATTCATTAGAGTAAATTCAAAGTAGGACTCTCAAATAGAAGGTGATTATTTTAATGGACATAATTTATTTTTCCTCTTATTTTACAACATTTATTTCTTTACTAAAAATTAATTTATAATAAAATCAAAAGCTAATATATTCTTATATTTTTTATGTTAATTTTATTACAATTTTCATCCCAATTTTCATCATATTTGGTTTGAAATAATCATTTATGTGTATTAGTGGACTACCATATCCACAAATCTATGTGATTTTTTTTCATAACCCACTCAGAAGGCAAGTTATTATAAAATATTAAACACATGTATATATAATATTCACAATATAATTAATATTTTATGAAAATAACAGGTTACTTACCTTCTTCCCCTTCCAACCCTAAAAATGATATCATGGCTAGTGAATATGGGGGAATACCACCTCCATGAAGTGATGTGATTAATTTTTCACATCCTTTATTAATAAGTGATTATATATGTATATAATTTTAAAAAATGATAACAATTTTATGATAATAATTATTGATATACCAAAATAATGACCCTAATGACCATTTTGAACCTTCTAAATAAATTTTCAAAATATGAACCAAATTTCACCAAAACATTCGATGTGGAATTATCCAATTATGTAACTACGTACATAAATGTAATAAATGAAATAAAAGGACTAACAATACGGGAATTTTCATTGAAAAAATTTCTCAGACGAATAAATAATTAATATAATATTATTATATAGTAATGTAATGGACAAGCATAGCATGTCACCACTCGAGGTACGATGTTTCTTAAATCAAATTAGATTAATTAGGTTATACATATAATTTATTATATATGTTAGGCCAATAATATTTGCAAAATAATATAATCAAATTATTTAATATTTTTAAATTATTTGTGTGGTTTTAAACATGTTATATATAATCACTTCATTGACTAAATTCCGACTTCAATGATATGATATTTATAAGTATTATTCCTCTAAATATTTTTTCTTTAGATCGTGATCTTTATTATACAACAACATTATATTATATACTATAAATTATACATACTGATATATTATATCTTTAAATAATCATTCATAATTATAATTAATGTTCCTTTTAATTTCTTTATTTTATGATATATTTACCCAAATGTTATAAATGTTTTAATTTTTTTAATTGTATCAATTTTAAATCTTAGTTAAATTATTCTAGTTTTTCACCATGATTTATTTTATATGGTTCCCATCGAACCCATTGAATTTTTTTATTATATTTTTTATATTAATGAAGTAATTTATAAAATCATTTTGTTTTCCTTTATTAAATGGATTTTTTATTCAATCATGACATATGTTTTAATGGATTATCATCTAAATATTTTTTTAAGACGTGTTTTGATTGATGCAACAATATTCATTTATATGGTGCATACACTGACCCATGAAATATAATACCATTACACTTTTTATAATAATGTAATACCATGTTTCTTATTATTTTATTTCATTCAAATTGGTTTTTATTTTAAAAGATATTAAAATTAATTTCATTAAAAAAATAACATTGATGAATTAAATGAATTTTGAAAAACAATTTCTCCATATTCATTATCTTATTTCATAGATTTTATTTTTTAATAATAAATTATTTCCTAAAAATAAATTTCTTTATATTTTACCCACTTTTGAATTTTTTTCAAAATAAATTAATTATGTTTTTGACATGGTTTACATTTGACTATTTTTTAAAAAATATTGATAAGAATGGTTATTTTTAACATTTATGACTGGAATTAATTTTTAAACTTTCATGAAAATTATTTTATTTCAATATACATTTATAGGATTACATGTTTATTATAAATGAAAATTATTTTCACAATTGTTTTTTATTTTTTAGTTATTAACATTTTAAAATAATATGTTATTATCCATTATTTTCCAATAAACATTTTAATTGTTCTTATAAAGGTATTTTTATTCTAATTCAGTATATTGTAATGATTCATATTCTTTGATATGGATTTAATATTATGATAATATAAACATTACTCTCTGAATTGTTTATTTTGATTTTTCAAGGTAATTTTATGAAACCAAATAGTTATTCTCTTATAAATAAAAAAATGAATGTATTGACGAAATTAAATAATCCTTGTGTTTTTAATTATGGAATTTTAATTTAGAATTAATGGAAGAATATTTTTTGGTGAGTGAACATAAATCCTTAAGGTAGTTTTTCATATATGTGATGACTTGAAAAATTATATCTCAATATTTTATTTGTTATTAAAAAAAAGTTCGTTGTATGTAATCTTATCCTTATTGTTTATGGAGTAATATTACTTATAATATATGATACAGGTAACTAAATACACATAAAATATAAGAGATTTTATAGTTTACTAGTTTTTGACTACTCATGTGGGATATGGTAATTATTATTTTAGTTTATTTCATGATAAATTTTTTATGTTCCATGATACCTATACATATTCAAAAAACATTCTAGTAGTTTAAACTGACTATTTTCTCAAGTATTGTAGGCACATGTCTTATGATAGGTTACCTATATGACTCTTATCTTATGTTGAAGCTCTAGGTCTCAGATCATGATTTTCATCCACGATTTGTGGGTATGAAATATATTAGTTTACACTCAATAAATATAATTGTATCAACATACCATTATTCTCATTTTATACCAAATAACTAATTTCAAGTGTTGATGTATCGTTTTACCTTTACAGAGTGCTTGAGCTCACCCATTTTATATTTTATATTTCCCCAATTCAAGTAGATTTATGGTAAATTAACTATGTTCAAAAATATTTCATTTTGGAAAAATTATAAGGGATATTATTGAGATTTATTTTGAAATACGAAAAGGGGAAAATAGTTGAAACAATTATCATTTTATAACGTGGGTATTTTTAAATAAGACTCTGTATTAATTATCAAAAACTGTAAACCTAAATTGACCATCATTATGTATGTGATCCAATATTTTACCATGGTTTTATATGTTTTAAATGTTAATAAATTTGTCATGAATATTTTTTTAAAATCAATAAATCTTAATATTATGTTTATATCATCATATTTGAAATTTTTAGTTTAAGGTTTTTATAGTTATTATATTCTCTAATCCTTGTGTTAAAATATTAAACAATATTTTGATGTATATAAAATTGATTTAATCAATGGAATGAAAATAAAAACAAGTAACATGACTATGTTTTGAAGACAAATCCTTCCCATTATGATTGACTGGTTTTAGTATGTCACTATATATTACTATTATAATTTTATGTTATAATTCATACAATATTATATACATAAATTCATTCTTTTTGAAACATTTATACAGCTATTGAGAAAAACATTAACTGGTAAAATTATAGTTAGTATCATATTATAATTTTATAGTAGAATGATTTGTTATGGAGATAAAACTATATTTCGGTACACCATGCATGTATAATGTAGATATTCAGAAGAATAATTTATGTCACATGACTTCATGTTAGTTTATATCATCCTCTATTATGTAGATTTTTATTATTTATTAAAAAGTGATAGAAAGACTAAAATTTATGTTAAAATAGAGAATACCATATTGAAATTATATTGATTTAATTTTCTAGTATTGGTATTGAAAAAATATATTTATTAGGGGGTTTTGACCCACTTTGTGTTTTTTAGTATTTTTAAAAAATTGTATAATTGGATTATAAATGAAGAATATATTTAATAATGAATAATAACATAAAAGAGAGCATGAATCCCCTAAAAATATCATAGATAGAAAAGATAATTCCTTGTATCCTGGTGTGGTATGTAGTATTTATGATGTTTCCAAGCATGTTCAAAATAATCAAGAGTTCCAAAGATGGGTTCCACATTATATTAAGAACACTGTATCATTAAAGAATATGACAATAACACACTTGGATATTAAATTTTTTTAATGTTTCTGTTATTTATGTGTATAAGAGAGTTAGTTTCATTTAATTAAAAATATAATGGATTATTATTCGTCTATTTATTTTTACCGGATAAAAACTAACATTTAATTTTAATTAATATGATACTACATAATATTATATAGAGTTGAACTGGATCTGTTGATTTGAATAAAATGATGTGTTTTTGAGACCATGGATTTGTAAAATTATTTATCACCATATCTTATTGAATGTGTTTTTATGACATTTTTTAAGGTTCTATCATTTTAGTTATTATGATAAAATAATTATTTATTATATTTTAAATTACATGGATGATTATTTAAGGTAAATTGAGGTTAAGGCAGTGTAAATTCATTCAAATATTCCATAGTTTATTGAAATATAGAATTATGATATTGAATTATTCTAGTTACTATTGTAGATTATGAGATTTTATTCCATAGTGTTTTTTATTTATTCCTTAGTGTTCTATTCTTCTAGTTTTTGGGCTATTAATGAAGAGAAAATTAAAATTATATGATATTTATTTTTTTGATTCATATAAGTTAATTGAAATTTTTATAATGGAAAAGACTAACATGTGAAGTGTAATGTATTATCAGGGTGAATAATTTGGTTATGTAATTTGAGTCAACTAACATTCATAATATTTTTTCTCAAAACTAAATGATAGGCAATGGAAATGTTCTTTCGTTTATAAATAAGATCCAATTTGGATCACACATATGTTATTCTAATGAGGTGGGGTAGAAATATGGAAATTTCAAGGAGATTACTATGATATGTAATATGTTTTTAAGGACATGTAAGATGATTTCTTGAGAATGTGGAAATATGGAAATAGAATAATGTTACTTTTTATAGATAATATATTTTAACTCATATATAATATCTTTTCTAAGATACTGTGATATAGTAAAAAAATAAAATATCATACACATCAAATGTTAGAAATTTTGTGGAATATATAAGAAATTCACAAAAAATAGATGGATAAAAAATTAAAAAAGGATAAATTATTACACATTTATTTATATATTAAAATTTAATAATAATTCTTATGAAGATACACTGCTATTAATTTCAGAATTTTGAAATAATTTGAGTTCCCTAGATATTCATTGAGATGATGTTTTTTGGATCATAATGATTAAACATCTTGATAAATTGATATTTAATCCAAATTTAAAACAGATATTAAATAAAGAATTGGTAGAATAAATATGTCGTGGAATTAGATGGATGATGATGCTTTAAATAATAAAGGTGGTTCCTCCCTTAATTTTGTAATAAATTCAAATAATTATGGGAGAGTTTCACACTATAATGGAGGGTTCAATAAAAAAATATTTCTACATGTATTCAAGAACATATGATGTATTAAATACATGGGTATTATTTGGAGGATTGGAAATGGTGGATAATGGAATGATATTTCTAGATATCATGTTGTTTTTTAATCCGAGTCATAATGATTATTTAAAAGAAGAATAACTATGAATAATTTGAATGAGGTTGAAGAAATAAAATAGTGGTCGTTTAAATGTAAAAAAAATATTGAAATAATAATCTTTTAGTACTATTAATATATAATTGATAAGTATTGTGTTACATTAATAATCACTTCATGAGGAGAAGAAAAAAATATTATTTTCTATAATGAAAATCCTAGATGTTGGTAGATCCCAATAAACTATGTGTATGTTCTTGCGTAATACCCTATTGGTTTCATGATTATGGTTCCATGGATATACTCATAAATAAGAATTATTTTGATAATAATGGGAGAAATTTTTTTATTTGGATAAATAAACAAAAAAACTAGTGTCATACTAATCTATCTTTGAGTCATACCTTGTTATTAAATCTTAGTGATACTAGTTGTAATTTACTTCTTGTAATCCATACAATCTCACCAAAGGTATTTAATATAGTGAGATATCCATTCATCAAATAGGTACTCTTTTAATATAGTGGATAATTTTTATGTGATAATAATTCACCATAACAAATACTTCATTCTACTAACCACTTAGTGTGTCGAGTATCCTGAGAGAGAATAATAAATTTTAGAATGCCTAATACAAGTAAATAAAATATACCATAAATCCTATTTTTGCAACTGACTAACCATAATTAACCTTGTATGTTTACCTTCCTCTATAAATATTATCACGAATCATATGTTAATTATAAAATATCAATTTTCCTAGATCCTATAAAAAACCAATAATTCTTTATGTATATATCATGAGACGTTCTATTTTATATAAACTGAATATCTATATGAATTTAAAATCAACAACATGAAACCCCCATTATTTCTCCCAAATCCCTAGTGTTTGGAAACTATAATATTGTATTCTTATTTATATTTTTGGAATGATTAACTCACTAGTTTATAAACTAAATTGATAGAAAAAATAAAATGGAATCCATAGTAACTCATCCATGTGTTGAATATCTTAAAAACATAACATGAAGGAAATTAAATCATGTGAAAATTAAAAAATAGGGATATAAATATTTAATACACTATATGAATAAATATAACTCAACTCACAATATAAGCACCATAACTAATACAATCCATGGTAAATTTACAATCAAAACGTGGCATAAGTAAAATGCCACCCAAAGGTAAAATATGCAATGATTTAAACTAAGCCTTTATAAATATTTAAATTTTTTATCTATTAGGTGGAATTAATCCCACACCATTAATATTTTAGAGAAAAATATATTTTGACCCAACAAC
The DNA here is from genome assembly GCA_963277665.1 of Viscum album. Classification (NCBI taxonomy): domain Eukaryota; kingdom Viridiplantae; phylum Streptophyta; class Magnoliopsida; order Santalales; family Viscaceae; genus Viscum; species Viscum album. The sequence continues at coordinate 2,092,678,650 of OY728151.1, forward strand.
TATCAGTGAACCTATGAGTTCATAAATTTTTTTAAGGGGTATGTATGCCCCCCACAGTGTACTTACATGCTGTGACAATAAAACACTCAGAAGGGAACCAATATATATTTAAAAAAATAGTGTGTCTCACATTCATGCATAAAAATTTCCAAAAAAATAAAATAAATAAAATAAATATTTTTATTGTCAATAGGCAGAGTATAGAAGCACACCATATATCATGTAAATCTACTAATCAATAACAAAATGTTGTAGATAACTAAAAAATACCAATTAAAACTACAAAAACTAAAAGGATTAAAAAATTACATACATTCTCTATGCCTAATATATTTTTCAAATATACGTACCATTATATTCATTCCCTCTAATTAATCATAAAATTATTATGTGTGAAATATGAATTATATATAGGGGATAGTGGATCTTGTACACATGATTCATGTAATTTTCATATCCCTTCACTCTGGAAATGGGTAATGAGGTATAAAATATTTGGTGTATTAAAATATCTTCCTATATAATCATATCGACTATTATACTAACATGTATATTGGAACCTATTTCTTATATCATATCAACACATTCATAATGATAATGGTTATATAACCTTGTAATTAAATATGGATCCATACACATAAGAAATTCCACCAATATAAAAAAGAATCCAAATATAGTCATTTATATTCATGTAAGACAAAAATTTCATTCAAATTACATGGTCAAAATATATAACAATAGAGAAATTATTTTCAAATAATCAATAACAGGATACTAAAACAATCAAGCCCTGAATTTTAGACAATAATTGAAATAAAAATATATATGTTTCCGGATTCCACTTTATGTATATATAATATATTGAAATTTTACCACATTATATGAAATTAACCCAACCATATACAAGATATTATTACATCACATGAGAATCACATGGAAGAAAATACATGATTTTACATTATAATGAGTTAACATTCAAATGGTAACATAAAACATACCCATTATCAAGATGACTAAAATTAAAATAAAATAATTTTTAAATCAATAAACATGATTTACAAGTATTTAAGACGTAATAGTTATACCACATTTACTAAACATCGTTTATGTACTAAAAAATGTGATTTATTATTAAAATAAACCCAATCACAAATAAACCAGACTTCCATAACATATTATTATATGATAACAAGGTATTTTGGCTTCAAAATATAGATTTATTTTAAAAAAACCCCCAATTAAACATTTAATTAATCATATTTAATTTTTTTCCACATATTTAAATCATCAAAAAAAGTATTTTTCCTTTCTTTACTTTAAAAAATGGTATATATAATCCATGAATTTTTTTAGAATAACATGTTATTTTAGACCAAATTCCAATATTAATTGTGATATTTAATAAGTCCCACAATATATAAAAATCACTTAATAATAATCCATCCAAAATCTATCATCCAATATACAAAAATATATAATGAAAAGTAATTAAAATCAATCAAAAACCAACATGATAGACTCTAGAAATTACCATCAATAATATAAGTACCATATGATTTAAATAATCACTATGAAATTAAATCTAAAATTCACTATAAAAATAACTATTTTATGTATATATAGAAAAACTCATCTACATTTCAGAAAATTAGTGACGAACAGTATGAAACCCAAAAATAGAAACATCCTTTAACAAATAGTTATGGAATTCACAAGGTTAAGGAAGAATTTCACAATGATCTATTGGAATGAACTTTTAAATATTTAAACATTCCAATGAGATAAGAAAATAAATGTAGAAAGGGAAATACTATTGGATAATGGATGGATTCCTTTTTTTAATATGAAATAATCACTAAGGGTTCACCTATGTTAGCTAGGTAAAGAGGCATGGGTGGAGAATACTCTAAATTGTAATTTTAATCATTCTAATGTTTATATAATAGAGTTAGATTCAATGAGAAAGATGTTGTAGAAAATAAATTGTGCATGTGAAAATATGGAAATTCCCTCACTAAAAAAATTTATCCACCGCGTTGAGTAACTGGTCTGAGGCCACTGGGCACTCTATTTCCCCTCCAGACCTAAAAATCCTCTACCCAGATAACCGAGTACTTGAAGATAGATCATCGGGTTCCTGGTGGAACTATAAGTTAAAAATACAGCAATAACCAACCTTGTACCACACCTAAACACCAAACCCACAATTAAACACCAAGAACCATCCAAAAATACAAAAAAGTCATCTTAAAATTCCCAAAATAGTGTCTTAATCATCAGAAAAAAATTTACCCATTATTAAAAAACAAAAATTTATAACTACCCAATATATAACCTTATAAAAATTCTATATTGAGTTTTAACCGAAACATAATCACTGTATATTACAAATGAGTCATTACAATGACTCTCATGTTGACCGTGATAGGGGTGTTCTACTTATGTACCTTGACTATTTCTTATACCCTACATCAACCATAAATCACAACCCTCCAGTAGTCTCTTTTTTTCTAGGATTTTCCCACAACCATCCATTAAAAATACCATTTCATAATCTATCAAATTCAGGTAAGAATAAAATATTCCAAAACAAATATCGACAAAAAATACATTAGCAATCTAAATGAAATCTTATTTTTCGAATAACATGCCATTAAAAAAATATTTCAAAACCCATTTTACCTAGTTTTTAAACCATATTCACTAAATTATTCCTTGAAAAAATTTCCTACTAGACCATTTCATTGATAATCATCTTATTTTTTACCTTGAATATCAAATTAAATGAAAATACATTAAAATCCTAGAACACAAGTATTTTATAATGAGCTGATCCATTTTTAATGTAACCTACCCCTGATACCACATAATATTTTGCCTCACCACTTTCCATGATTCATTAGAATTTTTTTGTCACCATTATTAAAATCACAATATAGTTACATCCAACATCTTATTTTCTCATTTAATCACCAAATAAATTTTATGGCCTATATAAATATTCCTTTTTAAATAAACCAAAACAAAAACTCAAAACCCTAACCCTCTAACCATTTTCAACCCAACTATAATTTTTTGTAGTTACCATTATTTTTTGATGAATAATTTATCAACTAGAACATGGGTTTTCCAAAAAACACCATGGATTCTTCCTAGATTGAAAAATATAAGATTAAATAATTTCATGCAAATTTAAACATTAATTTTAGTAGAATAACCCTCTCTATTTGTAACCCTTTCCTCAATTTTCATGACCTGAACCATGACAATGCAAAATCAGTAACTACCCCAAGCCCACATGTATAGGCCTAGGGGTAGAGAAACGTGCATAACGTAGAAAAAACTCACCAATGCCTTTCCCTATGTACCTATACACACACACACAGATCCAACTCAATGAAAATTGAAAAGGAAATGTAACAAAAGATGATAAACTGATATAAATAAACCAAACATACACTTTCCTATCAATATTACAAGTACTATTATGTAAATTGAACGGAAAAAGGGAACAAATACACCCCCAACCAAAAACATACCATAACCTTCTAGTAATTGAAAATTTAAAATAGTTAATAGATCCCCTATCCTGGATCTCATGTTATGACCACCGTACCTATTCTGAGAACCTGTATCCCTATGCTCATCTAATGTTACGATAATCATGTTTGTCATCTGCATAAGGTATGAAACATAGGGGAAATTACATGTAGGGGTGAGTATAAAGATACTCAGTAGTAGTCCCCAAAACAAAGATGGGGGATCAATAAGAGTTACACAGAAGAGGAAAACAGAAGATAGAACAAGGTATGATAAAAGTGTACATCTAATCCCAATAAGAGAATGAATGTAAAGTCATCCAAACAAAAGGATCATGAAATAGTGAGATGGAGAACGTGTTGTCCAACTATAAAAATCTAGACACAGAGAGAAAGTGGCATACCCCATGTGTCCTCAACACTCATGGAAGGAGTGTAACCAAAACCAATGTAGTGGGTACTGAAATTGGATATATATATATATATATATATATATATATCTGTGTCTGTGTTTTATCAGTTAAAGAAGCCCAAACAAGACAGTATGGGGATGCCCATCTAACATCTCAGTCTAAGAATAAGTGTTATCAACAATTCCAAGATAAGTGTTTCAATGATTCCCAACAGCTCATGCATCATCCCAAAACACACACATCAAAGGGACTTAATCCCCATGCCTTGATACTATCTGATTTTAGTGGTAATAACTCACCATCATGGTTTAAGGACACATCAAAAGTATGTCTTATAGTGGGGAATGTGTCCCACATCGTAGTGATTGGAAAATTCTACTCTCCTAGTATAGGTATCGAAGAATTGAAGAGAAGATCAAGTTCTCATTATTTTGAGATCTTTTTCATTGTAAGAGTTTACTTTCACTATCTTGTGGGGTTGAGTTATACTCTATTACCGAACCTTGTTCAATCTTATTTTTTCTAATTTAGTGTACCTTTTATGACTCCCCATTCATTTGTTGGATAATCATAATAAGTATTTTTATTCTCACCCTTACATGGGCGTTTCCTATAAGTTTCATGACTTATGAAGATGAAAAATAGGTGGATCATTACATCATAAAAGAACAGGTATGTAGGTTGTTAGACAACATACAATTGTCATATCTTTGGATATAAGAGAAATTATATACCATTTATTTTAATTTTTTCATATAATATAGGAATGTGGAACATTTTTGGTTGGGTGTATTTTTTTTTCTTTTTCCTTTCAGTTTACATTAGAGTACATGTACTATTGATTAGTCCAAGCATATTTAGTTTATTTATAATAGTTTAACAAATATTGTTCCTTTTCCAATACACATTTAATTTAGTTAATGGTGTTTATTTTTAATGGTACATTGGAAAATTCCTCCCTATATTTATTGTTCTTTTATCAATTCTCTCCATCCTTGGCCTCTGAAGGTGGGCTTGTGGTGGTTTCGGATCGAACCACGATATGATTCTAGTAATGAAAAATTTGTATCCAATGTTGTTAGACCATTGGGAAATAGTTTGGATGTTCCCTAAAAAGGTCTTAGATGGGTTTAGGGAAACCATGTCAGTATTTAATGGGTGTGGATATTAGGCCAATGAGTCCCATGATGGTGTTGTGACCGATGTAACCATTCAGCATGACCTTGATTACCTACTTATTGACTAGGAATACTGATACATTTGTTGTAGGAATCAATGGTACATGCATCATATAAGATTGACTCTTTGACAATACTTTTTGAGTCAAATCCCCATCATAGTAATAAATATATATTTTTTCTCATTGGAACATGGTAATGCTAAATAAAATTTAATATTCCTATGTGATGATATCTAGATAGGATACCAGCTCCGGTTCATGATGACGGCCATGTGAGAGATGATGCATCAGTTCAGGGTCCATCATGTGATCCTCTTCCTCCAGGTGGGATGGTAGAAAATCCTCCACCGATTGAGAAGTTCTTAGTACCAATAGAGAAGGTTGAGTACATTCTCTAGATGATAAAAATATGTGAGTTATATTGCAAGTGACCACTGATGTTTCAGGGTTATCCATAACCTCAGGACGTGGATAATTTTCTATATTCGGTGGTCCACAAATTCAGGATTGTTCAAACACTGATTGACAATTTGGTGGATCTAGTAGACAATATGTTCCATGGAAAAGTTGGTAGTTGGTGGATCCTTGATACAAAGATCCATGATGAGTACACCCTCTTGTGGTGTGACTTCACACAATTTTTCTGTGAAGAGTAATTCCCCTAATATTTATTCTACATTCAGATTTACGTGATTATATAGATTCAGTATTGAGGGATGATGGTTGTAGTGTACAATTATAGGTTCATAGAAAAAACTTGGCACTCTCTAGACGTGATATGTGATGGCTACATATAGTCATGGATGTATGAATAGGGACTTCATAAAGATATCAATGACAATTTAGTACCCTTATTCATCCATGTATATATCGAGGAACTAGCATGGGAACCGGCGATTGAGATCATTATTTATGAGGGATAATAGATAGATGGTTATGGAAGTGGGTGAAAAATATCTATTCCATCTATGATAGATATAATATGTTAGTTGGAAGGGCCTCCGTCCAGAATGTCACCCCATGATCATGATTTCGAACATGATCTGGGACAGTTTAGAGAAGTAGGATAACCCATGGTGGGACGGTGGTATGCATCTGATTGGTGGGGTCACATAGATAGCAGATGGAACACCACGACAAAGACCACACCATGATACAGGATTCCCCAGGGTGCATACAATGTGGTCCCTAAGGAGGCGATGCAAGAAGATGATCAGGAGGATCTATTGGTGGTGGAATATTCTATGAGGTCCTTCCACTACTTCCACTGGGTGTACCACGTTTGGATCATGGAGAAGGTGGTTGGGCCACATACAACAATAATATTTGGCTGTTGACAATTATATAATGCATGATATGATATGTTATATGCCCTATTAATTTCTAATTTTTATATTAGAACTGGTTATACACTATGTAAGGCACTCTTTCCTCCCTGCTTCTTGCTTGAGGTTTTACCTAGGTGACATGAGGCATCAATGTAAACTTCTATGGGTGTTGTTCAACAAAGCATTGATGGAATTATGTAGAGGGGTCCATACCCCACTTAGATATGTTTTTTGTTACATGATAAAAACTATGGGGCTAAGACACTACCATTGAAAGGGGATAATATTGAGTTGTGGTTTATTATTCTCTCTGACTTCTACGTTCATGGAGGGGTTTTCCATTAGAATGTCTGAGAAGGTCGTGTCATTTCAAATACAGTTTTCTGCTTGAAATCCACTTTCACGGGATTCCACTAGTGGGTGTGAAGGTTCATCTATATTTTATTTACGAACCTTCAAATATATTATTATACATGTGGTGTATGCCAGAATATTTTCATGTATATCTTATTATGATTGGATGAGTTTACTATATTAACATTTTTGTGGGTACCTTCGGTATCTCAACATTCAAATATAGGTTAAAGTTGTTGAGATCCCATGAACAGAACAATGAGACTCACTACCTAGAGATAGAAGTAGCTGTCTTCACCCGGAGGATGTGGAGATGCTATCTTCTAGGAAAACACATTGTTGTTTACTCATACCTCCACATTTTCAGGTACATCTTCACTCTGGGAGACTTGAACCTGAGACAAAGGCACTAGTTGGGATTCCTATAAGACTATGAGTTAATGATAGTTTATACTCTAGGAAATACAAATGATGTAGTATATATCCATAGTATGATGTCCTATGCACACTTATTGTGGGACATTTCAAAGTAGTTAGTTCTATCATAGTTAACCCTAATGAAGTAGGATAATGATGTTTCTCTTTGGTCTGTGGTGTTGAAACATCTTCTCGAGCATATGAGAGAGTCCCAATTAAGTGAGATCAACTATCAGATCATGTTTGACTTGATATCAACATGTGACACACTAAATGTATATTTTGATGGAGGAAATCATGAGATCTTGTTCTAGGGACAAACATAGGTTTTGGTCGCGATGCGGGAGGAGTTGATGCGAAAGTTCCACACTTTTACATTAGTAGTATATACCAGTGTTGGGAATATGTATAGAGATCATTAGTGGCATTTTTTTAGTGGAATGACATCATGAGATGAACCATAGCTTATTTCGTCTCATAATTCATCACTTTTCAGTAGGTGAAGCCTGACTTTCATGTTTTGGAGGTTTTGAGGTACCCTCTTGAGAACTCAAGGTGGAAAAGAGAGGTAGTATCCATGAACACCATCACAGTTCATGCTCAACTCTACATGTATTCAAAAAAGATAAGAAAATAATACCACAAAGGTTGTTTAGGAAATATGAGTAATATTTAGGGGGTAAGAGTAAGAATGTGGTAGAAAAATTCCAAATATTATTTCATGTATGAAATATGACATGTCCTTGGATTCCAAATCGAAGAAAATAAAAAATAGTGAATGAAATAAAATAACCAATTATAAGAATGATTCATAGAAGATTCAATGTTAAAAATCCCAGTATTTTTAAAATATTCCATATGAATTTATTGTAATATATCTAGATTATTAGGGGATAATGATAGAAATATAAGAAGAAGATTCTAATTCCAGTGATAATGTAAAATAAAATTTTCCACACAAAGTTTTAAATGATGTTTTTAGGTGAAAAATAGATTTTCAAACTCTAATAAACAGTTCTAAAATAAATTTGACACAAGAAGATTTATTTAGATGAATAATATTTCACCATGTGATAAAATTTCATTAAAATATCTTAATGAAATAGGGTTCAGACAAAAATAAATTGATGAGGTGATTAATCCACACAACCGTAATCATATTTGAATATAAGATATACAATTTTTGAGATTAACAGAAATAGAGAAAATAGGTTGATAAACCATCTCATAATTTTATATTCATATTTATGATGTGGCTAAGATCCATATTATTTAACTAATAAATTTTTGTTATATATTTTTATAAAATGTTGCCATTTTAAAGTGAATCATGTTCTTTAGGGGATAAATTTAGAAGGAGTTACTATTATCTATCCTTGATAGAAAATATGAAGAATCCATCATCCTTGAAAAATTACTCAATTTTAATTCAAATAGTAGAATGATGGAGGATTGTATATAATGATGTTGGGGTGTGTGTTTTCTTATACTATATAACAATGATAAATAATATATCATCATGGTCTGATGTAATATTTTTTTCTCTTGAAGAACAAGTTTCAACTGAGCTAATTTTTAGTGATTCTATAGAAGCTGACATGTCGAGAGTATACCATGTTAAAGATCAATTTGTCTATATTATCTAAAATAGGAATTATATAAATCCATTCTTTATATGATTCACTATTATGATGATGGAGAGGAATGTTTCCCTTATGGGAGAGTCAACTAAAAATAATGAAGATGTTTCCAAAATCATTTTTCAATTAGTATCAAATTAGATTAGGAATGAAATTTGTTGATGCAAATATCATTGAAAAAAGTAGTTTGGTCATAATCTCTAATCCTTGATTATCAATAATTAGAAATTTTTTAAAATGGATGGGTAATTGAATTATTAAATTCTATATAAAAAGAGTATGAATGAAATTTCTATAAGGCCACTTATCTTTATTTTTTTACTTTAATGTTTTTGATATTTTTATTGAATTGACTTTAAGAGTTTCATGTTTATTGTTATTATAAATTTTCCATATCTAATTTATGTTTTGTTATCCACATATAAAATTTTATAATCCTTGAATACATTTTTTATGATTTCTTGTTTCATGAGGTTTCAAGATCCTATAGTAAATGAAATCTTTGTTTCATAAATTGAATCATGTTGTTTTCTACACTAATCATGGATTTTGTAGAATTTGAGAGAAATTAAGGATGGATCATTTAATAAGAAAAAGATGATAGCCATATCCCAGGAACATCCTAATAATTTTCAATTTGGATAATGAATGTGGATGGATTTTTTATAAAATTAAATGGGTGATATTCACATATTGGGATATTCATTTAGAACAAACATTTGTGGTATTTCCAAAACATATGATAGGGGATATTGAAGAGTCAACATTTTTATGAGTTTTAATTTTTGAATGATTTCCATTTTTAATTAAAAGTGGTATTATAAATTGAAATATTTCATTAATCATAATATGTTTAAGAAGTTGTTGATGTATCTAAGATATTCTTGCAGGATGAAAAAGTTCATGATTCATGAATAAGGTCATGAAAAGTTTCATTATTTTATGCTAACCATGATCTATATTGAATACCATGAAAATAATGGTTTTGATGAAGTCCACCTAATAAAATTAAGAATTTCTGGTGGAAGAGAAATTAATTTCACTATTATTTGTTGAGAAGGGAAGTAAGTTTAGTGGTTCACAATAATATTATATTCTATACAATGAATTTAGTTCATATTCTTATTATTGGGAATGTAAAAAATATATAAATATCTAAAACACAACAGAGAACCCCATAAACCACATACATGAGACCCTAGGTCTACCACGTGGGTGGAAGTTGAATTGGAATGCTCATGGATGTAGGTTAGAAGAGTATAATTCCTATAGGGAGTGCTTGGGTGGACAATAAGCTGGTGCATGCATATCACCTGGAAGGAATGAATGGTATGTTGAAGGGTGTCAATACACTATACGAGGGGTAAAAATATCATGTGACATTTATGCGATGTGTATCTATGTGTTGACCGCAATAGTGGCTCTAAGAATCAGTGGGAATGAATTATAATATATAGAAGGGTTATACCATGTGAAACATCGATGTTTTATGGAACTATGAATGTATTGTTTACCGATTTTTAAAACCTGAAATTATATTTTACCCATCCAATCATCACTTAGCCAATGACTCTTTAGAAACCAAATAGTTGTTTACTTCCTTTCCCCAGAATTCCTGTCTCGATAGTATGATGGAGGACATCCTTTATATCCAACGATAAATCCTTTCTCCAAGAATCACTCCCAATGATCAAAAAATACACTAATAATATCATTATAAATATCAGTACACATAAATTATATTATTTCAATAAACATACTAAATTGAAATGTAAATCCACTATCAAGATAAAAATTAATTTAATAGTGACATATTTGAGGCAGTTGGGGTGCATGGAGTAGAGGGAGAATAATGTGATCATATTAACATATTCTGGAGATACTCACCATGATAGATGAAGGACTTGTCAAAAAATAAATAGTGACATGTTATCTGACATCCTGTATCCAAAATTTGAGTAATAAAATTCCAATATCTTTTTGAATTATAGATATTTATTTTCACGACATATTTTTAATGTCTCTAAGGTGGAAAAACAAGCCTATAGACATGGTATGACCATGATTAATATAAGTTATTTCCACTTGTGTATTTCTATAATATCTATTGTTTTTCATAAAACTAAGTATATCATAGATTATTTTATGTGATGGAGAATCAGATCAATGAGCCTCTCAAAAATACAATGTGTATTGTTCCATTATAATATATATCATCTATAAGAGTCATGAACATGTTATTGAGTTAATATCACCCACTATGCAACACAATAAAATTATGACTGGTTTTTCAAAATGATTTTTATTTCATAATAAATATGATAAATACCATCGGTATTCGACTTGTTCCAAGAACACTGAAAGTTCATCACAAAGGATAGGCTCTTGAAAAACATTTACTTCTATTAAAAATAAACCCTATTATTCATGACACTATTATGTAGATTATGTACTATGATGATGTATAATACATAACCCATGTTGTATTCATAATCCTTAAATTCATATATATCATTTTGAAAATCAATATATTTTTGTATAATAGAATAACCAAGTGGAAGTAGACATAAAAAAGACAGTGTCTACATATATTTTTGTGTGAAAAGAAACAATTGAGAATGTGAAAATTTCACAAATACATAGATGCATATGTTAATGCATAAAAATAAAAAAAATATACTAGGTTTTCACAAATAATGAACCTTGAATTACATATAATCTAATAAGGTTGATTTTTTCATGAAGAGAAGTTGTATGACCATCCAACAATAAAATTTAATATCTTATTTTATTTCAACATCAAAATGAGGAAGAAGTAAGTGAGATAATCTATTGTTTATATTTCACTATTTTAAAAAATATTAAGGACATTTGTGATGCTAGAATGAACAATAGAAGAAGATTCAATGATAGAATTGATATTTTTTAATTATCATTTGTATTAAAGATTAATTTTTAGATTATTAATCCGCAATATATTTATAATATTGTCACTAATATCAATTGAATATCAAAGTGTATATTTGGGTTTACTAATAGGAATAATAACGATATTTTATTTCCTACTATTGTGAATGATTCCTATAGAGAAAAATATAGAGAATGAACTATGCTTAACTATGACATCCTTTATTACTCAAAATACATACAATACATTATCAGGGTAATAATCCTTTATGAAGTTATATATTGTCATCAAATCCTGTATAAATATCCATCCATTACTTATGAAATATGAACATTAAATTTACTATAGTTCAATGCAACATACGGGTTATTCAATTATCAATGTCACAATATTATATGTATGATTTTGTAGTAGTTTTTATTGAATTGTATTATTGCCAAACCAATCCAAGGAATATCTACTCTTAATGGGTATTGAAACTCATAAAAATATCATGTTCCATATTTACCAAATTCATATAAATTAATATTATTATTTAAAGAGAATAATAGAATCATGATCTGAAGATGTGTAAGTGGTAAAATGGGTAAAATTTATAATGTGTGAAAAAAGTTCCCAAGAGATTCACCCCACCATCCTTTCATTGTTGAGTATGCCCCAATGTGTTCCTCTAAAATAAATCATAAATTATTGGGTAGGAAGACACTAAATACAAAATATAATTTTTCTTATGTGATCTAGTAATTTAGCGTGGGGATATAATGGGCCTATCTTATGAATTACTAAGTTGAATTCATTCTTTATATTAAATAGGTTAATGAAAATTAAATTCAAAATCAATATAAATAATAATAATGAAATACTAAGATTTGAGACACTAATCTTTTCCCCATTAAATAAATAGAAAACAAAATCCTAAGCTATACAATGAAATAATATTTATGGTATATTTATATAATATCTATATAAAATTATAATAATAATCAATGGATATTAAAATAGACGAAAATCCCATTAAATGATCATTCAAATGATTCTCTAAAAACATGATAAATATATCCTTTAACTATTACCAATATAAAATAAAATTTAAGAATAATAAGAACCTGAATTAAATTGAAAATAACCATAAAAAGAAATAATTTTATAATTAAGGAAAAAATGTTAATAATAATGGAAATATTTTTTTCTTCCATATTTGTTAAAATATAACATTATTTTTAGGCTTTTATAAAAACTTTACTGTGATTCATATAAATAGCATTAAAAAATCCTTTAAATAAATTTTAATGAATTGAAAAAAAATTTGAAAAAGAAATTTGGAAAAATTATAAATTTAAATAAAATCATTATTGAAACATTTGATTAGCATGGTAATATAAGGGAATGATTTTTAAAGGGAAACATTAAAATATGATATTAATAGATTTTAAATTTACCCGAGTCCAAACATGATTATATTGTTCTATAACTCATAAATAATAAAATTATATTATTTTAATCATTTGTAATAAATTTTGTCATTTTAATTCCTATATCATAATTACATTTATTCAATTTATTACCATGACTTTTTAATTACTAAATATTATAGGTTTATGCAAGAATTTTTCTGGGCCTTCAGATCATAATCCAAAAATAACTTCAATAAGTCGAATCATGTCAAAATGGTCAGTATTACATTATCTCCCAAATATTAATAATGAAATAAATAACATTTTTATACATTAAATAAAATTTTAGAATCATCAATGTAATGTTGTTATGAAAAATTAATTACTTCACTTAATGGTGATGGTAGTCCATAAATACACATGTATAATGATTCTATATTCCTAATATGTAGAAAAGAAATAAAATTGATAGTATTTTTATTTTCTAAAATCATTTATTTTTTATAAATGTAATATTTTTTTCATTATTTTCAACCTTATTTCCATACATGTAGGATTGTATTGAAAACCCAATCGCATTTCTTCATGAACGTGAAATTACATGTATATACACAAGTGAAATTATCATTTTATAATGGATATAGAGAGTACGAATTTTAGTATTTTGGTTCCATTTAAAATAATAATTATGTCATCAACATAATATATATTCCTTAAATATATCAAAATAACCATTATTGTGAGGTGGTGGAAAAAAACCCAACATATCAAATTGTGTTCGTAGTTGTACCCACTTACGCACAAGCATTGATTTCATTTTCCATTTGATGGAAAATGGGATAAAAAAGTGTTGATCCATAATCATATGAAAATTTATTTATGTAATTGATACTTAATTTTTTATATTATCATGCTTAGGAAATTATATAAGGAGTTATAAGATGTATTAAAATGAAATAAGTCAGGTAATAGTTTTCATTATAAATACTTTTTTGCAGTACAACATAAGTTTTCATAGGATGGGATTAGGGGAAGAAATAATGATCTAAGAAGTGTAGATGGAACTAATAAATGAATTTTTGAAGGGCATGTCTAATATATTAATATACACATAATTCTAATACATAAATACAACTTCTAATTTGATTAATATTCATTAAATAACTTTATAATATACTCTAAAAATGAATGTTTATAATGTATTTGGAAACAATGATACATAAAAAACTAGTAATTAGTATATATGAATCATATCTCACTTTTTACATCACAATTATCACCCTTATTAGAAACATCATACTCAAAAACTTTCTTCATATCCCATGGAAAATAAAAAATAAAAAATACAAAGCTCATATACTTAATAAGGGTAAAAAAGGGAGTTATCAATGATCATTTAAACATCATACGACATAATGATATATGAATGTGATCCTTCCAATGAAAAACCATATCATACATTATTATATAATAATAATGATTTTTGGAATATCAAATGGATTTTCATTATACATGACTCGTAACAGGAACAAATAACATAAGCTTTGAAAACATAACAATGGTATAAGATCTTGTCATACAATACTATAATAGGCGTGCAATAATAATAATTTTAATACATTTCCCACTCTAACCACCAATACATTACAAACATGTTTTTCTTGTGAAAAATATATAGGTACCTATTTTCAGATTTTGATAACCTATTATAAACCCACATTGGAGTAAGGGATAAGATTTTATATATCCTATTCTAGGCATGGGATAACTCTCTGAAATGCACTGTGTTGCATTTGTTATCAATGAGGCATGATGTTGTCATGGAATGAATGGATGTCAAGGAATGTCAAGATGTGAATGAAAAAGGATGTGATGGTGATAGTGATGAAGGAGAATGGCTATGGTACTAAGATGCATGTCACTTAGGAGATTCACTAAGTGACATAGGATGTTGTGGTTGAAACATTCTCTATGAATATCAGACGATTGGAGAACTGATCTTAATGTTTCAATACTTGTATCAAGATGATATTAAGTTACACCACTTGAAGAGTGGATGATGATGGAGTATCATCATTCAATCAGATGATTGTTGAGCTGTTCTTAAAGTTCCAAGAACTTGTATCAACTGGATACAATGTCACAATAATGTTTGAAGACCATGCATTGTCATAAAAATGCATGAGGAGATGAAGATGATCCATCTACAATCACTGAGTGGATGATGTGAATTAATGAAGACCATGCACTATATCTTAGTGAATGATGAATTGAAGATGATCCAACTTGATCTCTGATTGGATCACTAAAGAATGTTGAATAATTATTTGATTCAGGATCTTCAGTTAAAGATGAACCTTCGGGAATTTCACTACTAGGTGAAGATTAAATGTTTAAGTGGAATGGAGGAATTCTTAAGAAGAAGAGGAGAAGAATAGATGAGGGGAATGTCTTAGAAGATGGCTTGAATGGAAATTGGCATTTACACTTGTCACTTTGTTTTTCTTAACAAAGCACTTGTGTTTTTAAGTAGCAAAAAATAGCCACCAAGGAAGGCCAGCCGAGGGACATCACCCAAGGCTCATGTGGGACTCGAGGTCACCACGCCCATGGGGAACCCTCAGGGCAAGGCAGCATATCCCTGAGGCAGGAGGTCGGGGCCGTGTATAAGCCCCGAGGCCACGCGGTGATGAAGCCCGCGCAGCGTGAGCGCGAGGAGCGCGCTCGTGACATGCATAGTGGGCGCATAGCGCGCCCGCGAGGAGCAGAGGTGGGCGCAAGAGCGTGACTTCCAAGATAACACGGTGCGGGGTGGCAAGCGTGGAGGGGGAAGTGAAACTGAGCGTTGAATGGGAGCTCTAGGTTGATAAGTCGCGGGAAAACCGCGCTCCGTTTCGATGTGGGACGCGGAAAAATCTCCAGGAGAGGATCCTGGACGCTCGATTGATCGCGCGCCAGATCTCGGCTGCACATCTAATCTGCCGCGGCCCATTCTGATCGCGGCCGTCCAAAGAGATGATCTGACGGCTCCGAGGCGTCTCCTTCCTCGAGCTCAGCCGAAGGCCACCCACGTGCCTCCGTCGAACCAGGAGCACTCCGAGCACTGGATTTCGAGTTCCCGGCCACCGTTGTTCGAGCTGAAGGATCCATTGGGTTCGTCTCGACGTAACGAACATGATCATGCAATAAAATGGGCATGCATGCAATGTTTGGGAGATTTCGAACAAGGCCGAGGGAAAACGAAGTTGCCGAGGCTTCGGTGAGTTCGTGTTTTGCATGGGATAGAAGAGACGAAGGCCGTGCATGCGTTCTAAGTCGCATGCACGTGGAGGAGAAAAACAAAAATAAAAGTACCCGCGTGTGAAACAGAGGATGATATCAAGATTTGCAAAATCTTGAAATAACCGAAAATCTCGGTGGATCAAGATTTATATCCTGTGGATGTTTTTAGAATTCCTTGCCTATAAAAGGAGCACCCGAGGCTCTCAAAAAGCTTGCTGATAATCTGAGATGTCCCTTGATAGCTCCAAGCCTCACGAAGCCAAACCTGCGCGCACCACTTCAGCGGAAGAAGCCCGGAGCTCCCCTAGCTCCGTAAGGTTCCTTTTGCGCACTCCTTGCGCGAAAGAAGAGAAGAGGAGAAGACACTGCACGCCTTTCACCTTGTGCTTGTGCGTTTGAAGAAGGCAGTGGGGTGTTGCACCTTGCACACCCGAGGACTTGCATGCTGCCTTGTGCACCCAAGTGCTTACGCAACAGAAGAGAAGTTGGCCGCACCCCTTGCGCGACTTATTTTGTGTTCGGGTGGAATAGTGGAGGAAGGTCGAGCCCTTGCACCCACTGACACTTGCGCGGCTGCCTTGAACCCAAGGATTTCGGGCTGTGTGTGCAAAAACAGAAGAAGGCAGTTTGTGTGTGCCAAGTGGAAAAGAAGACCCGAGGCCTTAGTGCCTTGTGTGAAGTGAAAGAACACACCCTAGTGGTGTATGTGCAAAACAAGAAGGCCGAGGCTTACACCTAAATGAACTAAAACAAAATGGGTTGTGGGTGTTAAACACAAGAGAGGAGTCCAAGATCAAGTGTGTGCCAAAGTGAAGAAGTTGTGTGTGCGAAGGGTAGAGGCCGAACCTTAGTGTGTACAAAGTGATGTGCACACTTTGAAGAAGAACAAGACCCACACTAATGAACAAAAAATTTGTGAGTGTGTAAACAAAAAGAACAAAGTGTGAAGAAGGAAGAAGGTGTGTGTTCTTAAGGAGAAATTACACTCTTTGAGTGTTTATCACACCAAGGAAGAGAATAAGGGGAGTGCATTCTTGCATGCATGCACATGCACACGTGAACAAAGCCAAACCAGCTTGTGTGCATTTGAGTTGTCCAAGACCAAGAGTTCTTGAAGAGAATTAAGAGGCCATGCAGTCAGTGCATGAGGAAGAAGAGATGCCATGCACTCAGTGCATGAAGTTGTTCTGATGTGAGACTGGAGCAGACTGAAGTTAAAGATATCAGTTGTCTGAGTATTCAGTAGCTAGAGAGAAGCCAGGTCATCCTAAGAAGAAGGAGATAAATCCTGAGCAAGATGAGAAGACCTGATCAACTCAAGTGATCAGAGGTACAGAGCAAGGCCAGCAGTCTTTATCTCAGGCTGCTGAAGATACTTGAAGAGCTGAACAAGAAGAAGAGTTACTCGTGTGACTCGAGGAGCCAGGAGAAGCCCCTGTGAGACTCAGGGTGGAAGAAGTCTTCAGTAGGATTCTGGAGCAGGCCAGTGGGACTCTGGTAACACTGTGGGACGCAGTATAAAGATCCTCTTGTGGGACTCAGGAGAGATACAGTGGGATGCTGTATCAACAATTGTAATTCTAACAAGTTATAATGGAGAAACCATGTTGGGGCGTATAACCAACATGGCACGGATGTAGGCCTTTGGTGCCGAACCTTGTAAATCCTTGTGTCCTGTGCCTTTACATTTACTACATCACTCGAGGAAAGGATGAGAGATACAAGAAGAGTGGATCGATGCTTTAACCAGCCATAGAGGTTTAATTGATAAGGAATCAATTAGTAAAAAGTTTTAAGGGATCACTGATTCACCCTCTCCCCCTCTCAGTGATTCACACTGATCTGGGCACTTCACTCTCGCGTAACATATTTCATCATATAACAATAATCATTACCAAATGAATTTTAGGGAAATATAATTCTTGCACAACCAATCAAAAAATAATTAGTTCTTTCAAATTTACAGCACAAGATCCTAATAAAATTCATCATAACTGAACACGTGGAAAATAAATAGAGTTTCATCAATTTTTCTACATTATAAACACAAAACATATAGATAAATAATATGGTCATTTTCATATAATAATATCCCTACGAAACATAATTATCATCAAGGATGAAATATTATATGAAATGTAATTTTAAAATATCATTGGAATATTCATTAAAAATATAAAATTTTTTTGTTGAAAAAAATATTTATAATATAATTTTATTGAAAATACTAAGTATAAAATTTAATGTTAAAATAAAAATGAAAATTTTTAAAGGAATCTAAAAATCCTTATGGATTAATTATGGTAAAAAACATCATGTCATATAGATTAATACAATGTTTCCTTTCACATTATTGGTAAAAATTAATAATTACCTTGTTTGGAATAAAATTAGAAAATTTTGTAGAATTTATTTTGAAATTAAAAAATGTGTAAAAGTGAATTTAAAATCCCATATTAAAATAGAAAAAATAATACATGAAAACAATATTAATAAAATAAGTACATTAAAGAAAAATATTGACACATAAATAGTAAATAATGTCGGGTTGTCTTGTAAACATTTTCCAATTCATTATACGAAAATAATTGATAAAAATGCTACTATAAATTAAAAATTTCATTTTAAATCAATGTATAAGAAAAGGAAATAATTTTACTAAAAAATATCATATAATTTCCATTAATGAAAATGGAAGCATAAATAATATAAATTAAAATGAGATTAAAAAATAAACAGTTTCAAAAAGTTTTAATTTCTTTAAAAGCACTATATCCTCATTTATAATATATAAATTTATTATAGTTGTATAAAAGAATCATTTATGTACATATTATATCATATATGATCCATTAATAACATTTAAAACCATATAATTAATAATTATTTATTAAAATCATTATTTTCGGGTGTTAATGTTTTCGTTCACCTTGAAAGTTTCATTTCGACAACTCTTGTCTATTTAATTTGATCGTAATTATATCATATCCAGAATGTTATTAATGGTAAAAATATAAAATTTATTCATTATATGAATATTTATAATCTCCCATAAATTATATATATATATACATATATATAATTTATTTACACCCTTAAAAATTATTACATAAGTTCATACCCAACCACCTGTTAAAAATGATAATTCCGCTTGTGCGCATGTGTTGAATGTCACATAAAAAAGTGATGTGATTAATTTTTCACATATTAATTAAATTTTTTATTATAAAAATTTTATATATGTATTAAAATTATATAAATTTTAGGATTAATATTCTATAGATGATGGAAAAAAGGACTCCTTTGACCACAATCATTTTACCAATGTCATTTTTTAAATTATGAATCATACATCCTCAAAAAATCTAACATAGACTTAACCGATTATGTAGTTAAATATTTAATTTT
Source organism: Viscum album (assembly GCA_963277665.1). Taxonomy (NCBI): domain Eukaryota; kingdom Viridiplantae; phylum Streptophyta; class Magnoliopsida; order Santalales; family Viscaceae; genus Viscum; species Viscum album. The sequence goes on from OY728151.1 coordinate 2,092,698,513, forward strand.
AATAAATAAAGTAAATGGTTTAATGATAATTTGATAAAAATATATATTATTCTTAAACAATTAAATATTTATTATAAATTTATTATATATGATGTTATTGGACATAGATATTATCTAAGGACTCGAGTTAGGTGGTTTCATATCTCAATTTCCATTCATTAGGTTATAATTATAATAAATCGACCATTTTATTCATTTATTTTATGTTTAATAATATTTTTTTGTATTTTCATTATTTTCACTCATTGTCATTGGTTATAAAATTGTAACACATAATCACTTTGTCGGTTAAATTCCAGCTTCAATGATAAGATCTTTGTACGGATTAGTAATCTCAATGTGGTTCCACAGAGACATATCTTGTATTATGCACCCAATTTCTTTAATATGGTGTATATAATTACTATTGATAAATTTTATCATGAATTAATCTTTGATAATAATATTTAATGTTAATTTATATGTAATACATTTCAAGGGATATTGATAAAAATGATATAAAAGTTTTACTTTTTTTCATGGTCTCAATTTAATTACATAAGGCATAATTCTGGTTATGAGACATGATTTATTTTATATTATGTACTTAATAATAACATAATGTGTTGATTAGTATTAATTCATCGATTTTATGTGTATTACAAAATCATTCTACGTTACATCATTTATAAGATTTTCTATAGAGGAACTACCAAGGTCACAAGGGTTTCTCATGTCAATCTTCCATCATTGATTTATGTTTTTTTTCATGCACTCATATTAATTAATATATTATAGATATTGAAAAATTAACAATAATGTCACACATATTTATATAATCATGTTATTTTATTTTCCTTAATATTTTCACTCTCTCAATGTTTTTTTGTGGGTTTTAAAACCCTGTAAATGGGGTTTCTTTAAATATATTTCCATAAATGTTTTAAATTATTTTAACCTAAATATTCTTCCATTTTATTGTTATTATTACAATAAAGTCAATTTATAAACATAAATAATAAAGAATTTTTTTCCATTATAATTAACCTTCCTTTAAATTGTTTTACAAAATCATTCTTAATATTTTTTAGTCTCTTCAATTTTGACTCCCTTTAATATATTTTTAAAAGATTTTTTACTTTTATCCCTTACAAAAGTAATATATTTTTTTCCATCATGGAAATTATAATGTTTTATAATTCATTTAATAGTTTCAAGGGATATTTCAAAATAATTATTTTTAATATATATGGATTTTTATCAAAAAGGATACTGAGAGAAAATGATATTTTACCTTTTTGAAGGAAATATTATAAATTTTCTTTTAAAATAAATTCTATATATTTAATTATCGCCTAATGATTCATATAATTAATTAAGGATATTGTTTTGTGATACAATTAACTAACATTGTCTAATTTTTTTATGACAATGTTTAAGGATATTGTTAGAAAACCATTTCTGTTTTACTCTTAAATCACGTGATGATCAATTTGGTGAAATGATAGAATCCATGAGATTTTTTATGATATTATACATGTATTTTATTAATGAATACATAGTTGGGGAGTGACCCCAAATCTATAATGTTTTTTTCTAACATATGATTGGTGGGCATATTATATCCTTCCATTGTACTATATAATGAGAAAGAGTTAACTGGACAAATGTTACTACTAAGAGATGATGGATTTAACTAATATGAAGTTACTCCTATGAGCTGTCGGTCTCATGGTTGTTGCTTTATACAAATATAAAATGTACATTTACTATTAAGTAAGTCTATAATTATTTTTTCATGTTCAAAGAAACCTATATAGTTTTTAAATGAATGATAAGAGTTTTAATGAATCCTTTTCTCAAGGACCCTTTCACATGCCTTGTGACTATTTCATTATATAAATATTGTTTAATGTAAAATATTATTTCCATGTCTCATGAATTATAATCCAAGGATTTTATAGGTAAGAACTTATATCTATTATGAAAATTCACTTTGATTATGTCATCATACTATTTTTGTCATCTTATTTACACTAATGATAATAAATTATTAATGAATAAATTTACCCATAATGATTATTTCTTCTCACACTCACATTTTTCCATTCCATCTGATATAAAATATTGTTTTTTATTTTTGAATTTCCAAAAAAATGTGCAATTATATATGAATTTTTATGTAGATATTGAATATTTTATATGAAATAATATTTTATGTATATAGTGTCTAAAAAAACTAAATATTTATAGTTTTTATGAATTTTCTTGGGAGATATTTTGAATATTTATTGAAAATATTAAATATCACTGTATGTTATTCTTGGGAAATTATAGTTTGTATCAAAGTGGGGTTTAGTTAACGTTACATAATATGAAACTTTTATTTGAAGAAAACATAAGAATTTAAGATATCATCCTAGGTTTATAAGTTAACGTTTGATCATAAGATTAAGGAAATTGAATTCCATTCTAAAGATTTTATGTAATGGGATTTAAAAGTGGTTGATGTTTTTTGGAGACGATTTATTAGGTTGAATTACAAGTAACCATTAGGTGTACCTTTTGATATAACGTGAAGGTTTATTTTGAAATAATTTTAATATATAGTGGGGATTTTAGATGAATGTTATAAATAATCCTTTTCAATTAATATGAATTTATTATGGTTATATAAGATTTTAGGTTAATTATTTGTTGAATGGTAAAATTTGAACTTGGGTATTATTGTTGAATATGGTTTATTAATGTATTATGTGTTAATATTAATTCTTATTCATATAGGGTATTATATTTCCTTATGGTAACCATTTTGGCATTAGAAATGATTGGAAGAAATGATTTTCATCCCTTCATATACCACATGATCAAGTAAAAGTAAATTATATTGCATTAGGAATTAAATATGAATACCCTTTGAAATAAAATATGAGATAATGGTGGAAACATATTGAGTCATGAAACAAAATGATGAAATTTCATTTTTGAATAAGATGAAAATAATGAAATTATATTTCCGTATGATCTTAGTCATGATTGTAATGAAAATCCTCGACTCTAGGAAAAGGAGCTTAAAAAACAAATTTTATCCTATAAACATCATTTTAGATAAATATATTTTATTTTTCATACTTAATTGGTTTTATATTTTGTAGTACATAAATTTCTCTTGATTATTAATATCCATGTGATCAGTGTTTTCTTTCACTCTCCATTTTTGTTTAGACATTAATTTTTTCCTTTATATCTATTTTCACTAACCAGTAATTTTATCCTATTTTGAAATGTAGTTATGAATTATTACAAATAGCCTTCATATTTCTATTTCATTACTTTCTAAATAATGTTTTATTAAACCTGTTTACAATGTGTTTTTTCTACAAATGTATTTTCTATTGTTAATCCTTTAACTACCAATCTCAAGTCTAAAATTGAGGGCATGTAATTTATTAAAAGGGAAAATTTTTACAATATGAATGTCTAAAATAAATCTAACTTAAATATAATATATGATACTCAACACCAAGAATAAATAAACAATGAAATATTATTATTAACCATAACTATTAAATTATACTGGTTGAATTATAGTATTTAAATAGGAGTAAAAAAATTATGTAATATATATATATATATAATGGTACTACTAAATAAAATATAATTATTATTTATTATTAAATAAGAAATAAATTATTATTAAAATAATTTTGTTCTCTAAAAATATGATTTCATCAATAAATAATAATTTTTTATTTATTTTGGGGAATAAAAATTCATTTTTCCAAGTATAATTTTTCATTGTGTCTTAGATTTTTTTATTAATGTTTATTTCTTGAACTTATATTTATTTAATATTAATATTAGATTCCATATTTTAAAACATAAGGTTAAAAAAAATTAAATACATAAAATTTATTTTTCTTTACAATGAATCGTATACGTGGAAATTATTTTTCCCATCTGTATGGTAAAATCTGGTAATTATGTTTGAAGATAACATGATAAAGCGTTAAAATGTTAACTAAGACTTGAATTTTTCATATTATATGATTTTGGTTTTACCAACATCCTTATATATTCTAAATTATTTAATTTTGTTCCATTGACATTGATAAACACGTTGATATAATGTTATGTAATAGAAATTAAAAAAATTTGTTCTTAATTATTATTTATTTTATATGATAACATAGAGAAAATAATATGTTTTAAATAGAAATAAATGTTTATTTTGAGATGTATTTAAATTTTTTTGGTTATATTTTTTTGGTGATATAATAACTTTAAATTATTTCTTAATGCACTCATAATGCTTGTGCAAGTAGTATAAAAATAATGGAAAATTATTTGAAAAACATAAAATGTAATATTTTTTTGGAAAAGTTTTAGTTTCCCAGGAATTTTATATATAAATATAATTTATTTTTTATTTTTAACGATTTTTTAAGAGAATTCCATACCATTATTGATGTCATGAAAGTAACAATATTTGAATAATTTTTAAATTGACATTTTTGGTATTTTATGTAAAATAATATATATAATTTTTTTTAAATCACAAAAAACATAAAATATTTAAAAGTGGTGTTATATGGCCTACATTTTTCTATAGGCCATTTGTGAACCATTTTTTATCTAATAATAAAATTCATAACCTTTTAACATTTAAATGGTTTTCACCTTGGTTATGGTCATAATTGAATTATGAAGTTGTTAAACCTGAGTATCGGTTAAAATTAATAAAAACCAACTAGATATTTTTTTATACAATTTTATACTTAAACTATCGTATATTTTTATTTTTTTCCACTTGGGGAATCATTCACTTGAGGATAATTTTGTTTCATTAAACAGTTTTAAGCAATTCCATGTGTTTCATTTCCTTCAATATCTACCATCTATTATTCAGAAAACAATAATCAACTTAGCATGAAAAGAATAAGAATGAAAATAATCAAAAACAATTATCCAAGTTATATTGTTTATTTTATCTTCAAAATAATATCGCTACGGTGCTTAAGATGAAAACTTAAAGAGGTCTTTTAATGAGAAGGTACTCATGTTAACCAATCTCTTTCATTTTAATTCTTATTTTACCACCTAAAATTATGTCATAATAATAAAAATATTATAACATAAAATATAAAATATAATTATTTTTTAATTCCCCATAAAATGATGATATTTTAATTCCCCATAACGTATGATATTTTAATTCTTATAAAATATAATGATATTTTAATTCATAGATTTAAATAATTATAAAATATGATGACATTTTAATTCCCCATAACATATGTATATAATATATAATGATATTTTATTATGTTAAAATGACAACCATATTCATCTCAATTTACATCCTATGGGGAATTTAAACTTCGTTCATGAATACATGTGGATTAGCACCACCACAATGCGATGTGTTTCATTTTTGATCTCAAAATCACAAATATGGTATTATTATATATTTAAAATAACTAAATTTCATTTTTTACATAATTATTTTTCAAGAAATAAATTATATTAATTAACTTTTTATAGATCCACTTATTTAAAAATGATATGTTTTTTCATGGGTGCGTGTGGAAGTTTGCCGCCCTGAAGCAATGCAATTTTTTCTTACAACATTCGTGGATAATTAAATAGATTTATTTTTTTTATAAAATTTATTATTATTTAATTTTTATTATTCTAAAAATTATGTTGAAATGATACATTTTCTCATGCTTATACTACTGAAGTCATTTTTCAAATATGTACTGAACATCCTCAATACACGTGATGTATAATTAACTAATTCAGTTATTAAATATTAAACATAGTAAAATGAATAAAGGGTTTAATGATAATGATATTATCCATGAAAAGCTTATCAAATAATTACACAATTAATTTGACATTATTATATATGAATTTACTGATCATACATAAAAATTATAGACTCATGGTAACAGTTTATGTATTTTTATTTCCATTCCTTCCATTATAATTATACTTCACTAACTATGTTATAAATGTATTATTTATTACATGAAATATGATGGTACTATGCTATATAGAGCTTTTTTGGGTTTTTATAATTTCATTACACATTTACTTTATAGATTAAATTTTTACATCAATGATAATATCCTTTTTAGGATTATCCATCTCTATATTTTTTATTTTAGACATGTCTTTGTTATATACATGAATTTTTTATAAGATTTATAAGAAACCATAAGAGATCTTATTACAAGAATAAATATTTTATCAATATATTTAACTATTTTATTTTATCGGATCCATGATATGTTGATTCAAATTTTATAAAAGTTGCAACAACTTTGAGGGGCTCAATTATAAATTATTGAGATGTAATTCATGTTAACAAGCAAGACTTATTTTATGTGGTGCACATACAACCCCAATAATTATTTTTTACATATTAGTTCAAGGATATTATGGGATTTCTATGATGAATTTAATATTCTTAATTAAATGAAATTTGGAATCAATAATTTTAAATGTTGAATCATTTTCTTATACCAAAATAACTTATTTCATAGAATTTCTTATTGACCCACCAATATTCAATTATATGGTTTATATAAATAATTGTGAAATATAATATTATGAAACTTTTATATTTATTGAATTTTATGTTCCTTAAATTTTTCATTCAATTTGGTTTTTTTAATGACAACAAATTCGGTTTCATTAATAATGTTACATTAATGGTTTGGAAGTCATTTTACCAAATTATTCCTCCATGTTAATTTTCATATTTAAATATTGTTATATTATAAAAAAAATATTTTGAAATTTTTTCTTCTTTTAGGTTTTAAATTATTTTAAAATGACTTAATTGAAAATTTTAATTTTTTTTAATGTGGATCAATTTTTCTACTCATAAAAACATTAGAAAATAATGTTCATATTTAACATTTACAGCATGCAAATAATTTTACATAGTCATGGATTTTTTTTCAATGAATATTCTGTTAAAATTTTCCAGATATATTTTCAGGTGAAAAAATTTATCAATATTATGATAAATTTTGTTAGTATATATATTGAATGATTATTTTATTTTCCTTTATATCAAATCAATATTTTAAATGATAATTTTAATTTATTTTAACCAATGTCAGTATCCTTTAATGATACATTTTATTCCATGGTGATATAATTTTATGAAACCATTCACATCATTTCCATTATTGGTTTATGATAATTTTTTAATGAAATTATACATGAACTCATTTCTTTTTCGCTTTTAAATAATTCTTTTATTGTTTTGATTAAATTAAATCATTCATGTGTTTTACATCATGATAGGGTACTTAGACAAGATTTATAAATGAAGTATAGGGGAGGAACAAAAATACATAAGGGAATTTGTTTGATATATGATGGGTGGATCCATTATATTTCTCCAATGCATTATTTATTGTGATGGAGTAAAATCAATTGAAGCTATTCTTAAGATATGATGATGTTCTAGTACACCTAATTGGTTGTTACACCCCACCCCTAATTCATTGGATTGAGGAGGTGGTGAGGTTTACATGGTATTAAGTGACATTCCCAAGGCTCCAAAGGCTGGAAATAAATGATGAGGGGTTCGTGAATAAATTGGTGAACAATTTTCCCTTAATAAAAAACCAACCAAACCATCCACTAACAACCACTATATGATTCATTTCAACAAAATAATTCAAGAATTTATTTCCAAAGGACAACCAAGATGTTACACAATACAACCCAAAAACAAAACAAGCAATACCATATCAGAGTAACATGTGGAAGACTCAAAAAAAGACCCAAAATAAGCAAAGACACACTCCATGGCGCCACACCAAGCTCCATGCTCCATGATCCACCCACACATCATGATGCACTACTAAATGAGGGTGATGCCTTAAATTTTCCCATGTCATGATACACAACATCTACAAAGACACCAATATTCCAGAGTAGGGGGGTGAGTACAAATACTAAGTATTATTTCACCAAATTACTTCCCTACACACTCCACTAGGATAAAACCGTTAGCACATTTATATAAAAAAAGTTATATAAAATAATCACAAGTGAAACCATTCCCTATACCAAACAAACCCTTACCAAGACATCTCACCCAAAACAAGCAACCGTGGCAAAAAAATAAAAAACATTCCACAAGCCATTTCCACATTTTGACATTACAACACAAATTTCTAACTTGCAAACAAATTCACACAAAGCAACCATAATCGTGTATCTTCTATCCAACCAGTTCACCCATTCACAACTAGCGGTACTTCCCAAACACATATCTTTTGATGGAGGCCCTTTCGTACACTATCCATACCGTTTTTATAGTGTGACTTCCCTCCCACTTCCACAAAACCTTCAAATCAATCCATAACCAAGAACATAACCCACCAAGGTCACAACAACATGAAATTAACCACTTCCATTACATGTCAACCACTCTAATAAATCACCGATTTATTGACACCACCCTAAAATTATTATTCCATTCCAAAAAACATTTCAATAAAACAACATTTTTATTTAAAAATATTTCTCATCAACCATTTTCACAAATAAAAATCAACAACCAATTTTAATATCTCCATTTTCAAATCCTCAACAAGATCATTTCATCACAAATCCACTTTTTCACAAAAATCCCCAAAACATCACCCTAGGTATTTCTAACCAAATTCACATATCAAAACACAATTAATTTAATGCCAACCAATTAATTGTAACCAAAATAATTAGATCTATCCATGTGGAGTCAAGAGAGAATCCACTTACCTATAGGGTTCCCGAGAAATCGACGCATAAGAAACTACTCCTCAAAACTAGAGAACACACCACCAAATCGTCTCTAAAACTCCTTCCCTAACATCTACAAGAATAAAAATAAAATCCAATGCAACAAAAAACCTAGATATATACACATTGGGTGTAGATATAGAAAACTTAGAAAGAGAGAGAGATATGTAGATCTAGAAGAAAACCCAAGGAACCCAAGAGGAGAGACTTACCTAGGAGAAACCACCTTCAATCCACCATGAAACCTCTTAAAAACGCTTCCAAAATGATTGGGAGAGCACCCTCAACCCCTGAGAACCCAAAATCTAGAGTGATTATCATGTGGGAGGATGTTTGTAGTTTTTTAGGTCAATATCGAGGGATCCCATATTTAAAACCCCTTACATTAAGTGGTCGGACGGTTAGCCCTCATAGTTTGAAAAACCGTGCACTAACCATGTTCACGATACTACCTCAAGAGCAATGGTCCACACGGTTACCTCACACGGTTTGGAAAACAGTTCGCATTCCATGTTAAGCCTACTATATCCCCCTATATAGTTTCCGAGATAACTCGCACAGTTTCCCCAAACCATACTCAAACCGTGCTCCCTTAGAAAATCCTCCAAACTTATTCAAAACCGTTCCAAACTCTCTAAAACTCTTCTCAACTCATACCATTCACATTAAAAACATAAATAATCATAAAAAAGCTAGATACCTCAAACTAGGGGTGCTACATTCTCCCCACAATTGGATCTTCTGTCCTTGGAATGTTGTGAACCATCCCTTTGTGGAAAGTGATCGGGCCACTGCTCAACCATTTATTTCTCCCGCCCCCATGTATTCTCTTGATTCAGACCATGCTTCCACAAAACAAGAACTAAACCGATTCTTTTATCACGCGTGACTTTTTATTTCCTATCCACAAAACGAACTAGACTGTACACAAATGAAGCATCCGGCTCCAGCTCAACATGATCCCATCGAATGACAAGGTCATGATCTAGTTGATAATTTTTAAACTACGACACATGAAACACATTGTGCATTGCACTGAACCTAGGTGGAAAAGACAAATGATAATCCACCTCACCAACCCAATCAAGAGTCTCAAAAGGTCCAATATAACGTGGAGATAACTTTCGCAACTTCCCAAACCAATGATATCCCAACCTAGGAGTGTTCTTCAAGAAAACATGATCACTCACCTCGAACAACAATGGATGTCGATGATGATCTGCATAAAATTACTAATGACTCTGAGCCATCTCCATTCTCTTCCTGATTAACTTGATCTTATTCATAGTCTCCTAGACAAGGCTCGGTCCAACCATAGATGAATCACCCATTTCCACCCATCATAGTGGAGAACGACAAAACAACTTATACAATCCTTCAAATAGAGCCATATGTTTGGATTCCTAAAAACTATTATTTTATGAGAACTCAGCCAAAAACAACTGTTACACCCACGAGCCACCAATATCCATGACACAAGCCCACAAAATATCCTACAAAGTTTGTATCATCCTCTCAGATTTACCATCCATCTGAGGGTGATATGCCGTGCTCATAGTCAACTGTGTCCCAAGGGATTACTGGAAGGATTTCCAAAAATGAGATGTAATCCTCAGATCTCAATCTAATACAATTGAAACTAGAATACCAGGCCTCTGTACCACCTCTCGGATATAGATTTTGGACATATCCTCCACCACATGAGATTCACGAATAGGAATGAAATGGGATGACTTCATTAGCTGATACACTATCACCCAAATGGAATCATTCTTCTTGACCAATAAATGGATACCTGTGACAAAATCCATCACTATTTTCGCCCACATCCAAATAGGTATTGGTAAAGACTGCAACATTCCTGCTGCCTTTGATGATCTTCCTTGACCTTCTGGTAAGTCAAGATTTTCGAAACAAACTCTGCCACAATTCTTTTCATACCATCCCACCAGAACAACACTTTCAACACTTTATAAATTTTCTAAATTACAGGATGAACAGAATATCTAGAAAGATGATATGCCCTGAAAAGATCCTCCTGAAAAGAAACTGGTACAACTATCCGATTCCAAAAACACAAAACTGTATCTCTATTCAGTTTTCAACCCTCAATGGTCTCCCCACCATTAAGTTTCATCCTCATGGTCACACACTAGGAATCATATATTGTGCCTCTTTAACCATGATAACAATGTTATGAATCAACCAAACTGAAAAAACCACTCTATCAACCTGGACTTCACATTCCAACCGCATGTCAGCTACAACTGACATCAGATGCCACTAGTCCAATGCATTTTTCACCACTTTAACATATTAATTTCTACTTAATGCATCCACCACTGAATTTTACTTACACGGTGTGTACATATAGTATAAATAAAACATCTGTAGATATTCCACCCATATCCTTGGCCTCATGTTCAAATCCATTTGTGAGAAAATTTGATTCAAGCTCTTATGGTCTGTATATACTGTGAATTTCTCCCAAAAGAGATAATAAAGACACACTTTCAAAGAATAGACCACTACTACCAATTCCAAATCAAGATTTGGGTAGTTCTTCTCATGTAACCTCAACTTCCATGAGCCATATGCCACCATATGATTACCTTGTATGAGAACGCACCCCAGCCCTGATCCCTATGCATCACAATACACCACGTACCCTCTTCCTAGTTCTGGAAAAACCAATATTGGTGCTAATGTAAGTAGACCGTTTATCTCTTAGAAATATTACGGAAACTCCTCATTTCACTATAATGGATCATTAGTTCTTGTTAAAGATGTCATCAGTGAATCCAAACATGAAAAATAATGAACAAAACGCTCATAATACCCAGCTTGAATGAAGAAACTCCGTATGTCAAACACATTCTTTTGTGGTTTCCATGAGATAAAATCCTTTATCTTTTACGGATCCACTGCAACGACCCTTTCAGAAATCACATTTCCATGAAAACGGACTTACTATATCCAAAAGTCACACTTTGACAATTTGGCATACAACCGATGATCCCCCAAGATCCCTACTACTATCACTAAGTTCTGCTCATGCTCCACCCTTGTCTTAGAATACACCCGAATATCATCTACAAACACCACCACAAATGAATACAGATATCTCTGAAATATCTGATTCATCATTTCCATGAATACCGATGGTTCATTTGTTAGACCCAAGGGCATAACCACATATTCATAATGACCATATCTACATCTGAAAGCTATTGTTGGAATATCGTCCTTACTCACCCACAATTGATGATATCCCGACCATAGGTTTATCTTGGAGAACCAATGGGCTCCCCGAAACTTGTCGAACAAATAATCAATTCATGGAAGTGGATGTCTATTCATTATCTTAACATGGTTAAGTTGATGATAATCAAAAGAGAGCCTCAATGATCCATCTTCCTTTTTCACAGACAACATTAGCGCTTCCCTCAGAGACGTGTTAGGCGGGATAAACCCTTTGTTTTCTAACTCTTCCAACTGGACAATCAACTCCTGCAATTCAGTAGGTTCCATCCAGTAAGATGGATGTCAGGTAGGATTGGTCCCTGGATGGAGATAAATCATAAACTCCACTTCTCTTACGGGAGGTAACCCGGATAATTATTTGAACAACCTCTAATGATTCCAAAAACAACACTGCCAACTGATACGATAACATGCACACTGATGTTTCCAACAAACCAATTTCTCCTACATTTCATGCCTCTATCATCTAAAGAGATGTCTAACGACATCATGTGTCATAAAAGCCACTATTTGTGCATTATAGTTGATGTGGGACCTAAACACCACCAGCCAATACATTACTAGTATTACATCGTACCCATCCATCTCAAGCATTGAGAAATTCCAAATTAAGTCATCCTCGCCCACAATGATACAACAAGCTCTACACAAGAATGATCGACACTCTATTTGACCCAGAGAAATTTGATGTTTCCAAAAATAAGGCATAATTTCTACACTTAAACCCAGCAACTCAACCACACGTGCAGCAATTAAAGAGTGTGAGGCACCAATATCAAACAGAACTTGCATCAAGGTATAATTTAAAAGAATAGTTCCTCATACCGTGGATGGTACCAACTGATCATCCACCACAACCTTCTTAGCTCCGAACAATGCCTTGGTTGCCACAGTCTTCTCTTTATTTCCTGGTTAAGGAGTTGTGGTGTTCTGAGAATCACCATAACTGACTTTTCTTTGCTGAAGAGGGCTATGTTGTTGTCCCCTTCCCGTCGATGTATACAACGACTATGATCCCCGACGAGTGTCACGTACATCCGACCTTGGAGAATCCTGACAATAACACTACAGATTCCCCATATTCTTACAATTGTGACATTCTTGAGGTTTTGTTGTATAGTACCGCTTGATGTGTGCCATAGATCCATACTGAAAACATCTGGGACTGCTTTGGGGCTTCGTAATAAGATTTACCTATCCTGTTGTCGGATTATAAGCCATACTCTTGCCATGGGAATAAGTGTCCCTCCTCCGCTTGAACCCATCATTAGAGTTTCCACTATTCACCATGGGAACCCCCATGCTTCCTCTACTCAGAGGTTCCAACAGATATAGCACCCCAATCTTCCATGGTATGCTTCCCTTTAAATAATACAGTAGCGTGTGTTGTATGCAATTTCGAGTTCTAACACACACCACAACCAAGCAAACTAGTCGTTATGAATAGTAATACCCACTTTTAAAAATATTATAAATTTTATCTATCAAAATGGACTTCATTTTTGGATTTGGAATATCGAAATTAGCCTAGGGTGAATTTTGGTATTTTTCTGAAAACATTCAATTTTTTATAAATAGTGAAAAACACTGGGTTATTAGTTAAAAACCGACTTTTTATTTAAATAATTATTTATTTTATTTAAATTTAATTAAGGACAAAGGAGATACATAATACCTATATAAGTTCAATGTAATTAATTAGAGTTAGTTTAGAATAATTTTAGATGTATAAAAATTTTATTGAAATTTTCACCGTCTTTTACCCGCCTCCTAGGAGAATTTGGAAATTCACATAAAACATAATTTTACCGCATCTTTGAGTGGAATTTAGAAAATTTGAGAGACATGGATAACATAAAGGAGTTAAATGTGGTACAATGAGAGGAAATAAATTTTGGTGAATAGTAACTTTTTACTTTTATTTACCACGGTTAAAAGTAAATAGGGTAATTAAGCGTAAAAATTATATTAATATTACCCTAACAGATGTTTTAATTCTATTGGAAAGGTTTATCTAGACCAAAACAACCTTAGGAATAAAATATTATCATTTAGGTCCACTTGGATAAGATTAGGACATTTATTTTTTTTAATTCAAGGAAGAGTTAAAAGAGTTAAAATCGAAGTTTATTAACTAGAACATACTTAATATAGCGTTTAAAAAAGATAAATTCTATAATAAATAATCATTATATAGATAAAAATATTTTTAACATAATTTTATTTTATTTATAATTTTTAGACGTTAAATAATTTAATTTATTTCTGACACAATTGTGATGCAGTAATTACCTAAGTAATTAAATATTAAAATAATTGAAAATATAAATAACCAAATAAATGTAGTTTGAGACTTTTTATGAATTAAACAAATTTTATAGCTTAATATGACATTTTATTATTGATTTAATTATCTTTGTTAGAATTAATCATGCTGTTATGATTTTCTAAAAAAATCATATACCTAATAGTGTCAAAATTGACATAAAAGAGTTTTTAAAACAAATATTGTTTTAGTAATTGATATTCAATTCGTAAAAATCTATGGTTCGGCCAAGAGACTTATATAATGATAGGTGTATCATTAGTGGACCACTTGGGGGTCTCTAGGATGTATATAGTAATTTTATTAACTATATAATATAGAAATACAAAGAAACATGAAAATGTCAAACTAATTAACTAAGAGTTAAAGCTAAAAGATAATGTTAATATAATATCCCAAACCTGTCTAAATTATATTGGTTGAAATTATTTTGACCCATCCCCACCATAGACTTTTAATAATCCACTTTGGACCCATTAGAAACCGAATATGAATTTATTATAAAATAATATTTCTAGCTTTTCCAAAGGTGTTCCTCACCCCTCTTATAAAAGGGCACTCCACCTTCTCACTAATTCACACATTCAAAGACATTTGGTTCGCCCAAGCCCTTCCCAAATAATATTTCAACATACCTCACTTCATCCTAGAGGCCTTAGTTTTTTCATAAATCCAACCTATGCAGCCCTTTTTATCAAATCAAAAGGAAGAACCCTAAGAAGAGGTAATGTTTCAACCACCATTTTTCAAATTCATTTCTTCTTCAACTTATTATTTCTTTGTTATTCCCATTCTAAAATAATAACTCCAGTATCTCCTATATACTGTAATGTTATTATAAATATGGTACAACCATATTTAGTATTCTATCTATCCTTTTAATGACATGTCACTATACGTGCGTACGTAAACATTACCGTCTCCACATCGTGGTATAACAGTTATTCAATATATTATTATTTGGATGGGTATAATAATGATGTGTAATTCTTGTAAATAATAAATATAACATGAAAATGATTCTTTATATATGATATACCATCCAATTATATATTATTTTAATATAAAAAGAATGATATTGTCGCTTGTGCGTACATATGGACTACCATCTCCACGGACATGATGAGAATCATTCCCCATCGTATCCATTCACGACTAATTCTCATTTGATGATTGAATGTAATTTTTAAGAACATTATATCATTCTGGATATGAATAATATACAACCTATCCATAAAAAACATGACCAATGTAACGAAACATATAAAATAAAATGAGTAAGCTAACACCTGAAATGACGATAATACTAAAGTATTATTAACAAAGAATTATTAAATGATCATATATGATATCATAATTATGTATATGGTTCTTTTATAATTTAATTACAAATTTTTAACAATTATAAAGGAGGTTATCAGAACATTGACTAAGGAAAAGTAAAAGGTAAGGGTTTATTTCACAATCTCTTCATTATCCGAGGTTGTTTATATGTGATAATCTACTAGCACCTCTTTATAATCCACATCCATGTTTCTTAAAAATGTATTTCAAATAATTCTTACTATTTTAAAGACTATGGTATAAAGTAATTTATACCCTTGTTGACTTTATATAAGAAGTTCATAACGAAATCTTTCTTTCATTTTCCAAACAAGTAACTTTTTAACCTTTTCGACAGAATTAAGGTAAGAATGTCATTTTTAACTTGTAAGGAGGGTGCGGCTATATTCCAGAATTATAAAATCGTCGATGCTTCCCTTACTATATTATAAGAATATTTTAAATTTAAATCTTTTATTTTATAAATATGCGACTTTTAAATGATTTCAAAACAGAGATATTTCTCTCAAATTGTTTTGATTTCATCTATGTCAATATCCTTTTATGGATTTTAAGCTTATTTGAAGTTTATTTATTATGATACAAAACTTCCATATATTTTTTATGGTTTTGTGATATGTTTGACTGTCTATATGTTATTTTTATACCATTCAGGGTTTATGGAGAAAGTATTGACATTTCATATGCTAGTTTTAATATGAAGGTGTATGTTATTTTTAAACCTATTCATATGTGGAATGCATTGGAATTAATAAGTGATGGTTGGAGACCGATATAGCTCCTTGATGGATTAGTAGTTCTGATGAGACAAACTAGTATCTTGGTACAAGGCCTTGAAAAAAAATTATTTATAGTCTTGGCACGAGGCATTGACTATGTGGTTATGATAGTCTGGAATTATTCATTCCATCATTATGAAAGTGGTTATTGATATTGCATGTGATTATTCGACTAGTAGAATATCCATGTGAATTTGTAAATGGAATTATATCATTTTATATTTTACAAATTATGCTGATGTTCAAGTTTAAAAGGCTTTTGTTTTAGTTATACATTGCATTAAATGTTTATCCTTATTTATGAAAGTTTCCTCTATATTGTTATCCTTACTGAGCATCTGAGGTCACCTCTTTCAATGTTTTATTTTTTCCAGGATGTGAAGAAGTAATTTATGAATGACCTGTAGGGATAATATGAGGGGATATGAGTGTGAATTATGAAAACAAGATTTTGTTGTAGTCGTTTTCACTTTATGATGTAATGTAAGAATTATGAATATATATAGTGTTTCCAAGGCTACTAAACTAATCAGTCATTTGAGATTTGATCTTTCTTGTTAAAATTCCAATGTTATGTAATAATGCACATACTCTGGGTAACTGGGGTTGGGGTGTTACAGTTGGTATCAGAGGAAGTTTAGTACAAACCATGAAAGCTAGATTTAGATAAACTCTGATTAGAGAACATTGACCTAAGATGGACATTGAGGATTAGTATAGAAGAAATTCGTAGAATTTTGGTATTGTAGAGATTTTGTGAGTTTTCCAAGAAATACATCCATGTCTGGATACGAGCAGGTAGAGGTGGCTCTGGAACAAATGTACCTAGGGGTAAAACCCGAAAACACTACTTTGAGCTAGACTCGTACGTGAACTGATGCACGACAACGGGCCTTGCTACACTCTTGGTTATGACACTCCTGGGGATATGCATATGATACCTCTCATTTTCTTTTCAAACCATTATGAAGAGTTTATGAGTATATACATCCTCAAAGAAAACATTTTTATGATTATGTATTATATCTATAAATAGTTAAATTTATGTGAAGTGTTTTATAAGTATGGAATTATGTATTTTTATTCATAAACCGATCTATTTTATGCCATTTTTTAGATATGGTGCATATTGGAAGAAATGGGAACTGTATCAATGCACGCACTCCATATACGGATTTCATGTCTGCTCAAGATAATTATAGTGGAGATGGTGATACAACTGGTGTTGATCATCTTATCACCATACTGGGACAACTCACTCAGGTTATGAATAATAACCTTACCCGTATGGAGCACCCTGATCCACAGTATGGAAGATCAATGTTATTTCTCTTCCTGAGGAAACAACCACAAAAATTTAATCAGAGTACAAATCCATTGGTAGCTAATAAATGGATATGTTCCCTAGAAAAAATATTTCAGGATTTGGGGATTAATGAAAGTGAAAAAGTTATTATGACCATTTATCGCCTCACTGGTGATGCTGATCAATGGTGGTCATTGATTCAAAACACGAAGGAAGATGATGAAGTATCAAATATGGAATGGAGGGAGTTAAAAGATCTGTTTTCGAAAAATACATTCCCTGTGACCATCGTGTAGATATGGAAAGGCAATCGCTGAGTTTGAGACAAAAGGAGGATGAGAGTGTCGCAATGTATGAGGCTAACATTACAAGGATATCATGGTATGATGGAGATTATATATGTAACCCACGAAGTAAGATTGATCGTTTCTTTGAAGGGTTAAAACAATTTCTTTGTCGAGCATTAGTGTCACAAACCTTCTCAATGTACAAAGATATTGTCTCATGTGCTATCAAGACAGAAAACGAATTCTCTATGTCTTATGAATTTAATGCAAAGAAAGAGAATAAGAGACCTACTGAACAATTTCGGAATGGAAATAAGGGGATGAAGGGAATATTTGAATATCCTTCCTGCAGTAAATGTGGGAACAAACACCCTGGTACTTTCTTGAAGGGAATTGGAGTCTGTTACAAGTGTGGTGAAAAAGGCCACCAAGCTTGTGATTTCAAGGGGAAGAAAGAAGCTACCAATTTCCAATGCTACAACTATATAGAGATGGGACATTATGCCAATGAATGTCCTAAGCATCAGGGGAACATACCTTAGAAAAGGCCAAGGGATCAAGGCCAAGCTTATTCTATCACTACTGCTAAGTTAGAAGCTCCGAAAGAGGTGGTGGCATGTAATTTAATGGTTTCCTCAAGTTTAGGAAATGCTTTATTTGATTTGGGATCATCACATTGTTTCATATCTTCCAAGTTTGATAAGAAAATTAGATATTTCCAATTTGATTTAACAAATGAGTTTTCTATTAAAACTCCTAAGGAAGTATCATTGCAACAAAGTTTTGTGAATCAGTCCCCATTATAACACATATATGTTCTTTAACTGCTGATCTCATCATCATACCTTTGGTTGAGTTTGATATAATCCTCGGTATGGATTGGATTTTGGACCACAATGTAAAAATTTATTTTAAGAAGAAGGAGGTTACTATTTTTGATGATGATGATAAGGAACACCTTATCTTTAGAGTAGAATCATCACTACCTAATTCTTATCTATATCCACCCCCAGTAGCTCAAATAAATTCTATTATTGGGGAGGAAGAGAATGAAATGAATGTGGGTGAGTAAATGAATTTTCAAATAGAGTATGTACCTATTGTGAAAGAATATGTAGTTTTGTTTTTGGATGATTTACCAGGACATCCTCCAGAATGAGAAGTTGAGTTTTCTATTGATTTAATTCCAGGATCAATGCCTATATCATAGAACCCTTATAGAGTGTCCATTGTGGAATTAGCCGAACTAAAGAAACAACTAGAGTAATTGAGTAATAAGGGATTTATTCAAGCTGGTTTTTATCCATAAGGAGCCCCTATCCTTTTTGTTAATAAGAAAAATTGATCTATGAGGTTATGTATTGACTAAAGGGAAATCAATGCTATAACAATAAAGAACAAGTATCCCCTACCTCACATAGATGATTTATTTGACCAACTGCAGGGAGCTCAATTCTTTTCAATGATTGACCTTCGGTCTGGATACCATCAGTTGTGTGTGAAGAAGGAAGACAATCCGGAAACAACATTTCGAACCAGGTACGGGCATTATGATTTTACAGTAATGCCTTTTAGGCTGACTAATGTGCCCTATGTATTCATGGATCTAATGAATAGAGTTTTCAAGGAATATCTAGATGAATTTGTAGTGGTATTTATTGATGATATCTTGGTATACTCCAAAATCTATGAAGATCATGAAAATCACTTGTGCGTTATCCTGAAGACTCTGAGAAGACATGAATTATATTGGATGTTTAGCAAGTGTTAATTATGGCTTCTGGAGACTTCTTTTCTCGACCATATTGTCTCCAAATATGGAATCTCTATTGATCCATCTAATACCAAGGCAATCCATTTATGGCCAGCACTGATGAGTATAACATAGGTATGTAGTTTTATTGGTTTATAAGGTTATTATCGACGTTTCGTCCAGAATTTTGCCAGATTGGCTAACCCATTAATGTATCTCACATGTAAATGGGTTAAATTTGTTTGGAAAAAAGAGCATGAAGAATGTTTTGAAGAACTGAAGAGAAGATTACTCAATGATCTTATATTGACACTACCATCGGTGAATGATGGGTTCATTATTTATAGTGATGCATCGAAGAAAGGACTTGGTTGTGTCTTTATGAAGAATGATAGGGTTATTGCCTATTCATTAAGACAACTAAAAATTCATGAGCAAAATTATCCTACACATGATCTTGAGTTAGCTTCTATAATATTTCCTTTGAAGATATGAAGACATTATCTCTATGGTTAAAATTATGAGATTTATACTGATCACAAGAGTTTGAAGTATATTTTCTCACAAAAAGAACTCAACATGAGGCAAAAGTGATGGCTTGAATTACTCAAGGATTATTATTGCACGATACACTACCACCCGGGGAAGGAAAAAAAGGTTGCATATGCTTTGAGAAAAAATTATCATGGAGTTCTGAACAATATGAGAATTAAAAGGGATTCAATTTTCATGGACATCGTAAAGATGGACAAGAGAATAACCATGGAAGGTGAAACAACAATTCATTTTCAAATGGTTGCCAAACTATCTTTACTAGAAAGGATTAATAGTTCTCAGACTGATGATGAAGAATTTCAAAAGAATATTAAAGATATGAATGATGGGAGATTGAGCGACTTTTTGTATGAAGATGGAAATTTGAAATTTGGGAAGAGGCATTGTGTTCCCGATATACCTGATCTAAAAAGGGGATTGATGGACAATGCTCATACTTCCAATTTCTATATACTCCCCGGGAGCACCAAAATGTATAGATATTTGAAGGACCATTTTTTGTGGGAAAACATGAAGAGTGAGATTGATGATTTTGTGTCAAGATGTATGGTTTTTCAACAAGTGAAAGCTCGAAGGGAAGAGCCTGGTGGAGTATTGCAACCTCATCCCATACCTAAGTGGAAATGGGATAATATTACGATTGACTTAAACATGGTGCTACCAAAGACCCCTAGAATGAATGATGCAATATGGGTCATTGTTGATCGTCTTACCACGTAAGCACATTTTCTTGCTATAAGGGAAGATTTACCACTTGAACGGCTAGCAATAATATATATTAATGAAGTTGTGAGACATCATGGTGTACCCCTATCGATTGTTTCTGATCGTGATCCCGGTTTTAATTCAAGATTCTGGAAGAGTCTTCAGAAGGCCTTGGATACTGAACATCATTTGAGCACTGCCTACCACCCTCAAACAGATGGACAATCAGAACAGACTATTCAAACCATATAAGACATGTTGAGATCTTGCTCACTTGACTTTCAGGGTATGTGGGATCAATATTTACCTCTGGTATAATTTTCCTATAACAATAGCTTTACATTCAAGTATTCAGACGGAACCATATGAAGAGTTATACGGAAAGAGATGTTGCACACCAACCTGTTTGGATGACGTTGGTGAAAGAAAACTTGTAGGCCCATAACTGGTGGAGGAAACAATGGAAAAGGTAAATATAATCCAAAACCATATCAATGTAGCTCAATGTAGGTAGAAGAGCTTGCCGATAACCAAAGGAAGGATTTGGAATTTCAGGTAGGAGATCATGTTTTCATGAAGGTATATCCATGGATGGGAGTTATACGTTTCAGTAATAAGGGTAAATTGAGTCCCAGGTACATTGGACCATTCGAAATTCTAGAATGAATTGGGGTTGTATCATAATGTTTGGAAATGTCGCAAAGTCTCTCCAAAGTTCACGATGTGTTCCACGTATCACTGTTAAGGAAATACATGCCTGAACCAATGCAAGTACTCACCTATGAGGAATTAAAACTGGAACACGATCTATCTTATTGCGAAGAGCCCATCAGGATTCTTGATATGAGAGAACAAGTGCTGAGAAACTGGATGACTCATCTGGTAAATGTTCTATGGAGAAACCATAAGCTGGAAGAGGAAACGTGGGAACCCGAGGAACTTATTATGAAGAACCACCTGAGTCTTTTCATGTGGTAGTATTCTAGAAATTTCGAGGACGAAAATATTTGAAGGAGGGGAGAATGTAACACCCCAAGCATCCATGATATACTTCCCTTTGAATAGTACAGTAGCATGTGTTGTATGCAATTTCGAGTTCTAACACACACCACAACCAATCAAACTAGCTGTTATGAATAGTAGTACCCATATTTTAAAATTTTATAAATTATTACATTCAAAATGGACTTCATTTTTGGATTTAGAATATCGAAATTATCCTTGGGTGAATTTTTGGTATTTTTCTGAAAACATTCAATTTTTGATGAATAGTGAAAAACACCAGGTTAGTAGTTAAAAATTGACTTTTTATTTACAAAATTATTTATTTTATTTAAATTTAATTATGTTCAAAATTGATACATAATACCTATACAAGTTCATTTTACTTCATCGGAGTTAGTTTACAATAATTTTTTATATATATAAATTTTATTGAACTTATCACCGTCTTTTACCCACCTCCTTGGAAAATTTGGAAATTTACATAAAACATAATTTTACCTCTTCTGTGAGTGGAATTTTGAAAATCCGAGAGACAAGTTTAATATCAAGGAGTAAAATGTGGTTCAATGAGATGAAAATAATTTTTGGTGAATAGTAAATTTTAACTTATATTTACCACCGTTAAAAGTAAATAGGGAAATTAAGGGTAAAAATGATATTAATATTACCCTAAAACATTTCTTAATTCTATTGGACAAGTGTATCTCTAACAAAAACAACATTAGGAATAAAATATTATCATTTAGGTCCACTTGGATTAGATTAGGACATTTATTATTATTTAATTCAAAGAAGAGTTAAAATAGTTAAAATCAGTGTTTATTAATAAAAAAAATTCATATTGGGTTTTTCATAACATAAATTCGATTATAAATATTCACTAGAAAGATAAAACTATTTCCTACATAATTTTATTATATTTATAATTTTTAGACATTATATAATTTAATTTAGTTATGACACAATGGTGATGTAGTAATTACCTAATCAATGAAATATTAAAATAATTGATAATATAAATACCCAAATAAATGTAATTTGAGACTTTATATGAATTACACTAATTTTTTACGTTAATATGACATGTTAGTACTGATTTCATTATGAATTTCAGAAGTAATCATGCTGTTATGATTTTAAAAAAATCAAATACCAAATAGTGTCAAAATTGACATAAAAAAGTTTTTAAAACAAATATTATATTATTAATTGATATTCAATTCCTAAATATCTAAGGTTTGGCCAAAGAGACTTATATAATGATAGGTGTATCATTAATGGACCACTTGAGTGTCTCTTGGATGTATATAGTATGATTATTAACTATATAATATAGAAATACAAAGTGACATGGTAAATGTCAACCTAATTAACTAAGAGTTAAAACTAAAAGATAAGTTTAGTATAATAACCCAAACCTACCTAAATTCTATTGGTTGAATGTATTTACACCCATCCCCCCCCCTTAGACTTTTAATAATACTCTTTGGAGCCATTAGAAACTGAATAGTAATTTATTATAAAATAATATTTCTAGATTTTCCAAAGGTGCCCCTCACCCATCTTATAAAAGGGAACTCCCCCTTCTCACTAATTCACACATTCAAAGACTATTGGTCCGGCCAAAACCTTCCAATATACTCTCTCAAATTTCATAACTTCAACCTAGAGGCCTTAGTTTGATCTGAAATCCAACCTAAGGATCCCTTCTGATCAAATCAAAAGAAAGAACCCGAAGAAGAGGAAATGTTTTCACCACCCTTTTTCAAGTTCATTTCTTCTTCAACTTCTTCTTTCTTCGTTATTATTATTCTAAAACAATAAATAATGTATCTCCTATATACTATGATGTTATTATAAATATGGTACAACCTTATTTAGTATTCTATCTATCCTTTTAATGATCTTTCACCATACGTGTGTACGTACGACTTACCATCTCCACGTCATGGTGTAATTGTTATTCAATATATTATTATTTGGATGGGTATAATAATGATGTGTAATTCTTGTAAATAATAAATATAACATTATAATTATTCTGTATATATGATATACCATACAATTATAAATTATTTTAATATCAAAAAATGATATTGTGGCTCATGTGTACGTACAGACTACCATCTCCACAAACGCGATGTGATTCATTCCCCATCATATCCATTCAAGAATAATTCTCATTTGATGATTAAAAGTAATGTTTAAAAACATTATATCATTCTAGATATGAATAATATACAACCTATCCACAACAAACACGACTAATGTAACGAAACATATAAAAGAAAACGAGTAAGTTAACACCCGAAACGACGATAATACTGAAGTGTTATTAACAAATCATTTTTAGAAGATCTTATATGATATCATAATTATGTATATGGTTCTTTTATAATTTAATAACCAGGTTTTATCTGTTATACAGGAGGTTAACATACCATCTACTAAGGAAAATTATAAGTTACGGTTTTATTTCACAATCTATTCATTATCTGAGGTTGTTTATACATGATTATCTACTTGGACCTCTTAATCATCCACATCCATGTTTCTTAAAAATGTATTTCAAATCATTATAACTATGTTAATGACTATGGTATAAATTCATTTATACCCTTGTTGACTTTTTATAAGAATTTCATAAAGGAATCTTTCTGTCGTTTTCCAAACAAGGTCCGTTTTAACCTTTTCGACAGAATTAAGGTAAGAATGTGTTGTTTAACTTATACGGTGGGTGCAACTATTTTCTGCCATTATAAAATAATCTAAGATTCCATTACAAGCTTATAAGAATAATTTCAAAGTAAATGTTTTATTTTACAATTATATGACTTTTAAATGATTTCAAAAAAATTATATTTCTCTCGAATATTTTTGATTTCATCTATGCAGACATCCTTTAATGGATTTTTATATTATTTGAAGTTTATTTATTATGATAAAAAACATCCATATATTTTTGAAGGTTTTATGATATGTTTGACTATGGATGTGTTATTATTCTACCATTCATGGTTTATGGAGAAATTATTGACATTTCGTATGCAAGTTTTAATACGAATGTTTATGTTATGTTTAAACCTATTGATATGTGGAATGCATTAGGCATAATAAGTGATGGGTGGAGGCCGCTATAACTCCTCGATGAATCGGTAGGTCTCATGAGAAAATCTAGTGTCTTTGTACAAGGCCTTGACAAAATCTTATTTTTATTTTTGGAACGAGGCCTTGGCTATGTGGTTATGATAGTATATCATTATGCATTTCATCATTATGAACGTGGTTATTGATATTGAATGTGATTATTCGACTAGTAGAATATCAATGTGAATAATTAAATCACATTATTTCATTTTATCTTTGTCATATTATGCTGATGATCAAGTTTAAAAGGATTCTATTTTAGTTATACAGTGTCTTAAATGTTTATGCTTATTTATGAAAGTTTCTGCTATATTATTATCCTTACTGAGTATCTGAGCTCACCCCTTTCAACGTTTTATTTTTCCCAGGATGTGATGAAGTAATTTATGAATGGCCTGCATGGATAATATGATGGGATATGAGTGTGGATTATGAATACAAGATGTTGTTGTAGTTGTTTCGACTTTATTTTGTAATGTAAGACTTATGAATATATCTAGTGTTTCCAAAGCTAATAAACTAATCGGTCTTTCAAGATTTGATCTTTCTTGTGATCATGACAATGTTATGTAATAATTCACTGACTCTGTGTAACTGGGGTCGAGGCGTTACAACAGATCCCGCTCAACCAACAATGCTCTATTCACTATCTTTGTGTAATCATCTATACCCAACACCACTATATTGGAATGAATCTATTGCATTAACCCTAAAACGAAGATCTTTTCATTTAGTGACGTGATAACCACCACCTTGGGTGAAAACCACACTACGCTCGTAAACATAGCTGCATACTCCTTCACAGACATATGCTCTTGCTTCAGACTGAAGAAATCAGTTTTGTGCTAAATTATGAACATATGTGTGTATAATTTTATATTAAACAATTCCTCAGAGCCTTCCCACGTCATACCCTGGTCCATTCCAGCTTAGAATACAAAATACCACCACTAAGGAGAAAGATACTCTATCGTATAGGTCACTAGCTTTACTTTCAGATCTACCGGCTTCCCCAAGATTTTAAAAAATCTATTCATTTTGGATAGCCATGCCTCTACCATTTCCAGGTCCAAATAACCCCTAATGACATGGGGATGCTGCCTTTGAAACTGAGCCACATAATCAACATGCTCTGGCCCTTCCTCATTATTTACACTTCCCATAACTTGGAAGGCTTTCACTATGCTCTGGACTAACTGCTAGTTCACCTAGGGCTCAGGTGCAGCCATGTTCTCATCGGCCACTTCTGTTTGGTCTCTACGACGCCTACCCAACGCCATTTCTATAAACAGAAAACAAACAACCATGAGTATCTCTTCTGTAGACATCAAAAATTCCCATTTCAAATCTCATTACAAAACAGTATCATAATGTGGCTTTCCATGTTTTTTACATTTTCCACGTTTCCCCATTTTTGAATGTCAAACCCTTTTCAAAATACCACATGTTTCAATGTTTCAAATCCTTCTGTTTTGAAACCCAATTCAGATTTTTCAAAATCCACACATTCAACCCACAACATAAATCATTATACCCCAATGAAATATGAATTCTAGAGGGAAGTAATTTCTACCATGCATGCCATGCTCATCTCATTGGCTACACCCATGTAAATGAGATATCCAATACCTATATGTGTCACTAACCACTTCTGTACCCATATCCCTGGTAACATGAAGTTCAACATAAAAGGGTTAACTACATCCTTTTATGATATACATTCACAGTTCCAAAATTCCTACGCCTTGAAACCATCATGACTAAAGGAATATACCACAACCAATGTCAACTCCAAATCTGAGATTCAACTCCAATGGACTGAACAAGCTGATAACACTTGTAACACCCAACCCCTACCTCATTGGATTGAGGAGGCGGTGAGGGTTACAGGGCCTTAAGAGACATTCTAAAGGCACCAAATTCTAGAAATACATGATGAGGGCTTTGAGAACAAATTAGGGAACGATTTTCCCTTAAGAAAAAACAATCCAAACCATCCACTATCAAACACTATATGTTACATTTCAATCAAAACATTCAAGAATATATTCCCAAAGGAAAACCAAGTTGTTCCACAATACAATCCAAAAACAAAACAACCAATACCATATCAGAGTACAATGAAGAAGACTCAAAAAAAGACCCAAAATAACCCAAGACACACTTTATTGCTCATCACCAAGGTCCATGCTCCTAGGTCCTCCCAGACATCACAATGCACCACTAAAGGAGGGAGATGCCTTACCGTTTCCCATGTCACGATAGAGGCCATCTGCAAAGACAACAACGTGCCAATGTAAGGGGTGAGTAAGAATACTAAGTATGATTTACCCAAATGACTTCCCCACACGTTCCACTAGGATAAAATTGTTAGCACATTTATATAAAACAACTTATATATAATAATCAAAAGTAGAACCATTACCATAAGACAAACACTCACTTACCAAGAAATCTCACCAAAACCGAGAAACCATTGGAAAAGCCAAAAAAACATGCCACATGACATTTCTTCATTTACACATTAGCACAACAATTTCCATCTTGAAAAACAATGCACAAAAAGAAACCATAACGATGGAACTTCCATCCAACTCGTTCACCCATTCACAACAAGAGGTACTTCTCAACCACTTTTCTTTTGATGGTGGCCCTTCCGTCACCTATCCATCCCCTTTTTATAGTGGTACTTCTTTCCCACTTCCACACAACATTCGAATTCATCCATGACCAAGAACCTAACCCACCAGGGCCCCTACAACATGCAATTAACCACTTCCATTACATGTCAACCACTTCAATAAATATCCCATTTTTTGAGACCACCCTTAAATCATTTTTCCATGACAAACAACATTTAAATACAACATCATTTTTATTTAAAACCATTTCCCATCAACCATTTTCAGAAATAAAACTCAAAACCCCCATTTTAAATTCCCCATTTTAAAATCACTAATAAAACCATTTCACTACAAAACATAATTTTTCCCAAAAACCCCCAAAACATCACCCAAGGGATTTCTTACCAATTTCTCACATAAAAACACAATTAATTGTATTCCATAAAAATTAATTGTATCCAAAATACTTAGCTCTAACCATGTGGGGTTGAGAGAGAAGCCACCTACATTTTTGGTTCCCAAGAAATCAGCCCACAAGCATCTACTACTCCAAAACGGAAAATTAACCACTAAAGCCTCTCTAGATCTCATTACATAACATCCAAAAGCCTTAAAATTGACATCAAAGGAAACCAAAACCATATATATACACACAACATGTGTATATCATTAAAACAGAGAGAGTGGGATAAGTAGATCTGTAGGAAAACACATGGAACCCAAGAGAAGAGACTTACCCAGGAGAAACCACCTTCAATCCACCAAGAAACCACTTCAAAATGCTTCCAAAACAAGTGGGAGTGCACCATCAAACCCTGAGAACCCGAAATACGTAGTGAGGCTTGAGTGGGAGGAATTTTTGATTGTTTAAGGTCAAGACCGAGGGATCCCAGATTTAAAACCGCTTACATTAAGTGGTCTCATGGTTAGCCCGTACAGTTTGAAAAATTGTGCACTAACCATGTGCATGCTACTGCCTTGAGAGAATGGATTTTCATGGTTGCCTCGCACGGTTTGGAAAACTGTGCATAGGCCATGCGAAGCCTACTGTCTCCCCCTACACGGTTTCCAAGAGAACCCGCACGGTTTCCCCTAACCATGCTCAAACTGTGCTCCCTTAGAAAATCCTCCAAACGTATTCAAAACCATTCCAAACTATCCAAACAACTTCTCTACGCATCCCATGCACTTAAAATACATAAATAAGAATAATGAAAGGCTACAAAAATAAAATCAAGGGTGCTATAGAGGTGATGAAGTAATCTACTTTGAAGTTACAACATAGAGATATTTTTGTTTACAGATTACAAGTTACTCTTAATAGATATTAGAATTATCGAGATTGTTGATTTGTTGATGGTTTTTTGATGTTATAGGTTACCAATAATGTTTTTCAAATATTTCGTTGAGATTAATGGATCATTGTTCAAGAATGTTTTCAAATAAATAATTATTTTTACTAATATGAATCGTATATTATGATAAATATTTATGCCTAGTCTCAGTTTATATGATCTTGGGTTTTTAGGGGTATGAATTTATTTATGAATAAAAAGGTTTATGAGGAAGGATATGAATTAAATTATCTTATTCACATGAATGATTATTATATCTTAATATCTTTTTACTCGTATCATTTCAACTGATGAAATTAAATTAATTGTGATTTTTTATTCTTACTATGTATATTTGATCCCCCTTTATTATGTTACATTTTCCTAGGTTATGAATAATGTTTTTATGTTGGTTATAAATAATATCGATACAATGATAGAATTGTTTTTTAGGATATGTTGAAGATCATAAACATATTATTTTTCTATATGTATCTAGTATCTAAATACATTGAACAGTTTTGGTTCTAGTGCATGTTTAATTTTAATATATATTGAATATTAATCAATGATATGTAATATCTATGTATGTTATGCTAGATTCATTATATTCACACATATAAAAAGGGTATTCTATAATAATTAAATTTTTTGTATTTTTTTTTTGGAAATACATGTGTTATAATTTATTCAACTATATGCAGAATTAACTTCTTCATACACTATTTCATTTATTTGATATTGAAGAAGAATTCCCACAAATTTTATTAGACCTTTCTTGACCATATATAAAACATGAAATGATATTTGTAGTGTTTATAGTTTTATTTCAAGATTTGGAAAACGAATACATATCCTGCCATGTTATGCCAACATTTCTATCTATATCTGATGTATAATATTTTACCTACATTACTTTGATGAATTAATATTTAATATTACGCAATTTTTTTTGTTTCATGAATTTTTTTATTGAGTATTTATTATCTCCTCACTTTTTAGCAAGAGATTCTCTTTAAAAACAGCCACCAGTTTTCCTTTCTCCTTGAAATACAACTTGTGATTATTTAGTTTATAATTCTGTGATGCACTATTCAATAAATTAACTTCCTTTGATCCAATATTATTTGTATCTTCCTTCATTAAAATTATGATTTCTGTCTTGAGCTTAGTTTTATTCTCAAGGAATTCTACCAATTCTTAATTTAGTGTGTGTTAATCATAGGATATCACACCCTTTTTTTCTTAATAGATTATCAATTTTAACGATTATCCACATGAGAAATAAAATTTGTGAATTTTTCAAAAGCTTCTTATTTAGATTTTAGCTTCATTGACATTATCATCTTCTTCTATACACATTGGGTTTCAATTTTTTTGTAATTTATTTTTATTCCCATAATTTTTTATATTTTTGATCACCACTTAAACCATTAAATATAATGGGTTTCCATATTCCTTCTATCAGATTTATAATATCAAATCTTTTTCTTTGGATAATTTATGGAAAATTATTTAATTCCACCACGAGTAAAAAAATTGTGTGGTAATTTTCCTTTATATTTTCCCATATTTTTCAATGTATTTTGAGATTAGAGAAAAAAATATCTTGTAATCCATATCTCTTTCTTGGTCATCATAAAAATAAACTGACTCTCTATTTTCTATTTATTTGAGATTTAGTTTTCTCATTAATTCAAATAGAATATACTATTTATCATTATTTTTAAAAAGAGTAATCATTTTTTAACTGAGATGAAATTTTAATATAATTATGATCCTTGGGGGTATGATCTCCTCTGTCTTCCAATGATGAAATTTTGGGAATAAACTTTCATGGGAAATTTCTAGTCAAATTCATCAAAATAGTTCTATATTATATATTTTCACCATAACAACTTATGTTTCTAATTATTTTTTACCCTTATAATGTAGTCATTCTATTATCATCTTCAACTATTTTTATTTTTTCAAATATATTTTTATAGTTTTTTTAAAAAAATTATCATTTACATTTACATCACTATTTTTTTAAACACCTCTAAAATATATTTTTTAGTATCCCATAATTTTGATATTTAATTTTTATGATAATGAAATTGGAATATAATTCCATGATAGTGAGAACATGGGTTTTTATATACCCCAAGTGATGCATCATGAATGGGTCAAACATTAAAAACTGATGATAAATCAAAGGTGTTAGAATTTTATCTAATATTTCATAAGAAATCAAACCATAATATCTATTATTATATGATCTTATCAATATATTATCTCAACATTACGTTAAATTAAATGAAAAATTATATAAATAATGCACATATAATGTTTTTATAGGGTTTGGTCCCTATTGTGTTTGGTTACTATCTTAGCCAATATAGTTAAAACTAATAATGAATTTATGATTATAGGTGGATCTGGGGAATTATCCTCAACCATGATGTGTTTCCTATAAAAACATACAATCCCACCAGATTTACGCGATATCACACTTTTTATAATATAATCAAAACACGATTAATAAGATCAATTGAGAATATCTATTGTCCCAGTAACTATTGATGATATTACTCTTGATCTTTAATGATAAAAGTATAATATCATTGTAACTAAATTTAATTTTTAACATATTAGAGTGATTTTTGAAAAATATATAGACTAGATACACATTCTAAAATAAAGAATATTTAGTTATTGATCTACTTCATAATCTTTTTCTCAATCGAAAATTCATTAAATGGCCCAGAAAATTCCTGTTCTGGATCAGTATTAGTTTCATTGATATATGATACATTTTCCATTTGTT
This sequence comes from Viscum album, assembly GCA_963277665.1. Classification (NCBI taxonomy): domain Eukaryota; kingdom Viridiplantae; phylum Streptophyta; class Magnoliopsida; order Santalales; family Viscaceae; genus Viscum; species Viscum album. The sequence continues at coordinate 2,092,730,544 of OY728151.1, forward strand.
ATTAATATCAAAATTATAATATAATATCACTCATAAACATCACCCTTTATGAATAAATTATAACATAGTTTAAAATTTATTTCATTCAAAAATAAATTACAAAATAAATTTTTTCAGAAATACCATATCTAAATTGTAAAAATGGATACTAGATGTGTTTCCCAAATATAATTTTCACATCGGTATGTTACAATTATCAAAAATTATTCATGTTCCCCTTTTACCATTCCATCTAGTATAATTAAGGGCAATACCATTTATCTCATTAAAACTAATAAAAAATTAAAAATTAGTTCTAGTTCAACAAATAATAAATATATTTATAATGTAAAAAAATTTTGAAAATATATAAATAACATATATTGGTATTATGAATAATTGGACTGGGCTTCCATTAAACTTGGCAGTGGACCAAATCATCCACATACTCGAATGGTGTTCCATATCACCACAAACTGGCTACTATAAACCGAGCATAAAATAATAATTAGAGGGAATTATTTTTCCAATCTTAAAGTAAGAAACATTGAATATATTCATATAGAATAGAAAATGGGTAGAATATAAATCCGGAATAAATATATATTCCATAATTTAAATTAGAATGTTGGAATGATATCACAAATGTAGTCAGAAAAACCCAAATTACAAGTCCATGTTAAAAGGAAAAATAAAACTAAAAATGACTACCCCATATGATATTGTGGACATACTTCCAACATCTTACCACAAGCTACCCAAACCAGCTAATAGAAACTGTGTGGCCTCAATTTGGTGCCATGCCTTTTCCAACATAAGAATACATAAAACTGTCTACACATCGTTGAAGGGGTGCATAGGGTGTGATCTAAACATGCTCAGTAAGATCCCACTCATTTTATTTAAAACATGTATCTGTATAGTTATATGAAAATGATCAATATCATTGAAAAAAAGTCCTGATAATCAGTTAATACATTTATATCATAATTATGGAAAAAAATTCCCTTTTTTCCATGGTAATAAATATTCATGGTAAAAAAATTCATAGAATAACACATATATTTATTGTTTTCAAATAATGTTTCACATATAATATCATATTAAAAAAATAAAAACCAAAATCAAAGGTTACACCATTCCATTGATCACTATAGCTGATGATATCATGAACACTCATACACAGAAATATAAAATATTCTATATCAAGTCTCTAGATATATACATAGAATCTAGAGAGAATAGGAACACACCAATAAGTTAACCACCCATACGGTTTAACCATTTCATATAACTATAGTTCCTTGGAGAAGAGAAACACTCCATGAGTGAACCCCACAAAAGTATCAATATAAGATTCCAATTACTAAAAATTCAACCTAAGTATGAATGGTATCCCTTTTCATAAATTTTTTAAAATATTATATCAAAAACATTTCAAAATTCCCTGATAATACTATTTTGATTTACCAAAACTAATAGAAAAAAAATATCTGTTTGAAAAATACACTTTCTCACTCTCAAATAAATCAATCAATCATTCCATTCTATTTTTTTAAAAAATTAATCAAAAAAAAGAAATAGATATTCATCGAGTACATGGTAGATATAGAACCACTTAGCTAAACATATGCTGCACACACTTTCAATGGAATCCACATACATTGAAAACTTATGAAGATAACACTGGATGTATCAGAACTATATCTATATATTTTTGTTAACATAACAAGAGAATCTGTCTATGGAGAAGATGAATGAGACTTACTTCATGGAACTCGCACGCTGCACCAAAAACAACACACAGGTCATTTATAAAGAGAAGATACCACAATAGATCTAGAAAGTATCAATAATAATTTCCACAGAATATCAACATATCCAAAAGCACATTACAATGTTTTTTTCCCGTGATAAATTTAAGTGAAGAAGATGGTATACCCCTTAACAATAGATAGATAGTGAAACAAAATTGAATATAAATGAGTGAATGATGTGATTTAGAAGTAGCATAGATACCAAAAATTTTCCAGGATAGATCCAAGTTTTCAATTGTTATGCATGGATGTTGAATACAAATAATTATTTGTGAAGAATGATAATTTTTTTTTTCCAGAACAGTTATGTATGTGAACTAATATCATGATGTGAATTTCAATATTTACAAGTTACGTCAAAAATGGAATTTCCTCAGATTAAAAATTTTAATCCCATCCATTTGATGATGTAAAATATTTTCATGGCTTGTAAAATTTACACACTCATAACTGGTTCATGGTATCTAACATAAAAAGAATTCACATCATGTATCTAGCTCCTGAAATGAATGTGTATTGTTGGTAAACTCTACTAAAAACATAAAAAATTATCCATGTTGATACGGACAACAAATGAAATCCTCTTAATCCATTGAAACATTTATAACAAGTCTCTATTAATTCAAACGAACATTAAACCCTATACTTTATTAAACATTCAATGAAAAAAATCATTGTCATTGAATTTTCTAAAACACACACACATGAATATGGAAACAAAAGGGGAGACATGATGTATATAAGCGAAGGTAACAAGTTGTTACAAACTCATCAAAAAAATTCTATTCATCTAATGGAATTATATGGATGATTTTTTTCTGAAAAGAAGTATGGAAATAACTCCCTCACTATCTTTTCATACTCCCATGTATCATGAGAATATGATCCATTTTACCATATCTGTATGACAAATATGATAGAAATCCCATGAAATAATTTCACCTGAGAGACAATAATCTTCATTAGATTCTCTAAAATGGAAAAATCTTTCCACAAATCAATAACATCATAACATAAAACATGATATATTATAGGATGATTTTTCAAGAGTAAACATATTTTAAAAAATATATTAAACACCTTTTAAGTGAGCCAAAAATACCTAAAAATAAGATACCATTGAAAACTTCTCAATGAAATAATATATTATTACATTATTCAGAACCAACATTCCCTACATTCTGAACTAAAGTGACTTAAATAAGGTGATACATTCAAAAATTCCCAGTCACCAATGGAAAAATGAAAAATAAAACATTGACTATCTACATAATAATTTTCCCAAATTTGAGTAAAAACCAGATATCGAAACATATCCTGAATACTCACTAATGTCTCTTGAATGAGATTCGATCCCACAAGAGGGGCCTCACCCACCTCTACCTTACAAAGAGGTCATCATCATGGGTGACCATATGACACCTCAAAGGGATTCATTCTTATTAATGAAAAATAATTTTTTTATAATATTACTCAACATAGAAAAAATTGATATCCCAGGATACACATAAATATGAGAATCATGACCATATCATATATTCTATGATCTGAATATAACTCTCCATATGGTCATCTTTATGTAGTTGATAAGGTGTTGTCAGTATTAACTGAGTCCCCAACACCATGTAAACACTCTTCTAGAATAATGATTTGAACATATGATCCCTATCTAAATTAATGGTAGAGGGAACTCTATGTAACATTTCAAAACCAATTCACATACCACCTACATAGATCCTAGAATTTAGTATTTTTCTATATTATAATGAATTGAATCATTTATTTCAATTGATCAATCACCACCTAGATAGAAATATTTCATCCATAAGTCTATAGTAATCAAACTAAAAGGAACATAAAAACCTCTACGCATTCCCAAACCATAAATAAAATAGGATGGAGAAAACAATAGGGTTTTATTTGTTCATTATATTTGTAGGTGCAATAGGACCCCAAATCAACATTGTTGTGATTTATACCTGACCACTAGAATCTTCATCCCATATCATAATACATCTTCCTAGTTACTTTGTGAATGGCCCAAAATTAACTATGAAATCCTAAAAAAATGTGATTGTAATATTTTCATGGATGGTTAATCTATCTCCAAAGAGAAGAATAACATATAAAGGAAAAGACTAACCAAAAAATTCTCTACATCATAAAGGGTTTCTCAAATTATTCTAAACTTACCATACCTCTACTAACCATACAAAACATACTCAAGGATAGATGATAATACTAAACATTAGTCAAACCCATACATGTAACATCCTTTAGATAATCTAGATGAAATTGAGTAATAATCCCATTATATTATACTTTTTCATTGATTCTAATACATCATAAATTGTTATTTTTTGACTAAGAACACCACCAATGACATTCCCCTTCCTGTGGATATAGGTGATTTTGAATTATAAAATATGAAGGTATTCTTATAACAGAATCTATTTATCATTAAAATATTTTGTATAGAATATATAGAACATAATATTTTATTCAATAAAAAATTAACCTCCCCACAAAGAGGTAGTTCAACCAATATTTAAGTGCATGTTTAAGATTAGAATGTTCCAAATCAGAAGTGGAGGTAATTATTCTCATCTGGCTATAGGTGAAGAGAGATATATGATACAACATGAAAACCCTAAATAAGAACAAAACCCATATCATCACTATATGTTTCATTGTACCCCACAAAAAACACACCACAATTAGGTTAATCTAGAATGGGATCTAATGACAAAATTCATTTCTGTTCATAAAAATAAGACTTACAATTCACATCCAATGTGTTTTTCACCCCTTCCTGTGTAAGATAATGAAATGGTGATGCCAAAGTTGATAAATCCTTTATTAAACATTTATTATATTAAGATAAAACAAGAAATAAATTTATCTTAATGAGGTTCAATGGATCCTCTAGTTAAAAGAAATCCATCACCTTCTCATGATAGACTGATAATCCACACTCCGAAATAAAACACCCCTAAATATTCCACTTATTAGGAGAGAATTTATAGAAGAGCCAAAATTTACTACCAAATAAATATCATCTATTGTATATTGGACTACTCTATAGACATATTTAGAAAAATTGAGAATCATTACCTAGTATTTTATTGGGATATTCCAACACTAAAAACACTCCCCTCCATAAAAAGAGGAACACCGTATACTTTTACATCATCAAAGACTCTAGATATAACAAATGGATGATTAGTGTTTTTAAACCCATATAATATAAGCCCGAATTCCTATTTACCATTACCATGTAATCCCACAATCAATTTCTAGTATCATCAATTTTAAAAACTACACACATCACCATTATATTCTACATTTTATCCAAAAATTTTAAGATCTATTTGATATTTTCCATCCAGTCCTCTACCTCTTGGGGCTCATTTGTAAACATAAAGGATGGTGTTTTGTCAGGTAAAATTTACTAATATTGATACCATTGTCCACAAACTTATACATGTGCCTAAAATTATATGTTCTAGATGTGATGTACATTTTAGTCCATGAAACAAATTGATTGTAGCATTGTTTATCTAAGATTATGTTCGAAAGCCAGATTCTCTTAATGGGAATCCAATGCACCCTCCTATGGAACCCATAGATAAAATATCATAGGAAAATACCTACATGAAGAAAATATAATAAACGATCATTTTATAGAATAATCTTAGTTTTTATCCGATAACAATAAGAAAAACTTATATAGGGATTAGGAACTAAAAATAGTTGACACTAATCCTCACATCCAATGGTTACTTTAGTCTCATTATGATATAGTTTTTCCAAAATCACACTATAAAATACTTCTCAAGTCCCAGTAATCATGTATCATATCTACCATCTTCCTAAGAATAATAATAAACTAGCTCTAGTACAATGTCAAGATTAACCAAGCAGGGTTACCATAAAACCATGAACCCAACACAATTTGACCCAAATCCAATATGCATTACAATTCTGCAAACTCTAGAAAATTACACACTAGAATCATCTAAAAACAAAAGGGAATGAGTTCTCCCATCATGAAGCAGAAAACATGGAATATATTCATACTAAATAGGGATAAATAGTGGAAGAAAAAAATATAACTCAATATATATTATATAACATAAAAAATAAAAATAAAAAGATAAAACTCGATTAGAAAAAACAACACAAATTACATTTCCAATGGAAAAAAGAAAACAAATACTAAAACTGACTACTCAATGTGATTGAAAGGGTATACACCCACTATCAGACCACCAGCAACACAACCCATATAAAAAAACATCCCTTCCTCACAGTGGTTCCTTGACTTTTCCAATATCTAGTGACAAAAAATATTATACGCACCAATAAAGGGGTGTACCTAGTGTGATCTAATGAGGTTCAATATTATCCCACATAGGGATTCAATAAAAAATCATTATATGAAAATTAAAATATTATCATATAAAAATAATACAATGAATCATAATCAGTTAATGAATTTTTATATCCATTTCCTGGTAAAACATTACCCTTTTCCATAGTTTTAAATATTATATGTAAAAAAATTAATATAATATAACATATATCAATGAAAAATAATTTATATATCACATATCATATCATATCCAAAAATATTACAAACGAATATATTAGTGGACATCACGCTAAGGATCACTGTAGGTCATGCTAGCTTGACCAATCATACCAAAACTTGGACAATTGTGGAGGTAAATTATCTATACATATGCCTTAAATAAAGAGATCATAACAACACTAAAACAAGTGAATCAAAAAATTCTTTAGAAGTCCTTACAAAACAACCTTAGGGAGACAAAGAACTCCCTCTGATAGAACCCACCTTTATTATTCAAAATCAATGCATATTACTACAACATCTACCTTAGTTCCCATGTCTTTCTAGTTGCTAAATTTTCCAAATCATTTCACCATAACCATATTTTGAAAACCATTTGTTAAATTCAGTTCTCAACTCTTTGAAAATTTCCATTTCTTTTACCAAAACAATGGTAACAAAATATTCTTAGAAAAAACCATTTCCAAAAATACAATTCAATCATTCAATCATGAATCTTTATATATTTTACAATTTATCAAAACCATAGAAATAAATGTTCAACTAAAATAGGATAGAGAAGGAACCAACTACCTCAACTCGAGCTACACACATCTAAAAAATTACATAAACATGGATGGAATTCCGATAACAGATTCCCATATCATAGAATAAATTCATCATGTGAATTGTTCATCATAGAAGATGAATGTCACCTTCCTAAATGAAATCAAATGTTGCACCAAAATGAACACAAAAATCATCCATTAAGAGAATGAAAAAAAACAGAATTTTAATGTATCAATAATAACATTATCAAAAAATAAAAGGATCCAAAAATCATATCACAAAAAAACTGTCAGAATAAATTGAAATGAAGAAGCCGAATAATACCTTTAATGGAAAGATGAAACAAAATTGAAATATAGATCAATCACCCAATGATGTGATTCAGAATGAGAAGAGATCCCTAAAATATATTTGGATATATTGTTGGTTTCATGAGATAACCATACACATTGAATTAATTAAATCATATGTAAATCATAGTAAAATCAAATTTTCATGAACCATTCATTATCTGAACCAATTTTTTGACATGAATTCCTTAATTTATAAGATATTCCCTAATGGTTTCACCTCATATAATGAATCACTATCATATTTATTTCATTATTGGAACCTATTTCATTTATTTTGTACTATTCCAACTATAAACATGTTCATGGAATAATACCAATAACAAATTCACCTTTTCTCACAAGTTCTTGAAATGAAGGTCTCTAGTAGATATATTCTATTGAAAACATAGAAAAGTCCCTTGGTCAAAGAGAACCCCAAAGGAAATACTCTTATTCAATTACCATATTTATTACTATAATGGATTAATTTAAATAAACATATATCCCCATACATTAGGTTATTTGATCAAAAAATGATTCTTATCGTTGAAAGACCTAGAACACACCAAAATTTATAGGGAATTAAAATGAGATACAATATTCACAATAATGAAGGTAATATGTTGTTATAGGTATACTATCTTTTTCAATATATTAGCCTCTGTTCTCATCATTTTCATTGTAACACCCCATGCTTGCACAGTACACCAATCTTTAAATAATACAATAGCTTGTATTGCACGCAATTTCGAGTTCTAACACAGCACAACCAATCAAACCATCCGTTAAGAATAGTAATACCAAATTTTTGAAATTTAATAAATTTTATAATTCAAAATGGACTTCCTTTTTGGATCCATAGTATCAAAAATATCTTAGTGTGATTTTTTTTTATTTTTATGAAAAAGTTCAATTTTTGGTGAATAGTGAAAAACACTAAGCTAATGTTTAAAACAGAATTTTTCTTTAAATAATTATTTATTTTATTTAAATTCATTTTGTCAAAAATAGATACATAATACCAATATAATTTCATTTTAATTCATTGGAGTCAATTTATAATAATTTTAGATATATAAAAATTTTATTGGACTTTTTACCAATTTTACCCATATTTTGTTGCATTTAAAAATTTACATAAAACATAATTTTAAAGCTTTTATGAGTGGGATTTCAAAAATAAAAGAGACACAGTTGATATAAACTTTTTACTTTTATTTACCACGGTTAAGAGTAAATAGGATAATTTATGGTAAAAATGATATTATTATTACCCTAAAACATGTCCTAATTCTATTAGATAATATTAAATCAACCAAAAACAACCTTATGAATTAAATATGATCCTTTAGTTCTATTTGGATTAGATTAGGACATTAATTATTATTTAATTCAATGAAGAGTTAAAAGTGTTAAATTAAATGTTTAATAAATAAACCATTTTTATTATATATTATAAAAAATATATATTTAACTATAAATATTAATTAGAAAGATAAAAATATTTAATTTATAATGGTATTTTATTTATATTTTTTTGACATTAAATATTTAAGTTTATTTATGGCACAATGATGATGCAGTAATTTCTGTATTAATGAAATATTAAAATAATTGATATTATAAATATCCAAATAAATGTAATTTTGGACTTTTTATAGAATTCCAATGAAATTTAGGTTAATATGACATATTAGGGTTGGTTATATAAATTTTTTTCGAAGTAATAATGCTGTTATAAATTTTGAAAAAAACAAAATACCAAATAGTGTGAAAACTGAAATAAAAGGGTTTAAAAATAATATTATATTATTAATTTACATTCTATTGATAAAAATATAAGTATCAGAAAAAAGACTAATATAAAGATAGGTGTATCATAAATTAAACACTTGGGATTATCTTGAATGTAAACAGTATGTTTATTAACCATTTAATATAAAAATACAAGGAGAAATGATCAATGTCAAACTATTTAACTAAGAGTTAAATTTAAATGATAAGATTAATATAGTGACCCAAAATTATCTAAAAACTATTTTTGAGTGGTTTTCAACCCATCCCCTCATTATACTTTAAATAATTTATTTGTGATCCATTAGAAACCAAAAAGTATTTTATTATAAAATAATATTTCTATCTTTTCATAAGGTGCCCCTTACCCCTCTTATAAAAGGGAACTCCCCCTTCTCTCTAATTCACACCTTGAATGCCATTTGGAACGCCCAAACCCTACCCAAATACCCTCTAAAATTTCTTACCTAAATCCTAGAGTCCTTCCATTAGCCATAAATCCAACCTATGGAGCCCATTTGATCAAATTAAAAGGATGAACCCGAAGAAGAGGTACATATTTCATCACATCTTTCAAGTTCCTTTCTTCTTCCACTTCCTCTTTCTTTATTTTTCCATTATAAAATAATAAATCTGTTATCTTCAACATACTGTTATATTATTTTAAATATGATACTGCGATATTCATTATTCTATCCATCTTTTGAATGACATGTCAGCATACGTGCGTATGTACAGCTTACCGTCTCCACGTCGTCGTGTAGTTGTTATTCAATACATTATTATTTAGATTTTAATAATAATGATGGATAATTGATGTAAATAATAAGTATAACATGATAATTATTCTATATATATGATATAACATCCAATTATCTATTATTTTAATATCAAAATAATGGTATTATCACTCGTGCGTACGTATAGATTACCATCTCCGTGAACGTGATGAGATTAATTCCCAATAGTATCCACTCAAGACTAATTTTCTATCTATTATTAAAAATAATTATTAATGAAATAACATAATTATGAATATGAATAAGATACATCATATCCAAAAAAACATTACTTACGTAACAAAGCATATAAATGAAAACAAATCAGTTAACACCCGAAACGACGATAATGCTAAAATATTATTAAGTAATAAATATTAAAAGATGATATATGATATCATATTAATTTATAAGATTATTGTATAATTTCATAATAATTATTTCACCATTATACAGGTGGTTAACCTACACTCTAATGAGGAAAATTACAAGGTAACGGTTAATTTCACAATCTATTCCTTATCCGAGGTTATTTGTACATAATTATATACTGAGACTTATTTATCTTTTGAATCCATGTTTCTTAAAAATGTATTTCAAATTTATTTTACTATTTACTTGAAAATGGGTTAAAGAAATTTATACCATTATTTGACCTTATATGTTTTTAAAAGAATCTTTCCATTGTTTTCCAAATAAGGCATCTTTTGACATTTTCAAAAGATTTAAGTTAAGAATGTTTTTTTAACTTATACGGAAGTTGAGGCTATTTTATACCATTATAACATCCTTGAAGCTACCCTTATAATTTTATAAGAATATTTTGAAAATAAATTGTTTCTTAAATTTTTTCAAAATAGAAATAGATATTTCCCTAAAAAAGGTTTTGATATCATCTATGTAAATATCCTTTTATGGATTTTAATCTTATTTGAAGTTGATTTATTATGATACCAAAATTCTATATTGTATTGAAGGTTTTGTGATATGTTTGAATATGGATGTTTTATTTTTACACCATTCATGGTTTGTGGATAATGTATTGAAATTTCGTATGATAGTTTTTATATGAATGTTTATATTGAGTTTAAACATTTTCATATATGGAATGCATTGGACTTAGTATGTGATGGGTAGAGCCCGCTATAGCTCTTCGATGCATCGGTAGGTCTCATGAGAAAAACTAGTGTCCTGGCACAAGGCCTTGAAGAAATTTTATTTTTAGTCTTGAAACAAGGCCTTGACTATGTGGTTATGAATGTCTGGCATTATGCATTATATCATTAAAAAAGTGGCTACTAATATTGAATGTGATTATTGGACTTGTAAAATATCCATGAGAGTAAGTAAATGTAATTATTTTGATATATATTTTCCATATTATGATGGAGATTATTTTGAAAAGGCTTTTGTTTTCGTTTTATACATTGACCGAAATGTTTATTCTTATTTATGAATATTTCCTCTATATGGAAATCCTTACTGAGAATTTTAGCCCACTCCATTCTATGTTTTATTTTTCACAGGATGTAAAGATGTATATTATGATTGGCCTGTAGCAATAGTATATGGTATCTCAGTGTTTTCCAAGGAAGAAATGTTGTTTTGTTTTTTCATTTTATGATTTAATGTAAACCTTATGAATGTATCAAGTACATCCAAGGCTACAACCCTAATTGGACTATCAAGACTTGATATTTTGTGATCATTCTAATGATACGTAATAATGCACTGACTATGGGCTTTTGGGGTTGGAGCATTACAGTTGGTATCATAGGATGTTTTGTACAAAACACGGAAACAAGATTTAGATAATCTCATATTAGAACACATAGCCCTAAGATATACATTGAGGATTATTATATATGAACTTCCTATAATTTTGGTATTGTAGAGATTTTGTGAGTTTTCAATGAAATACATCTCGGTTTGGATACAAGCAGGAAGAGGCAGCTCTGGCACATATGTTACTATGGGTAAAACATGAAAACACCACTTTGAGATAGACTCGAACGAGAACTTGTTCACGACAATGAGCCTTGCTATAGTCTTTGTTACGACACTCCCAAGGGACATGCATAGTATAATTATAATTTCCATTGCAAACCATTATGATGGGATTATAAGTGTATATTTTTTCAAAGGATTTTTTTTATGATTATGGATTATATCTATAAAATTTTCAATTAATGTTAAGTGTTTTACAACTTTGGATTTCTGTATTGAGATTCATAAACTAATAAATTGTATGACATTGTTTAAAAATGGCGCCTAGTGGAAGTAATGAAAACCATATCAATGCACACACTCCATGTAGGGATTTCCATCCTACTCAAGATAATTATAGTAGATTTGGTGATGCAACTGGTGTTAACTAGCTAATCACCATAATCAGGAAACTCACTCATGTTATGAATAATAACCTTACACGTTTGGAGCACCCTGATCCACAGCTTGGAGGATCAATGTTAGATCGTTTAATGAGGAAAAACCCACCAAAATTCAATGGGGGTACAAATCCACTAGTATCTTAGCAATGGATAAATTACATAGAGAAAATATTCCAAGCGTTGGGGAGTAGCGAAAGGGAAAAAGTAGTCATGGTTGTTTACCACCTCATTAAAGATGCTGATTAACGATGGTCATTTATTCAAAACACAAAATAAGATGATAAAGTATCAAATGTGTATTAGAGTGATTTTAAAGAAATGTTCTTAGAAAAATACATTCCTCATGAATATCAAGAGAACATGAAAAGATAATTTATGAGTCTAAGGAAAAAGGAGGATGAGGATGTTGCAAAGTATGAAGCTTAGTTTACAAGGTTAGCGAGGCATGCTGCATATTATATACGTAAACCAAGAAGTATGATTGATCATTTCTTTGATGGGTTAAAACCATTTCTATATCATGAATTAGTCTCACAATCCTTCTTGTTATACGAAGATATTTTCTCATGTACTATCAATACATGAATGAATTCTCTAAGTCTTACGACTTTAGAGAAAATGAAGAGAATAAGTGATCAACTAAACACTCGTGAAATGGAAATAAGTGGAAGAGGAGAAAATTTGAATATCCATCATGTATCAAATGTGGGAAGAAACACCCTGGTACTTGCCTAATGGGAATCAGAGTCTGTTAAAAGTGTGGTGAAAAAGGCCACCAAGCTTGTGATGTGAATGGGAATAAAGAGGATGTTGATGTTGAATGCAAAAATTATAGAGAAATGGGGCATTTTTCCAATGAATGTCTTAAGAATCAGGGAAACTTACCTCATAAAATGACAAGGGATCATGGATATCTATTTCTATCATTACTGCTGAGGTTGAAGCTCCGAAATATGTAGTGGCAGGAAATTTAATGATTTCCCCATGATTAGAAAAAGCGTTATTTGACTCTAGATCATCGCAATGTTTCATATCATAACAGTATGCTAAGAAAATTAGATATTTACCATTTTATTTAACATGGAATTTTTCAGCCAAAACTCCAAATGGAAGTGTCATTGCAACAATGTTTTCTGAATCAGAACCCATTAGGGAATATAAATGTTCTTTATTTGCTGATCTCATTGCTATAACCATGATTGAATTTGAAATAATCCTCGGTATGGATTGTCTTTCAGAGCATGATGAAAAAATTTATTGTAAGAATAAGGAGGTTGCTCTTTTTGATTACGATGATAAAGAACTTATTAGCATTAAAGAATAATCATCACCACCTAATTCTTATCTAGATCTACCCCTAATAGCTCAACTAAATTAAATTATTGGGGAGGAAGATAATGAAATAATCATGGGTGAGGAAAGGAAAGTTCAAATAGAAGATGTACCTATTATGAAACAATATGTTGATATATTTGCAGACGATTTACCTGGACATCGTACAGAACGAGAAATTGAGTTTTCCATTGATTTAATTCCTTGTTCAAGGCCCATATCGAAGTCCCCTTACAGAATGCCCACTGTGGAATTAGTGGAACTAAAGAAACAACTTGGGGAATTGAGTAATAAGGGATTTATTCTCCCTAATTTTTCTCCACGGGAACCCCTTGTCATTGTTTTACGAATAATGATGGATCTATGAGGTTGTGCATTGACTATAGGGAGATAAATGATATAATAATAAAGAAAAATTATCCCCGACCTCGCATTGAAAATTTATTCGACCAACTTCATGGAGTTCAATACTTTTCAATGATTGACATTTGATATGGATATTATCAGTTGTGTCTGAAGAAGGAAGACATTCTGAAAACAGTATTTCGAACTAGGTACGAGCATTAAGAGTTTACAGTAATTCATTTTGGATTATCTAATGAACCCTCTATCATCATGTAACTAATAAATAGAATATTCAAGGAATATCATTATGAATATGTAGCGGTATTTATTGATGATATCTTGGTATACTACAATCTCTATGAAAATCATTAAAATCACTTGAACATTATCCTGAAGAATCTTTGGTGACATGAATTATATGGGAATTTTAGCATGTGTGAATTCTATCTTCAGGAGATTTCTTTTCTTGTCCATATAGTCTCTATGGATGGAAACTTCGTTGATCCTTCTGAGACAAGATAAATCTATGAATGGCATGCACCAAAAAGTATAACCGAGATACACATTTTTATTGGTTTAGCAAGTTATTATTGGCGTTTCATCTTGAATTTTTTCCGATTGGATAACCCATTAACAACGCTCACACATGAAGGGGTGAAATTTTTTTGGCCAAAATAATGTGAAGAATATTTTGAAGAATTAAAGATAAGATTAACCAATGCCCTTATATTGACCCTACCATCGGGGACTGATGGTTTTTTTATTTATAGTGATGCATCAATGAATGGACTTGGTTGTGTCCTTATGTAGAATGAAAGGGTTATTCCATATGAATCACAATAGCGAAAAATTCGTGAGAAAAACTATCCTACTCATGATCATGAGTTTGAAACTATATTCTTTGCTTTGTTGATTTGGAGACACTATATCTGTGGTGAATAATGTGATATTTATACTAACCACATGAGTTTGAAGTATATTTTCTCATAGATATTATTAAATATGAGGCAAAGGAGATGGCTTGAACTACTCAAGGATTACGATTTCACGATACACTGACACCTGAGGAAGAAAATAAGGTGCCAGATTCATTGAGCTGAAAATATCATGGAATTTTGAACAAGATGAGAGTTGAAAGGGATCTTAATTTCATTGATCTAGTAAATATGGATATTGAGTAATCTTGGAAGGTCAAACATTAATTTTTTTTCAAATGGTTAACGAACCTTATTTACTAGAAATGATAAAAAAATTTCAGGTTCATGATGAGGAGTTTCAAAAGAAGATTAATGGTGTGAATTATGAGAGATTGAGTGACATCATATATGAAGATGGAATTTTGAAAATTTGGAAGAGACTTTGTGTTCCCGATATACCTGATCTAAAAAGATAATTTTTAGATGACTCTCATGGTTCCAATTTCTCCATACACCTTGGGAGCACCAAAATGAATAAATATTTGAAGTAATGTTTTTGTTGGGATAAGATGGAGAGGGATATTGCTGATTTTTTGTAAATATTTATGGTTTTTCAACAAGTGAATGTTGGAAGGAAACAACCTAGAGGAGTCTTCTCACATCATCCCTTACATGAGTGGAAATATGATAATATTACGATAGACTTTGTCAAGGTACTACCAAGGACTCCTAGATGGAATGATGCAATATGGGTCATTGTTGATCGCCTTACCAAGTCAGCACGTTTTTTTACTATAAGAGAATATTTTCCACATGAACATCTATCAAGACTATATATTAAGAAAGTTATGAAACTTCATGGAGTACCCATATCGATTGTTTCTGATTGTGATCCACATTTTACAACAATATTTTGAAAAAGTCTTAAAAAAGCCCTAGATATTGAATTTCATTTGAGCACTGCCTATCACCCACAAACTGATGGAAAATCAGAACGGATTAATAAATCCTTAGAAGACATGTTGATACCATTCTCACATGACTTTAAAGGTATGTGGGATCAATATTTACCTCCGGTATAATTTTTCAATAATAATAGCTAACAATCAAGTATTCAAATGGAACCATATAAAGCATTATACGGAAAGAGTTTTCGCACACCATCCTACTTGGATGATGTTGGTGAAATACAACTCGTAGGCCCAGAACTTGTGGATGAAATTATGGAAATGGTGAAGGTAATCCAAGGCCACATCAATGATGCTCAATGTTGGAAAAATATATTGTTGATAACCGAAGGAAGAATTTGTAATTTTAGGCAGGAGATCATTTTTTCTTGAAGATATCTCCATGGAAAGGTGTTATACATTTTGGTACGAATGGAAAATTAAGTCCTATGTATATCCAACCTTTCTAAATTCTAGAACGAATTGGGGCTGTAAATTACCATTTGGAAATGCCACCAAGTCTCTCTAAAGTTCACAATGTATTACATGTATCACTATTGATAAAATACATGCCTGACCCAATGCATTTACTCATTGATGAGGAATTAGAACTGGAACCCGATCTATCTTATTGTGGAGATCATGTCAAGGTTATTGATACAAGAGAACAAGTTCTGAGAAACCGAACGACTCGTCTGGTAAAGGATCTGTGGAGAAACCATAAGATGGAAGATGTAATGTGGGAACCCGAGGAACTTATGATGAAGAATGACCCTAGTCTTTTTATGCAGTAATGTTGTAGAAATTTTGAGGAAGAAATTATTTTTAGGAGGGGATAAATTAACAGCCCATGCTTCCACGGTATGTTTCTCTTTTAGTAATACAATAGCTTCTGTTGTATGCAATTTCGAGTTCTAACACACCACAACCAATCAAACTAGATTTTATGAATATTAATACCCACTTTTTGAAATTATATAAATTCTATCTTTGAAAATGGAATTTATTTTTGGATTCAGTGTATCGAACTTATCTTAGGGTGAATTTTTGGTATTTTTCTGAAAACATTCAATTTTTGATGAATAGTAAAAAACACTGAGTTATAGTTTAAAATAGATTTTTTATTTAAATAATTATCTATTTTATTTAATTTTTTTTGTCAAAATAGATACATAATAACTATATTTTTTGAATATTATTTATTGAAGTCATTTTATAATAATTTTAGTAATATAAAAATTTTATTGATCTTTTTATCGTCTTTTACCCACCTCATAAGAGCATTTCAAAATTTACATAAAACTTAATTTACCACTTCTCTGGGTTGAATTTAAAAAATCCAAGGGAAATGTTTTATATAATTAAGTAAAATGTGGTTCATTAATATGAAAATATTTTTTGGTGAACAATAACGTTTTACCTTTATTTACCATGATTAAAAGTAAATAGGGTAAATACGGGTAAAATGATATTATTATTCCCCAAAGAATTGTCATAATTCTATTGGATAAGTGAAATTAGACCATAAATAACCTTTGAATAAAATATGATCCTTTAGGTCAACCTGGATTAGATTAGGACATTTATTATTATGTAATTAAAAGAATAGTTAAAAGTGTTAAATTCAATATTTAATAACAAAACTAGTTTTAATATAGGGTTACACATAAGATAAAATCGACTATAAATATTTATTAGAAGGATAAAAATATTTCCTACAAAATATTATTTTATTTATATTTTTTATACATTAAATAGTTAAATTTATTTATGACACAATGATGATGCAGTAATTACCGTATTAATGAAAGATTAAAATAATTGATATAATAAGTATCCAAATAAATCTAATTTGACACTTTTTTTGAATTACACTAATTTTATAGATTAATATTATATATTAGGGTTGGTTAGATGAATTTTTTTCAACGTAACACTGTTGTTAAAAATTTATCAAAAAACAAAATACCAAATAGTGTCAAATTTGACAAAAGATTTTTTAAAACAAATATTATATCATTAATTGATATTCTAATCCTAAAAATCTATGGCTCGGACAAAAGACTTATATATTTATAGTTTTATCATTAATGTACCACTTGGGGTTCGCATGGATGTATGTAATATGTTTAATGACTATATAATATAAAAATAAAAAGAGACAAGGTAAATGTAAAACTATTTAACTAAGAGTTAATTCTAAATGATAAAGTTAATATAGTGACCCAAACGTATCTAAAACCTATTGGATTAGTTTTTTTCGACCCATAGACACCTTAGAATTTAATTAATTCATTTTGGGGAAATTAGAAACCGAAATTGATTTTATTATAATATAATATTTCAATCATTTCATAAGGTTCCCTTCACCCCTCTTATAAAAAGGCACTCCACCTTATCTCTAATTCAAACCATAAAATACATTTGGATCAGCCAAACCCTAACCAAATACCCTATAAAAATTCCTCCCTTTATCCTAGAGGCCTTCCATTAGTCAGAAAGCCATCCTATAGAGCCATTTTGATCAAATTAAAAGTAAGAACCTGAATAAGAGGTAAATATTTCATCACCCCGTTCATGTTCCTTTCTTCTTCCACTTCCTATTTCATTGTTGTTTCCTTTATTAAATAATAACTCTATTATATTCTATATAATATTACATTATTATAAAAATGATACAATTATATTCATATTCTATCCATCCTTTGAATGACATTTCACCATACGTGCATACGTACAGCTCACCGTCTCCACGTCATGGTGTAGTTGTTAATCAGTAAATTATTATTTTGATTGGTATAATAATGATGTATAATTGATTTAAATAATGAATATAACATGATAATGATTCTGTATATATTATATAACATCCAATTGTCTATTATTTTAACATCAATAGAATGATATTGTCGCAAGTGCGTACGTATAGATTACGGTCTCCATGAACGTGATGAGATTCATTCCCCATTGAATCCATTCAAGAATAATGTTCATTTGATGATTAAAACTAATGTTTAAAGACTTAAAATCATTATTAATATGAATAATATGAAAAATATCCAAAACAAAAATTATTTATGTAACAAAGAATATAAATGTAAACGAATCAGTTAACACCTGAAAGGACGATAATACTAAAATATTTTTAATAAAGAAATATTGGAAGATTACATATGATATCATATTAATGTATATAATTCTTGTATAATTTAATAAAAATTACTTCACCATTATACAAGAGGTTAACCAACACTCTAATAAGGGAAAGTAAAATGTAAGGGTTAATTTCACAATCTCTTCATTATCCAAGGATGTTTATACGTAATTATCTAATGGGGCCTCTTTGTCATCCACACCCATGCTTCTTAAAAATGTATTTGAAAACATTTTTACTCTTTACTAGAAAATGGGTTAATGTCATTTACACCATCATTTTACCTTATATGTTTTGAAAGGAGTCTTTCTATCGTTTTCCAAATAAGGTACTTTTTGACCTTTTCGACAAATTGAGGGTAAAAATGTTTTTTTAACTTATACGGTGGGTGCGGCAATTCTCTACTATTATAACTTCATAGAAGCTTCCTTTACAAGATAATAATAATATTTACAGTATCATTTCCAATATTAAATTATTTCAAAATGTAAAGATATATTTCTCTAAAAAGGTTTTGATTTCACCTATGTCAATATCCTTTGATGAATTTTAAACTTATTTGAAGTTGATTTATTTTGATACAAAACATCAATATTGTATTGAAGGTTTTGTGATATGTTTGACTGTGGATGTGTTATTTTTACACCATTCATGGATTTTGGATAATGTATTGAAATATTTCATACTAGTTTTAATATGTATGTTTATATTATGTTTAAACATTTTCATATGGGGAATTCATTGGACATAGTAAGTGAGGTGTAGAGCCTGCTATTTATCCTCGATTCATCGGTGGGTCTAATGAGACAAACTAGTGTCTTGGATGAGGGTCCTGAAAAATTCTTATTTTTAGTCTTGGCACAAGTCTTTGACTATGTGGTTATGAAAGCCTGGAATTATGCATTCCATCCATATTAAAGTGCCTATTTATATTACATGTTATTATTCGACTAGTAAAATATCCATGTGAGAAAGTAAATGGAATTTTTTTGATTTATATTTTCTATATTATGATTATGTTTATGATAAAAAGGGTTTTGTTTTAGTTTTATACATTTCCTTAAATTTTTATGCTTATTTATGAAATTTTCTGTTGTATTGATATCCTTACTGAGCATTTGAGGTCACCCCTTTCTATGTTTTATTTTTTCTAGGATGTGAAGAATTATATTATGACTGACCTTCAAGGATAGTATATGGAATCTCAGTGTTTTCCATAGAAACAATTTTTTTTAGTTTTTCCATTTTATGATGTAATGTAAACCTTAAGAATGTATCTAGTACATCCAAGGATACTAAACTAATCGGTCTTTCTAAACTTGTTCTTTTGTGATCATGCCAATTATACATAATAATGCACTAACTCTGGACTTATGGGGTTTGGACATACATCCATTATACATAGAATATATATAATCACTAGAAAACACCACGTGATCTTTGACTCACATGATAAATATTATTCACAGTAACTCAATATAAATCAAAATTCTATTTTCATATTAATAATTAACAAAGTATTATCTTAGAATCATCACACCTTCAGTTCAAAATTATTTTTTTTATTTTATCATTTGATATAATCAAATATTCTCACTACCGTTATTTTTTCAAATTAATTTTTAATCGTAAAAAATATAACTAGTTATAGACCATTAAATATGTCATAAAAATATTTCAATTCACAATATTAATAAATTTTTTTTAGTTAATTAATTTTAGATGAAGTAGAAATAGATTTTACATAATCAATAATATGTTACTTTTTAATTTCAAAGCATTCTACTAGTAGATAGATTATTTTTGTTTTAGTAGATAATCCATCCAGAAGACATTAATTGATAATGGATTCACCAATTTTATATTTGGGAAACTAATTTTTTGATGGTTTTCAAATCATTTTGGATCCTTGTTTTTCTTACTATTTTAAAAACTCCAAACTATTAAATGATTTTAAGAATTCTTATAGATTCAAAAAAATAATTACACAAAATAAAAAAATTCACTTTATGTTTACATAAATCATATTATATGCTCACAATTCCTTATGAAATTCCCAATAGTGTTAGTAAATATCAATATTCTTATAGAAATAGCAATAATTTTCCATTATCATCTCTAGTAAAAACAATCATGATATTTCATTGGAGTCCTGTAAAAGTACAAAAAAATTAAAATGTCTTATTAAATCACAACATTATCTTAAGAAATAATTTTTGAATGTTACAAAATCATGTTTGTATCAAATGAAATCATGATTTTTTGAATTTTTTGAATTATCTATAAGGAATATCGTACAATGTACAAGTATCTTCTAATGTTATCATAAGAAGGTACTTAGCTACATTTTTATTTCACAATATAAATATCATATGAAGTATACATAAAATTAATTTAATAGAATTAATGTCTTGGGAAGAGCCTCAATATCTAATAAATTTTTTAAATATAACCATTATTACAAAATTATATATTTCATCATATAATCATGTAATCACATAAAATTAATATGAGGAAATTCATAATCAATACAAGAATATTTTAAACCACAACAAAATATATTAAAATATTTAAATAATTCTCAGACATAGAAAACAACAAATTAATTCTTTATATAATTCCATGTAGAACATTAATCTCAGATATGAGAAAATATATCTCTTATGGAGTATCTCATATTTTCAACACAATCCATCCTTTATGATATCTTATTCTTGTGAATTTGTAATGGATTATTCACTTAATGAATTATATATATATATATCCCATTTTTTAAAATTTAAATCTTTAATCCTCTTCGGATTGTAGTTTTGTTCCCACTAGCATCATTGACACAAAATATTTAAAAATTATTCTAAACAACTACACTATCCTTAAAAATTTCTCTAAATAAACTCCTAATAAAGAATAAAATAATATTTTGAAAATCTATTAATAATGAAATATTTAAAAATATTTTCATTATATCTTCATTAAACAATACTTTGGGACAAGGGTGAACTAGGTTATATAATTAGGTGGAAAACTTGTGATCGAAAAATGTCCATTATCACCTATTTAGTATTTATTTTAATATATTAATAAAATTAACCCGGAAGAACATAAAAAAAATGGAAAAAAAATATCTCCTCTAATATTTGAAAAAACCATTTCATTCATTGATTAGTTTCCAACAATTCCAAACTGCAAAAAAAAATTAGTTTATTACAAAATAGTCTACAACATCTAGGAGAATCCTTTCTGGGTGAAGGATATCATGAACCTCACTATGTTAATTCCATTCCATCATATTAAAAAGTTTTATAATAAACTTCACAAAATTATTTATTAAAAATATTGTTATTTATTAACAGAAATGCTATATTTTGGAACTTCTACTTAAATCTATTTATACACACTGTGTTATACATGATAACACATTCCTAATATCAATTCCCTGAAATTATTTTAGTATTGAATATATAATAAATAATATGAAAATATAATCTATAGGATAATGAAATACATTTAATTTACTACCCAATTCATTATATAAAATAACCAAAATAAATTCAATATTTTCAAACATAATGACTTAGTACTATATGATAAATATAAACACATAAAAAGTAAAATAAAATTTTTAAATCGTCTCCCCATGTATAGTTAGTAAATAATCAGGGTCCTCATATATGAATGTGATGGTTTCCACACCCTTTTATTTTATCCTTCATATATCTTCTATTATAAAATAATATATATTATTATCTTAGAAACCCATTTAAATCATTATTATTTTATACTCCAAACATTATCTTAAAATTTTCTATTGTACTATTCTATCACAAAACAAAAAACAAAATTCTCCTCTTGTGTCAACTATAAGATTATGAATTTCCATTAAAGAAAAACTCCTATGGTTCATGGGGTGAAAAATGGATCCAAGAGAATAAAAATATCTTTATAGGAGGAATTTACCCTTTTAAATAAAAATTAATACATCAAAAAACTATATCACAATTAAAATTATTGAAACATAACTAGATAAAACATGCAAGATTTATTATATATTCTACAAAAATAAATAAATTAATATAGAAAAAAACCTCAGACGATAAATCCTGACAAACCCAAAATGAAAATTTAGTGAAATATGATTTCCCCCAACAATAGTTTTTAACTCATACTCCAAAATAGTAAGTTGGACACCAATTACAACATAATTTTTTTATTCTAAAAATGATCTATAAATTTAACGTTTATTATATTCAATAATTTGAAGATTCATCCTTATGAAATAGTATAAAACATTATTGATGAATCATATTAATGGTTATGTGAATAAAAAGAAAAACATGATGATACAACTCATCAAAAGTGTGTTTCAATAATTTTCCAAGTCACTAAATAGTTAAAATCCTTTGAAAATGAATAAATCATATAAAACAACAATATAAGAATAATATATCAAAAATTTGTTACTATAACATATGTCTCATAGGGACCACCCTTATAATGAACATATCAACAATAATAAATCACAATTTTTCATATATATATATATATATATATTAGTGAAATTAAACATATTTGGAGCGTATACAATATCTTATAAGAGCACCATGAGAGTTATATAGATTCCCAAACCACAAAACAGTGATGTCCAGATACACTGGGACTGTAATACAACTTGAACATCAAATAATGGATGATCCAACTCATGGAGATTTCAAATAGAAAATAGTGAATATAAATTTAACCATTAATAAAATGATAATATAACCAATTATTCACTAACAGTAAACATAACTTGGTGTCTTATTTCTCTACATCCATCAAAACACACTAACCATTCCATTAAAAAATTATTCATCTCATTATGTTCAACAAACAATTTTGTAAGGATCCTTTAATTATATGACAATATTTCTCCATTATTTTATCAAAAAAATCCCATAATATTCATATCCATGTAATAGACCTCTCTAATTTTATCTGTATA
Organism: Viscum album; assembly: GCA_963277665.1. Taxonomy (NCBI): domain Eukaryota; kingdom Viridiplantae; phylum Streptophyta; class Magnoliopsida; order Santalales; family Viscaceae; genus Viscum; species Viscum album. Next base: position 2,092,754,454 of record OY728151.1, read on the forward strand.
TTTTATGTCTTCATTTTGTCAATTTGTAATAAAAAACATCATACAATTATTAAAAATGTATTATTACTTTGTATCATAACGCCTTATCTTCCAAAGATAATAATATAATCATCAAAATTGTAAAAAATAATTACCTTTTAATTTTAAAATTTATTACTAATAATCTAAATTGTACAATATTCATGCCTCACTACCAGATTACCACATCCATATATCCCCATGTTAATATGGAATTTGATTTACCTTGTCAAAATAAACATATGACACATATGTTATATTACTCCATTTTTTAAAATACATTGAAATTTAACATCTAATTAATCACTTAATTCAACAAAAAAATCCTTCAAGATAATTAAAAAATATTTTTTAAAATATCGACAATGATAAATAATTACATAAATCAATATCGCATCCCCTTAATTATTTGATTTCATCATCCAACCATGACTACTAAATTATTATAATAACTCATGAGCATTTGATTTTCACAAATTCATAGAAACAAAATAATAAATTATGAATTATGAATCTCCAACATCAATTCAACATTGGGAATTTAGTTCATATAAATCAAGATTCACTTACCCATATCTCTATGTCAACATAATAAAAATTATAGAAATCATTTTTTGAAATATATAATAAAATATTATAAACAAATATATATATTCCCATTATAATATATATAATCCACCAAATCAGATTTTGATTATAAATAAAGAAAATAAGTAATGGGGAAGTACATCTAGTGATTTTACCTTCAATATTGTGAATATTAAATAGTCCAAAATCATTAATAGATTAATAATGGGAATAGGGAACCAAAAATAACCCCAAGGAAACCTTAAAAATCATATAATGTTCTTAAGGTTTATTAAGGGACATTAATAGGGGTGTTTAGGTAGTAAAAAGTTAAAAAAAAATAAATAGGTATCACATTCATTATCACATTGTGTTGTCTCTTAAAACATGATACTAACCCTGAGACCTCCATAAATCAAAACCGAGAATTTATAAGTAAAATTAATGGTTTCTAATACCATGTAGATAATTTTGTATCATCTACATCTCTAAAACTGTGATTAAATATGTTAAATTCCTGGTTTCAATTTCCATTATACTAACTTAGAATCCATGGATATAACCTCTACAAATATTTTTTCACTAATCTTGATTCTCAACAACGATAAAACCCTTGTTAAGAACCTCTTTTTGGATGTAATTTATAGTAAAAAATGTACCTTTATGATAATACTAATCATCATTTGACAATTTTAATTCCATTTTTTCATGATGTTACATTTAAACTCATAATTTTTATGAAATTGATTTTCATATTACTAATTGTTTAATCCATTAATAGATAATGTCATGTTTTGTTTTAATAATTGTGTTAGCTTTATAATCGAGTTTATCTTAGGTACGAATAAAACTGAATTTAAAGTACCAGTTTTTATACCTTTGTCCCACATACCAGTTAACTATATTTTACCACATTAATATTTCCAATATACACACTCTAATAATATTAATAAAAATAAAAAAATTATATTTGTCTTAAAATATCAAACCATGTCATCCTATAGTGATTCTAGTCATGAAACTAATTATGTAGTAAAAACAAAAAATTATCTTCATATTATTTCCATCTTTATGGTATATATTTTCCTTATTTGTAGATTTAATTCATTCTTTTCTTTAATTTCTATTAATTTAAGATTCAATTGTAAAATAAACTAATAAAGTATTATATTTTCTATTTTATCTTTTGTTATATGTTATTTAATTATTTTTACATTTTCATATACTAAAAGAATTTTTCATTGGATATATATTTCAAATAATCATCATTATCATTTATTTCAATGTAATAGACTTATCTCTAACATATTTTATGATCTATTTTTATTTCATGGGAATTAATTTTTTTTCTTTTGATATCTCATTATACTAGTAAACTTTTAATTTTCCCCATTGGTAAAAAAGTTTTATATACATTTTATGTTTATAAATGGGGAAAATCCTAATATTATTTAATGGGTTATGTGTATTTTAATGAATGTATCTATATCATATAAAATTTAATAAAGTTTAAATGTGAATTTTAATTTTATTTGTTCCTATAACAATTAGAAATTATATATTTGAAAATATTTCCATATATCTATGATTATGTACTGATTCATTTATTTATATACTATGGTAAATTTCCTAAATTAAATTTCTAAATTTTTTGTGTAATAGATTTTAGTGATTTATAATAATAAAAGTTGTGAAAAATGGGTTGGAAAACCCAATATTTTATTTGTTTTAATATTAAATAATATTATTTATTATATATTTTATATGTTTTCTTTATATTAAGTGTGAATTATATTTAATGTATTTACCATGTTTTGAAGATGATAATTCTATCATAATTAAAAAATGATTTAAATAGATTATGAAATAAATGGATGTAAACTATATAGTTCAACTAGATTGGTTATAAAAGTTAAGGAAATTAATTGACATATACATGAATTTTTTTTATAAATATCTTTATACCACTATTAATTTTTATCTGAAACTAGTTAACTATGTATTATAATTAAAGCGGATGTTTAAATAAAAATATAAAATGAAATAATCTTTAGTGTATTAAGATAATGATGACAATTAATGTTTTCTTGAAATAAAGAGAATGTGTATTTAAAAATGCGACATTTATTTAGAAGTGAAAAATAAAAGTTATTATCAAACATAATATTAAAATTAGGAATAATTAATTCTTCTCAATAGCTACAAAAGAATTAAAAATAAAATCAAATTATTGTATTTCGTATAAGTAATTAACAAAAAATTGGAGTTAATCCAGATTTTATTATTTTATTATTCAAGCCTACAATTAACTATGTTATTATGGTTTAGATAATAATGGGTGTAATTTAAATTTCGAGTCATAGTGTATGGTTACTTTGATAATTGGAATTTTTATCAATAATATGAGAGTTATGATATCTATAAGAGGTATTTTTGCACATGTTTAAGTGTTCGTGTATTGATCTAGGGAATTAAAAATGGTTTTAGGGTGGGATGTTTTATTTACTTAGCTGGAAGACCAATTAGGTAACCAATTGGGTAACCAATCGGGTTACACTAAGTACCATTTCAAACCCCTAAAAATCAAAGTCCTTATATGGACACTAGGTATATAGTGGAATCCAATAATTTACAGTATGATTATTTTGGTTATAATTGAAAATTTTCAGTTTAAATAAATATTTCATTTAGTCAAAATAATTTTCCACCCTTTTGGATCTATTATTTTAATTCCATTATAAGGGATGATAAAAACAGTATAGCCTCTCCATGTTCTTCATAAACACTTTCCACTTGTCTGTAATATCTAGCATAAGGGTAATTACACTTGAAGTCATATTAATTCCCCAATTTGGGTATGCGACTAGTTATCTAGGTTGTGGAATTATAAATTGATATTAAAAATTATTTGTTTCTCTTACTGTCTAGGGAATATGATACTCGGGGATAAGAAAATGTTGAAACTTCCATAAGAGATTATAATGGGGTGTCACAAACCCGTTTTCCAGTAGAAGATTTATTTTTATGGGTAATGGAATTATTTTTCTTCCATTCTATTCTTCTAATTGAGATGTTTATTTAATTATAATTTTCAAGGTTGATATTTTTATTTATTCTTTTACTCATTTCATAGAGCATCGAGATCATGTGAACTCATTTATAACACTAAAAATATATGTATATTATTATATGTGTTTTAATACATATCAATAAATAATGGATTTCAAAATTAAAAAATTATTCATTAAAAAATATGTAGCATGAAATATTTTAAGTTAATATATGTCGAAACTCATGAAAAATAGGTTTTAGTTGATTAAACAAACAATTATAACTTGTTTTATTCTTTCCCAAATAAATTATTACCTTGGTATTTATTAATTTAAATTTGGATAGTTTTAGTTTATGTTATACTTTGACATAATTATGTTTTAGTTATATATGTGTGTAGGATGACAACCCTATAAATGGTAGGTTCGGGAAGTGGATGCCATCATATTGACAGAATAGGGAATATGATCCTAGGGTGGTCTATTTTGGAATGGGATTCATGGTAGATAATAGATCCTTTAAATGTTCATGAAAGAATGTAATGTAAGCTTAGTATGGTTATGTGTCTCCCCCCAAAGTGAGTTGAATGATATATTTATAAGATAAAAGGTTTGACTCTTATAAATGGGTGAGATTCCCTATAATTAGTAGAGATAAAGAGATGGTGGTATAAGTTATGTTCGGTCAGTGGATGTTGTTGAGATAGATGATACCCAATAGTGATTGGGGTTACAAGGTGGGTTTTTTGGGGTAGATACAAAGGAGTGATATGGGTAGTTATGTTTTTTTCTAGGATTAATAGATATGACTCTTGGTGTTGAAGAAAAGTTAATATCAAGGTGAGACAGATGATTATGATTATTAGAAATGGATTTAGAGTTGGTTGTTAAGTGATAATGTTAGGCATTTACATGCCATGGATTCTAATGATTCTGTTGTTCTTCATTTCCATGGGGCTATGAAAGTATATTGATTGTTGGGATAGGTTTTCATAAATATATGACCTATGAGGGGGAAACATGGGATCATGTTTTGAATGTTTAAATGATGTTTGAGTGATGTGGGATTGATATATTATTTTCTTTTAGTTGTTTCGTCAATTACGTTTGAGAATAAGTGTGGTTCATACATCATGAGGTATGCATTGGTATTTTTGGAATCAGTAATATAATTAGGTTATCTAGTGGTTTCCACATGGAAACCAAATTCAAAACATGGAATGGGGGGAGGATAGTGGTTATGCCTTATAGTGGTGGACACCTTATGAGACACAGTAACATTATGGTGTGAGAGGACATGACATAGTTTGAGAAGTAAATTTTGAAATTCTCTTTGGAAGGACACAGATCTGTGTCAAAATTTCCTTTTTAATTACGACATATTTTTTCATAGTAGGACCTATTTGTGATGGATTCCATTACATATAATACTATTATAAATGGATAATTACATATTAATTAGTCTTTCCTGAAAAAAAATATAATCTATAAAGGGAATATATAGCTCCTCCATACCACTCGATTCTCTAATTATTTTTACAAATGATACAATCTATAATATTTTTATAGGATTATGGACTTCACTTCATTTATTATAAATAGAACTAATTTTGGAGTTTGATGATTTTAATTATAATAAAATTGCCAATTTCTAGGTATTTTTAAACAATTTATTTAGTATTTGTTAAATTTATTGATTTAAATTTATTTATATAAATTATTTTTAGTTAATTTAAATTATTAAAATTTCATTAAATTATTATATTTTAATATTAATTTTTTTATAATTAATTAATTTTTAAATTATTATTTTAATTAATTAATAATAACCGTAAAAAATTACTAATAAATAGAAATAATTAGTAATAATTGTTATGAAATATAAATAATTCTAATATTTTTTATAAAAAAAATTAATTTTTTTTTTTGTTATAAATAATCAGTATTATATATTAGAAACTTATAAGATAAATAGATAATAAAAAATTAAACAAAAATTTGATAATAAGATAAAAATATTAATTGGTAATAATTAGAAAACAATAAATATTAGAAATATTGTAAGTATTAGTAAAAATTAATAATGATTTGTAATAATTAGTAATAATTTTTAATCATTAGTAATTAAAATATTAGTTAGTAATAATAGGTAAGAATATAAATACCAAGAATTATAAAATTTATCCAAAAATTTATTAGACAAAAATATAAAAAATATTCACAATTTGTAAAAATTAAATAAAATATTTTAATTTGTGATAATTAGTAAAAAAAATATAAAAAAATATATATTAATTAGTAATAACAATCTATAATTAGTTATAATTGGTAATACTTATTTATGAATAGTAATTGTTAGTGAATAAAAATTCAAAAATTGTTATAAATATTAAAAATAATTAATAATTCGAAATAATTATTAATAATTATTAATTATTATTATTATTTAGTATTAATTGTTTATACTTAATAATAATTAGTAAATAATAGTAACCATTAGTATTAATTAATAAAAAATTGTAGTAATTAGGAATAATAAGTAATAATTAATAATGATTAGTAAAAACTATTAACAATTAGTTTCAATTAATATATATTAAGAATAATTAGAAATAAATAATAATAATTGTAAAAACTATTAAAAATAGTAATAATTACTTTAAATAACTAAAAATAATAAATATTACTAAAACTAGTAGAAGTTAGTAAAAAATTGTAATATTTAGTTTGAAATATTAAAAATTACTGAAATCATTAATAATTTTTAATACAATATAAATAATTAGACACAATATGATATAATATGATATAATTAAAAATAATTTTTAGTTATTATTAATAATTTGTAAAAAATATAATAAATTTAGTTATAATTAGTATCCCTTAATAATAATGAATAATGTTGTCTGTTTAAAAGTATTGCATCCAAAAGAAATAAATTTTTACATTTATGAAATGGTGAATGAAATAATTTATTTTTCATCTTGGATAGGATTACATAATGATATTTAAATGTCATTTTCTATATATTGATCACGTGATGAGCATTCATCGATAAATTGAAATCATTGACATTAAAAATAATATTTTATTTACATAAAATCGACAATTTCTGTTCGCAAGTGAAGAACATAGTGTTTATTATATAAATTAACGTGATCCATTGATAGATTTAATTAAAAATTTAAGTGTAATTAAAATAGAATTTCATAGAAGATTGCTTATTGATAATGAAAAGGTTTTTTTCAAATAGTACAACATTGGAATTTTTCAATAGACATCAGTAAATACATTTTTACTCAATGAGATATAGATGTTGATAATGAATCCCATTTGTTAATGGTTGATGGGTATGATAATATAAATGTTGTAACAAATGAATTTGATATAATAAAGGTGGATGAAATTAAATCTCATATGGAAATTTATGATGCTACGGAAGAATAAGAAGGAATTAATACCAACGAATATGATGAAGAAGATGAATATTTATGTATTACATTCTATAATATAAATTTTTGTGTTTTTTTTATTTGATGACCATATTAACAATTATTTCCCAGTGAAAATATTTTTTACTAATGGTTAGAGATGGTATCAATGAGAAATTTTGATCCCTTATTTATTTATTTTTTCACAATGATCATATCGGTGACTCATCATCGGATATATAAGATGAGGTCACTACCCTATCGATTTGGAGGAGATGCATCCAAATCCAATTTATGACATCCAAAACTAGTTTTGATTTGTATTTGTATTTTTTATTTTATCCACACATATAGAGAAATAAAAAATGGGGCATTTTACATTATATTAATTAATTTTTAATGTAATTTTTTTTGATTATATGTTGTTTTTTTCGTTGTTTTTTTATTCCATTATTAGGCGAAGTGGTAAGAATCTAAGAAATTACTTTTCTAGAGCATGGATTTTAAGGGATGATGTTTCAAAATATGTTCATCATCACTTGTTCAGTCATAGTCTAGTATATAATTAAGTAATATTTCTTTTTTCAAAAAAATATTTAGTTATTATCATGATTTTATTAATTTCTATAGGTTTTATGGTTTCCAGTCAATGGGATTAAGTGAACCATTAACTAGGAGGATTGAGGGATTATCATGTTCAAGAATTATTAAAAAATTTCAACATAATTATATAAAGAGATCCATAAATTATTCTTCTATTATAAATTTAAATTTCTCTAACTTATTTTATTGACATAAAAAAAACTCATCCCAGTATTGGGATGGATTTTCTTCCAATTAATCTAGGAGATACCTTTTAGAGGATTTCATCACTCAGTTAAAAAAACTGTGTGTGAATGGATTTTATACACAGAGAAGATATTCAGGCATTTAATAATCATTGACGACATATTGATAGAAATTTTGTTTTGTAATTATTATATAAATATAATGTAGAACGTTTATACTGTATTTATTTAGTTCTTTGTGTATCCTTCTATAAAAGAGATTTATATGTACAAGTGAATGTACACTGATCCAACTACAAGGTAATTTATGGGTGATTAATTTTTTTACATAATGGTTAGTGTTTTTTAAGTCTTTAAAATTAAATTAAATTATTTTCTTAAACTATTTTAATTTATAATTGAATTTGAAGAATATGTATGAGTCCATTACTTTTCATTCCTGAATGAGTAATGATTGGATTGTAACTACCCAACCTGATCAATTGGTTCTGAGTCATGGCGCGACATGACCAAAATGAATGTCACCCCTTATAAATGATAATATTGATTACTATAGTGGGACAATGTCTATATGTTGGGACACTATACACAATGTTTCAAACACATATAAAGAAATAAACAATATAATAAATTATAATAGTAACATTTTGAACTAATATATGGAATACATGATATAATAAATGAAAAATAAACAAGTGGTCTATGATATTGGTAAATCGTGTAAATAAAAATAGCATCAAACATAAGGCCTAAACTCCATAGATAATTTAATATATACCCCAAATATACCTACTAAAATTTACAACAATGTTCCCATTCCCAACATCGTATCCCACAACATGTAATCTATAATTTCATTTAAATTCTCAAGTAGGTTGTGGGTAAAGACTTGTATGGACACCCCCAAAATCCCTTGAAACTGTTGTATAAAATATAGAAGTTCATTCCATGATATCAAAAAATTATGATATAAAAACAACAATATATCAAATTATTGAAAAATATATATGTCGAATTTTTAGGGGAATAACCTACCTACTTCAGCACTATACTGAAAAAAACCTCTATGGATATACTAACACATTCCTCCCTCAGGATAGTCAAAAAAATTTGATAACACATCCCTTAGTTTGTAAAGACCAAATCATGTCGACATCACTCCAAAAACATCTATCTTAATGAATGTCCCTATAGGCCCACTAAATGATTTTTAGGGATGATAGAGGCATCACATATGATACATGAAGAAAATGAAAAATTAAAAATTCATTTCAATCATATAGTATCATCATCAATACCATATATATTAAAAAAACAATCATATGTCTTTTCTATAGACACACACGCCTCATGTGATCAATCATCGTACATAAGTTTCTTAACAAAACACACACACATCAATAATCATTCCTATATACAATATAAGTTATGTGTGAAATATATGTACATTAAACCTTATTATAAACAATGTTCTAGTAACAAGGGTCATTAATTGGGTCTAATTTCTCTAATAAGAGACATCCCCTAGTGAACTATGTATTTATTAGAATTACAGTCTTCATAAAAATATAAAATTCTTAAAATTTCTAATTAGATATGAATAAAACACCTCACATAATTTGGAAACAAACCTAGGTTTTAATTTCCACTCATCGAAATGAACAAAAAATTAATGACAGTACATCAATTTGATTAGTATCAGAGAAGACATAAAAGAGGTAATTTGAAAATAATAATAATAAAAATAATATTAATACTAATATTAATAATAATAGATATAATAATAGAGAGGGAGAGCTGGAGATTGTATTTAGGGGAATTATAGAGGCATGAGGGATGGGATGGAATTCCCTAGATGGTAAGTACAACTGCCTTCAGACCATTTATAAAAATGTTCAACCATTTTCATTATTATATTCTATTAATCATTAATTTCTACCTCTATCCCCTCATGGATTACCCGTATGAACATTAATTTTTCATATTCCATGCCCCAACCCTCCTTCCCATCCATTAATTAATTATTTCCTCATTTATTATTTCACATCTATCTCATTTATCATTATTTCACTACTTAATTTATTTTTCACTCACCTTAATAGTCATGGGACACCACAACACTTCATGAATTTTTTTAACTCTCTCTAGAACACATTTATTTTTTCATTAAATATACATTAAAATTCATATATATATATTTGAATTATATAAATACAAACACGTACAAAAATATATATACACTTTAATATACATATATACACCCACAAACACTAACAATTATATATAACCCTTATTTATACTCTTTATATATATAAATACACACTCACATATACATATTGAACAGATATATGTATCCACTATATATATATATACATCATATATATAATCACCCAAATATATATATATATATATATATATAAATATATATAAATGCACACACACACAACTATATATACATATATAATTAACCCATATAATTATTCACATTTTAATTTATCACATACAAAAATTATTTTCCAATATTAAGAATAATAAACATATAATTTTTATTATTTAATCTCCCTCGTTATTAAAACCATAAAAATTCAATAATAAAATTATTTATATTCTGATAACAGATTAATTATTTTTATTAATAAAACAAATTCATTTATTTATCACAATTAATAAAATCACAATTATTAAAATGACCACCAATAAATATCCTCCAAACTTGTATTTACACCATAATAATAATATTAATTATTCTTGTGCATTCTCATTTCATTTTTTTCATTAACTGAAATAATAATAATAAAACAATTATTATTGTTTCTAACTTCCCAATAAATATTTATATATAACATAATATTTTTAGTTAAAAAATTAAAAATAATTAGTTAAATTTCTTCTACAACATATATAATTAATTTTTAATTAATAAATTAAACATAAAATTAAAAAATAATGAAAATGGTTGTTAAAATATCCCCACCATACTTCTTGTTTTTCTTACGAAAATCTTGAGATCATGTATTTAATACTCCCCAACATCATAAATACTATATAAAAATTAAATAACTTTTAAAAAACCATTACATTTTAATTTCATTTAAACTCATTGAGACCACCACATATAAAAAGTGACAACCTAAATAGAATTATCCAATAAATCCAATTGATTTGAGGAATATGCATGGTTTAATAAATAAAATATTTAGAGAGCTCAAAAGGAGACATTTGAAGATTCAATCACACAAAACACTTCCCCTATATTAATATATTATGTTCATATTATCAATATCTAGAAATTAATAACATCTAAAGATAAAAAACTATTAAAAGAATACAACTTGAGAAAATAAAATAACACAATAATATTTCACCAAATTACATATAAAAATTTCAACAGTCAATTAATTATTTTGTATTTATCTAGTAAATGAAACATGTATTTTTTCATGTGAACCTACCTGTTATGAATGATGCATTAAAACACACAAAAATCCATAAATCAGTCATCAAAATCATTTTTGTACACCTTTGATAATTTATCAAGGAAACAATAAATAAAAAAACATATATTCTAATTTTAGTGAAACAAAATGGTATACTATTTAATAATGGTTAGGAACGGACGTTGTTCTCCTTCCTATGTTTCAACCATCAAATATCTTGCCTACCCTATCCAAAATAAAAGAAATTTTAAAATACAAGTCATAAAATTAGAGTACTATGATACCATTTTGTAACAATCGGGCCCAATCCCCCATGTCTATGTTTGGTGCGACTTGGCTTTAGGTGGGCATTCCCATATGCAATAGAATATCAACTAATAGTAATGGAAAAATTCTGTCAATGGGGAGACAATACAATCAATAACATGTCATTTCTGAAATAAATATAAAATATAATACATAATCATATTAACCTAAATAAGTAAAAGATGGAATAAATGATATAAAAAAAATTAAATAAGGATCCATAATATAGATAAAGCTATTAAATACAAGTATAAACATAAATCCTACTGAAATTGTGTCATGATCAGATACAATTGATAGTGGTGTTCCATGCCGCCTCACCACTACAATAATATATATCATTTCAAGTTTATTTATTTAAACATTCTCTAGAATTTTAATGAATTGTGTAGTCTTTGTAAAATAATCCACCAAAACCTATATATAATTTTTTCCTCTTGATTTCATATGAATATTAGTTACATTTTCCATGGAGACATTTTACCATTTCTATTTAGGTAAGGGTAATGGTTGCATCATCCCCTTTTATTTTTTCCTTTACCATTTAACTTGTTGACATACAAGACTTCTTGTCGTATATTCCCTGATTTACATTTAAATATTTCCCCACCAATAGTTCTCTTCCAGATCAAGATATGTCTGTATGATTTTTATATGGATGGAGAAAGTTGAACAATGTGTATCATTCAACGGTTCCTTCTTTAAGATATTATTTATTGGTACAAATATCCATGACCAAAATCTCACAACTCTTTTTTCATTAGAATTGGACCCCAATGATTTTCCTTTTCTTATAGTTTTCAATTTTTTATTTATTCATACATCATCTATTTGATTATACTTTATCTTATATAGAATGTATGGTTGAGAAATAATTTGAGAAACTATTTATTATGTTCATTCCTTTATGACTCCCATGTCCACACTTTTCTTTATATAAGAATATTGAATCCATATCAATTATGATCAATGATAGATTTTTGGGATACTATCAACTTATAGAGTCTTACACATTATACTATTTCCCAATATAGAAGTGAAATGATTAGTCATAGACATTGATCATCTCTAACCATATTCTTTGGCACATATTCATATCTTTTTGTGTTAATATATACTTGACGACTTCCTAATACATATACATTACACACATCTCCCCCAAGAAGATAATGCCACCATATTTTCAATGAGAATATAATCGTATTCAGCTCCATATCATTCGTTGGTTAATTGAGTTAATCATCATTAAACTACCTTAAATTATAGGCTATGAATTTTTAATCCTATATTAAGAGACATCCCAATACATTCTTAAATAATATCTCTAAAGGTCATAAATATTTATTCACTTGTGGGTAGTTTTTGAAGATTTTATACGATAATACTCTTCTTTAGATTCCTTGAATCTATCTTTGCATTCATAATTCCATGAAATATTGACTCAATTCCATGTTATTTTAGTTATATGGTTTGTAATTCATAAGAAATTAATCATAAATCGGTGATAATACTAAGATAATCCCAGAAAACTATGGATACATGTCATAGATGATGGCCTCTATAATCAATCAATTGAATCTATCTTATAGGGTCCACATATATTCCATTTCTAGTTAAGATATTCCCCATGAATTAAATTTCCTTGAAAGAAAAATCACATTTTTTGTACTTGGTATAAATCTTCTATTTTCTAATGATCATTTGGACAGTATTCATATGATCCCAATGCTCCTCCTTGGTTTTTGAGAATATTTTAATATCCTATAAAAATAGTACCAAAAAAATTTCAAGATAATATCTAAAGGCTCTATTAGTCATGTCCATGAATATTTCCTTATTATTAGTGAGTTTGAATGGCATTACTATGAAATAACAGTCCTCGTAACATATACAAAAATAAGTCTTGGGGATATCCACATTCTCAACCTAACTTGGTAATACCCCAACAAAATATCCAACATAGAGAATCATTGTGACATATATTGATAATAAAATAACTAATAAATCAATGTATGTGGATATGTTTTTTTATCCTGATCTTTTTGATCTCCTAATAATAAATGAAAAGACGTGTTGAATAGTCCTTCTTGAAGAAGTGGACTGGTGGACCCCATGGTGAATCACATGGGCATATGAAACCTTTATCCATATTCTCCATCATTTGTTTCTTGAAATCCTAACGTTACACAATAAAAATTATTACAAGACTACAATATTATTGTAACACCCTAGGTAAACATTTGATTGATAATTCAACCTCTTGAGAATGAAGAGTATTATGAAATTCCTTAGGAAACATATTATTGTATCCCATCCCAATTCTCATGTCATAATGGATGTTTTTTTATTTAGAAACAATAATTTTACGTAGATACTTTATCTCATTATGAAATAATTTACATTATTGATATACTGGTGATAAAAATGTTTCATCCCCATTATTTAACTTATATAAAATCAAATGACAGTACTAAATATGGAGAATGATTCCCATTTCATAGAAATTTATGTTGCCTCTATTTAGTTAATTCAAATCCATACCCATAATTTAATAAAATTCAATCAATGTGAGTATTAATTTATCTAATAGGAATTTTATCCCATAAAATTTGACAGGGGAGGAGTTTTATACTTAGGATGAAAGAATTTCACCATTTTTCATTTTCACCAATATCTTTAATTCAATTATATGTGGTGGGGTATGAATAGTTCTAATAAACATTGATGAAATTTTTTATTCCATTGAACCAAAATAAAAAAGTATGTTTTCTTTCTTGATTTAATAAATAGTATACATGTTTCCTCTTCTTTATTGGGATCCACCACAATAGTTGAGATGGAACAATATCCCCCTTTCTATCTTGGAGGTTGTGGTGGTATCTAATGATCCTTTTATTAATACATTTCTTTGCAATGGTTCCTAGATCATTAAAGTTGAATCAATGAACAATAAACATAGATTTGACTTGATCATTCCATTCCTATAACACATTAGTGGGTTTATCCTATTGTAAATCACTATATAGGAGTCCTTCCTTCCAATAACTAAATAATTTCCTATCCCTCCTAATATTATTTAAGGGGTGCTTCTTTCCAAAAATTGATAAGTGGGATGTTGATATTTCTTGGAACCAATAGATTTATCCACCTGATCACTAGAATTAAACCCCACCTTCCTATTCTTGTCTTCATGATACCCTTGATATTCAACAATCTATATTTCTACTTTGTGGTGACATCATAAAAATTATTTATAGCTATCAAATTCATATAGGTTCGGTGATTTTAATTTAATAGGGTTTATCCCAATAAACAACTAGTAAACCTTGAATTTGGGGGTAACAGAAAAATTAGAGGCATACCATGAAAGTATTGTGAAGTTTGTATCATACAACTTGATAGATTTATCATCTTTTTTGTAGAGGTAAATTAAATACCTTTCAATTTTATGTTAAAGAGTTTGAGGAAAATATTTATAATTTTTTCCATATTTCCATCCACCCACTTGTATTCCTCAAGCATCGTATTATTGATCAATGATTTATCAGCTTCTACCTCCATTCATTAAATATTCTGTAGAATCTTTTCATGCTTATATCATTGAAGGATAAATAATATCCTCTCAAAGGATTTGATCAATTCTTATATATTTTGGAATTAGATAATCTGATTAAATTTGGAGTCCTTTGTCACATAAATATCTAAATTACTAATTTAATTTATTTTGGGGATTTGGAAACTCATCCTCATATAGGTTTCAATTTTTAAAATGAGTCATCCAAGATATTACCATACAATATTTCATGACCCTCTCTCCCATTGAAATATGAATTTTATTGGGGAAGTCATCACATTCCACATCACATTTGTTGTTTACCTAATTCCTCATATATCCATCCATTGAATAGAAAAATGGTAAAATATGGGATCAGTATTTTTAAACTATGAAACACATAAAAAAAGCTTAAATGAAATTAAAGAGGTAACCTATAAATTACATTTATTTCTTTAACATTATAATTTCTAGGATTCTATATATATTACCCATGATCTATTTCCTATCATAGACTCTTATGGAAATTTTTTCCATCAATAAGTGTCTATAATGATATTCTATATTTACTAATATATTTTCCCTAGGATTTTGAAACTAGGTGTTATTAAAGACTTTTTGTTATTCACCAGTTCCTGGTCGATTCTAGCTAAACACAGTGTTTTCAGGTTTTACAACATTGTATATTTGTCCCAGAGCTACATCCACACATTGTATCTTGGTAGGGATGTATTTTATTTAGTAACCACTTACTATATACATACAAATATATGGTGACATATTCTTATAGTTAGTCATATCCAAAAAATTTCAATAATTTTTAAATACTAATCAAAATAATAAATACAATTTTTCTCCAATACATACTTTAACAACCCTACTCATTTATCCAACATTAATACATCATTTATTACATAATATTAAACATAATAAAACCTAGGAGATCAAGAGGTGTAATGTATTTAGGATTTTTGGACATTACATAACTCCATAAAACATGGAAAAATTATATTTATTGAAAAATTCTTTAACATGATTTCTCTTAAAAACAAATAGATTAACCTGGAAATATACAAAAGAAATGTGTGAGCTATAAAGCCTGATAAGTTAATAATAATTTAATAACATGAATAATGTAATAAATTTAGAAAATAGTTATATCAATGGGTAATAAAATTAGTGATAATAAAAAATTTGAACAACGAGGAATCATATAGAATGATAACCCAATCTCCCCATAAGAAATGTGGGAACTAAAAACACAACATAATAAACATATGACATGGATAAATTCCATAACATCATATTGGAAAAAGTCCCATAAGGGATTAGGATCACTCTCCAATCCATTTCATTATATCTCATGAGACTAAAACATTGGACAATGCATGATAGTGCTATATAATTCTAGGTGATCCCATCACATTCATATCATTATCTTTCTTAAGTGTTCCACATATATCATAAAACATGGAGTCCTTAATCATCATATTTTCTTCAAAGATCATGTATTTATGGAATAAATAAATATTTTTACCCAATAAATTAATATTATATTCATAAAAGGTGAACACCCTTTAACAGAAATTGGTACATGTAATCACGAAACTCTTGATTGGAATGGAAAATCACTGTAGGATTTTGAAAACATAATATTGTTTCATAAAGATTCATATATTTGGTTCATGAGATAGAAAGCAGTCTATCATTATTTGGAAATAATATGTACTTTAATATGTACATGGAAAAATATATCCCATCATTAATAAATGGATATATATGTCATAATACCATGAATAATCTTCGTTAATGAGGAGTAGGTGAGGACCCTTACTCAATTTTGGTATGGTGATAGGTGTACATAAATGATCATGGGAGTGGTTAATTATTTTGGATGTGGTATATAATATATTTCCAATAATAAAAATATTAGAAGGGATGTTGAACAATATAACCCAATGAATAAATAAATTAATTAAGATGGATAACATAAAATAGGTACATGAATACAAAGTAGAGTGAAACATCCCTTATGTTGAGAGGGTCATTCCAAATGCCAGGGAAGGATTTTGGAGTGCTCGGGGGCACAATTGGTGAACTCTATAGAGGTATGAAAAATGTAATTACATTATCAAAATATTTTTAGATAAGAGAAATAGGAACTTAACTGGGTTTATAAGGGAAATGATTGGGGATTTATTTATTATTTCTCAAATTTATATTTTTTAATATTTATAATAAAATAAGAAAAAACAAAAACCATCCAATTGTTTATGCACATGGATTATTCCAAATGGGAGTCTATTTCATTATTTTATATGTAAAATGACATAAATTAACAAAATAATACCGTTTATTATGTGAATGAGAGTCATTCTATTAAAGAAATAGTTTGAACTCCATAAAATATATTAATGGTTTTTTAGGATTCACATAGGAGTTATAAAATTAATAAAATAAACATAAAATATAATTATTTTAAATATAAACCCATTATTGTTTTATGGATTCTCCTTATGGTATTTGTAAAATTATTTTGGGTCATTATTATGTCATAACACACACTATCTATTTATTCCATATTTAATTTATACATGAAAATTTAGATGTCTTAAAATATTGTGAAAATTAATCTTTGGATAATTTTAATTTTTTGATTACAAAAATTATATTAATTTTGTCTAAATTATTTTCTAAATATTTAAACATACTATGTGAAGTTAATATTTAGAATTTAATGAGAAATGTTGGTATTTTTACACCAATATTCTGCGAACCCATATAAAAATTATATGCTCATTCATATAGGATAAAAATTATTTAATAATAATATTATATTAAAATTTTATTTATTTCGAAAAGAACAAACTAATAAAAATAAATTATTTAAATTAATTTGAATATTACAAAAAAATATTATTTGTGTATTATTTTATCAAAATGAATTCATTTATAATTCGAAGAAAATATACTAATTATTTTTAAAAAAATAATATAAATACTCATAATTTTTGGGTCATGATAAATATCCATTAAATACACTATTAAACTCCCTAATGGTAATATGTTCCACTATGAGACCTTCTCGGATTGGTTTTTAATATATGGTTTGGTCCATGACCATGATATTCTAGATCTTCTCCCATAAACTATTTCTCACATGCTTTAGTTGTTGGATCATAGTTTCTGATTGGTCATGGTAAAATATTGTGATGTTATCCCCCAACAATCCCTAATTAATGGGATTAATATGGTATTATAGTATTGGTTAAGGTCAGAAATTACATTATCTATGTAAATTAGATTTATTAAAAACCTATATTTGAATAAATCAAGTCATAACAGTTCTATTTTTATACCACGAATTGTAAATAAAATTAACAATATTATAAATAAAAAATGATATAATAAGACCAAATAGGTTAATGTGTATTCTACAACCATATTACAAAACAATACATGTAATTAAATAACAAATATAATTTTATTTATATGTGTTTGGGTTGTTACATGTGGTATAATATGTGCTGTGAGAATGGGTAAGAGAAAATTTCCTAAGTGATCGGATGATGTTTTGGTTGTCACGTGCCTCATATTTTTTTAACTCATGTAAATTTATAAATAAGTTTCATGGTTTGGTGTTTGTTATTAATATTTTTATTATTTTTTTTTATAAATTATTATTTCCCCACAATTAATTATAATCAAATTTTTTTGAAAATGTAATCAATTTTTTTATAGATAATAATTTTTTGAAATGAAAAATGATACATTATTAAATTATTTTACCTTAATATTATCTTTTTATCATAAATTATATAAAAAATTTATATACTTCCAATGTAAGGTTTTTTATGTATATTTTTCAATAATATTTTTCTTTATGGATTTAGTAAAAAAATTCCAAGCATGGAAATCCCAAAAGGGACAGTCCTTCAACAACATAAGGGGTCCTATGTTATACCCTATTGTAGGGAAGACCAAAGAACCCACCCATGGTGGAATGTGTAAATCTGAGCTCCTTCAGAGTGTAGTAAGTTGTCATTAGGTGCACATGATGACCGCTAGGTGCACATAGTGGTGCACAAGGGGGAGGGGAGGTAACCCCCCATTTTTTAGATTGTAACTATTTTGAGAGCTAAACCTGGTGTTAGCTCGAACATTTAGTGGAATTGCCTGATTAATATATTGTAGTACTAGAGCTCTCAAGTCCAATGTAGGATAAACAAAATGTACTCACTATTAGTGTGTTCTAAAAGACACAAACAGGACAACAACCATTCAATCAAGGACATCTTCGCCACTGAATGGATCATACATATTTCTTATTCAATGGGATTCATCATAAACATATATCCCTTAAACATTATTATTTATGATATCATATCAAACATTAGTATGATAACCGACCATCTCCTCTCATTAATCCAAAGGATTGATCGATCTAAACACATGCATCCAACTTCATCATGCATGCATGTTGAACTTTTGAAGAATAGTAATAATATATAATTTCATCACATGAAAATGAATCGATGGTAGATTATCACATTAATGATCACATCATATACTATTTGAAAATTTTATATTGACGAACTACTACATTGAGAAAATAATGTTCCAGAAACCTCCATCAACATCAATGAATCACTTCTATGATCCACTGAAATTAGTATCATATGAAGTTTTCTAAAATAGTCATCCAATCAACCTGCTTCATGGATGCACCATAAACTGACAGTGTCACCACCATGTGTATGTGTGGTGGTATCATCTTCCATTAAATAATAGTATTTCACTCCACTTATCATGGTCTCATCTCTTAATTATTGTGCATATTACATAGTTTAATGATGGTAGTATAAACCTATTTTCATGGTAGCATGTACATGAATCAATTGTTGTGTCATCAACTTCTTGACAACATGATGTTTTGACGTCTATTTCATATCAATTATTACTAATCATATGCATTGGTATACCTTTTTATTTAATGTAGATCCCTATGTCTGACCATTCTCCAGCATTTTTGGTAGATCAATGTGATTGTAAAAACATCATTCTACCTCTAGTGATTTATTTTTTATACTGTTAATTAATATTTTCCCAAATTATAACCGATAATATTTAAAATATACTAATTGAGGTAAATATTTTTAATTTCTATTTTATGTTTTATATATATCTAAAGAATAATTAAAAATTGTGTTTGTAAATATTTAGCATATTTTAGGCATATACACACATTTAGTATATTGAACAATCTTTTATGAGTACTAAAATTATATTAAAATTAACGATTATTAGTTTTATTTTAATTGTTTTATAAATTTTCTTATATATGTGTTTTCTAATGATCATACTAGAAGATTTATATTGTTATTTCCTAGAGAGTAATGTTATGAATAATTTCATTGAAATTTTTTGGGGTTATTCAAATTATATGTTACTATAATATTATATTTTTATGCACATACTCATGGATCATATTTATTGGATATCGTGATAATATGAGTTTATATTTTATTTAATAAATCCTAATTAGTCTGTTGACACACAATCAAGGGACAAAACAACTTCCTAATTTTTTTTAGAAAAAACATCATTACATACATGCAATAGATTTTCCTACTACAATTTTTATCATGAAATGCTTCATTATTTTTATCCTTTATGAGATAATGACACATTTTAAACCATACAATCCTTTACTACAGAGGTGATCATGATCATTGGTCTTCATCATCTTTATCGTCTTATATTTTTACTATTTCTTCCTCATCGTGTTTTATTTCCATTATTAGTTTTTAAATTTTTTTATAGTCTATGATTTTACTAGTCAAAACATGGTCATTTTTACTTGTTATTATACCACCCAAAAGAGGTTTTTGGTTTTGAATTCTATTGAAATTATGGCTCTGAATATATTATAGACTCTTGAAAAATGTCTGTGTAGTTACTCCATGTATTTGTAAAATTCAGAGTCTGTAACAGATATAACTCATATAAAAGAATTATTTTTAATGGGTACCAATATTATCTCATTGCAGAGAATGTTTATGAATATACTAGGATCATAGTGATTCAAAACACTATAAACTATATTTTTTGGTATGTTTTATTTACACTAAAAAATCCATCTTGAACACATCACTCACTTGTGATTAATTAATTAATAAATACTTATTTTTTCATTTAAATTTTTAAATGACTACCTTCCAAAAGGTAGTTTTTATTTCTTTCAAATATGATCCTGTAATTGGATTTAGTTCCTTGTCTTATATTATTTTGTATCTTAGTATTTTTTAAACCTTCATTATATAGTCATCTTGTTTATTTTTGACATTTTAATAACCAAATTATCAATGAAAAAATGGTCTAATGAATAAAATTTTAGTTCTGTAAGATAGTCGGTGTTGAGGAAAATGATGGATGGATTATAATGAAACTCTCACTGATAGATGTAAGTGACTAAGGATACTATAATTAATGAATGTAATCCTACCTAAAATAACCAAATATTGATATTTAACCATCTTGGTGAAGTCATATGATCTATAAATGTTGATCTATGGACCCTTGTTTGTAATGACAAGGTCAATTATGTTTTGAATTATAAAGTTTAATATATTTTATACTCTATGATAAGTAGAATTGATTATTTTTATGTTTCTTTATTAAAGACATGTCATTTAATTTGAAGAATACCTCAAGTCACTCACTGTGGGACAAAAAGATCAATAGAACCATGCTAGGAATTATAAGAGTAGAATAAAAGTACATCATGATGGGAGATAAAATATAGTTGAATCAAAAGCTTCATCAGTATACAAGTATTTTAAATTGTATGAGTTCTCTTGATGATGTATTGGAAAATAGATATCAAGATGAAATAGTTATTATAGCTCAACAAAAAGTATTTCTAACAAAGAAGGTGTCCATCGATGAGAGTATGAATATTAAAGAGTATACCATAAATGAACTAAAAGATTCATTGTTTTTGTATGAGTTAGTTTTGAAAAACATCATTAATGGTGTGTCTAAAAATAAAATAGTCATTTCTTTTTGGTAAAATATTATTTAAATGTCTACCAATTGAAAATATTTTCTCCAGAAAAGTGACAAGGAGATGGATTTTAATAAAATAGAGTTTTTTCAATTTCATGAAAATTAATGGTGGTAAGAGGTAATTTAGAAAAAAAATTGAATAAGCGTATAATAAAGGTGCTTTAAATAATAAGGATGATGTTTCCGAATTATCCTATTATGAGTGTAGTAATAATTGAAAAATCATGACAGAATATCCAAAACGCAATCATCCAAATAAATACATTGATGAAAGTAGAAAATAAATTAAATATTTATTTAGTGGACCAGACCTCTCAGATTGTTTTGACTCATGTAGTGATTTTAGAAGTGATCATGAGACGTGGATCCTTTCTCTGATGGGTGTATAGTTTGTGGTAACTATTTCATATTTCACTACATTATTTACTCTTGAAAATTTACATCAAAATACAATTTATAAATATGACAAAAAATAATTCTGATTCATATCTTGATTTTGATTCTATTACTACAAAATTAAAAAAAATCTTCTATAAAATTTGGAATTGAGTAAATAGGGTTTCAATATAATTGAAAATTATATCTATATATAAATAATATATAATAAATTTATTAAATGGACTGAGAATGTAAAAAATGTTTATGTAGTAATTTTACTTATTTTGTACCCTATAATAAAAAATATAAATAGAATTATGATTCTGAAATGTTGATACTAAAATTGGAAAATGAAAGACATAATGAAATTTTTTAAGTGAATGATAAAAATAAATATCTAACATTTAAATATATTTTTGGAGATTGAACTCATATTAATAATGATTATATGAAACCTTAGTAAAACATTATAAAACAGAGAAACACAACTTTTGGATCTAATGTGAAAGTGTATATTAATTTAGAGACTTTGAAAAGGGAAATATGAATTTGATAAAGTATTTTGTTTATCTAAAAGATACTTTTTCTAAATTTGTTCCTTATATATAAAATTATGATAAAATTATTTCATTTATGAAACTAAACACCGATAAAATTATTTTGGTTATGATATATTATCTCTAGGGATGGATAAAAATAAAATATTAAATCTCTATCTGGAAGTATTTCTAGTGTAACCTATTTTAAATGTACAATTAAAGGGTATTATTCTAAAGAAAGTTCACTGAGATTTAAAAAATCATTTTTTAATATAATGAAATTTGTTTTAATTTATTTATTTTCAAAACACTCCACTAAAAAATATTTTAAATCCATTTCAGTTCCAAAATATTATGGTAATAATCCTTTTGGACCCAAGAAAGAATATCTAAAAAAATATTTATCTTTTTATTATTATTAGAAATATACATTAAAGACTCAAGGACTCATCATATTTATACACTGGATACTATAGGCACATGACCTGTAATATTTCTAAATTTCTATCTTTCAATTCATGTGATGGTGGCCAAGTAACATTTGGAGACAACTCTAATGGATTCATTAAATGTATTTTTTATGTTGGTTTTTCTAAAAATATTATTATTTCAAAAATATATTTTTTAGATTATTTGAATCAAAATCTACTAATTATATCATTTCCCTCTTAGTGATATATTAAATGTTATATTTGAATATGATAATTGTGTAGATATGAAAAATAAAAATTATATATTTTATGTAAATAGAAAAAATAATGTTTGTACTATTGATCTTAATTATCATAAAAAAATGGATTTGTGTGTAAATTATATTGAAGAACATCAATTTTGTTGGAATTGGATGATTTGGAATGAAAAATTCAGACTATTATATAAACTATCCAAGGATGAGTAAGTTTTGAATACATACAAGTAAGTAATTTTTGTAGGATTCCTCCTTAAATGGTAAAAAACATAAAGAATTATTTTAAATGAGTAAATAATGATAGTACTATTAGAATATTATAACTATTAAATATTGACTTATTTGGACCTATACAAACTACAATTTTTTTGTATGAAATATATTTATATTTTTAATCATGTATTATTACATTGAATTTATCTATATTTTTTTCTATCACATAAAAATTAAACTTTTACTAAATTATATGATTTTATTGATCTTATTAAAAAATAAAGAATCATTCAAACACCAACTTCACAGGTGATAGAGGTGGTGAATTGTTTAATTTTTTATTTCATAATTTGGTTGAACAAAATATATATAAACATTATTTTTCAGCTCAGAGGACACCAAAAAAATTATGGGTTTGAAATTAAAAACAAATCTATAAATTAAATGTTTATATTAATACCTAATGAATTTTATGTGCCTTGATATTTTTTTGTAGAAGTATTAAATTTATATATTCATTTTTTGAATAGATTATCTATTAGATCATTTTTAAATATAACGATGTCATGACATGACCCTAACTAGGATCGACCTATAATTATCCCAAGCCCACCACCTTATACTTGGTGGTGGAAACCAGAAGATTAAGGAATACCCTAAATGAGAGGCCTTTTTCCTAATCTACTTTAGTAACAAACTCGACCATCCCAATTTAGTAGGGGATAAACATAAGATTAAAATGTTGTGATTTCTAAAATTTCAACAATGCATGCAAAACCCCTAGGTTGTAAAAGTGTACAACTATGCAACACAAAATGTAAAGGGGGAAAATAAGCTCAAAATTTGAAATTTGATCCCACATAACAAAATTTTAGAGGAATGGTTCTAAGATATCCGAACTATTGATCTACAAGATCAAATCATCGTATGTGTTTCAATGCAAGAAATATACCATAACTCCCTTATTTTAATTTCTGACCTATTCATTTTCTACATAATTCATGACAAGTGTGGGAAAATCCCATAGAGGAGAGAGTATTTAATTACCTATTTGATGCCCCAAAATATTAATTGGGAGATATAAGAGACATGATAGGAATAAATAGTAAATATATTAAATAGAAGCACCAGAGTGAATAAAATCCAACAAATGTATATAGGTAGATATATATATGCTCGAACAAAGAACCCTAAATGAGAGATAAGGGATTATCCATCTCATAGAACAACACAGTAATAGAGAGAAAACTATTATAAAATTATATCATCAATTCCCATCATCCCACATATCATTCCTTTAGATAACAACCAAGATGATCCAAACATCATCAATGTGCTAAAAAATTGAGGGGAAAATATTTCTAGAAAGATGACCCATTCCCTGGTACAACATAAGTGTTCCAAAATATAATTGTCCATAGATGACTTCTGACCAAATGTATTAGTTGGGTTCCACACTAATGGTAGAGAACCAATGCCTTGGAATATTAGGGGGTTCCACTTTGGAGTCATGAGGACCCATTCCAAATATGATAGGGGGTTTCAGTCGGTAGATATTGTTCCAATGAATTAGTCCATTTGAGGTGTCCCACTTTGGGTTCATGAAGAATCACATTCAATCTGATATGGGATATATTCGGTAGATAAATGTCATACACCGTGGCCCATCAGATGGTTAAACTCTAGTCTCTCTAGTGATCCACCACCTTATCAATATAATTGGAAAGTGCTTCCAAAATAATCATCATTCTTGGGACATATCAAAACACATATTAAAATTCACAATGTAGAAATTCATCATGTTCTATATGAAAAAACGTAAATATATTATACATGTGGGAAAAAATCAGAATCCAAATGAAGGATATAAGAGATGTTTTAATTTTTTAAAAAGGAAACAAAAGGTACATGGAATGTGAGGGGAACCATACAATGTGTTGTCCCACTCCATCACCTTTTCATGTCCCCAGAGTATTATTGATTGTTTTTTGTATAACCATACACAATGTGTAGAGGGTCTACATGGTGTGTCAGTGCCACTTAGGTTTCTTCCAATGCTTTATGGAAAAGTTCATGTACTTTTTCCTATGTTCATTTACTTTGGTACAGGGGGTGTATCATGACACGCCGTTTTCCCCATTTCACCAGTGTTGTCCATGTACTCGGGCACATGTTGTGTGTCTAGAAGTTCATGTTCCCATGTACTCTATGCATAGATAAAAGGCCTATAGCACAAGGTCACATAGTTTTTACCGCTCCCAAATGATGTTTGATAATTATGGTTCACCAAATCCATAGCTACCATAGCCAAGGCCATACACAAAGTAATTTCCTCAGACTACATAGAATGTACTCACGTTTTTATAGAATGTTAGAGCGAACTTCATGATCCATTTCTGATAATTCTACCTTAAAAATAAGCCTTATATTCTCTTGAAATAAATATATCAAAACTATGTTTGGAAATTCCATCATTCTAGTTTTTAAATATCTTTTCTAGCTTCTTCCCTTTGTGAAACCGTATGCAAAACTAAGCCTCCCCTCAATCTCTTCATGACCATTGGTATCTGATATAAAATAAATAAATAGTAATACTATTTATTATTGTATAAAACCCTAAATCTATCCTTTATTTTGATATTTTTTTACATGTGAAACTATATTGAATCTGGGGGTTCGATTGCGCTCGGTTATTCCAAGAAATGGTGAGCCTTGAACCCAAATCCTATTAATAAATAACGTGATTTTTTTGGGAAAAAGAGATATAAAAAGTTTTATCAGTCACCATCAAGAATTATAGGCAAACTATAATGAAAAGAGATATCCTGAGTGGAAAACAAAAGAATAACCCATTAAATATCAATACGTGGTTGAATTCTATTATCCATAATAGGCGCATGGTAAATAAAGTGATTGATCTTCCTTAAAAATATAATCAAAGGAGAATGAATAAAAAATGATGATACCTATCTGGATATTGGGTCATTTTCTATTAATGAAAGCTCTCACCAATTATTGAGTTGAATCATTGAATTTATTGCGATTCAATATACTGTGATCTAGAGTTCCATCATCATCTGATTCGATTTTCCAACAGTTGTAGGGGAAGAATGATCTCAATCTTCTCATTGTTTATTAATCTATCCCATTATCAAAAATCTATTTTTAAAGGATATATATATTAGGATAATTTAATTAATGTTAAAAAATTATTTATTTATTTTAATTGAATGATCATTATAGTGGTCGTTATTTCCAAACCCCCCATACTAACCTGTATTATGTAGCGCCTAGGGTAAACATCACATTCAGAACAATACCATCATATAATATTTCTAATATAACATTCTAATTAATAGATATTCTATTTTCATTATAGAAACATTTCACTCATAACATAAATATATTTATTATTTTGATAAAATTATTTTTGGGCACCCCAGGCCTTGGAATCAAAAACAATCTCAACACCACACTCTGAAAATATATATAGAAATATTTAAAACTATTACAAGGGAAAAACCAGATCTCCAAATCATTCCACCTTCCCACATCATGTTTTTTGACATAGAAACGAAAAAACTATGAAAAATATTGGGATACTAATCATTCATTTGGCTCTCCCCCATGCAGGATCTCTCCTTCACATTATAGTTCTACCACAACACATGAACCAATTAGATGGTCAATTTAAAGAGGATCCACTCTGGCCAATCCTTGATCTCCAATGGGTGATCCTCAAAATAAGCTCCATCCTTAATTTATGGATCTCCCTATTAAATAATGTGTTTGGGGTCGTGCATGTTTCTCATTAGTTGTTACATGTAGAATACATTTCACACCCAATGTAACTATGAGTGTAGGATGAGGTGGGAAAAAATCATTCCATCCAATTCCATGATCTTGAACGGACTAAGGAAAGATGGGGATGACATTCATCCACGTCCTAAACTCCACAATTAAAATTATGGGGAGACTCTCTGGAAAATTTTGTCTCCCTAAACAATTTATATGTGCCTACAATGGAATGATGTATAATATTTCATTGTAATTTTAGTTATCCTCATAAACTAATGGATAACTAGAACCGTCTCCATTGTCACCTCCACTGTGTCTATACCCACAAGATATGACTTTCAAATCTCTATCTGGAAAAATGTAACTTACAAGGACTCCTATACATGATCTCAAAAGTTATCTTGTCTATATTGTGGTGGTAGATATTGTTGAATACAAACTCTACCATGGGAATGTGATCCTTTCAGCATTTTCTGAAGTAAAACTTGCAAAAAATCATCATATCCTCCATCACATGGAGAGTCTACTTGGTCTTTCCGATTTTTTGTGGAGAAATTCTATACTCATCCAAATTGGGGTCCCAAATTCCACATGTATGGATCTCCAAAACAATGATGTGAACTATGAATCATGATAGGAGACAATAGTCAAGGGTACCCAATGAAGGAAAACAATATGCCAAATATACATTTACACTAAACTATCCACATAATAGTTATTCGTAATAGAAAGTAGTTGTGACGACTATATGAGTCAATAAAATATCACCCAAATGGTGTCATGGACCTTCACTATCCATATAATACCTATTAAAAATTCCATGGATATTTCATCCATCATCCACTATGATATCTCAAGGGGCTGCAAAAAAATATTTGGGAACCTGTTGTTATGTCTTCACTAGATAACCGGTAAGGCACTGCGAAATAAAATAAATCACTCTCTAACTCATGATGGACCACCAATACAACCACTTAATGTCTTTCTAAATCATCATAACACCTAGATGTAAAACCAAATGAGACATGTAGAACTCTAACTTCAGCACCTTCTATATCATGATTGGGACTACATCCTAACCCTATAAAAGGATTACATGGTTTCCTCCTTCTGAATATCTATATGGTGAATCCCCTATGGATATCTTGTCATGAAATACATCATATTCAATGTCTCACAGTTAGGACTCTCACACATACTTGAGAAGTGGCGGACCGAACACCATCGTCTAAATAAAAGAAGCACCATCCTGCTCGACTAGTTTCTACAACAAGGAATCCAACTTTTCAAAAGAATCATGAACCAAGGGACCTTTTGACTTCCTACTATTGTAACCTACTACCATGTTTACCTTACATTGTGTATAATATATCATGAAGTGATAGTCCATTAGGAATATCAACCATTACCATCATCTTAGGTTCATGTACCTCTGTATGAATATGAAACTGAGACTTTAATGGTATGAGTAACCCACAAAGTACTCTCCTAGATTATAGTTCCTCCAAATACATAGGGATAAGAAAACTTCCTCTATATCGAGGTTGTTTTTATTGTATTTATTCCCATTTTGTATCCAATTCCTCATAATATATGTGACAACTGCCTACAAATTCATCAACATGTA
This sequence comes from Viscum album, assembly GCA_963277665.1. Taxonomy (NCBI): domain Eukaryota; kingdom Viridiplantae; phylum Streptophyta; class Magnoliopsida; order Santalales; family Viscaceae; genus Viscum; species Viscum album. Next base: position 2,092,783,915 of record OY728151.1, read on the forward strand.
ACTAATCCCATCTTTTTTGGTGTTTCAATACACTACGTATTCCATTCCCTCCTCCAATAGTCTCAAAATAGTATCTTTCATCAGCCTTAGTCTCATTTCCTCAATGTTCCTCTATAACTAACCAAATAATGTAAATGTCTACCCTATTCCCATTAGGGTAATAAAAGGGTAAGAAATCCTTGAAAATTCTTCCATAAACCTCCTGTAGTACTCCATCGAGGTAAGAAAACATTACACCTCTAACAGACTCTTGGGTGGCTCCCAAGCAAGAACAACATCAATCTTAATTGGGTCCATGGAATAAAATGGTTTAGAAATGGAATTCCTCAAAAAGTGAGCCTATTTAATATATTGAAAGATCGTAGATGGATTACTATTAATATGGTGCTCCGTAAAAATATCTAGGACCATCCCTATGTTCTCAGCATACTACCCCTATGATGTAGTGTCTTAGAGTATGTAGTTAATGATGACAACTATAAAATTATCTATGTATGACTAGAATATTAAGATCATCATATCCAAAAACACATTGGGGGCTTTCGTCCCACCAAAATAATCAATAGAAACTCATAGTGTCTTTTATGACATTGGAATTACATTTTTGAAATATCTGCCTCAAAATCCCTCAAATAGTGGTATCCAGATTAGAGATGATCTTAGAGAACCAACTTGCACCTCAAAACTAGTAAAAGAGGTAATTAATTCTCAGAAATGGGTTCTTTTTCTTTATTGAGGCCTAGTTAAGGTGCATATAATCCATGAAAATATGAATTCTCGTATCCACCTTTCTCATGAACCACGTGGAAGATTCCCAAGGTGACATCTTGGTTCTAAAAAAACCCTAGAATCGAACTTCATACGTCTAAACTTTTTTCTCCTATATCTTTTTTGACACATATGATATACCTTTGATGGTATATGGTTGGTCCCATGATGCAAGTAGCTAAAAAAATTCATATCATTCCTCAACAGTAGTCCAAAAATTTCCTCATGAATAACATCCATTAAATACTCTATGAGTAAAGGAATCTAGATTCATGAAGAGCATGTTGCACCTTGGTCTATACAACCCAATTGATGGGTGATGGGCTACAACTTCCTTCTTGATGAACCCACTCACCCCAACATGGTATAGATCCTACCCACAAAGAATAATCTAATCCCATCAGTGTGAATGAATCTGAATTACCAATAATGAATGTATATCTAGTCATTCAACATTGATAACCAATACATACACAAGATAATGTAATAGGGTTCGATTATTATGACCCAAAGTTCCCATATGAACCTCTCTCCACTAATTGATATCTTGTTACAAAAAAGATAAAACATTTAAAATATGTTATCGATATTGTATCCACAAGAAATTACTTCTAGAATAAATCCTCTTTAGAGAGCTCCAACTCTAACACCATAATTATAGAGATGAAGGATTGTCTCAAAACTGTTTCTACTAGTATCAAGGAAACTGTATAATAAACACATATTACACATCTTGTCATATTGTGTCTTTTTTAAATGTAAACCTCCATAACAAGAAATAGTTTGTGACCTAACCACTATATCCTTGAGCATAAGGTGGTCTGCCTATTGGTGGTGGTGGTGGAATGATCACATAACGTCATCCACTACCCATTTCCCCTCATCCCGGATCTCAACCTACTTCTCATCAAGCTTCGTATCCCTAAGGACCTCCCTTCCCTCACATGGGAGATCCTTAATCACTACATTGTATCTAACATTTAAGTACATTATTGATATATTTTCCCTACTCAACAGGTTAGGTTTGGAAATCACACGCCATATTACATCACCCACAAAAGTATAGACCTGTCCCTCTATGTGAGTCCCCATTACTCTATGTTATCCCATAACTTCATGACCACGTTCATGAGTCTGTTCATGTGGTGGATTCCAATATTTAGATTCTATCTATTCGAGCCTACTAGATGTTGTAGACGAATCTTAACATTAATTCCCATTTCTATCTTCCACTACACGGGATCCCTCAAACTAGATGTTATCTATCACATGTGTCAAATATAATACCCTGACATAGGTTGGGGAACAAAAGGGACACGCGATTCGATAAAATATATATAGATTATCTTCTAAAACATCCATTCTCCGATGTTCTTATCATGAAATAGTTAGGGTATGTTAGAATGCCAGAGTGGTGACTCATCATACATCTGGGAAAAAATACTCCACTAGTTCCAAACTTCTCTATGTAAATGTCTTGCTTCCAGCACAACAACCCGGCCTGTAGAGGTGAGAATAATCATAAATACATAGACCACCAACTCTATATAATACTACAATGCATGGGGATATGGATCTCCATGGAAAATTAGCAGCCTTTGGTGATGAAACTCATGGAGTGAGGTTAGAATGTACACAGCCACATCCTAATATTCTAAAATGTTCTAGTGATCCATATGTGGGGGTGAAACTACCTATCCACATGGAGGAAGGATCAAGTGAAATAGTCCCAGAACAATTGATTCATCACTCATCAAATTAGGGTAAAAATATAGAAATGGTATCCTGAATGGATGAATTCATGGCGGAAGTCTAAAAATTTAACCATGATCTACCATAGTCATATGAGATTATATATGCAATGGGGATATGACTCTAGATGGAAACTCAAAAACATAATCCCATATGATGCATTTAACATAGATCATTCATACCAATTTCATGGTATGGGGAATCAACAAGAATGCAGTCCAGGTTCTAGTGAATGGATACATCAGTCTCCTATACAATCACATGGTCTCTGGCCTATGATCCTCACTCAAGACACATTGACATTGTTCCATTAAATCCCATCAAAATCCTCATAATGGTACTTATCGAAACCTAGTCCTAATGAATGAAATTATCTGATTCCAATCTATCATGACCCAAACTAAATCAGGATCAAGAAGAAACTACCCCAATTACACCTCTATAGGTCAGTGGTTGAAAATAAGTGTTTAAAAAATACTAAATGGGAGCTTTATTATAAATGCACCTATACACACACACACATTACAATCATAATGAAAAATATTAGAGGAATACGAATTAAAATATGAAATATCTAAAATGTAAACCAATATTGAAAAACCTATAGGGTGTACAACTGTAAGAAAGTGAAAACCAAAAATTATTTGGAAAAATACATTCCCAACCATAAATATGTACCAACTTGATAAAACTGGATATTAAAATTACAAAGAATCAAGATCCTAATATCCAACATCTAACCACCATACATGGTCTAATTTACCAAGAAACCATAAAACACACTATTTTCACCATCAACCTCTCTTCCATAATCGTAAAAGACTACATGTGCATAAAAATTCTATGTAGGGGTGAGTATATAAATAAATAGTAGGACACCTTGAATGATTCTGGGGGAGTTGTAAGAGACACGATAGTAATATATAATAAAAAACTCAACCCAAAGGAAGAGAGTTAGAAAAATATAATTCATTGATATAGTTAGATATATATATATATATATATATTCAGAAATAAGGTAACCCAAATTAGAGTTAAGTGGATATCTATCTCATAGACTGACAAAGGAAAATGGATCCAAAATTTCCAAAAGTTCATAATCAATGTCGAGCATCCAAAACATATGTCTAGTAAAGATATACACATTATGCTACACCTCATCTCTATTTAACATAGTACATGGCCAATAATCTCTAGATATTTGTCACATTTCGTGGTATAACATGAGGATTCGACATGGTAAGAATCCCTTGAGGACCTTCACCCTAATGAATCAGGGGGTTACACTCTGAAGGTAGAGGACCAACTCCCTAGTGCATTTGGGGTGTTCCAATTTACTATCATGAGGACCTACATCATATCCAATATGTGGTTACACTATATAGATATAGGAACTGATTCCTATTACATGATGTGGTTCCAATATTTTGTCATGAGGACGTAGATCCTTTCTGATATAGGGAGTTCCACTCTGTAGATAGAGGCCTCCTGCCTTAGACCAGTATAGCGGTTCTACTCCAGTGTCTCTTGTGATCATATTCCTACTCACTATAATTAATGGTAACTTTCTAAATAAGCCTCATTCCTAGGATATCTTATATCAAATATCAAAACAAACTATAAAAGACACTACCATATTATATTTGAAAAAACACTCAAGGTTGTATACTCACCGGCCAAAATCGAAGTCCAAAAAAAGAATATATGAGATTTTTTAAATTACTGAGAAGGAAATAGGGGGAACATGGTGTTTTAGGAGACCCACATGGCATGTGGTCCCACTCCGTCTCCTAGCGATTTCCCTAGAGGTACATGTCTCATTTCACATTTAATAATTAATGGAATATAGAGGGCATACATTTCATCTACGAACCAACCAGTGTCCATACCATGTTATATATTTGGGTCTATTTGTTTTTTCCCTTTTTTATGTACATCAATACATAGTGTCTCTCTCCACATGGGGTTTTCCCCTGTCACTGGTAGACTTTGTGTCCTCTAGAACATTGATTTTTCTTTTCTATGCCCATTATTGTGTACTCCTAGAGTATAATCTATCCCTCCATCAAAAGGTCACATTGGGTTTAGAGATACCACATGTCATGTGATACATATAATTTTGTGAAACCCTTTCCACAACAACTGAGGCCCTACACGTAATGTGTTCTTTGGAATACACTATGTGTAGTAGTATTTTTTACAGAATGTCAGATCTGAATACGATGCCCCAAATCAGATCATTCCTACATTGAATCATTCATCATCTCCTCCTAAAATGTATAGATATAAAATCAATCTAATGATTCTAAGCCTCTAGTGATTTAAAATCACATCCCGCTTCTTCTAATGCGAGCTTGTACACACCACTATGCCTCCACATTATCCTATCATATTTATCTATATTAGATAGAAAATCTATGAAAATAAACACATGTTATTAGAAAATTAAACCCCAAATACATCATTGATAGCCAGTCTATTCTATGTATTTAAAAAAATCATGAATCATAGTTTTCGGTCGGGCTTACTCCCTGCCAGTATTGTTGAATTGCATCGTAATGGTTCAACAATGACTATTGCGATGATAATATCAGAGAAAGAAATAATTTTTTATCAACAATATCAATGAGTTATCATCCGAAAAGTATTAATAGGGTTATTTTTGTTGATAAATACTACTAAAATTTTTAATTTTACTTGGTGGTTGATTGCAATTGTCTACAATTGGTGAAGATCAATAAATGAGATTGATCTTGCTCAAAAAATTTAATCAGATGAAGAAGGATCAAAAAATGAATAGTAATACAATGTTATTAGATCATTTTATATCAAATAACTTATAATCCAATGACTTTTAGAAGTAATTTTGTTTGTTGTGCTTCGATATGCTTTGATCCCGAGTTCTGTGGTCATCTGATTCAATGCACAAATAGAAGGTGGTGGAGAATTCTCTTAATCCTCCAAGGGTTTATCTGGATATCCCTAGACGATTATCAATAGTGGTTTATTTTTAATAATTAGGATTTCTTAATTTAATTAAAATAAATGAATTTATTTATTTATTTTAACTAAATACACATGCCAATGGATGGTATTTCTGAATGCCCCATGCTCGCATATTTTTGGTAATACATAGGTTAATCACCACTTTCAAGTATAATGGTGGAATTATATTTATGATATGATATTCTCTTTAATATTTATCCCATTATCATTATCAAATATTATAGGGTTAATATAAATTATTTTTATTAATTTTATATAATTATTTTTGGGCACACATGGCCTCATAGATGAATACCGTCTTTTTTCATGGATCTGAAAATATTTGTAGAAATATTTCCATGTCTTACAAGGGAATAAATTTTCACTTTGGACCACTTCTGGTACATATAAAGGAATTTAAGATAATGTTAAATATTTTAGGGTATTTGGTTACAAATTCATTTTCAAGAATACAATATATAATTCATAAAAATTTGATTCAAAGAGTGATAAATTCAAATTTTTAGGATATTACAATACGAGGAATGAAAATATATTTTTCAATTATAGAACATTAGTTATTTAGGAATTCAAACTTCTTAACTTTAATGAAAATGAATATAACAAGAAAAATTCTGATTAAACCAGGATGATGATGAGTTTAGGGAAATTAATTTTGGTGAGGCCCATGACCATAAAAATAAGAATGAATTTTGTGAGGGGGAGAATATCAATTATAAAACTAATCCCAAAGTGTGGATAAAATAAAATATCATCCAATTGAAATAATAATAGAAAATATTGAATACAATATACAAAAAAATCTATTTTTTTATATATTCATCATTTGAAACTAATTTCATTCATAACGACATCGATAATTCATAAAATGATTGAAATTGGATAAAATATATTTATATTGAGTTAAATATTTAAAAAATAAAGTGTTAAATTTTGTTTAATTTCATAAAGATAATATACTTATAGGATATAAATGAATATTTTTGAAATAATAATGAAAAAGATAGAAACCGTGTAAAAATTAAAGAAAACTAGTAGCTCAAAGTTATTCCCTAGAATATGGAATTAAATTTGATGATTCTCCCCTATTTTTTAGGATTCATGAAAATAGAATATTTTTATATTTTCCATGTTTTCGAAATATTAAATTATATCAATTTGTTGTATAAATTGAATTTCTAAATGGAATAATTTTCGAAGATGTTTATGTAAAACAAACACATTGATATTAGAATAAATGATTTCGAAGTCATGTTTTTAAAATCAATAAATATTTTTATCATCTAATGAATTATCCTAGATCTTGGTATGAAATAATAACTCATGTTTTAATAAAAAATTTATTTTTTTATTTATATGGTTGATACCACATTATTATTAAAGTGAGTTTTAAATGATATACCGACTATATATATTTATGTGGATGATATAAAACAGGTATCAACAAATTATTTTTATGTAATGTTTTTTCTAAAAAAATAACAAATGAATATGAAATGAGATTAAAGATAGAATTAAAATTTTCCCATTGTTTATTGATTAATCAAAGAAAATATTTTATTTTCTTAAGTCCAGATAACGATACTAAATTAATTTATAATGGTTTTCCCTTCATACAAGTTTTTTATACAAACATTAATGAGTACATATTCAAAATTGGACTTCTAAACATCTAGAAATCATGTTGATATTAAAATATATATATTCATGATAGGTAGTTAATTGTATATCACAACATTTAGACCTGAAATAATGTTAATATTTTGTTTATGTACACCATTTATATCCAACCTAATGTAATATCATTTTAATGTTATTAATATCACAAATAGATATATAAATGGAATTATAAGAATTGATTTATTTTAATAAAATCAGAATTATTTTGATTTATTATCTTAATCTAATTCTACATTTAGACGATTTAGGCATGATCAGAAAACAACAATATGTATGTGTCATATTCCTTGTTATAGATTATTTTCTTGGAGTTCATAGAAATAACTATCCATAGAATTATATATAGATGATGTTGAGGGCGTTGTGTCTTATATCCATTGTTCAGAAATTATATGTATTGAACAGAAAATATGTAATTTTAATATTTATTTAAAATGTTCCAATCATCCATGATAATTAAAGAGAAAATTCAATTTCTAAAAATTCTTTGTAACTCTCTAGAAAAAAAAAATATATTTGATTTTATAATATATAATTTAATTAATTGGGATATTTGTTTTTAATTTATTCACACTAAAAATAAATTGGATAGAAATTTCACTAAACCATTATATTCTTTAAAATATGATAAATTTAAATTTGTACTTGGTATGTTAGAAGATTAGTATTTATGTTTTGTATAATTACAACTTTGAAAAAACTACACACTATTTTAATTTAATATTCATATAAAAAATATAACTAATAATTAATTTTTTTATGAAACAATTCCACACTATTAATTCAATGTATTTCATATATCTTGTTTAATGAATTAAATTTAATATAAACTTTTATAGATTTAAAAAATAGGATGAATTTTTTTCAATTTTTAACTAATGATCAATTTATTAATTTATAAAAGAGGGAGATTTTTATATTTTGAAATTCAATATTAATATTTAAAAAAGATCTATTCTAACAAGTTATTATTTCCTCACATTTATTTAAATTAAAATTTCTTTGAAAATTTAATCATTTTTAGTTTCATGTATTAATTTAATAAAAATTATTACGAATAATTATTGTTTAATTTTATCATAATATTAATATAATTATAATTAATAGAAGGAATTTTATTGAAATATTAATAATACAATTTTTATTTAATTTTTTATTGATTTTATCCATTTTGGCCGAATTTAAAAAAACAGCCAACTATGGAATGATAACAAGGGATATCCCTAAATCACATTGGGGACCCTAGGGTCAAACCCATTGAATAATCATACAATTGGAATAATATATGGAATCATGGTTGAAGCCAAGTGACATCATATGGCAGATAGTGGACATATGGTGCTCATGGTGCTTACTTGTTGCATATGGTGGCTCACATAGGTTTGAGTTTTTCGGCCTTCCCCATATATATGTGTGGAATTGTTTTAGTAGTTGACCCAAATAATGTATCACACATCAATTGAGGGAAATTTATTAATATAATGACGCTATAAAAGTTTCATGCTAGATGTGAGACATGTAAAACATGGTCCATGTTCCTCAATGATAAAATACTCAAAAATTAGAATTGAAATTTTATAAAATCCATATCCCTTGTATAATTGATACCATGTTTTCCATATTTAAAGTGAGTCATCATAAAAATATCATATTTCAACTATTCTTTGTGTAATCACATGTAGAAGTTAAGTATGATAATTGGTAATCTCTTCTGATCATACTAAATGATCGATCAAACCAAATCCATCCATGAAACATTATCATGCATGAATGTTGATATTTAATGAAAAGTGCCATATTAATATGTTTTCATGTTAAAATTTATTTAATGTATATTATAAAATTAGGGTAGAAACATATAATATTTGACGAAGGTAGATTGACCTACCACATCCTCCATCAACAGAAGCACGGTCATCCTCCATCGATGTCACTGAAGCATCGCCATCCTCCACCGATGACCACATCAGATGATGTTAGATGGAATATTTGAATGATAAACTATAATTTTGGATGTAATATTAGATAACGGGAAAACCATACCATTCATGTATTCATGTTCAATGATCCCTACAACATTGGTAGTTCACATTACATCTCTTGGTTTCACTACTTGATGATATATCAGGATTTCCTTCTACATGCTGGTATGTTCTACATCATCTTTGGGTAACACATTTATCCATCCATGGCAGTATCATATTCAATTAGATAGAAGGATTAAATATCCTCTTTTTCACATCAATTGCAATTACACATATTCATTATGAGGTAGTTTTTACTTGGTAGATCACTATAGTTGATCATTCCTCTACATCGATTATTGGTCTGTGTGATAGTAGAAACTTCATGATATAACAGAGTATTTATTTTTTTATCAACCATATGTTAATATTTTTTGAAAATAATAATTGATAGTATTTAAAATACTTTAATTTAAATATATTTTTTAAATTATTATTTTACTGTGTGCATGTTTCTATAATATAATTAAAAACTGCGTAAAAAAATTGAGCATATATTATTCATATATATATATATAGTACATGATAAACTATTCTATTATATTTTAATATTTTATTAAGAAATTATTTTATTCATTTTCTTTCAATTTTTTATAAATTTTTATCATAACAATTTGTTCTAATGATCATACTTGGAGCTCTATATTGTTTTTTCATGTAGAACACATGCTCACTAAATTTAATTTCATTTAATCATGGTTTTTGAAATTAATGTTAATGGTAATGTTTTATATTTTTTTTTTGAAATATCATGGAATAACATGATTTTATTTATTTATTCCACAAGAATATCATTTAGTTAATAAAGTTATACTAATCATTTGACACATGAACAAGGGATAAAATAACATCATGTAGTTTATTCGATGAAACATCCACTAATTACAATTGATACCCTTTATTTCTACCAATTTGATAAATAACTACATTGATATTTATTTATTTATTGATATCATGAAAATATATAAATAAATAATCATATATTTTTTAGGAGATAAAGTTCATTGGGCAATATCATCTTCATCATATTCTCTTTCTACTGGTTTATTTTAATTTTTTTCTTGATATTTTATTTTATTTATATATTTGTAATTATTTATTTTTAGTTTATAGTTTTCAAAATAAAACCTTGGTTATGTGTATTGGATATTTGTTTCCCCAATATAATGTTTTGTGTTTTGAATCCTAATGAAAAATCATGTTAGTACTAGCTTAAAGAGAAATGAAAATTCTATATTGTGCCTCCAGGTATTTTTAAAAGGGAGAGTCTATAATACCTTATCACACCTATAAATGTGGTTTTATTATTGGGTAAAAAGATTCAAACCTGTTAGAGATGGTTATTGAGCAGACTAGGATCCTGGTGATCTAAACCTCTTTATAGTATCTGTGTTCATCTCTTTTATTTTTGTTGCACTAAAAATCTTGAACACTACACTCATTGAATCATCTTTAGTTACTAAACAATAATTATTTTTTCTTTAAATTATTAAATTACAATTCACCCCCTCATGTATTTATTTCAATAATCTATTATCAAATAATAAGTATAACTAACATTTAATACATATAGGATGCTATTTTGTGTGTTATTTATTTATTTTATAGATGGGTTTGGTTTGTGTGGTTCAGAATGAAAATAAATATGAAATTAATTAGGTTTTTATATAAGGGTATTGTACCAATAATTTTCACTCATAAACCCTATAAATTATGATTATTTTATATGACACCCCATTATTCTCTCATTAATTGTCTTTGACCTCCTATTTTTCATATTTGGGTATTTTAGTTCAAATATAGGAATTAAATGATCAATATATATATTATTACAGTTTGAACTAATAATAAGAAATGACTAATTGCTCTATGATCAAACAACGCACCTATATTGTATGGTTAGTTATGAAAAATTGAGGGTATTTCTTTAAAATGAGTGAACATGGAAAATAAGTTGAATATAAATTAAATAAATTTAGGAAATATACTACTCTCTTCCAAAATAATACACTTATATTATGATTAAATCAGGAGTTAACAATTAAACACAAGAATTCATTATGGGTTGTGGGGTAAATTGTTCTAAACCCAACCAATCTATATTATGTATTCTATCGTAGGTGATAGACTAAAATAAAATAAAGAAATATTATATCCAACCATCAATAACTCTTCCCACATCTTAATAGATTGTTCCATAATTTAGTGAAATTTAATCCTCTTTATAAGAGTACAAGAGTGATTAGGTTCTTTATACTTTTTGAAATAGCTTATCCCCCCATGTCAGAACCACACTCTTAATCATCTTTAATTAGTGATTCTATTTATTATTTATTTATCATGATCATCAGTTCATAGCTCCAATTTTCTCCAATTAAATCCTAGTGTCTTATTTGATGGTGTAAATTTATTTTGTTGGGTATCTCCCGAATAATATTCTTTTTTTGAAAAAAATCCCTCAATCTTCCCTATCTTTTTATATTAGATGGGCATCATGTGGGGTCTTGGAAACATACTCGATTGATTTTGGGTAGACTAGGGAAATAATGAACAACTTTAGCTCATTCCATTTTTATTTAAAGAGATTTAAATTTGGACCTCCTTATTTACTAAATCCATAATGTGAAGGATCGGAGGCATAAATATGACTCCCAAATAGAAGAATCATACACTAGATTCCGATGAATATTGTCTAACCTGGTGGATGAATCAAACACATCTAGGAATAATCCAAACATTATAATTAAAAAATGTTTACTCACTCACAACATAGTGGATAACTCATACACTACCTCCATCACTCATACATAACCAACTGGATGACTCATTCACTACCTATATGATTCATATAAAACATAGTAGATGATATGTACATAAAGTACTCCAACACAGATGACTCATACACATGTCACTTAATGAATCTTATTCCACCTCCATGACTCATATAATTGTTTTATATGGCTCACACACAAAAAATTAATGACTCATATGATTCCCTAACTTATTCAAATTCCAAAATTTGACCTGAACTCCAATGAAGAAAAAATTAGTGATGGATTTCTTCAGTTTATTAAACAATTGTATTAATAAAATTAAAATAAGAAAAAACAATCCTATTATAAATTTGAACTAAAATATGAAAATAAATTCATGAATTTTAAATTATATATAACAAAGAATATCATAGTAAGAAATAAATATTTAAAGACATTTTTTATTTTAATTACATACTCACATTACAAAAAAATAATTTTTTTTTCTAATTAATAGAAACAAATGTAAAATAACAAAAAAAATATTTTTAAAAAATAAAATAAAATTGTTATTTTTCAATCACCCACATTTAAATAAAAACATATATTTATGTTAAAAATGGTTCTAATCTTATAAATAATAATTTATGCTTCAGGGAAATTTAGTAGAACGAATGTCACAAAACAACCCTTATACTTCCATTTCCTAAAAACAGAGATGGTCCTGGCATATCTCGAAGGGAATTCTTGATCCCTACAGGTTGGAGACTAGAACATGGAATCATATTATATGAAATCCTGAAAATATTTACCAATAACACAATATAATCAAGATAAAAAAGTCATTAGGCATATAATAAGAACTCCATATGGAAAAGTGTACTAGAAATAAAACATGAATGATCAAACCAAAGTAAAACTCAAAGAACTATAAAGGCTGGAAAACAATTCAAGTCCCAGTGGACACAAATCTCCAAGACCACTGATCAATAGCTAATACCACCTCTAAGTGGTTCCTAACTCTTTCTCATACCTGGAATAAAATAATCAACAAACACCTAAATTTATAATTAGGGTGTTAGATAAAATTTCCATACGAACTAACCAAGGATCTCATATTAATATGACAACATTTAATTAACCAAATAATGAATTAAATTTTAAATAAAAATTTATGGAAGTTCAAATCCTATTTTAAATAAAGTCATAATTTACATTTAAAATTATGGAAATAATTCAACCCAATACTTTAATAAACATTTTATGTAAATCAGTTTATATAAATGCATATTTCATGTGTAAAATAGTTTACAATAAACAACAGAATATTTTTTAAAAAAATCTATGAGAAATATATCAATCTTCCAAAAGGTATGATAGTTATTTGATATGGGAATCCCATACAATCATTTAGTTATCATGGAAATATGTTCATAGACATCCCTAAAATAATGACCAAAGAGGCTCAACACAATCCCATCGGGGATGTGACCTATAGTGTTTGTATTTTTAGTATTTTAATGTGATAGTGTCTTGTCCCAAATAACTCACTAATAACCTAGACATTCATGTAATCTTATAAAAATCAGTGCTGAAAAATTTATTTTATAGCTATTAAAAATAAATTTCTTTCCATTATTCCATTTCAATTATTAAAATTTTCTGTTAAAACCTTATATATTGGTTGTTAAACAAATGATGAATTTTTCAAAGAAATAACCACTTGGATTCTATGAAACCCATTTTAGTACATTTTTTTGAAATAAAAAATTGAAATAAATTTCATCGAATCGGTTTCAATGAGAAAATTTCATAATTAAATTCCACAATTTAATTTAAAATATTTCAATATGATTTCCCAACAACACCTAAATTCAATGGAATTGGGAGTTTTCCACAATTTCATGAGAAATCCAATTTTATATTCTAATTTGAATGGAATTTTGTTTTTTAATTTACCAAATATAAATAATTTAAATTTAATACAATCAATTTAATCTAAATAAAGCCATTTAGGGATAATAAAAATTGTCCATCGTAACTGAACAACCGCCCACAAGATCACAAGATCGTGAAATACAATGGCCTAATTGAGAAACTCCAATGAAGAACATCGGAATCAAGGATCAAAGAATTAGACTTATATTTATGATCCCAAACAATAAGGAATAGATCATCCAAACAAAAGGATATTATCAAAACCCTAGGGGATAAAGAGGAGATAACGAGAGAAAGATAATAGAGAGTAGAATATTATTGAGAGGAGATCAAATTTCATACCCTTATCTTTGATCTTTTTTGGATGGGTGTGCATGGGCCAAAATCACCACATGGGAGTCTCCAAGGATGAAAAAAACCAAATAGGTCATGTTAAGCCCACAATCCACATAAAATTAGTGTTTTGGTATTTTAAAAAATAATTTTTTGATTAATTTAAATCTATGTATTGTTTCCTATGAAGGACCACATGGTTAGACCAACTATTTTCCATAACCATTATTCATTTTAATGGGGTTTCATGGGTTCTCCTAGGGTGGTAAATGGTTTTTCAAACTATCTGATAGCCATTCCAACCCCCACTTTTTGGTTTTGTGTGGCTTTCACTGAGAGAGTTATCAGTTTTGGAAAACCATGTGCCAACCGTGAATGGACCAAAAACATTCAAATTTTTTCAAATTTTCATAACAAACATCCTTTTACATAACCCTTAACAATGATTAAAATAGTGGTTTAGTAATTCCTCAAAACACTAACATGAGGTTACTCACTCCCCACAATATATACATTCCATCACTGGAATATTTTCATAAAATCTTCGATGTCAAAAATATGAGGCCACTGATCTCTATTCAATGCAACCCTCTTCCATGTCTAATGAGAATCCGAATTATGCTTCAATTTCACTCAAACCCATGGAAACTTCTACACCTGAAACACCTTGGTTATAGAATTATTTATCCCAATTGGATATTCGGTCATTGATATCTCAGGTTCTACCTCATGTTTACTCCAACATAAAATGTGGGACAGATTAGATATATACTTTTAGAGATGCAATTCCTGAAATGAATTATGTATCAACAAAATTTGTGGAGTAATTTATATTGATTAAGAAACATTCCCCAGACAATCAACATCTTCAAAAGGTCCCAAAAAATGAGGATTGAGTTTCCCTTGCTTCCCAATACTTTGATAACCAAACTGAGGGGAAACATTCAGGAACACGTAGTTACCAACTAAAAATTACAACATTCTATGAAAATGATAATCATAAGATATATATTGTGTTTTTTTCATCTCCATTATTTTATGAATAAACTAAATCATTGTACTCATCTCTTAAACCATGCTTGATCCAACCAAAGAACATTAATCGACCTCCAACCAACATAATGGAGATATATAAGGCAATCTATAAAAGGCTTTAAAAGGAGCCATTATTATCATGTATGGGTAACTATTGCTATATGAAAACACAACCAGCACCAAATTATCAACCTGAGCTCCCCAAAATTCAACAAAATAGGAACAAAACAAATCCTCAAAAACGTTTATAGCTTGTTTTGTCTGACCATCGGACTATAGATTTTTTCCATAATCAAATTGACCTTAGATCCCAGATCCTCTTAAGGACCTCTCTAAAAATGAGATGTGAATTGATTAACCCTATAAAACCTATAGTATATGGAAATCCATTAAAATGAACAATCTCATTCACATAATTATTTCCCAAATTCTCAAATTATGTTTTATCATAAATATGTATAATGTGAACTGAATTGGTCAAACTATTGATCAGGATACTTATCATATTATACATGCTTTGTGTGCAAAGAATCCCAACCAAAAAATCCATTAATATCTCATCCAACTTCAATGTTATAATTGTAATTTACTAAAGGGAAATCGATTTTTTCAAGTGCCCAACATGGAAGTATAGCTATGTATAAGAATGAGATAAATATTCCATAATGCCCCATCTCATACCTAGGCATCAGAATCATCACATCATTTAATTAAAAAATTTCATGGTTCCAAGGAACCATTCCCATCAAGAGTAATGGAAATACTTAATAACATTTTTCTTTACCCAAAATGGAAAAATATAAATTATGATAACATAGAATTCTATTTATGTAGAATGACCAATCAAAAATGGTCTCTCTAAAATAAAGAGAGTCTATAATATAATTAACTCATCATAAAATGGTAGTTCATGAATAATAATAAGAGTAATATCATATTTCAATAGAACACTAGCCAAGGAAATCTCAAACCCTAATTCCCATTCTATAATATGAAACAGTGAAAAAAGATCCATCATTTTCCACTCATCCAATGATACCTTTATGACTAAGGTTGGAAGACCCCTTCTAAAAGCGTCTTCGATGAAATTACATTTACATGGGTTATAGAAGAAGCTAATGTCAAAATATTATAGGTATTACACACAATACCACTGGTGGTTATTTACTTCTTTATAGAGAATATATTACTCATTATTTTTTGGAATCAATAAATAGTAAACCATTGTCAAAAAAGGTTTTGTATCTAACTATTAAGCATGTGAATAACATTTGCAAGTTCAAGGTCATGGGTCTGTTAATTCATCTCATGTATCCAAAGATGAAGAGAGATGTATGTAATGAACTGATCACACAGTATATGAACACAACCCTAACAAGAACCCGATGAATAACAAAAGACAACAGAGCCCTACCTAGGCTCTGGAATAGTCAAAAAATGGCGGAATTGTCAAAATAAATTTCCTCTCCACAAAGTAATCATATCATTATTCATCCTAAGAAATAATTACTCCCATAATAGTTAGATTTTTCATCATGGAATCCAAAATTTAGAAATCAATTAGGAACCAGTGATAATATCCACCTAATCCTATGAATGTTTGAATCTCAATGACATTTCATGGTTGTTCCCAAGTCATAACAGCCTTCACCAACTCATGGTCAACTAAAGTATAATGTTTTGACACCATGTTTCATATTAAAATCAATTCCCAAATCTAGAAATAAAATTTCAATAGAATGGAATAAATCTTCTAATATATCAGCAATTCCAAAAACTCTATCAGAGGACACACATGATCCTTCAAAGATATAGTGTAACAATGTTCTCCTTCACAAAGACTACCAAAAATGTATTAATATACCAATGGAAAATCATCTGCATTAATGAAATGAAGACTATGGGTGACTTGGTTAAACTAAAAGAAATGATAAGGTAATCATAACGTTCATACCTACACTGAAATGTAGATTTCTAAATATAAAATTATTTTTTCCTAACTGATGGAAACCGAATCAAGGATGAATAGTTGAGAACCACTTCTCCCATTTAAACATATAAAATAGATCTTCAATAGGTGTACAAATATATTTTATCTTCACCGTGACTCTATTGAGTTTTTTGTAGTCAGCATAAAGTATTATTCAACAATCATCTTCCATAGAAAATAGAACTACCTCCACTTAAAGTGACACACTCATAAGAATAAATCCTCTCTCTAATGAATGTGAATGCACTATAGTTTTAATAGGATTTGATGATCGCGTAATACTATGTTTAGTATAAAATACATGATATAACATCAGAATGTTACCAAAGAATCCATATGATCCACAATCCTTGGGCGCCTCAGTGTAAAACCTTTAAGAAATATGTGGATTTTCACACTTGTATGAAATCATTGGTCCTCCTATGGAAACTATATGAGATTAATAAAAAACATGCTATCAAGGAATATTATGAGAAACATCACACATCTCATTCCATTAAATGAAACGTTCACCAACACTGGGAGATAATGAAAATCTCGTAAACCTTGACTTGTCATCTAGGTCCATATCAACCACCAATTCCCTATCTATAAAATCAGCATAAGAAGGTTTATTTAGTAAGAAAACATGATAATGAATTTTTTATTTAACTCCCATATTAATATTTTTGGTGTTTATCTTCTCATAAAATATAATATCATGTGAAAAGTACACCTTCTCACAAAAATTATTTCTATATTCTGTCATTATCTTTTCATCCATATTGATTTTGAAATTTTCTATAAACATTTCCAACCCCATCAACTCTAGATAGTACTAGTAAATGAAAATAGATTTTATGTCTTTATAAAGTAATCCATCCTAATTTCATTCCATCACAAACTTGTATCACCATCTCCTTTTAGGTACCTCTAGTATGAAGGGGGAACACATCACCATTATTTCATCTGGGGACTCCAAGAACTCAAAAAAAATCTAAATCTAGATGAAATATTCTTGTCATCTCAAATATCTATACAACCATTCCACACTAGTGGATTATAGTAAAGGAACTCATGACCATGATTCCAAAAAAAAATCATTTATGGTTCCAATAATGAAACCTAAATGGGAACTGGTACATATCTATGTCCTAGATCTTGAATAATATTCACAGTCACCTCAACCAAACACAGTCCCCCAAGATTATTTTCTCATTGTGTTTCATCCGTAACATCCTCTTAGATCTGATTTGAATTTCCACTAAGAAGGATGATTCTATAAAACAACATCATAAAACATGGAAGAAATCATATTTACACTCATATAAGGAAGCAAGGAAAAATTAATCCAAATAGATAAAAAAAATATTTTTATTATAATCTATCCAAATTAAATTAATTGTAACTAGTATATCTATTACTCAGGACACCATTACCAAACCACCCTAGTGACATAAGGATCATTACTGTTAGTGTTTTCCATGTACTGAATTGTAATAACCTCCTATATCAAGATAATATTACACAACTTTATACTGAAATAGTAGAAAGATTAAACAAATGAACCATAAATAATAATTTTTCATGAACCATCTTATATATTTTGGTAACATGATATCCAACCCAGTCCTAAAATAATTTAAAGGGCATTCCTGATCCCCATGAGTAGGTGAATAGATCATGGCCTCCAACTATATGAATGTGGGGATGAATTTTACACAAAAAAACTAAAGAATGATAAACAATTAAATATGCATACATGATAAACTAAATTGAGAGAAGCATTCCATAAGTTTAATAGGTATTAAAAACAAAAAGAAAAAAATAAGGATCATGAAAAATAGGATAGAAACCCATGTCCCAATTGTTACAACCCTCCAATCCCAATGATCAATAAGTACTACCACATACAAGTGGTTAACAAACACCCAAAGTAATATAAAGTGTGTGATATAAAATCCTAATTGGGTCTCACCAAGGATTCCAAAATAATTAATTTATACCCATTGACATAAAACATATCAATGAGGGCTCATCACCATCCCATTATAGATGTGACATGCTTCATATGTATTCTTAGAGTTGTAAAGTGATTTAGTATTTCTGTGAATAACTCAATAACTTCCTAGTCCTTCATGTTCTCTAATAATAATAACTGACGTGAAATGTATCATAAAATTCACTAAAATATAATGCATCCCATTATTCAATTTCAAATAACATAACTTCCCTTTTATAATCAACACAAAAGTTTTTAATCAAATAATATATTTTTCTATGATGAAACCACAAGGGTTATATGAAATCCATATTATACTATTTTTTCCAAAATAAAAATTTTAAATCAATTTCATAAAATATATTTCACAACTCAAATACCCTAAATAAATTAAATTATTTAATTTAACCTTTTTCCACCCAATTTTTCAACACCCCCCAATTCAATGGAATTGGGGGTTTTTCACCAATTTCCTATAATATCTAATTTCACATCAACTATTAAATTTTATTGAGTTTTTAAAAAAATTAATTGAATGAAATTTTTTTAAATCATTCAATTTAATCTAAATAAATCAATTTATGGTTAATAAAAAATTTTCAACCTGATGGAACAACCTACACTAGAATCATGGGATCTCAAAACCTAAAGCCCAAACCAGAAACAACAATGATGAAAATCGAAAATGAGGATCCATAAATAAAACATAGATTCAAGTTCTATAATTACGTGGATTAGATCCTCCAATCACATGGAGATATACAAAACCCTATGTTGGAAATAGGACATAACAAGAGAAAAATAATGGGAAGAGTAATCCTACCGGGAAGAGATCAAACATTCTAAGCCTAGATTTAGTTTACTTTCAGAGGGGCTATGAGTGTCTCAAATAACCACTTGAGAGCCTATATGGATGAAGAAAACATAAGTGGTTTTTAGGAACATAGGGAACATAACATTAGTTTTTTGGTGCTTAAAAAACAAATTTCATATTAATTAAAATCCGAACATTGTATCCCACGTAGGGTCTCATTGTCAGAAAAACTATACACACTAATCATCTTCCACAGTTAATGGGGTTTCATGGTTTATCCATGTTGGTTGCATGGTTCTTAAAACTATAAAATCTCCATGATATACCCCACCATATGGGTACGTACGGTTTCCACAGAGAGGGTGAATGGTTCAGGAAAACTATTCACCCATAGTTCATAGCCTAGAAACATTTAAAATTCTCAATATTTTCTCCAAATACATACGTAAATGAAACCCTATTAATGAATAAGAAGAGGTTTTTCATAATACATAAAAATTTTGTGATGATATTACATTTTAATTTACGTGTAATTTTTATTTTAACTAGTGGAATATTTCTAAATCCATTATTCATAACATTTTTTTCAAATGTTATATTTCATAATTCCTTGACAAATTCTAAATTACATTCAGATATATCATCATCCCATTATTTATAAAATTTCATAATTCACTAAATCATTTAATCACCATACTCATTTATAAAATATTGAATTATTTCACAGCCATATTATTAGATCACCCATATGGGATGAGTGCTGATAAACCAAAAACTAAACCATACAATGAATGTAGAAATATACTAAGATTAATTGTAACAGACAATCCATATAAGAAATTCATGGGAACATAATTCTCAGATAGATCTAACACACAATTAATAGGTAACTAACCCAAATATGTTATATGCTCACATAGGAGAAATTATATATCTGTTATAATATTCTTTTTTCCCCATTTCATACGAGATATAAAAAATTCATTTAGGGAGGCTCCTGCTAGGTTTAATGAATCAATATCATCACTTTACCTATGTTTTAGTTAAAAAATTCAATATCTAAATTTTATCAATTTAATACAACTTTCTTCCATTCTATAAAACTCTTTTAAGTAGTTTTAACGAATATGTATCGAAATTTCACCATACAATGTGGTTATTTATTCTGATTGGTGTGGGTAATGATGTCTCAAAAATATATTTTCATTTTTATTTTACTTTCAGGAATCAAATACAACGAAACAAATAGAAAAAATAAATATTACATATATCTTAATGAAATAATGATTCACCACAATACATAACATATACAATACTTCTAAATAATTATAACATGAACTTTTCATGAAATAATAGATTTTATAGATTTGGTTTTTAGACTACTGCCTAGATAGATAACAACCCGATATATTCTTATTAATATTCATAATTTTCAGTTCAGAATCCTCTATTGGTACCAACCATATATACTCATTTACAACCATGTTTCTCGAGATCATGATATAATGATGGGAATCTATCACTCTGCATCTCAGGTTCTCTTGGCCCTCCTCTCTAATGCATTCTCTCACAAAATTATTGGTTGTTCTTTTTCATTCATTTTAACATGATTTCCCCTAAATCTTTTGGTGTTGTGGTTATGATGGATTCATTTCATGGGTTTTCCATTTAATTATTTGTCGGTGAAGGATTAAATTTTCTAATATTTGGTGGGTGTGTTCGAGCTTTCTTGGCCACAGTTCGTTGTGAAGGACCTCTTCACTCTCTTTTGTATCTTTATTCCATGTCCTTTGCTCCGTACATGGTCAACCAAGTATATTTGTTCCAAATTATGTTTCGATAGATTCTTGCGGGAGTGTTGTGATTTTATAGGAAGTGCGATCTATGGAAAATATCTCCCCCTCCAGGGGTTCTTTTAGTAATGATTATTATTATTTTATTTAGAAGTAGGTTATGTTTTTAGTTTTATTTTTTCACACGACAATGAATGATTTTAGATCCTATTTCAGAAACGAAGGAATATGGTATTGTTCGAAGAGTTTCTATAGGAAACGATGTTCTTTTCATCTGAAATCACGATTTGTTGACTCTATGGGGTGATGGAAATGGTAGGTATATGTGTAGGTGCTTTGAGTAGGTGATATCATGTGGGATGGTATCCTTCCATTGGATTATGGAAAATATACACTCATTGGTGAGGTACACATTTCAGTGTCAGGGTGCATGGCTCAAGGTGTTTCGTGAATTGGGATCTCACAAACTGAAGTAGCTTGGTGGTAACAGAATCGATGTCTGCTATTGTTTGAATATATCTATTATAATTTAAATTTTAATATGGGTTATGCTTTTGAATTTTTATTAGGGCTATGATGTATTGTGAATTTGGATGTTGGGTGATGTTTTTGATTTTGGAATGTGTGGTTACAACTTATCCTCAATGTGGTTTAGATATTAAAAAAAATGGATTTAGATCTATCATTGATATATCTGATATTTTTACAGTAATGAGATCTCAAAATATTCCCTTATCATCTCTTTTAGTTCTATAACATGGATTATTCCTGTTTATCAATCCTTGTAAAATACCATTTTTAATTTCATTTTATTCGTATAGGAATTGTACTAAAAGTCAATATTAATATGAAGTAATACATTAAAAATTATTTGTAAAATGGACATCCCTATGGGGTTTGAAAGAATTTATATAAGCACAAATAACATATCCAATATTTTGGTTCCATTCATTCTAAATGTTTTTCACATTCCTTCCTCAAAAACCACACTATTCCCCTATTGGATACCTAGACCTACCCTTTATTTTTTGGGTGGTATGTTGTAGAGGTACTTTATGATAATCCATTCATCATTATGAGTTCTTCACATATTCATTTTTATAAATGTATTCCTTGATTAATAATTATTTCATATGGTATTATAAACCTATAAATGTTTTGATATTATAAATTGATTAATAACATTTTAATAATGAGTTTTTCTCCATTTTTGTTCAATCAACATAAATTAATAAAATAATAAATATTGAATATATGAAATATCAATTAATCTATAAATGGTTCGATTATATCAATCACTAAAAATAAAATATTTCTTATAAAATCAATTTTTTTGTTTACTTTCTTTTATTTTAGTACATTTTGTAGTGAATTTATAGTCATTATATTCATTACAAAAATATGTATGTCTCTAAAATTTATTGACAAAAAATCATTGTTTTAAATATTTTTATCTGATCACTGGGGTCTAAGATGGAATAAAAAATAATGATCGAATATAATAAAAACATTTTACATTACCTCTATTATACACATTTGAATTACATGGTTGCTATAATTTTTCCAAAAACATGAATCATAAAAAACATTATATTTCAATTAAAATTGCATATTAAGAGTTATATACCAATAAAAAAGGAAGGTATAATTTTGTGAACAAATAATTCACCATTTTAGTAAATAACATAATTTCTCTTATTTCATGTATATTCTCTCTGTAACACCCTAATATTTTTTGAATTATTTTCAAATAAATTTAATTTTTTCATTATTGTCATTTCATGTGATAGTGAAATTATTTTTTCAATGTTTAAAATATACCATTCACAAGGAACCATATTGGATTATGTTATATGCAACAACAACATGGTGTAAGTTACACAGAAAAACAAGGTTATCAAACATTACATGAAATATTGACAATCCAAAATGTCTTTTGTGAAACACAATATAGAGTATTACCTAACTATAATATATTATTAAATATTTTATACTAATTAAATAGTGACCTAGATATTAATTATATGGATATGAATATTATTTACTAAATTATGAAATTATTTGGTTAACATAAATATAATATGAATTTATATGTTACCAATTAATTTTAAATGAATAGGAGAACAAATTGAATAAAAAAGAAAATACTATTATGGTAACAAATATTATTTAACCTAAAAAACTAAATTAATTAAAAATTATTGAGTAATATTCACTTAATAAATATGATATATATCCAATAAAATATTTTTTTATTCATCTAAAATATTCAATATATATAAGATAACAACAAACAAAATATTAATCAAAAAAATTTATTCTTTATTAAGGTAGTTTTACCACTTTTAATGGAGAACCCATTTCAAATCCAATTTTTTAGAACATCTACAAGTTTATCATGTCAAAATAAACATCATATTTGAAATATATACATAAAAATTATTTTTGGTAAATTTTTTTTATATTTCTATAAGTTTTAATTTTTAATGAGTAGTTTAAAATATTGGATTTTAATTCAATACTTCTTCCTCATATAATTTTATATAATTTTTATATTATATTTTTAATTGGTTTTATAGTTTAGTTAGATTTTATTTTTAATAATTAATCCCATTGATATCATTAGTAATAATTTCAAATTAAAATTGGATATAAAAACATTTCCTACTTTTTGACGTTCTTACATTAAAAACCTACAGTGTCCTCTAATCAATGGGATTTATTTTTTATTAATTCATCGTACTTCTGTGGTTATAGTTTTTGAATATTGATTATATATTCATAATAATCATAATTTCTAATTTCTAATAATTTATACATTATCTTTGAAAAAATATATTAGTGAAAGTGAGATAAATTATTTACATTGGTTAAGAGAGAAATAAGGTTATTAATGTACTAAATAATAAATATAAGGCCAAAATAACTCGAAAACATGTCCAAAAACCATTGGACGGAAATTATTCATTCATGAAACTTCAATTATTGTTTTTTTAGTTTGGTATGAAATTTTTTGTTAAAAACATGGGTTCACCTAACTTGTTTTAAAAAAGTCCAAGTGTTTCCTTTCCCTTCCCAAAAAAGGGCACCACGTCTACCCACATCTTCACTCCAATAAATCTCTTTGGATAACCCAATCATTACTCAAATACGATCCCAAAGTCCATACATTTCTCATATAATTTTTACATTGTGTAGAATTCAACTCAAGGATTCATTTTGGCACAAACCAAAAGGAGTTACTAGATTATGAGGCGACGTCTTCCCTCAAGACCATTTCCTTTATTTCCCTTCTCCATCCCGGTACTACATTTATTCCCTTTATGAATGAAAATACTATTATTATTATTATACTAGGATTTTTTTTATGCTATGTTTTTTACCTACACTTACAAACACCATCATCTTATGGGTAGGGAACAAACTATTTACGTGTACGATGAACTGCCACCTCACTAAAAGATGATTATTCATTTCTCATTTTCTGCCTCTTGTAGAAGAAATTATGATGGGAAATATATTTATAAATGAATTGTGTTATATTTATTATTTATTTAGGCTTCATTATTCTTTTTTACATCCCATATTATTTTACATTCCCTTGGGATTAATTTTAATAATTTTGATTTATGTTGTGTGGACAACCACCCCCTCAATGTGACTTGATTCGTTCACACACTACATAAAATGTATTATAGATGGGTATAGTGAGATTATATGATATATTTAAAATTATAATTCTACTATAATGATATTATATACATAAAAATTTATTTCATTTTCTTTCATTATTTCAATAAAAATTGAAAACGGAAACAACGTTCATTCATACGCACAACTTACCGTCTGCATGAACAATGTCTACCATTTCATACTCCAATAATATATAGATTATAATAATTCAAATATAATGGATATAACAGATATTTATATGATTTTATAGATTATATAATCATGATATAGGTATAATTTCCAATGATATAACAAATTAAGACACATGTGATGAACAAAATTAATTTTACCTGAAGTGAAACTCTAACATAGGAGCATTAAAAGGTGGGTAATATAAGGAAATAATAAAATAATATGTTCTATTTTGTAGAAAAATATTATTACTTAATATTTTAATAATAAATTTATAATTATTATACATGAATATTTTATAAGTAAGAAGATTTTCAAGACACATGTATTGGGGATTTAATCTAACATTCTATTTCTGTGAGGTATATGTTATATGAACCACTCTTTATTTTTGTTTAATGTATATAATGACAATTATTGTATTATATATATCTTATAAGTATATTTATGGGTATTAATGTATCAATTCAATGATATTTATTTCATGGGGATAATGTTTCAAAAGTTATCAAATTGGTGAAATAGTTTTATCAGAATTTTCCTTCTTTGAGACTCATGTTTTTTATGCACTTAAATGATCACTTGAGGTTTATATAAATCCAATTAAAATGTTTTATCATGAACCAATTTATTTTCATGTTATTTAAAGCTCAATTTATATTTCTTTTCTAACATGTAGAGTATGATCTGATGTTACTATGTGATAAGAGTTTATTTTATCAATCTCATCGTTTTTCGAGGTTTTTTATGTTTATTATTACTTTGATGAATTACTATGTTCCATATCTCAAGAAATTCATTAACATTATTATCTTATAGTGATTAATGATATATTCATGTATTGGAACCATTTTATACACTTTTTTTGGTACGATATTTACGAATTTGTTTTTATGAAGTCCCAACACTAACCTCTACTCGGTCAGAAATTTGTGTTCCTTAAAAACCATGTTTTCTAAAAAGGGTTTTCAAGAATTTTCTACCTATATAATATGATCATTAAAATAAATTGCTACCCTATTAAATTTTTCCTATTTTTTCAATAGGGGATTTTTTTAACTTTCTGAAAGAGGTGATTTTTTATCCTTTTTTTCTGTGAATAAAGGAATGTTAGTTTTACCTCATACGACATGTGTGGATTTATCCACATTTATTCCTTTGAATCTATCTATTCATGGTTAATTGTAATTTTTTTATTTTTAGTAGAATAATTTTATAAATAATTTTTTTTCTAAATGTATTGATCTTTTGTTATATGTTCTAAAGAGAAGTAATTTTCAAAACATTTTCAAACATATTTTATATGTTTTCACAAAAAATCGATTTTAAAACATTTTAAAGAAATAATTATATGTTTACAATTTATTTTTAAATAAATTATATTCCAAATTTTTTCAATATTTATTTATAAGTTTTCAATGTTTTTTTGAATAAAAACATTTTTTAAATGTTTTGAATCTTATTTTATATGTTTTCAAAGAAAATGATTTTCGAATTATTTTAGGTATTCTTTATAAGTTGTAAAGGTATTTTGTTGGTAAATTATAATAATATGGTATTATACATTTAAAATATGTTTTCAAATAAGAAATGAAATTATAATCAATAATCCTTATTGAATGAAATTTAAAAATATTTTCTTTCCATGATGACATATCCTGATGATTCTCATTACCTTCTAGGAAATGATATAATGTTTCCATACATATCCTTACTATGAATGGGTTATTCTTAATTTAATGGTATTTATGAAACTAGTTAATCCTCCTTGAGTTATATGTTTATTAAACTACTTTTCATTTCCATAGGTAATATGCATTTGAAACCCAATTAGTTTCACAAGTTATTGTTTGATGAAATGATTAGGAAACCTATATCTTTTCAAATGGATATTATGTGTTAAAATGTTAGTTATACCCATTTAGTTTCATGGGTTATGATTTTAGATTTAGAGAACAAATTTTTTAATATTTCATGATATGATTAATGTTGTGTGGAAAATGCATGTATGATATCATTATGTTATGGGTGGTACCTATATCTTATTCCAATTCATTGGGTAATGATAAATGTTACATTATCTCAAAGGCTGAACAAGAGAACATCCCAAGACATAAATAAGAGGGAACATTGGAAAACATACCATGCCTAAAACAAGAGGGTATGAAAGAGGAAATACCAAGCCTAAAAAGGAGGGTTACCTTTAGTACATCCCAATCCTAAAACAAGAGGGTAAATCAGATGACATCCCAATCCCGAAAAGAGAGGGTAGAAGGGAGGAAATCCCAATCCCAAAACAAGAGGGTACACAATAGGCTATCTTAATCACAAAGTATTTAAATAGGGGATTCTCCCAAGAATAACATATAAAAATGCGTTGGTAGGCCACCTTGATATAGGGTTTTAATATGATTATCTATTTTCAACAATTCCATGTTTTTTTCCAATTTTATTCTTCCATGGATTATGTTTAATATCTCCTTATGATTCCTGTATTATGAACTTAGAATCATTCTTAAGAACTCAACTATGCTTGGAATTTTCCTAAAATGTTATTCTGAAGTTCCCTATCCTTTTTTAATGTTATGTTTATATATATTCATTATTTAACCTTCCGGAACATCTGAGCCCACCCCTTTATCATGTTTCATTTATCCATGTTACGAAGAAATATTTTTGGTAGAATTATTAATGTTTGATATCTTTATATGATATGTTAAATATATTCCACTAGGAGAGAAGATTTTGTTTCCATTTTTCCAATGATACTATAGAATTATGGTCCTTTAACATGTATTTTTCCAATATACTAATTATTAATCAAAAATGATGTAATATCCATATTTTTTAGATTGGGATCCTATTATTGGTGTCAAATTAAAGTCTTAATCATCCTTTGGAAACAAGGATTAAAAAACATTAGTGATTTTCCTTTGTATATTTTTAAGGATATGTATAGGGATGTCACTAAATATAAGTATAAAGATGATTTAATATTTAGTAAAATGTCATGAAATTTTGGTAAAGGATAGAGTAAGTGGATTCCTAGAAATTAAAACATGAATAGATAGAAAAAGTAAATATGGATCTGTAACTGATGTACCTAGGGTTAAAAACTATGAAAAGTTGTTTCAGGCTTGACTTGGGGTAATATGGTGCATGACAATAGGAATTATTATAATCCTAGATTGATACCCCAGGGGGATATGCTTTTATAATTCACAAACTCCAAACAAACCATCATGAAGAATTTAAATAGATGTTGGCAATGAATAACCTAGGTTAAACTTATGGTGTCACAAATTAAGTATTTTTTCATACTTTAGACATCCTATATGTGGATTTTTATGATTATTTGGTTCCAATTGATGGTAACTATATCTTAATATCTGATTTTGGTTTTAGAAAATGGATGCAATCTGAGGGAAGTGGGTTAATAGTGATTGTGATGTAAAATGAAATTAATTTCCTCCTCAATATAAAAAATTTTATGGGGATGGAATAAAAATACACATTTATATTATATAACAGAACTATCAACCAAAAAAACATGATGATTTTAAAAAATAGAAAAGGATGAAACAATTTTCAGTTGAGTCTTTCATATGGCATTGTACACCTTCTTTTAGTAGGTCTCCTAATAAACCATTTTTTAATCACTGGATCAGTACAAATATAATTATATTCTCCCTTACAAGTGTTTAAATCATGATAAATTCATTCTAGATGTCTATCTATTATAATGTGAAGCAATTAAGTGGTGGAATATAATCCAGAATACAATGAAGAAAGATGAAATTGAATCCATTGATTGGGATGAGTTAAAGAACAATTTCATAAATAAGTACACTACTTATGTTCTTCATACAAAGATGGAAAATGAGTTCCTTGAGTTGATGAAAAAGGATGATGAATCAGTTGGTACCTACGAGGCTATTCTGCAAGACATGTGAGGTACACTTCTAGAAAAATCATTAAACCACAATGTTAAGTTGATAGGTTCTTCAGTTTCTTAAAGGAAAGTCTCAGAAGGACATTTTTTATAAGATAATTTATTATATACAAAGAGATTGTACTTCTTGAAATAAAAGTTGAAATGGAGGTAGGATTTGTTTATCAATATTATAGTTTTGAAAAAAAAGGAATATGATGTTCAATGGAAAATCTAATAAACATAGAGAAAATAAAATGAGCATTCTGTTATGAACAAATAGTGGGAAGAAACATGAAGGGAATTTCATTAATTGGACTAGAATATATTTTAAGTTTAGTATGGATGTTCATTGAGTAAATGAATTTTAAACTGATGGGTGTATGTTAGACGATGATACAAATATTGTGAAATCCCCACATAATGTAAATCCCAAACTTTAGTGTTTGTATTTCGTGGAGTTTTCCCATTTTGCTAATAAGTGACCCATTCTGTGGAAAAATGTGAATGATAAGCCAATAAAACTTCTGAAGACAATGGATAGTTGGGAATCTTATGAAATATTAATTGATGAAGTGAACAAGATAAATAATCTGTCCTTATCCTTCCCTCCTTTGTTGAGAATTTAATGTATTATTTTGTATGAATAGTCCCTATGAAAGTGTTATTGTTCATCCTTTAGGGATATATAACAATATTTTTATTCCATATAAGAGTTATGGAATATTAAAATCATGGACGATATTCTACAAGTACATTTTTGGTCCAACATTTCTAATATAATTGTTTTTGGATTAAGATAATATCATATTTAAGGAATAAAATATGAATTCTATTTTGGAAGGGTTACAAGGTTAACCATTTATTAAACTTTTATGTTAAAAAACATATGTATTCAGTATGATTAAGGTGTTATCATTTCAGATGAGGATTTATGCATATAGGATATCCAATTCAAACTACTTTATGTTGATGATAACTGATTGGATGGAATATCTCAGTTTTTCTAATTTTCTAGTACTTTAGAATTTTTTTAAAAATGTCTCCTTCATTTTTGATAAATAGGTGAAGCGGAAAAATAAAACAAAAAGGGTGATGTAGTCATAAAATCATGCAAGAATATATTTTCATGAAAATTTTTTCACCTTAGGAAAATGTCTCTTTAGGAAAAATATGATGTCTCAGTACCTTAATTTTTGACGAATAAAAAGGACCCCTAGGTAATTGTTGATTTACACCATCGTGATTGATAATTTTTTCTGACCATGTTCTCTAACACTCTCCATAAAAACATAATGTTAATATTTCCCTTCCATGTAAATGTTTTTTCTACCCACTGATGTTCTCCTATGTGGAAATATCATTAAGATTTACATTGGGTAAACATTATGGTTTCGACTTCCCCATTATATGGGAATTTTTAGTATTTATTTTTAAAATGTGGGTTTCTATGAATAAAATTTTCAATTATTATACCTTTGACAACCTAGATAAATTTTGAGGTAGAAATTTATTTAAAGGGGGGTAGAATGTAACACCATGATATTATGTGAGTTTTTTAGAATTAATTTATTTATTTTTTGATAATTTCATTTAACATGACACTGAAAATAGTTTTTCATGAATCAAAACATCTATTTCCCATGAAAAATTATTTTAGTATGTTATTCCCAAAACTTACTTTCCATACATTACATATTAAAACAAGGATAGCGTACATTATACATAATATTAACCTTTCGTTATGGCTTGGGTCACATACCAGACCGAGTATTACCTAACAATAATATATTATAAAAAATTATAGTGATATAATGATATACATGTTATGTTTATGGATATTAATATTATTAAATAAATAAGTAAAATATTAGTTTTACCCAAATATAAGATTAATTCATAGATTTCCAATTAATTAGAAATGAATATGAAAAATGATTTTATATAAGGAGATATATTATTATGGTAAAAAACTTATTTGAACCTAAAAAATTTTATTAATTAATTTTTTTATATTAGTTAATTATATATGATATATATCTAATAAAATAATTTTTATTTTCATCCTATATAATTGATGGACCTATGATTAGAACCAACACAATTTAATGCATATTTTTTTTAAAAGGTAGTTTTACAACATTTTAATGGATAACCCATTTAAAATACAATGATTGGAACTATTATATATATAATAGGTTAAAATATTTAGTCTTTGTATGTGAGACATATAAATTATGTTATGCTGTATTTTTTTTATTTTTCCTTAAGTGTTCTATTTTTAAAGAATAGTTAAAAACACTATATTTTTATTCAAAACTTATTTTTCATCTAAATTTTTAAAAGGTTAAATTATATTTTTAATAGGTATGATAGTTTATTTATATAATATTTTTAACCATTAATTCAATTTATGTTATTGGAACCATTTTCACTTTGAAATTGGGTATAAAAACATAGTAAACTTTTGGAAATATATTCATTAAAAACTTGCAGCATCATCCCATCAATGAGATTAATTTTAATTTAATTTATTCCACTTATTTTATTATAATTTGTAAAAATAGATTAAATATTTTTAATAACAATTATTTACAATGTTAAGTAATATCTACATTTTATTGAGAAATTTTTTTGTTAAAGTCACTGAAATTAATGTCATCGATTAATAGAAAAATAATGTTAATAAAGTACTAAAGAATAAACATAAGGCACAAAAAAACCTCTAAACTCATAAAACACCAATATCCTTGTCACGAACTAGCCTGAGTCGACCCTGAACCGGTCACCCAGGCCAGCCCGCGACAAGTCCCGAGAGGCGTTCCCGATCCTCCCAGGATGGTGACAAGAACCAAGGGCATCAATAGAGTACACAAGGGAATGATTTCGCCCATATATAGACAATCAAACAAGCAGCAGAAATAAACGGACTGCCCAAAATGAATTTATATAAAAATTGAACAAAATATTTTTTATACAAGAAACTAAAGGTAGAACAAAAAAAACTCAAATGAACAATCCCAATGAACAACTAACTCCATGTGACACTTCTGGTCACTCTCCAACACAATGATCAAAAGTCACCCAAGGTGATCGAACTAAAGATGAAACCTGCACAAGGGCTAAAAAGAAGAAGACTATAGGTGTGAGTATTAAAACTCAGTAGGTTAGCCCGATATTCTATTCCCAATGCACATTCCTTTAAAATAAATGAAACATCAATTTATAGTTTGTAATTCAAGATATGAAAGTATGGTTTTCAAATGAGGATCCATGCTATAATAATTATCAGACAAAAACATGCATGTTTAATAAACAAAAATGCAAATAACAATTATTTTCAAAGAGGTGAACCTTCAAAATGAAAATAGTTTTCAAGAGGGCTTCTTTAACGAATTTTAACATTCAAATAAATAACACATACTACTGAATTTACCATCCAAACACACCGTATGCCGATGGTGAGTACAAAATATCCAATGAGCACTATTCAGAGAAATACCCCTAGGCACTAGTTAATTGTGAGCCCCAGGTACCTCGTATCTCGGTGAAAGTAACCATAATAAATATACGTTCTCGTGCACGAGCCACTAGTAGGGAACATACCCATAACCTAGTGGTCCCCAATAATCATCATCATCATAGTTTAGTTATTGTTGTCATCGTCAAACTTGCTACGTGAAACAGGGGCCAACCCACACAGAATCACTAGCATACTAGTACACGTCCGCCCACCTAGATACCCGGGATTCCCTTTAGTGTTCAATAAAGTTACACATATTATCAAATAAAAATTTCACATCCACATTCCATTCCAAAACCATAAAAACACAAGCATCCCATAATCATTCTTCACATTTCTTACACTAATCACCAACCACTAAATATTTGGTAAAACAATTTCATGAAGTGTATTGAGGCTTTGCACATAAAACTCTTTCAAAAACAATCATTAAATTATAAACACACATCATAACCAAACCAAATCATATTTGGTAGCCCAATAAACATTTAATAAAATCATTTAATGGACCATAAAACAATCCCAATTTCACAACTTGTTATATACAAGTAAAACACTCCTTCATTTCTAGGAAATGCCAAACGGGCCTTTAAACATATTCTCAAAACTAACATTTGATGAAGGTATGCATTTTAATTTTATTAAGGATCTATATAAACATCATTTACAGCAGCAAACCAAATTCATAAATCTCTTATAATACTCAGGATACATATTCAAAACACGTCCATTTTCATAAAGATGTGAAACAGTCCATTTTTGGGAAACTCGGGCCAAAATATGTTGTAAATCAAAGCACACTTGATTGTAAAAACAAATAAAAATAGGAAATCCATATAATTACCCAAAAATACCATTTATCATTATTCCAATTCCTTTATAAATCCAAACAAATAACTTTTAAATCACACATCACACATAAAATCCAACCGGGCAATTTACCGAACAAATGACATGCCCTTTTTAAACAAAACAATTTATTTTAAGTACATGAAAAGGAATAAAACACCAATTTAAAGCCATATTTTCATTCAAGATACTATAACATGTTAAAAATACCATATACCAGATTATAAACCTCACAAAATATTTTCAAAAGATAACGGAACATTTAAACAAACACTTGTTGAGAACTTTCATGACAAAACAACACTACCGTTCACAAACCAATGATTAAACAACCTCTTTGAAGACCAATAAAATTATCCAAAGGATGAAAAACAATAATAAAAATATATATCTGGTGTTAAATATAATAAAATGATGAAACTTAAATAATAAACTCATTTGCAAGGGGTATCCTACCTCAAATTTTGGCGTAATTGAAACGCACACCCGAAATCACCCGTCTCGGGTTTATAAACCATAAAACAATAAATATCAGACCTAAACAAACATAAACCCCATAAAAACATGGTATAACAAAACCCTAGGTCGATCAATACTAGGGGATAAAATAAATCCACGAAATAATGAAAGGAGGGGGTAGAGGAGGGAGAAAGGAGAAGGAATCTCACCTTTCACCCTAGAAAACTCTTCGTCTTCCATTAGATCTGCAACCATATAGAGAATGGAATGGCTTGAAAATTTTTGGAGAGCCTCCTAAGGTCTTAGCGAACCAGGGGATGAAAATTGGTGGCCAACAGAATAAGAATTGAATGAGTTATGGGTGAAACGATTTACCATACGGATTCTGGACTTTTTGAAGAAACTAGAGAACAATCGCCCTAATACGCGATCCGTATGAGATCCAAAGAGGTAAAATAAACTATGAGGGCTAAGATAGGGTTATGGGCTTCGAGGGGGAGGTGGAATCACCGAAAAAGAGTAAAAATTGAAAAAGATATAAATGAAACAAATTATTTTTTTAAAAAACAGGAAATGGGCCCATGGGCTGACCCAATAACTAAATAAGTAACCCAAATTAACCCAGCTTATGAATTTCTAATGGGTCCAAAAGGATAAATAAATTTTAATGTATCATTATAGGACAAGTGGTAAGTTTAATGGGTGAAAAAGGATGAAAAACAAAAGAGTTATAAAAGAAACAAATTCAGTTTTTAAGACTGGGAATGGCCTCACGGTTGGCCCAAATCATGAAGTAACCACCCTTTCTTCAAAAAAACACCTAAACAAGCAATGGGGATCCAAAATTATGGTGGTTAGGCATATATGAAACTTTAAAACTCAATATTCATCTCATCAAATACCCATGAAAAGGATCAGGATTTATAATGGGCCAGATCAATACAAAGCCAAAAAAACCGTGTGTGACAATTCTCCCCACCATTAAAGCTTTCCGCCCCCGGAAAGCCATAACACTTTCCGGCTGAAAAAAAAAACAACACCTAAAGATTACAGAATTTACTACCCACAATTAAGAATCAACTAGAACGAGAAATTTTCTTAGGATGAAAATCCAGGAGACCCATGGTGGGTCTCCCCACCATTAGAAACCAAATAGCAATGAATAGACAAGAATTGAACATGAGCTAGAGTTGGGACTCACTCACACAAGCCCAAAAAAACCCTCCTACAAAAAACTACTATAACAAGTTAAAAGAGTTACAACATGAACATACAAACCACCCACTCCCGAATGGAGGGGACAATAACTTGGTTGACACATTCAGCATAATTCTGGACCCCCGCCACTTGGGGATGGGAGGGAAGGGGACCCAATAATTTGGCCACTGAAACAACAAAAGAAACAAAGAAACTACCCAAAACTCTCCCCCTATGAATAGGTATCACCAAGACTACATCTGATTTTTACAGGCGGTCCACACAGGGACATTGATTGAAAACCCACATCCATGAAGGAATAACTATAGACACTGTGTGAGGGGTTAAGTCCACCATGCTTGTTGCGACAAAGGGAAATTCATAGAAATGAGGAACCAAAACATTGACATAGTAAATAACTTACCAAAAAAGAGGAGTAAGGATCTTAATCTAGCACTCCACACCTCTGTTGATTTCCTGACTACGTGAAAAGCTTCACTCCGAGGCCTATGGCTGGAGCCCTAATTCTTGAAGCATTTGCTGCACCGCAGTCAGGTGATAAGGATCACAACACTCAAAAAAACACCACACTTGATCACCAATCAAAAACCTTCATCTAAATAGGAACTCATATATACATATCAAAATTCTATCTCACTCCAAACGAGGGGTAGAATGGACAAGGAATACGACGAAACACATCAACATCAGCGAACACAACTGCTCTATCCAAAAGAATTATCATGACCTAGATGCACTTTTAATAGATCCCAAACAGCTCTCTATTCCAACAAACAAGTTGAGGCATCATCAAAAGAGGTGGATTTAAAATTTTAAAGGAATCCTTAGGTTGATCAGCAGGAAAAATTTCCAACGCAGAACTATCCATGGCCACATCACAACATCAAACACATTTTTAGAAACCCAATGAAAATTACTCCAAAACCGAGCCACCAACAAGATCTCATCACTAGATAGAACAAGGGTATGAATTCTAGATCACATGGAAGATAACCAAATAAACAACTCTTCTATGACATAGAAAAATCAAGCCACATAACCATTGGTTTTTAAAAAAGGTCATAATTTTCAGCTCAAAGCAATTTTGAAAAAACAAACTAAATTGGTGGGTTTCCACATTCACCAATGGTGTTTCATCAAGTCTCACCCACATGCACATTTCCATGCCACCCCTGACACCCAACCACCACACCATATAGGCCATACATCCAAATATAAATAAAACCATGCATGTGAGCACCCATGAAAACACCAAAGGCTAAAATTAAACATCATAATTCAAAAAAAAACAATTTACCTTCAAAAGGAACACCAACCACCAATTCAAAAAACATTTTCATGTTTCACAAAAAAAACCACAATTAATTAAGAACCATTTTCGTGAAAACCTAACCCTTTTCATTTTTAAAAACTTTTTAAATAACCAAGCCACTCCAAAAAACCCCTTCCCAATTTTTTTAAGAAAAAATCAGCAATGTATATTTTTATAATCTGAGGTCCATTGAGACCAATACAGTTTGTAGTAAAACACCAACCGATCAAAACCAATTTCCAAACCTAATTTATCCAATTCAAAAACTTTTTAACATCCTAAAATATCCCATTTAAAAAAATAGCCAAAATCACTTTAAAATGATTCACAATTTCAAAACATTTTATTTCAACAAACCACAAGTTTATATTATGGATAATCCAATCCATTTAAATCATTTCTGCTTCCCTCCATTTTTTTCACAAAAACACAACCTTCCAAAACCATTATTATATTTAATTATTGAAAACCCCATTTTTTCACTTTTCAAAATCTAATCCTTACATTAAAAACCATTTCCACAATTCTCACACAAGGATTTTAAAAACAAAAATTCAGAATTCAAGAATGGTTCAAGAGACCCAAAAAAAGGGAACTAGTGTTAGTGGGTGACTTGACCATATGGTTGGTGGCCATATGCCAAGCACAACACCAACACAGAGAGACTTATTAGGACCATTCCCCATCCCCACTTGGCTTGCCAGGCCCTGTGAGCTCACGGAGGCCATTAGTCAGACTCCCCTTGTCATATCCCAATACCAAACAATCAACAAGAATAATAGACACTAATAAAACCAGACTTCCATGGAAACCTGAGGATTAGAACAAGAAAGAGTTCGCGACGCTCTTCCTGCACTTACCCCTCAAGTCCCAACAATACTACTCCATATACCTTGACATCCCCAAAATAACAAGGGCGCTCTAAAAAGAATGGTCTACTAATAGCCGACCTCCTCTGATACCATTTTGTCACGAACCAGCCTGAGTCGACCCTGAACCGGTCACCCAGGCTAGCCCGCGACAAGTCCCGAGAGGCGTTCCTGATCCACCCGGGATGGTGACAAGCACCAAGGGCATCAATAGAGTACACAAGGGAATTATTTAGCCCATATATATACAATCAAACAAACAGCGGAAATAAACGGACAGCCCAAATTGAATTTATATAAAAATTGAACAAAATATTTTTTATACAAGAAACTAAAGGTAGAACAAAAACTAAAAAACTCAAATGAACAATCCCAATGACCAACTAACTCCATGTGACACTTCTGGTAACTCTCCAACACAATGATCAAAAGTCACCCAAGGTGATCGAACTAAAGATGAAACCTGCACAAGGGCTAAAAAGAAGAAGACTATAGGTGTGAGTATTAAAACTCAGTAGGTTAGCCCGATATTCTATTCCCAATTCAAATTCCTTTAAAATAAATGAAACATCAATTTATAGTTTGAAATTCAAGATATGAAAGTATGGTTTTCAAATGAGGATCCATGCTATAATAATTATCAGACAAAAACATGCATGTTTAATAAACAAAAATGCAAGTAACAATTATTTTCAAAGAGGTGAAACTTCAAAATGAAAATAGTTTTCAAGATGGCTTCTTTATATAATTTTAACATTCAAATAAATAACACATACTACTGAATTTACCATCCAAACACACCGTATGCCGACGGTGAGTACAAAATAGCCAATGAGCACTAGTTAGAGGAATACCCCTAGGCACTAGTTAGTGGTGAGCCCCAGGTACCTCGTATCTCGGTGAAAGTAAACATAATAAATATTTGTTCTCGTGCACGATCCACTAGTAAGGAACATACCCATAACCTAGTGGTCCCCAATCATCATCATCAACATTGTTTAGTTAGTGTTGTCATCGTCAAACTTTCTACGTGAAACAGGGGCCAACCCCCACAGAATCACTAGCATACTAGTACACGTCCGCCCACCTAGATACCCGGGATTCCCTTTAGTGCTCAATCAAGTTAAACATATTATCAAATAAACATTTCACATCCACATACCATTCCAAAACCATAAAAACACAAGCATCCCATAATCATTCTTCACATTTATTACACTAATCACCAACCACTAAATATTTTGGTAAAACAATTTCATGAAGTGTATTGAGGCTTTGCACATAAAACTCTTTCAAAAACATTCTTTAAATTATAAACACACATCATAACCAAACCAAATCATATTTGGCAGCCCAATAAACCTTTAATAAAATCATTTAATGGACCATAAAACAATCCCAATTTCACAACTTGTTATATACAAGTAAAACACTCCTTCGTTTCTAGGAAATGCCAAACGGGCCTTTAAACATTTTCTCAAAACTAACCTTTTATGAAGGTATGAATTTTAATTTTATTAAGGATCTGTATAAACATCATTTACAGCAGAAAACCACATTCATAAATCTC
The DNA here is from genome assembly GCA_963277665.1 of Viscum album. Taxonomy (NCBI): domain Eukaryota; kingdom Viridiplantae; phylum Streptophyta; class Magnoliopsida; order Santalales; family Viscaceae; genus Viscum; species Viscum album. The sequence continues at coordinate 2,092,823,377 of OY728151.1, forward strand.
TTATAATACTCAGGTTACATATTCAAAACACGTCCATTTTCATAAAGATGTGAAACAGTCCATTTTTGGGCAACTTGGGCCAAAATATGTTGTAAATCAAAGAACACATGATTGTAAAAACAAATACAAATAGGAAATACATATAAGTACCCAAAAATACCATTTATCATTATTCCAATTCCTTTATAAATCCAAACAAATAACTTTTAAATCACACATCACACATAAAATCCAACAGGGCAATTTACCAAACACATGACATGCCCTTTTTAAACAAAACAATTTATTTTAAGTACATGAAAAGGAATAAAACACCAATTGAAAGCCATATTTTCATTCAAGATACCGTAACATGTTACAAATACCATATACCAGATTATAAACTTCACAAAATATTTGAAAAAGACAATGGAACATTTAAACAAACACTTGTTGAGAACTTTCATGACAAAACAACACTACCATTCACAAACCAATGATTAAACAACCACTTTGAACACCAATAAAATTATCCAAAGGATGAAAAACAATAATAAACATATATATCTGGTGTTAAATATAATAAAATGATGAAACTTAAATAATAAAGTCATATGCAAGGGGTATCCTACCTCAAATCTTTGGCGTAATTGAAATGCACACCCTAAATCACCCGTCTCGGGTTTATAAACCATAAAACAATAAATATCAGACCTAAACAAACAGAAACCCCATAAAAAACATGGTATAACAAAACACTAGGTCGATCAATACTAGGGGATAAAATAAATCCAGGAAATAATGAAAGGATGGGGAAGAGGAGGGAGAAAGGAGAAGGAATCTCACCTTTCACCCTAGAAAACTCTTCGTCATCCATTACATCTGCAACCCTATAGAGAATGGAATGGCATGAAAATTTTTGGAGAGACTCATAAGGTCTTAAAGAACCAGGGGAAGAAAATTGGTGACCAATAGAATACGAATTGAATGAGTTAAGGGTGAAACAATTTACCTTATCAATTCTGGACGTTTTGATGAAACCAGAGAAAAATCGCCCTAATAAGCGACCCATATGAGCTCCAAAGAGGTAAAATAAACTATTAGGGCTAATATAGGGTTATGGGATTCGAGGGGGAGGTGGAATCACCGAAAAAGAGTAAAAAAGGAAAAAGATATAAATGAATCAATGTATTTTTTTTAAACAGGAAATGGGCCCATGGGCTGACCCAATACCTAAATAAGTAACCCAAATTCACCCAGCTTATGAATTTTTAATGGGTCCAAAAGGATAAATAAATTTTAATGTATCAGTATAGGACAAGTGGTAAGTTTAATGGGTGAAAAAGGATGAAAACCAAAAGAGTTATAAAAGAAACAAATTCAATTTTTAAAACTGGGAAGGTGCTCACGGTTGGCCCAAATCATGAAGTAACCACCCTTTCTTCAAAAAAACACCTAAACAAGCAATGGGGATCCCAAATTATGGTGGTTAGACATATATGAAACTTCAGAACTCAAGATTCATCTCATCAAATACCCATGAAAAGGATCAGGATTTCTAATGGGCCGGATCAATACAAAGCCAAAAAAAACCGTGTCTGACAATCCTGGACTTCATTAATCCATTAGCATTCCATTATTATGTTTTTTGTTTTTTTTGACTTTCTTAGGTACAAATGTTGGTACACATAACTTGTTTTCTAAAAATACCGACTGTATTATTTCCATTCCCTATAAAATGGCCCCTCCTCTATCCACATTCTCACACACATCCAGTTTCACCCAATCTCTTCCCAAATATGATTAAAAATTCCCTTCCTTCCTCTTATAATCATTACCTTTTGATGAAGGAAAATCATGGAATCTTACTAGAATATACAAAAGGAGTTACCTGATTAATAGGTAATGTCTTATCAAAAGTTCCATTCCCTTATTTTCCTTCTCCACCCTCCACTCTATTTGTTAAATTATTTTATTAAGAAATTTTATCTTAAATATAATTTTATGTTTTTATTCTATGGTTTCTTCCTACACTTATGCACACCTCCATCAAATGGGTAACGAACATACTGTTTACATGTACCGTGAACTACAGTCTCACTAAACGATAATTTTTCATTTCATGTTTTCCACCTCTTATGGTGGAAATTATGGTGGAAAATCTGTTTATATATGGAATATATTATATATATATTATTTATATAATATTTTTTATTCCTTTTACTATGAATATTTTTTTTACATTCCCTTTCGTGTAATTTCAATATTTTTTTTTGTGGAGGTGTGGACTCTATCCCCACAAAGCGATGTGATTTCATAACAAACTACAAAAAAATTATTAAGGATGGATTTAGTGAAATTATATTATTTATATAACATTATAATTATACTATTAATATATTATATATATATATGTTATTTGATTTCATTCATTCAATACGACAGCAAAAACAGAAAAAACGTTCATGTGTATGTATGGATTACCATCTCCATGAACGATGTATTCCATTTAATACTCTTATATTATATATATTATTATAATAAAAAATTGTTAGATATTCTAGATATTTATATCATGATATAAATTCAGGAATCATTGTATAATTATAAGGACTAATGATATAAATAATTACGACTCATGCAAAAAACAGAGATAATATTACCCAAAGTGAAACCTTAACATGGGATAGTTTACCAGAAGGTAATATATGATCATAATAAAACCATACATTATATTTGTATAAAAATATGCTTCAGTAAAATATTTATTATACATGAATTGTGTATTCTTACGAATAGATTCAAGACACAAGGGAAGGGGAGTACAACTAACTTTTTATTTCCCAAAGATGCATGTTATGTTCGGCACTCTTTTTCTATGATATATGTACAGAACTAGATTTTATTATATGTATATTATAATTATATTTATGGGTATTCACATATAAATTTTATGAACTTTCATTCATGGTGATCAAATTTCAAAAGTTATCAAATTGGTGAAATAGTATGGTTTCAATTTTCCTTCTTGGAGACTCATGTTTTGTTATGCACCTAAATTCACTACCAAGGTCTATATAATTCCATTTCAGATATTATATCTTGAAAATAATTATTTTCATGTTATTTCAAGTATTATTTAATTTTATTTTCTTATAAGGAGAGTATGATCCAAAGATACCATGTGATAAGAGTTTATTGAAACAATTTGATTGCTTTTCGAGATTGCTTATGTTTATGATTACATTGATGAATTACCATGTTAAACTACAAAGAAATTAATATATTTTATTATAATCTAGTTGTTAATGCTTTATTAATTTAGTGGTTCTCATTTCTACACTTTGTTACATAAGATAGTAAATAATTTTTTTACAAGAAAGCTCAAATTTTTCCACTCGTTGTTCAGAAATCCGTGTTCATTAAAAAACATATTTTATAAAAAGGGATTCAAACAATATTCTACTAATCATCAATGATCATTGACTTATATTTTTACACTTATTGAATTTTTTTAAAAAATAAATGTTATCTTCTTGTCTCTTTTAAAATGAGGAAATTTTATATCCTTTTTACTGTTAAAAAGCTCTTCTTTTTTACCTTGGTTGACATATATGAATTTGCCCATCATCAATCCTTTAAAGTTATCATTTCATGTTTAAAAATTATTTTGATAAGGAATTAATAAAATTTTCCAGGAAAATGGATTTCAAATTTTTTTCAGGATTCTTTTATATTTTTTCAAGGAAAATGGTTTTCAAAATATTTTCAAACTTCTTTTAAATGTTTTCAATGAAAATTAAATTCAAAATGATTTCATGATCTATTTATATGTTTTTAATTTATTTTAAAAGAAATTATTTTCAAAACATTTTCAAAATGTCATTATATGTTTTCAATGTGTTTTAATGAAAAACAATTTCCATATATTTTCAAGCTTATTTTATAAGTTTCCATGGAAAAGAATTTTCAAATGATTTAAATTATTTTATTATGTTTTAATGATATTTTCAATGAAAATTATTATCAAATATTTTTGTGTATTAGAATGACTATTTCAAATAAGAAACATATTTTCCTCAAGGAAAATTGATGAATGATATTTAAAATTTAATTTCTATATATGATTAAATTCATTGATCTTACTCATTCCCTTATAGTAAAGGATATAATTGAACCATTCATACCATTTATATTAATGGGTTATTATTAATGTCGTTGTATTTATGAAACCAATTTATCTTCCTTGATTTATATTTTTATGAAAATAAGTTTCTTGTATATGTGTTATATGAATTTGAAACCCATTTCTTTTAACGGGTTATTATTTGATGAAATGATTATGAAACCCCTATTTTTTTCAAAGGTTATGATGTGATAAAATATTAATGATACCCATTTCATTTCATAGGATATAATTTGATTTTTATAGAAGACATATTTTTTTTCATGGGACAAGATAACATCATGGATTTGTAGAACATGGATGCATGATTTCATTATTTTATGGGTGGGACCTATATCTCCCTCCAATTCATTATGTAAGGACAAATGTTTTATGAGATCAAAGGGTATACGAGAAGAAAACCGTTTCCATAAATATGTGGGTATAGAGTGAAAAATCCCAAGTAGGAAACAAGAGGGTATATAAGAGAAAATCCCAACCCCAAAACAAGAGGGTAAATGGGAGGAATTACCAAGACCAAAACATGATGGTAAACGAGAGGAAATTCCAAGACCAAAACAAGTGGGTACATGAGAGGACATCCCAAGATCAAAATAAGAGGGTTAATGGGTGGGAATACAAATACTGTAGTAGGTAGACGGGTGATTAGGCCAAGCCTGACATGTTACAAAGTCCCTAGTAGGCCGTCTTGACATATGGTTTTTATATGCTTATCTATTTTCCATAATTAAATGTTTTATTCTTATGTTAATCTTTCATGGATTATTTTTAATATTTTGTTATGATTTATGTCCTATGAAATTCCAAAATTTATTTTGATCTTTGATATGTATTGTATGATATTCAAATGTTAAGCTCTTGTTTCATACCAATTTGATAAAGTTTATGCTTACAAATTTTCATTATTTATCTTTACTAAGCCTCTAAGATCAACCCATTCTCATTTATCTATTATCAATGTAATGAATAATTGTTTTAAGTAGAAGTATTAAAGGTTTAGATTGTGATGGGAGATGTTGATGATATTTCACCATGATAGAATATTTTATATCCATGTTTCCAAAGACACTATACTATTATGGTCTTTGGGAATGTAATTTATCAAAGTAAAAAATATTATTCTAAAATTTTGTGATATCCACATATGATAATATTGGGTTTTTATATTCACCATAGATATAGTCATTTTGGGTTGTCTTTGTGGGTGTTTATACCTCATTATTGGAAGAAAATATGATCATGTGATCTACAAATGGGCTCTCAAAATCCTTCTTAACTTTTATTTTAATGTAGATTTATTATGAAAATACAATCCACATTATAAATATTTGGTTTTATCCATCCATATTGATTTTATATCTATGAATTTTTAGATCTGATTAAATAGTCAATTTATATCCTATGATTTATGAATGAAATTATTCTAATGTAGATAAAATATCCAAAAATATAGTCTAAGTTTTCATAATTTGATATGGGACTTGTAATGCGTTTTTTGAAGAATTATATATCACATGAAAGTTTCTATAGATTATATGGGATTGAACATTTCCCACTACTATTTTAGAATCATCACACAACACTTCAAGGGGTTCTATCTAGTCTGTTGGGATGATAATAGGAATTATGGAAAAAATTTCATTCTGTCTCTAAAAATTAATCTAGAAATATTAATTAAATATGAATTAAATTCCATTGTGGATATAGTTGGTCATGGGTAAATACATTTGTCAAAAGGGTTTTAATTTTTTTAAAAAAATATATAATTTGAAATAAAATATTAAATATATTTTTTAGTGGTTAGTAAGGAAGTGTGGAAATAAAATCTAAATTTGAATTATCTACAAAAATTCTTTTATTTGAAATTGATGGCCTAAAACATTACATTTCACACCAAGATATGCAACTTTTAATATATTCAAACAATGTTAGTTACTATTCATTTATTTAAAACATGTTTTTAATTTTAATGAATAATTTATAAACATGTCTCACACATTGAAATTTCAATGATACATACAACTAGGTATTATAAAATATGATAAGAAATGATGATTTATATAAAATCTTAGAATGTAACTGGGGAACTAAATTTACCAAAAATATTTCTATTGTTATGAAAATGTACTAATAGGATAGGTGAATAGATATTTCATAGTATTTTAGTGTGGTAGGGACCTGAAAATAACCATAAAATAAAAAATTAAAATAACAATATATCTTCCCAAACAATATCGATAAAATTTGATATATAAATGTGATATATAAATTTAATATTTAGGTCCCATTATCTAATTTTATATAATCAATGAAGACCCTTCGTTTCTTTGAAACAATTAGGGTTCTCATTCATTATTCTTAGTGCAATGACAAAAACTTTTATCCACAAATATTCATATTGATCTTATTAAATCTATTATTATGAAAAATGGTTATATAAAATTTTATCTCACGTGGTTTTATGATTTTGTATTTAAAAATACCATTACCGATTGTAACAGTTGCTAATATATCCATTGAATGGTGATCACATGATTAGTATAAATATATGGCTTTAACAAATCTAATTTACTCAGAAAAAGGAAGCGATGGCCGCATCCAGTATATTTTTCCAATAAAAGGACCATTTTTTGGAGCTTGTAATGGAGATGGAATCATTAGCCTTTGATCTTGACAAAGCCCAAGATGATCTTGAATATGTTAAGCTCAAGTGGAATAGCCTATGGGAGAAGTGGAAGTTGATTGAGATGACCACTCGAGTGATTTTATCTGAGCCACCCAAGAGTGTGTCACCATCACAAACCTTACCCTTAAGTATCATGTAGGTTTTTTAATGGGTAATGTAACAAGAAATTAACATTATGATTATGTGATTAATTTTTGTATATAATAAAAAATATACATTTATTTTATTATTTTTATTTTTAAATATTTTTTAATGCACAAATAGTATTTGTTTAGTTAATCTTCAACTAAGGAATCGATTTTGGCAAATTAAATGACTATTTACTTAAATAATATTTTAATAAAATATTTTTATTCATAAATTAATTTTCATTAAGTGTAAATTATAGTATAGTTTTTATGAATAAAATTGTAATTTTTATTATGGTTTGATAACTATTTTGTCAAAACCAATGAAGTTTCAATAAATGTTGATTATTATTTTAAAAGTGAAAATTATCTTATTTAGACAATTATTTCGAAAAATGAGAATTATTTTTGGAATCATGGTTTATAAATTATCCACTGGTGAATTTTTCATAATTTTATGAGACAATCAATTTTTTTGGGTAAAAAACTAAATATCGTTTAAATAAATAATGTGTTTTATGAAATCATAATGACCTAATCGTGATGTAATAAAATTATATAAACAATATGTTAGGAAAATATATTTTTTAACATTATTTTAATTTGATTTTAGGTTTGTTTGATTTATTTTATAATGTTTAGTTGACCCATCAAGACATATAAAACATTTTTTTTAAATTTATTTCCTTGAGAGTGTGACTCACCTCCACATAAGAAACCTTATTATTATAAGAAGTTCGTCCATAGGCCATATAAATTATTTTTTTCCACACACCTTTATCAAAAACAAGGTCAAAATTCATGGGATGTATTTTGGTTTTCATTAGTTTAATGTGTGGTGTCCTAACCATAAATAATAAAGAATTTCATCTACTTTCATATATATACCCACCCAAGCTCCCCCTTCCTATTTAATAAAATCTTTTTGTCTTCTTCAGGCCTCTTCCCACTTCTCTCATGAATCCTCCAATGTCTCCCCAAGATCCTAATAAGTCTATATCAAGCCCCTCCTGAGGCTTTGGGATCACACTTCCTAGTTAGGGATTCCCATTTTCCTTATTTATGTACAAGATTTATTATATTGTTATTCCAATTTATTTTCCATTATAAATGTTAGGGTATGATTTATCACCTCCCCCATACATCTCTATTCATTTTTTAATAATGTGACATCCCCTTTCTCTCTAATTAATTCCTGACATATACACTCCTTACCATGCCAAAATTCTGTAAGTAATTTCTCTTTTCCATTTACATTCAAGAAATTCATCTATATTACGTATATAAATTCCTTTTTTTAAATTTATCTATATTACCACCACTTACATTCCATTTCATATAAATATTATTAGACACCTATTTATCTCTCATCAACCATTTTTATGAATTCATATGTCACGTCGGTATGCTGGCGAAATTGAACCTTGTTTTTCCGAGCCAAGATCATTATGTAGGGAATACCATTCCCATGTATCTATCATGGGTATTCACCTTCATTACCATAGAGAAATTGACTAGTAATTTTATGTCTTTATTCCACATTCCTTCTTTGGGCAATAACATAGGATGTTTATTGAACCCATGTTATATGATTCATGTGGCACACTTATGCATGAAATGAAATGTCTAATAAGTATGCACCATAATAGCTCTGTAATGTATTGGGTAAATATTAGTATCATGATACGCCAAGTGAAATGAGGGTTTACTCAATATAATTCATGTGCAATGAGTTTTTACTCATTCTCCTCATTCAATGATCCTTGTCTCATGTTAATACCAAGTTCTGTGTTCTTTCCACATCTCCATCTTAGGATTATCAGTCTTTATCATGCCATTAGGTTTATGTTTCTCTTTCTCCCCATCGATATTACTATTGACTATAATCTATTTTAATCTTCATATTATTTATTTTTTTACTCCTTTATTGGGCTTTTAGCTCACCCCTTTCATATGCATGTCCGCAGATTATCCCATGTATTGCTAAGTACGAGCGAATACAGTGGTCATGTAAAGGATTTTTTCAATAAGACGTTTTGTTTTATGTTTTATGTTGTTATATAATGTACCTAATACCCAAATACAATAGGCCACTAAATATTATATTTTCTATCAAGTTAAGGTTTTATTTTATAAATATGTTATGTGTGTAATAATGAGAAGGTTTTTCGTCGTTGGTATCAGAGGATAGGTTTATTTATTTTTGTTATTAGGATTATAAAAGCCTAGTGAAAGACTTAGGGATAAGACTAAATATAAAAAAACATCCCTAAATTTGGGTGAGTATATAATGAGTGGTTGGTGAGGGATATACATCCCTTTTGGGATAAAAACAAGTAGAAGTGGCTTTGTCACAATGGTACATAGGAGTGAAAATACAGTTAAAGAGTTTCAGGCATGACCTCAGGTATCTTTGTACATGACCACATAACATGCTGCAGTCATTATTACGATAGTCCTGGTGGATATGATTTGGTAAATTCACAATCTTATTATAATCCATTATTAAGGGAATAAAAAATGACCTAAAAATATATTTTAGAAAGTAGATCATGGATAACATAGACAGAAGCCAGTATATTCATAAGTTTAGGAAATAAAATCTATTATATGTAATTTGTTTTTTCCTTGTATTAATATTTATGTGTTACCCCTGACTTGCCATTTATTCCAGTCATTTGCCTGTAATAGGAGGGCTCTGGCTAACAACCGATTATATGATCATTGTTATGATGGTTCTAATGAGATTCCAAATCCTATGGGAGCAGGTTTCACAAAATATTTGACGACAGTCTCTCATTTAACTGAAGAATTGAATAAAAACATGGGTCAAGAGGAACGATCAACCACCCCAAGAATGAAAAAGATTCTATCAAAAGATTAATGTGACAATGGACTCATACTTTTAATGGATCATCTGATCCCTCAATCTCTGAACAATGGATCTACTCAATTGAAAAGATATTTTTCATCCTTCAATGTTTCGAAAATGAGAAGGTTATTAAAACTACTTATCATATGGGAGATAATGCAGATCAATGGTGGACATTGATAAAAAAAATACGAAGCCTGAAGAGGATATAAAGGCATTATAATGGAAGGATTTCTGGAAAATGTTTTCTGATAAATATTTTTCTCATACCTTCCAATGTAAGATGGAAAAGAGATTCATTGCCCTCAAGAAACAAGATGACGAATCCATCAATGCGTATGAAGAAAATATCACAATGCTTGCACGATAGGCCTCCATCACTGTCAGTACCCCTGAATTCGAGGTTGACAGCTTCTTTTTTAGGCTTAATCCTATCCTATGGAAACCCTGGAGATCCATAACATCGACACCTGTGAAGAAATTGGCTACTGTGCTCTCAAGGTTGAAATGGATATCAGAGAATCTCTGGGGTATAATGGGGATTATAAGTGCAAAGTGGACTATAATTATGGATGACTGATGGATAAATACAACAGTCCTATAGAGATATATCACTCCACTAGCCGAAAATGTGGAATGAACTACACTGGAAATTTTCTGAAGTGGACAAGGATATGCATTAGCTATGGAAATGAAGGACACCTAGCCATTAACTACTGACAAGAAAAACCTGCATCTATGATAGAGGAGAGGGATGTATCATTCGATACTCAATGAATTTTTCATTGATTCAACTGCAAATAACCAAGACATATTGTATATCAGTAGCCTTAGAAATTGGTTTTTATAGTCAACCAACAACCTCCAAGGTAGAAAGGGTGAGATTCTTTCATCACTACCGCCTATGTGAACCCCTATAACGAAGTGTCCATAAGAACTCTAGTTATTCATTCATGAATATCAATAATATTTTTTATTCTAGTTCTTCACATTCTTTTTTATCATTAATGTTTAGTAGAATAATCCCAATGCCACCACAAATCATGGAAGTAAAGTTTTCAGTGAGTATGAAAAATGGGGCAATCATTGCATCCCATTAATATTACTCCTCCAATATCATAATTTGTGGATATAACTTCCCGAAAAACCTTGTCATACCCCCTCTATTGGAATTTCATACAATTCTTATCATGTATTGGATTTGCTTATATAGATCCAACATAAATTTCCATGAGAGGGAAATCACTCTCCATATAGTGAATCGACCCCTGATTCTACACTAGTGCAAGGAAGAAGATGCATTTTTTTAGCACCATATTATCTAGAATGGATATTAGATCCCAATGAGAATGCATATCAGGCTCAAATTCCTGAGTCTAAAGAAGAAATAGTCTTTGATGACATGCCTTTTGTGAGGGAAATATCTAAATTGTTTCCCGGGGAATTTCCTGGTCATCCTCTAAAAAGAGATGGTGAATTCTCAATTGACCTTATACCTGGGGTGTTTCCAATATCCAAGACTCCGTTTAGAATGGATATTGTGGAGATTGATAAGTTGATGAAATAACTACAAGAGAATTTGGATAAAGGGGTTATACGCCCAAGTGATTCACCATGGGCTGGACCATTCTTCTTCATCATGAAGAAGGATTGGTCAATGCACCACGGCATTGATTATTGTGAGCTCAACAAAATCACGATAAAGAAAAAGTATCCTCTTCCAAGAAATGATGAATTTTTCAATCCTCTTCTTAGAGGACGTTACTTTTCTATGGTGGATTTTCAGTCGGGATATTATCATTTAAGGTTGAAGGGGGAATATATTTCCAATATTACTTTTTTTACAAGATATGGGAACTATGAATTCAAAGTTTTTCCTTTCAGACTCCCTAATGCTCCAACAATATTCATGGACATGATGAATAGAGTCCATATAGATTACCTTGAAAACATTGTTTTAGTATTTATAGATGGTATTCTAATATACTCGAAAACTATGAGGATCATGAGGAGAATCTATGATCTTTACTGAAGACCTTGTTGAAGGAGAAGATCTATGAAAAGTACAGCAGGTGTGGGTTTTGGTTGAAGGAGGTCTCATTCTGGGGTCCTATCATCACATGAAATGGGATATCAGGGCATCCCTACAAGACAACTACAATTGAGAGTTTGATGAAGCCAACATATGTAACAGATATTCATAGCATCTTGGGGTTAGTTGGATATTATTACAGATTTGTGAGAAATTTCTCACGATTGTCCAACCATATTACCAAGATAAATAAGAATGGAGTAAAAAATTATTGGGGTGATGAATGAGAAGTGAAATTCAAGGAGTTGAATTGGAGGCTTATCACTACACTCGTTCTCATATTTCCCAAGAGTGGGGATTGTTTTTTGGTATTTAGTGATGCTTCAAAGAAGGGCCCTAGCTGTGTGTGGATGCTGAATGATAATGTGATAGCCTACACCATGAGGAAGTAGGAAATCCCTGAGAAAAACAATCCCACAGATGATCTTAAGTTGGTGACTGTGATCTTTGAATTGAAAATATGGCGGAATTATATCTTTTTGGAGATGTCTAATATATATATCGATCACAAGAACCTCAAATATATATTCACACAAAAAGATAATAATAAGCGCCAATTAATATGGATGTAACTCCTCAGGTATTATGACTACTCAATCCATTACCACCCAGGGGAAGTAAACAAGGTGGCATATGCTCTAAGTATAACGGATCCAGTGATTCTGTCATTAATGAGAATTTAGAAGGATCATATCGTGAAAGATTCACAGAGTATGGACACGGGAATTGTTATGGGAGGAACATCATCAATCTATTCTCAACGAATTTCTCATATATCCCTCTTGGAGAAAAAAAAGGATTATCAAAAAAAGGATGTAGAAATTATGAATAGGGTGGAAGCTATCAGAGATAGGAAATCCTTGGAGTTTGGGGTTAACAAGGATAGACTTGTGAGTTTTGTTTCACGATTATGTGTACCATCCGATCCAGAGATAATGAAGGAACTTTTGAATGACGCACATTGCTCAACCTTCCCTATTAACTTAGGGAGCAGAGAGATGTATCGAGATCTCCAATAAAAAATTTTGTGTGACAATATAAAAAGGAAGATTTTTGAATATGCATCAATGTGCCTGGTATGTCATCAAGTGATGTTTGAGAGGAAAAAGTCTAAGGGGATGATGCAACCTGTACCCATACCAACATGGATGTGGGAAAACTTTTGCGTTGAATTTTCCACTAGAATTGCAAGGAAATCATGATGAAATAATGCTAAATGGGTCGTTTTGGATCATCTTATAAATATAACTCTCTTTATCGGAAATCGATAGGACTTATCATTAAATAAACTTTATTTTATTTACATAAAAGAAGCAGTAATGTGACATCGAGTACCACTATCTATTGTATCGGATTGTGATCTGAGGTTCACCTTGAAGTTCTAGAAATGCCTCTTGAATTCTCTTCGTAATAAACTGAAATTAAGTAAGGACTATCATCCAAAAAATGATGGCAAATTATAGAGAACTATTCAGACATTAGAAGATATGTTATGATCTTGTTCTTTGGACTATAAATGAGAATGTGGCCAACATCTTCCACTAGTTGAATTCTCCAACAGTAACAGTTTCCAATCAAGCAATCAAATGGCACCATATGAAGACCTTTATGGAAAAAGGTGAAGATCACCAGTGTTTTGGGATGATTTCGGTGATCATAAGATTCTATGACCGGATATGGTTGATGAAATAGAGGAGACGGTAAAAACCATTCAGCTACATATCAAGGCATCCCAAAGTCGATAGAAGAGATATGCATATAACCATCAATCAGACCTTGAGTTAAAATATCGATACATGGTGTTTCAACACATATCAACTAGGAAGAAGGTTATAAGGACAAGAAAAAAGGGGATGTTAAGCCCTAGATACATCTTCCCCTTTTGAGATTCTTGATCGTGTCGAGGTTGTAACCTATCATCAAGAACTTCAACCTATCATGGTCAAATTATATGATGTATTTCATGTTTCCCTCTTATGTAAGTACATACCCGACCCTTATCATGTACTCTATTCAGAGGAAGTATAGCTATAAGTTGATTTTTCTTACTAGGAGAAACCAATAATGATTTTAGATCATAGAGAAAGATTTCTATGAAATAAGACAATGCCCCACTTAAAGGTGTTGTGAAAAAAAATGAAAGTTAGAAGAAGTGGCATGGGAATATGAAGAAGTGATGAAGAAAAGTTACCCATATATGTCTTAGTGTATGAAAAGGAAAACCTGAGGGAGAAATTTCTTAAGGCGGGAAGATTGTAATGACCCAAACTTTTATCAGTGAATATTACTCTTGATCAAATTAAATGTATTAATATGAAAAATGGTTATATAAAATATACAGTCCCTTGGTTTAATATTTTTGGATTTCAAAATAATATTCAGGATTATTACCATTAATTATATAGACATTGAATAGTGATCACGTTATTTGTATAAATATAGGGCTTTAACAAATCCCATTTACTCAGACAAAGGATGCGATGGCCTCATCCAGTATAGTTACCTCGTACGAAGCATATTTTTCAGTGCATAGAAAGGAAGTGGTGTAATTGGGATTCAATATTGACCAAGCCAATTCCAATCTTGAATACGTTAAGCTCGAGCAGAGATGCCTCTAGGATAAGTGGATGTTTATATAGATTTTAACTCAAGCGATGTTATCTGAGCCACCCCAAGTTTCTATCACCATCGTACACCTTACTCGTTGGTCTTATGTAGGGGTTATAAGTGGTTTTGTAACAAGACCATAGCATTATAATTATGTGCATTATTATTCGTATAACAATGAATATTCATTCATTCTGTTATTTTTACATTGTAAGTAGTTTTTTAAAGAAAATAGAGAATTTCAGTAGAGACCCGAAGCCTGACGTACATGGATATTACATTACATTTGCGGAATACTTAGTACATAACAAAAACACACACACAAGGATCGTAATAGTTTAGTGTCTTTGGAAACTCAGAACGTAATCTTCTAATCGAGGTGAAAGATCTTCAATATCTCCCATAAAGATCTTCCCTTTTTTTACCTAAAACCTTTCTTTATATCATGGGGAAAATAAAACATAAAAGTGTGAGCTCAAATGCTCAGTAAGGGTATACAAAAGAAAAATCCATCACATCATATTCATAACTTTTGGAAATCTTAACCTGCAAAAGAGAGCATAATTTCATAACATGGGATAAATCATAGTAGTGAAATGAAATCCCAATAATCATAACTTAAAACATGAAACATTGTGGCATACACACATAATCATAGAGAATCATTTCTTGTTAGTCAAGACTCATTGCCAAGACTATCTTAGTGGACAAAGTCCCTTTCTGAATCGAGTAACCCTCGTTTCAGTCCTGTTTCACTGAACCGGTATAACCTACCATTTCAGCCATGTCTATCTCATGAGATATAAAATCTTTACCCAATGCATTGGAGGGAGATATAGGTCCCACCCATCTTATAATGAATCCTTTCTTATGTGCGCCACAAAATCTTAAATCATACATCATTGCATAACCCATGTAATAAAAATGGGAATCTTAAACATCGTGACATCATAAAACAATTCATATAAGATAAAGGAATTCATAAAAATATTTCCATCACAACATAATCAAATCCATGTAATAATAGGGATAAAAACAGAACCCTTTTATTATCTTAGATGGAAAATAATTTTGATAAAATACTTGAACTCTATTCTTGAGGAAAATATCCTTTCTACTTCAAAAACATTTTTCCTTTCATAACATGTCATACGACTTTAAAATAAAAGAAGATAATTAAAAATAAACTTGAAAACTTGTAAAGGAATCTTCTTGGAAATAATGTTTTAAAAATCCATTCATGCCGTATAAGTTTAAAAAAACCATTCTTCGTACTTTTGTCGGAAAAGTCAAAAAAGTACCTCGTAAGAAAAACGACAAAAGATTCCTTTAATATCTTTTACCAAAAACTCACTGAAGGGTAAAATAGGATTTAAACAATTTTAGGTGAATGGAAATAATATTACATATTGAGGAAACATGGATGTGGATGATAAAATACACCCCAGTAAATTTCAAAGTATAAACAATCTCGGATAAAAATGAGATTGTGATATTTCCCTTACCTTATGTCCGACTTGCTTTGTAAGTGTCCGAACCTTCTGTATAATGATTTAAATCATGTTATTAACTTATTCCAGAACCATATTCATTGTTATTATATCATATATGGTCCACTTATGACTTTATATTACCCGTTCTTTTGTAAATTCATGTTAATGTAGCGTTTTGGGTAAAATCGTCTCATTTGTCGTTCGTGTTTTTAACTTGTAATTATTCATATTATTACTTAGATCATGATTACTTAATTCCAGAATATAAAACATGATTTATATATATATATTCAGAATATACATATATAATAAATCAGTAAATGGAAAGAAATACACCGTTCATGGAGACGGTAGTCCGTACGTACGCATGAACGCTGTTTTCGTTTCCTTATTGAATTGAATGGAATTAAGTAGATGACATACATATAAATATAAATAATTCCAGTATCATTATTAGGTCATATATTTCATTAGTACTTATTATATATACTTTATAATCATTCATGAATGGTTAATTATTAAGAATGAATCTCATCGCGTCGTGGAGACGGTAGTCTGTACGTACGCACGAGCGATGATATCATTTCCATAATTATTGAATTGAATTGTAGTGGATTATAAAATATATCAGAATCAATATGATGTTGTAATAACTATGTATAGTTATTCTTTACACCATTATACCCATCCATTTAAGGTGGTGGTGGAAAATAGATTACACAACGGCGTGGAGACGGTATTCAGTACGTACGCACGCGCGGTGATTTCATTTTTACGTAGGATGGATAGAAGGTGAATTAGGGTTGTTTAATATTTATAATAACATATCAGTATTTAAGTAATACTGATGTTATTACTTTATCATGAAACAACTAAAGAAGAAGAAGTTGAAGAAGAAAGAAATTGAAAAGATCGGTAATGGATATTACCTCTTCTTTGGAACGCTTCTTTGAATCCTCCACTTAGGGAACTAATATTGGTATTTGAAGAAGAACAGGACCTCTAGTATTATTCTAGGGAAGTGGAGAGGAGAACATGGCAGGGGTTGGCCGAGCTTGAGTGCTCAATTTGGTGTGAGGAGGAGGGGGAGGAGGTACCCTTTTATAAGGGAGGAGAGGGGCACCTTAGGAATATCTCAAAATATTATTTTATATTAAAGTCAAAATCAGTTTATAATGGTTCCAACGGGTCTTATTTCGAAGATAAAGTCGGTATGGGTCGAAATCCTATCATCCAATAAGATTTAGACAAGTTTAGGATAATATTTTAACCTTATCAATTAGATTTAACTCTAAGTTAAATAATTTAACTTTTACCGTGTCTTTTTGTTTTCTTTCACTATATGGTTAATACACTTACTATAACATGCAAAACGAACCCCAAATTGTTTATTACTAATACATATATCCTTATCTAAGTCATTTGGCCGAACCTTAGATTTTTAGGAATAAAATAACAATTAATAATATAATATTTGATTTAAAAACAATTTTCTGTCAATTTTGACACTATTTGATATATGATTTTTGTGAAAGTCATAACAGAATTAAATGTTCGAACCAAGATTATTAAATCAACACTAATATATCATAGTAACCTATAAAATTATTTTAATTCATAAAAATTCTCAAATTACATTTATTTTGGTGTTTATAACATCAATCATGTCAATATTTCATAAATAAGATAATTACTGAATCATAATTGTGTCATAAATAAATTAAATTATTTAATGTCTAAAAATTATAAATAAAATACCATCATGTAGGAAATCTTTTTATCTTTCTAATGAATATTTACAATCGAATTTATATTATGTATAACTCTATATTAAAAATGTTTTAGTAAATAAACTTTGATTTTAACTCTTTTAACTATTCTTTGAATTAAATAATAATAAATGTCCTAATCTAATCCAAGTGGGTCTAAATGATAATATTTTACACTTAAGGTTGTTTTTGGTCGAGATACACTTTTCCAATAGAATTAGCACATGTGTTAGGGTAATATCAATATCATTCTTACCCTTAATTACCCTATTTACTTTTAACCGTGGTAAATAAAAGTAAAAAGTTACTATTCACCAAAAATTATTTTCATCTCATTGAACCAAATTTTACTTACTGACATCAACCGTGTCTCTCGGATTTTTGAAATTCCATTCACAGAAGTGGTAAAATTATGTTTTATGAAAAATTCAGTTTTTAACTACCACTTAGTAGTTTCACTATTCATCAAAAATTGATGTTTTTCAGAAAAATGCCAAAATTTCATCCTAAGCTATATTTCATATTCTGAATTCAAAAATGAAGTCTATTTTACCAAATTCATATCATAGAAGTTGGATTAATTAATTTTATAATTAAATCCCGCTGTTAAAACAAATAGCGTGTTTTTAAGAAACAATATCTATCAAAAGATTGACACTTGATTATGTCTGGTTTAAATGTGAAATTACAACCAATGACCAACATTGTATTAAATTGTAAAAATATATTCTAAATATACTTTAAAACCACTCAAATTATTAATTTATCACTATTAATTATTTCGATTAAAAAAGTTGTTTTTAATTATAATTTAGAAATTTTCAATATTCATCAGAATATGAAAGTTATCCAAAAAGTACCAAAATTTCACCTTAGGCTAAATTCGATACTCCGAATCTAAAAATGAATTCCATTTTGAAAACTAAAATTTACAAAATTTCAAAAAGTGGTTATTACTATTCATAACGGCTAGTTTTAATAATATTTTAAAGCATATCGTTGTTTCGTGAAACTCCGTATTGCGTACCACACACGCTATCGAGGAAGGTTGCGATTGCGTGTAATGCAAGGCAAGTCAAGGATGAATGTTGTGCAAGCTCCTTTTGGTGTAGCATACAACACAAGACATTAGTGAAATTAAAAAGAATATTTTTCATAAAATCTCGGGGTGTTACATTCTACCCCCCTTAAAATGAATTTCTCCCTCGAAATTCGTTGGGGTTATAAATGGTTTACTATTAGAAAGTTTATTTAATAGAAACCCACATCATAAAAAGGAATACCAAAACCAATATTTTAAAACAAAAGTATGAAACTTAACGGTTACCCAAATAAACTAATCACTGGGTTTCCACATAGGTGAAAATATGGATATGGAAGAGAAATATAACCATCATGTTCTGATGGAGAGTGGTAGAGAACATGGCTATGGAAAAGCCAGTAATCACAAATCCATAGATTTGTGGTGATATAAGGTACCATCTGATTAATCAGGTATAAGAGCACTAGGACAACATTTTTGGTTTTCAAGATTGTTTCCCTAAAGTTGAAGAGTTTGAATTAGAATAAATACTTACTTTATTTTGGTACAATCTCGCTGTTGTTCGTGCCTTGAACAATTTCTACTTCATCTCTTAAATAAATGAAGTTTAATTTGTTATTCGTGAAGTGTTAGCAGATCATGTGATAGAATGACGGTTCATTCCATCTGTCTCAAACAAAAGGTTCGAAAAGTTATAAGTTCATCTTATGGTTAGATTAATCGTATATGGTTCCAAAAATGAACTTATACTTCGTATATCATACCACTTAATAAAATAAAACTAGTTTCTACTAAACAGGGACTTCCTGTAGGCCAGTGGTAGGTGATAAAGGCCAGCCGCACTTCGGTTGTGGGTTCGATTCCCACAGCCTTGTCCGAAGCGATGGGCTGTCGCCCGTCCTGCAGGTTGTCCTTTTTCTAAAACTATAATACAATAACATCCCATTAATAATATCGAAAATCTTCTATCCTTAAACAATACTAACTTATGTCCAACATAATCCATTCTAATCTTTAGGCTTATCCATAATACTACAGTCCACTCTCATAATATAGTGAAAATGATTACCAGAGATTTAATACTATCGTTAATCCCCATATATATGTCTTGTTGGTCACAGTCCAAACATTCAAAGGCCTTAATCATGTATTCTCTTGAATACCTTAGTGAAAACATGAATTCAGTTAAAATTTAACACTTTCCACATACCAAAATCCTCAAAATTCTATATACTCAAACAATGATATCACTTAGTCATTATATCAATCATGAGCTCATGAATACTGTTAAACATTTCATTTTCTCGTTTTCCCTTCATTATGCGCATATCATCTTATTTCCAAAAAATATCTCAATCACTTTGAATACCACATCAATAAATATTGCAATACTCAATGATACGACATTATTTTGGAATCCCATTACATAAACACTTAATAATTCCACCACATCATTGTCATATTCAACATTTCCAATAGTGATTGCATGTGACTTCCCTTTGTCCTTTTCCTTCAATGGTTGCTCATGTTGATCATCACTAACCCTTGGATTAGGGCATTTATTAGCATAATTCCCCATTTCCTTGCACTTGAAGCATTGAAGTGTTGGTGGTGCATTCTCTGCAGTGTTTGCTTTATTCACATCATTAGAAAACCTTTTTCCATTACTTCGACACTCAGCTGCTCGATGACCTTCTTTTCCACACTTAAAACATTTTCTATTCCCTTTAAGACAATCTCCACCATGCTTCTTTCCACACTTTGTGCATAAGGAAACATTCATCTTCTTTTCACCATTATTCTGAGATTTCTCCTGGAACTCCATCTTTCGTTTCTTATCAAAACCATGAGATGGATATGTAATACCAACTTCCATTTCTACCTTGATAGCACAACACACAATTTCTTCATAGCTACTGAAGTCTCTTATAGCTAATGCCCTTCGAAGACTTGGTTTTAAGCCACTGAAAAATCGATCAACTTTACTTTCAGGTTTGATGATAATGCCAGATGCATACCTTGCAAGTCTTGTAAAATTCGCTTCGTATATACCAATAGATTCATCATCCTTTTTCTTTAGTTCAAGAAACTCCTTCTCCATCTTTTTTCGAAGAATATGAGAGAAGTACTTATTGAAAAATAAGTTCTTGAACTCGTCCCATTCCATTGACTCAATTTCATCTCTGTGCCTTGTATTCTTGATAAGATTCCACCATTGATCTGCTTCACCTTCCAAACGATATACTGCTAAGATGACTTTATCATGCTCAGAACATTGAAGAACTGAAAATATCTTTTCAGTGGTACTAATCCACTGTTCAGCAACAAGTGGATCAGAAGACCCACTGAAAGAAGGTGGACGTTGCCTCATGAAGGACTCAATAGAATATTGTTCCCTCCTCTGCTCATTTGGAAGTCCAGAATGATTCATAGCTTGTGTAAGTATAGCAATAAGATTTTTCACTCCATGTCCCATAACATTTGTTTGTTCAGGAGGTCAATCATTGCATTGTCCATTGCATTGATCAACACGGTTCCTTCGAGTTCCATCCATCGTCTAAAACCCAAAAAGAATAGTGTGAGAGGCAAAAATCATGCTAGGGAAAACAACATAATAAAGGGGGAGTACCTTCAATATCTAACATCTTAGGATTAATTCTATGATCGTTAGCGTAATTCTAGTACTATAACCTATACGTATACTTAACCTTAGGGACATCCCTAGACATACCGTAGAAATATCTCTAGGCATCTCACTAACATTTTCGCATCCTAGTTTCCAAAGGTTGACTAAACCTTTCCTCTGATACCAACTGTAGAGACCCGAAGCCTGACGTACATGGATATTACATTACATTTGCGGAATACTTAGTACATAACAAAAACACACACACAAGGATCATAATAGTTTCGTGTCTTTGGAAACTCGAAACGTAATCTTCTAATCGAGGTGAAAGATCTTCAATATCTCCCATAAAGATATTCCCTTTTTTTTACCTAAAACCTTTCTTTATATCCTGGGGAAAATAAAACATAAAAGGGTGAGCTCAAATGCTCAGTAAGGGTATACAAAAGAAAAATCAATCACATCATATTCATAACTTTTGGAAATCTTAACCTGCAAAAGAGAGCATAATTTCATAACATGGGATAAATCATAGTAGTGAAATGAAATCCCAATAATCATAACTTAAAACATGAAACATTGTGTCATACACACATAATCATAGAGAATCATTTCTTGTTAGTCAAGACTCATTTCCAAGACTATCTTAGTGGACAAAGTCCCTTTCTGAATCGAGTAACCCTCGTTTCAGTCCTATTTCACTGAACCGGTATAACCTACCATTTCAGCCATGTCTATCTCATGAGATATAAAATCTTTACCCAATGCATTGGAGGGAGATATAGGTCCCACCCATCTTATAATGAATCCTTTCTTATTTGCGCCACAAAATCTTAAATCATACATCATTGCATAACCCATGTAATAAAAATGGGAATCTTAAACATCGTGACATCATAAAACAATTCATATAAGATAATGGAATTCATAAAAATATTTCCATCACAACATAATCAAATCCATGTAATAATAGGGATAAAAACAGAACCCTTTTATTATCTTAGATGGAAAATAATTTTGATAAAAATACTTGAACTCTATTCTTGAGGAAAATATCCTTTCTACTTCAAAAACATTTTTCCGTTCATAACATGTCATACGACTTTAAAATAAAAGAAGATAATTAAAAATAAACTTGAAAACTTGTAAAGGAAGCTTCTTGGAAATAATGTTTTAAAAATCCATTCATGCCGTATAAGTTAAAAAAACGTTCTTCGTACTTTTGTCGGAAAAGTCAAAAAAGTACCTCGTAAGAAAAACGACAAAAGATTCCTTTCATATCTTTTACCAAAAACTCACTAAAGGGTAAAATAGGATTTAAACAATTTTAGGTGAATGTAAATAATATTACATATTGAGGAAACATGGATGTGGATGATAAAATACACCCCAGTAAATTTCAAAGTATAAACAATCTCGGATAAAAATGAGATTGTGATATTTCCCTGACCTTATGTCCGACTTGCTTTGTAAGTGTCCGAACCTCCTTTATAATGATTTAAATCATGTTATTGACTTATTCTAGAATCATATTCATTGTTATTATATCATATATGGTCCACTTATGACTTTATATTACCCGTTCTTTTGTAAATTCATGTTAATGTAGCGTTTTGGGTAAAATCGTCTCATTTGTCGTTCGTGTTTTTAACTTGTAATTATTCATATGATTACTTAGATCATGATTACTTAATTACAGAATATAAAACATGATTTATATATATATATTCAGAATATACATATATAATAAATCAGTAAATGGAAAGAAATACACCGTTCATGGAGACGGTAGTCCGTACGTACGCATTAACGATGTTTTCGTTTCCTTATTGAATTGAATGGAATTAAGTAGATGACATACATATAAATATAAATAATTCCCGTATCATTATTAGGTCATATATTTCATTAGTAATTATTATATATACTTTATAATCATTCATGAATGGTTAATTATTAAGAATGAATCTCATTGCGTCGTGGAGACGGTAGTCCGTACGTACGCACGAGCGATGATATCATTTCCATAATTATTGAATTGAATTGGAGTGGATTATACAATATATCAGAATCAATATGATGTTGTAATAACTATGTATAGTTATTCTTTACACCATTATACCCATCCATGTAAGGTGGTGGTGGAAAATAGATTACACCACGGCGTGGAGACGGTATTCCGTACGTACGCACGCGCGGTGATTTCATTTTTCCGTAGGATGGATAGAAGGTGAATTAGGGTTGTTTTGTATTTATAATAACATATCAGTATGTAAGTAATACTGATGTTATTACTTTATCATGAAACAACTAAATAAGAAGAAGTTGAAGAAGAAAGAAATTGAAAAGATCGGTAATGGATATTACCTCTTCTTTGGAACGCTTCTTTGAATCCTCCACTTAGGGAACTAATATTGGTCTTTGAAGAAGACCGGAACCTCTAGGATTATTCTAGGGAAGTGGAGAGGAGAAAATGGCAGGGGTTGGCCGAGCTTGAGTGCTCAATTTGGTGTGAGGAGGAGGGGGAGGAGGTACCCTTTTATAAGGGAGGAGAGGGGCACCTTAGGAATATCTCAAAATATTATTTTATATTAAAGTCAAAATCGGTTTATAATGGATCCAAAGGGTCTTATTTCGAAGATAAAGTGGGGATGGGTCGAAATCATATCAACCAATAAGATTTAGACAAGTTTAGGATATTATTTTAACCTTATCAATTAAATTTAACTCTAAGTTAAATAATTTAACTTTTACCGTGTCTTTTTGTTTTCTTTCACTATATGGTTAATACACTTACTATAACATGTCAAACGAACCCCAAATTGTTTATTACTAATACATATATCCTTATCTAAGTCATTTGGCCGAAACTTAGATTTTTAGGAATAAAATAACAATTAATAATATAATATTTGATTTAAAAACTATTTTGTGTCAATTTTGACACTATTTGATATATGATTTTTGTGAAAGTCAGAACAGAATTATATGTTCTAAAAAAGTTTATTAAATCAACACTAATATATCATAGTAACCTAGAAAATTATTTTAATTAATAAAAAGTCTCAAATTACATTTATTTTGGTGTTTATAACATCAATCATGTCAATATTTCATAAATAAGATAATTACTGAATCATAATTGTGTCATAAATAAATTAAATTATTTAATGTCTAAAAATTATAAATAAAATACCATCATGTAGGAAATCGTTTTAGCTTTCTAATGAATATTTACAATCTAATTTAGCTTATGTATAACCCTATATTAAAAATGTTTTAGTAAATAAACTTTGATTTTAACTCTTTTAACTATTCTTTGAATTAAATAATAATATATGTCCTAATCTAATCCAAGTGGGACTAAATGATAATATTTTACACTTAAGGTTGTTTTTGGTCGAGATACACTTGTCCAATAGAATTAGGACATGTGTTAGGGTAATATCAATATCATTCTTACCCATAATTACCCTATTTACATTTAACCGTGGTAAATAAAAGTAAAAAGTTACTATTCACCAAAAATTATTTTCATCTCATTGAACCACATTTTACTTACTGACATCAACCGTGTCTCTCAGATTTTTGAAATTCCATTCACAGAAGCGGTAAAATTATGTTTTATGAAAAAATCAGTTTTTAACTACCACTTAGTAGTTTCACTATTCATCAAAAATTGATGTTTTTCAGAAAAATGCCAAAATTTCATCTTAAGCTATATTTCATATTCTGAATTCAAAAATGAAGTCTATTTTACCAAATTCATAACATAGAATTTGCATTAATTAATTTTATAATTAAATCCCGCTGTTAAAACAAATAGCGTGTTTTTAAGAAACAATATCTATCAAAAGATTGACACTTGATTATGTTTGGTTTAAATGTGAAATTACAACCAATGACCAACATTGTATTAAATTGTAAAAATATATTCTAAATATACTTTAAAACCACTCAAATTAATAATTTATCACTATTAATTATTTCGATTAAAAAATTTGTTTTTAATTATAATTTAGAAATTTTCACTATTCATCAGAATATGAAAGTTATCCGAAAAGTATCAAAATTTTACCTTAGGCTAAATTCGATACTCCGAATCTAAAAATGAATTCCATTTTGAAAAATAAAATTTACAAAATTTCAAAAAGTGGTTATTACTATTCATAACAGCTAGTTTTAATAATATTTTAAAGCATATCGTTGTTTCGTGAAACTCAGTATTGCGTACCACACACGCTATCGAGGAAGGTTGCGATTGCGTGTAATGCAAGGCAAGTCAAGGATGCGTGTTGTGCAAGCTCCTTTTAGTGTAGAGTACAATAAAAGACATTAGTGAAATTAATAAGAATATTTTTCATAAAATCTCGGGGTGTTACAATTTCTTTAGTTAATGTTCAACTATGGAATTTATTTTGATAAATTAAAGTATTTTTTAATTAAATAATATTTTAATAAACTATTTTTTTAGTAAATTAATTTTATTAAATATAAATTATCATAAAATTTGTATCAATACAATTGTAATTTTTACTAAGGTTTGAATGTGATTTCTGTCAAAACACATGAATTTTTTATAAACGTCGGTTCTTTACAGTTAAAATTCACATATTTAGAATATAATTTTGATAAAATGATTATTATTTTTGGAATCAAAATGATGAAATTACCCAATGGTTAATTTTTCATACTTTTCTGAAACAATCGAATTTTTGGGTAAAAAATTAAATACCATTTAAATATGTAATGTGTTTTATGATATCATAATGTCCCAATAGTGATGAAATAAAATACTATAAAAAATATTTTTGGCCAATATTTGTTTTAACATTAATATACAGTTATTTTAGGTTCTTTTGATTTATTTTATGATGATTTAGTTGACCATTCAAGACTTATAAAACATTTTAGCATTTTAAATTGATTCCCTTGAAATTGTGACTTATCTCCACATATTCAACACAATTATTTTAAGATATTCGGCCATTGGAAATATAAAATATTTTGTTCTACTACCCTTTGTAAAAAAATTATGGGACAAAACCCTAGGGTGTTTATGGTTTTTATTTGTTTTAGGTGTGGCGTCCCAAACCTAAATAATAAAGAATTTCTTCTTTGTTCCTATATAAACACACCCAAGCTGCAACATCCTCTTCACTCAAAGCCTTTGGAATTTTTCCAACCTCTTCCTTCCTATATCTAAAATCCTCCCGAGGTTCCCCAATCTGTCAATAGGTTTCTCTCAAGACCCTCCCAAGACTTTGGGATTACCCTTCCAAGTAAGGGATTCCCACTTTCCTTATTTTTGTCCATGTTTTTCTTATATAGTTATGCACTTTTATATTCAATTATAAATTTTGGGGGTATAATTTTACACATCATAAAATACATCCCTATACATGTTTAAATACTAATAGATCCCATTTCACTCTCATTAATGCTTCTCATGTACACCCACTACCATGCCAAAATTTCGTAAATAATTTCTCTCTCCTCATTTACATTCGAGTAATTTTTTTGTATTACGTTTCTAAATTCCATTGCATATGTTGGGAAATGTATGTATATGACCCACACACCATACTATATATTTAATGTACATATAATGAGACACCAATTTATCTATCATCATCCATTTTTATGAATTTTAATGGCATGCTGTTATGCTACAGAAATTGCACCGTGTTTTTCCATGCCAAGATCATTGTCTAGTGAATACCATACCCATGTCTCTATCAAGGTTATTATCCTTTAGGAACATATACATATTTAATTGCATATTCATTTATTTATTCCACATAGATTAGTATTTTAATATCTTATGATGATTATTAATTCCATGTTATATGATCCATTTGGCACACTTATGCATAAAATGAAATGTTTAAGAAGGGTGCACTCTAATATCACTCCAATGCATTGGGTAAATATTAGTATCCTAATACGTCTACTGCAATGAGGTTTTACTCATTCTAATTCATGTTCAATGAGTTTTTCCTCATGATCCATGTGTAATGAACCTTGGATCATGCTAACACCATGTTAATTTTTGTTGCCACATCACCATGTTTAGATTATCATGATTTATCATGTATTTATGTTTATGTTTCTCTTGCACTACATTGATATTCCTATTGACTATCATGTATTGTAATCATTATATTATGATTTTTTACTCCCTTAATAGGTTTTATAGATTACCCTTTTCTTATGAATTTCCTCAGGTTATCCCATTCAACGCTAAGTTAGATGAAATGTAGTGGTCACATAAAGGATGTT
Source organism: Viscum album (assembly GCA_963277665.1). NCBI lineage: Eukaryota > Viridiplantae > Streptophyta > Magnoliopsida > Santalales > Viscaceae > Viscum > Viscum album. The sequence continues at coordinate 2,092,851,139 of OY728151.1, forward strand.
TTAAACAAGATGTTGTGTTTTAGGTTTTTAGTTGTTATGAAATGTTACAAATCACCATGGAAAATATAACTCTAAATCTTCTAGGATTAATGATGTGAAGGTTTTTTGTAATAAATTATGTTAACTTTTTAATAAAGATCAGGGTTTTCAAAATCATTTTTCACAACTCTAATTTCATTTCCCAAAATATTATCTGAATGTTTTATACCTTCCAAGTGTCTAATATTTGGTATATAATAAATTATCTTAACAATATGTTAATTTTATTTTTCAAAACATCTATACAGGTTAGGTTTTACCTTCTTTATGATAGTATCATTGTTTTTATCTAATTTTTCACGGAATATTAAATACACATATACAATGGTTGCAATACCAAGAATATATCCTAAGTGAAATCCTATAGTAATAGATTTTTTTAGAAATTTTCATTCAATTTTGTTCTTTGTTAGGATCTAGTTTTCATGAGATTATCTACAGAAGTTTTCTATTTTCTTTAAGAATACAACATTTTAAATAAAATGGTGGAATCATATGTTCTTTTTTGGGTGGGTGTTCTAGTAATCGTTTTAAATATTTTTTTACCATTATTTTAACATGAATATTCAATATAGAAGTACCAGTTATAGATTTAATTAAATCAGTAAAATATAACACATATATCTATTTAATTTTAACACTAAATATATATGATTAAATTTTTAATTCAGTTATTTAAAATAGATAATTCTAAAAGATTGTGTGATTACAAGTATTCTAATAATTTGTTTATTTCAGAAATCATTTCCAATTATTCATTATAACAACATGGGATTTTATATTGAGAAAGTGTAAAAAATTATTCTTGAGGATATATCATAGTATTCCATATAAAATTATTAATATTTTCTTTAAAAAATATATTTAAATTTTACCTTCATGGGACTTTAGTATGGTTTTTTTAGTTTTTATAAATGGCCTTCCTTATATGAAGGTGGAGTCAATGGTTCCATATTCTACATCTATATTTAGGATTTAAAAATATGTCAATAAAAATAATCATTTTACCCACACTACTATATCCCCCAGAACTCCTAATGGGATGGTAGTGTTGTGGTTGGAATATTGTGAAACAACTCTTGTTGGATTATGTTCACAAATTTGTTAGGAAGATGAAACTACGTAATGAGAAATATTAAATGAAACTCCCATTTAAAAAATGAATTATAGAAATTTATTTTACTAATTATTAATGTGATAGTGATGGTAAATGTTTCTTGAAATATCCTATGTGGTTATGGTGTTATTATAGATGAAACATTTCTTCCTGGAATTACCTTTTCTACTCCTTTAAATTTTCTATTATTGTTGAACATCTCCTTTAGAATCTATAAGTTCCTTTATTTTTTGATGAAACACATTAAAGTGATGTTAGACTCCACTTTATTGAATTATTACATCATTTCTAATCTATGTATTCTTCACTAAAATTCTTTATTATGTTAATTATTAATTTAAAAATTGGTTGGGATTATAGGTATATCTTATTTTTTGGATTTTTCTTTTCCTTTTATCACTAGTTGTTTCTCCATAGTTACTTATACCTCTTATTAATTCTTAGTGTATAATTATTTCCTAGACTATGAAATATTAGATTAAATATCTATTAGAATGAATTCGTTTTTGTTTCCCTTCCTACCACTTCTCAAAGAAGTAGAGTTTACATTTATTTTTGTTTTTTGAGTTTATGGTATGGGAAATTAATGGAGCCTTGATTTTCCTAGATTTTCCAAATAAATGTGATATATTTTTACATACCATTTAGGTCCATAATATCTAATACATAGGTCATTTGGGTGAATTATTGGTTATTTTGGGACACCTAAATCTTTCTCATCATATTTTCATTGAGGTTACTAGTTATGTCCTTTTTGATTGTTTATAAAAGGATGAATGTTATTTCTCTTGAATACTGGTGGTAGGTATGGATAATGAAAATTTTAATAGAATTATAACATTTTATGATACATATTTTAAATTCTATAATAACATATAGATTACATATTATAATCATTATTTCTTGGTCATTAATGGTACTGAATCTTGTATATGGTATATTATATATCTCTCTTTATTTATTTTGATGGAAGTAGTCAGTAATGTTTTATAGGAAATATGAAATATGGAAGACTCAAGGGTGTGTGTACGGTTATTGATCATAAACAATTGTTCAAAAATAAATTTCTTCCAAAATAAGTTAATTATTCATCATTAAGATTATGTAAATGAGAGTCAGTACTCATTACGTCATATGATCCTTTAGTATTGAATATTGTAAAAAATTGTTGGGTGTTTTGGGTGATCCAATATCTTAGTATTTTTATTATATTGGTTATTTTTATATCAATTATCCCATTGAAGAACCATATACCAAGTTCCTATAATTTTCCTTGTGGTTATTACAAAAAGAACACTAAAAAATGGTGTTCTTCAACATGGTCAGTACTTTTATTAAATTTATTTCCATAGTGATTTTGGTTCAAATAGTGGGATACAATGATCCATGTAATTTCTATTAATTCATGTCCTTATAATCATAAGTATCTTATTACTCTTGGATAAAACCCCTTAACCCCATCATATGGGTAATCAAGAAGGTTTAAAGATCTAATGTGTGGAAAATATAAATGAACAGTAAAAGGGTAATGAAAATACAATAAACAATGTTAATTGATAAATATCAATAGAAATATAATATTTCCATTTATATTAAACATGAGGGTGTTAACAATTATTTATAAGTATTGATTTCTATAATTAGGTGAAATTATATATGTGCAAAGACCCGTAAAAAATTCACGGATTTTTTTTCTTATTTTTCTGGGGAATTTTACAAGAACGTAGTTTCTAACGTCACCTGATTCCGAGGCCTGGTGTGCCCAGAATCAATTTCCGAAGTTTGGCTCGAGTACGTTAAGTGAATGAACAGGCGGGTTTTCTTAACTTTTGAACTGGTGCTGGGAAACGAAATATGAGGACACCAATGAAATCGCAGCACTGGTAATTGCTTAGGAACACCTTTTCTAGAGTTACGTTTGCTCGGGTGTGGTTAATAAAATTTTGGGTTAATTAAAGGAATGAAATAAAATGGTGCAACCAATTTTATTTTATTTTAACCTAAGCTAAGTGGTTGGAGTGGGACCCACTATATCCCACTCCACTTAGTAGGATATTTGTGGGGTGGGCCCCACATAAGTCCCACCAATTCAAATTCCTCAAACCCCCTCTTTTAATTAGGTAACACATCCATACCACCATTAAATGAAGTCAACTCTTGAGTTTAACTAAATATTAAACATATCATTAATTGGGCAGTTTAAACTTTTCAATTAATTCAATTAATTGAATGATTCAATTTTGAATTTCAAAACATTTGGCGTGAGTAATAAAATAAGGCAACACTTATTTTTGTAGGTTTTTTTGGGTTGTGCGAGAGGATTTTGGAGAGGACATTCACTAAGTCTTGAAGTTCTTCTTCCAAGACGAAGAACGCGAAGAACACTGAACCTTCGATGAAGAACTATGTCACCACAAAGGGGAGTTTGTCGTACCATCTTCTTCCCTCTCCGAAGCCTGTGAGAGATGCCATCCTTGGAGATCGATGACGCGACGCCGACGAATCTTTTCTCCGCGACGCCGACGAGCCTCCTTCCGTGAAGAACCTTCGTTCAACCTTTTATTTGAGGTATGGGATTGGTTTATGTCGTGAATAATTTTGGTCGTTCATCGATTAACTTTTAGCCACATGCTATCGATTAACGGGAGGGGGCCGGACAACCCAAACAAGGCCGACCCCCTCCCTTATTATTGACGTCCTTTGTTGTGGATTGGAATAGAGATGGAGCGGTGTCATCACACCACGTGGATACGAGAGAACTGTGCCAAAGGAGTGTGGCGCCGTCACACCACACCGGGGAACCACGAAGACACTGCGACCGGAGAGGGGCCATGGCGGAGGGGCACATCACCATTGTGTCGCGCCAGTCAGACAAAGGCTGTGGCATTGGGCGGCTGCGGCCAGGTTCCGGTCGCCGACGCTGGAGGAGGAGGGAGGGACCATGGGGTCTTGTGGCAGCAGCACGGCCGGCTAGCTGGGCCGGCCGATTAAGGAACCGGGGGTCGTAACCCCCGGTCGGCTGAAGGAGAGGCCCCCCACATGGGGCCCGCAGTTTTCCAAACAGGGTGGCCGCCCCCCCCCCCCTTCATCTCGGCCGTTACGGCCGAGCCGCATGGCCACACTGGCTAGGCCGAGCGTGCCAGGCCGGCCCACGCCTAGGCCACTCTGGCTGGGCCACACCGCGCCCACCTGGTCGGGCCGTGCCCTATTGGTCCGGACCCAGACCCGGGTCGGGTCGACCCAGGGGGTATCGAGTCGGGTCGGACCGGGCCCGAACCCCCTATTTCCAGAGATCTTTCGGTATTTTACCCATAACATGGTCTGCAGACCTCCGATCGATGCATCGTTTGCTGAGATACGATCCTTGGATCGAGACGGTCATTTCGGTATATTACTCTCAAGGTTTCGGAGAACTTTAGGTTCGGCTGGGTTGGTTCGTACATGAAACCAACCGGGCCCTCAGAATAGAAACACTTATAACATGGACTCCGGACGTCCGATTGACGTGCCATTGACTTTGATGGATTCCTCTTAGTGAGACGGACCTTTTGGCTTACGCCGCTTGAGGATTGGGCGCACATGGAGTACGGTCGGGTTGGTTTTGACTAAAAAATCAACCGGGCCTCCGGGATGAAAAAACCAATAACTCTCAGACCGGGCGTCCGATTGATGCGCCGTTTGTCACGTTGAGTTCCTATTGACGATATGGAACTTTGGGATACATCAAATCTGGAATGTGTGTCAGTTGATGTATCAGCCCCTTGTCTTGTAGAGCGGACCCTCCCGAAATTAGCTTGCTGTGTGCGGGAATCCTACAGCTGGCTGCGACTGCGACGACGATGAAGACTGTACAGAAATTCCTCGTGGAATTGATGGCAACGACTACATCACTCAGTGATCCAGTGTGGATCATTTCTACCGATCATGTGTGGGTCAGATCCTGTGTGGGTCAGCGCTCAACGGTCCTCTGTGGGCCAACACATACCGATCCTATGTGGGTCACATCCTGTGTGGTTCATTGCGGGGGTTAGTACCTATCGATCCTTTGTGGTTCATTGCGGGGGTTAGTACCTATTGATCCATTGTGGGTCTGACGGCTTAGATGAATCAGTGGCTATATGTGATCATCTTTATCGTCTTACAAATAAGTATACCTGTGTGATCTGAGTCTTAACTTTCAATCATTATCTTCGATATGATTGACTTACATTCCTATGTGGATTGGGTTGTGCTATCCTGTGTGGACGTGTTTCAACTTGGGCTTGGATTCTGGTGCCGAATTGGAATTGATGACTTAGGTATATGTATGAGAATATACATAAGTAGTTATGGGTATTACTTCGTGATTGTATCTTTCCTTTGTGGATTATCCATTGTGGATTCTGGGAGAACATCGGGTGTCTCGGGGTCCCTACTGAGTAGCTTATACACACCCTTGCACGGGCTATGCCCGCACTACGTTGTGTTGGTTGCAGACGACGGATAGCGCTGATCGTGGTTGAGGCATGCAGAGCAAGTTAGTACCTGGAGGTGGGCCACTAGGCGTGACGTATTCGGAGCTGACGGTTAGACCCGAGGAGCTGAGGAGGCTATCTGTACCCACCATTCATGTGGGACTTCTAGTGGACGACACGACATTGCGGCTTTACTTTTTAGTTGATGTACTTTCTTTCCCGTTGTACCTTACTTTCACATTGGGTTTTTATTCTGGCCCACTTACTTTTCGGCTCTTACTATTGTACACATTTTTACTTAGTGTTTACTTCTTCTGGCTTACTCTGTGGTGTTTGATTACTTATAAAGGCAATGCCTTCCCCTTTTTGATCGGATTTACGCCTTGGTCTAGTCGTTATCCCCTGGCCTATAGGAGACGGGCTTCAGCTAGTCACGACACGGGTCCCAAGGACGGGTCGTGATAAATTGGTATCCGAGGTGTTTGGTTCTACCGCAGAACACTGGACTCTGATCATTCTTCCATTTAAAGAAATAGTGTTAAGGGTGTTGAGTTTGGTTAATCAGTCCAGGGAGTCCAGTGTTGGTACAGTGGCCAATGTATCCGTACACTAGGACCCTGACTTCTGATTTCCTACACAATTCATGAAAACATTGATGGCATGTGTGTTTCAAAAGTTTTCTTTGTAATTAATTTGTGTCAGATCACCAGGTATACTATTTGACCGTGGAACACCTGTTTCTTTTCAGGATGGCCCCACGACGGCAGCCAGCTAGGGTTCCGAGTGTAATGCCCCGACCCCATCTACCCAGAGTCGGTGCATTACTTCGTAGCATTGGCATGATCACAAAACATAAAGTCTCGAAAGACAGATTAGTTTAGTAGCCTTGGAAACACTAGATACATTCATAAGTCTTACCTTGCATCATAATGTGAAAATCTAATAACAAAGTCTTCATAGTCCACACTCATATCCTCTTCTGACTATCCCTGCTGGTCATTAATAAAATACTTCTTCACATCTTGGAAAATATTAAAACATTGAAAGGGGTGAGCTCAGATGCTCAGTAAGGATAACAATATAGAGGAATCTTTCATAAACAAACATTAACATTTAAGGCAATGTATAACTAAAACATAAGCCTTTTAAACTTGAACTTTAGTATAATATGGCAAAAGTAAAATGAAATAATTTCATTTACTTACTCACATGGATATTCTACTGCTCGAATATTCACCTAAAATATCAATATCCACTTTCATAATGATGGAATGCATAATACCAGACTATCATAACCACGTAGCCAGGGCCTCGTGCCAAGACCACAAATAAGATTTTTTCAGGGCCTCATGCCAAGACACTAGTTTGTCTCATGAGACCTACCGATGCATCGAGGAGCTATAGCGGGCTCCACCCGTCACTTATTAAGTCCAATGCATTCCTCATATGAACATGTTTAAACATATCATAAACCATAAAATAATCATATCACATAAAATATGCATAAAGGAAACATAACATTTCCACATTTCAATCACAATATATCAATAAAACAATTGATATAATAAAAACACGTTCAAAACCATTTTCAATACCCAAAAAAAAAAGAAAATTAAAACATGTAATTTATTTTTCATTTTAAAAAAAGTTATGTCTTGTAGAGGAAGCCGAAACCCAAATAATGGCCATGGCGGCGGAGAAGTCGTTGTCGCCGCAGACGTAAGACAAAAAAAAACATTCCTTTTTGTCGTTTATTAAAACACTTCGTATAAAAAGATTCCTTTTGAATAAACGTAAAAGTCAAAGGGGTTTATACACCATATAAAGGAAAGTTGTGTATAAAACCAAATATGCCTCAATGAAAGGAGATTGAGACAATGTCCCTCACAAAGATCATTTTTTTTAAAATAAAATAGATCTATTATGTGTATTCACTATAATTACACATAAAGAAAGTACAAATATAAGATAGGACATAATAATATCATGACATAATTTGAAAGTAGGAGATTAACCCAAAGAATGGAAATTGGGTTATGAAATTCGATTACCTCGTGTCCGAATTGACTCGATCGTTCTTTAACCTCATGAATAATAAAATAGAGTTAATCTCTACCTTATTAATAACCTTTTTCAAGTTCATTATTCCTTTTATATCACTTATTACCATGTCATGAACATTATGTAATTATTTAAGTTTATAACGGTCGTTTTGTCGATATTAGGTAGTTGCGTAAAAAATAAACATCTTATTATTACACTTTGTTCATGTGGTAATATATCCATTATATACATAATTATATTCATGATTTATATATCATATACATCATATATATCCATTATATACATTCATTTATAATATTACATAACATCTAGAGGTAAGAAATGAAATGCACCGTTCATGGAGACGGTAAGCCGTACGTACACATGAACGCTACTTTCATTTCTATTTCATATTTAATGGAATGAAGTTATAATTATATAAATGTATAATATAATTCTAGTATAATATAATGTATAATACCATTTACTCCATCCTTTATACATCTCACATATGGCATTAACGATTCAAATCACTTTGAGGGGGCGGTAGTCCGCACTTCCTAAAATGAAATTATCGCGTTTACCCATAATGGAAATCATAAAGTATGCATTAAATGAGAAATAAATAAGCATAAGTAAAACATAAAAATAATATATATATCATATATGAAAATAGTTTCATCAATATGGCCACTATTAGAGGTGTTAAAATAATATTGAACAATCATCGTTTCGTGAGGCAGTATTTCGCCACCCACAGAAACGGTATGTTCTTTAACCATTAGACGAAGGTGTGTGTAAGTGTAAACCAAATAAATATCATAAAAACATCCTAGTATATTGTAGATACTGTTTTTGTTACAAAATAATTGAATAAAAATAGTTTAAGGGGTTGGAGAAACAAAATAAAACAAAACAACATTAGAGAAGACATTACCTTAAAATCAGGTAAATCTTTTTGATTTGAGCCAAAGGATTCCTTGGGAAGAATTATGACCAATGTGAGGCTTCTAGGTGTAAGGGAGAGAAGTTGGGAGAGTATTTGGGCAGATTATGGCCGAGCCAAAAGTCTTTTAATGTGTGAGTAAGGTCGTAGAGGTGGGGGCCTTTTATAAGAGGAGAGGAGGGGCACTCTTGGAAAGTAAGGAAATGTTACATTATTATACAATGATTTTCGGATTCCAAAGGTCCCACAGTTATATATTCGACGCTAAGGTGATAAGGGTTCAAAATCTCCTCATATAATAGGTTTTTGACAAGCTCAAGCCTTAGAGTTTCCATTATCCTTTCATTTTATTTAAATCGTTAATTAATTAGGTAATCACAACATCATCATGGTGTCATAAGTAATGTAATTTATATGATGACTAAAAATTATAAAAAAATATCATGATGTAGGAAATCATTTTATCTTTCTAATGAATACTTATAGTAAAAAATATGACTTGTATAACCCCATTTAAAAATTGTTTTAGTAAAACAACTCTTGTTTGTGACATTTTTATTTTAACATTAAATAAAAAGTTATTTATGTCTTTTTCCTACCAAACTGGCTCCATGGGATCCCCAAGTTGACCGATGGATTTTCATGGTCGTCCATGACACATCCAATAGTGGTTGGACATGTGTAAAGGTCATTCCATATTTTTATAATACTATTTTTACCTTAAATTTCACTAATTACCTTTAATCACGATTAATTAAACTTAAAAGTTACTATTCACCAAAAAAATTATTTTAATCCCATTGAACCACATTTTACTTCCTAATGACAACCATGTATGTCAGATTTTTGAAAATCAAATCACAGAAGTGGTAATTTTTCATTTAAACGAAAAATCAGTTTTTTAACTACCACTTAGTGGTTTCACTATTCATCAAAAGTTGAAGTTTTTCAGAACAATGCCAAAATTTTACTCTAAGCTATAATTGATATTCCAAATCCAAAAATGATTTCTAGTTTACAAAATTCCAAACATATAAGTTGCATTATTTAATTTTATAATTAATTCCCTCTATCACAACAAATATCGTGTTTTTAAGAAACAATATATATCAAAAGATTGACAATTGTTTATGTCTAATTTCAAAGTAAAATTAATTCTAATGAACACCAATGGATAAAATAGTAAAAATATATTCTAATTATATTTTAAAACCACTCAATAGTATAAGTTATCACTATAAATTATTTTGATTAAAAAAGTTGTTTTTAAGTATTTTTCACTATTCATAAAAAAATTGGAAGTTCTCCGAAAAATACCAAAAATTCAACATAGGCTAATTTCAATATTACGAATCCAAAAATGAAGTCCATTGTGAAATGTAAAATATATATAATTTCCAAAAGTGGTTATTACTATTCATAAATGAAACTATTATTGGTCGCGGTGTGTTAAAACTCGAGGTTGCGTACGAAACACGCTGCTCTATTATTCAAAGAGAAGTGTACCATGGTAGTTTGGGGTGTTAAATTCTCCCCTACTTCAATAAATTGCGTCCTCGCAATTTGAAATTTTTCTTTGAAAATAAAAGGTTAAAAATAGAAAATACCTTTGTGGAAAACCCACATCGGAAATAAGGTTAATAAAATTTACACTTAATAAGAGGGAAAGAGAAATGAAAAAGTCACCACCAAATTATGATCTCAATAAGGATAACATTGGTGGAAATTAAGGACATATAATTGGAGGAAAAACGTAAAAATTCGTAGGGAGTGATTGAGGTCATAAATCACAAACAATTGTAAAATTGAGGGCCTCAAAGCCTTCAATCATTGATGATTTAAAATATTATCCGTTCAACAAGACATTAGGTATTAGGATAACACATTTTTGTTTTAATATCCCTTTACTAAAGTTTAAGAATTAATTTATTCATTGAATAAGAGATAGGTATATATATTTATTCTAGACATGTAGAGTTTCATCCTTCAACTAATTTCTACCACAAACTCATCTTTCACTCAAAAAGATAATAGAACTCAAAAATATTATATTTATCCTAATCGTAAAAGGTTAAAAATATTAACACATGCCATTTAGATTAGTAGAACTATTTTGTAATAACCAGGGACTTCCTGTAGGCTAGTGGTATGTAATAATGGCCTGTCGCACTATGGTTGTGGGTTTGATTCCTGTGGCTTTGTCCGAAGTGATGGGTTATGCCCCACCCTGCAGGTTGTCCTTTTCCTAAAACTATAGTATTATAATATTCCAAAAATAATCTTCAGAAATGATTTAACCTTAAACAATACTATCCAAGGTTCAACTTAATCCATCCCAACATTTATAGTTATCCAAAATACCTCTGTCCAGACTTTCTCTAAAAGGTCCTCAAATTCCAAAAATCAATTGTAACATCAGATTCCCCAATCAAATTAAAGTTTCTCTTTTTGTCACATACTAAAAATATGATTACCTTCATCATATTAAAACCGCACTGAAGCAACAAGTACTGCAGTGCAATACTTATATATATCACATTATTATTATAACCAAAATATAATCCTTGAGTCCAAAAGCACCAATACATAAATTATTCAACTTCAACGGTAGTAATAGCATAAGATTGGCCTTCATCCCTTGGCCTTTTCGGAGGTATGTTTCCCTGAAGCTTAGGATATTAATTTTCATAATGCCCTATTTCCCTACAATTGTAGCATTCAACATTGACAGCCTCTTTATTTCCCTTGCAATCAAGATCCTGGTGACCTTATTCTCCACATTTGTATCAAACTCCCATTCCTTTTAGGCAAGTAACAGGGTGATTCATCCCACAATTATCACATAATGGAAAATCCTTCTTTTCCCTTTTTTCCCTTTATCTGTCTCTTGTTCCACTGTTCTATTCTTCTCTAGCTTTACTTTGTTGTCATAAGACTTTGAGAATTCATTTTCGGTCTTGATAGCACATTAGATAATATCTTCGTATGTTGAGAAAGATTGTGATACTAAAGCTTGACGGAGAAATGGTTTCAACCCATTAAAGAAACGATCAATCTTACATCTTGGGTTATGTATACAATCTGCCGCATGCCTCACTAACCTTGTAAAGATAGCCTCATACTTTGCGACATTCTCATCCTCCTTTTGTCTCAGACTCAGAAATTGCCTTTCCATATCTGCTCGATGGTCATGTGGAAAGTATTTTTCTAAGAAAAGATCTTTGAACTCTCTCCATTCCATACTTGATACTTCTTCATCTTCCTTTGTATTTTGAATCAACTACCACCACTGATCAGCATCTCCAGTGAGTCGGTAGACTGCCATGACATCCTTCTCCCTTTCACTACTCCCCAAGGCGTGGAATATTTTCTCTAAGGAGTTTATCCATTGCTCACCTACTAATGGATTTTTACCCAAATTAAATGTTGGAGGTTGTTTCCTCATGAAGTGGTCTAACAATGATCCTCCACATTGCGGATCAAGGTGATCCATACGAGTAAGTTTTTTATTCATAACCTGAGTGAGTTGTCCCAGTATGGTAATAAGTTGATCAGCACCAGTTGTATTTCCAGCACCACAATAATTATCTTGAGTAGGAGGGAAATCCCTACACAGAGTGCGTGCATGGATACAATTTCCATTCCTTCCACTAGGCACCATTTCTAAACAATGGAATAAACTAGATTAGTTTATGAATCAAAATACATAATTCCATACCTGTAAAACACTTAACACTAATCGAACTATTTATGGATATAATCCATAATCATAAAAAAAATTCTTTGAGGAAGTATATACTCATAACACTTCATAGTGGTTTGTAAAAAAAATGATAATTATCCTAAGCATATCCCTCGGGAGTGTCGTAACCAAGAGTGCAGCAAGGCCCGTTGTCGTGCACCAATTCCCGTTCAAGTCTAGCTCAAAGCGGTGTTTTAGGGTTTTACACATAGGTACATCTGTGCCAAAGCCGCCTCTACCTGCTCGTATCCAGACAGTGATGTATTGCTCGGAAAACTCACAACATCTCTACAATACCAAAATTCTAGGAAGTTCTTCTACACTAATCCTAAAAGTATATCTTTGGGCTATGTGTTATAATCAGAGTTTATCTAAATCTATCTTCCAAGGTTTGTACTAAACTGCCTCTGATACCAACTGTAACGCGCCAACCCCAGCTACCCAGAGTCGGTGCATTACTCCGTAGCATTGGCATGATCACAAAAGATCAAGTCTTGAAAGGCCGATTAGTTTAGTAGCCTTGGAAACACTAGATACATTCATAAGTCTTACATTACATCATAAAGTGAAAATCTAATAACAAAGTCTTCATAGTCCACACTCATATCCTCTTCTAACTATCCCTGCAGGTCACTCATAAAATACTTCTTCACATCCTGAAAAATATTAAAACATTGAAAAGGGTTAGCTCAGATGCTCAGTAAGGATAACAATATAGCGGAAGCTTTCATAAACAAACATTAACATTTAAGGCAATGTATAACTAAAATAGAAGCCTTTTAAACGTGAACTTTAGCATAATATGGAAAAAGTAAAATGAAATAATTCCATTTACTTACTCACATGGATATTCTACTGGTATAATATTCACATGAAATATCAATAACCACTTTCATAATGATGGAATGCATAATTCCAGACAATCATAACCACGTAGCCAAGGCCTCGTGCCAAGACCACAAATAAGATTTTGTCAAGGCCTCATGCCAAGACACTAGTTTGTCTCATGAGACCTACCGATGCATCGAGGAGATATAGCGGGCTCCACCCGTCACTTATTAAGTCCAATGCATTCCTCATATGAAGAGGTTTAAACATATCATAAACAATAACATAATCATATCACATAAAATATGCATAAAGGAAACATAACATTTCCACATTTCAATCACAAGATATCAATAAAACACATTGATATAATAAAAACACTTTCAAAACCATTTTCAATACCAAAATTAAAGAAAATTAAAACATGGAATTTATTTTTCATTTTAAAAAAAGTTGTCTTGTAGAGGAAGCCGAACCCCAAATAATGGCCATGGCGGCGGAGAAGTCATTGTCGCCGCATACGTACGACAAGAAAAACATTACTTTTTTTGTTTATTAAAACACTTCGTAAAAAAATATTCCTTTTGAATAAACGTACAAGTGAAAGGGGTTTATACATCGTATAAAGGAAAGTTGTGTATAAAACCAAATATTCCTTAATGAAAGGAGATTGAGACAAAGTCCCTCACAAAGATCATTTTTTTAAAAATAAAATAGATCTATTATGTGTATTCACTATAATTACACAAAAATAAAGTAAAAATACAAGATAGGACATAATAATATCATGACATAATTTGAAAGTAGGAGATTAACCCAAATAATGGAAATTGGGTTAAGAAATTCCCTTACTTCGTGTCCGAATTGACTCGATCATTCTTTAACCTCCTGAATAATAAACTAGAGTAAATATCTACCTTCTTAATAACCTTTTTCAAGTTCATTATTCCTTTTATATCACTTATTACCATTTCATGAACATTATGTAATTATTTAAGTTTATAACGGTCGTTTTGTTGATCTTAGGTACTTGCGTCAAAAATAAACTTCTTATAATTACACATTGTTCATGTGGTAATATATCCATTATATACATAATTATATTCATGATGTATATATCATATACATCATATATATCCAGTATATACATTCATTTATAATATTACATAACATTTAGAGGTAAGAAATGAAATGCACCGTTCATGGAGACGGTAAGCCGTACGTACGCATGAACGCTACTTTCATTTCTATTTCTTATTTAATGGACTGAAGTTATAATTATATAAATTTATAATATAATTCCAGTATAATATAATGTATAATAACATTTACTCTATCCTTTATACATCCCACATATGGCATTGACGATTCAAATCACTTTGAGGGGGCGGTAGTCCACACTTCCTAAAATGAAATTATCGCGTTTACCCATAATGGAAATCATAAATTATGCCATATATGAGAAATAAATAAGCATAAGGAAAGCATAAACATAATATATATATCATATATGAAAATATTGTCATCAAAATGGCCACCATTAGAGGTGTTAAAATAATATTGAAGAATCATCGTTTTGTGAGGCAGTATTTCACCACCCACAGAAACAGTATGTTATTTAACCATTAGACGAAGGTGTGTGTAAGTGTAAACCAAATAAATATCATAACAACATCCTAGTATATTGTAGATACTGTTTTTGTTACAAAATAATGTAATAAAAAGAGTTTAAGGGGTTGTAGAAGCAAAATAAAACAAAACCACATTAGAGAATACATTACTTTAAAATCGAGTAACTCTTTTTGATTTGAGCCAAAGGCTTCCTTGGGAAGAATTCATCCCAAATTGAGGCTTCTAGGAGTAAGGGAGATAAGTTTGGAGAGTATTTGGGCAGAGTTTGGCCGAGCCAAAAGGCTTTGAATGTGAGAGTAAGGTTGTAGAGGTGGGGGCCTTTTATAAGAGGAGAGGATGGGCACTCTTGGAAAGTAAGGAAATGTTACATTATTATACAATGATTTTCGGATTCCAAAGGTCCCAAACTTATATAATTCGAGTATAAGGTGATAAGGGTTCGAAATCTTCTCATCCAAAAGGTTTTTGACAAGTTTAAGCCTTAGATTTTACATTATCCATTCATTTTATTTAAATTGTTAATTAATGAGGTAATCGTTGCGTCATCAATGTGTCATAAATAATTTAATATATTTAATGTCTAAAAATTATAAAAAAAATATCATGATGTAGTATATCTTTTTATCTTTCTAATGAATATTTATAGTCAAATATATGACTTTTATAACCCCATTTACAAATTGTTTTAGTAAAACAACTCTTGTTTGTGACATTTTTTTTAACATTAAATAAAAAGTTATTTATGTCCTTTTCCTACCAATGTGGCTCCATGGGATCCCCAAGTTGACCCATGGATTTTATTGGTCGTCCATGACACATAAAATATTTGTTGGACAAGTGTAAAGGTCATTCCTTATTTTTATAATACTATTTTTACCTTAAATTTCACTAATTACCTTTAATCGCGATTAATTAAACTTAAAAGTTACTATTCACCAAAATATTATTTTAATCCCATTGAACCACATTTTACTTCCTAATGACAACCATGTATGTCAGATTTTTGGAAATCAAATCACAGAAGTGGTAATGTTTCATTTAAATGAAAAATCAGTTTTTTAATTACCACTTAGTGGTTTCACTATTCATCAAAAATTGAAGTTTTTCAGAACAATGCCAAAATTTCACCCTATGATATAATTGATATTCCGAATCCAAAAATGATATCTATTTTAAAAAATACCAAACATATAAGTTGCATTAATTAATTTTATAATTAATTCCCGCTGTCACAACAAATAGCGAGTTTTTAAGAAACAATATATATCAAAAGATTGACAATTGTTTATGTCAAATTTCAAAATGAAATTAATTCTAATGACCACCATTGGATAAAATAGTAAAAATATATTATAATTATACATTAAAACCACTCATTATTATAAGTTATCATTATAAATAATTTTGATTAAAAAAGTTGTTTTTAAGTATTTTTCACTGTTCATAAAAAAATTGGAAGTTCTCAGAAAAATACCAAAAATTCAACATAGGCTAATTTCGATATTAAGAATCAAAAAATGAAGTCCATTTTGAAATGTAAAATATATATAATTTCAAAAGGTGGTTATTACTATTCATAAATGCGACTTTTATTGGTCGCGGTGTGTTAAAACTCGAGATTTCGTACGACACACGCTGCTCTATTATTCAAAGAGGAGCGTACCATGGAAGCATGGGGAGTTACACCGAGCGTTGTGCGAGATGAAATCCCACCGAGTGACGAGGCCTCGGTGTAGGGCCCTTTGACAGCAGAGGCACCGACGGTACCTCAACCCGCCGAGCCACTGATGCTACCTGCACCAGCCGCTGATAGTGCACGTCACCTTAGCATGCTGCACGAGTTTCAGCATCAGATATCGCCCAAGTTCTGTGGGGAGAAGGACCCTCAGGTAGCCGAGGATTGGCTGGAGGAGGTTGTACGAGTTTTCCGATTGGTAGGGACACCAAAAGACCACATGGTGATCCTTGCAGCTAGTCTCCTGCATGCGGCAGCAGGCCGATGGTGGAGCTTGATGCACCAGCTGCACGATGAGGCATCTCTCCTCCTAAAGGACTTTGAGAGACTCTTCCTCTCATAGTTCATCCCAGCCACCCTCTGTGCGATGTGCATCCAGGAGCTACTACAGCTGCGGCAGGGCAGCTTATCGGTCGCCCAGTACTCAACGATATTTACCGATCTCTCCCGATATTCGACAGACATGGTACGAGACCCTTTCTTCCGGGCCCAGACCTTCGAGCATGGATTGAAGCATGAGATCAGGGCATCACTGATCTCCCTCATCATTCCAACACAGTCAAGGGTATTGGTGCGAGACCTTCTCATCGAGAGCATTCTTGTTGAGCCTACATCAGCAATGAGACCTACCGCGGGGAAGCACGTAGTAGAGTATTCTGTAGCTGGCAGTCGACGGATGACACATGGGTCCAGGCAGACCAGACCCTTAGGTGGACGACCTCAGGACCCTAGCTCAGAGGTGCGGGGAACATAGCGCAGAGCTAGTCTTTCAAAAGGCAGACAGTGCTACGTATGCGGCGGGCAGGGCCTCATGGCTCGTGACTGTCCGACCCGCTGTGCAGAGAGGCAGCATACAGTTGAGGGAACACCTAGGTAGAGGTAGATGGTCGACGGTGGCAGTCTGCAGGGAGTAGACGGATGAGGCAGAGGAGTTGGCCGAGCAGTAGGTGGTGGGAGACGCTTTGAGGCTCTACCACCACCACCCCCAGGAGGTCTACCCCGACCACAGGGAGTTAGCGGGAAGAGACAAGCACAGCTTCAGGCAGTGGAGGCCTACGACCACAGTGCTCCCAAGATGATTAGATGTACTATAGATGTCTATTACACCCTTGTTGTAGTTCTTATAAACACAGGATCGAGTCATTCTTTCATTTCCGCTGCCCTTGTTCGGAGATCGGAGATTCCGACAGAGCTGTTGGCTCGATTCTTACGGCAAGAGACTCCTACAGGAGCAGACTCGACAATTACGCACTGGTTCCAGCAGTGTGAGCTTACTATAGGAGGCGAGAGCTTCGGTTGGGATCTTCTTGCAGCGGCGTCGAGGCCTTATGACGTCATCTTGGGCATGGATTGGTTATCTACAATCCATGATCAGATTGACTACATTATGCGTAAGGTGCGATGTGTTCGCACCGAAGGGAGAAGGATAACCTTCACCAGCGAGATGGGAGCCTTTGCAGTGCAGGATGAACTCACGCAGAGGAGAGGACAGACCATCACTCATCAGTTGGCTAGCCTCATCCTGGGAGCAGATGACGTGTGGAGTTCGAGCTTACTTGCAGTGGTGGATCAGTATACAGACATTTTTTCTGACGACGTTCTAGGACTACCTCCTCACAGAGAGGTAAACTTTTATATTCACATGTACCCTGGGACAGCCCCGATATCCACCCCAGCATATCGTATGGCTCCCTTCGAGCTTCGAGAGCTACAGGTACAGCTGGAGGACTTGCAGGGCAAGGGATTCATCGGACCTAGTGTTTCACCCTAGGCTTCCCCGATTTTGTTCGCCAAGAAGGCGGACATGAGCTTGAGAATTTGTGTCGACTATTGTCACCTGAACCAGGTGACCGTGAGGAACAAGTATCCACTACCAAGGATTTAAGACCTCTTTGATCAGCTCAAGGGAGCACAATGGTTCTCGAAGATACACGTCAGGTCAGGCTATCATCAGCTCAGAGTTTAGGATGAGGATGTGCAGAAGATGTCCTTCAGATGTCAGTATGGCCACTATGAGTTCTTGGTTATGCAATTCGGCATAACCAATTCTCTAACAGTGTTCATGGGCCTCGTGAACTGGATCTTTCAGCCATACCTTGATCGATTTGGCATGGTCTTCATTGACAACATTTTGATATACTAGACCACAAAGGAGGAGCATGCCTACCACTTGCGGGATGTACTAGACACACTCTGAGAGCACCAGATTTATGGAAAACTCTCGAAGTGTTAGTTATGGATATGTGAGGTCCACTTCTTGGGACACGTCATCTCTCAGGTTGGAGTTGCAGTGGATCCTACGAAGATCGAGGCAGTGCTAGCTTGGGAGCCTCTCAGGAGCATGGCGGAGGTGCGGAGTTTCTTGGGGCTAGATGGGTACTACCAGAGATTCGTTCCAGACTTTTCCAATGTTGCAGCACCACTCTCAGCTTTGACGATGAAGAGAAAACCCTTTGTGTGGTCAGATAGATGTCATCAGATCTTCCATGAGTAGAGACAGAGATTGACCAGCGCGCCTATCTTGAGGCTACCAAAGGAAGGAGTAGGGTACGTAGATTACTGCGATGCATAAGGAACCAGACTATGATGTTTCTTGATGTAGGAATGGGATGTGATCGCTTATGGATCACGTCAGTTGAGCTAGCATGAGCAGAACTACGCTACACATGACCAGGAGTTGGCAGCAGTGGTCTTTGCTATGAAGATGTGGCGAAACTATCTGATGGGGGAGTACTTTACAGTCTACTCTGACCACTAGAGTCTTGGGTACATCTTCTCATAGAAGGACCTGAACCTGAGACAGTGGCGATGGCTCGAGTTCCTCCAGGGCTATGACATTGAGATTGTCTATACTCCTGGAAAGGGGAACGTACTAGCCGATGCTCTCAGCAAGAGGATGGGCATTCAACTACTTGGGGAGGCGACAGAGCAGCTAGCGGCTTTGCAGATATCCTTCATGGATAGAGATGGAGCAGCATTTTTTCACTCACTCACATTCACTCCTCAACTTCTACAGTGGGTCAGAGAGGCACAGCGTGGGGACGTTGACTGTGAGACGCAGTGTGCACAAATATCCTTAGGATAGGCACCTGATTGATTCTCTATAGGAGGCGATCACATAATCCTTTTTAGATGAATTAGCATGGTACCAACTGCTTTACAGGAGGATGTGATGAGGGATTTTCACACTTCCCCATTAGTGGTACACCCAGGAGTGGTGAAGATGTACTAGGACCTATGACGGCAACACTGGTGGCTGGATATGGAGAAGGTTGTGGCAGAGTTCGTTTCTCGATTCCACACCTGTCAGTAGGTGAAGGCAGAGCACTAGGTACCAGCAGGCTTGGTACAACCTTTGGAGGTCCCGGAGTGGAAGTGGGATGGGATATCTATGGACTTCGTGACTGGACATCCATGCACTTCCAGAGGTCACGACTCCATTTGGGTGATTATCGACCAACTCAGCAAGTCATCTCACTTCTTACCCATCAGAGAGAAAGGCTCAGTAGAGATCTTGGGGTGTCTCTACGTTCAGGAGATTGTACGGCTTCATGGTGTTCCATCATCTATCATCACTGATCGAGATGCTCGCTTTAATTCCTGGGATTGGAAAGGATTGAAGGAGGCATTCGGGATGCAGCTACGTCTGACCACTGCCTTTCACCCTCAGACGGATGGTCATATGGAGAGGACCATTCAGACCCTCGAGGACATGCTCTGTGCATGTGTCCTCGACTTTGGTCACAGCTGGGAGGACCACCTACCCTTGGTGGAGTTCACCTACAACAACAACTACCACTCCACTATCAAGATGGAACTATGTGGGGCGTTGTACGACCGACTTTGCAGATCACTGCTGTGCTGGACATACCCTGGGGAGTCAGCACATGTGGGACTAGAGAAGGTCCAGGCCACGACAGAGAAGGTCCAGGTCATCCAGGAGCGGATGAGGACAACTCAGATCTGGCAGAAGTCTTATGCTGATAGGAGGTGGAGGCTACTAAAGTTCGAGGATGGCGACCACGTCTTCTTGCGGGTCTCACCTCGACGTGGATTACAGAGATTTGGCCGAGGCGGCAAGTTATCTCTGCACTTCGTCAGACCATTCCAGGTCCTCAGTAGGATAGGAGAGGTGGATTATCAGCTGGCTCTACCACCTGAGTTGCACCGGGTGCACGACGTCTTCCATGTATCTTAGCTGAGGAGATACGTCCACGACCCGACACATATCATTGATCTTGGGGAGCTAGACATTGATGATGGGTAGAGTTTTGCGGAGGTCCCGGTGGAGATCGAGGATCAACAGAAGCGTGTCCTATGTGGACGGTTGATTCCTCTAGTGCGTATCAGGTGGTAGCATGAGAGCCTCTAGGAGAGCACATGAGAGAGGGAGGCTCAGATGCGTGGACAGTACCCACAACAGTTTACCTAGTTATGATGTATCTTTACGGGGACATAAAGCCTTGAGGTGGGTGTAATGTAAAGGCCCGTAAAAAATTGAATGAAATTTTTTCTTACTTTTCTTGGGAAATTTTCAAGAACGTAGTTTCTGATGGCACCTGATTCTGAGGCACAGTGTGCCCGGAATCAATTTCTGAAGTTTGGCTCGGGTACGTTCAGTGAAAGAACAAGGGGGTTTTCCAAACATTTGAACAGGTGCATGGAATCGAAATTTGAGGACACTGATGAAATTGCAGTGCCGGTAATTGCTTAGAAACACCTTTTCCAGAGTTTTGTTTTCTCAGGTGTGGTTAATAAAATTTTTGGTTAAGTAAATCAATAAAATAAAATGGTCCAACCAATTTTATTTTATTTTAACCTAAGCTAAGTGGTTGGAGAGGGACCCACTATATCCTACTCCACTAGGTATGATATTTGTGGGGTGGATCCCACACGAGACCCACCTATTCAACTTCCTCAAACCCCCTGTTTTAATTATGTATCGCACCCGCACCCCCATTAAATGAAGTCAACTCTTGCATTTAACTAATTATTAAATACCACTTTAATTGGGCGGTTTAAACTTTTCAATTAATTCAATTAATTGAATGATTCAATTTTGAATTTCAAAACATTTGGCGTGAGTAATAAAATAAGGCAACACTTATTTTATTAGGGTTGTTTTGGTTGTGTGAGATGATTTTGGAGAGGATTTTCTCTAAGTCCTGTTGTTCTTCTTCCACGATGAAGAACACGAAGAACGTCGAGCCTTCGACGAAGAACTCCATCACCGCAAAGGGGAGTTCATCGTACCGTCTTTATAACTCTCCGCAGCCGGTGAGAGATGCCATCCTCCGAGATCGATGATGTGACACTGACAAATTATTTCCCCATGATGCCAACGATCCTCCTTCTGCGACGCCTTCTTCCACGACGTTCAATTACACGATGAACCCTCGTTCAACCTTTTCTTCGAGGTAGGGGTTTGTTTTATGTCATGAATAATTTTGGGTGTTCAATGATTAACTTTTAGATTCATGCTATTGATAAATGGGGGGGGGGACCGCACAAACACGGCCGACCCCCCTCCCATATTATTGATGTCCTTCGTTGTGGATTGGAATGAAGATGGCGCGGTGCCGTCGCACAGCGTGGAAACGAGAGAATCGCGGCAAAAGAGCATGGCGCCGTCGCGCAGCGCCGGGGAACCACGAAGACACCGCGGCCGGAGCGGGGATGCGGCGGAGGGGCATGGCACCGTCACGCCATGCTGGTCGGACCAAGGCCATGACCTTTGGCCGCGGGGGCCGGCTACCGGCCGCCGGCGCCGGAGTAGGAGGGCGGGAGTGCGGGGTCCCACGGAAGCAGCACAACCGGCCAGCTGGGTCGGCCGAACGAGGAAACGGGGTTCGTAATCCTTGGCCGGCCGAATGAGTGTCCCCACACATGGGGGCCGCGGTTTTCCAAATAGGGGGCCAGTGTGCCCCCCCTTCGGCTCGGCCGTTACGGCCGAGCTGCCGGGCCACGCCGGCCCGACCGAGCGCGCCAGTCCGGGCTGCCTGGCCGGGCCACACCGGCCGGGCCGGGCTGTGCCCACCAGGCTGGGTCGTTTCCTATTGGGCCGGACCCAGACATGGGTCGGGTCGACGCAGGGGGTATCATGACGGGTCAGACCGGGCCCGAACACCCTATTTCCAGACCTCTTTCGGTCTTTTTCCCATAACATGGGATGCAGACATCCGATCGACACACCGTCAGCTGTGAGGCGATCCTTGGATCGAGACAGTCGTTTCAGTATATTACACTCAAGGTTTTGGAGAACATTGGGTTCAGCCGGGTTGGTTCGTACATGAAACCAACCGGTCCCTCGCAACAGAAACAATTATAACTTGAGCTCTGGACAGCTGATTGACGTGCCGTCAACATTGATGGATTCCTCTAAGTGAGATGGACCATTTGGTTTACTCCGCTCGAGGTTTGGACGCACTTGGAGTATGGTCGGGTTGGTTTTGACTTAAAAACCAACTGGGACCCTAGGACGAAAAAACAATAACTCTCATATCGGGTGTCCGATAGACGCGCAGTTTGTCACGTTGAGTTCCTATTGAAGATACAAAACATTGGGATACATAAACTCTGGACTTTTTTTCAGTTGATGTATCAGAACCTCGGCTCATGGAGCGGACCCTCCCGAAACAAGCTTGCTGTGTGCGGGAATCCTAGAGCTGGCTGCGACTGCGACGACGATGAAGATTGTACAGAAATCCCTTGTGTAATTGATGGCAATGACTACATCACTCAGTGATCCAGCGTGGATCAGTGCTACCGCTCCTGTGTGGGTCTGATCTTGTGTGGGTTAGCGCTCAGTGGTCCTGTGTGGGCCAGCACATACTGATCCTGTGTGGGTCAGATCCTCTGTGGGTCCTTGTGTGGTTAGTACCTATTAATCATTTGTGAGTCACTGCGTGGGTTAGTACATATCGACCCTTAGTGGGTCCACCAGATTGTATGAATCTGTGGCTATATCTGATTATCTTTATCATATTACGAAGAAGTATACCTATGTTAGCTGATTATTGACTTTTAATCATTATCTTAGGTATGATTGACTTACATTCCTATGTGGATTGTGTTGTGCTATCCTGTGTGGAGGTGATTGAACTAGGGATCGGATGCTGGAGCCAAACTGAAATTTTTGACTTAGGTATATGTATGGTAATATACCTAGGTAGTGTTGGATGTTACTTAGTGATTGTATCGTTCCATTGTGGATTATCCTTTGTGGATTCTGGGAGTCCTTCGGGGGTCTCGGGGTCCCTACTGATTAGCTTATATTCACCCCTTTATGGGATATTCCCGTACTACGTTGTGTTGGTTTCAGACGATGGAATGTGCTGATAGTGGTTGAGGCTTGTAGAGCAAGTTTGTACCGAGAGGTGGACCACTGGGCGTGACGTATTCAGAGCGGACGAGTGGACCCGAGGAGCTGAAGAGGCTATCTGTACTCACCCTTCAGGTGGTACTTTCAGTGGACGTAATGACGTTGCGTCTTTACTTTTCAGTTGCTGTACTTTCTTTCTAGTTGTACTATACATTATGTTTGGGATTGTATTCTAGACCACTTACTTTTCATCACTTACTATTGTACCTAGTTTTACTTAGTGTTTACTTCTGTTGGCTTACTCTGTGATATTTGTTGATTTATAAAGGCAATGCCTTCCCCTTTTTGATGGGATTTACACATTGGTGCTAGTCGCCATCCCCTGGCCTATGAGAGGTGGGATTGGGGTAGTCACAGCATGGGTCCCGAGGACGGGTCGTGACAATATGGATCCACCAATAAAGGTTTTGTGTTCCATTATTAGAGAGATATCCCCACAAAAGATTTGAATAAATTATACATATAATTTAAAATATTCCTAAACATAACAGATATATCCCCCACATTAATGGAATGGTCATCCTATTTATAAGAGTTGATGAGTGATTGAAATACTTGTTCATGCTTCTATAACAAATTCTCTGATGTGGGTAGTACAAGATTTATCTTATTCATCCATTGATTCCAGTGCATTTAGAATCATCATGAGATTCCTAGATTAGTTATAATATTTCTCTGATGGTATACATGTCTCTTATTTGAGGGTATGGATTTCTTTATATAGGAATCTATTTAATAATATTCTTTTTCAAAAACCATACCATGATATTCCCCTTTTTCGTTAGTTGGATAGGTTTCATATGGAAGTATGGGCCTATGCTTAAAATATTTGAGTGGACTATATATTTATGGTTCATTTTTATTCCATTTTTATTTTTGGATATTCAAATTTGGTTTCCCAACATTGGAAAACCAATAATGTATATTATTAGATATATATATATAAATATATATATGACTCAAACATAGATGACTTCTATACATGTTATATATATCTCATACATAGTCTAATTGATTACATGTACAATGATAATAAATATTTAAATATCATAATTAAATAAATTGGAATCATATCCATCATAGTTTATAAATTGTTTGAATCCTAAGGGAAGACACGTATGCAACCCCCCCCCCCCCCCCAATCACACATACACAACCTACAGGATGACTCATCTGAAAATGAAACCCATCTATATGGATCATACACATGTCACTAATTGGCTCATATAAAGCTTCCATGACAGATAGTATGGTTTCTAAGGACTCATACGAAACCCAATGGTAGACACATATTCAACTTAGACTTATTCAAATTATATAATTCAACCTAAGACTCATGAAAACACTAAAAAAGTGCATTATTTGTCCTATTTTTACTATTATTGGACTTAAAAATTTAAAATTATCAATTAAATCCTTTTAAAAATGTAAATTTATAACAAAAAATAAAAAAATATGGATTATAATTATTTCTAAATAAGAATACTAAAATAAAAAATCCGGATATTAATCCATTTTTTTTTAATTATATATTACCAATAACCTTATACACATTAATTTTACTTTCAATTAAATAAAGGAGTTTTAAAATCCTAAAACTCTGTAAATAAATTAAAAATATTATGGCTTGATCCAAGGGTGAAAATATGAGATTGGACATGAGATTTAGAAATAGTACGAGACACTACCTGGAGTGGGATGGTATTGGTTAAGAATCACATTTTTGTAATTAAAATGAGTGATGGGTCCTATGACTCAACTGCATTATGAGATGACTACTTTAACATGAATTAGCAGGAACATGTGAGTTAAAGTGTCATATTGTCTATATTAGCACAATATTACCATGTCAATATTCTTTTGTCTTTTCTATATAATTTCAATTAATAGTCACACTATATATGTGGAATATATAAGGAACCCTATTGGTGGTTCCCTCCTGAGATGATTTCTCACTCCTTTAACTAGCACACTGCTGCATGATTAGATCTTCATATTTTAAATTTTTTTAATTTTTTTTATATGAGACATGGATGAGGTAGTTGGATGGAGATTTGGGAGTGTGGCTAGAGGAGGGACATGTAAATTATAGTTCAGACTCCCCTATATTTTTCATTAGTTAACTTTGTATTTCTTTATCCTAGTTTTTGATCCTTGTTATATATGAATTTATTTTAAATGTGGGTTTCATTATGTTTTAGAAAGTTGATATTATATATTTTTTATATTAGGCTATTCATAGTAAATTATTTTACTTGCTCTTTTTTTATATTGTTTTTTACTTACATGTCATTATGTATAATGACATTGACAGTATAGTCTACAAATGTTAGTTGTATGCCCTTATTATTGGTTGAAATCCTTGGTAGTACTTGAAGGCACTTCAATGGTCCTGTGGGAACCCTGATTTGAGAAGGTGGTTAGTTATCTCAATTAGAAAATTATATTACCCTTAATTGAGCTGGGATAAAAAATAACATTTTTTGTGTACCATAAACTATTGACCCAAACACTACTCATGTGGGACCCATGGGTAATAGGCCAACATGTGAAATTTTTCATATATTTTAACTTCAAAAAATATATATTTCTAAAAAAATGATAAATATTTAAATTTATAAATCACACTAAGGAAAAATTAAAGTAAATTCATAATAATATGTATTAATTTTAAAAATATAGACAATGTAAATTTTTTTAATATAATAAAAAAGATGTCCAATTTATGAATACAAATTATAAAATAAACATTAAAAAATTTAATACAACCAAAATAACACATATTTTAGTCTACAATATGTTCTTATTTAAAAAAAGAATCAAATTTATTACAAAATATAACATGAATAATAATTTTTTATAGTTATAATCTATTAAATAAAATAATAAAGATATATATGGGTCATGGGATGGACAACATAGTATGTGGACATTTTCAACATAGATTATGGGGCCTGTAGGTTTGGATATGGAGGTCGAAATTTTTTGGGGCCTATATTTTAATGGATTACATGTGAATTTTTTTTAATGTTCATAACATTATCACATGGGTTTGTTAACAGATTCAATACATAGTGATGATGACTTACATACTCCATTGGGATATAAGTTAATTAATTATGATTATTCAATAGATAATTATAAAAAGAAAAACCTATAATTATTATAATGTATATGTTCCATTATTACTAAATAAAATATATTTATGGTAGGATACATTGTATTTTATGATATAATTACATCATAATGAATGAAATCAATGATACAAACGAATATTTTATGTCTATGGACATTTCATTTCATATGATATAGAGATATAAAATTGTAGTTTCCTTTTTTGTATTATTTTATAAGGGTTCTATATAATAAGGTATTATAAATCCTATATTATGATCAATATTACTCTCTATGATTAAATAGTGATTCTTAGAAGTAAGTTATTGATATTTTGATATCTTCCATGTTTGATATAATTAACAATAAAAAATTAATATGCTCAATGTTTCGGTGGGAATATATTTATTTTTAGGGTTATAATAAGTTATAATTGTAATCAATTTCATCATAAGTCATGGACATATGAGGAAATTAATAAGAGGCTTAGTGAGTGTCAATGAGGCCTATTTAAAGGAAGTAATATCCCAAAGAATGGAATGAAATCATTGAGCATTCATCTTATTGATTTGAACACTCCAAGGAATATCTAAATTCCATGTATCCTTTTCTCCTAAATCTACCTAGCATAAAAAGGAAGTTGTAGATAATCCAATCCAAGAATTGGTTTATTTATATTGTCAAATAGAATTCCATGGTGTAACTAAATTGTTTCCTATAAGTAATCATTATGAAGAATATAATTATATACAACAACTATAGATATCACTAGTGTAATATGGATGTTCTTAATTTAGACAATACATATCTTCAGTTTTCATACAATTTGATCTTATGTTTCAGTTTTTTAATCTATTTAACTACATTGAATATGTGTTGTTTGATCATATAAAAACACATAGTTGTATCAGATTATTACCATGAATCTGGATTCTCAATATCTTGTTTATAAATTTATGAAATATGATATCAAATTATCTATCAATGAATAAGGTATATAATTTAAACAATTAATGTAATTATTATATAGAATTTCATAAGAATAAATAATCATTTTTTTGTTCTTTTTTATATTATGTGATATCATAATGTACGAATATATCTTATTATATGATATAGGATATTGTAACAAGTATCATAATGCAATTAATTGGTATTAAATATATATTATTGTATGATGGTTCATGTCTTACTATAAGTTATTGATAATTTATTATTTTGATGTAAAATTTAAACATATAATTGTATCACATGAGTGATATCAATTTTTATAGTAATTTATAACTAGAAAATAAATAAACCTGATATCCATAATTATGAAAGATAATATATATCGTAATATCATGATTGAAAATATAGGATTTTTAAATCATGGGAAATTAAATGTAAAATATAAAATTCGATATAATTTATCTCAAAATATAATTTAAAATATAATTTATATCATCAAATTCAAAACATATATAAATATTTATTTTTCAAATTCGAATTATAAATTTAATTATGTAATTTATTCAATCTATAAATGTTATAGGAACATGTATTTTAAAATTATAATTTAATTTATAAAGGATTTATAATTTAATATAATATAAAATGTTTATAATTAATTATTATGTTTTTAAAACATTTAATAAATAAATTCTTATCATTACAATTCTGAAAAAATAATAATCGATTCAATTTTTAAAGGATTGTTCTGAATTCAAATGGGGGATTTAAAAATAAAAAAAAATCATTCATGCAATATATGTTTAATGGGAATTTACATCAACAATCTATGGTGAATGTGTGTTTATATTAATTTATTTTTAGATCATAAATTGGATGGTACAAAATTTTATATTAGAAATATTATTTTACATTTTATTCTTTATGTAAATGGATGCCTAATTATTGAAATTTTAATTACTTGTGAATATATATTTTTATAAATTTATAATTTTTAAATAGTATTAAGGATCTCAAATTAAATAAAAATATATTTTAATATGAAATGTTCATATTGCAGAAAAGATAATTGTCCATGTTTATAAGTGATCAAATTATATAGTCTCTCTAATTTATTTAATGATTATTTGTATATGTTTTTCTAATGTTTTCAAATATGAAATTTCCTTTATATTATTCCCTGAATTATTCATTGGTATAAACTCTTATATTATGAATTTTTTTACTCTTTAGTGTAATGTATTAAAGTTAATTTTTAAATTTTCATATGTTTATTAAAGGAGTTATAATATTTTCAGGATAATTAATTTATTTTACTTTTACCATGACTATATATTTCTATGGTGTCGTGTAAATATTAACTCTTCAATATGGTTGTATCATATTAATTTGGTGGAAAGAATAGAGATTGAAAAATAAATTATAAGAATCATGTATACATGTAAATGAAAAATCCTTAGATAAAATGTTGAGAATAAAACAAACCCCTATGGATCCATAGATATTTGAAGGGGGAATGAACCAATGATCACTAATAGTGGACATATGCGGTATATATATATAGATACAATCCAAAAAAATCATTAAATGCCTTAAACATGATATAATAAAGAAAGATATTATAAACACCTTACATTAAAGGAATTAATAACATGGTGGAAACCAGTGTATGTTCTAAGAAACTCAAAAAAATGTAATTATTAAGAATTTAATAAGACTTGTTCTTATATAATTTGGAATGTAATTAACTGATAAATAAGTGAAACCAGTGATAAATTCCCCCTAAAGACCACTGTTTCATTTGGAGGATAATTAGAAGAGTGTTTATATAGAGACTGATGTTTTTATGGGTTTTGAAATTTTACTATATTTTTGATAGTTTTCATTCGTAAGTTTTTAAGGGGAGAAATGGTAATTTTATCCAAGAATTTAATATCAAGTAATTTTTCTATCCACACATTCTATCTCGAAATAGATGGTTTAACCTTTGGTAGGTGTTTGGTGGAATTTTGAACCATTCATGTTTTGATAAGATATATAATATTTGGTTAATTAAACATGAAATTATTTTTGATGTTCCATATAAAAATATATTTAAATGAATCATTGTATTGACATTCTAACTATTAAATTGTGTATGTAATACGGGTTTTTTAGGTCAAGTGTACTTTGACTTCGGGATATGGAACTCAAGATAATTGCTGAATGGGTAGTAAGTTAAATAATTAAATAATTAAATTATTGAATACATCCACCATAATTTTGGGTCATCCCACAAATGGAAGTAAATGGGGAAGGTATTATCCCTATTAAAGATGGTATGATGGAGTGGGTAGGGGAGGATATTTCACCAGAATTCATCCATGGAATAAATCAAGAATAGATCGAGTTCTAATGGCTTCCAAGATTTTATATGGATACAATGATTCGATATTTAAGCCATGAGGTTGGCGGCTTTCTCTATTGTATGATCCAATATTTAAATATTAATTTTTTAATGTTTTATAGACCTATTATGACAGATAAATACACCATAGGTGTCAATATTCACCAAATCAAGGAAAATTTGTGTTTCAAGTGGTTCATAGGGTTGCCCCATTTAGAACAACAACTACACAACTTGTGTTTCGAATGTAACACTGCATGTGTTCTTCCCATTCATATAAGATGTAATTTATGGATTTATATTATTTTTACTATAGTAAAACACCATGTATTAGTACATGGACATGTTTCTTGCCTTGTGACAGAGTACATGGGAAGATGATATTTGGAAGGTACATGCCATGTACAATGGGTACACACCATATAGTTACACAATTACATATTTAAATTTAATAGGGTAGACACCCAATGTGAGGGTTATATTGTCCTGTAGTGGTACGCATGCATTCCACATGTACAACCATTACATGAGATAGTACAGAAGAATACACCATAATTCCTTGGTTTTGTAGTAGTTTAGGGCCCAGTCCCATGTCAACATTGGACATGTAAATATATATGTCATGGTTAAAATATGAGATTACATGTCATGTACTCTGATGTGCATGTTGTGAAATTTTTGGAACATGGATCTTCTAGGTGTTTTGTTCCCTTGATATCAGAATTGGACTTGCGAATAGTCTAATCTAAGAATTTTTTTCATGTAGATTGCAATAGTTAAGCCCTTGGTGTGTTTTTATGAATTATTCTAGGTGGTTTGGGGATTGTAAATAAAGATAGTGATGTTTTTCCCAAGAATGTGAGTTCAGGGGTCTCTTGAGAGATATATATGGGATATGACACGGGTGAGGGTCATGATAATGATTCGACGATATATTATGATTTGGTTGGAGACATCATTTGATTTTAGATATGAGATTCTCCATGGTTAGTGGGATCGATCTGCCTAAAAAGGTGATAGATAGTTTGGGTGTTCAAACTGACCAAGGATTTATTGGAAAGAGAATGTTCATAAGGTTAATTATCCTATGATTTTTACATTAGTTGAGGCATGTGAGGCTATGTGTTACAAGGAACTGGTTTTTGGGCTCTGTGGTCTCTGAGTGATGAGTGTTGTCCTGAGAGTTTGGCTATGTCCATAAACATGGATATGGGTGTCTCCTATTATGTTATATCTCAATTAATTCCATGAGGGAAGCATCCACATTAGTTCTAGTTCTGAGGATCTAGATCAGTGTCCCCCGGTTTACATTTTCATTCAGAGAGTCGGGTGAGTGCTCGAATTCTAAATTGACAATGATTGGTTGAAGGTGTGTGGATAGTGATATTTAATGGTGTCCCTTGGGAACCAAATTTATTTTTTGATCCATTTGGGTTGATATTTTTGTGATGGTTATGTGAGTTTGGACGAAGCATAATATGTTTCTCAATTGGGTGAGGTTAAGGTGTGGGTTGTGAAGTAGGGATAATGTGAAATGGGTGAGTTTCAATGGGTGGAACATGGTTACTAAGATGTTATAATGTAATAATAGTGTGGAAATGGGGTCCCATAGATATGGTTATAATGGTCTCATGTGATTCTCTGCATCTAAGAATGGGTAGCTATGATATAATTCATTAAAAAATTATGATATGTCGTTTGATGAGTTGTTTTGTATCTATATTTATATTTTGTTAATGGTTTATGTTTTTGATGACAGATTTGGGAACATTGTTTGTATTTCTTTAAAATGGTTTTATTTACATTCAATATACTTTTATGAGATTCTAGAATAAGGCATCAATCATGTATAGTATGATATATGGTAAAGGTTCTAGATTTATTCTTTATGAGAAACTATTTTTATATATAGTTTGTTGGGGGTGGCCATCCATGACATAGAAATGCTTGGTTTAATTTATAGAATAATCACCCATTTTTTAAAAATGATGATTAATGGATATGGGAGGTTGGACTAATTCTCCACTCCTCGGTACACTTTAGTTTTTTAGGAAAATCACTGATTCACCTCAATCCATGGTTATGGAAATGGAATTCCATATCAATGTTTGGATGGTTGAATATTGTGTTCCAATTTCTAGTTTTCTTTATGGACTGACGGTCCAGGTTTTTTGACTTGTGACATAATTGTAGGGATGGTTGTAAAATGTGTATTGAGTTTTGGTTGGATTCAGGGATAGATTCTATGTGTTTACCCAATGGTGACATAGTGGTTGGGATGTCCTAACATATAATTCCAAAACCCAATTGGATATATGGATTGAGGCTCATTGTATAGAGACCAGTGAACTTTGTATATTTTGGTTTGGATGTAAAAAAATAGTTTTCTGATTATTGGTTTGATACTTGGACTCATGTACCATCTATGTTGACCAGTGTCCCATATGGTATTTTTTTTAAACGAACAATTTTGGCCAATATAAAAACGCTTGATCAAGGACATTGACCTGATGATCACTATTTTTAGTTAGTTTATTTTATTTATATTTATATTTTTTCAAGGATAAGAATATTTAATTATAATACACTTATAGAAGAAAGTTATAGGTTCTCCATTGGTTGTGGCATACTAATATTTACTTCTCACACCTTGTACGTGCACCATGATGTGCATGAAGACATTATGTATTCATTCTGGTAGAGTACAGATGCATGATATATAGGGATGAGGCATATGATTTCATGGTTGAGCACAATACTTGGGTGAATCCTACTTTTTGTGCGGGATAATTTTGACAGGTTTTTGGGGACCAGGACTGTGATATGTATATGAGTTGGTATTAGGGATTTAAATATTTATTTTTCAATTTCCATTTTCTATATGTGATCAACCTAGTGGAAAATCAATGATGTATGTATGGAATGGATTTTTGTGATTTGACTGTATTTAATTTTATTACAGCATCATCTTATTTCAAATTTTTTATCCTTTATGTGTACTTTGATGTGTATGATTTTTGTTCATTTACATTGGGTGGTGCACTTCAATATAGTGGTATAGTATCCTCATAGTACCACTTTTGTCCTCAAAATCAAATCTGAATCCTCTGGTATAAGAGGAGGTGTGCTTGAGGTACTATGGTGAACTGACTCTGGGAATAAATTTAGTGGCATCTAGGTGGAGATGTTACAAAGTTCTATCAGAGTAGTTTTCTTTCCTGTTAATTAAATATTTTGGGTTTGGTAAACTATTGATATAGAAATGTGTCAGATCCTACGATGTATTTTTTAATTTTTCATTGAAAACACCTCTTTTAGTTGTATGTCTTGGTTATTAGAGCGTGGATTTATGTTCATGGTTTGTGATGTTTTGGTTGTATATGATTTTCACATTAATTGAATCACATGTTGTTCTTATTTGATGCTTTGTGATGTGTTTTAGTCTCGTAGCCCATTGTGAAGTGGCATGTGATTGTATTTTTACTCATGGACTAATCAAGTAAGAGTTGAATCATATATCATGATTGGAATATAATGTCAACATGTTATATCAAATCTTTTATGTGAAATTATGAGATTATATTTGATGTAAGGTTCTGTAGATCTACGGTGAGGCACTAGATGATGAGGATGCTAATGTCATTCTTGTGAACAGTATGAGCAGGGACCCTGGTGGGAGTTTTTTATTTGAGTTCGTTTGTGTTTTTTGGTTCTCAATGGAGTGGTATTATGTGAAGATTCTTGGAGAGGAGGAGATCCCTGGGGAAGGGAATTTGTCCTGGAGGATTAAATTCTTTGTATTTGAGACCCTCAAGATGTCGGTTTTGACATGTTAATATTGTGTGATGTTGGGATGAAAGCATGTTTAATGCCCTTTCAACAATTTCTATCTGTGAGTTGGATTAGAACTATGTGGTATGACCTAGTAGCTTGATGTGATACTTGATCAGTAGGGCCAGGTGGTAGTTTCTAATAACCAATTGATGAGAGTCCAATTTTTTGAATTATTTCATTTGTATTCTGATGGTGAACCATGAGACATGGAAATTGAGTTTTGAGTACATTTGGGTGTGTGAGGCACAAATGGATTATTTGGACGTTTTAAAATGACATACTAAAGGTGTGGACAGGCCTGAGGTTTAGGTTTATTGGATTCCGTTTATTTTTAAAGAGAACATGTACGTTTGGGTTTAAAACTTATAGTCGGTTTTTGAGTGGGAAAGGTTCATTTAGATTTATTTCCTGGGAAATGGTTTCACATGATAGTTGAGCCTGGTGTATTTGATTCAGATCAAGAGACAAATATATTTTGAGGTTGTGTATTTAAGGATTCTCATCTGAGTTACGATGAAATGATACTTTTTTGAGTTGAAGTAGGTTTTGTGGTTCTGTTACACAAGGGTATTTAACAGTTTTGTTATAGTTGAATCTTTGATAAGTGAGCACCATATATGAACTATATCATGTGGATTTTTGATCAGACGTTACAGGATTTCCTGTATGAGGTTCTTGAGTTCTCTAGGAATCCATGATAGGGATGAAAATGATTATGGGCGAGGCTTATGGTCCTAGTGACCCGAGCCTCATTGAATATAATTGTGATGTTTTGGAATGGATAAGGTTGTTGCGATACTCATCAATGGTGTCATAGTATAAATATAGTTTAGAGACAATCATGTCTAATATCATGACATCATAATGAGTATGTTAACAAAGAATATGATATATTCCAATCTTGAAATGTGATTCCTTAGATTGATAGGGACCTTTTGGGAAGTTCAACTCATGTAGTGGCAAATGTGGAGTTGTATGGGGGGAGGGCACAACTATAATTTTTTTGAGGGAGGTCCCTATGAATGATCAAAAGTTTAACAATATCGGGGGTGTCTCTCTTGTATTCCAGGAATGGGTGATAGTGGATGTTACATTTTTTCACATCGGTAAGAGCGATATGGCCATGTCCGGACCCAATGATTGGTTGTGATTGGGGCATGGACCATGGAAGAGATGTTTGGTTATGAAACGGTGATGTGGATAATCCATTCAGGGGTATTATAAAATTACTCATGGTGATGTGACCCTTGAATGGATATGGTCTAGGAGTTAGTGAGGACCATATAGAGTGGATTGGGGGACTATAGGTGATGTGTTTTGAAAGTATACCTCGATATTGGGATGCATCATAGATCAGAATCGGAAGATGTGGGTCAATTTCTTGGGTGGGTTGTATCATGAGTTTGATGATGAGTTTTAAATGATTCTATACCTTATCATGATTGATGGGTGCAGTTAGGCATTGTCCTATTGGTTTTTTGGTGGTGGCGAGTGGTGTCTGGGCCTTTGATGGCCTACACGCCCTATCATAGGAGTTATATAGAGAAACTCAATTAGAATCTCTGAGTAGAAATCAAGGAGATGATTTTGGTTTGAAGTTGTCAATACTCTCCTTATTCACAGTTAGGTAAGAAACAATAATGTTCCATGCCCTTTATTCATCAATATGATGGAGAGAAAATGACCCCCGTGTCCCTCCTTCAATAGGCCCCAAAGTGGAAACTTGCACCAACAGTATAGAATCTCCGACAATATGGAAAGTATTACACCTTTTAATGAAAGTAGGATTCAGATATAAGATGGTAAAAATCAAAAACAAACCAAACGTTTATATAAATGAAACCAAAGTCCATCCCATGAATGATTTAAATGCAAACTGTGACAAAAATACAATTAGAACCAAATAAAATACCAAAATAAAGTGACTAAACAGATCCAAAACAATTATCCCGATGCCCAAGATGGTATAGTCCTGCACGATCAACAATTTCATCCTGGAAACCTAGAAAAATTTACATCATAAGGGGATCATACAAGTATACTCAGTAGGGAAACAGAAGTCTCTATTTCACAGGTGGGGTGGTCATACTAATTCCCTCGTGAAAATAGTTGAAACCTACCAAACCAAAAAATGAAAGCTAACCATCCATGCATCACCAAGGCATACATCCCAAATAACACATGTCAAGTAAGATAATAACATAAGCAAATTGATGATTTGGGAACCCCACAATGCTTTCCCACTAATAATCTAATCTTCCTTACTGGCTATCATTTTGATTATTCCACTCTTCCAAAATGAATTTTCACTTCCACAACCTGAACACACATACCTAGGCCTCAAGCCACACAGAAATCCCATCCACGTATACCTGGGTTGTAACCACACCACACATCCTTCCCACAGACACCAAATCCACAACAACCACATCTCTCACTTGAAGACACCTTGGCCTCATCCCAAAGACACTCGGGAAATAAATTCATGCCTACAATAACCTGGTCCCCTCATACAAAAAAACATAGATGACAGATATTAGAATATGGTAATCATCATGCCTTTACGGCCTTCATAGATACACTCATACTGTAAGATCCCATACGTTGATGTGAGGAATAAAGTCAATATCCATCCATCTATCCTCCCACTAGGATGTTGGAAAGAAATCATCCCCTATAAATGGAGGTGTTTGGAACATGGTGCTCAATAAGGATGAGGTGGATATAGAAATCACAATGAACCAAAATTAATACACATAGGAAATTAACCAGTCATCCAAACATATGAGTTTCATACAAACCCCCATCCCAAAAAGAACCATATTTTCCACCACCACAATATGATCAACCACAAAAACAACGACAATAAAACAAAATCTTAGCCCATTTTCATTTATCTACATTTTATTAAATAGTTAAGGGGTTCAATTTTATTTATTCTATCACTACCTTGGGAAACTAAAATCCATAGTCATTCCCATCACAAAATTTCAAACCAAGCCACAATCCCAATTCACAAACAACACCAAATCTCATCAGAGTCAAACTTCACTAACAGCTTCGATTGCTACAATATAAACCATAATCATCCCCACCATATACAAGTACATCCATTCCATAATAAATCAATATCACAACCTGATATTTTGTCACACCACCTGTACTAGAAAATAAAATGTCCCTCACAAAACATCACCCAACAGCATCCCCGCATCACAAACATTCACTTTCCATTCACAGGACCAACCCCACTATCCACCCATGGAACTGACACCCACGCCTACCACAATATCCCCACACAACCCACACATTGATCTTACCCAATAAGACATTTTATATAGCCACACCATCTAGCTGATAATATTCAGATTTATCCAACAAGGGTTCTTTAATCTCACTTTAAATAACAATGGTGATTCTAGAATATGATTTATCCTGGGGAATATATTTATTTAACCAGGTATATGTGATTAATCAAATTTCATGCTTCAACCATTTATCAAAGCATCAAAAGAAAAAAATATAGTACACCACTAGTGCATAAACAAATACCACAAATGGCCATGATTTTTAGCAGGCCTTATAGCTCATATAATTCAAAACAGGGTACATGGATAACAATTAAAACAATATACATAACAT
Source organism: Viscum album (assembly GCA_963277665.1). Classification (NCBI taxonomy): domain Eukaryota; kingdom Viridiplantae; phylum Streptophyta; class Magnoliopsida; order Santalales; family Viscaceae; genus Viscum; species Viscum album. The sequence continues at coordinate 2,092,888,983 of OY728151.1, forward strand.
CATCACTTCGTTGTCATTATTTCATTGACCCATGTTATATTTTGAGAATCACATTACCTTATTTTCATTAATTACTTATTAAAAAAAGGATTCTAGTGTTCTTCATAAAGAAACATTCCTAAAAACACCCCACATGATAAACAAATAATGAGTGGAAGAAGAATACCTACCAAAAAAAAGAGGGGAAAACTCCTTTTTGTTCCAAAGTAGGGGTCGTGTGAATAGTAGGAAGGACTCCAAAGTAATTCCATTGATGGATACATCACAACACGTGACTCCACAGGGAGGTATACCTCAATTATAACCAAAAGAAAAGAGAGTAGATAACCCCCACTTTAGAAATAGTCATATCCTATATCAACCAAACAAAAATAGTATCAGAAGTCATTAATGTGGGATTATGTTTAATATCACACTGTTTGAATATCTCAATGTCCTTGTAGCATTGGTGTATTAATGAGATACTCAATATCCGTTGAAACTCGCTAAAAAATACCCAAACATGGCTTTAAACATGGTTCACGTCAAAGAAAATGTATGTGGTGTGAAACTGGAAAAACTAAAACAAATTAAGAAAAACATGAAATTTGGAAGAGGGTGATACACCATTTGGTGTGAAAACATTTTGGTGTTCCACCATCATGGTGTCACCATTTTTTTGTAACCTTATTACAATGACACCATTATGGTTCCACCGTTATGTTTCCACTGTTTTGGTGCCTCAATTTCAGTGTTCTACCATTATGGTTGAACCGTTTCCATGTGCCTCCTTTACAGTAATGCTATTTATGTGTGCCACTGTAACAGGGTCAACATCTCAGTGTGCCACGATCACAGTGCCACCACTTTGCTGAAACAAGATTTTTTGAAAACTCTCAAATAAACCAATTTCACACCTAAGAGAACCACTTGAACTACATTATCACAAAGGAATAACTAGGGGATATCTGGGTAATTATATCATATACCCCTCAAACTGTTCTCTTCTCTGAGAATTTAAAACCAATCATAGAAAATGAGGGGTCCGAACAACCACCACAGATGATACCTCTCAGGGAAAAACACCCAGAGTTATTCCAAAACTAGAGATAAAACCTCGATATCCATGAACACCTCACTCACACCTACTACCCCAAAAAACCACAAAAATATAAAATGTTATATGGTCCAAAAACTTGTATTTAAGGAGCTCCTTCACACATGTCAAGAGACTCTCCAGATTGGGTGGCACTGACACTTCCACATGTGTTCAATCACATCTGCATTAATTCCTCTTGATTTGGGATCAGGTCCTCTGCTCCCCAAAACCCTGAATTTTCACACACATTTAGAGAAATGGGAAACAACTCATCTCACAACAAACAAGGTCAAGCATAACATCATATGAAAATCTCAATGAAAAACCCAAGAGAAAAACTCAGAAGAGATCTGGGTATTGGGATCACATCTGTGCATTTTTCTCTTAATTACTCTTCTCATGTCCACCACACCTCTATAACACACAAACCAAGGGAATAGTAATTCCACAAAGAAACTTATCCTCATGATCCTATATTATGATTTGTCTATCCACGAACATCATACCATCCTTGATATCATACTCTCACTAGTAACTAACATTAGAGTCAACATATAGATACCAACAGAGATGAGAGATATAGAAGATGTTATTGATACTCTCTAAACATGGTGGAAATGCCACCAGATGTTCCACCTTGCCAACTCATACCAACACCTTGAAAGGTCTGATGAACATGGGAGAAAAATTTCTCCCTCTTCCAAACCTGTAGTACCCATATTGAGGGAAACATTCAAGAATACATGGTCCCCATAATTGAACTCTAAAGGCATCCTCCTAGGACCAGGATACGACTTTTTTGGACTTGTTATAACTTCATCTTATTATAGACAAGAAGAACATTCTTTGTCACACTCTAGACCACTTCCGTTCAAAGAATAGTTGTCTCCCCGACTTCATTCCACCACATGGGTGAATAACATGACCACCTGTATAGGGCATCAAATAAATTCATACCAATGGAATAGTGATAGATTTTATGGTATGAAACTCTACTAAAGGAAAATTCCACACCCAATACAAACTAATTACTAGAAAACATGCTTGTAACATTCCTCCAATTACTGGATGGTCCTCTCTATCTGTCCATCTGTATGAGGGAGGATATAATTGCTAAGGCGTAACTGAGTTCCTAAGGCATGCTGAAATCCCCTATAAAATCAAAACATAAAATTTGTATCATGATCTACGACAATGGATCTTGGAACTCCATACAGCTGCACCACCACATCCACATACCTTTGTGCTAAGGAATCCACTACGATCGACTCCTTGATCGCTAAGAAGTGAGCCGATTTCATCAAATGATCCCCATATTCCCAAAGACCATCACATTCTCCCTAATTAATGGATACTCATATGCTGAAATACATAGAGATATCATCCAACTTCCACTCAATAATTTTAAAGGGCTGCAACAGGCCACTAGGAATACAATACTCAGCCTTCAACTACGGACTCAGTAGGCACCTTTCCATAAACTCTGCCACATCCAACATCAACCTTGGCCAAAACAGTTGTTCAGTCAATCCTCATTACAATTTAGAAGCTTTTATATTTACCAAAATGGGTGATATTTGGAAGTCACAGAGATCTCCCTAGCACATTTCAATTGGAAAAAATAAATTTATATGGAACAAAATATTATAATGAATATCCTATGACCATCGCTCTGAAGCATCACCCTGGATAGCATGATCACACATCACATCAGTCACCGAGTCTCCCCACTAAGACTCCTCCACCCACCGCACCATGGAATGAATCACAATCATCTAAAATAGAAAAACTCTTCCACCATCAACTCTCACATACAGATTCAAAGAGTCTGACTCCTCAATTTCCATCCAAGCATCTGTGGATTCTTAAACAACATCATTATATGACTTCCTGCTTAAGGAATCATCCACCGTGTTCCTGTTTCATAAGGTGTAAGAGATATATAATTCATAGTCCAAGAGAAACTCCATCGACCCTTTCATCTGCATGTTCTGGTCTAACTGGGTGAAAATATACCTCAACTCTTATAATTTGTGAAGACTACAAATCACTCACTAATGAGGAAATGTCGCAAAATATTTAGTGTGAATATGACTTCTCCAATCTATAAATCATGGGTTCCTAATTTATGTTCATGTGGAAATTACTTCATAGACCCATAAGAGATCACTCCCTACTATTTCTTCCACACACATCATAATCCTAGGTCAGAAGCATCACAAAACACTTCGAACATCACCCCTTCCATTGAAAACCTAAGAACTGTTGCACTGACCAACATCCACTTTAGATGATTGAAACCTCCCTGAAACTGATCAATCTACACAAATTCCTAATCCTTCCTCACAAATTTTATTAATAGAGATTCAAATTGTGTGAAATTTTTTGAGAACAAACAGTAATACCTACTAGACCCAAGTAGTTGTGAACCTCTTCCACATTCATGGGTGCTTCCCAAGAAACAATCACTTCGACCATGGATGGGTCCATTGCAATCCCTTTTTGAGATATGACATGTCCAAGGAAGTCCACCTATTAACTCAAGAAACCATACTTGGAAAACTTCCCATAGAGATTGTGGGGTCAGAGGACCTCAAAGATAGTCCCCAAATGGTTACAGTGATCATACTATGAACTTATGTAAATCAGAGTATCATCGATGAGCACGATTACAAACCAGTCTAGGAACATGCGAGAGTTTGAGGTTATGATACCCATGAATATGACTGATTCTTTTCTAACATCGAAGGGAAAGACCAAGAATTATAAGTTTTTATACATGCACATGACAGAAGAAATCTGGTTGTCACCATCCTTCATCCTCAACTAGTGATATCAGGACCGCAAATCAATTTTTGAGAACCAACCTGCTCCCCTTAACTTGTTGAAAATGTCATCTATTCTTGGGTGAGGTTAACGGTTCTTTCCTATTACTAGATTTAAACTATGATAGTCTATGAAAAACCTCAGGCCACCATATACATTCTTCACGAATGGACTTGAGCTCCCCATGATGAAAAAATAGAATGGATAAGACCCTTTTTCATTAGGTCATCAACCTAAATCCGCAAATCTCATAACATAGAAGGTTCCATCTGAGAGGGGTCCATCAAACTATAAGGGTAACCGAGTTACCGGTATATTCCAAAATCAACGTCATGTTGTGGGGGTAGAGTCCCAACCTCTTCATGGAAAAAATCCAAGACCTCCCCGAAAACTCTGGGAACCTCCACCATCATAGTATCTGTCAACACCTCTAATAGTTTGGATATCACAGAATGAAGAGGATCTATAAAATGGATGCCCTCCTGGTGACTGTGCTCACTAACAAAAGCTACACAATGGCCATCCGAATTTGAAAACATGAATATTCTATGGAAGTAGTCAATAATGAAATGTAAAGAGAAAAAACAATCATCACCAAGGATGATATAGTATGGTTTCATCTGTAGTTTAAGAAGATACCCACTAGATTGATGGGGCCCCAACATTAGTCTTCATCCCTAAAAAAACTACAAATTAACTAGTCTGTCCGCTAACTAGCATGCTCAACACCAGGGGAATGGAAATTATATCAACGCATAGTCCCAATGAACATGCTAGACTGGGTGCAATAAAGGAGTGAGAAGATAATGAATCAAACAAAGAACAAACAATATTACTAAACACAATGATCATACCTCAAAAAACCATTTTCCCCACTGGAACTACTGCCTTGGTGGCGTGCAGCCGGCCACACCCAGCTCATCTACTTCTCTGTTGTCGATTGCCAATCCAACCACTCCTTCATTGATTTCCCCATAGATCTCCCTAAGGTATGAATTCTCAAGAGTCATATAAACATATTGGAGCATGATCCTAGTGTTCACATTGTTGGAAATGTCTAAACGAAAATAGTTTCCACAGAGGTGGGTGCTGAACCTACCCACCCCCACTGTACTGAGCTCAAAATGGGCACTGGACTTGAAGATATACATGAACACCATAGAAAAAGAACCTCGGACTAGGGACCATGGGGAAAATGTGAGGACCAGGATATCAAAATTAATACTATTGAGGCCTACATACCACTAGAAAAAACCTAGAAGGCCCTAATGCCAGAGAACTATCTCTGACTTCTTTCCCCTTCAACAAACTCAGCTGGCTCCCGTCTCGCAGATAACATCCCTACAATTTTTTCCTTTCCACTAATCCAGCCTTCGTAAGAACATAAATGTATGTTTTTAGGGTAAAGGGTGTTAAATCATATTGAAGATATGGTTGAATTACATCTTCCAAGAATCTCGCCCGTGAATCCTCATCTAGAAGGAGATCTGGGATAAAGTGTAGGAGATTTTATAACATGATCCCCAGTTCCATCACTAACATACTCCCATGTTGGATGAAGAGTAGATCCTATAACATCCCATACTTCATCTTAAATGAAATAATATATTCTCAAAACACCTTCTCAAATTCAGCCCATGAGACATTAGTCTCCTTCCTCAACCCGAGGTAAAGCATCCACCACTGACACACCACTCCTCACATATCGCTCACTTCCAGAGGAATTAAGTACACCCTCAGAGTACATATCATGTTAAATGTGATTCTAATCTCTTCAAGAAAAACCTCCATCTCCATGTATGAAACACTTCCTTCATACTTCCATAAGGTCTCCTACTAGAAAGAAAAAATCGTATTTTTCTAGAAGTCATATTCCTCTTCTCGATCGGCCCTCCGCGAATCAAACAATTTAGCTTGATGGGTCAAAATATATCATAACATGAATTGGAGACATCTGGATTCCATAAATGAAAAGGTAAATAGGGATCTCATAATACTTGGTAGTATGAAATTCTCAATTAATATTTTTTTACCTCAATAATTAAATTAAATTCCAAAACACCCATGAAACAAAACAACACAAGTCATTATGAAGCATACATCGTTCCAAGAATCTCTACCCAAAAATCAGAGTAGCCTCACATGGTCATTTGGTATGACCAGAGTACTTGAATCAGATCACAGGTGCCCCTAAAATATTGTGTCCTAGATGATATTCCATGGAATATTTCACACACTAAGATTGACTAATTATTTCCCCCTATCTTCCCAAGAAATGCTCACGGTTTCTATCTTCGAACACTATCCTATCTCTCAACCATCACCTATGATGACATTAGGTTATCACTCTCCTTCTTGAAGATGTGGGAAGGGTCCAAAAAGTTCCACACCCTTCCTTCAACACGATTAAAGAGATATAATGACCCCCCCCGAGTCCCACCTTCAATATGCCACGGAGTGGAGACTAGAATTGTGGGTATATAATCTCACACAAAATGGAAGCAATGAAATTTTTGAATGAAAAAATGACCAGGAGATAAGATAGTAAAAATAAAAAACATCACCAGACATTTATATAAAGGAAAACAAAATCTAACCCATAATGATTTAAATGTAACTGCGAATAAAGTAAAACCAATTCAACAATGAAATTACCAAATGAATTTGACAGAGAATCACCACAACAACTATCATGATCCCTGAGCTGGTAAGGTCAATCACAGTCCTCAAAGATCCCCTATAAACCAAAAAACTATTTCATATCACAGGGTGAGAATATAATTATTCTTAATAGGGACACCAAAGTCACACATGCACATGTGGGAGAAGCATACTAATTCCCCCATGAAAAAAGAATAAACCAAAAACAGATAACAAGGAAAGCTAGCAGGCCAAGCCCCACCAAGGAACACTCCCCAAATAACGTAAGTCATCTAAGATAATATATTATCACATTGATGATTTGGTAACTAATATTCCATTCCCTTTGGTTATCTACACCTCCCAAACAAATAACCTCATGACAATAAAACTCTTCCAAAATGATGTCCCACTATCACAACCTACCCACACAAACTTGGGTCTCAATCAAAACAAAAATCCCTGTCATAGACACCATGGCCACTAACACACCACACATCGCACCCGCAAGGACTTGGGACACAACAACCACCCCACTTTCATGAAGACACCAGGGCCACATTCTGAAGACACTTGGGAAAAAATCCATTCCAGTAAACACCTTCTCCCCACTTCCACAACAAATCATACCCGAAGGAGAATGGAATATGGTAAAACTCAATCCATTATAACATGTCTGGATATGATCGAGCTGTAAGAGCCCAGAAGATGGTGTGAAGGAAAATTCAATAACCTACCATCCATCCTACCACTGGGATGTTTGAAAAACATCCTCTACAATAAAATTGGTGTGTTTCGTACATGGTTCTCAAAAGGGAGGGGTGAGTATATAAATCACAAGGAACAACAATTTATAAATATACATAAGAAAACACTGAATCCAACCAATGGGTTTCAAACAAACAACCAACCCACCCAGAACCACATTTTTTTCTACCCCTATATGCACAACCACACAAACAAACACAATAAAAACACAATCCAAACCCCTTTTCATTTAACCACATTCCATTAAATAATTAAGGGGTTGAATTTAATTAATTTCAATACAGCCGGAGGAAACAACCATCCACATCCATAACAAATAGAGCATGCCAAACCAAGCTAAATTACCACTACACAAACATCGTAGAACCACAACAGATTCCCACATCACAAAATTTTTCAACAACCACAACTCAAAGAAAAGTGAGTACCACTACCTACAAGTTCATCCATTCCACCATCTATCATTTTCTCAATATGAGATTCTGTCACACCACCTGTATGAACCCAAACGCAAAGCCCATAGAAAAATACCATCAAACATTATCCCCAATACACAAACATACCCTTCTCTAATTAGTTGATCAACCCATCTATCCACCCTTGTTACCCTTAACTGTGACTCCTACAATAGCACCACGGAACCCACACAAGTCATCAACCCTATAAAACCCAGCACACAACCACACAATCCAACTAATCATTATAGATTTAGCTAACACGTGTTCATAAATTTTACATTGAATAACATGGGTGATCCCTTAATAGTTATTATCATAGGGAATACTTTTTTTTAACCAAGTATACATGACTATTCAAATTTCATGTTACAAATTTTTATCAAAGCATCACCACATAAAATAAACAACACCACCAGTGCACAAGAAAATACCACTAATGACCATGATATTCAGAAGGCCTTACAAACCATGAAATTCAAAAAAAGGTTCATGTATAAAAAATAAGACAGTATATATAACATCATCACATACCTTCCATTATTTCATTAACCCTTGATATCTTTGGATAATCATATTCCCTTCCCTTCATTTAATACTTGTTTATGAAAATGGATTCAACCATTATTCTAGAATAAATATTACTACACCCACCTCACATTATAAAAAGATAAGGAGTGGTAGACAAATATATACCTGAAACAACCGGCAACCAAAACTCCTTTTAATCCAAAACATGGGGGTCAAAAGAGCAACATGAAAATCTCAAAATGAACTCGATAGATGGATATGACACAGCACCAACTCAACAGGGAGGGCGAGATCAAGGTTCACCGAGAGAAAATAGAGGGGGAAACCTCCTCTTCAGAAAATATTATATCATATATCAACAAGGAAAAAAGATCTCAAAAGCCAATAAAATTGGTTCATGGTCACGATCACATATTTTGAATATCAAAAATTCCCCAGAGAATTAGGATATTAAAGATATTCTTAATATCTTTTGTAACTCACTTGAAACACCCAAAAAATTCTTCTAACTGGGATTACGTCAAATAAAATGTATGAGGGGAGAAAATGGAAAAACTAGGAGAAACTAGGGAAAAAATGGAAACATGGAAAATGGTGATCCACCATTTGATGTACAATTGTTTTGGTGTGATACTGTTATGGTGTCACCATTTCGGTGATCCACCCTTTTGGTGTTCCACCATTACGGTTCCACAATTTCGGTGTGCCACTATTTCACTGCTACACCATTAAGGTGCCACTGTCGTAGTGCACCACCATCATGGTGCCACCATATTGGTGAAACTGTTTGGTGAATATTTTTTGGAAAATCTCCTGAATCAAACCACTAAGGCCCCCAAGAACTCCTCAAGAATTGGATTCTCACTGAATAACGACTTAGAGATATTTGGGTAATTATATCAGATACCTATCAAGCTATTCTGTTCCTCAAAAAAATTAAAACAAAATATAGAAAATGTGGGGTCTGAATAACCACCCCATTAGATACCTCTTGGAGACAAACAACCCTACTATGTTCACAAACTGGAGAGAAATCCTTCCCATAAAAGAACACTTCACTGATAGCTACATCCCCAAACAACAACACAAACACCAATGGTCACACTGTCTAAACACATGGATTAGGGAGCTCCTTTATCTATGTTCAGAAACTATCCTTTTTGGGTAGAACGTTCTAGCCCGCATGAGTTAATTCACATTTGCATTAATATGTCAGAATTTGGGATCAGTTCATCCCATCCCCATATCAAGACCTATCACAGACATTTAGAGAATAGGGAAATGACTCATCACACTGAAAATAAGGTCAATCATTAAATCATAAGAAAATAATAATGGAAAATTGAATATCAAAACATAGAACAAATCAGGGTATTGGGAAAGCATCTATGGCTCTCACTCGCATATACTACCCTTGAGGCCACCAGGCCTCCATACCACATGAACCAAGGGAATGATTCATCCATGAATCAATTTGTCCTCATGATCTTCAATTATTACTGGTCTCTCAACAAATTTTGAGTCATCCATGTTATCCAAATATCCCGAGTCAACAATGTGGGAGGCATCGTGCAGATACTGATAGATCTGAGAGACATGGAATATGTCATGGATCCTCCCCAACCACATTGGAAATGCCAGCTGATATTCCACCTTGCCAACTCATCCCATCACCTAAAATGGTTTGATAAATTTGGGAAAGATATGTATCCCTATTCCAAACCTCTTCCACCCACATCAAGGGGAAACATTCAAGGATACATGGCCCTAAAACTCAAACTCCAGAGGCCACATCCTATGATCAGGATAATACTTCTCTCTATATCGTTCTGCCATCACCCTCTCAAGTATTGCTACACCATCTCTACTATACTCTGCACCACATGAAGACCTTAAATAGATTCCTCCCCAACATCCATCTGTCACAAGGGTGAATGAAAATACATATTGTAATGAGATTAAAAATGAGTAATACTAATGGAAAATGATATGTATTGTGGTAAGAAAACACCAAAAGGGATAATTTCACACCCAAGACCTACTGAAGTCTATTAAACATGCCCGTAACATGTCCTCCAATGAATGGATGGTCTTATATTTATGGCCATTTATCTAAGCATGGAAATTATTGCTTAGGTGTAACTGAGTGTCAATGGAATGCTGAAATCCCCTCCAAAATATCAACATAAGAGTTGTATCCTGATATGAGATAATGGATCTTGGAACTCCATGCAACCACACCACTCCATCCACAAGTCGTTATATTAAGGCATCCACTACACTTGAATCCTTGATCCTTAAGAAGTGAGCCAATTTCATCAAATAATCCACCACTACCCACATATCGTCACATCCTCCTTATTTCATAGCTAATAATATAATTAAATCCATTGAGATTTCATCCCACTTCCACTCGATAAAATATAAGGGCTACAACAAACCACCGAGAAAATGGGTCTCAGCCTTCTCCTGCTGACACACTAGGTACCATGCCTCAAACTCCACCAATGCACACTTCATCGCGGTCCACCAAAACACGTCCCTCAAGCCTTATTAAATTTTAGAATTTCTTGGATGTATCACCAGGGGTGAGATAAGGAACTCATGGAGATCTCCCTCACACATTTCTGTCGGGAAAAAAACTTCCCATGGGACAACATCTAATTTTGACTACCCTATGACTGTCACTCTAGAGCATCACTTAGGACAGTGCGGTCATGCATCACTTCAGTCTCTATGTATCCCCACATAGACTTTTCCACCTACAACACCATGTAAAGCTGCATTTTCATCTAAAATAGGAAGCCTCTATCACCAGCCACTCTCTCTATTGAATGAAAAGAGGCCAACCCCTTCACTTCCTTATATGCATCCTTGGACTCCAAAACTATGTCCTTCTATGAATTTCTACTTTTGTAATCAATCACTGCATTCCCCTTTCCCAAGGTGAAAGAGATTGCAATGTCATAGTCCAGAAGAATCTCCTTCTACCTTAACTACTGCAAGTTTAGGTCTCACTGCGAGAAGATATATCTCAATATCTTGAGATCCGTGAAGTCCATAGAGCTTTCCCTAATAAGGTAATTTCACAAAAACATTAGTTAGAATACAACTGATTCATGCTCTAGATCATGGGTGGCATAGTTATGTTCATGTGGATGTAACTTCCTATACCCATAAAATATCACTCCCCGCTAATTCATCAGTCCACATCCTAATCCTAGGATGGATGCGTCACATAACACTTCGAACATCACCCTTTCCTTTGAAAACCTATGCACTATAGCATAGACCAAATTCCCCTTCAGATAGCTGAAAGATACCTAACACTAATCACTCCACACAAAGGCTTGTTCCTTCCAAGTCAAATATATCAATGGCGTTTTAATTCATGATATGTCGGGTACGAACCGTCGGTAATATCCTAATATAACAATGAAGTGGTGAACCTCTTCCATGTTCTCGGGTGCTATCCAAGAAAAAACCCCTTCAACCATTGAAGGGATCTACTCCAATCCCCTACTGAGACACCAAATTTCCATGTAATTGCGCCTCTCTCATCTAGAACATTTATTTAGACAACTTCCCATAGAGATCGTGGTGTAAGATGACATACAAGATAGTCCTCAGATGCACAGTGTACTCCTCCTATAACATTGAGTTAATTCGAATATCCATTAAAAACATGAAGACAACCCAATCTAGGAGCATTTGGAAGACAAATTTCATGAGCCCCCTGAAGATGATCTGTGCATTCATAACACCAAAGGTAATGACAATGAAATCGATGTGTCCATACCTACATCAAAAATCAATTTTTGGAATGTCACCCTCCTTCAACCACTAATGGTGATATATAGACCTCACATCAACCTTAGAGAACCCAAATTCTCACCTTAACTAGATTAAAGTATTTTCTATTTTCAGGAGAGGGTCACAGTTCTTGACTGTTACCTGATTTAATCTTTGCTAGTCTTTCTAGAGCCTCAGGACACCATATTCCTTCTTCACTAACCAGTTTGGAGCACCCCATACAGACACACTTGGCTGCATAAAACCATTTAACATCTGGTCTTCAACCTGAATCCTCAACTACTGAAACACAGAAGGTAACATCTGATTTGGAGCTATCAAAATTAGATGGGCACTAGGTCTCAAGTCTATTCTGAACTCAACGTCAAAACAAGGGGGTAGAGTCACAACAAATTTAGGGGAAACATCTAAGAACTGCCTTCCAACTCCCAAAACCTCCACCATCTCAGCACCCATAGACCCCTATGACTTTTTTACTATCACAAAAAAGAAGAGTCTCCACAAACTGACTAAACTCTTGATGACTGAGATCAGAAATAAAAGATACATGCTGGCCATCCATATTTGAAAAATTGACTCTCCTCCAAAAGCATTTGATAACGAAATGAAAAGTGAAAAACAAATAAATTCAAAGGAAGACATCGTATGGCTGAATCATTAGTAGTAGAAGATCACCACTATACTAATGTTTCCCCAAGAACATTCTACACCCCCAGTAAACATCAATCATATTTTTCTGAACTCCAACCAGAATGCTCAACCCCATGGTCACATAAAGCTTCTCTAAATCTAGTCCTATGGAATGAGATACACTAGGTTCAACAAAGTATTGTGAATCATATAAATCAAACAAAGCACACAGAAGATTACTAAACATAATTATCGTCCCTTGAACAACCTTCGACCCCATTAGATCTTCTATCTCGACTATAACGACATGGTCATATATGAATTGAATTCCCATTTTTTAAATGTCTTATGGATATATATATGACATGAACTATTTTTTTATTATTTGGTTCAAATGACAGTTAATTATTATTACCATTAATAATATAGTCATTTTATAGTGATCACACGACTGATATAAATAATAGGTTTTTGAAAAAAATCATTTAGACATAGACAAAAGAGAGGATACCCTTATTCTATAGACTCGAGCCATACAAAGATCATTTGTTAGAGATCGAAAAGGAGGTACTATCATTGGGCTTTGATATTGAATAATCCAAAGCCGGGCTTTAACAAGTTAAGATTGAATGGAATCGTCTATTAGGGAAGTTCAATATAATTGAGATTACCACATGGGAAATGTTATCTGAGCCACCCCATGAGTTTATCACTATCACACACCTTACACTTAGGACTTAAACAAGTGTAATTAGGGGCTATATAACAAGGTATTAGTTACTTATTTTGTAATATCATTCTTTTAATAAAATATGTATTCCATTAATTCATTTATGAGAATAGTATTTCTTAAAAAAATGACAAATTTGATAAATTGAATTTTTGGGTTAAAAAAGTAATTTTGAGAAATACAAATATTATAATGTTAAAAAAGGTTTTTTATTAATAATATTATAAAAAATCTTATAAATGTTTGTTTTATAAATTACTTGTCTGTAAATGATAAGGTAATCAGTTTGATAGGAGTTATATATGTTATATGATAAAAAAGAAATTGTATTTTTGAAGAATTTTTTTAAGGAATTGATGAATTTTTTAAATAATTAGAAATTTAATAAAATTTTATCATCAAATTACTTTTATGAATTATAAATTATTTTATAATTTTAAGGATGCAGAATGTAATTTCTATTGAGGTTTGAAAACTATTTTTGTCAAAACCAGTAAATTTTCAATAAATATAGGTTTTCTTTTTAAAAGATAAAATTAACATATTTAGAAAATTAATTAGATAAAATGTATACTATTCATGGAATCAGGATGTCAAAATTATCCAATGGCAAACTGATCATAATTTTATATGATAGTAGAATATTTTGGTAGATATTAAATAATATATAAATATATTGTGTGTTTTATGGCGCCATAATGGACCTAGAGTGAGGTAATAAATACCATGAAATGTATCCTCGACCAAATATATGTTTTGAAATTAAAATAATGTGATTTTAGGTTTATTTTATTTATTTTATAATTCCTTAGTGAATCCTCCAAAATGTATAATATATTTTCTGATTTTAAATTCATTTCCTTTAGAGTATGACTCACCTCCACATAAGAAATGGAAATATTTTATTATCATATTCCCTTATCCTTATAAAATAATGTTTTATACTCCCCATGGATAGAGATCGGGGGATAAAAACTTGGTTTGGATTGTGGTTTTGAATATTTTATTGTGTAGTGTCCAAAACCTAAATTATAAAGAATTCATTCTATTATCCTTCATAAAACCACACAAGCACCCATTACTCTTCATTAAAACCCATATAATCTTATCCTAACTCTTCCCTTCACTCCCTGGAGTCATCCCAAGGTCCCCAATGCACCCAAGAAGCCTCTCTGAAGCTTTTGGGGTCACACATCCATGTAAGGGATCCTCACATTCCCCACTTTCTCATTTTTATCGATGTTTCCTTATATTGTTACACCCATTTATTTTCAATTAAAAATGATGGATTATGTTTCCTCACATCCCAAAAACTACCATTATTATGTTTGAATTATGGGAGACTACTTTCACTCTCATTAATCCCTCCCATGTACACCCATTACCATGTAGAAATTTCATAAAAGTTAATCAATTTATCATATTTCATAATGTTTCTTAATTCTGTTACGCCTTCCATTTCATAATTACATATGTTTTTACATGTATTTATATGTCTCTCTTACTTTATATTTCATGTATATATAATAATAGATCAATTTATCTCTCATCAACAATTTTTATTAATTTTTATGTTACACTGATAAGTGGCCGAAATGGTACCACGATTTTCCAAGCCAATTTCCTCATAAGTGATTTCCATGCCCATTTCTCTATCATGGGTATTCACCTTTATGAAATTTTTATTATTTATTATTGAAATTCATTAAATTATTGAACATTAATTTATTATTGGATACATGATGATGTTGAATGAATCCATGTTATATGATCTATGTGGCACACATAAGCATGAGATTAAAATGATTATGAAGGGTGCACCCAGATAGCGCTCCAATGCATTGGATAATGTTTAGTATCATGATACGTCAATTTGGGAGAGGGTTTTACATGATTCCTTTTATGATATTTTTTCACCATATTGGCTTAGTGTTTTAACTGATTTCTTTATGTTAGTGTTGTAGTGTTTTTAAGATGTTTCCACATTTCTATGGTGTGATAATCATGTTATTTCATGCCATTATGTTCATTTTTCTCTCCATTGATGTACCTATTACATAACATGTCTTGTATTATTCAGTTTTATCCTTTTTTACACCCTTAATTATATTTATATCACACCTTTTTCTTCTATATTTCATTAGGTCAACCCATGCAATGCTAATTATGAAGGAATGTTGTGGTCATGCAAAAGATGTTTTCAATAAATATGATTCATTTTATGACTCATGTTTTCATTTAATGTTCCAAAGCCCATAATAAACTAGACCACTCAATAATATGGTTTGTATTATGTGAATTTTTATGTAATAAACCATGTTTAAATTTTTAATAAAGACCAGGGTTGTTATAGTAGGTATCCGAAGATATGATTAATTATTTTCGAGATTTGTATTAGTAACAACTAGTGATAGACTTAGGGATAAGACTACATATAAGAAAAATAATACCTATTTTTTCAGTATAGTTTAAATTATTAATCAATACAATAAATATCTATATAGATAGAGACATGAAAAGGTGGATCTGAAAAAAATGTATATAGAGGAAAAACCTGAAAACACCGCTTTTAGCTAGACTCAATTGGAAACTGCTGCACAACAATGGGCCTTGCTGCACGACAATGGGTGTTGCTGCACTCTTAGTTTTACACACTAGAAGTGTATTCTTTGATAAATTCATAATCATAGTATGAACCAGTATTAGGGAAACAAAAAAATGTCACCTAAGAATATACTTTAGGAAATAAATCACATATAACTTAGATGGAAGCCTATAAATTCATAAGTTAAGGAGTAAAATGTAATTTAAATGTAATCCTTTTTTCATTGGATTCACACTTATGTTTTCAATATATTAACATACATACCACTATATTCCTTTTATTCTAGCCAATGGATGGTAATAGGATGACCGACGATAACAACTGATGCGATGGAAAATGTGATGAGTGTCCCAACAAGATTCCAAATCAAATTAGAGCTAAAGTAGGAAATATTTTGATTATTCCAAACTAGTTATAAAAAATTTTTGATTAACATTTGGTTCTTTTGTTAATTCCCAAGGACATCGAAGAAGAGGAAGATGACATCTCAAGAAATTCCATTAAATAAAGGTGATAAGGGAAACAATACCCAACTTACATTATGCAACAAGTGTGGAAAGAGGCAGTAAGGGAATTGTCACAAAGAGACTATGATATGTTTTAAGTGTGGAATGGAATGGAAAAAAGTAACCAATTTCCATGAAATAATAAATAAAGTGATGGATGGAAATAGGGTTCCATATAAGTCATCTTACATAGTTCTATGTCATAAATGCGTAGAATTCAGGCATTATCAAAGACAATGTTCTATTGCTAGGGCTGAGAAGCATGATGAGCATCAACAATCTTCATGATTACTAGACCAAGAAAAGTCCAATAATAAGATGGATAACGATGAATGAATTACACGTAACCACTACTTCAATGTAGTGTATGTCATAATTTATTTTAATTAATGTCCTATTAGTTTATATTTTTTGTTTTCCAAGAACATTTTGACCCCACAATAAATGATAGTAAATCATTAGTGAAAATTTCAATAAGTGTTATATCATATGATGAAATTTGATGGAATGTTATTCATGAATATATTATAAGTCTCAATTTGATGGAATTTGAGGCAAAATGACAACTCATTTCCAACATCTCATCTAAGTTGAATGTTCATGAGCAAAACTATCCCATGCAAGATCTATAGTTAGCAGTTGTCATAATTTCAAAGAATATTGATATATATACATCTAAAAAATATATATTCACACATAAAGAGGTGAATATGTTCCCACAATGATGGTATGTTCTCATCAATAATTATGAATACTCAATCCATTACCACCATCATAAAGATAACAATATGGAGGATAGAATAAGTAGAAAGGACCCATTGATTCTATCATTGATGTGAATTGGAAAGGATCCAATATTAATATATTTGATGATGATTGACATGAGAATCATAAAAAAGGGAACATCATAAATACTTTACCAAATTAGACTTCAACCAGATCTTTTGGAAAGATTCATGAATTCTCAAAAAGATGATGTGGGAATTCACAAGAAGGTGGGAACTATAAAAAAAGTGAAATCCATAGAGTTCAATGTTAATAAATAAGGTGACATATGATTTGGGTCAAGACTATGTGTTACAAAAAATCCTATGTTAAAGAATGAAATATTGGATCATGAAAATAGTTCTAATTTATCCATTCACCTAGGACACAAAAAGAGATATTGAGATCTCTAAGAAAATTATTAGTGGGATAACATGAAGAAATATATTGCAATGTATATATCAATGTGACTAATATGACATAAAGTGAAGGCTGAGAGGAATATGTCTAATTATATGGTCCATCCATTACCATTACCAACATGGAAATGGAAAAAATATCATCATGGACATTGTCACCGGACTTTTGAAGACAACCAAAGGATACAATGCAATTTGGGTTATTGTGGATTGTCTTAAAATTACTACTCACATCATTGCAATTTGGGAGGTTTTATCACTGGATCAACTGTCACAAATATACATCAGAGAAGTGGAAATCTGGAATGGTGTACCACTATATATTTTATTCGATCGAGTTCCAAGATTCACCTCTTTATTCTGGAAGAGTCTCCAACATGGTCTCAATACTGACTTGAAAATTAGTATGGATTATCATCCACAAACTAGTGGCCAATCAGAGTGAAATGAAAAAAAATTGAGGATATGTTGAGAGAATGATCAATGGATTTCAAAGGAGTATGGGATAAATATATTCCTTCGGTTTCTTTCTCCTATAACAACAGTTTCCACTCCAACATCGAAATAGATCCCTATGAATCCCTTTATGGGAAGGGGTGAAGAACAATGGAATGTCAGTATGATGTTAGGGAATGGAAAATTCTAGGTCTGAAAATGGTCAAGAAAATTTTAGAGATGTTTAAGATCATCTAGAAACCAATTAAAGCTGATAATAGTCAAAAAAGACTTATTCTTTCAATCATAGATGAGTGACAGATTTTGATGTTGGAGATATGGTCTTCCCATGAATATCTTCATAGAATAAATGATGAAATTTGGGAAGAAGGGTAAGATTGTTACATGGTACATAATCCCTTTCTATAACCATGATAACATTTGATTAGTGGCATATCGACTAGAACTCCATCTGATCCAGTCTCATGTACGTGATGTATTCCATATATCACTTCTATAGAAGTACAAACCTGACCTATCACATGTACTCAATCCATAGGTGGTACAAATATAGAATGACCTCTGTAAGGCCCCAACCATAGTTAGCCAGAGTCAATGCATTATTACATAACATTGGCATGATCAAAAAAGATCATGTCTCGAAAGATGGATTTGTTTAGATGCCTTTGAATCACTGGATACATTCATAAAGTTTAAATTACATCATAACATGAAAAACAACTACAACATCTTGGCTCCATAGACCACACTCTTATCCCCTCATATTATCCCTGTAGGTCATTCATAAAATACTTCTTCACATCCTGTGAAAAATAAAACATAGAAAGGGGTGACCTCAGATGCCCAGTAAGGATAACAATATAGCGGAAACATTCATAAATAAGTATATACATTTAAGGCAATGTATAACTAAAACAAAAGCTTTTTAAAATTGAACTTCAACATAATATGGAAGAAATAAAATGAAATAATTCCATTTACTTATTCAATGGATATTCTAAAAATAATAATCACATGAAATATCAGTAGCCACATTCATAATGATGGAATGAATAATGCCAGACTATCATAACCACATAGTCAAGGCCTTGTGACAAGACTACAAATAAGATTTTGTCAAGTCCTTATGCCAAGAAACTAGTTTGTCTCATGAGACCTACCGATGCATCGAGGAGCTATAGCAGGCTCCACCAGTCACTTACTAAGTCCAATGCAATACTCATATGAATAGGTTTAAACATAACATAAACATTTGTATTAAAACAAGCATATTAAATGTAAATAATTTCTCTATAAACCATGAATTGAATAAAAATAACACATCCACATTCAAACATATCACAAAACCTTCAATACAATATGGAAGTTTTGTATCATAATAAATCAACATCAAATAAGCTTAAAATACATCAATGGATGTTGACATAGATGAAATAAAAACTATTTGAGAGAAATGTCTTTTTTTATCATTTAAAAGTCACATAATTATAAAAGATAACCTTCAATTTGAAAATATTCTTATAAGCTTGTAAGGGAAGATTCAGTGATGTTATAAGGGACGAAAATAGCCGCACCCGCCATATAAGTTATAAAAACATTCTTACCTTAATTTGGTCGAAAGGGATAAAAGTACCTTGTTTGCAAAACGAAAGAAAGATTCCATTCAAACCATTTTATAAAGAGTAAAAAAAGGGGAAAAATGACTTTAACCCATAGTCTAATAAAGAGTAAAAATGTTTTGGAATAAATTTTTACGAAACATGGATGTGGATGATAAAGAGGTCCCAGTAGATAATTACGTATAAAAAACCTCAGATAATGAAGAGATTGTGAAATAAACACTTACATTGTAATTTTCCTTGGTCGATGGTAGTTTAACCTCTAGTATAATGGATAAATAATTGTTTATTAAATAATACAATAATCATATACATTAATATGTTATCATATATGTTCTTTTAACATTTCTTTTTCAATAATATCTTAGTATTATTGTTGTTTCGGGTGCTAACTTATATGTTTTGTTACATAAGACATGTTTGTTATGAATAGGTTGTATATTATTCATATCCAGAATGATATCAATTCTTTAATTATTATTTTTAATCAAAAAATGATAATTTAACTTGAATGGATACGGTGGGGAATGAATCTCACCGTGTTCGTGGAGAAGATAGTCTGTACGTACACACGAGCGACAATATCATTCTTTTGATATTAAAATAATATATAATTGGATGTTATATCATATATAAAGAATCAATATCATGTTATATTTATTATTTACATCAATTACACATTATTACCACACCCATCAATATAATAATGTTTTGAATAACAATTACACCATGAAGTGGAGACGGTAAGCCGTACGTATGCCCGAATGGTGACATGTCATTGAAAGGATGGATATAATAATGAATATGGTTGTACCATATTTATAATAACATCACAGTTTATAGAAGATATTGGAGTTATTATTTTATATTTTAAATAACAAAGAATGAATAAGTGGAAGAATAAAGGAACTTGAAAGAGGGTGGTGAAAACATTACCTCTTCTTCGGGTTCTTCCTTTTGATTTGATCAAAAGGGCTCCTTAGGTTGGCTTTATGATCAAACTAAGTCCTCTAGTTTGAATTTAGAGAAGATGGTAGGATATTTTGGAAGGGGTTGGCCGCGAAAAAAGGCTTTGACGGTGTGAAATTTAGAGAAGGTTGAGTGCCCTTTTATAAGAGGGGTGAGGTGTACCTTAGGAAAAGCAAAAAATATTATTTTATAATAAATTTATTTTCGGTTTCTAATGGCTCAAAAGTGACATAATCCGAGGATAAGGTGGGTATGGGTCTAAAACCACCTAGACAATAGATTTTAGATAGTTTTGGGTTATAATATTAACCTTATCATTTAGTTTTAACTCTTAGTTAATTAGTTTCATATTTACCATGTCTATTTGTATTTTTATATTATATGGTTAATAAATATACAATAAACATCCAATAGAACACCAAGTAGTTCATTAACGTTACACCTATCATTATACAAGTCCTTTTTCCGAACCTTAGATGTTTATGGTTATTATATCAATTGACAATATAATATTTGTTTTAAAAACACCATTATGTCCATTTTGACACTATTTAACAATTGATTTTTTTAAATTCATACAAACATTATTAATTTGATAAAAATTAATTTTATTAATCTTAAAATGTCATATTAACCAATATAATTCGTTTAATTCATTAAAAGTCTCAAATTATATTTATTTGGGTATTTATAAAATCAATTATTTTAATATTTCACTAATAAGGTAATTACTTCAACATCATTGTGTCAAAAATATATTATACTATTTAATTTCTAAAAATTATAAATAAAATACCATTATGTAGGAAATGTATTTATCTTACTAATGAATATTTATAATCGAATTAATCTAATATATAGCCCTATATTAAAAAAAATTAGTTATAAAACATTGATTTTAAATCTTTTAACTCTTCTTTGAATTAAATAATAATAAATTTTCAAATCTAATCCATGTGGACCAAGGAGTTTCATATTTTATTCCTAAGGTTTTTTGGGTCTAATTATACTTAGCCAATAGAATTAGGACAAGTGTTAGGGTAATAATAATATAATTTTTTCCCTTAATTACCCTATTTACTTTTAACTATGGTAAATAAAAGTAAAAGTTACTTTTCACCAAAATATATTTTTATCTTATTGAACCACATTTTTCTCTTTGATATTAACTGTGTCTCTATGATTTTTGAAATTCCACTCACAGATGTGGTAAAATTATGTTTTATGTGAATTCACAAATTCTCCGAGGATGTTAGTAAAAGATGGTGAAAAGTTCAATAAATTATTTATATATCTAAAATTATTGTAAACTGACACCAATGAATTACGTTGAACATATACAGGAATTATGTAACTATTTTGACCAAAAATAAATTTAAATAAAATAAATATTTATTTAAATAAAATTTCAGTTTTAAATTATAACTCAGTGTTTTTCACTATTCATCAAAAATTGAATGTTTTCAGAAAAATACAAAAAATTCACCTTAAGATAATTGTGATATTCTAAACCCAAAAATGAAGTCCAATTTTACAGAAAAAATTTATAAAATTTCAAAAATTTGGTATTACTATTCATAATAGCTAGATTGATTGGTTGTGGTGTGTGTTAGAACTCGAAGTTGTGTACAACACACGCTAATGTATTATTCAAAGGGAAACGTACCCATGATGCATGGGGTGTTACATTAACCCCTCCTTAAAATAACTTAATCCTCGAAATTTCTAGGATATTACTTTATAAAAATACTCGGGTGGTTCTTTATCATAAGTTCCCTAGGTTCCCATGTTGCTTCTTCCATCTTATGGTTTCTCTATAGAACCTTTACCAAACAAGTCGTCTGATTTCTCACCACTTGTTCTCTAGTATCAATAATCCCGATGGTCTCTTTGCAATAACACATATCGGGTTCCAGTTCTACGTCCACATTGGTGAGTACATGCATTTTCTCAGGCATGTATTTTCTCAATAGTGATACATGGAACACATCATTTTCTTTGGAGAGACTTGGAAACATTTCCAAATAGTAAGATACAACCCCAATTCATTCTAGAATTTCAAAAGGTCTGATGTACCAGGGACTCAATTTACCTTTCTTACAGAAATGTATAACTCTCCTACATGGAGATACCTTCAAGAAAACATGATCCCCTACCTGAAATTCCAAATCCATACTTCAGTTGTCACCATAGCTCTTCTACTTACTCTGAGCTACTTTGATGTGGCTTTAGATAACCTTCACCTTTTCCATCGTTTCCTCCACCAGTTCTAGGCCTATGAATTTTCTTTGTCCAACATCATCCCAATAGGTTTGTGTGCGACATCTATTTCAGTATAATGCATCATAAGGTGCCATCTGAATACTTGAATGGAATCTATTCTTATAGGAAAATTCTACTAGAGAAAAATATTGATCCCACATACCATGAAAGTCAAGTGAGAAATATCTAAACATGTCTCATATGGTTTGAATAGTCTGTTCTTATTGTCCATCAGTTTGCGGGTGGTAGGCAGTGCTCAAACGAAGTTCAGTATCCAGGGATTTCTGAAGACATTCCCAGAATCATGAAGTAAAATGGGGATCATGATCAGAAACAATCGATAGGGGTAATCCATGAAGTCTCACAACTTCATTAATATATATTCTTTATAGACGTTCAAGTGGTAGATCTTCTCTTATAGCAATGAAATGTGATTACTTTGTACGACGATCAACAATGACCCATATTACATCGTTCCTTCTCGGAGTCTTTGGTAGTCCCATTAAAAAGTCCATCGTGATATTATCCCATTTCCACTCAGATATGGGAAGATGTTGCATGACCCCTCAAAGCTATTGCCTTCCAGCATTCACTTGTCCACAAACCATACATCTTGACACAAAATCAGCAATCTCACTCTTCATGTTTTCACACCAAAAATGTTCTTTCAAATCTCTATAAATTTTGGTGCTATCATGGTGTATAGAGAAATTGGAACTATGAGCATCATCCAAAAATTCTCTTTTTTGATCAGGTATATCAGGAACTCAAAGTCTCTTCCCAAATTTCAAAATTCCATCTTCATACACAAAGTCACTCAATCTCCCATCTTTCACAGCTTTAATCTTCTTTTGAAACTCCTCATCATTAGTCTGATAACTCTTAAAACTTTCTAGTAAATATGTTTTGGCAACCATTTGAAAAAACATTGATGTTTTACCATCCATGGTGATTCCCATGTACATTTTCACTAGATCCATGAAAATCTGATGCCTATGAATTCCCATATTGTTCAAAACTCCATGATCCATTATGCACAAAGCATATGACACCTTATTTTCCTTCCCCGAGTGGTAGTGTATCATGAAATCATAATATTTGAGTAGTTCGAGCCATCTCCTTTGCCTCATGTTCAGTTCTTTTTTTGATAAAATATACTTCAAACACTTGTGATCAGTATAAATCTCACATTTTTCACCATAGAGATAGTGTCTCCAAATATTCAAATTACAGATTATAGCTGTTAACTCAAGATCATGTGTAGGATAGTTTTGGTCATGAATTTTTAGTTGTCGTGATGCATATCCAATAACCCTATCATTATGCATAAGGACTCAACCAAGTTCTTTCTTTGATGCATCACTATAAATAATGATCCCATCATTCTCCGATGGTAGATTCAATATAGGAGCATTGACTAGTCAACTATTCAGTTCTTGAAAACATTTTTCACACTCTTTTGTCAAAAAAAATTTAACCCCTTTTCGTGTGAGCTTAATTAATGGGTTATCCAATTAGGGAAAAACTATGGACGAAACGTCAATAATAACCTGCTAAACCAATAATACTACATACCTTAGTTATACTGGTTGGTGTTGGCCATTCTTGGATTTCTCATGACTTATAAGGATCACCCTATATTCCATCCTTAAAGAAAATATGACCAAGAAAAGAAATCTCATGAGGCCGAAATTCACACTTTCTAAAATTCCTATATAATTCATGTCTTGTCAGAGTTTTCAGGATAATGCGCAAGTGATTTTCATGATCTTCATAGATTTTGGAATATACCAATATATCATCAATAAATACCACTAAAAATCACAAATATATTCCTTGAAAACATTGTACATTAAATCCATGAAAATAGAGGGTTTATTAGTCATCCCAAAAGGAATTACTGTAAACATGTAATGCTTATACCTGGTTCGAAATGCTGTCTTCGGAATGTCTTCCTTCTTCACAAACAACAGATGGTATCCAGATCAAAGGTAAATATTTGAAAATTATTGAGCTCCATGCAGTTGGTCAAATAAATCATCAATGCAAGGTAGGTGATACTTGTTCTTTATTGTTATAGCATTGATCTCCCTGTAGTCGATACATAACCTCATAGATCCATCTTTCTTCTAAATAAAAAGAACATGGGCTCCCCATGGAGAAACACTAGGGTGAATAAATACCTTATTACTCAATTACTCTAGTTATTTATTTAGTTCCACTAATTCCACAGTGTCCATTCTATAAGGGGTCTTCGATATGGGCCTTGAACTAGGAATTAAATCAATGGAAAACTCAATTTTGTGTTCTGGAGGATGTCCACGTAATGTTTTCGAAAACACATATACTAATTCTTTCACAATAGGCACATCCACTATTTGAACATTCCTTTCCCCACCCATAGTTATCTCATTCTCTTCCTCCCCAATAATTGAATTTAGTTGAGCTATTAGGGGTGGATCTAGATAAGAATCATGCGGTGACGATTCTTCTCTAAAGATAAGGTGTTCCTTATCATTATCCTCAAAAATTTTAACATCCTTCTTCTTATAATAATTCTTCGCATCATGGTCCGAAATAAAATCCATACCGAGGATTATATCAAACTCAATCATGGTTATGATGATGAGATCATCAGATAAATAAAATTTATATGCTCAAATGGGGATTGATTCACAAAAGATTATTGCAATGATACTTACCTTAGAAGTTTTAACTGACAACTCCCTTATTAAATAAAATCTGAAATATCTAATTTTCTTTTAAAACATGGATGATATGAAACAATTTGATCATCCAGAATCAAATAAAGCATTGGATAAACTTGAGGAAACCATTAAATTACCTACCACCACATCTTTCGGAGATTCTACCTCAGCAGGAGTGATAGAATAATCTTTCCCTTGATCTCATGGCCTTTTCTAATGTATGATTCCCTGAAGCTTAGGAAATTAATTTTAATAATGTCCCATCTCCATGAAATTGTTGCATTGGACATCGATAGCTTCTTTCATCCCCTTGAAATCACGAGTTTGGTGGCTTTTTTCACCACACTTGTAACAGACTCCCATTCCTTTTTAAGAAAGTACCAAGGTTCTTTCTTCCCACATTTACATCAAGATGGATATTATACTTTTCCCTTCTTCCCCTTATTTCCATTCCTAGAGTGATCAACAGATCTCTTCTTCTCTTTCTTTGGATTAAATTCATAAGACATAGATAATTCTTTTTCTCTCTTGATAGCACATGAGACAATATCTTCGTACGACCAGAAGGATTGTGAGACTAATTATCGACAGAGAATTGTTTTAACCCATAAAATAGATGGTTAATCTTACTCCATGGGTTACTTATATAATCTATATGATTCCTTGCTATCATTTTAAAGTTATCCTCATACATTGTGATATTCTCGTCCTCCTTTTGCCTCAGACTCAGAAATTGTCTTTCTAAATCTGCTCGATTGTCATGAGGAAAGTATTTTTCTAAGAATAGATCTTTAAACTCCCTCCATTACATATTTGATACTTCATAATCTTCCATTGTGTTCTTAATCAATGACCACTATTGATCAGTATCTCTAGTAAAGCAGTAAACTGCCATGAAAACTTTTTCCCTTCCGCTACTCCCCAAGGCGGGGAATATTTTCTCTAAAGAACTTATTCATTACTCAGCTACCAATGTATTTGTACTCCCATTTAATGTTGGAGGTTGTTTCCTCATGAAGCAATATAACATTTATCCTCCATGCTGCGGATCAGGGTGTTTCATATGGGTATGGTTATTATTCATAACCCGATTGAGTTGTCCCAATATGGTGATTAGATGATCTACACTAGTTGCATCACCAGCTCCTCAATAATTATCTTCAGCAAGATGGAAATCCCTACATGTAGTGTGTGCATTGAAATAGTTTCCATTACATCCACTAGGTGCCATTTCTAAACAATGTCATAAACTAGATTAGTTTATGAATCGAAATACAAAATTTCAAATTTGTAAAACAGTTAACATAAATTGAACTGTTTATGGATATAATCCATAATCATAAAAATGTTTTCATTGAGAAAGTATATACTCATAAACCCTTCATTATGGTTTTTAAAGAAAATTAGAATTATCCTAAGAATATCCAAAGGTCTGTCGTAACCAAGAGTGCAGCAAGGCCTGTTTTCATGCAGCAGTTCCCATTCCAGTGTAGCTCATAGTAGTGTCTCCGAGTTTTACCCCTAGGTACATCTTTGCCAGAGCTGCCTCTACCTGCTCGTATCCAGACAAGGATGTATTCCTTAAAAAACTCAAAAATTCGTTATAATACCAAAATTCTAGAAAATTATTCTATAATAATCCACAAATTCAATCTTAGGGCTATGTGCTCTAATCAGAGTTTATCTTAATCTAGCTTCCACAGTTTGTACTAAACTTCATGTGATACCAACTGCAATGCCCCGACCCCAGTTACCCAGAGTCAGTGCATTATTACATAACATTGGCAGTATAACAAAAGATCATGTATCGAAAGACCTATTAGTTTAGTACCCTTTTAATCACTAGATACATTCATAAAGATTACATTGCAACATAACATGAAAAACTACAGAAACACCTTGTCTCCATATACCTCACTCATATCCCCTCATACTATCCCTATAGGTCATTCATAAAATATTTCTTCACATCCTGGGAAAAATAAAACATAGAAAGGGGTGAGCTCAGATGCACAGTAAGGATAACAATATAGAGGAAATTTTCATAAATAAACATAAACATTTAAGGTAATGTATAACTAAAAAAAAGCATTTTAAACATGAAATTCAGCAAAATATGACAGAAATAAATTGAAATAATGTCATTAAATTATTCACATGGATATTATACTAATCGAATAATCACATGCAATATCAATAACAACATTTATAATGATGGAATGCATAATTCCAGACTAAAATAACCACATATTCAAGGCCTTGTTCCAAGAATAAAAATAAGATTTTGTCAAGTCCTTGTGACAATAAACTAGTTTATCTCATGAGACCTACCAATGCATTGAGGAGCTATAGTGGTCTCCACCCGTCACTTACTATGTCCAATGCATTCCTCATACGAATAGGTTTAAACATAAAATAAACAATCGTATTAAAACTAGCATATAAAATGTCAATAAGTTCTCCATAAACCATGAATGGTATAAAAATAACACATCCACATTCAATAATATCACAAAACATTCATTAAAATATGGATGTTTTGTATCATAATAAATCATCTTCAAATAATCTTAAAATCCATCAAAGGATGTATACATATATGAAATCAAAACTATTTGAGAGAAATATCTTTTTTTTAAATCATTTAAAAGTCACATAATTATAAAATAAAACCCTTACATTGAAAATTTTCTTATAAGCATGTAAGGGATGTTTTGATGATGTTATAATGGAAAAAATAGCCGCACCCACCGTATAAGTTAAAAAACATTCTTACCTTAATTTTGTCGAAAATAATTAAAGTACTTTGTTTGGAAAACGGCGCAACGATTCCATTCAAACCATTTTATAAAATTTAAAATTAATGGTATAAATGACTTTAACCCTTAATCTAATAAATAGTAAAAATGTTCTGAAATACATTTTTAAGAAACATGGATGTGGATGATAAAGAGGTCCTAGTAGATAATTATATATAAACAACCACATATAATGAAGAGATTGTGAAATAAACCACTACCTTATTCTTTTCCTGGGTTGAGGGTAGTTTAACCTCCTGTATAATGGTGAAATAATTTTTTGTTAAATTATACAAGAATCATATACATTAATATGAATAATATATGATATTTTAACATTTCTTTGTTAATAGTATCATAGTATTATTTTCATTTCAGGTGTTAACATATATGTTTTGTTACATAAGCCATGTTTGTTAGGGATATGGTGTATCTTATTCATATCCAGAATGATATAAAGTCTTTAAAAATTATTTTTAATCATCAAATGAGAATTATACGTGAATGGATATGATGGGTAATTAATCCCATCGCATTCGCGGAGACTGTAGTCTGTACGTACGCACGAGCGACAATATCATTCTTTTGATATTAAAATAAAATATAATTGGATGGTATATCTTATATACAGAATCGTTATCATGTTATATTTATTATTTACATAAATTACACAACATTATATTACCCATCAAAATAATAATGTTTTGATTAACAATTACACCACGACGTGGAGACGATAAGTCGTACATATGCACGTATGGTGACATGTCTTTCAAAGGATAGATAGAATACTGAATATTGTTGTACCATATTTATAATAATATCACAGTATATAGAAGATTTCGGAGTTATTATTTTAGAATTGAAATAACAAATAAAGATGAAGTGGAAGAAGAAATGAACTTGACAGGGGGTGGAGAAAACATTACCTCTTCTTCGGGTTCTTCCTTTTGATTTGACCAAAATGGATCATTAGGATGGAATTATAATAAAACTAAGGCCTCTAGGTTGAATTTAGGGATGCTTATATGATATTTGGTAGGGGTTGGGATGATCCAAAAGGGTTTGATGGTGTGAAATAGAGGGAAGGGGGAGTGCCCTTTTATAAGAGGGGTGAGTGGCACCGTAGGAAAAGAAAGAAATATTATTTTATAACAAATTCATATTCGCATTATAATGGTTCCAAAGTGACTTATTTAAAGGATAAGGAGGGGATGGGTAGATAATCACCCAAACAATAGGCTTTAGACATGTTTGGGTCACTATATTAACCTTACCTTTTAGTTTTAACTCTTAGTTAATTAGTTTCACATTTACCATGTATCTTTCTATTTTTATATTATATGGTTAATAAACATACTATAAACATCCATGAGAACCCCAAGAGGTTCATTAATTATACACATTTCATTTTAAAAGGCATTTGGATGAACCTTAGATTTCTAGGGATTTTATATCAATTTATAATATAATATTTGTTTTAAAAACTTCTTTATGTCAATTGTGACACTATTTAATAATTGATTTTTTCTAAAGTCATAAAAAATGTATTAATTCTAGGAAAATTCATTTAGAAAATCCTAGCATGTCATATTATCCAATAAAATTAGTGGAATGAATTAAATGTCTCAAATTATATTTATTTGGGTATTTATAATGTCAATTATTTTAATATTTCACTAATAAGTCATTTACTACATCATCATTTTTTCATAAATAACATATATATATAATGTCTAAAAATTATAAATAATATACAATTATGTAGGAAATATTTTTATCTTTTTAATGAATATTCATAATCCAATCTATCTTATGTATAACCCTATATTAAAAATTTTTTAGTTATTAAACATTTATTTTATTTCTTTTAACTCTTCTTTTAATTAAATAATAATAAATGTCCTAATCTAATCCAAGTGGACCAAAGAGGATTATATTTTATTCATAATGTTTTTCTGGTCGATGTATATTTATCCAATAGAATTAGGACATGTGTTTGGGTGATAATAATATTATTTTTACCCTTAATTTAACCTATTTACTTTTAACCATGGTAAATAAAAGTAAAAAGATACTATTCAACCAAAATTAATTTTATCTTATTGAACAAAATTTTACTCCTTGATATTAACCGTGTGTCTCACATTTTTAAAATTCCACTCACACTAGTGGTAAAATTATGTTTTATGTGAATTCGCAAATTTTCCAAGGAGGTGGGTAAAAGACAGTGAAAAGTTCAATAAAATTTTTATATATCTAAAATTATTATAAACAGACTCCAATGAATTAAATTGAACTTATATATGTATTATGTATATATTTTTAGTTATAATAAATTTAAATTAAATAAATAATTACTTATATAAAATTTTGTTTTTAAACTATAATTCAGTGTTTTTCAGTATTCATCAAAAATAGAATGTTTTCAGAAAAATACCAAAAATTCACCCTAAGCTAATTTTGATATTCTGAATCCAAAAATGATGTTCAATTTGAAAGATAAAATTTATAAAATTTAAAAAAGGGGGTATTACTATTCATAACAGCTCGATTGATTGGTTGTGGTGTGTGTTAGAACTCGAGGTTGCGTATAACACACGCTACTGTATTATTCAAAGGGAAACGTATTGTGGATGCTTGGGGTGTTACATCCTCTCCTATGAAGAGATGCTGGTGATGATCTTAGATATTAAGGAAAAATTTATATGAAATATGATGATGCCCCTCATCAAGGTATTATTGTGAAAACACCTGTTTGAAGAAGAAACATTTGGACCAAAGGAAGTGATTAAGTAGAGTTACCCTTGTCTGTTTT
Source organism: Viscum album (assembly GCA_963277665.1). NCBI lineage: Eukaryota > Viridiplantae > Streptophyta > Magnoliopsida > Santalales > Viscaceae > Viscum > Viscum album. Next base: position 2,092,920,379 of record OY728151.1, read on the forward strand.
AGTATGGTTAAAGAAAACTTCGTGGGTAATATTTCATACGGGGGGAATGTGGTTACAACCCGATCAATTATTAATATAATTCCCTTTATTTTAACGTCTAATGTATTTAGAAAACATATGTATTATTATTATTATTATTGGGATTAAATGACCATTAAGTATCATTACTCTTTCTAAAATAGTAGATGAACAGTGATCACACAACTGTTATAAATATAATTATTTTATTAAAAAACTCATTTTGACATAGAAAAATGAGAGGATGACCTCATCTAGTAGACTCTGACCATACAAAGATCATTTTTAAAGCTCATAAATAAGGAAACTTCATTGGGATTTGTTCTTGAAAAAATCATAGTCTGAGCTTCAACATGTTATTCTTGAATTGAATATCCTAATAGAGAATTTCATTTAAATATAGATTGCAACCTAGGAGATATAATCCGGAAAACCCTAGGATTCTGTCATCATCTCACACATTACCCGTTGGTCTTTTGTGGGTGATATAAGGGGTTATGTAACAAAATATTAGTTTCTTATTCTATAATCCCTTTCTATAAATAAAATTCTTATTCCATCCATTCCTTTTTGAGAATATACTTTCTAAAAAATTATTTATTTAATAAATTTATTTTTCATGTAAAAATAGTACTTTTGAGAAATATATATATATATTGTTAAACTCATGTTTTTATTAATAATATTATAAAAAAAATTCATATATATTATGATTACATCAGTTCCTTATATGTAAATGATTCACTAATCAGTTTGATTAGAGTTATATTTTTTATACAAAAAAATAGAAACTGTATTTTTAAAGAATATATTTTACAGAATTAATGAATTTTGTAAATAATTAGTAATTTAATAAAATATTATTACCAAATTAGTTTTATGAATAAAATATGAGTATATAATTTTTTCGAAGTCAGATTTTATTTTTGTTCAGGTTTGAATACATTTTTTGCTAAAACCCGTGACTTTTCAACAAATGTTAGTTTTCAATTTAAAATTGAAAATTCACATATTTATAAAATTATTTAGATTAATTTAATATTATTTTTATAATCAGGATGTTTATATTATCAAATTGTGATTTTTTCATAATTTTTTGAGACAATCGATTTTTTGGGAAAAAGTTAAATAATATATAAATAAATATTGTGTTTAATGTCATCATTATGACCCAATAGTGATTTAATAAATACCATAAAAGGTTTTATCGATAAAATATATGTTTTAGCATTAAAATAATGTGTTTGAAGATTTTTTTGACTAATTTAATAATTATTTACTGAATCCTCCAAAATGTTATATATATTTAATGATTTTAAGTTCATTTCCATGAGAGTGTGACTCACCACCACATAATAAATGGAAATATTTTTATATCGCCAATAATTTTCCTTATAAAATAACTATTTCCACTCACATTGGCCACAAACCATGGGATAAAACCGTCGTTTGAATTATGTTTTTGAATATTTTTTTTTGTAATTTTCTAGACATAAATAATAATGGATTGTCCACGGTTTCCTATAAAACCCCACCTAAGAACACATTCTTCTTCACTAAAACTCCATGAATCTCTTCCTAAATCTTCTATCAACTCCCTAGATTCCTTACATAGTTCTCATAGATCCCAAGAAGCCTCTCCAGAGCCTTTGGGCTCACACATACAAGAAAGGTATCCTATCTTTTCTTCATTTACCTTTTTATCCAAGTCTCCTTATATTGTTACAGCCTTTTACATTCAATTAAAAATGATTGTGTATGTTTTAGAACCTCTCCCATAACACCCTAATTAATTTTTTTACTATGGGATTCCTCATTATCTCTCATTAATCCCTCTCATGTACACCAATTACCATGCCTACATTTCATAAGAGTTATTCAATTTCTTCTCTTTCATCAACATTCATTCTTATGTTACAACTTCCATTTCAAAATTAATTATGTTGAGATATTTATTTATATGAACCCCTTAATTTCCATTTAATGTATGTGTGACGAGAAACAAATTTATCTCTCATCAACCATTTTTATGTTTTTTTTTCAACTCGTTGTGCTGTCGAAATTGCACTTTGTTTTTCCTTGCCAAAAATCAGTGTGTTGTGAATACCATCCCCATTTCTCTATCAAGCATATTCAACATTATGCACAAATAATTTTTGATTATATAATTTCATGCATGTATTCCATATTCCTTTATCATGGAATAAATAATTATGTTGAATGAATCCATGTAATATGATATATGTGGAACACTTAAGCATGATATTGAAATGATTATGTAGGGTGTTCCCTGATAACGCTCCAACACATTGGGTAATGTTTAGTATGACGATATGTCATGTTGGGATAGTGGTTTACCTGATTAACTTTATGAAATTTTTCCAACTTGTTGGTACATGGTTTTACCTGATTCCATTATAATAAGGATTTAGTGTTTTATGTTGTTTCAACATTTCCATATAATGATAATAATGCTATATCATGACATTAAGTTCATGTTTCTATTGTACTACTTTGATATAATTATTGCCTAAAATGTAATGTATTCTTCATGTTATGCATTTTCTATAACATTATTGGGCTTCATTGCTCACCCATTTCTTGTGTCTGTTCTCAGTTAACCCATTCAATTCCATGTATGAATGAATGTTGTGGTCTTGTAAATAAAATTCAATAAAGATATTGTATTTTATGTCTTATGTTTTCATTTAATTTCCCTACTCCCCTAAGACACTAGAACCCTCGTTCATCTAGGTTTTATTACATGCATTTTTATGTAATAAATAATATTTAAATGTGTAATAAAGACCAAGGTTATTATATTGGAAGCTTGAGACAACCCATGCCCAACAGGCCTACCCTTCTACTGTCGAATACCTCCCCGACCATGACCTAGTCGCAGTCCTTGAAGATCACCCTAAGGAACTACTACACATTGGACCATTAGAGACTGCCATTGGCGGTCGGTAATGATTTTTATAGTCCACCTTGAGACCACCAATGGAGGCCTCATTAGGCCCATTAGTGAAGGAATATAGTGACACACAATGGTAGTCCATATAGAGGACCCAATTCTTGGTCGAATAGTGGTCGCTATTGGGCCGATCAATAGCGATCTCCATTGGTGGTCGCTATAGGAGACCAAAAAATCGGCCTACAGTGACTTCCATTGGCAGTTACTGGATGCTAGAAAAAAATTCCAACCATTATAAACTGCCATAGGCGGCCTCAAAGACAAGAAATTTCTTTAATAAAAAATTATAGTGCAACTTCTGAAACTGTATAAACAAATCTAAAATCTAAAAAAAATCCTTTCAAAACTGTAGAAACAATAGGATCCTCAAAAAAAATAAATGGTATACATTCGTCATCACATATTTAGTGATCTAATCAACTCTAACACATTCCAATCATCTACTTCAATAAACCCGAAATAAGATATAAAAGAATAAAATTAACCAAGGAAATTAAAATTTGACATATTTATTCATCTAGTATATATATATATATATCATTAAAAAATTGGGCCATTAGCACTTTATGATGTAAGTGTGTAAGTACATTAGGGTGTTAGGCTGTTAGAGAATTAGATCGATATGTAATTAGGTCGATAGGGAGTTAGGCTGTTAGGGTGTTAAGTCGTTAGGCTATTCGGGCATTAGGCCATGAAGGCTTTAGGGTGTTAGGGAATTAGGGTGTTAGGATGTTAGGTTGTTCGGGGCTTTAGGAAGTTGGGGAATTAGTTTGTAGGGAATTAGTCCATTTGGGGGTTTTTTCTGTTAATGTTTTTCCCATTTGGGAATTAGGGAATTTGTCCAATTGGCTAAAACTCCATTTATCTAATTTTCCATTAGGGCGATTTTGGCATTAGACCATTACTCTCACTGCACTACTATAGTAGTGACATACTTTGTTTCTTGTATTCGATGTGGTGGTTTGGACAACCATTCATCTGTGTTGTGTCAACATTGAACTATATATAGTAAAGTTCAGTACATAATAGACCCATCCCAACCCCTATATCCCCCACAAGCCCCCCCCCCCCCAAAACACCCCTGGATAGCCACCCCCCAAAACATCCCCACTCCCAACCCCCCGGAGAACCCCCCTACTCACCCCTAACCACCCCTAGACAGCACCCCACCAGATCTCCCCCACCAAAAAAATCTCCCCAGGTAGCCCCCCGAACAACCCCCACATAAAAACTCCCACCGGACAGCCCCCTCCCACACCCCACACACCCATGGGCAGTACCCCTCTAGTCCCCACTCCCAAACCCCCTGTAGATACCCCCCAGTCACCACCGACCACCCCCAAACAACCCCTCCCCCCCCAAAAATCCCCCAAGACCCCCCCCAAACACCCCCAGAATAGCCCTCCACCCTCGGATAGACCCACAAATCCTCCAACCCACAAAACCCAATGATATCCCCCACCCCCTGCCTTCAAGAAAACACCCCCGGACAGCCCCCACCCCCGAACAACCCCCCCCACCCCCCTCCCAAAAAAAAACTCCCACTAGAAAACCCCCACCCCCGAACTCCCCCTTCCAAACACACATAGAATAGACCCCCCCCCCTAACCCAACACCCCAGATATCCCACCACCTCCCATGGACCCCCTAGCCCCTACCAACCCCCCACCCCCCCCCCCCCAAACAAAACTCCTCCCCGACAACACCCACTAGACACCCACCAAATAAAACTCTTACTGGAGAGCCCCCCCCCACATTCACTACCCCTCACCCCCTCCCAGTAGCCCCAAAAATCATATTCCTTTTTAGTTACACATACACAATTTTTCAATATAATTATTATCAATTTATAACCAACGCCATATTCAGTAATCATGAATCTTAATTCTCTATCAAATTAATTATCAATCAATTTTGACATTACATTCTTTTTCCAAATTCTATCAATAACAACATGCTAATAAACAACATAAAAAAACCTACTAATAAGAATATCATATATATAAAGTACAGTGTCTAGCAATAAAGCGAGAAAACTGTTATCATGGTATAAAGCAACAAAATTTTCCATTCGGTGATTATGTCATTTATTCATTTGGTAAAAGGCCATTAGGAAGTTTGGTCATTATGGAAATAGGATAATATTCCATTAGTATAGTAATAAATTAAGTAATTAGGAAATTATTCCTTTTGGAGAATTGTTCCATATCATTGTTAGGTCGTTCGACTGTTGGGGAATTAGGTCGTTGGTGAATTTGCCTACTGGGTCATTCTGCTGTTGGGGAATTAGGTCATTCAGGTGTTAGTATTATGTGGATCAAGGCTCTTGGGGCATTTGTCCATTGAGGTGTTAGGTCGTTGGGGCTTTTGGCCAATTAGGACATTAGGGCGTTTGTCCATTTGAGCTGTTGGGCTATCCAGACATTCGGTCATTAGGCCAAATGGCCAGGATGCCATTCGTCCCATAAAAAAATAGGACATTAGGCCATTGTTATATAATTCCATTGGGCCATAATTTAATTGGGACACCTAGATTAATTCTTATACTTCAATGCAGATTCAAAAAATCTATCTATCACAAAAATGAATCCAATTACTGATCAAACTCTTAAAATAAAAAAACCATAGAGTTTTTAAAAATATAAATTGGAGTAATATCAAACAATTATATATTTGAAGTCTTAATCAATATATAAATTTAATTCAATAACAAATATAAAAGATGAAAAACTCGTGAATATGATGAGTCATGCATGGTCATGGTTGCTACCTCTATTCGGTGTTGTAGGGGCCTCCAAAAAATAAAAATGGTAATGATTTTAAAAATGAGAATAATAGTAAGTAAATAAATAAATTTAGTAAAAACCTATGTCGTATGATCCCCTGGACTATCACCCAGACACACATATTCCCATAGTGTTCTAACCTCTGTGATCAATTGCACATTTACCTCCTTGGAAGCATGAAACTGTTCCTTGAAATATGTAAGATATTTTGTCATCTGATAAACAAGTTGACTGAAAAACTCAGCGTGTAATACTATAGAAGAAGGAATCTATGTTCTATAGGCCAAACAATATCCATGACCATCATGAACAATAAGGCGATGGAATATCTCAGATATTTATATGGGAAGCTGTCGTTGGTCCACTAGCAGCTGTTCTAACATAGCATCAAATTGATCCTGTATAATATTTAAATATATATACTTATATACTATTATAAATATATTAATTTTTTTATTGTTAATGAGTACACGAGCTTTCTATAAGAGTTGCAGCCTCTGTATCATTTCGATCACGTGTTTTCATCTACACTGACATATTATTAGTCAGTGAACCTTTCCCTCATAACTATGTACTGATAAAATATAAAAATATAACACAAAACCATATTAAATAATACATTAAAAATGAATGATATATACATCAGTCCATACTTAAGACACATGACGAGTGCCAATCCAGTGAGGTGGTCCCTACAATGCTCAATTCTTGGAATGGTGTAATGACACCGCCTACATTCAATTAATTCTAATTTCAAACAAATATAATGTAACACATTCATGAAAATATACATATAAAATAAATATACTAATCTTAATGGATTCATTAGACCGATATCCAACTATGTCGCACCACTGAGACGAGAGAACACCTCTCAGGACTTTTTCCAGAATTTATGGGGCACCAACGTTTGGTAACCAGTTCCCCCACATTACTTTTCCATTATAATATTTCAACATATTACGAAATTTTACAATACACAGTATTTGAAACACATTAGGGAACATTTTTAGATTATTCTATTTGAGAAACAAAAATAAAATTTGTTAGTACTTTTTTACGTATGGAAGAAACTAAAATGGTCTTCTTCTCGAACTTCCCTCCAAAGTTGATCTAATGTATCCAAGGTGATAGAAGCATAGTCATGTGTGTACAATGGAAATCAATGTGGGATTCATAGGATATGACCTATCTGATAAATAAATGTTGGGGAAACCAGTCGCACAGGATGAAATCTCTTGTTAAATGAATCTTCAAAGTTCATGTCAGAATTACATGATGAAATTCCATGACCAGGGCCTCCATTGAGGGAGGAAGAAGCAGTCGAGTCCGATCATATTGAAAATATTTTAATGAATTATTTTATAGATGTGCATATATATATATATATATATATAAATTACATAAAAAATAAACATAGGTACTTTCAAACAAACCTCGCCCTGAGACGTAGATGGGTTAGATGGATGATGGGGATCTCTTGCATATTCCCCTAACATGCCTTCAGTTGTAGAAAACCATATTAAGGGGACCATCCAAAGTGTCAAAAAGATAAATTCGATTGTTTTTTCAATAATAAAACATGTATAGTTGTTAATGAAGCAAAAATATTTTCAGTTAGAGGTAAAATCCAATAGGGTAAGAGGTATGGATAATTCTTTACAAGAAAAAAATAATGTTCATGAAGATAAAATAAAAAATTTGAAAATTGATTGCCGAGAGAGGGTTAAATCTCATGAATATAAGAAGTACACTTTAAAAATGTTATGTTGAAGGTTGGATATGAAACTAAAAAAGTATGGAAAGCACCTAAGTTGGATCTTCACAATGGGATGAGGGAACAGATGATTATAGACAAACATTGAAGATGAATCATAATCCTAAAAAGACTCAATATATTCGTTAGAAAATCGTAACATAATATTTTCATGAACAATAAAATAACTTTTAGAATAAGGTATCCGACAACCCTAATAAAGCTCTTTGTATTGAATTTGTTTTAACTTTCAATAGGCATGTACGGTAAAATATTATACAAATGTGGAGGGAAATAATTACCAATAAATTCACCACATTATCGAGGGTGGATGTTTTCATGTTTAAGAAGAGAAAATCCCGAAATGGAACAAAAAATATTGATGTTTTCGTGAAAAACAACAAGGAATTAAATATGTCAAGACTACTTCTAATGAGTAAACAAACAGATTTTTTGTTAACTATTGGAGTTTTTGGAGGATTTGACATAATTCTATGGATTTTTACCATAAAATGTTATCATGTGCAAATAAATGGACTAAATCAAGGGGGAGAAAACCCAGAACAAAGAGAAAACTCATTGTATTACTACAAACAACATAAAAATTCGTGAATTTTCTTGCAAAAAAGAGATTTGATTATTTTGGAAACATCAATGCTTACAATTACAAAGTTGGTCAATTATATGGAGAGTGATAGTATGTACCAATCCAACAAAAATATTATGTTATTGAATGGATAATGCCAAAAAAGGGAGGTTGGGTGTGGGGGTTGTCCATGGATGAGTGGACTGTCCAGGTGGTGATGTATGGGCTATGCTGGTGGGGGTGGGCGAGGGGGCAGTTCGGGGTGATTTTTACGTTGGGGGTGTCTCGGGTGGTCTGTGGTGAGTATGTGTGTGTGTGGGGAGGGTGTATTGGTGGAGGGGGAGGGGTTTTCCAGGAGGAGGGGGTTGCCCATGTGGGGGGGGGGGGTTATCGTAGGGGGTTTGGCAGTGGGGGATATCTAGTGCTACAAGGTGGGGGGGGGGGGGGTTGTCCAGGTTGAGGGGGAGGGGTTGTGCAAGGGGGTTTGGGTGTGTGTGTGGGGGGGGGGGTAGTCTGAGGGTGTTTTTTGTGGTGGGATGTCCGGGAGGGTGTGGGGGTTGTGTAGGGGTGGTGTGAGTGGGGGTTATCCAAGGATGGGGGTGGGATCTCTATTGGTGGTGGGGGAGGGGATGGGGTGGGGGGGAAATCCAGGTGTGGGGGTGGGTTGGGGGGCGGTCCAGGTGGAGGGGGAGTGGGTGTGTATGTGGGGGTGGGGATTCTGCGGGGGAGTGGGGTCTGTCCATGTAGGGGGTTAGGAGTGGGGGTTGTCCGGTGTTTTGTGGTGGTGGTTGTCTAGGTGGAGGGGGAGGGGCTGGGCTTGGTGGGATATTCAGGGGTGGGGATGGGGGTGGCTGTATTAGGGAAAGGGGGTGAGGTTGTGCGTGTGGGGGTGGAGTTGTAGGTTTTTTGGGGGAGTGGGGTTGTCCAAGGGGTGTTGTGAGTGGGGGAAGTATGCGGTGGGTGTTGGGGGAGACTATGTGGAAGGGGAGGGGCTAGGGTGTGGGGGAAATATCCATTGGCTGGGGGGCTACCCAGAGGCTAGAGGGATGATTTTGACTATTAATAAATAAAAATGATTATGCAACAAAATATTTTAGGGATTTTAAAACTATTTTAAAAAAATGATTTAAACTGGCGAGCGTGGAAACAATTATACCTTTCATTACACAGGAAAATCAACAATTTCCCCTAGAATGGGCACTCTGACCCAAAAAATATCTTCTTCGTGTTGAACTATGATATGTTGATCATGCTATTGAGAAAAAAAGGGAACAATCATGGGATCATCTTGTTTAAATAAAAACACTCATCCCTGAGACATTTTCACAACAAATTGCCAACTAGTATTTGAAGGAAATGTAACATAGAATACTTGTTACACTTGTGATGTCAAAATGAAAGGATCATTATCAACTCGTTAATTTATAAACAAAATATATTTAATATTCATCCATGAAAACTGATATTGAACAACTTTACATTCATGAACTGGATAAACCCAATTACACTCTAACAATATGTACTTCAAATCATGTGCATTTACAACTTCAATGATGTATGTAAATTAACCATAGTAATAAAAAGAATCGAATAATGGAAAACTGATGACAATTTTTTTTGTTTCCTATTGGACATCAACATCTTGAATGTGAAATTGAAATCCATTAGAATATATATAATTATAACAACGAACTGTTATAGATAGACCCTCAACTAGTTAGATACTTTATTCATTTAGTGTGGGGTCAACTAACTACCTCAGGTTATAAACCTATATAATTCTCTGAATTCAATAATGATTTCTACAGAATGAAATTAGTATAATAATTCACTCATTATGAAAATCTATTTATACATACACAATCCTTGAACCAATCATGAAATGATTCATAATAAGATTCTTAAATTTACTACATAGTCTCACGAGAGATATCTTCTTTATCTCATTAATGTGCTTACTGAAAATTGTAATTCATTGTTAAAATTATCAACTTATGAAAAAAACACTTGTAAAAGTTATACAATAAAGGTTATTTGACACTTAATGCATTAATGGTGCAACTGATGGATTATTGAACAAGATATATCGACGCACTTGTATCCACTAGATGATTTCCACATCTAATATGTTTTCTTCTCCAACCAGACCATCATGAACTTGTGATGGATTATCTGATATCAATTCTACATCCATAAGATATTTTGCACAAAAAGTAGTACACTCATCCGTCAAATAACCATTTTCTATTGATGCCTCCGGTTGAGCTATGCTTCATAAAAATCATTTCAACATATTTATATACAACTCAATAGGATACATCCACCTAAATTGCACTAGACCAGAAACTATTACATTATCATTTTGTTACAATGTAAAGTGAACCATGACATCTAAAAATGATGGGGAAGTAGTTTCTCAAAGTGAAAATTCATTATTATAATTCGATCCTGCAAACTTTTTAAATCACTCATTCGTTGATTCATTAAAAAAATATATTTATAAAAAATAGTCATCTCAATCAATGGTTGAACATGATTGGAGGATAAAAAAATCACATATTTTTATTGGGATCAATAGTTGTTGTAGTATTTTGTTATCGTGAATTTTAAACCCTTTGAATGTCATGCTCATCAGATTCAGACACGTTGAAATAAATGAATAACAATCATTACGCACCATGATCATCTTAAAAATGGAATTTATTGTCTCCTTATCCTTTGTAATCATTGTATAGTGTTCAACTTGAATATATGCATTTTTTCCCTCATCTAACTATAAATTCAGCTGTTTCCTTAAATCCATTTCTTCCAAACCTTGATGTGCATTAACATAGTCCTTTGATTTGGCACGGACCGCTACAATTGTCCACAATATATTATCACAAACATTTTTTTTCAATGTGCATGACATCCATATTATTCCTTAGCATGTTTGGTTTCAAATCAGGTAGACTGTAAAAAATACTTTTCTTTTTACAATTGTTACGATGTTGTCTACATTCACAATGAATATTAGATAATGGATGAGCCACCAAATATTGAAATTCATATACTGTGTCGATGTTTTCTTCATCATTCTGTGATAACATTTAGACTCCTATCATGATGTTTGGTGCGGGGTTAAACTCCCCAGAGCATTCAGATGGAACTCTGTTCTTTCGGAAATTGTGTTGAGGGGGGAGAAACCTTTTATGAACCATGTATGACCATTTTTTGGAATTTTTAATCCATATAGATTTTTTTCTTTTATTGCAACAAGGTAAAAAATATTCTCCTTTCGTACTCCAGCCTGATAAACTTTCATATGTCAGGAAGTCATTGATTTACAACAATAAAGAAGCCTTCCATTTGAACATATAATTCATTTAACTATCATAATACATCACACCATCTCCCAAAAATTCAATCAACTAATCAATCAATGGATGAAGGTAATCATCAATCATATCCCTCAAACTTATAGGTCTATCAATAACAGTGGGATGTAATATAAATTTTTTCTTCATACAAATCCATGGAGGATGATTATAAAGAACAAACACCACCGACCATGTGTTATGAGTTGCACCAACCATGGACTTGAATGGATTGGAACCATATGTTTCAAACTCATATTATAAAATATTAACATCTTAAGGAAAGTTTTGGTGTATCATATCGAAATCCTTCCATGCATGAGAGTCTATCGGGTGGGTTAAAATATCACTTTCTTAATTTATTTCTACATTCCATCTCATTAAATTAGAAACATTAGATGACTTAAAAAACATTCCAACATCAAATTTAGGGGAATTTTTCTCATTTTCATTAGGGAAATAATTTTACCTTGTTTTGTAGTCTGAAATTGAGGAGTCTGATTTCCCCTGTTCTATTTCCACGTAGAAGAACCACAGACTGTGAAAATATCAAAATGGTCAGTTGTTTTCAAAACAACATACAGTTGTTTCCACAAGCGTTTATGGTATCATATGTAAAACCTATGTTCTATTTCAACATACGAGAATTGTAATATGACTTCGGAATCATAGTGTGGATAGGAAAAACTATTTTCTATAACACCAACAACATGTCGAACAATTTTTCTGACTACTGATTCAAAGGCATCAAATGCAATAACTCCCCAATAAATGACAATTTATTGAAAGTAGTAAGTCTTGGATATTATTCCATTTTTTCATAATAAATTACTTTATAAAACCTCATCGACTAACGATATGCACAATAGCATATATTAATCCCAACGGTCTCAATATTATTGACTTGAATTCCTTCAGGAGCCAACCCATGTAACATTTCAGTAAGCATCTAATGCATTAGATCATTCATCCTCACATCAACATCCATCAGAACTGCATCTGTATTTTGAAAATGAATATATTATTCACATTGATGAGTGAAAATATTATAATTTCTCAGAAATCCATTCATTAATAGGTTCTTATTCATGGTATCTCATGTGAATTGATATCTGTTTGCACATTTTATACATGGAAAACAAATTTAGTCAATTTGAAATCCTCTAGTGAACTCAATAAACTGCATAATTCCCTGGAAATAATTACCATACATTCGATTAGGAATATCAGTCCAACTCTTATCCATAATAATATCTGTATTACAAACATTATCACAAAACATCATATTACATGAATTTTTCATCTCAAATATATATAAAATAAATACTGACCAATTTCATATGGACCAATTATAAAATAAACAATTTATATCTCCAAATAAAAAAAAAGTGAATAGATAACAGAATGGATGTAAATACCCATGTCATTTCCACCGTGTTGGTATGATAAATCTAATGATTATTTTTTATTCATGAAAAAATACTAGGAATGAATTTTTTCATTCATTCTATATTGTAAAGAATTTTCAAAAAAGGAATATTATATCTATGGAAGAAAATTATTCAAACATCTCGTATAATAATTTTTCATGAAAACTATTTAATTTTTCAATGTAATTTGTTAATTTTTATCCAAAGGTAACTTTTTAGGTCATCCACAACACGCTAGACAACATTGAGCTATGAATTTTATGTTTGGTTATCAAATGTGTCTCCCGAAAGTGACCCATACTTATCATATTATCCTCCTATAAACATGATAATTTTGGTTCACTTTAATATATTTTCATTATAATATAGAATTGGAATGATCACGAGACATATATAATGACATTACATAACTCATTTTATAGGATGGGTGTTGGAGTCGATCAGTTAAGAAACAAAATATATTATATATTGGGTATAGTAAAAAATACAAAACCAGCATTAACAATAAGAAATATGTGGTCCACTAATATCATAATTAATTAATTTTGATACACTATAATCAAAATATATAATGAAACAAATGTTATTATATTATGGACATCGTGAATTTTTATTCGGTATAGTAAAAATACATTATATATTGATCATAGTAAAAATAGTACTCCCTCCCACATTCAAAATCTCTTTTCACCTTTAGATAGAATATGTAATTCTTATAAAAGGTGACTTCCCATTAAAATTTAATTCCCTAGATTGTGTATTATCAACTAAATAGCTTTACCACTTAATTATCTTCAATGAAATTTATTATAGAAAAAATAATACAAATATATTGTTTCAATTTATATACATTAATTTTATTATATTAAGGATGTATTTGTTTTTTTCATATATCATATCAAATATGAAAATTAAAATCCTCTTACCTATGTGTGGGATGAGTACCAACAATATTAGACTATGGAGGTGATATAGGTCGAAGTTGATGGATCTCACCAAAGTGACTGGTGCCAGAATATGGAAATCATTAATGATATAGTCAGATCCCATAGATATGTGACGGTTGGATTGCCTATAACTGTAGGGGATGAAGAATTTGGTGTACTCTGAAATCTTGTGGTGCTTCCCATGTTCGATCGATGATAGGCTATAACTATGGAGTCTAATACGTTTCAGAATATAGCGGGGATGGATGTAGGAAATGAGAATGTGGGATCAGTATGGGATATGAATGGTTCTCATAGATATGTGGATTTTTTTAGATTAATTGGATTCAACCCTTGACTTTGGTTTTTTGAAGGTTTATGTGGGTAATCATTGTAAAAATGATACTATTGTACTAGCTATGGTAGAAACTATGGCAATGAAAAAATCATGTAACTTTTGAAAGGAGATTCCTTAATTTGGTATTGTTATTATTGAATTTTAACTTCATAGAAGGTATTTTGGATATGTGATGTATTTTTATTCACAATTCATTGCGATGAGAGGAGGCATCACCTAGGAGATTTCCAAAAAAGGATGTTATTCTTGGATGATTTATTATTCAAAAGAACTCCTTAATTGTGAGACTTATTCTACCTGCTTGAGGAAAAATGTGGGAAACTAAAAATTTGGAATGGAATATTACTTCATCATGGGGTTATTCTGATTAGAGATTAATTTAAATGGAGCATGGTTTCATTCATATCAATTTATATTATAGTATATAATGCATAATGAATTTGTTATTTGATCATTTTTGTTAAAATGTTGTATGGTTTTAATTCATGAATGGTAATTTTGATTTTCATCATTTCTGATAAAAAATATAAGAGCTCATGTATGGATTAATGTTATTGGTCTGAACGGGAACTAATGGCATCGAAAGATTTTATTTGACAGTAGCTCTATCATGGGCATCATGTTCAATATAGATCAGTCTACATAGGTTTCAAAAAACTATCACTAATATGTAAAACTAGTAGAGTTATACATAATATGTTATCAGATTAATAATATAGTTTTATCTACATTGGATGATGAAATATGTCAAAAATTATAGTGCCAAACACTTCCTAATTTATTCATAAATTTCCATTTTATTAGTCTTCTAAATGATATTTGTCTAAATAATGTGGGTTTTTCATTTTTTTATTTAAAATTAAATACTGAGTATTCCATTAAGAAGAAACTGGGAAGGAAGAAATCATAGAATTATGTTGTCTCCATTGATACACTATAATCAAGATGATTGTTAGAAGTAGTAAGGGTCTGAATGTCCTTAGTGTAGAAAATATACCCTTGGTATCAATAAAGAAAAGGATAAACCATAACATAATCGATCCAATAAACAATGAAAAATAAAAAACATTGGTGGGTATATGAAGTCATATAGTAAAAACCCAAATACCCCCAATGTTTTAGGTCGATAAAAGTTTTGGAAATAAGAATATTGTGAAAAAATATTGATACATCACTCGGAATTCCTTCCCAATTATAACATTAAACACCACTCTCTACATCATATAACATATCATCAGGGAACATCCCTTATATATGAGACTTTGAAGTCATCACATGCATGGAGATACCCATGCAAGTTGGGAATATGAAAGTAGTAGGAAACAAAAAAATTTCCTTAACAAATGTGAAATGGTATAAGAGTTTATATTGTGATAATAAATAATGGACCATGAAATTAAACACACATACATGTTCAGAGTGGACATGTACAAAAAATTATTTGGATCTATGTTGCTAATGTAGTTATAAAAAAATTTCATGAACATAGTAAACCACATTGTCACGTCATGTATTCCAAAACATAAAAAGTTATGAGTATCAATTCAAACCATAGAAGGCCATCAAGACCCATCTCTCTCTTAGTTAATCCACAAGGCCATCAAATTTTTTCAATTCATTGGGCTTTCATATCCCAAAACTAAGTCTCAAATCATGTCCTCGAATACCATCAGGCCCCACAATCACCTCAAGGTTCAGATCACATAAGTCTACCATGACTATTTGTGAGGATAAAAAATAAAATATACCCCATCATTTATCTCAATCCAATATTCATGGTAAATAAATAATTATATCAAACTCCACCTTAAGGGCTATTGAGCCACACTGAGTACACCAGTAACATTGTTACCATGCATAGAACAACAGAATATAAAATATGGGATGTAAGTCACATTAGAACATGGATTATCAAATAAAGAAAAAACATCTAATATCAATAATAACGTACAATATCGAAACACATGTGGTCAAATTAAAACGTGGGTCTCATGGGCTATGCAAGAACATAGATGTGGTCAAACCTCGAACGGTTTCTCATTGGACACACACACACACACACAAAGAAATGTTATAAACTCATGAAGGTTGTAAATCAAATAACAAGACAACATAAAATAAATCCAGTCAACATATACATGGACTCACCATTGTATGTAACTTTTAACCTCTAGGATAGTGTAATGTCTTCTCATACACACACTTCCAACCAATTTTTTTTCCAAATTCTTCATTCACACCAACCCGTATTCACTTGAACATCCATTTCCACACATTCTATCCACACACAATATTAATATATTTTTCATGAAAGTGTAACTTTTTCTCTAAATTTACCAAAATTAAAACCCTAAAATGGAAAAAAGATCATACCAGATAGCACGAAAAATTCCAAAACGAGAGGAGCTAGAGGTGGTGCTGCGAGGGAGAGAAGTGGAAGTAGAGGGGATATATTGTTGGAGGTCATGTGACGAGGGAGGGGAAGAGAAGCAACAATTGAAGGGAGTCAGAGTAGGAGGTGGCGAGGTGGAGGTGGTGCAACATGGGAGGGGACATGATGTATGGTGTTGGAGGGGAAAGGTGACAGAATTAGAGAGGTCCCAAAGGTAGAGGCAGTGCGGTGTCTCTGGTGCATTGAGGGAGGGTACGGGCAACGGAAGCGGTGCGACGAGGGAGGGGACAAGTTGTTGTGGGGGGGGGGGGGGGGTCTGTGATTAGGGGAGTGGATAGGATGTAATTTTTTTAGATTCCTTGACACTCCCAAATATGGTCACCCATGTAGGGGGTCTCGAAAGCCTCCTTTTCATTGTGTGAGGTCATCCTCCTCTAAAACCGTCTACCCTTAGTAGAGAGGGATCCCACTACCCCAGCTGTTGGAATGGTCTGATTGGAAACTACTACCAATGTCGTGGGTGCTAAACCAACCAACCCAGATCGTACTAAGCTCGAACTGGGCACATGCTCTTAATATTTCTATGAAATCCAATGACAATGATCATTAGTCCCTGGCCGATGGGGAAAGGGAGAGGACCAGGATATCAGAAATTGAATAGCTGAGGCCTACATCCCTCTAGTTAAAACATTGAAGGCCCTGATGCTAGTGACCCTCCACTGACTACTTCCCACTTTGAAAAACACTATTGGATCCCCTCTTGTAGTATACCTCCCTACAATTTCATCCTCTGAACCATTTCAGCCTTCTTATAAACTTATAAAAATGTGTGTATAGAAAATTAAGTGAAGAAATACTAATGAGAAGGTCATAGTGCTTCCTCCAAGAATCTCACCGATGACACTTTATCTGGAAAGTGATATGGAGAATAGCACAGGAGATCCTTGAACTTGATTCCTAGTTCCCTCACTGATATAATCCCCTAGTAAAGGGAGTGCATCTTCTGCCTCTTCTCAGCCTTCAAAATCTAGGAAATAAATTATGCTCGTAACTCATGTCATCCTAGGAGATATCAGTCTCTTTCATCTACCCAAGGTAAATAATCCACCAATGACGTACCACACCCCAAATATGTCTCACTGCTAGAGGAACTTAGTACTCCCTCGGAGCACAAATCAAGGTAAAGGTTATTGTCATCTCCTCAAGCCATCACTCCATCTCTACATCTAAAAAACATACTTCTTAAATCCCTAGGGTATACCGATATAATGAACGATGTTTATTTTTCAAAAATTCATATTCCATTTATTGATCGGCCATCCGCTAATCAACCAAGTAATCCTGCTAGGCCCCAACTACTAGCACCACATGTGGGGGATGTCCAAAATCCATATCTAAAAATGTTAAAAATGAACTCAATGGTACATGTTGTATGAGTATTTCTTTTCAAAATTATTTTATCATTTTATTTTATTTATTTTACAAAAACACCCAAGAATGACAATAAAAAAGTCATTATGATGGATGTACATTTCTTAGGGTCTCTACATAGCAATTAGTGTGGCCTCACTTGGTCATTCCCTAGGCCCAGATTCCATTCATCAGATCTCAGGGGCCCAAAATTCCCATGTCCTAGCTAGTTTATGCATTATTATTTTATGCTCCATGATGTCCTAATACTATTTCCCTACCATCCTAGGAAATTCTCAATATTACTAACTCCGAACTCCATCCAATATCTCAATCATAACCTCAGATACCATTCTATCATGAACTACCTTCATCAAGATGTGGGTAGGGAGAAAAAATTTCCACTCCCTTCCTTCATCAAGATGAAGGAGAGATAATGACCCTCGAGTCCCGGCTTCATTTGTCCCTGGAGTGGCGACTAACACAAAGGTTATAGAATCTCACAAAAAATGTAAGTAATTACTATTTTAATAATAATAGGATCGTGAGATAAGATGAGATAAGTCACAAAAAACACCATGCATGTATATAAAGAAAAAAAATCCAACCCATGCATGATTTAAATGTACAATATGAATAATGTACAACCATCACACCAACAAAAGTTCCAATAGAAATATTCTATGGTGCATCACAACAACTATCCTGATGCCCAAGCTAGTAAATTCCAGCACAGTCCTCAATGTCCTCCTAGAAACATAAAAATATTATTATATTTTATGGAGGGAATACAAGTATACATAGTAAGGAAACCAAATCCCTTAATGTGAAAGTGGGATAGACATACAAATTACATCATGAAAATAGTACTAACGATCAACACCAACCAAGGAATGATAACCAACCTAGCCTTATCATGGAAAAATCCCCAGATAACGTAATTCCATTAATGTAATAATATAATTACATCGATGAATTGGGTACCCCACACCACTTTCCCACTAGTTATTTGTTCCACACTAATGGATAACATATTTATGCTACCCCTATTCCAAAAAGTTTTCCAACTAACACAACCTACCAACACCCACATGGGCCTCAAACCACACACAATTCCCGCCAAGAGACACCTTGGCCACTACCACACCACACATCCTACCTGCGAACACCTGGTCCACAACAACCATTCCTCTCACCTGAGGACACCTAGGAATCATCCAGACGAAACTTTTGAAAAAAAAAATCCTATCCTGAAAACACATGGTCTACACATACACAACAACACCTGCCTAAAGGATCACGGAGAATGGAAAACCTCAATATAGTACAACCTTCCGGGATAAAATCAATCCGTAAGAGCCCAGAAGATGGTGTGATGACGAATTTCATTAACCATAAATCGATCCTCCCACGTAAATGTTGGGAAAGATACCCTCCCATATGAAATGGGGGTGTTAAGAATGTGGTGCTAAAAAGGGTGGTGCTTTTATTGAAATCATAAGGAACAACAATTTATACATACAGGTAAGAAAGAACTAAACCCAATATATTGGTTTCAAACTAACATATAGCCCACACAGAAACACATTTACTGCTATTCCTATATTCACAACAACAAAAATGAACATAATAAATCATAATTCTAACCCTTTTTAATTTAACTACCTTCCATTCATTAATTATTTTCTTCACTTTAATTTATTCCACAATCAATAAATCTATAAAACTATGATTTTTTCACCCCATAAGTACCACCCCATACACAAATCCCACAGCAAGACCCCACATAAGGGAATCCCTAAAGCACAAAAATACCCTTCCCTATTCACATTAAAAACACCTATGTCAACCCCTGTTACCCACAACAGTGCCTCCCACAATAGCACCACATAACCCAAACAATACTGAAACCCAATAAAACAAAACACATAACCACACCTTCAAGAAGATAATATTCATATTTTTCCAATATGAATTATTTAATTTCACATTAAATAACATGGGTGATAATAGAATACGTTTGATCCAAGGGAATCCATTATTTTAACCTTTTTTATGTGATTGATCAATTTTAATGTCACATTCATTTATCGAAGCATCACCACAAAAAATACAGAACACCACTAGTGTGCATGAAAATACCACCAATGACCATGATTTTCAGAAGTCCTTACAACACATACAATTCAAAACAATGTTCATGGATAATAATTGAAACATCATACGTAACATCATATCTTCCATGATTTTAATTCATGACCCCTATTATATTTTTCTACTCATTTCCCTTCCCCTCATTTACTACTTTTTATGAAAAAAGATTCAAATTTTTTTCACAAATAAAAATTACTACACCCTGCATGATACACTAATAAAGAGAGGCAGAATAACATATATCAGAAAAAATAGGTGACCAAAACACCTATTTGCACCAAAATAGGGGGACAAGTGACAAGTAAGATGAACTAATTAGGCACTCAATTTATGTCTACAAAATAACACATGACCCCATGAGGTGGGAGATCTCATGGATCAGAAAAATAAATGATATAAGAGGACTATCACTTTAAAAAAAGTCATATCCTATATCAAAGGAACAAAAATGGTTTCAAAATTTATTATCATGGGATATTGGTCAAGATCCCATGGTTTGAATATATCAAATACCCAAGAGAATTAAGTTATTATTGATATACTTAAAATCCTTATAAATTCCATTAAAACACATAAACAGGGATTTAAACACAATTTATTTCAAATAAAATGTTACGAGGGTGAAACTATAAAAACTGGGAGAAATTTGGAAAAGTGTGAGCCACCATTTGGTGTTCCACCATTTCAATGTGCCTCTATTTCGGGGTCCCATAATCATGGTTCCACCATTCAGGTGCCACCATTATAGTGCCAATATTTTGGTGTGCCACCATCATAATGTCATTGTTTCAGTGCTCCACCTTTTGTTTGTTCTTCTATAATGGTTCCACCAATATGGTGCCAATATATTGGTGTGCCACTATTTTAGTGAAGCCATTTGGTTAAACTATATTTTTGGAAAACACCTAAAACAACCCACTATGAAACCCATGAACACCACAATCATAAGATTTTCACAAAGGATTTTCCATGGGAAATCCATGTCATTACATAAGACTATTGTGGGTAAGGATGTGTAGTTGGAATTCCACTATGTCTTATCCATAATATTATGATTTAATTTGGGGAGTTTGTAGAAACCTGAGTGTTCATGGGTTTTGAAATTTGAGCATATTTTTGGATTTTTTCATTTGGGTATTTTTAAGAGGTCAAATAGTTATTTTTCCATAGAATATGATCTCAAATAATTTTTTGAAAAATATTTTGGTCTCATAATATGGTGTTTTTCCTAAAAATAGATTTTGGTTGAACTATGATATGTACGAGTTATGGAATAATTTTTAACATTTAAATAATTAAATATTAAATTATTTGGGCAGATTTGGGTGAAAAACAAATTTTTAATGGAGTAGAGGATTATGATTATGGCTATATAGTTGATTATATAATAGGGGATTTTCCTTAATTGAGGTATTATTTTACTTTGGTTTCTAAAAATCATGATATGCATTGAATGGGAAATTAATTAATTAATTAATTTAATTAGATAAAACATCCAACTCACAATTTTGTTTCTTCACACACATGGAATAAAAAGAAGAAGGGATGAAACATATATGAAAAGGAAAAATTGTGAGGGTAGGGGGAGAAGATACTTCTATACATCATCCATTGTATATATCGAGACTGTATCAAGGTGTAGTGGAATTTGCCAGTGGATTTTCACACAGAGATTTCGTCGTTATTCCATGATTTAGGTATATTTATGTTTTTTTATTAATCATCTTATATTAATTTTATCATCTTTTATAGACCTTTTTTGTGTGATAAATACCCCATGGGTTTTTATCTACATAATGAAATAAAAAAATAGGGGTGTTTGGAGGTTTTTAGAAGTTTCCCATTTTGAAATCCCAACTATATGACCTGTCTTTTTAAAAACACAGTCATGTGTTCTTCCCTTTCAAGGATGGAAATTTTTTTGGAAGTACAAATCATCTAGATAATGTACAAGACATTTAGTAGTATATGTATATGTTCCTTTCCATCTGAGAGAGTTTTTTGGAAGATGGTATTTGAAATGTACACACCATGTACTATAGGAACACACCGTGTAGTCGAACAAGGCCTTATGTCCATGTACATGGGTAGAAACCCCATGTGAGGGTACATAGTCGTGTAATAGTATATTGGGAGACCGCACATATGACCTTGAAATATAGTAGTACATAGGAATACCCCATGTAACATCCTTGACTTGAAATCCACTAAATCTATGCCCCGTGATAGGTCACGACATAACCTTAACTATGATGCCTCATATGCCAGAGGCTTTTGACTAGTAATTATTATTAAATAGGTTGTGTGGGGAGACTGTACCCTCTTTTCAAGATTAATCCACAAAAAATTACAAAATAAATAAATTAAATAATAAAAAATAATCCAAAAACATGCATTACCAAGAATTTCACCTAACAAGGTAAAACCCATGAAAAATCATTAATATTTCATGTGTAGACAACACTGCCAAAAGTGAAGGAAATCAAAAATAAAGACAAATATACAAATCTTCACAATGGTTCTGGACTGCAGGTCCAGATCCTCACACATGCACATCCCATGCCATACTCAACTCCCAAGCATAGGGCCTTTAAATCTTTCCTAATTTTCAACCACGAAATCTACTCTAGTAGCCAACGACGACCTGAGAAGGGTGTGAGTAAAACTCAATAGGACAGAAAAAATGATGTCTAAAATATCTACTATAAATAGAGAGTTAATTACCGTACTAAATAAATGGAAAGGTAAAAAAATTATTCCACTAGTTAACATTATTCACTTATATCATTTTAGTTACTCGATCAATTTTGATCACTTGTTCAATGGGTTAAGAATTACATCATTTACACTATAGCATAATCTAGTCAATTACTAAACAAAATGGATGATGTCAAAATCCCAATCTCAAATGGGTTAACAATTTAAAAAACAATTACATCACCTTACCTTGGAGTCGTAGTCCGGATAGTATCATCCAATGAAATAGTAAAGGGCATATAGCCTCAGTTTGACTCCATATACCATGAATTATATGGGTGGGGTTTAAAGACTCAATCAATCCCACACCATGGGTGTAAAACCTAAAATATATAAGCCACTTACCAACAGGCCTTGTTGACATGATTATTTATTCATTTACCAGATATACATTTTCACAAACCACAAAATCAATAAAAATGACATTCACATCTCAAATTTATTCAACATGTGAATTAAAATCAATTCTTAACCCATTAGCATATTTACCAATTTCATTTCATAGCCTATTTAACCTATTAACTATTTTCACTCCTTAAACCCTTATGTATATTCAATAATTCCCATAAATTACCCCATATTCATCAATTCACATACATTATCCAATTTAACACAATTTTCAATTCACAAGTATTTACTGATTTAACATGTTCATAATTTTACATATATTAACCTGAATATACAATTAAAGTACAATTCAGATGTCACTTAGAAAATATCACTTTATTTCATACAACCCATTTCATATTAATAATGGAAATCCCTTGTTCCATTATCAATGTTTAGTGAAAAAGATCAATTAATTCCTCTATAAAATCCAATTTAAATTGTAAAAATATTTATCATCGGATCAACTTCATATCAAAACAATTTCATGATTAAAATTTCAATTTTCTATGTTTAGGAATATTTTCAAAACCCTTGGTTAGCCCTAAATTGGTCAAATCAACCACAATGCATCTGACAGGAATCATGAAGGGTCCAATTCATATTTTACCCAATAGTTTTTACAAATATTTCGAAACCAATAAAATAGACAATGAGATGAACTATAAAAAAATTTATTGTCCTCAAATAATCTTCAAGAATATGGGATATAACATACATTCAACCTACTGTGAATCTATAGATGAATAGTCTCTTATCATTAGCCTTATATCCGAATTTGTGCTTTTGAATCCCTAAAACCATATTTTTGAGTTGTTCTTTGGTTTAGTATTCAAAGGTTTATTGAATATAGATCTAATTCTAAGGCTATGTTAGAATTAATCTATGTATTATAGGTATGTGTTCTATATGTTATATCCCATATTCTTGATGTTTATTCTAGATGACCATTTTTTTTCCCTCTAATTGTGAATTTGATTCCTTAAAAATATTTGGTTAAATGGTTGGCTAAAAGATTGATTTAACCCTTCAAGATCCCTATTATAGGTTTTTTGGATTATCTTACTAATTTATGGCCACCCATGGGGTGTTACAATATTCCCAAACATTGAAAATTTCAATGTTATCCTGGAATTATTGTGTAAGGACGTAGTTCCCATGATAAATATTTTGACTTGTTAGTTTTGA
This sequence comes from Viscum album, assembly GCA_963277665.1. Lineage (NCBI taxonomy): Eukaryota > Viridiplantae > Streptophyta > Magnoliopsida > Santalales > Viscaceae > Viscum > Viscum album. The sequence goes on from OY728151.1 coordinate 2,092,944,857, forward strand.
TTACAAAGTGTAATTAATTGATAGTAGTTTATAATCATTTATAATGGCACATGGGATTGATTTTATTAATATTATATGTGTTGGATCTATTAAAGTGTTTGTGATTATTGAATTGTGAACAAAAATTTAAATGTATATGTGGGATAATGATTATGAAATGGAGGACATGTTAAATGGTTAAATTCATGTGAATTGATAAGTGTTTTAAATGGGTTAATGTATTAGAATTTATAAATATGGGATAATGTATGAGAATTTGGAATATACTTAATGGTATAAGGAATGAGAGTAGTAAATTTATTAAATCAGATATGAAACATAATTTTTAAATGTTATAATGGGTGAAGGATTGATGATAATTCACATGTTGAATAATTATGACATGTGAATTTAATGATTATTTTTTTGGGTTTTGAATATTGTATATGTTTTAAATGGAGAACTAATCATGGGAACATGGATTTGTGTTATGTGGGGTATTTACATGATGTTATATTCTCACAAGTCATGTTTCATTGAGGGTATGAACCCCACCTCTAGAATAAACATGTAAGGGAGTCGTGCAGAGGCTCTATGCCCCTTAGAGTAACATTCGATGAGACTACATTGACTAAAGCTATGAGGTAAGTGTGATGTAATTTTTTGGGAAAACATTATACCTATTGAGAGAGGTATTTTGACATATTCCAATACACATAATAATTTTTTGGCATAAGATGTATTGTAAATGACACAATTCCTAACCAATGGAATAAGTAATCAAAATGTATTGAGAAACTAAAATTATTTAAGTGAATATTGATAACCAGTGTAACCTGAATTACCATCTGTTTTCCTTAATATTTTTTTAAATTCATGTATTATCTAATTATACTACATTTTATTCATTCAACATTGGTGGAAGCCTATTGACATGTACTAAGACCTTACACAGGCTGCCATTGGGCACCCAAGAAGATTTCAGGGTTGATGATCAGGAAAAGGTTAAAGGCCCGACTATATAGAGTTATTCTAGGATTATTATGTTCATGGATGATGAAATAGAAATCTAGTTAGCACCCATTAGGGGTATTTGGTTGTTTGTCATTATTTTGTGTTCTATTCACTTCTGGCACTATTATCATGACATGTCTATTTATTATTTTGTTGTGGATTGTACCTTATTTTCAAATATGGATGGCAATGAATATTTATTGTTTATTTATTATTATTTTCATTATTTCTTAAGAAATATATTGTGGATTACTCACGTAAAGAGTGTATATTATCCCCAAATGGCAACAAGACTCTTGATTCGTGTAGGAAACAACTTGCATAATGGGAGGTACACATAATGTCATGGGGTAAACTGCAACATGGTACATGTTTAATGGATTCTAGGTTGGGTATGTTACACCCCCTATATGGTCTGGCTATGTAATAGTACATATGATGAACCCATTTTATTCTATTTCAATTTAAAACAACATGGGCTCAGGCAAATTTGAGAGTACACACAATGTACTAGGATGTATATTCTATAAACATTTTCTAGCACAGATGTTATGGCTATTTTATGCCATGGATATTTTAATAGGACATGGTAATTTTCTATTCTAGGTATATCAAAATGGAGGAACACTTTTTCTATTTATAGGTCTTATAAGAGGAGTTTTTGGGTGATTAAGTTAATTTAATGATGTTTTTATTCATGAAAGAAAGTTCTAATATCTATTAAGAGTTAGACATTGGATGATACTCAAGTGATGTTCAAGAGAATATTTTGGATATCTATCTTGGGTTTTAGAATTTTTTGTTGGGTATAATATTATCATTGGCTAGTGGGACCAATATATGACATGATTTTATGGAGGAAGTGGGTGTTTGGACCAACATATTTTTTCATATAATGGGTATGGTGAAAAGGATCTTTATCTAATGAGTTTTATAGGTGTTGAGGAATGTGAGGGAGTTAGTTAATATGGTAAGGGTTTTGGTACGTGTGAACCATGAGTGATGAGAATTTACAGGAGAGTTTGGTTTTGACCAAAAATGGGATATGAGGTCTCTTATTTTATTCTACCCCAATGGATTCCATGATGGATTCCACTGATTTAGTGTGAGTTATAAGGATCCATATGGGGATAACTGTATTTGAGTGTTGATTTAGGGTTATATCTAAGTGCCTGAAATCTTGGGAGGCCCTGAGTGGGTGTCTTTTTTTGGATATTAATATTTTTTGGTGTCCCTGTGGGACCCAATGTGATGTGTGATCTATTAGGGATGAGATTTGGGAGATATTTAAAGTGTTTTGACCATCCAATATACGTTTCCTTGTTGGTTGAGGTTTATGGTTTGGTTATGCATAGGGAAACTATGAAATGTATGAGTTTACATGGGTGGAGCGTTGGTTATAGAGATGGGTTGTTGGGTTGAGAGTGTGGAGTGGATCACCCATAGATATGGTTTTTATTGTCTAATGTGATTCACCAAATTTGAGGATGCGTTAGTGGGATGTGACACTTTATGCCCTTATGATTTGTGTTGGGATGAGATTTTCTATAATTGTAAGGAAGGATTTTATTGGTTTGAGTACTGTACAGAGGCTTGAGGCATGTTTTTTTGTTTGTTGGACTAGATGTTCAACATAATTGTTTTATATGTGGGACATATACACCATGAATGTATAGTATGCTTTATGGAATATGTGTCAAACTGATTCCCAAGGTACCACTATTTTTAATTATGGTCTGTTGGTCAGGGTTGACCAAGATGTGTTTAATCCTGGTGGGATTCATGGACTGATGGTACTTGTTTTCTGACCTGTGACTAATGGTTTTGGGATTTTTGATTGATACTCTACCGCTAGGTGCACCATTGTTTTTTAGGGAAGGACTAATGCCCCTAAACCCAAGGCTATTGACATGGAGTTAGGTATCATTGTTTAGATGGCCAAATAGTTAATTCCAAACCCCAATTGGATTCCTGGGATGATGCTCCATGTTTTACAACTTGTGACCTAATGGTTTGTATGGTTAGACCAGGTAGGATTCATGGATTGATCGTATGTACTGTAAATATTATGGTCTAGTGTTTGGGACAAACAGATATGGAATACTGGGTCCCGGTTGGATATTTGGATGGATTATTCTTGTATTTAAGCCTGTGACCTTGGAAAATATGGTTGGTTCGGTATGATATATTTTTCTAAATCCAGGTTGGATACTTGGAATTATTCTCCATGTATCATGACCATTAACCCATATGGTATATTTTTCAGATGTCTGGTATGAGCCAATGAATGTACAATTGACCGTGATGATGGAAAAAATGATCAATCATGGGGTTTTCAATTATTTTTATAGCCATTATGCTCAGGCTTTGGTGAACATATTTCTTGAGAATTCACCAGTAGCAGTAGGTCATATGTTCACCATTAGGGGTTCCCTTCTTGGATTTATGTTTCACCCCCTATATATGCACCTCGATGTGTGTGAAGACCTCATGTACATTTTTAGGACGAGAATAGATACACGATGGATAGGGTAGAGTCCTAATATTTAATGGTTGGGTAGGATTCTCTTGTGGAGTCTGATGTTTGTGTTGTAGGTGCTCGACATGGTACTAGAGAATAGGTCTATGACATGGGTCCTTGTTTGAATATGGTCCCCATGTATTTATTTTTCAGTGTTAATTTTTTATATGTGATCATCCTAGTGGGAGATCAATGTTGTATGTATGGCATGGCTGTTATGAAATTTAATATATTTCATTTTATTGAAGAATTATTCTATTTTAGTTTAATTATACATTCTACATAATTTTATGTTCATGATATGTGGTTATTTAATATACTTGTGCACTCTAATATGGGGGTATATTCACCTAAAAACTCTACTATAGACCCCCATTGTTAGTTGGAAGCCTCTGGCATACAAGGATGCGTGATTTAGGTCTTTTGGTGAAATAGATGTGGAATCAGTTTAGTGGAACCTGATCTAGGATGTTATTGGTAGAATTTATTGTAAATCAAGGGGAGAAAAAAAATTAATAGAAAAAGGTTGTTACAAAATATTTATACATAGATCACAACATTGTGGTTATTATGTATTAATATTGAATATGAAAATGTTCCAAGACAAACCCGACCTAATCTATTTTATTATTCATTTTTATAATAAACTATGAAACATGTGATAAATCCATGTAGTGCTTAATTCTTGGCCCTTGTTTTTTAATTGAGAAATTAATTTAAGGTGCATAAACCGAACAACTATATAAAACATACATTTTATGAGCTATTATTCTAGGGGAACTCCATAATAGCTAGGGGATAGTTATTAGTGTCATGGTTTTTGATGTATACTTAGGTAATGTTCTACCCAGTAGTTTATAAACTCTTTTCATGGTCAGATTCAACTACAAAATTATCATGTCCCATCCATGTGTCAGTTATCCCAAAAAATATAACCAAAAACAAGAAATTGAATGATAAAAATAAAATTGTAATACTCTATATGGATTCATAATTTTAACATAACATTTAATACAATATAGATAAAATAACTCAAATTAAATCCAAAAACTAATTGGGGTATAATGAAAATACTGTTGAAGTCGAAAAAATGTGATGAGCCGAAATAGACCTCGCATTATTTTATTTATTTATTATTAATAATGAATGGATATAGGGAAAACATGGGTAATGTAGGGTCCTAAATGGCCTAAAATGGTATAGCACGATAGAATCCCCTCTAACATTATTAACCCCCTTAGGCTTCAAAAATATTAAATTTGAGTACATATCAATGGAGTCGTGGTGAGCTCAAGATTAATGATTGTCCACAACTTTATTACCCTCACTCAAAATGTGAACCCCTATTATATTGTTGTTTAGAATACATCTTCATTTTATAATGGTGTAGGATATCAACCCTATGATAGAACCTATTTAATGTAAACCTTTGTGCATTATCATGGAGTAAGTTTCCACTTAAGTGATATCAATTATCCCCTGGAAGCATAAAACTATTCTTGTGAGCATAGCCTTGGATTCCACCTCTAGAGAGGAATCACGAACAAGGTTGGTTGTAAACACCAAGATGAGAAATCTCATCTAACCATGGACAACCCCTCCTCCTCTCATGACTCTTGAGTATCAAGAACCATGCGTGTTAAGTGTCCATCCCATGGATGGTGGTTTCCATTATACCCATTGAGACGTTAATATGTATTTATAGGTATGATCCACATGAGAATGATGTTGAAGTAATTAAAGGGAAGGCTTATCAAACCATTTGTTGATTAGTATGACCCTATCGTTGAATAGATTTCACGTATTGTAGTGACAAACTTTCTTGTTGTTTGGATACACTCATTTTTCTCTATCTTCTTTACATTCCAAATACACTAGCATCTAGAATTTAACACAATGTTGCGAGCCATTTTCCTGAGGCCATTTTTACCAAAACCATTGAACCGACGGTCTAGGAATGGGACATCAGACAGGTTTTGGGTAGATGAAGAAATAAACTTATTGAATATGCTCCAGACATCTCACACCCAATTGCCTTAAAAAATAGATGATCCACACTATCATCATGATGGTTTCTAAAATAGAAACAATCAGAAACAGTTTTGATAGAACATCATTTTTTGTTATAGTCTATAGGGATTACACATTTTTTTATTCTCCATGTGAGGAGGTTTTATTTATTTCACGTTCTTTTGGACCATAGTGCTTTATTCCTTCTCTCGGAGTGATCATGTGTTATATAAATATGTCAGAAGTCCATTGTGATGAAGGCCCCATAATTGGTAGTGGTGAACAAAAGACTATGTGATTTTTTAGATAATTTCAATGAGATAGAATATGTCATGCTGGTCTTTGAAAGAACATATTTGGTTAGAGGGAATATGTCTTCAATCTGGTCCATGATATACCCCATCCTCCAAGTTCCCTATCCTCTCACCCATTGGATAGTTGTAAGTGGTGACATATCCCTTTGGCACTAGAAATTGATAGGATAATAAAAAGTCCACATAAGTTCATATATATATAACACCCTAAAATTTTATAATAATAAAATTAAATTCAATATCAAATGTGACATGAAATAGAAAGCATAAATAACCCACCAAATTCTATTCATTAAATTTTATCTCTTTGATATTTTTTGGAACCCTTAAACCTGATTCTAAATAAACCTTATATATTATATCATTATAAATATGATGTTAATTTATCTTCTAGTTAATATTAATAACTAAAATACGAAAATTATGGTTATTTATTGATTATAAATAAGATAAGAATTATTTAAAAGAAAAATATTTGTTTTCTGAAAAAAAAAATTATCTAATGGAAAGGTTAGTCGTGCATTATCTCAATAATTCAAAATAAATTTGTAATAATTGAGATATTTAATTTTCAAAAATTTGAATAATTTTTAAATTAGAATATAAAATTACCTTATACTGAACTTTTAGAATTTAGTTGAAAATTTTAATTTTATAATGTATAAGGAAGAATACTAAATTTTAAAAGAAAATTTTATTATTATTTATATAATTTAAAATGATAAATGATATTTTAAAATTTTTTTAAAGGAAAAATCAGTTAAATTTTATAGAAATTAATAAAACATATGTAATTTAGATAATTTTAATGTTGAATTTTTATATAAAAACATAGTATACTTTTGAATATTTTCTCATTAAAATCATGCATTCCCCTCACGTCTACAGGATTAATCCTAAATAAATTGTTTCCACTTATGTGAATAGAATTTTGAAAAATTGTTTGCATATTTTTAATATCGATAATTTAAATTGTATAATAATTTCAACATTATATTTTAACCAAATGAATAGTGAAATTTGATAAAATTAATAACCGCGATTAAGGTAAAAATAGATTTACCTGGAGGGTTTAACTAAGAAGATAGGGAATAAAATTGACCTAGGAACTTTTGTAACACCAATTGGATAGAAATATTCAGAAAATATCACCTATATGATTAAAATTATCTCATTTTCATATTTTTTGGCATGATAAAAATGTTTTAATGGTTGATTATTTTCAAAAAACATTACTACTGTTCCACTAACGTCACTTATAAAATGGCATCCCCTATCTTATATTCATCACACAAAAAAACGATTTTTGTTATAAAAATACCAGAGAAAATAAATCCTTCGAATATTTACTCCCATCATATGAAACATTTTTTATGAAATTCAACCTACAATGGGTTTGGTGAAAACATAAGTAGTATACCTGAAGAAGAGGCGACCTTCTCCAACAAGAATTTTTATCTTATTTATTTCTCCACATAATACTATTATTATTAAACCAAAATGAAAAAATAAAATTTATATAGTAAATATAATTGGATATTGTTAGGTTAAATTCGTTACCTACAACCTTCCCCACTTCCATCAAATTTGTAATGAAATCCAAATTTGTGTGTACAATGAACTACCGCCTCATGAACTGATGAGATTCATTATTTCACTACCACCTATAAAAGTTGGGAATGATATTGGATCTAAAGTGTATATATATATATATATGAAATTTATAAAAAAGATATAAAAATTTCATTATATCATATATACCATTTTACATTCCTTTCTATAGGGTATACGATAACATCACCCATGTGTACAACATATTACTATCATGCGAAGCTATGTGGTTCATTTATCACTAATTATTATAATAGAAGGTAATAAAGATATATATAATTAATATATTTGATATAAATTAAATAAATATTATATTAATTACATATTAATCATTCTAAAATTAAAATATATCATTTTTTATCTTTCATTGAAATTTGATAACGACCCTTGTGTATGTGTAGACTATCAGATTCATATGTCAGTGATAATATATATTCATCCACCCACCATAATGATTATGTATATAAGTGTATTTAAATATATAATATTTTATTTATGATATTAATATAACTCTTTGAATACATATTATTACATGCCACCTTCGACGATGATCATTGAAAAATGGAAATGTTATTATTGCGTACGTACGGTCTACTTTGTCCATGATCACAACATACTTCATTTTACCACTACTTCATTCATGATTGGTATTAAAAGTATAATTTTTATATAACTATGATAATTATGAAATTTTTATTATTATTCATGTTATAGAAATATATAATATGAGTAAGAACAAGCTATTTCATGGAAAAACATGCATGAGAAAACAAGGAAATTAGCACCCAGACTAATGAAAATTATCAATGATTATTTGAAAATATGTGATAAAATGTTAAAAAAGGATCATATATTAGATTTAAAATATTAATGTGGTTTGAAAATATGTTAATAACAATTTTAAAACAACTATAAAAGTTATTAAATCATGGTTAACCCGAAGGAAGTGTGGGGTAAGAGATTTAATCTCAATTTCATTTCATTAAGGCATATTTTAATGTTATGAACCTAAATTATTTTACATGTTATAGTGACACTTTGGCAGGATATATCATGATTCATTGAAAATTCAAGTTATTTTTGGTTTTTATTTGAATTGATTAATCCACTGGGTTTTGACTATAAAATTACAAAGTTGTAAGGATTTTCATAACTCAATTTCTTTTCATTAGTTTATATTACTTATGTGTAGTATTTGATATTACATTATTATGTTTAATTTTACATGTGATTATATAATTTTTTATATAAAATAATTTTATGTTTATTTAAAATTTATACAATTGATTATTTTATTTATTAATTCTCACTTAATCTTCTTGATAATTGTAATAGTTAATTTCAAAATCCCATTCCATTAAAAAATGTATTCCTAAATTTCTATTGAATGATTTTATTTGATAAATTTTAAATAGAAAATTTAATTTTCTAAACCTATGGTTATTCTTGTTATTTTCAATTAATTTTAGCTTTTATACAATCTTTGGTGCTTAAATTAATTGAAAAAAATTTATTTAAATAATCTAACTCCATTTCTCCCATAAGGCATGAAACTATTTTCTTACAAAACTATATTTTATAGATATGTTTTCATACCTATTTTCAACCATTTAAAAATAATTTTTTAAATATATATTAAATAATATATTTTACTTTTAATTTTTTTATATAATATTTATTAAACTTTTAGTGAAATTCCAATTTTTTCATTTATTAAAATTGTGAAAGGAATCCTTCTTTTAATGAATAAAGAATGAATAGAACATCAATCCATCTTGAATACTGAATTTTTTTAAATATTATTTTATAATTTTAAAGTATTTTTTTCAATTAAAATATTTATTAATTTTTTTGGTGAAATTTTATTTTTAAAAGGTTTTCGTTAAATTGAAAAACTTATTTTCCTCAAAAATATTTTTAAAGATTAATTTTTGGTATATCTATTCATATATATGCAAAAAACCCTTTATTATAAATCCAATGGGTATATGATATATTAAAACTATATTAGTATTCCTATTAAGGGTATAATATCATTTTGACCAACATAATTATTATAATTCACATCATTGTTTCATTTTCTTAATCATTAGATTCTCATTAAATTGTTCACCTTCCATTGGACTTTGGGCATTACATTTTCCCTAAATATCATTATCATTTATCACAAATATTTTTATTTCTTTAAAAACATATCATTTATACATATGATTTTCTAAATTGAAATTCATTTTCCTATATGGGGAAATATTGAAAAATATTTATTCATTACACAATACTTATATTTGATGATATGGGCTAAATGGTATGAATTTAATTAATTATTTGATATATAGGGAATTATTTTGACATATTAGTAAAGGGTGAGTCTTAGTTATAAACAGAACATGGGTGAATTAGAAGCTTCATGGGATGAATCAATTAGAGAACCTTATTTAAATTGGTTTCTACAAATCATTTTTTAACTGTCTTGAAGATAAAACTTTATAGTAGTGGTATCACGAGACTAGGAGACATGAAAACTTATAATAAAGTATCATCTTCATTTTGAAATTTTTTATCATTTCCCATGATATTTTCACAATGACATTATATCTCGATTTATTTTATTCTCATTTTATTGATAAAATGGAATGTAATTTTTGATATTTACATTTACATGTTGATCATGCCTTATCCAGTAATTATAGTCCTGTTATAGATTAAAAGAAATATGTTTCTAGTTATTTACCGTTACATCTCGATAACACTTATCAAATTCTTTAAATGACATGTTTTTTAGTTATTTACCTTTTCATGTTGATTGTTATCATTAATTCATAATATAATCCAATGTACCTAACCATTAGTGGGAGTTTGATCTCACCCTAAATTTTTTTCCTTTAACAAGATTCCATGAATGTGTACTATTAATTATTTGAGAGTATATTATATAGGCAATAATTAAATACTAAAAAATGTCATTTTTTAATATTTTTATTAAAATATAAAATTGGAATCATGTATGTATTTATTTTACCATGAAATAAAAATTAATAAGTGATATGGTATGTGATTTATTATATACTATGACAATGTGTTAATGTAAGATCTAGTACTGGGCTACTCAGTGTGGGGACATTATAGTTGGTATAATTGGAAGTTCAGTAGAAACCATGGGATCTATATTTTGTGGTACATGGATTATGGAACAAAACCATATGATATACATTAATTATATTATAAAATATCATCCTCATGTTTTGGTAATGAAGAAATTATTTTGGTTTTTGTAAAAATATATCACATTATGGTGACAAATTGTGGACTTGGTTTTGGAATAGTGGTACTTAGGGGTAATAACATCATAAATATAACATTGGGAAGGGCCCAATCGTCACTTAGTTCACAAAAAAAGTCCTTACTCTGCACCAAGATTGACATTACAAGGGAGATAATATTCAGATATTTCACATTATAATTAGAAACCATAATGAATGATTTGAATAAATCAGTATAATGATTGTCTTAGGTTGACCCCTAGTCTATCGAAGGCCCTATGTTGAAATAATACAGATGAATTATTTCTATACGGTCGTTAAAGAATATAATTGAAGAAGTAATTTACTAATTGAATTTTGGTTGTAAGATTCATGATATTTCTATGTATTGTATAAAATTATTGAAGCATATATGTATCAATTAACTTAAGTGTTCTGGATATCATCATCAGTTTAGGATTTTCGGGATGATCATAATTATAATGTCATAAACATTGATTTTTTTGGACTTATGTGATTGGAGTATACCATGATTAAGGAAATTTTTGGGAAATTTATTTAATTATTGTGTTACACTAGAGATGATAGTTGATTTTTTATGAAAATACATTTTATAGACATAATTTTAAAAGTATTTATTTCTTTTATTGTTAATATTATCATTAATTATATTATGATAATGGAAATATAATATTATTATTCTTTGTGGGAATAATCTATTACTGAATACAACAGAAAAATGGTTACTTAATAATAATTTTTATTTAAATGATTCCCATAATATGTTTTGGGAGAATTATTGGAATTATATAAGTATATATCAAAAAGAGACAACATGATTCTCGAGTTATGGATTGACTTGTTTGGAAAGGATGGAGTTCTTGAACACTTGACAGAAGAATGGAAAGGGATTAACACCTTCCTATGGCCCACATGATGCACTGGATAATATTTCATTATATTTAATCAAATTATTATAAAATTAAATATTAATGATGAACCTGTTTTGTTAATTTTTGTTTTAGAGAATAATTTATTACATTGGATAACATGTGATAACTATATTCGTATTTAGAAAATTGTTAGAGACAAACATAGAGTTATATCACACATTTATGGATCAAATAAACCGAATAGGTTAATTTTGGTTCATCAAGATCGAAAAAAATCATTTGTGGATATATATTTCCTATAGTTAGAGATGAATTTGAAATTGATCAAAGCTCAATAAAAGGTTGAAATTATGATTATGAATTATAAATGTATCAGGTAAATGTATTTACTTATATTCATATATAATATAAGAATTAAAAATATTTATAAAAATGATCATACAAAAAGATAATCCTATAAACATCATACATAATGAATCAAATAGTCCATTAAATCATCCTTGATTTATGATTTTCCCCCTTAATGTTCCACTAATCATTTACTTTCTAGTGATGTTTTACATCTATGAATCTATATAATTATTAAATATTTTCTTCCATGTCCATGTATTCACATTCTATCATGGTTCTCTTACATTGAAACCCAATTATGTGTTATTCTATATAACATTTTTACATTTCATTCTCTCTTATTAAGGGGATATTTTATGAACTCTTTTTTGTGGGTTTTGAATAAATGATTTTTCAAATCTAAAAAAACATGATTACCAATATCATTTATAAATTGTGAGGACACAATTTTTTTAATGGAGGTATAATGTAACTCCCATAAATGTTAAAATAAGAAAATTATTTTTGATATTATACATGACATGCAACAACGATATTAATTAACCCATAAATTTTATATCTTGTGTAACATGAAAATCTAAGTCTAAATTAATATTAATATAAGATAATATTACAACCTATCCATTATGTTTTCGGGTATGAATGGTATTAAATACAATATTAAAAATCATGTTTATATATTTATTATAAAAAAATATAATTCATTTAAAATAAAAATATATATTTTCTTAAAAAATATATTTTTTTTCTAAAGGACGATTGAGTCACTCTTTCGGCACAAAATTTAAAATTTTTTTAAAAAAATATTATAAAATTTAAATGAAAAAATAAAATTACTTTTATCACATATGATTATCACAATTATCTTCTTGTAAATGTTTTTTATTTTTTGAAAAGAATCATTTTTTATTTTCAAAAATAAATATTCATTTAATTAAATTAAAATGTTATATGTTATTTTTATTTTGTTTTATGTTATATTTAGTTAAACATTATATCAGTTAATCCAATCTCTATAATTAGGATAATTTTTATATTTAATTTTTATATAAAAACATTGAATACTATGGAACATTGTTTCTTTAAAAACATTCTTTCTCGTCACATCTACAAGATTAATGTTAAATTAAAAATTTCTTTGTTTCTTAATGGAATTTAAAAATATGTATTCCATAATTGGAATAATAAAAATATATATTTTATAATTCGTTAATCTTGGTTTTTTATCAAAATGAATGATGAAAACATAAAAATTTAAACACTTTGTTTATGGTAAAAATGGATTTGTCGTGGGATATACTAAGGGTATAAGGGTTTAAAATAACCTAAAAAATTACCAACACACATTATAAGGCCACAAATCTACCTTATATACAATATTTTCAAGAATTTCTTATATTATAGGATTGTGTTATTTTGAAATGTGGGTATTATTGAATATTTTTAATCAACATGTGTTTCACTCACATAACATATAAAAGGAAACAACATACCTTCTATTGTTAACACCTTCACACAATTTTATTTTGGATATGACCAAACCAATTTATTTACATCATATCATACTACATGCCTTATATTGTGTAGAAATCCATCCTAGGAAGAATTTGGTGAAAACATAAGAAGGATACTCAAATAAGAGGTAGTGTTCTTCAACTAGTGTTTTATATTATTTATTATATCACCTCCTTAAATTATAATAAAAACATGAGAATATAATAACCACACTATCTTCCATAAATCTTTATCTTTTTAGGTTAAGTAGGTTACCTAAAACATTCCCCTCATCCATTAAAAGAGTAATGAAATCACCATCCAGGTTTACAACGAACTACACATCACGAATAAATGTCATTCATTTATCCCTTACCACTTCTCATGGATGGTTATTATTTCATATAAATTATTATTATAGGGAAAAAAGTATAAATGAAATTGATGATATTTGGTTAGTATATCCTGTTTTATGTTGGGAAAGATGTGTCCTGGTTAATTGGGTAACCGTCCGGTTCACCATTTTTTGGTTTGATAAACACATGTGGGAGGAATTTTCTAGTAGTATACTTTTTGGGGTTCAAGGTTTTCCAAAATCATGCATCATGGGTCCAAAATATTTTAAAATTTTCGAAAAAAATACCAATAGTTTTAACATCCTTAACTGGGTATAGACCAACTTTCCTATGGAAGCCAGTCAGTTGGGATTTTAGACCAAATGATTCTTTGGAACTCACATTGGTCGAGAGGATGGGAGGTGAGGCTCATAACACCATTTGGTGGCGGAATTTTTCCTACTACGAGAATATCTTACATATTTATGATATGTTTTTAATCTATTCCTAATCCAGATACATGATCGGTCACCCAAATAGAATTACTATTGGTTAAACCCTTTTATTTGAAAAAGAAAGAGATCTCATTAGTGAGTCCACCTATTGATTTTAATGATCTTAATCCATGTCCATTATGTGATTAGATTATTATATTTTTAAGCCCTATTACAAAGTACTATATATTTTAGTATTATCTAAGGAGGTGATTAATATTTCAAGGATGGGATTGAGCCATTATGTGGCGTCTTATGTATCCTGTTTTATAATAGAAATCAAAACCCACGTTGTTCATAAAAAAATGCAACGTTCAATATCATACTAATGGTTATATTTGTTGGAACTTGTGTACATGATATTAAATTATGATTCTTTAAGTGACATACAATGTATCTTATCTATTGATGAAATTATAGTTATCATTGTTCATTCATGTCATTGTGACTAGTCCTAAGGTAGATGCTCTTATATGTAGGTAATCATATCATGCCACTCATTAGGTCTTACACACTAGTGTTTCCCTGAATGATGAAGATTCATTATGTGAGTGAATTTATAATATTATTTAACTAATACCACAAGAGATATGCTCGGTGTGAGAAACAATGAATAGAATGTAATCATCCTCATTCCATGTGAATTTAGGACTACTATGATGGGACAACACATGGGATATTGAATATGAAGGTTAGACCATAATAAGGCATCCTATGTATCCTGGTTAAATATGAAATTAAATATATCATATATTAGTTTTATTTTCATTCCATTTATGGATTAGGTGGAACAATCATCCCATGGGAATTATTTGGTCCTTTTGACTAAATTGTCAGAGAAATGGTGGGACATACACCCATGTGGATTCCCATTTGAATTTAGTCCTGGTTCTTAATTAGGAATCCTATGCTTCCTAGATATGGATGGAACTGTAATTCATGTAGTTCAATGAGTTCTTAATCCACTTATGGATGAGGTGTAATGATAACCCAATGGAAATGATTCATCCTAATCATTGAAAATTTAGTGAGATGAGGGGACTTACACTGAAATAGATGCCTATTTCAGTTTGATCTTGGGCATTAGGAATGAGTCTTACATATCTTGGTTATTGTAGGAATCTTATTTCTTGTAGTTCAATGAGTCGAGCCTTACACACTAATGTTTCCCTTATATGCTGAACATACAACATTATGTCACTGATCAGGGCTTACACACAATGGTTTCCCTTATATGTGGGATATATCATATTGTGTCACTAATCAACTCTTACATGTTGAGGCATCCCTTATATGTGGGATTTATCATATTATTCCTTTGATCAGGGATTACACACTTAGGTCTCCTATATCCTCAAAAATTCTAATGACATGAATGATATTATCATTGTGTATTCATAATTTCATGTGAAATACTCTTAGTGTGAGAAACAAGGGAAGAAAAAAATAATCAGTCTCGTTGTTTGTGGGGTGAATAATTATATGTATGGACTAAGATATTAATGATATAATATTAATCTCAGTCCTTAAGAAGGAATCCAATTTATCCTAGTCATGTGGGGAATCATATACATTGTAATTAAATTAGATTCAGAATATACACTAATGATTCCCTTGAAAGGATTTTGGACATGGTTATCTAGTCATGTGATGCTTGTTTGACATGGATTTCATGTCTTCCTAAAATGCGTTTATTTTCTCCTCAACATTCCTCAAATCTATTCTTGAATTGTCAGAGGATATCTACCTCACAAGTCCAAATACAATATGATGAACCAGTTAACTTGTATTAAGGAAATTGCATAACCTGGATAGCATATCTGAAGGGTTTCTCATGATCAAGGATGGATTTTCTAGGGGACATCACCAGAGTCATGGAACATGTCCTAGAATCCATTACATGATCCTAAAAATAATTCTCCAAGGTTTTCACTTGATCTATATGATTTTCCGATGTGTCATTTTGAAATATGGCTACAATACTTGGTGAGAATCATGAGAGTTTCTGTGACGTGTCTTGGAGGGTGATGTATGTCACAGATGACTCATCACAATGTCATCAAGAAAGCATACTAAAATGTTTAGGGGAAGTCATAAGAGATATAAAACATATCTGGAGGGTTTCATAAGATTTGGATGGATTTTCTAGTTGATTTCATGATTGATATTTCACATTCCATAGTTTTATCATGAGGATTATCTAATATTAATTGATATCTCTATAGGATCTGCGTGACACATCTATAGGACATTGTGAGGCCTAAGTGGAGATCCTATAGGGTTCCACGAGACTTGTGTGAAATCACTAAGGGGAACCATGTGATAATTTATGACATTTCTTATAGACATCACATGCTTCAAATAATATACCAAAGAATCATTGTGTGACCTTCGTGACATGTCCCAGTGATGACGCATGACCCAGGTGGTTCATGTGAGGAGCATGGGCGGTAAACATATATGTTCTTCACATAATTCTTCCATTATTATGTCATTTTTCTAGAAATTTATTGCATATATTAATTTCCCTTTTCAAATTTTATCTTTTTTATGTCTCACATGTTTCATCAAATACATGGGATGTCGTTCTCTTAACCTTCTCAAAGTCGTCTATGTGATCTATGAGTGATCACACAATGTGTCTATGCATGTTGTGTGATCACTACAATTTTCCCAAGATTATACCGAATGGAGAATCTATCGGGTCATGTGATGAATCACTAAGGTAAAAAAAACTATGAAGTATAGGTATTATATTGATTGGTTCCATTGAAAATACCATCCATTTCTCATAAGAGGTTGGGGGATTTGTAAGCCTTTCCACCTTTGTTATTCACTACTTTTCCTGGAATGTATCACAATAATCCAATATAGAGTTGGTGGAGTGAATGATGGCACACACATTGGCTAGGTTTTTTAACGGCTCATTCAGTGTAGTCACATGATTTTATGAAACCATGAAATCATCCCACCAATGACCTATTTTTTTTACGGCCAACTAAAGCGGTCTTTTTTAATCAAGAAAACATGTCGAGAGTCTTCTACATTGTTATGATGACATGTATAATGAATTTTCTGATATCATGATTCCTTTTAGAAGGATATTCCTTGATGTTTTGTGCCTTATCTAGGATATTCCATGAGACTAATATAGATTTATTGGGGATTTTAAATACTTGTCTAGTTATCATGATGTCTTATGATGTCATGGAGTTTTTTCGTTTGAGTTTTATGACCGCAAGAGGCTACCACCAATCCCATTTTATTTATTTTATTCTATTATTGAAATGGTAGGGATATTATAAGTTATATTATTTTTGTTCTTAACAATCAATTTCCCCATAATTGATGCACTGATTGACAGTCAAAAGGTCATGTGGTGATGGATGAAGAAATTATGGGTAACCCCTTCTGATTATTTTTGGTCCCATAGGGGGAATGCGTCACTACTTGTAAAAATCGAAATTGTTTCTCCTGAAAGGGGTTACATGCACTTGGGCTCTTTTGTGGCCATGAAAAAAAGTCACAGGTATTTCCATAGTGTCTCACAGGTAGCATGGTTGTGTTTCATTAGTTTTATAATCGCAAGAGGATATCAACTTTCCCCCTTTTACTTCCTCTGTTTATTTTACAATTTTTGGGGATATCAGGATTTTGTATGAGTGTTTTTATATGAAAATAACTCTACATATCATTGATGAATCATGTGATATTTATGACTATAAATTCTATTTCCTTTTGTATATTTCTCTTATTTTCCATTGATTTTTAGACGACTTTCCAGGTGCCTATCTCTAAAAAATTCACATGAATTGTGGGTGCTCATCTGATAGTCATTTCATGGTCACTAACTATCTGGGGAACCTTCCTATGAGAATAAGTAATTTTTAAGGGGTTTATTGGGTCCTTCCAATGAATATGCGTTGTGCATAACCATAATCATGACCTTTTGCAGGACATGAAATCATGATTCTCTTAGAGGTTCTTGTTATCCATTGGATAATGGCCACCTTAATATTCATTTTAATTATTGGGAAACTAGTACCCATATTCCTGTATTTATTCCGTTGTGTATAATCCTATAATGAACCAAATCCAGACAGCCACCCAAACAGTGCTAAATGGGTCAGGTGTTACTACCTTAGATGCACATCCCAAAACACCAAAGGTTGCCGACTATCGGTGATGGTCTTATAGGTATTGTGTTGAGGCTATACCCTCTCGAAGGATAACAAGGGTACTTGTCTGAATATAATAATAAAGATGTAGAAGAATAAACGACTCAACAGACTCAAAATAGAACCGCAAAGCAGAAGAACATAAAATATCAATAAACAGAGGAAGCAATAAATATAACAACGAAAGAAGAAAGTAAACACAACAGCATGCTAATTACTTGTAACTACCACTGATCAACAAACATGAATCCATGCAGGTCATACATATCCATATGTAATGAATCCAATGGATAACAAACTATAGCTACAAAAAAAGTAATCATTCTGATATAGGAAGGTAAGGAAAACCAAGTAATTCCAGTAAGGCAAGACCTCCAGGCCCATACCATGTCCATGAAACAGTTAATGCAGCCCAACTCCTAAATCTGGACTCTTCCCTAAATGTAAATCCATAAAGTGTGTACACATCTTGAAGGGCCCATGTAGGGTGTGAGAAGAATCTTAGTAGGATAACACCCAATGGTGCGTACCTAATGTAAGTTTTTAATTAGGAATTCATTTACTAGGAAAACACTAAACAGTACACTGCAAAAATAAACACAAACTCCACTGGTGCTAAGCTTCCACCGTGGAGTGTCACATGTTTCAGCCAACGATGAAATATCTATCTTATAACCTGGAACAATGTTCCCCCTACCACCTTGTGTCTCAAGTACCGACATCCTGAAGGAACGCCCAAGAAAAAGTAACCCAGAGGAACAAAGATGCCTATCCTCAAATAAGTAACCGGATGGACATCGATGTCAGCCCTCAAATAATGTAACCGGAGGGAAAATGATGTCTACCCTCAAGACAATGCAACCATAGGGACATTGAGGTATTCCCTCAAATCACTGTGAGCCTCTTCCCCTAACCCAATACCCTCAATGTTATCCCCTGAAGGATCCTAACCTTCCACATGGCTTCCTACGACATGCACCCCCAAACCAAAAGTATATATACCACAACTAACGGGGGCATCTACCCACACTAGTGTTCAAAATCACCTCATCACATAGTCTCTATATGGTCACACTACTAATAGATCAGGGTGAGTGGTAATCACCAAAATAGTACCCCAATCCACAACACCTCTAAAACCTCATGTCCCTGCAACCATGCTACTCAAGTCTCATGGCCTTGTCATCCCAGTAACCCAGGACAAGCCCAACTTGACAGTCTTGTTTCCTCAAGATGATACCCATGACTCCCAATCCGGTGGTTAGAACCCCCCAATGTAACCTAGGCCAAGACAATCCTATGATCAACACCACTTAAGAACATCTGAGCCATTCCCAAAACAACCAAAAGGATTCCAGCATATGAAATTCAGAAATTACATATATACACATTTAAAAATAACATAATAACAGAGAAAAAAATCTAAACAGTAGAATTCCTCTAGCCCAATAGTTATCTAAAAACAACAATGAGGTTATTAAAGCCTCCAACTAGTCATAACATGGTTCAATAACATAAACTCAACATTTTAGAAAAATATAATTCAATTAATACCATTTTGGTTCCCCCGACCAAAATGCATTGATTAGAAAAGACCACTAACCTATCCTTTCTCAAGAAACATAGGTAACATGGAATACCCGAAGGTATCCCATAGGTCAATGAACAATTAAATAGACAAAAATAGGTAAATTAGGGTCTCACTCAAAATACCCAAATTCGTGTGTTAAGTCGCACCACCCAAAGGTCTGTGAAAGCACACAAAGAGGTACTCATTACATACTTGATACTCGTACACGTAGGCATGTCCAATATCAATTTCTAATTTGAAGACTATCTTCATATATCTACATTTCCATCAAATCAGGGCAATTCCACTCGGGTGGAAACTGCGATGTCTGATCAATGAATCGAGAACAGAATAGGGTGTGCAGGGTTAGCCTCATTGTTGCAATCCAACAACCACTGATGGATTTAAGAACAATTGAAGGATGAATAATCTTGGGCTAGGTATGTCCTTTGGGTTTTTTGGACTGAGAGGTCCCGAATTTGGGGGAGAAGAAGAGGTTTTCCAAAATAAGACGCAACAGCCTTTCACATAAGAGAATAAAAAAATACACTATGTGTATTAAATAACTACACGTCATGTAGTTTCCTTTTCCATTATCCTACATAAAAGGGGTATCCACGTGGATTGGATGCTCCAGACGAGATGACACAAGGCTTGAACCTGGCCAGTACATAGAAGAGAGGATACAAAACATGTCGAGTAACACTACACACTGTTTAGTAGGAAATTTCTACATGGTCATCACACGACATATACTTAGTGATCACATGTCTAGTAACTACATAAACCATACATGACGTGTACTTTTGAATACACAGTGTGTAGTTTGGAAATTTTTTAAACATCCCAGATTTTACCAGTTTCCTCAGGAACATGTCAAATGTTCCAATAGGGTTGGTATTTTTATCCATTCTGAAAACCCATGTTCATACAATCTCCCCACCTTAATATATCTCATCCACGAGCTATCAAATGAATCCCAAATATGGAACCAAACATGCCACCCCAATAAAAGTAACTCGGACTCCCCTGGTCTCATATGTTCTGGATAAATTCCTCTTGAGGCTCCCCACATTAGGAATTTCCTAGCTCGGTCTCAACCTGACAGAACTCAATACAAGGAAAATTCCACTAACCTATTTCCAGACTCTTGTACCTCATGTGAAGCATCGTCACACATTTGCCTTATTGGTGGTCTCGTGTTGTTCCCAACACCCAAACGTACCCCTCACCGCATCAGTGTCCACCTCCGCGAGGTATTGCATCACATGGATGCTATAAAAAAATTAACCTAGTGCCTAGCACATCTAGTAACATGCATCCTCAATGACGTGATACCCATTGAACATCATGTAATCCGAATATGTGTGCCCCAATGCCCACTAAAACTCATACATATATCTAAATATATCACAAACCCAAGATCACCCATCCAACTGACCAACATCTAGTCAACCCACATAGGTCTTGTGCATCACGTGCACTCAAAACAGACATGCCTCTACAGGTCATGCCAAAAAGGATACAAGGAAATCACGACCACACCCATGGTGTACATCTAACCATCATAAGCTCACCAGCCATATCAGACTCTAGAAACTCTAAGGAATGAACATGGCTAGATGTACTACTGCCTGATGCCTGACCTCATTACAGTGCTACTCCAGTGACTGGCCACTGCCCCCTCAATTGGATCCCACTGTATCTATCATGCCCTCTTTGTGCATATGAACCTCGGATACCATAGCCTTGTACCGAACCTAAACAAAATCCAGATGTCATAGTCTTCCTTGGTCCCTGTATGTCGGCTATATAATAAGGCTTCCTGTAGAACCACTCCAGATGCCCTACCTTTCCGCAATACCGACACGCTATCAGAGGCCTATCACCCTAAGTCCAAACATGTCCTGGTTGTCCACACTTTTAGAAAACCACTGAAGAGCTACAATGAGGTGGTCTAGGTGACTACTTGGAAAGAATTCCTTGCTATAACTCGTCCTTTCCTCACTTCTTGTTGTCTGAACCGTGACCTGAAATTGTTCTATGACCAACCTGGGGCATATCACTCTGGTTGTACTATGCTATGAGCGCCTGATTCACTGCCCCTATGAATTATCCCAACCTGAAGATATTCACCTAGATCTGAATGGAGTGATGCAAGCCATATTCGAAGAGCCTCACCCTTGTTGTATCATATCTTACCATACCTGTTGAAAAGCAAGAAAACTTAGTAAAAGTAGCTGCATAGTCCACGACCGACATTTCTCCTTGCCGAAGGCAAAATATCTCCCAATCCCTCTCAGCCCACATTGTCTTGGGGTAAAAGTGCTGAAAGAACCTGTCCTCTATGTCATTCCATGCCTGTCCCTCATGCCTACGAGCCTGAACCTGCACATCCCACCAATGCTTTGTCGGCCCATGCAGCATGTACATCACCAGCTTGTCCCTCCACCCTGGAGGCGTCTCGAGCTGCTTGAAGATCATCTGCATACTCTCTCTCCAGTTCATAGTTTCTTGTGGACCGACAACACCCTGAAGAAGTAGTGGGTGCGAAGACTAGAACTCCTGAGTCAGATATTCCATAGATGTCCCTATAACATGTGCAACTCTGTCGATTCCCTACAAGGCATGTACCAGGCTATCTCGGAGCTAATCATCGAGCCATGGTCTGAACGCTGCCAAACACGGCTGCTGCCCTGCCAATACTGGATCTCGAACCTGATCATGTCTCTGAGCCTATACCAATGACTCTTGCTCAGCATGCACTTGATCATGAACTAGATCATATGGAACTGTACCATCTCCCGCCTGATGCTCCATCTGAGTCGTATAAGAGGAACATGTTAAATACCATAAATGTTCAGACAACCCATATATATATATATATATAACAATATATATTCAACGCTGATAATGAAATTAGTAAAAGGAATCACATAACTAATATCCTTACTCTCCCCTACCTCAACCCATGCCAATGGAATCCCGGCCTCATAGCCTCCTTACCCGCCCTTGACATAACCAAGTTTCCAAATTACCTCAGGACATGCCTGTCCTGGAAACTAATGTTGTCTCAAACCGACGACCGAGTCTCCCAATCCTGGTGATCAAAATCACCTCAACCATAAAACATGCCTGCTCTCATAAGATACATACCCAAACACTCTACAATTCAACAATTATACATTTGATGACAATTGAAATTTTTCACATGACATTATCACATCACAATGAATGTGTGCAATTATGAAATTGAAATACCCTAAAATGTGCCTATAAAAATCCATGAAACTAAGCCGTGCCATACTTGGCCAAGGTCCAATTCTCCCTTACCACACTAGGTACAGGGTCACATATCACAATCAATAATATAACACACCAATTGATCCTCCTAGGTGGAAATCATATAAACTATAATTTGAGAAAAAACCAATAGCAATTCCCAACCATGGAAACATGGTTCATCCCGCATACTTAGGGCAGCAGGCACCCAAATACAAGCAAGAAACCCAGTTCTAGTAATAACCTATCTCCAGTCTACTATATACCAAATAGTAAAACAAATAGAAATAAAAGATAAGTCTCAATCAAATTAGTATCCAGCAAAACACAACTACTAAATCCCTGTGAAGAATCCCTTTGATACCACTATGTAATAACCTGGACCCAAATAGTCACTCGAATAGTGCTAAACTGGTTGGGTGTTACTACCTTAGTTGCACCTCCCCAAATTCCAAAGGTTGCGGACTATCAGCAAGGGACTTATAGGTATAGTGGGGAGGATATACCCTCTCATAGGATATCAACGGTACTAGTCCGAATATAATAATAAATATGTAGTAGAAAAGATGACTAGTATACTCGAACCAGAACAGTAGAGCAGAAGCATATTCAATATCTATAAATAGTGGAAGTAATAAATATGACAACAACATCGGAAATTAAACACAACAGCATGCTGATCACTTGTAACTACCACTGGACAACAAACATGCATCCAAGCTAGTCATACATATCAATATGTAATGGAAGCCAATGGACAACAAACTATTTCTAAAAAAAGTAAGAATGTTGATATAAGATGGTTAAGAAAACAAAGTAACACTAGATAGGAAAGACATCCTGGTCTTTAAAATCTCCATGGAATAGCTAATATATCCTAGCTCCTGAAGCTGGCCTCTTTCCTACACGTTAATCAATAATGTAATCACATGTCCCAAAGATCCACTATAGGGTGTGAGACATTTCTCAGTAGGATACCACCAAACAGTGCATACCTATTATAAGTGTTTAAGCAAGCATGTATTTATAAGGAAAACCATAAACAGTACGATGCACAAATAAACACAAACTCCACCAGTGCTCAGCAGCCACCATGGAGTGTCACCAACTTCGGAAAACACTGAAACCATTTTCATGTAACCCGACAACATGTGCCACGTGACGCCGCTTGTCTCAAGTACCAACGTCCTGAAGGCACACCCACGAAATAGTAACCCGGAAGAACAACGATACATTTCTTGAAATAAGTAACTGGTGGGAAAACGATGTCTGCCCTCAAATAATATAACCGGAGGGACATTGATGTCTTCCCTCAAAACAATGTAATTGAAAGCACAGTGAGGTCTGGCCTCAAATCATGGTGATCCTATGACCCCTAAAAAGATATCCTCAATTCTGTCCCCTAAAATCTCCTCACCATCAACGTGGATTCCTATGAAAAGCTCACCCAAACCAAAATTACTTAAACTGAAACTAACAGGTGCATCAACCCACAAGAGTGGTCAAAACTACCTCATCACGGTGTCTCTCTTTGTGCACACTACTCATAGTTCCGGGTGAGCGGTAATCACCAAAATAGAACCCAAGACACAACACCTTTGACACCTTGTGTCCATGTGACAATGCCGCTCATGTCTGATGGCCTTTACATCCCAGTAACTTAGGCCATGCCCAACATGATAGTCATCCTAACTCATGCTAACACTCATGATGCCCAATCCCGTGGTATGTACTACCCAATGTAACCCTGGCCAAGCCCAACCTGTGATCGGCATCTCTCAAGAATATCCAGGCCATGCCCAACATAACCAAAAGTGTTCCAGCGTATGAAATTCATCAATTACATTTGTACACATTTAAACATAACACCATAAAATGAAAAAAAATCTAATCAATTGAATTTCACTAGCCCAAAAATTTTATTCGAACATAATTCAGGTCATTAAATCCTCTAACAAATCATATTAAGGATCAATAAGCTAAACTCAATAGTTTAGAACAATACAACTCAATTAATACAATTTTGGAACCCTCAGCAAAAATTACCCATTGAGAAACAACCACTCACCCGACCCCGCTCAAGAAACATAGGTAATAGGTCATTCCCAAAGGTATCCCATAGATCAATGAACAATTAAACATGAAATAATAGGTAAATTAGGGTCTTGCTCAAAATACATTAATATGTGCGTTATGCAGCGCCACCCAAAAGACTGCGAAAGCACAGAAAGATATATGCACCACCTACCTGAGACTCATAGACATAGGCACAACCGATATCAAGCTCTAATTAAAAGTCAATCTTCATAGATCTATGCTTCCATCAAATCCCAGTAATTTAACTAGGGTGGGAACTGTGATGCGTGATGAAAATAATTGAGAACAGAATAGGGTGAATGGGGTTAGCCTCGCTATTGCGATCCCACATCCACCGATTAATTGAAGAATGGATGTATGATGAAGAGTTTAGGGATAGGTATTTTGTTCAGGTTCTCAGGATGGAGAGGTCACGAGTATGGTGAAGAAGAAAACGTTTTTCGAAATAAGACGTGATGGCCTTTCACTTAAGCGAATAAAAAACTTACACGACATGTATTTATGAAAAACACGTCATTTTGTGGCCTTTTCTATACTTCAACCTAAGTGGGGAATCCAAAGGGCTTGGACATTCCACAAGGGGTGAAACACAGCTTGAACCCAACTGGTACATAAAAGAGAGGATACAGAACATGTCGAGAAACAAAAAACATCGTGTAGTAGGAAATTTCTACACGGTTATCACATGACATGTACTAGGAAAGCACACATCTGGAAGTTGCCTAAACCTTACATGGCATGTACTTTAGAGAACACGGCGTGTGGTGTGGAAATTTCCAGAACATCCTAGATTTTCCCAGTTTCCTCAAGGAAAAGTCAAAAGTTCAAACAGGGTTGGAATTTTGACCCGTTCTAAAAACCCGGGTTCTTACATTTTCTATGATCATTTGGTAGGAATCACAAATTTACACCCCTATGAGAGAAACCTATGGGGATAATTGTAATGTTCAAAGCTATGTAAATGTCTGTGCGGGGATTTGGAATCGTCACTAATCGTTGTCTTATGTGATGTTTGGTCTTCTATGTGATGTTTTTTAATTAAATTATATATAAATAGGCATCAGATAGGGTTTCATTAACCATCAACTCAACTCAAAACAAATATTGTTACATTCTTTTCATAATGTGACCATTTTGAAAGACCATCCTACAAGAACACATCCTTAGACTTTGTTGCAGGACTGTTTTACGAGAAATTATTTGTAAGACATACTTTTCCAAAAATCCCACATGAACCAATCCATATAATTATTTATGGATATTTTTTAATTATTTTTAATGGGAATTCATGATAGTATTTAGGGTATCACATGATTTGTTGGATTAATTGCATGATCTTTTGACTATTATGCGGCTCACATGAACATGTCAAGTTCAAATAATCAAGAGTATTCTTGGGATTCATGTCGTTTTGTGGTGAATTGATGGTTTATATGATTTGCGATATATTTATGAGTAAAGAGATTCATGATCCCATTTTTTGATTCATGATTCCCCTAGACGATTCAACTTATGCACATGATGCTACCTATTTATTCATGTTGACAGGATTTTATTTTATCTATTTGAAACATGTCACTTAATTTTGTTTAGATAAATTTAGGATCATATAATACTTCCTTTAATGTGTCTAATCAAGGGGACATGATTTCGACAATACTCAATGATATCTCTTGATATCATGATAATTCTAATTACGAAATTTAGAAAACATTTCTTCCATTCGAGCATCATACTTCACCTTCATTAAAGGGTCATTCTTTATATGGTATGGGATTGCTAGATTATTTTTTCTTTTATATTTGAATAAAATATTCAATAGGGATGGGTGTCAAATACACATGATTGTAGTCAGAAAAAAAAATTTAGAGGATGGATGATTGTCATAGATCGACAGAGGTTCTAATATTTGTTAAAAAATGCTCTCATAGGCCTAGACGACTACGATTTCTCTCATCATACCATTTCATAGATAAACATGAGTATATCAATCTCTTCTCTGAATAACCAGTGTGGCCGATAGATCGTGAAATGTGATATTTGTTCTAGTATAATTTTTTATGATGAATGGTTGGGGTCAATCCAGTTCAAGAAAATATTTTTAATGTTAGATGACCATTTATATTCTATCAATATTTTTAAAGCATTATAGATTTCCAAATAAATTTATTTATCACCATCCTAATATTCATTGAGATCTTGTTAGTAATTGTAATCTAGTGATCAGATCATTTATTATATCCAATGGAGGATTGGGATTAATGCTATTGGATATCTACCAACTGGGTTTGATACCCCCTCTAATAGAGATGTATGTTGAGTTTATTCTTATAATAAATGTCAAGGATGAATATTTACAAACTATTTTCCATGAAAAAGGACATTATCATTTTTAGGAATGTAAAACTAAGAAAGCATCTTACTACATGCTAGAATATTTATTTGAATGATTAGATCAACATTTTCCTCTATTTCAATTGATCCATGACAACCCCCATAATCTCTAATTAGTTCCCTTCCCAGCATGTTTTTGACAGTGTCAGCACCTATTCGTCCATTTTGGAAGGGAGGATCAACATCATGGGGATATCATGTGAGTCTATATAATTATACAAGCCTTACACTGGTTGGATTCATATCTATGTTCTTGAATGGGTTTCTTTTCTTAGTTGGGACCGTGCATTTCAGAATCTGAGTCACTACACTGGTGATGGAAACACAGCTAATAGAGGGATGGTTCCTTAATATTGAGATGTCGAAACTTTCACGCCTTAAAAAAAATTTATCCGCATTCAAATAAAACATCATAAACTATAGGATTAGTTGTTCACCATTTATTTATTTTGATGGATGGGGTAGCTTTTCCATTGCAATGAATACTAAAATTCCACTAGGATCCCTAATGCCTTATCTCATCCCATGTTGCAGAATATATCTATTTTTTTCTATTTCACTAGGATATAAAGTGTTTATTGATGTTTTTAGTTGATTTAATTTGTTTTATTTAAAAACTTATCCCTCATTAAATAGTATGGTTATTGATAATGGAAGCATCTCTCTCAATGAAAGGTCATACTAGATCTCCATTCGTGATAGGGTTCTTGCTGCTAGTATGGAATACATGATCTTCTACAATCCATATACACAATATTGGTTTTCTCATCTATTTAGTTAGGTCCAATGGATATAACCTCTCACATTATTTAGAAATCATGGAGAGAAGCATCCCATGATCATCTGAATGTTTTGGATGACATTGGCACCTGAATACACGAATGTTGATATCGTTATTCCATATTCTAATTCTTTGTCCTTTCATCATCATAATTATTCCAAGTATTGTTCGGTAGCCCATCCTAGTGGTGTGCTACATTGAATGGTTTGTTTTGTGTAAAATATAGTTTCCATTGTGGAAACTCTTTCTATAGAAGATAGAAGTTGATTAAAGGCTTCAGAGAGACATTCAGAAACACCCTCATCATAGTGATGATCATCATTGTTTTGGGACCAAATCTATTGAGTTATTCAACCCTATTACAAACGAAAATGGTGATGAATCATTTTAGAGTAGGATATATGGATCCTCTTCTCTTATTTCCTTTGCAGCTCAGCTAGTTTTACCACATTTTTGGCATTCCCATTCCATTAGTCACAGAATCTCAAACCCAACATAGGATTATCTGGTAGAATATTAATTCCTTGATTAATGACACATCTTTAGAAATATTTATTGATTAGGGGGAACACCAACATCATCTATTTATTGAAATGTTTTTGGATGGATTTTACATCCAACCATTGTATGTAATTGAGAGACAATTTATCATGACATGGAATGGTTTGGCCACCAATGAGAGTGTCATGTATGATCAGAAATAATATTCTCACATTTTTTATCAGATGAAGGTATCTTTTGAAGCACTAGTTCAAGGTCCCCACTTTATATCTAAATCTGAATATCATATGAAAACCAAGACACAGAAAATTTTGAGATATGAGGAAATCATAGCTTGACTAAGGTATGAACATTCAACATAATCATACTAATTGTTAAATGCACAAAAGGTAGTTAATGATATGACTAAATTAGTAGAGTCTCTTTGAGCTAGCACTGATGTAGAATATGCAGGATGATTGACACTTCATTGCTCATTAGAATCATATCACCAGACTCTTTCTGTCTTGTCTATCTCAGACAATTTAATCTTTTTATAGTTAAAAAATTCATGTGCTCTATATTTTTGATGAGATTCTTATAGAGACATTGAAATGGATATATTCTTCATATCTCATGATATTAATTAATTCATTTTATGAACTATTAATTTTGTTGTTTAATTTATCATTCATTCGTGATGTGAATGACATTTAATTGATCATATATTTTATGAATCACTAATGATTCTAATAATTTTCATAATATCATTTAAACCTGCAATTTTAGATATGAATATTTAAATCATAAAATATTCTCCTCAATAAGTGATCATGAATTTCCACCAACATGGGATTTCTTATAGATATGTCTTCTCATAAAAACATGAGATTACCTGACCCACATATGGATAATTTGGTAGAATACATGTCTCAGAGGGATATTCCTCTATATTTTTCTGAATATGATAGGCTTGATAAAGTGTATCAAGATTTTTTCCAAGTAAATATTGTGGACACTATAATATGTTCCATTATCATAGACAAAATCAATGTTGTTTTTTTATTTTATGGATTTTTAGCTATACTATTATATTGTTGTAATTTAGGGTCTTTTTTATTAGACCTTAATCCGATGCAGTTTATGGTATTGTAGCTCATATAGTTTATCATGGATATTTGTGTTTATTAACCCAGAACTTATATATCTATATTTTATGGTATTTTATCTATGAAATTATATCTTTTGAGTTTAGGGACTTTTAGCTTGGACATGATCTCACTATATTTTTGGGTATTTTAGCTCTGGCCTTATATTGTTGTTTTTAAGGATTTGTACCCAATCTTTATATCACTGTAGTTTAGGGTATTTGAGATGCCACATTATATTTTTCTGGTTTACAATCTTTTTTCTTGATGATTAGGATTCCGTTCAGTTTAATGTCTTACAACAAGGATATGATCTATGATCATGAAATATAGTGAAAACATGCCAGGAATGACCCAAAACACCATAGTATTTGAGTTATTCCATGTTATTGTCAAGTATTATGATTATTAGAGCTCATTTCAGGTAATTAGGAGGATCCTCTAGTTCATATGTCAAATCCCTTATGCATCGATATCATTTTTAAATAGTGGTGTCTCCACTCTTTTAAAATGTTCCTTAAAGATTTATGGGGGGAATATTTGTTTACAGTGAAATAATAGGGATTCAAGGTCCACCTAGATAGTTGGAGTATGGGTGATTAAATTCATAACCCCAAACATTGAGTCAGTTAATACGGGATGGGGAAGACGTGATGGGGAAGACCCATAACAACCTATGGTTATAGGTCAATCCACGATTCTTCCAGGGATCATAAGGATTTAAAATTATTTATTAAAATATGTTTACTAGTTAATTTGGTAGGTGAAATACCGTATGCATCTAAATCATGGTCATATAATGCTGATACCCACTTCTTTGAAAGTTCCATGAATGATTTATCAAGACTTAATCATCAAAATAATGTTGTTTTGTATGGACTAAATCTATCCGTGAATGGTTATGGAATAGTAGGAATGTTCAGCTCTGAATTGTGAATCTCAAGTCCTATTCCATGAGGTTTTGAATCATAAGATGTGGGAAATAAACTGGCCGGGTTGTTGGTGTCAAATTCATACATCGTGAAGGGATACAAAACATGGTTACATTACATAAATGATGTTGAACCCACTCAAGTATTTGGGTACATGGATTATAAATCATGGTCTAAAGTTATCAGGTCAAGAGGATGATACGAGATAGTCATGAATGGACTAGATCACCCAAAGGTGACTAGTTGTACTATGGTGATGTGAGGGTTCAAAAGTGTACGAAATCCCTTTTTAGAGAGACACATTTGGTTGATGTCCATTGGATCATATTCAGGTTCCATATATATGCTTTCATATTCAAACTAAAGGTCCCATTGAGGCAAGGAATCATTTTTCAAATTCCAGGATATGTACAGAGTGATATGAGGCACTCAAATATTTATGTGTTATTTATGGAAAGTATAATTTCCATGAAGGGTTTGACCACTATATTTTTTTCATCACCTTGTGAACATATTCTTAGGGTGTGGAGATTTGAAAAATAATTACTCTATCATTTTCATGAACCTGGGTGTCCATTGATAATAGAATGGGTTTTAATAGGGATATAATGTAAATCATATTTGATTTATTCCTTGACTATTCAAACTGTGATGTATTCCTAAATTTTATATTTGAAAAGATAATAAAGAAAAGGATTTAATTTTTCTTTGGTCAGCCTTTGTGGGTTTTCAACATAAGAAGGGTTTTTTCTCATTTCCTAATAGTTTAAGGTCTTGTTATTTGGAACATTATAAGAAAATGATTATGGTTGTACAACATTGAATATATTTTAGGTTTTTTAATGTCTTGACACAAATAGATCTAATATGGGGGGAAGATACACATGATCCTAATTTGGATACCTTGTGTCAAGAGTCCCCCAACATTCTTCTGAGCAGTAGATGAAAATATTGTAATTCATGAATTAGGTTTCTTATTTCATGAGTAATGATATGGGAAAATCATATCAATAATGACCCAAAACACAGAGATGTGTTGACTTATTTAGTGATGATTTTAGGGCTCACAAGTATTACAAGTATCCTTTTGCAGAGTGACACGTTTGATTGATGACCATATATACATATGAAGGAGGCACATGCATGCATATAGTTAAAAAAAAGTGTCCCTTGAAGAAATTTATCTTTTTTTCAAGGTCCATGAAATATTTGCAGCAACATGAGTTTCTTGAGAAATGAAGTGTGATTTTTGGATTGATTTTCATCAAAGATAGACAAATTAGACCACACTCTAGATGATGGGGGTAAAGATCATGTGGTCCTTAGATAAAGGATGATAATGGATAATGGTATGAATCACTTAACATTGTGTAGTAGGGACCTAATTTATTCGATGTAGTTTAACATCATTTGGTATGGAAATTTTCCATATAGTTTCATCGTCATGTGGTATGGAAATATTTTTTGTGATGTTTTAATGACAAATGAAATAACTTTTTTCCTTTCTTTTTAATTTTCATTCTATAAGAATGTGGGAAATGGTTTGAAATATTTTACATGATGTATTAGATGAATAAGTAGGATGCACATATATTTGACTCATACAATCGGAAAATTATCATTTATAGATCATTACTATGCTACTAGAGTGAATTGTTTTATATGTTTTTAAAGTTGGGATTTTTATTGGATATCTGGGATTCACTCAATATCAGGTGATTATAGGAATCATGCCACATGCATTTCATGAATAATAAAATCTCTATGCAGGTTCGACTATTACACATAGGTGGGAATATTTTCTATTGATTTTTGTAGCTGGAAGTAGGATTAGATATCTCTGTGTCACTAAATATCTTGTGATGATATGAATCAATCTATCTGTAGTTCTTGAATTGGATAATATCTATGCAAGTATAACTCATACTCAAAGGTGGATGCTGTTCAAAATAATTATTATTTCTAGGCCCATGATTCAATATTCGGGCATTAATATGTGTCCAATGGATATTGGAATCAATCCGTATGTAGTTATTGAAGAATCGTGCATTTTAACATCATATAACAAGGAAAATGGCTTCCAAACATGAAAAGGGGTAATGTGGTTGGAATAAATGTTATAAATATGGGCATCATAATGTATCTATAACGACCCATACTTTACATACACGGTTATTACTTCAATATTGAATCATACTTATTACAACATATAACAAAACCATGAATGGACCATATAGGTATAGTGTCTTTAGAAACTGGGAAACATAAACAACTGGTTCGTAAATCATCTATGTTGCCTCCCATTTATTTCATCATATCTAGAGTACCTTTTTGTCATATCCTAATTAATATCCTTCTTCCTATACTGGGGAAAAGAAAACATACAAAAGGGTGAGCTCAAATGCTCAGTAATGGTATACAAAAGAAATATCAACCATATCAAATTTATAAAAACATAACATTTTGAAAATATTATCCTACAAAAAAGATCATAACATGGCATAAATCATAGAAGTGAAATGTAATTCCAATAATCATAACTTAAAAAATGAGGCTTTGTGGCATACGCACATAATCATATAAAATCATTTCGTAATAGTCAAGACTCATTACCAAGACTATCTTAGTGGACAAAGTCATTTTCTGAACCGAGTTCACTCCTCATTTCAGTTCTGTTTCACTAAACCATTTTAACCTAATATTCCAGCCATGTATATATCATGAGATATAAAACCTTACCCAATTATTTGGAGGGAGATATAGGTCCCACCCATCTCATAATGATACAATTCTTATGGGTTCCAAAAAATCATAAACCATACACCATATCATAACCCATGTAATAAAAATGGGATTCTTAAACATCACGTAATCATAACATAATCCATAAAAGGATCTCGTAAAAATTATTCCATCATAAAATAATCAAATCAATGTAAAAATAGGGATATAAACAGAACCCTATATTATCTTAGATGGAAAATAATTTTGATAAAGCACATGAACTCAATTCTTGAGGAAAATATCCTTTCTACTTCAAAAACATTTTTCCTTTCTTAACATGTCATATAATTTTGAAATAAAAGAAGTTGATTAAAAATAAAATTGAAATCTTGTAAAGGAAACTTTATGGAAATAATGTTCTAAAAATCCATTCATGCCATATAAGTTAAAAAACATTATTCTCGTACTTTGGCCGGAAAAGTCAAAAAGTACCCTGTACAAAAAACGACAAAAGATTCCTTTCATATCTTTTACAAAAAACTCACCAAAGGGTAAATTTGGATTTAATAAATTTTAGGTAATGGAAATAATATTACATATTGAGGAAAAATGGATGTGGATGATTAATATTCCCCAGTAAATTCTGAAGTATAAACTATCTCAGATAAAAATGAGATTGTGATATTTCCCCTTACCTTATGTCTGATTTGCTTCGTAAGTGTTCAAACCTACTGTATAATGATTTAAATAATGTCATTGACTTATTCCATAATCATACGTATTTTTATGAAATCATATATGGTCATATTATTATCTTCTTATTAGTAATATTTCATTGCTACTTGTTATTCGGGTGTTTATTGCTTTATGTTCGTATGTCTGTTTTGTCGAAAGAATTCTTATTCATCTTTTTAGGTTATAGACACCTCATTTACAGAATGTTATTAGTGTAATATATATAATATCTATCAATTCAATTCATTTATATAATCATTATTCAATGAAGATCATGTTGCACGAGTTGTATCATATCGTGGAGACGGTATTCCGTACGTACGCATGCGCGATGATATCGTTCCCATGATTGTGAAATTGTATTGGAGTGTATGTATACTATTTCATAATCAACATAACTTTTCAATAATCATATATAGTCATTATTTACACCATTATACCCATCCAAGTAAGGTGGTGGTTGAAAATAGATTACACCACGGCCTGGAGACGGTATTCCGTACATACACACGCGCGGTGATTTCATTTTCCGTAGGATGGATAGATGGTGAAATAGGGTTGTTTCGTACTTATAATAACATATCAATATATTATTGATACTGATGTTATTACTTTATAATGAAAATACTAAAGATGAAAAATTATAAGAAGAAATAAAGTTGAAAGAATTGGTAACAGACATTACCTCTTCTTTGAAGCACCTCTTTGAGACCTCCTCTTAGGGAACTAAAATTGGTCTTGGAAAAATAACAGGACATCTAGGATGTTTATAGGGAAGTGTGGAAGTGAAATGGTTAGGGGTTGGACGAGATTGAAGACTCAAATTGGTGTGAGGACAAGAGGGAGGAGGATCCCTTTTATAAAGGAGGAGAGGGGCACCTTTGGAAATATAAGAAATATTAGTTTATATTAAATCCCAACCCCACATAGAAACTTCAAAAGTTACTCATATCCTAATATTAGATGATATAGGGTTGTAATATCATCAACCAATAAAATTTATACGTTTTAGTAATTTAATTTAAACATTATCAACTTGATTTATCCTTATTTACCAATTTAATTATAATTGTGGTAATAATATTCTATGTTTTAAATTATTATAAATAATTACAAATGTGATATTAATTTTCCATAATTTGACACTTTATGTTATTTTAGAGCATAAAAATTTTAATTTATAATTTTTAAAAAATTATGTGATATTTAAACAATTTTATAATATGTTATTTTTATAAAATAACAATAGTGTCAATTTTGACACTATTCATTTATTTTAATTTAAATAAAATATATAAAAAAGGTATGTTCCAAATAAAAGCATTAATATATTCATAAAATGTCATATGTATCTAGAAAATTAGTGGAGCACATTAAATAGTTCATATAATATTTATTTTAATATTTTTAAAACCATTTATTTGATATTTTAATTAATAAAAAAATTCCAGCATCACTATTGTGTCATAATTAATGATAATTATTTAATCCCTAAAAATTATAAATAAATTCATATGATTTATATATTTTTATTATATTTCTGTAGACTATTCATGTTCGAATTTTCATTCACTCTATCACTAAATTAAAATTATTATACTTATAAGATTTAAGAAAGTGACATGTTGTCACTTTCTTTGGTTTTAATAATAATTATATTAATTTCATGGAAAAAAAATCCATTAAATGAATCTAATCCGACCCTTAGGTTACATGGGTCGACTTTAAGTCATCCAACTAGATTTTGGCAGGTCTTAGTGTAATTCTATAATCTTATATTTACCCTTAATTACCCGATTTACCTTTAACTGTGGTAAATACAATTTATCTTAGTTACGATTCATAATTCCCCAAATAAGTAGCCTATTAAAATAATTTGAACCCACTGATTCCAAATATGGAATCCATTTTTCAAAATTAAAAACACATAAGTTGCAGTAATTAATTTAAAATTATTCCCGTTGTTAAGAAAATGGGTTTTAGAAGTTAAAACATTGCCAAAGATTGAAATGATTTAACCTATGAATTCAATGTGAAATTAATGCTATTGACATATATTATATTAAATGTTAAAAATTTATTCTATTTATACTTTAAAACCATTCAATATTATTATTTTACCTTATAAATAATCTCAATGAAAAAAGTTTTTTTTTAATTAAAAATTAGTGTATTTTTACTATTCATCAAAATATGAAAGTTATCAGAAAAATATCAAAAAAATTTAAAGTAAATTTTCATATCCTAATTCCAAAGAAGAAATTTATTGTTTATAATTGAACTTACAAACATGTCAAAAACTAGATTTAATGTGGGTGCGCCATCAAAAGGTAGCAAAACTGCATTTTTTTTAAAATACTTATTTTACCCGAAAAAAATATTTTGTTCTCTTACCATGTTCTAGATAATGAGTAAGATGAATAATAATGTTATAAAATTCAAAATGTAGTTAATACTATTCATAATGGATAGTCTATAATAATATATCATTGTTTAGTGAAACCTGGTATTGCGTACTACACATGCTATCGAGGAAGGTCGTGATTGCATGTAATGCAATCCAAGTGAGTATTGTGTGTTGTGAAAGATTCCTTTGGTGTTGCGTATAACATAAGACATAAAAAAATATATCTCATAAAATCTCATGGTGTTACATTATACCTCCCTTATAATTAATTTCTCCCTCGAAATTCATCACTTCATTACAAACAGATGAGGATACCTCTCCCTCATCATATCATCAAGTTCCCATGTAGCTTCTTCTAATTGGTGGTTCCTCCATAAAACATTCACCAAGCGAGTGGTCTTGTTCCGTAGGACATTTTTGCTACAATCCAAGATCTATATTGGTTGTTCTTCATAAGAAATATCTTACTCCAGTGGTACACCATCTGAGCTGAGTACATGTGAAGGATTGGGTATGTAATTTCTCAGGAGAGATACATGGAACACATTGTGAACATGAGATAGATTCAATGGAAGCTCCAATCGGTAAGCTACCTTCCCAACACGATCTAGAATTTCGAAAGGACTGATATATCAAGGGCACAACTTTCCCTTCTTTCTAAATCTCATGACCCTCTTCTAGGGAGATATTCGTTAGAGCACTTTATCACCCACTTCGAACTCTAGGTTTTTTCTTCGGTTATCGGCATAAATTTTCTGTCGAATATGAGCTACTCTTATGTGTTGTTGAATAGATCTGACCTTTTCTGCCATCTCATCAACAAGATCATGTCTTAATATCTTTCTTTACCCAACTTCATCCCATCAAGTTGGAGTTCTGCATTTCTTCTCATAGAGGGCTTCATAAGGAGCCATCTGAATAATGGAGTGAAAGCTATTATTATATGAAAATTCCACCAAAGATAGGTGTTGATCCCAACCACATTTGAAATACATAGAGAAAGCTCTCAACATGTCTTCTAGAGTTTGAATTGTCCTCTCAGACTGACCGTCAGTCTGAGGATGATAAGCTCTGGTGATCCTCAACTCTGTATCCAGAGTATGCTGAAGACTTCTCCTAAATTTCGAGGTAAACTTTGAATCCTGGTCAAATATAATGGAATGTGGTACTCCATGCAATCTTACCACTTCCTTTACATATATCCTGGAAAGATAATCAAGATAAACATCTTCTCTAATAGAAATGAAGTGTGTCGACGTCGTAAGACAATCAACTATAACCCAGATAGAATTATTGTCTTTGGATGTTTTAGGAAGTCCAGTGACAAAGTCCATAGTGTTGTTTTCCCATTTCCATTATGCTATGGGTAATGGTTGTAACATCCCCTTAGACTTTTTTCTCTCAGCTTTAACTTGCTGACAAACCAAGCATCGAGAGACATATTTGTCAACATCTCTTTTTATTCCATCCCACCAGAAGTACTCTTTCAGGTCCCTATACATCTTTGTACATCCATGATGAATAGAAAATGAAGAACTAAGTTCCTCATACAGTAACTCCTTCTTTAACTCTGGGATGGGAGGAACACAAACCCGATTCCTGAACCTTATTATCCCATCACAATCAAGGATGAATTCAGGAACATTTCCCACCTTCTTTTGTAACTCTACATCTTCTTTCTATGCCTCTTTAATATTCACGTGTATAGATGGTTGGAAATTCATTTGAGAAAGATATGATTTTTCCCGTTCCATTATAATTCCAAGATCCATCCATTGTAAATCCATAAATATTGGATCTTTTGTGATCCTCATCTTGGTTAAGCTAGCATGGTCTTGTTAACTTAATGCATCTGCTACCTTTTTTTCTTTCCCAGGGTGGTAATTAATTGAGCAGTCGTAATCCTTAATCAGTTCCAACCATCTTCTTTGGAGCATATTCAGCTCCTTTTGTGTGAAAATATACTTTAAACTTTTATGATCAGTATAAATATCACACCTTTCACCATAAAGGTAGTGTATCCAAATATTTAATGAAAATTTAACTGTAGCTAACTCCAAATCATGAGTTGGGTAATTTTGTTCATGGATTTTCAATTGTCGTGAGGCATAAGCTATCACCATATCATTTGGCATGAGAAAACACCCCAGTAACTTCTTGGATGCATCACTGTACATCACAAACCTTTCTCCACTACAAGGTATTGTGAGCACATGTGCACTAGATCAAAATATTTTTAGCTCTTTGAAATTCTCTTCACATTCCTCCATCCAAACAAACATAACTCCTTTCCAAGTCAATTTGGTGAGTGGGTTAGATAACCTTGAAAAATCTCTCACAAAACGTTGGTAATATCCAGACAAACCAAGAAAACTTCAGATATCAGTTACTATTGTTGGTCTCAACCATCTTTCGATAACCTCTGTTTTTGCTAGATCCACATATATCCACTCTTTTGAGATTATGTGACCCAAAAATGTAACATTTTTAAGCCAAAATTCAGACATGGTAAATTTGGCATAAAGATTCTCCTTTCTTAGGGTCTTTAATACAATTGTCAAGTGATATTCATGTTCTTCTTTCTCTTTGAATAGTCAAGAATATCTTCTATAAAGACTACCAAAAAATAATAAATATAGTCTCTAAAGACTCTACTCATCATATCCATGAAGATATCAGGGGAATTAGTTAGACCAAATGGCATCACTATAAATTCATATTGTCCATACCATGTACAGAAATCCATCTTTGGTATATCCTCCCTTTTGACCCTTAATTGATGATACCCTGAATGAAGATCAATCTTGGAAAAGGATTGAGCTCCGCGTAGTTGGTCATATAGGTCATCAATGTGTGGGAGAGGATATTTGTTAATGATAGTGATCTTGTTAAGTTCTCGATAATCAATGAAGAGTCTCATTGATCCATCTTTCTTCGTAAAAAAACAGAATATGTGCTCCCCAATGTGATGCACTAGGGCGTATGAATCCTTTATCAATATTCTCTTGGAGTTGATTCTTCAATTCCTGTAACTCAATTGGGGACATCCTATAAGGTGTCATTGAAATAGGCAAAGCACCCGATAAGAGTTCTATTGAAAACTCAACTTCACGATTTGGTGGAAGACCTAGAAATTCCTCCTAAAAGACATCATCAAACTCCCGTACAGTGGGTATATTATTAATCGTGAGTTTCTCTCCAACCATTTGAGATAAATAACCTTAATTTAGTGGAATCAAGACCCATAAAATTGATGAAATTTCCACTGGAAGGTTATGTTCATCCTTGCATCGATAGACGATCATAGATTGATCTGGAATATGAAATGTGACCTACCTTATTTGGAAATTGATATGAGTTCCATATAAAGAAAGCCAATACATGCCATGAATCACATAAAATTCCACTATAGGAAGGATCACAAGATTTGTTGGAAGCACCTTCCCACAAACTACAATCAAAGAAGAATTGTAAACTTTATATGCGACTATTGTGCCGTTAAGAGTTTTCACAGCCAACTCAACATCTAATTGTTGAGGTAATAGGGAGATACCCTTAGAAAATTCTTATGATATAAAACAGTGGGTGGATCCAAAATCAAATAAAACATTTTCTACATTAAAGTGTATTTCGTTGTCGTACTCCACATCGCCGATAGTAATTGCATGTGACATTCCTTTCTCTTTGCCCTTAAGAGTTTATTGACGTCGATCATCATCATCAACCCTTGGATCTGGGAATTGATTGGCATAATTCCCCATCTCCTTGCACATGAATCATTGAAGTGTAGTATGTTCATTCTATGTATCCCTTCCTTTGTTTTCATCATTAGACATCTGCTTCCCATTATTTCGACATTAAATAGCCCGCTGACCTTCTATTCCACACTTATAACATTGGCTTGTCCCCTTAAGAAAATTTCCTCCATGTTTCTTTCCACGCATTGAGAATAAAGGAAAACTCATCTTCTTTATAGTGTGTCATTTAGATTTTCCATTGAATTCAATTTTCCTCTTCTTATCAAACCCATGTAACTGATGGGTTACACCAATCTCCATCTCAACCTTGGGATAACATCGAACAATTTCAGCATAGCTATTGAAGTCCCTTATTGCTAACTCCCTTCAAAGACTTGGTTTTAAGCCACTAAATAATCGATCAATCTTACTCTCAGGTTGGATAATAATTCTGGAAGCATACCATTCAAGTCCTGTAATATTTTCTTTTTAGGTACCAATGGATTCATCATCCTTTTTCTTCTGTTCAAGAAACTCCTTCTCCATCTTTGTTCGAAGAATACAAGGGAAATACTTATTGAAAAATAAGTTCATGAACTCGTCCCATTCCATGGACTCAATTTCATCCATTTTCCTCATATTATTAATAAGATTACACCATTGATCAGCATCACCTTCCAAACGATACACTACTAAGATGAATTTATCTTGTTCAGAACATTGAAGAACTGAAAATATCTTTTGAGTTGTATTGATCCATTGTTCATCCACTAATGAATCAAAAGACCCACTGAATGAAGGTGGACGCTGCCTCATGAAGGATTCAACCGGATGTTGCTCCTTCCTTAGCTCGTTTGGAAGTCGTGCATGATTCATAGCTTGATAAAGTTGTGTGAGCATGGCTACACGATTCTGCATTCCAGCTCCCATAAATTTTGGTTGCCCAAGGGGACAGTCTTTTCATTTCACGTCGCATTACGCATTAACACAGTTCCTTCGGGATTCAGCCATTGACTAAAACCAAGAAGAATAGTGAGATCAACACTAATTATAATAGAAAAAACACATAATCAAGAATAAAATTTCACACTTAAGGTCTTATCATAGGTTGTTGATGGCCATTTCTAAAACACTATGATTGTGTCCTATGCTTAGACATATCCTTAGGTTTTTTACTAAGGCTTTCACATCACAGTTTACAAAGGCTGACTATACCTTTCCTCTGATACCAACTATAACGACCCATACATTACATACATGGTTGTTACATCAAAATTGAAGCATACTTATTACAACATATAACAAAATCATGAATGGACCGTATAGGTATACTGTCTTTAGAAACTAGGAAACATAAACAACTGGGTCATTAATAATCTACGTTGTCTCCCATTTATTTCATCATATCTAGAGTCCCTTTTTGGCATATCATACTTAATATCCTTCTTCTTGACCTGGGGAAAATAAAACATACAAAAGGGTGAGCTCAAATTCTCAGTAAGGGTAAACAAAATAAATATCAAACATATCATATTTATAAAAACATAACATTATGAAAATCTTATCCAGGAAAAGAGATCATAACATCGGATAAATCATAGAAGTGAAATGTAATTCCAATAAGAATTACATAAAACATGAGGTTTTCTGGCATAAACACATAATCATAGAAAATCATTTCTTAGTAGTCAAGTATCATTTCCAAGACTATCTTTGTAGACAAATTCCTTTTCTGAACCGAGTTCACTCTTCATTTCATTCCTGTTTCACTGAACCAGTTGAACCTGCCGTTACAGCCATGTCAATATCATGAGATATAAATCTTTACCCAATGCATTGGAGGGGGATATAGATCCCACAAATCTCATAATTATACCATTCTTATGTGTTCCACAAAATCATAAACCATACATCACAGCATAAGCCATGTAATAAAAATGGGATTCTTAAACATCACGTCATCATAACATAATCCATAAAATGATATCGTAAAAATAATTCCATCATTACTTAATCAAATCAATGTAAAAATAGGGATCTAAACAGAACCCTATATTATCTTAGATGGAAAATAATTTTTATAAAACACATGAACTATATTCTTGAGGAAAATATCATTTCCACTTCAAAAACATTTTTCCATTCTTAACATGTCATATAATTTTGAACTAAAAGAAGTTGATTAAAAATAAACATGAAAACTTGTAAAGGATGCTTTATGGAAATAATGTTCTAAAAATCCCATCATGCCGTATAATTTAGAAAAAACATTCTTCCCGTACTTTGGCCAAAAAAGTCAAAAAGTACCTCGTATGAAAAATGACAAAAGATTCCTTTCATATATTTTACTAAAAACTCACCAAATGGTAAAATTTTATTTAAAAAATTGTATGTAGATGGAAATAATATTAAACATTGGGGAAACATGGATATGGATGATAAATATTCCCCAGTAAATTTTGAAGTATAAATAATCTCGGATAAAAATGAGATTGTGAGATTTTCCATTACCTTAGGTCTGATTTGCTTCGTAAGTGTCCGAAACTCCTTTATAATGATTTAAATAATGTCATTGACTTATTCTAGAATCATAATTATTTTTATTATATCATATAAGGTCATATTCTTAGCTTCTTTGTAGTAATATTTCACTGCTACTTGTTATTCAGGTGTTTATTGCTTTATGTTTGTATGTCTGTTTTGTCAAATAAATTATTATTCCTCATTTTAGGTTATAGAAACCTCATTTCAAGAATTTTATTGTTTAATATATATCATATTTATTCATTAAATTAATTTATATAATCATTATGCAATAAATATCATGTAGAACAAGTCGCATTACATCATTGAGATGGTATTCTGTATGTACGGACGAGTGATGATATCGTTCCCATGAATGTGGAATTGTATTGGAGTGTATGTATAGTATTTCAGAATAAATATCACTTTACAATAATCACATATTGTCATTATCTACACCATTATACCCATCCAAGTAAGGTGGTGGTGGAAAATAGATTACACCACAGCGTGGAGACGGTATTCCGTACGCACGCACGTGCGGTGATTTCGTTTTCCGTAGGATGGATAGATGGTGAAATTGGGTTGTTTCATAATTATAATAACATATCAGTATATGAGTGATACTGATTTTCGTAATCCATAATGAAACAACTAAATATGAAGAAGTTTAAGAAGAAATAATGTTGAAAGAAATGGTAACGAACATTATCTCTTCTTTGAAGCGCCTCTTTGAGACCTCCACTTTGAGCACTAAAATTGGTCTTTGAAGAAGACCAGGACCTCTAAGATTTTTCTTGGGAATTTGGGAAGTAAAATGGGCAGGGGTTGGCCGATTTTGAAGGCTCAAATTGGTGTGAGGAGGAGAGGGAGGAGGTGCCCTTTTATAAGGGAGGAGAGGGGCACCTTTGGAAATATAAGAAATATTAGATTATATTAAATCCAAACTCCACATAAAAACATCCAAAATGACTCATATTCGATGATTAGATGAGATAGGGTTTCAATATCATCAACCAATAAAATTTGGACATGTTAGGAATTTATTTTAAACATTATCAACTTGATTTATCCCTGTTAACCAATTTTATTTTATTTGTGGTAATAGTATTCTAAATTTTAAATTATTATAAATAATTACATATGTGTTGTGAGTTGTCCATAATTTGACACTTCATTACATTTTAGACCATAAAATTTTAAATTTATAATTTTTAAA
This sequence comes from Viscum album, assembly GCA_963277665.1. NCBI lineage: Eukaryota > Viridiplantae > Streptophyta > Magnoliopsida > Santalales > Viscaceae > Viscum > Viscum album. The sequence goes on from OY728151.1 coordinate 2,092,989,340, forward strand.
TATTTTTGTGATTTTCAAACAATTTAATAATATGTTATTTTTATAAAATAACAATAGTGTCAATTTTGACACTGTTCATTTATTTGAATTTAAATAAAATATATACAGAAGATATGTTCAAAATAAAAGAATTAATAGATTCATAAAATGACATATGTATCTATAAAATTAGTGGAGCATAATAAATAGTTCATATAATATTTATTTTAATATTTTTAAACCCATTTATTTGATATTTTAATTAATAAAATAATTTCAACATCACTATTGTGTCAAAATTAATGAGAATTATTTAATCCCTAAAAATTATAAATAAATTCATATGATGTAGAAAATTGTATTATATTTTTTGATACTATTCATGTTTGAATTTTCATTCAGTTTATCACTAAATTAAAATTATTATACTTTTCAGATTTAAGAAAGTGACATGTTGTCACTTTCTTTGGATTTAATAATAATTAAATTATTTTCGTGGAAAGAATTCCATTATATGAATCTAATCGGACCCTTATGTGATATGGTTCTACTTTTATACATCCAATAGGATTTTTTCAGGGGTTAGGGTAATTTTATAATCTTATATTAACCCTTAATTACCCGATTTACCTTTAACTATGGTAAATAAAATTTACCGTAGTTACTATTCATAATGCCCAAAAATAAAATGTAGAATATTAACATAATTTGGACCCACTGATTCCAAATATGGAATCCATTTTTCATAATTCAAAAAACATAAGTTTCAATAATTAATTTAAAATTTTTCTCGTTGTTAAGAAAACATGTTTTAGAAGTTAAAACATTGCCAAAGATAGAAATGTTTTTACCTATGAATTCAATGTAAAATTAATGCTAATGCCATATATTATGTTAAATGGTAAAAATTTATTCTATTTATAATTTAAAACCATTCAATATTATAATTTAACCATATAAATTATCTCAATGAAAAAAGTTGTTTTTAATTAAAAATTAGCATATTTTTACTATTCATCAAAATATGAAAGTTATCAGAAAAATATCAAAAATTTATCCAAAGTAAATTTTTATATCATGATTCCAAAGAAGATTTTTATTTTGTCAAGTTGAACTCATAAACATTTCAAAAACAAGATTTAATGCGGGTGTGCCATCAAAAAGGCGGCAAAACTGCATTTTTTTAAAAATACTTATTTTACCCAAAAAAATTATTTGGTTCTCTTTCCATGTTCTAGAAAATATGTAAGATAAATAATAATGTTATAAAATTCAAAATATAGTTAATACTATTTATAACATCTAGTCCATAATAATATATCGTTGTTTAGTGAAGGTATTGTGTACTACACACACTATCGAGGAAAGTCGTGATTGCGTGTAATGAAATCCAATTGAGTATTGTGTGTTGTGAAAGATTCCTTTGGTGCTTTGTATAACATAAAACATTAAAAAAATTCTCATAAAATCTCAGGGTGTTACAGTATCTCTTAGTAATTGGAATAAATCGACACAGAGTTCTTAACACAAAACCATCTTGTGCAATTCTAACCAATACACTTAGAGTGGGGGATTTTTTTATTTATTTGTTATGATTGGACCCTAGGTTGGAGGTTTTGGAATCACTACATATTATGTGATTTCTTCAATTATGTCACATATTTTTCTTAATTGGAGCTGTGGTAGGAGACCAACACCAATAATAGTTGTCCTCTCAAGTAAGGTCCATAGAAATGTGAAGCATTATGTAATGAAAGGGATATAAATTTTTTAGTTTAACATCATATGGTGAGGACTTATGTTATTCCTTCTATAATCTTATATTTAAGAGGAATATGATCCTATCATGATAAGTAATTCATTATCTGTTTGGGGAATCCATTACTAATATTCCTAATCTCACATGAGCTATGATCAATGTGAGAAACAAAGAATGGAAAGACTTCCTCAAACTATTCATGGATTATTAAGTATAGGATAGGGGAATCTTGCATCATCTAGATCTGTGACCAAGATATAAAATAATTGAATTCTTATTTATCACATTGAAAATTAGAATCAGACCATATGTTGTTCTAGAAAACCCATGAAGATTAATTTAATTTTGAAAAGAAATTTGTCATGCAGTTTAATGTATTTTGGTAAGGACATAAGTCACTCGATGTGAATAAATATGAATCATTGTAGTACCTTTTAAGCTTTAAATAATGGTGTGAGGGTGTGCTCTGTATAATTTAGTGTCATTGGTCTATGAAGTTTCTACATTGTTTGACTTCATTTGACAATGATACCAAGGAAATATCTTTATAGTTTAACATAAAGTGTTTAGGATGTGAGACACAATGAAGTTTAAATTCATTATTCCATAACATTAGTTTTCATGAAATATTTATGTCTTACAACTAGGATGATCTTATAATTTTTCATGTCATGATACTTGTACCAATGGAGCTTGATGATAACGAAGAAAATTATTTTTTTCAAAACCTAAAATTTGCGGGGGTGTGACATGTTTCTTATCCATTGTGGCCAGTGATTCAGATCCATTGTGACAGACTTTATTTATATTTTAAGGCCCTTCCCATTTGAGCTCTAGCTTCATTGGATTCTTGATAGTTTGGTTGGTGTACTGAGAACCCCCATCGAATCTCCATGGGGGAATTAAAAGAGCTGAAGCGTCTTATAAATAGATCATGCGATATGAATTTGATGGGCTTAAAGGTTTTACAATGTATGATACATCTTATCATTGATAAACTATAACACCCCAAGATTCCATGGTACGTTTCCTTTTCAATTATGCAATATCTTGCATTGTATGCAATTTCGAGATTCTAACACACCGTGACCAATCAAACTAGCCGTTATGAATAGTAATACCCGCTTATTGAAATTTTATAAATTTAATCTCTCAAATTGGAATTCATTTTTGGATTTTGAATATCAAAATTTTCCTAGGGTGAAATTTTCGAACTTTTCAGATAACTTTTATATTTTGATGAATAGTGAAAATTACTAAATTTTATTTAAAAACAACTTGTTTAATAAAAATAATTAATAGTGATAAATTATGAATTTGAATGGTTTTAAAGTATATTTAGAATATATTTTTACCATTTAATACAATGTTGGTCATTGGACATAATTTCACAGTTTAACCGGACATAAACAAATGTCAATATTTTGATAGTTATTATTTCTTAAAAATACGATTTTTGTTTTGACAGCGGGAATTAATTTTAAATTAATTTCTACCACTTCTGAGTTTTGAATTTGGATAAATGGATTCCATATTTGGAATCAGGATGTACATATTTTTTAAATAGGTAAAATTTATTTTAAGACTTTTTGAATAATTACTTCGTTAAATATTTTATTTACCATGGTTAAAAGGTAAATCTGGTAAATAAGGGTAAAAAATAATAATATAATAATACTAAATTACCCTAAAACATGACCTAACATTATTTGTTGATATATTTCCGACCATGGGCTTCTTTGGGTTGATTTTTGGACCCCATGGAGACACTTGTAGGTGATAAGGACACTTTATATTAATTAAGTTAAAGTAAATACAAAAATGACATAAACATATATCTTTTAGAAAAATAATTTTTACATAGGGTTATCTATGTTATTATTTCGACTATAAATATTCATTATAATGATAAAACGATTTCCTACATAATGGTATTTTATTTATAATTTTTATACATTTAATAATTAGATTTTTCTATGACACATTAATGATGCAGTATTTTCCTTGTTAATTAAAGAATCAAGTAATTGGTATTATAAAAGTTAAAATAAATGTAATTTGAAAGTTTTGATTCCATAAAATAATTGTATTGGTTATATGACATGTTTTTATTTCATAAATTTTTTTTATAATTAATAATTTTGTTAAGCCTATAACAAAATCAATTATTAAATATTTTCAAAATTGTCATAAATGAGTTTTTAAAACAAGTATTATATTATTATTTGATATTATATTCCTAAAAATATAAGGTTCTTCCAAAGAACTTATATCATGATATTTTTATTATTAATGGACCACTTGGGGGTCTCTTTGATGTATATAGTATGTTTATTAACTATATAATATAAAAATACAAATTGACATGGTTAATGTACATCTAATTAACTCAGAGTTAAAACTAAAAGATAAGGTTAGTATAATGACCCAAACCTATATAAAATATATTGGTTGAAATGATTTTGACCCATCCACACCTTATAATTTGAATAATCCACTTTGGAGAATTTAGAAACCGAATATGAATTTATTATTAAATTAATACTTTATGTATTTCCTAAAGAGCCTCTCCTCCCCCTTATAAAAGGACACAACTTCTAACCAATTAATCACACCATCAAAGCCTTTTGGTCAGCCAAAACCCTGCCTAAATACTATATAAATTTCCCTCAATTAAACTTAAATGCCTTATTTTTATTAGAAAGCCAATCTTAATGAGACCTTTTGATCAAATCCAAAGGAAGAACCCGAAAAAGAAGTAATGTTTTCACCACCTTTTTTCAAGTTCCTTTCTTTTTCATCCTGTTCATTCATTTTTATTTCATTTATAAAATAATAACTCCAGTATCTTCTATATACAATGATATAATTAAAAATATGGTACAACGATATTCAGTATTCTATCCATCCTTTGAATTACATGTCACCATACGTGCGTACGTACATCTTACCGTCTCCACGTCATGGTGTAATTGTTATTAAAAAAATATTATTTGGATGGGTATGATAATGATATGTAATTGATGTAAATAATAAATATAACATGATAATGATTCTTTATATATGATATAATATCCAATTATATATTATTTTAATTTCAAAAAAATGATATTGTCGCTCGTGCGTACTTAAGGGCTACCGTCTCCACGAACACAATGAGCATCATTCCCCATCATATCCATGAAATTATAATTCTTATGAGATGACTAAAAATAATTTTTAAGTACTTTATATCATTATAGATATGAATAATATACAAAATATCCATTAAAACACGTCTTATTTACCAAAATATATAAAATAAAATAGGTAACTTTACACCCAAAATGATTATAAAACTATGATGTTAATAACAAATCAATGTTAAATGTTCATATATGATATCATATTAATTTATATGATTCTTGTATAATTTAATAACAATTATTTCACCATTATACATGAGGTTAAGCTACCCTCACCATGGAAAAGTACAAGGTAAGGGTTTGTTTCTCAATCTCTTCATTATCTGAGGTTGTTTATACGTAATTATCTAATAGGACGTCTTTTTCATCCAAATCCATGTTTTTTTATAAATATGTTTCAAAAAATTCTTAATATTTTACAAAATATGTCTTAAAGTCATTAATACCCTTATTTTACATTTTATAAGATGTTTATAAAAGAATATTTCCATTATTTCCAAACAAGGCCCTTTTAACCTTTTCAACAACATTAAGGTAAGAATGTCTTTTTTTAACTTATACGGTGGGAGAAACTATTTTCCACCGTTTTAAAATCATTGAAGCTTCCCTTACAAGATTATAAGAATGTTTTCAAAGTAAATGTTTTATTTTATAATTATGTGACTTTTAAAAGATTTCAAATAAAGATATATTTCTCTGAAATAGGTTTGATTTCATCTATGTGAAAATCCTTTGATGGATTTTAAACTTATTTGAAGTTGATTTATTATGATAAAAAATTTCCAAATTTTATTGAAGGTTTTGTGATATTTTTGAATTTGGATGTGTTATTTTTATACCATTCATGGTTTATGGAGAATGTATTTACATTTCATATGTTAGTTTTAATACGAATGTTTATGTTATATTTAAACCTGTTCATATGAGGAATGCATTGGACTTAGTAGGTGACGGGTGGAGCCCGCTATAGCTCCTCGATGCATCGGTAGGTCTCATGAGACAAACTAGTGTCTTGGCACGAGGCCTTGACAAAATCTTATTTTCAGTCTTGGCACAAGGCCTTGGCTACGTGGTTAAGATAGTCTGGCAGTATGCATTCCATCATTATGAAAGTGGTTATTGAGATTTCATGTGATTATTAGATTAACAGAATATCCATGTGAGTAAGTAAATGACATTATTTAATTTTATTTCTGCCATATTATGCTAAATTTCATGTTTAAAAGGCTTTTTTTAGTTATACATTGCCTTAAATTTTTATTCTTATTTATGAATGTTTCTGTTATATTGTTATCCTTACTGGGCATCTGAGCTCACCCCTTTCTATGTTTTATTTTTTCTAGGATGTGAAATGGTATTTTATGAATGACCTGCAGGGATAGTTTGAGGGGATATGAGTGTGGACTATGGAGACTATGTTGTATTATTTTTTATTTTATGATGTAATGTAAACTTTATGAATGAATCTAGTATTTCCAAAGATACAAAACTAATCGATCTTTTGAGACTTGATCTTTTGTGATCATGAAAATGTTATGTAATAATGCACCGACACTGGGTAATAGGGGTTGGGGCATTACAATGACACTAATTCATCTAGTAGCTTCTATGATTAATAATCATTTGTGATATTTTCACAAATGGAAATTCTTAGTGAATGTAGTTGGAAATATATGGGTAACATTACCTCGATCCTATAAACCAATGAGTTTGGTGTTGCTTATGTAGTAGTACCTGTGGTGGTACAGTAGGACCAGATAGCGTGGAGGAGCTTGAATCTCCCAAACTTATCATCCTTATTCATAATCATCTATTGTTTATTTGATATAGTCATTTTGAAGGACTTTATATATTCATTTTATATTTCATGGTTTTGAGAGTGATAGGACTCGATATTTTACTCCTCATACAATTTCTTCAAGAATGTATAATAGATGTTGATGTTGTGGGATGTCGATGTTTTTTGATAGACTCCAAACCAGGTAATGATATATGACTTTATAAATATAATGATATTCTTTTTCCCAAAATCCTTCAGGGTTATTGACTTTTCCCGTTTTAAAATTAAGCTGGTTTCAATTAGGATGCACTTGGATGTCTTATTTTTTTTTGTGGTGTATTGTCCCAAAACATTCAATCCCCAAACAGATAATGGCCCTTAATATCTCGATGTATGTATAAATTACATTGAATTATACATGACGTTTTTGTGGCTATTTTATTCCTGAAATTACATGGTGAATTCCAAATAGTCTTATATCATTGTTTTCCAGTAATAATCTGGACTCCTAATTTCGTTGGAGATCAGGTCCCTAGACTAATGAGCAGCACAAGATCCCACATGGACTTCTTCCTTAATGTTATTAATCTCCTTATATTTTATTTATCTGGGGAATATTCTAAAAAATACTATATTTTAGAGGGTTTCCATTGTATTGGGACGTTCCAATAGGTAATGTTTTCTTCATGACACTAGATATATTCTTTGTTAACTAGTTTTTATGGGATAGTCCAACATTGGAGATAACTGATTATGGGATCCATCCATCCCGTGATGGATATCTGTAATGCCCTGACCCCATAAGCCCATATTTGGTGCATTTTTTAATAAATTGGCATATTTATAAGGAATCACGTCCCAATAGACTGATAAATTTAGCATTATTGGAAAATAGATTAAATACATGAAAGTTACATTACAAATTCAAACATAAAACAAAAAATAAATAATATTTTGATAGTTCCATTTTTCCCATAGCTTAACCCTAAACATCAAACATAATAAACTTAATGGAATCTTGGGATAACTAAAAATAAGAAACGGGTGAGCTCAATTGCTCAGTAAGGGTAAAAAATTTAGTAGAAGCTATAAAATTTTAAGTCCAGTTGTGTTTTAAAAACAACTACCATTTAAACCTAAAATTGAACACAATATGGAGAAAATAAATCACGAATTACAATATAAACAAGAACATTGATATTATACTTGTTGGATAATCAAATGTAATAATTAATTTATTAATGAGGGAATGCCTAATTCAAGACATCATTACCACAAATTCAAGGCCTTGTGTCAAGATTAAAAATTAATGTTTTTCAAAGCCTTGTGCCAAGACATTAATTTGTATCATGAGATCTACTGATGAATCGATGGGCTATAGAGGGCCCCACCTGTAACTTACTAAGTCAATTTCATACATTATATTAAAATTTTGAAACATAACATAATCATTCTTATTAAAACTAGAATACAAAATTTCAATACATCAGTGATACACAATGAAGGGTATAAAAAATTTCCCATCCACAATCAAACATATCATAACTCAATCAATACAATATAAAATATTGTATTATATTAAATTGTAATGGCCCAGTCTAGCCCATGATCATTATATTGTCCGCTTTGGGCCTAGCCCGCATGGTTTGGTTTTTCCCTGGGCTCTAGCCATTAGGAATCCCCCAGGAAAAGGCCTCATGATGGGAGAGGTATCCACAACACCTTATAAAGGGGTTCTTCATGATCCTCCTCTATCTATGTGGGATTTCCATCCCCCCAGAAGGGCCCAGCATCCTCACTGGCACATCATATGGACACCGGCTCTGATACCATTTGTAACGGTCTAGTCCAGACCATGATCATGTAATTGTTCACTTTGGTCCTAGCCTGCACGGTTTTGTTTTTCCCTGGGCTCTGGCCCTCAGGCATCCCCCAGGAAAAATCCTCATTATGGAAGAGGAATCGACCCCACCTTATAAAGGGGTGCTTCGTACTCCTCCTACTTCGATGTGGGATTTCTATAACAAACGTCCCGGTTCCGAAATCCACTCAGAGGTGCCCCGTACCCGTTTAGTCACATGGCCTCAAACTATTCTCTCATAACGCTGGAGGCTTCAAGCCAGCAACGAGGGCATTGGGTGTGATAGTGGGGAAACTATGCCCTCATTGGAAGAGTACACAGCGGAAGTAAAAAACATGTACAAAAGTAGAAGCATTAAATATCCAACAATTGTAAACAACGAAATACTAGAAAAATAAAACAACTAGAGCACATATATATAAATTATTCATGATACATATGTCTAGGGAAGAATCCAAACAAGTCAAAATGCTGGAAGAAAAATGTTACAAAACTGAAGTACAAAATAAAATATAAATAGCTACACAGCATCAAAAGCACATGCTTGGTCCCATGCCCTCCAACGTTAGATCATGTCATGTACCTAAAGTTTAAGGGTTCTTTCCCTTATCTATACCTGCAATAATATAATCTGTTTGGGTCCAAAAGCATGACCCAAATTGGGCATGAGACTAAATCACAGTAGGAAACCACCTGAATATCGGTGCCAAATAGTCAGTGAGTATATGGCAGGTAAAAGTACAGAAATTAGTAAACAGGAAAGCACTAAGAATTAACCAATCCAAATTTTAATGAATTCAAATCACCACACAGCATGAAACAGCTAAACAAAGAAGATAACAAAAAATGTAACCCTCTATGAAGTACCCACAACCTATCCCCTCTGGTCCTACCTTGAAACACAAGCATGAAGCTAAACACAAGGCAACCCTTTAGTAATTACTCACAACCTGTACTCACTGGTCTTACCTATCATGTATAAGCAACACACTGGGATTTACACTCAGTCTAAAACCTCTGGTTCATCTTAAGCATAGACTCTCTGAGGAAGCACTCATCGTCAATTCCCCCTATTGTCTCGTATCGGTACTAAAGGCACGTTGGGGTAGCACTCAATGTCTCATTCCACCCGTGGCCTATGTCGAGGAACAACAGAAACTCTGGGGAAGCACTCAATGTCATTTACCCCTATGGCCTCACTTCATAAATTATAAATACACTCTGGAGAATCCCTCATCTTCCTTTCTCCCTATGGTCTATACAACATGTTCTCATGGACCCGTGTAATTCATGAAATTGTAGCAGTGCATAACGACCAAGTTCAACCTCAAGAACTACTTGGATAGCATTCTACAGCACAATCGGATAACAAAGAAACAATCACACCATCCTAAAATTCTAGACATGGGAAAGTAAACACCATCTTAACAGGAAAATGGGACGCAAAGGTCGAAACATTAAAAACATGCATGACAAATACATCCAAAACACAACAATTCACCCAATTCACAATCAATAATCATCTACTCTGGCATACCAGCATTGTAGAGAAGCAGTAGGGCTAAAACGGTAAATGTGCAATACCCCGTTCATGGGTATTGGGAATATTTTCACATAAAACTCAATGAATTTTAGAAGAAAGGCACAAACTAGTGACCTCAATGTAAGGAGATCAATATACTTGAACCAAAAAACTTGAATATCCTTGGAACGTCATAGATATAAGGAAACGTATAAAACGTTAAACACATGATAACATGGAAAATAAGAGGAATTTGAAAACAACGCTCAAGAAGAAGAGAGAACTCACTGATGAGATTCCAACGCAATCAAAGGTGTTGGAATAGGAGGGCAGATGGAGGCTCGGGGGATCGAAGTGAATTTCTGTCCATACGGGTTCTCTCAGATGAAGAAGTCATAGAAGAAGGTTTTCTGTCTATCAGACACGACCCTGGTGTGTTTAATGAAAAATAAAACAAAATACACGGCATGTACTTTTGGAGTACATGGAGTGTACTTGCTGATTATGTACTCTGCATTTGGCGGCCTCCAAGTCACTCCCACATGGCTGTGTCTATGGCTACTACACGGCCAACGCACGGTCTGTTGCGGCAAAGAAGTACATAGCATGTGATTATAAATCACACAACGTGTACATAGAAAATTTCCAAAATAACCTATTTTCCCCAAAATGGCCAGAAAAGGAAAATAATTCTGGAAAAGAAGGTTCGGGAACCTAAAAACATTCCTAAATAAAGAAATTCATCCCTGAAATTCCCTAGCGTGGAGAAAAAAGAAGAAACCTCGAATTGTTCCAGCCACTATTCTCGTACATCGGCCTCCCTCTCCTAAGTCTCGTGCAGCACCCATTCGTGCTGCCAAAACACTCATACCAAATGAACAGACTGGCCATCACTACTGGAAATATAATATTTCCCAACGGTTCACAACCCTTGGGAAAGCCCCTCTAAACGTTGGTATATGATATACCAACGGTTCTGATAACCATGGGGAAGTAAGCCGTTGGGAAAAGGTTTTCCCAATGGTTTCCTGGAAACCATTGGTATAGGCTCACAAAAGCCACCCTATCCCAACGGTTCTGCCAAACCGTTGGAATAGTTTTTCCCAACGGTTTGGGAGAACCGTTGGGAAATATCAGTTTTGGGATAGTTTTCCCAACGGTTCTCCCCAAACAGTTGGGATAACCCCATGGATGAAGTCTTTCCCAACGGTTTAGAACCGTTGGGAAAAGAGATATTTACCAACAGTTCAATGAACCGTTGGTAAAAACTTCTTTAGGATTATATGCCAACGGTTTTAAACCGTTGGCATATCCTATGCTGCAAATTGCAGCTGCCTGCAATTTGCACAGCCCCTGTCCATTAGGCCCCTCTCCATCAGGCCTCATTTTGACCTCATTTTCAATCCAATTATTGTACCTGCAATAAAATAAAATATACATATACAATTACGAACAAATTCATACACATTTAACATATAATGGACCCTGAAACTATACACATCCATAATTAAATTAGAATTCATAACGTAATTATAAACGTACATAATTCATATAGAATTCAATTTAAAATTTAGATGACAATTATATGTGGAATCCAAAATTCAATTCATAATTTGATCAGTTTTTTCTATACCATATATTTTTACCTCAAATGATGTCCATTTTAAACAAAATACATACACTTGAAGTGATACCGGCCACACAACACCTCATATTGAGGAGAGTTTGACTCGTACACATCACATTTGACCCATGGATCGTTGTGCTAAAGTATCGACACAATCCGAATGCGTTTGGTCGGTTTTTCATATGCCAGTTGATGTTTTTCACTTAAAATGACGTCCTTTTGAAAGAAAAGATGGACACTATGAGTGGTGCCGACCACACCACGTCTCCAATTGAGGCGGGGTTTATTTGTACACGTCACAAATGACCCATGGATCGTTCTCCTAAAGTTTAAATGAAAACCGAATGCGTTTGGTCGGTTTTCCGTATGTACTTAAAATGTTGTCCATTTTAAACAAAAAAGTGACACTTAGACTAATCCTGACCACACCGCGACTCAGATTCATCTCGAGTTGTCTCGTAAAAGTCACATATGACCCATGGATCATTGTGATAAATTATCAAAAGATATCGAATGCGTTTGGTCAGTTTTGCATATGCTAGTTGTTCTTTTCATTTATAATCATGTCCATTTTAAACAAAAGAGACAGAGTTAGAGTGGTGTCGGCCACACCGCATCTCGGATTAAGATGGTATTGACTTGTACACGTCACATATGACTCATGGATCGTTGTGCTAAATTATCGATAGAATCTGAATGCGTTTGGTCGTTCTTCCGTATGTCAGTTGATGCCTTTCACTTAAAATGACGTCCTTTTGAAACAAAAGACGGACACTTTGAGTGGTGTCAGCCGCACCCCATGTCGTATTGAGGCGGGGATGATTCGTACACGTCACATATGACCCATGGATCGTTCTCCTAAAGGTTCAACGGAAACTGAATCTGTTTGGTCGTTTTTCCGTATGTACTTAAAATGGTGTCCATTTTAAACAAAAGAGAGCCACTTAGACTTATCCTGGCCACACCGCGACTCGGATTCATCCCGGGTTGGCTCGTACACGTCATATATGACCCATGGATTGTTGGGATAAATTATCAACAGATTCGAAATGCATTTGGTCGGTTTTCCGTATGTCAGTTGATGCTTTTCACTTAAAATGACGTCCTTTTGAAACAAAAGACGGACACTTTGAGTGGTGTCGACCACACCACGGCTCCGGAATGAGCTGAAACCACCATGAAACATTCTAATTATTATTTGTGACGTGCGGTTTGCGCGGTACGACTCAATATTCGTGTGTTAAGTGATGCGCGCGCTTCGTAAACGCGCGTGAGGGGGGTCCAAACGGGCCGAACGAAGTCGTAATGGACTGAAATCAGACGAAAAATACGGGAGAGTGATTTATGAAGTGGTCAAGCAGACGGCACATCAATCGGGCGTGCCGTGTGCCCGCGGTGACCGACAACGCAGTTCTGGTGTCATAAACGGCCAAAACGGGCGTCCAACGGTCAAATTCATAGCAGAAGACCTCAGATTTAGCAGAAACCACTGTGCAACATTATAATTATTATTCGTGACATGTGCGCGCAGACGTCAGGTCAATCGGACGTGCGGTTTGCACGGTATGGCTCAATATTCGTATTTTAAGTGATGTGCGCGCTTCGTAAACGCGCGTGAGGGGGGTCCAAACTGGCCGAACGAAGTCGAAATGGCCTGAAATCAGACGACAAATACGGGTGAGTGATTTCTGAAGTGGTTGAGCAGACGGCACATCAATTGGACGTGCCCTGTGCCCGCGGTGATCGACAACGCAGTTCTGGTGTCATAAACGGCCAAAACGGCCGTCAAACGGTCAAATTCATAGCGGGAGACCTCGGATTGAGCTGAAACCACCGTGAAACATTCTACTTATTATTCGTGATGTGCACGCGTAGACGGAATGTCAATCGGACATGTGGTTTGCGCGATACGGCTCAATATTCCTGTTTTAAGTGATGTGTGCGCTTCGTAAACGCGCGCGAGGGTGGTCCAAACGGGACGAACGATTTCGGAATGGCCTGAAATCTTACGACAAAAACGGGTGAGTGATTTATGAAGTGGTCGAGCAGACGGCACGTCAATCGGACATGCCGTGTGGCCGCGTTGACCGACAACGTAGTTCTGGTGTCATAAACGGCCAAAACGGGCGTCAAACGGTCAAATTCATAGAGGACGACCTCGGATTGACCTGAAACCACCATGAAACATTCTAATTATTATTATTTACGTGTACGCGCAGACGGAACGTCAATCTGACATGCGGTTTGCGCGGTACAGCTCAATATTCGTGTTTTAAGTGATGCGCGCGCTTCGTAAACGCGCGTGAGGGGGGTCCAAACCGGCCGAACGAAGTCAGAATGGCCTGAAATCAGACGAAAAATTCGGGAGAGTGATTTATGAAGTGGTCGAGCAGATGTCACGTCAATCGGACGTGTAGTGTGCCCGCAGTGACCGACAACGCAGTTCTGGTGTCATAAACGGCCCAAACGGGCGTCAAACAGTCAAATTCATAGCGGACGACCTCAGATTGAGCTGAAACCACCGTGAAACATTCTAATTATTATTTATGAAGTGTAAGCATAGACGAAACGTCAATCGGACGTGTGGTTTGCGCAGTACGACTCAATATTCATATTTTAAGTGATGCACGCGCTTCGTAAACGCGCATGAGGGTGGTCCAAATGGGCCGAACGATTTCGGAATGTCCTGAAATAAGACGACAAATATGGGTGAGTGATTTATGAAGTCGTCGAGAACACAACACATCAATCGGACGTGTCGTGTGCCCGCGGTGACCGACAACGCAGTTCTGGTGTCATAAACGGACAAAATGGGCATCAAACGGTCAAATTCATAGCAGACAACCTCTTATTGAGCTGAAACCACCGTGAAACATTCTAATTATTATTCGGGACGTGTACGCGCAGACGGCACGTCAATCGGACGTGCGGTTTGCGCGGTACAGCTCAATATTCATGTTTTAAGTGATGCGCGCGCTTCGTAAACGCGCGTGAGGGTGGTCCAAATGGGCCGAACGATTTCGGAATGGCCTGAAATCAGACGAAAAATACAGGTGAGTGATTTATGAAGTGGTCGAGTAGACGGCATGTTAATCGGACATGCCGTGTGCCCGCGGTGACCGAAAACGCAGTTCTTGTGTGATAAACGGCCAAAACGGGCGTCAAACAGTCAAATTCATAGCGGACGACCTCATATTGAGCTGAATCCACCGTGAAATATTCTAATTATTATTCGTGACATGTACGCGCAGACAGCACGTCAATCGGACATGCGGTTTGCGCGGCACGGCTCAATATTCGTGTTTTAAGTGATGCGCGTGCTTCGTAAACACGCGTGAGGGGGGTCCAAACGGGCCGAACGAAGACGGAATTGCCTGAAATCAGACGACAAATACAGGAGAGTGATTTCTGAAGTGGTTGAGCAGACGACACGTCAATCGGACGTGCCGTGTGCCTGCGGTGACCGACAACGCAGTTCTGGTGTCATAAACGGCCAAAACGGGCATCAAATGGTCAAATTCATAGCGGACGACCTCGGATTGAGCAGAAACCACCGTGCAACATTCGAATTATTATTCGTGACGTGTACGCACAGACGACACGTCAATCGCACGTGCGGTTTGCGTGGTACGGCTCAATATTCGTGTTTTAAGTGATGTGCGTGCTTCGTAAACGCGCGTGAGGGGGGTCCAGACGGGTCGAACGAAGTCGGAATGGCCTGAAATTAGACGAAAAATATGGAAGAGTGATTTATGAAGTGGTCGAGCAGACGACACGTCAATCGGACGGGCCGTGTGCCCGCGGTGACCGACAACGCAATTCTGGTGTCATAATCGGCCAAAATGGGCGTCCAACGATCAAATTCATAGAGGATGACCTCAGATTGAGCTGAAACCACTGTGCAACATTCTAATTATTATTCGTGACGTGTACGCACAGACGGAACGTCAATCGGACTTGTAGTTTGCGCGGTACGACTCAATATTCGTGTTTTAAGTGATGTGTGCGGTTCGTAAACGCGCGTGAGGGTGGTCCAAATGGGCCGAAAAATTTTGGAATGGCCTGAAATCAGAAGAAAAATATGGGTGAGTGATTTATGAAGTGGTCGAGTAGACGGCACGTCAATCGGACGTGCAGGGTGCCCGCGGTGACCGACAACGCAGTTCTGGTGTCATAAACGGCCAAAACGGGCGTCAAACGGTCAAATTCATAGCGGACGACCACGGATTGAGCCAAAACCACCGTGAAACATTCTAATTATTATTCGTGACGTGTACGCGCAGACGGCACATCAATCGGACGTGCGGTTTGCGCGGTACGACTCAATATTCGTGTTTTAAGTGATGCGCGCGCTTCGTAAACGCGCGTGAGGGGGGTCCAAACGGGCCGAACGAAGTCAGAATGGCCTGAAATCAGACGACATATATGGGAGAGTGATTTCTGAAGTGGTCGAGTAGACGACACGTCAATCGGACGTGCCGTGTACCCGCGGTGACCGACAACGCAGTTCTGGTGTCATAATCGGCCAAAACGGGCATCCAACGGTCAAATTCATAGCAGACGACCTCAGATTGATCTGAAACCACCGTGAAACATTCTAATTATTATTCCTGACGTGTACGCGTAGACGTCACGTCAATCGGACGTGCGGTTTGCGCGGTACGGCTCAATATTCGTGTTTAAAGTGATGCACGAGTTTCGTAAACGCATGTGAGGGGGGTCCAAACAGGCCGAACGAAGTCGAAATGGGCTGAAATCGGACGAAAAATATGGGAGAGTGATTTATGAAGTGGTTTATTAGACGTCACGTCAATCGGACGTGCTGTGTGCCCGCGGTGACCGATAACGCAATTCGGGTGTCATAATCGGCCAAAACGGGCGTCCAACGGTCAAATTCATAGCGGACGACCTCAGATTGAGCTAAAACCACTGTGAAACATTCTAATTATTATTCATGACATGTACGCGTAGACGGCACGTCAATCGGACGTGCGGTTTGCGCGATACGTCTCAATATTCGTGTTTTAAGTGATGCGTGCGTGAGGGTGGTCCTAACCACACCGCATCTCGGATTTAGGCGGTTTTGACTTGTACACGTCTCAAATGACCCATGGATCATTGTCTTAAAGTATCAACACAATCTGAATGCGTTTGGCCGGTTTTCTGTATGCCAGTTGATGTTTTTCACTTAAAATGATGTCCTTTTGAAACAAAAGACATACACTTTGAGTTGTTTCGACCACACCACGCCTCGGATTGAGGCAGGGTTGATTCGTACACGTCACATATGACCCATGGATCGTTGTCCTAAAACATCAACATATTTCGAATGCGTTTGGTCAGTTTTTTGTATGTCACTTTTAGTTTTCACTTAAAATCTTATGGAAATTCATATAGAATATTTTTATATCATATTTAGTATGGATTAGATTTTAGTTGATCGTGCTATGAAACATTTCAGAGATAATGAAATTAAGGAAGGTGGAGGGGCTGTCCGGGGGGCTGTACGGGGGGGGGGGGTTGGGGCTGTCTGGTGGGTGTCCGGGGGGCTGTCCGGGGACCAAGGAGGAGGGTGGGGGGACTGTGCGGGGACTGTCCGGGGGGTGTTTTGGGGTTGTTCAGGGGGTTGTCCGGGGTTGTTTAGGGGGCTGTCCGGGGGTTGTTCAGGGGGTTGTTCAGGGGTTGTTCAGTGGTTGTTCAGGGGTTGTTCAGGGGGTTGTCCAGGGTTGTTCAGGGGGCTGTCCGGGGGGTGTTTGGGGGGTTGTCCGAGGTCCAAGGGTGAGGGTGGGGGGTTGTCCGGGGGCTGTCCGGGGGGCTATCCGGGGTCCAGGGTGGAGGGTGGGGGCTGTACGGGGGGCTGTCCAGGGGGCTGTCCGCGGGGCTATCCGGGGGGTGTTTGGGGGGTGTTCGGGGTCCAAGGGAGAGGGGGGGGGGGGGGGGGTTGTCCAGGGTCCAAGAATGAGGGGGGTTGTCCAGGGAGTTCTCAAACACACAACCACTAAAAGATAACAAAATCCATAAAAACAGACAATATATAAAAATAACTCAACTCCAATACTATACTACGAGTCTAGATAAAACCAACAACTAGAATAGATTCAACATCAAATCTCAGTAATATAAGTCAAAAATGTAACGGATCAATATGTCCCACATTAGCATCACCATCACCATCATCATCATCATCATCACCCTCGTCATCGTCCTCCTCATCGTCCTCACCCTCCACAGCGCCCTCCTCCTCGCCTTCGCCCTCCTCCTCGCCCTCCTCATCTCCCTCCTCTTCCGCATTAGACTCCTCGCAATCATCATCTTCAAGATCGACATCGGCCTGGCCACCACTGGAACTGCCACCTGGTGCACCATATATAGAATGTATCGACAACATGTATTCATCAATCGCTGGGCTGGCCTCTGCTGGAAGTGTTGGACGTAGAACTTCAATAAATTTCATAAATGCACTGTTTGCCCTAGAAGACTGTTCTGCCGTCTCTGTGGCCCTTTTCTCAGCCTGTTCTGCCTGTGCCCTAACTTTCTGCATCTCGGTGGAACTACAAATCGTACCTGAGGCAGGCCAATACCTCGTCGGGGCTATCCTAGGTCGACAGCATACTCTGCCAGAATGATCATCTCCCAACACCTGATGTAAGTAATCAGATGGCCCAAAATTGTCTGCTTCTTGGGCATCGAGGGCCTCTAAAGAATCCTGTTACAAATATAAATATATTATTAAGTTACAAAATAGATATTAAAATATAAAATCAACAGATTAAAACTTACAATCTGATGCTGAGTCGCTTCGTTGACAACACTTCCATCCTTTTTTCGTCTACTCGAGCAAAACAGTTTTGCTCGAGGCACACGTCCTTCAATATTTTGTACTTTCCTCTACAATGACATTGAAAAAAAAAGTTATATAAAAACATTAGGAAATGATTAAATAATTGAGTAAACAAAAGAAAATGTAAGTCGTAAAGAAAACTTATAAACAATTGTCATACCTGCTGCCTCTCATGATCCGGCATCGTCGCGTCCTAGTGTATGGAGGTATTTTTTTGCATCAATTTTTTTCTTTATTTTTTCCAGATGATTCCTAAATAAAATTTGATAATGAAAAGGATAATATTAATGCAAAACTTGAAATTTATTATTTAAATACCTCAAATGTAATTCATACCTTAAACTGGGTACTCGTCCAATGAGTAATCATCTGACGATACTGCTCTATAGGACAATCATCCACGACTGGTACCGCCTCTAACCTCAGTTCCAACTCTAGCACGCTAGCCAATATACAGCTCATGCTTGTAGGCTCTCCAAATCTCGCTTAAATCCTTTAGACGTTCCAGTCGTGCACCCTCACCATCAGGGAAAATTAAATCGAAGCTGAAATCAAAATATTAATTCATATAAATACAAAAATAATTCATGGCATTAAATACAACAGATTTTTTACCCATATCTCTGCCCACTCTCTATCTTTGACCTCATGTGGCAAATGTCTCCACGACAGCGGGCTGATGGGAATGATGTCAGAGTATTTGGAAAGCGTCGCCAGAAAACTCCGACATTGCTGCCCTATTTTCTCAACCATCTGATTGTCTTCATTATATTCCACCATAACCTGTGTGCGACGGTTCCACACCGAACGCATGCGTGTACGGCCCCGCCCCCACCTCCTGTCAGTAGATGTATCTGTCATGAAAGAAAACCAAATATTTTATCAAAACATGTTATAATGAAAATAAATATTTCTACAAAAAATTGTTAGGGTGTTATAAATATACCTGGCTAGTCTTATCAATGAGTGGCGCCGGATCCACAGAACCTGATGGAACACCCTCTGGTGGAATAGGAGTCAAAGACGATGGAATATAAAAGCTCGGAGAGACATAAGTAGAAGGAAAAGAAGATGGAACAACTGTATGACCTGATGCTGACTGGGGAGTGGGAATCATCATGGGATGTGAAAATGATGGGGCAGAAGATGCAGAAGGTAGCGAAACCATGGGAGGCCTAAATACCCCGTGTGTCCCTAACGACACACCGGGATCAGAATGTGGGAAGGCTGAAATGTCAGTGGTAGGGGCAGGGTCTAGTCGGGCATGCGCAGCTCTACGTCCACCTCTGGTACGAACCCTCCTCGTACCACCGGCCTGAGTACTAGGACCAGTACTAGGCTCCTCGTCGAATAACTGTCGACGTAACGGTGGATCCTACAAAAAAGTTTACAAAACAATTAATCACATGGACATTATATATTCTGTAAATATATATATATATATATATATATGAAATAAAGTACTCACTGTAGGCACTAATGGTGGAATTCCCATCTCCTCCATCCGACGATTGTTCTCCGCCATTTTTTTTCTTCGTCTCTCTTCAATTGGATGCATTTCCTGCATTTGAAAACAAATATGTAATTAATTAGAAAATAAAATTAATGTGTAAACCAAAAAACTAAATATATGAGGGAATGAGGGGATTCATTGGTAATTTAGTTATCAATTGTTTTAGAAGAGCTGAATGAATTTAATAAAACATACAAGTTGTAATGTTCACCAAGTTAGAAATATTGTTTGATTTGGTTGAATATAGTTCAATTCCAAATTAGGAAAATGCAATTCAAATAAAACAGCAACCAATAAACATTGAAAATTCACATAACGGTCAAGTCAGCTAAAACATATTTGTGATCAATACTAAATAAATATTAATATTACCAACCTTAACAACCCATCTCGAGGTAAACCAAAAGAATTGAGAACATGGATGAATGATTCTATATAATTCAACCACAACTTCAGGTTCACAATCAACTCTGACAATTGAGCTATTGGAGTCATCAAAAGAAATAAATGGATTGGTTCCAATGGCAATAGGGACAGTGTCAATTCCATCATCACCATCATCAAAAATATGTCTTGGAATTACTTCAACTATGACACCAAATTCAGGTTGAAGTTGATCATTGACATAAAAAACTTGTTTAGCCATTAATGCCAACACATATGGTTCTTCGGTAGCAAGAGTGTGGGTCATATTAATTACTCAAAATCCACAATCATCAATAAATGTGCCATGTCCCGTCATCGAATCCAACCAATGGCATTTCATCATTGTGACTCGTCCATGAGAGTAATAATCCAATATTATTATTTTCTCAACGACTCCCATAATAACCCACATTTTCAAGTCGCGGTCTACTATCTGATGCACTGGCATAACAATATATTGTGTCAGTAACCATAACACCATCATGTGGTGTTCTCATGTTTTTGGCTCATTCAGTGACAATAAATCTGTACCCATTGATAACAATTGATTTACAGTCACAAACCACGGTATTAGGACCAAAATCCAAAGCTCTTATTTCCTCAGAGACAGAGTCAGCAGACAAACTCAATACCTGCAATATAAATGATAGTTAAAATTAAGTTAATATTGAAATAATTAATTTAAACAGTAATAATTTTACCTTCAATTTTAACCAAGCAGAAAACTCTTTGCTATGCAAAGTCTCTCTCCTTCTCAAAGATAAAGAACGATGCTTCCTATTTATCATTGTTTTATGTTCCCTGTAGATAAAAAATATGAATAGTTTAACAGATATATATGTAAGATATACATATTCAATTTTTTTACCTGATATAGTCATCGAACAAATAACAGTTGAACAAAACTGTGCGATGTGCCATCTCCCGCTCTTCATGGCTTAATGTCTTCAATGTATATGATCTAGGAATTCTCCTGTTTGAGGAAGTGATGGAAAACTGGGTTTAATTTGCTCATATTGTTCTTCTTCATTTCTCATTGGTCTGTTCATTCTTGTAGTAAGATCAGACAAATACATCAAACAGAAATCCATACATTCTTGAGCTAAGTAACCGTTCACGATAGAACCTTCGGGATGATTCTTGTTTCGAACATAAGACTTAAATGTGAAAATATTTCTTTCAGTTGGATACATCCAACGAAAAGAAACAGGTCCTCCGAGAAGTATTTCAGTTGGAATATGGACAGTCAGATGCAGCATGCATGTGAAAAATGATGGGGAAATATTTTCTCCAACTCACACAAAATTAATGGGGCATCTGTCAGCATTTTTTGCAAGAAATACATGGACAACTTCTTAGAACAAGGATCTCTAAAAAAATGGCACAACCCGAATAACACCCACCCTTACATTATTGGACAAAAGAGACGGATTTCTATTGGAAGCAACTCACGCAATAGAACGTGATAATCATGAGTCTTCAATGATTTTAGCTTCAACTCTCTTCTGTTGACCCGTTTAGATATGTTGCTTGAATAGCCATCAGGAACTCTAATAGTCTCTAATAATTCCAAAATTTGTTTTTTTTTCAGTAGGTGTCATCACATAAGAAGAACATGGAAGTTTCCATTTATTTTCACTGATACGCACATGATGCAATTCTGGTCTTGATGCCCCAATCCACCAAGTCACGTCGAGATCGTAAATCATCTTTTGTCTTCCCCTTGACATTTAGAAGAACTAAAAGCAACATTTCACATATATTCATTTCAATATGCATTACGTCTTAGCTATGACGTTGAAAATTGGTTGACCAATATGGAAAATCAAAAAAGAAACTCCTCTTCCTCCAATTGTAACAGGTTTATGTGGAAACATTCTTTCTCTTTCCAGATTTCATTTGACCCTTCCGAAAGAAAAAATGAAATCTTTCAATTCATTAAGCACATCAGTTCCAGACATACGCTGAGGTGGATCATCGGACTCTATAGTATTATAAAATCTTCGATGATTCATTCTATATGGATGATCCTTTGGCAAAAATCGTTGATGTCCCATAAAACTGAAACTACAACGATGTTTCAGTCTTCTGGATCGTGTATTCTTCATACCAACTAGACATGACAGTTTTCCCTTCGTGCTCCATCCAGACATCATTGCATAAGCCGGAAAATCATTGATCGTCCACATAAGCGTAGCACGCATCTGAAATATGTCTTTCGAACATGCATTGTATGTGCGCACACCCACATCCCAAAGAAGTTTCAACTCATTTATTAAAGGTTGCATGTGATACATCAATATCAATGCCGGGATCAGAAGGACCAGATATGAGTATACTCATGAATGTGAAAGATTTTTTCATACACAACCATGGGGGAATATTTAAATGAGTATAAAAACTGGCCATGTGCTGTGCGAAGTAAGAATATGCCCAAATGGATTAAAACCGTCGCATGAAAGACCCAGCCTCACATTACGCACGTCAGCTGCAAAATCAGGATGTCGAGCATCAAATCTCTGCCATGAAAATCAATCTGCAGGATGAACCAACTCATCATTAGTCTTCTTTCTCTCAGTATCATGCCATCTCATTTTTATTGATATGTCATCAGACATAAAAGATTCTGGAGTCTGAGGATCAATGGAAAGTGCCACATTACTTTATATGGAATGCGGGATGGTGTTCCATCAGATTTTGACTTCCAGCGGGATGTGCCACATTTTATACATTCATTTCGTTCAGCGGTTTCTTCCCAGAATAAACTACAATCTTTCGGGGAAGCATGAATTTTGTTTCTGGAAAATCCAAGTTCTTCAACTAACTTCCATTCCATATAGTGGTTTGAGGGGAATATCTGAATCATCTGGAAGTAAATCCTTCAAGAGGGTAAGAATGTAATCGATTGCTGTATTAGAAATACCATACATAGTTTTTTCCATGAAACAATCGGATTAAAAATTCCAGCTTTTTTCATTTTATCGCATTGTCGATATACTGGAGTCGTGGCAGCATCATTCAATTTTTTCACCCTATCAATATCATCATTTTCACTAGATGCATCAGTTTCCCTCATATCGACGTCTTCTTGAGTCGAAATCCTTTATTTTCCATGATGACGATTAAACGGAAACTGATCATCTAACAAATTCTCCATTCCAGTCCTTTCATTTCGATCATCAACAATTTGAGATTTCATTTTCTCCCATTGTGATACCACACAAAGTAGTTTGCTTGAAAACCATTTTTGGTTATGTGGTAGCTGACTTCTTCACGACTCAACCAAGGTCTACCAACACAATTGGAACATGGGCAGTGTATGCGACCACTATCTGAAACATTGTGAAATGCAAAATCTATAAAGCTCTCCAAATTGTTTTTGAAAATCGCTTGAGATACGATCGGTTTCATACATCCAACTTCATTCCATTCTGTAAAAAGAATTCATATAAGTCGTTTGTCATAAACAATTCAATATGATTGAAACTTTAATAGAAAATACTTTTAAGTAAACGATAATGGAAGAAAATAATCATGGTATCAACTACACATGTGAAAAAAACATACTAATGTGTTATTGAAAAAATGTAAATCAACAAGAACTTAATGTGTTATCACATCAGAGCATGCCTCATCCCATAACCATATTAGTAGGGTACCCCTCGGGGACAGGCCCCGCCCACCCCCGTGGACAACCCACCCACCCCCCGTGGACACCCCTACCCCCTAGAAAGCCCAACCACCCCTGTGGACAGCCACCCACCCCCCTCGACACCCCTTCTCCATATGGACAGCCCCCACCCCCTTGGATAGCCCGCCCACACCCCTGGACACCCCTACCCCCTGTGGCCAGCCCACCCACCCCCCTGGACAGCCCGCCCACCCCTCCTTGACAGCCCGACCACCCCCGTGGACAGCCCTCCCACCCCCGTACCCCCCTTTGGACACCTCATACCGCCCCGGATAGCCCCGCCCACCCTCCCAAACAGCACACACCCCCCTCCCCTACAACCCCACCACCACCACCTAGACATACCAACCCCCCTGGACACCCCACACACCCCTCCCCCACCAGGACACCCCACCCAGACCCCCCAGGACAGCCCACACCCCCAGGACAGCCCCACCCACCCCCCCGTGGACAGCCTTTCCCACCCCCGTGGACAGCCCCACCAACCCCCGTGGACAGCCCACCCACCCCCCGTGGATGCCCCATACCCCCTAGACAGCCCAACCACCCCCGTGGATAGCCCACCCACGCCCCTCGACACCCCTTCTCCCTATGGACAGCCCCCACCCCCTTGGATAGCCTGCCCACCCCCTGGACACCCTACCCCCTGTGGCCAGCCCACCCACCCCCCTGGACAGCACGCCCACCCCTCCTTGACATCCCGACCACCACCGTGGACAGCCCGTCCAACCTTGTGGACAGCCCGCCCACCCCCGTACACCCTGGACACCCCGTACCCCCCTGGATAGCCCCGTCCACCCTCCCAAACAGCCCACACCCCCCTTCCCTGCAACCCCACCACCACCACCTAGACATGCCACCCCACCTGGACACCCCACACACCCCTCCCCTACCAGGACACCCCACCCAGACCCCCAGGACAGCCCACACCCCCTGGACACCCCCGCCCACCCCCGTGGACACCCCCTACCCCCTAGACAGCCCAAACCACCCCCGTGACAGCCCACCCACCCCCCTCGACACCCCTTCTCCCTATGAGACAGCCCCCACCCCCTTGGATAGCCCGCCCACCCCCCTGGACACCCCTACGCCCCGTGGCCCGCCCACCCACCCCCCTGGACAGCCCGCCCACCCCTACTTGACAGCCCGACCACCCCCGTGGACAGCCCGTCCACCCTTGTGGACACCCGCCCACCCCCGTACCCCCTTGGACACCCCTTACCCCCCCTGGATAGCCCCTCCCACCCTCCCAAACAACCCAAACACCCCTCCCCTGCAACCCCACCACCACCACCTAGACATACCACCCCCCCTAGACACCACACACACACCCCTCCCCCACCAGGACACCCCACCCAGACCCCTAGGATAGCCCACACCCCCCTAGACAGCCCCTCCCACCCCCGTGGACAGCCTTTCCCACCCCCGTGGACACCCCTGCCCACCCCCGTGGAACAACCCACCCACCCCCGTGGACACCCCCTACCCCCACAATCTATTATCCAAAACATATCAAATTGGTTTGAACACAATCCATAACTCCCACAATCCATTATCCAAAACATGTAAACGTTCACGATAGCCTCCCCAACACTGATTTAAATGTTTTGAACACTCTCCTTCCAAACATAGAAATACAAAAACATTAATGAAGTCTTCACAAACACAAAAAATATCCTATATTGATATTAATTTCAATAATCAATTAAACCACCAACACCTGGAAAAAATCTATTCATTAAACAACTACAACAATATGGTTGAGATCAAATTTTACATATTCATATGGGGGTGTACCTGTTGGGATGGGGGGTGCTGGTTTTCAGATTCACGAGAGCAGTGGAGTCGGATGGGGTTCGCTAGAGCATTGGAGTGAATAGATTAGGGCTCTGTCCGAATGGGGAGAGGAGATCGCGATCTGGAATTTGGGGGAAACCATTGCCAACGGTTTATAAAAACTGTTGGCAAAGGAACACATTTCCCAACGGTTTCAGTGAACCATTGGGAAATGTGTGAGTTTAGCACCCCTTCCCCAAGGGTTCCAGTGAACCGTTGGGAAAGGGTCCACATTTCCCAACGGTTCCAGTGAACCGTTGGGAAAGGTTCCACCGAAATTCCCTTTGCCAACGGTTTTGTTAAACCGTTGGCAAAGGCTCACTATACCAACAGTTTAAGTAAACCGTTGGTATACTACCGTTGGGAAAAGACCAAATTCCAGTAGTGCATGGAGAACCTTTTTTCTGCCATCCACAATCCAGATTGGATGGTCTTCAATCAAAACATCTACTTTAAGCTAATCCTCCTAAGGTTGAAAGACATGAGGCGAGTCTAAAAAAAAATCAAATCTGAGAAACGTGGGACACATCATGTATAGCCCGACACCTCTAAGGTAACTGCAACCGATAGGAAACTGGCCCAAGTCTTTCCAACACCTCAAACGGCCCGACATTCCTCAGTAAAAGATTTCCCTATCTCTAAATCCTCTTCTGTCTGAAACTCGATGTAACAGACTAGAAAACCTTATCCCTAACCTTGAACTCCAGTGGTCATATCCACTGACTAGCATAAGACTTCTATCGAGACTCTGCAGTAGCCATACTCTTCCGAATCAACTATATCTGCTCTGTGGTCTCCTGAACAAGATGACATCCTAGAAAACCTGCCTCTCCTACCTCCATCCAACACAAGGGTGACCGACATGGCCTATCGTACAAATCCTCATAAGGTTCCATATGAATAGTTTCTTGGAAACTATTGTTGTAAAAAAAACTCCACAAGAGGTATGTGCTTCTCCCAAGAACCTCCAAAATCCAGAATGCATGCTTGGAGAATGTCCTCAAGCACCAGAATTGTATGCTTGGATTGGACATTTGTTTGGGGATGGTAAGCTGTACTCAAAAGTAACTGTCTAACAAAAGCCTTTTAATGCCCCTACTAGACCCGAGAAGTAAAACGAGAATCTCTGTCTGAAACGATGGAGTGTGTAACTCCATGTATATTTACAGTCTCTCGGATTTATAGTCGTCCTAGCTCATCAACACATAAGGTCTCCTTGATCAGAAAGAAGTGAGAAACCATCATGAGTCTATCAAGGACAACCCAAACTGTGTCAGTCCGTCGAGGTGTCCTCGGAAAACTGGTAACGAAGTCCATCACGACGTCGTTCCACTTCAATTCGGGAATGGGTAACTAATGTAAAAGTCCTGCTAGTCGCTGATGCTCTGCCTTCACCTGCTGACAAGTTGAACACCTCATGACAAAACCCGAAACATCTCTCTGCGTACCTAACCACCAATAATATCGGTGTAGATCATGATACTTCTTGGTGACAATAGGATGAACTACCCAAGCGGAGGAATGAAAATCCTACATCCGCTCCATGTGTATACCTGTTGGAACCCATAGGTTCCCCTAGAAATTCATGATCTAATCCTCACCTATGGTCCATTCGGGAATAGGTTCCTCTCCTAACACACTACCCCTTAGGACTAGGCCTTCAGAATATGATAGCTGTCTCATTCGAAATCGATCAAGAAAAGTAGAGGTAACAGTTAAAGAATAAAGAAAAGTCTAGCCATGATTGTCATGCAACTCCAAATGCTTCTCAAAGAACAGAGCCATAAGCTTCCAATCACTACTGGCCTACTGAAATGGATGTATCAGAGTCCTCATGCTCAACAAATCAGCCATTGTGTTGCCTTTCCTAGGAATATAGGCATGCTCATAGTCAAAGGACTGTAGGTACTCAGCCCACCATCGTTGTTTCAAATTCCAATCACACTGAGTGAATAAGTACTTGAGAGTCTTGTGGTTGGTGAAAACCACAAAATTATCTCCCAGAATGTAATGTCTCCAACATCGTAGGGCATGAACAACAACTACCATCTCCAGATCATGTGTCAGGTAATTCCTCTCATGTGTCCTCAACTACCGATACCCGTACGCAAAGAATCCATCACCCTGCATAAGCACAAATCCCATCCTGATACCTAATGCATCACAGTAAACATTATAACTCTTCCCTGGCACCGAAAAGACTAGTATTAGTGATGAATTCAACTTCCCTTTCAGCTCATGAAAGGCAGACTCACAAGAATCTGACCACATAAACTTTGTACCCTTCTTGGTCAGACATGTAAGTGGTGCTGTTTAGCATGAAAATTATTGTATGAAATGCATGTAGTATCTAGCCAGTCCTAGAAAACACTACACCTCAATGGCATTCTTCAGCAGTTCCCATGAAACTACAACTCTCTCTTTCTCTGGGTCTGCAGATACACCTTCCTCTGAGATAACTTGACCCAAGAAGTGAATCTGATCCATCCCAAAGTGGAACTTTGAGAGATTAGAATATAACTAATGCTACCTTAGTGTAATCAAAATTATATCAAGATGGGTTTCATGGTCAATTCAAGTGTGTGGGTACACTAAGATATCGTGAAAGAAGTCCACCATGAAAGAATCCATGTATGGATGGAAGACTCGGTTTATCAGTTCCATGAAGACTACATACACATTCGTAAAAACGAACGACATAACCAATTACTCGTATAAACCATACATGCGCATGAAGGCTGTAAGAGGTATATCTGAGAGTCTAACGAGAAACTGATGATAACCGGATCTCAGGCCAATCTACGAGAACACCCGGGCTCCTCAGAGCTGATCAAAGAGATCATTGATCCTGGGCAAGGGATATAGGTTCTTGACCATCAACTGGTTTATCTTCTGAAAGTCCACACAATGCCTGAGGGTACTGTCTTCCTTCATTGCAAATAGGAAAGGTGAACCCCAAGGAGAAGTACTGGGTCAGATGAAACCCTTTTCCTAAAACTCCTCAAACTACTTCTTGAGCTCCTACAACACAGTTTTTGCCATCTTGTAAAGAGAAATGGACACCAGTGTCTCTCCTAGAACAATCTAAATCGATAATTCTACCTCACGCTCCATAGGAAAACATGATAATTCCTCTGGAAAGTCATCTTTGAAACAATCAACCACTGGTGTAAAGACTAACTATTAAGTCCCCTGGTCACCTAGATAAGGACTAGAAATCTAGGCTGTAACTCTACCCAACACATGATGCTCTAGACCCGCTCTGCTCTCCTGGACATCCCACTCACCCATTTGAAGAAAGGATACACCCTCTTGTGATACAAAACAAACCCTACTGTGACAACAGTCGAATAATTCCTAGAATTGAACTATCCAAAACATCTAGAGAATGACATCATAGACTTTAATATTGGGGACATATAGGCCCATAAGAAGTGACATCCACTAACCAGTAGAGGGAACTCTACGCACTTACGTACACTAGCCGATCTAGTCCACCACAGAGTTTCTAGCGTCAAGATATCAGCAGATGAAAAGATTAAAATCCCAAGGCTCTCCATGATAGAAACAGATATAATGGTATGGAAATACCATGTTTCAAAAACAAAAAATACAAAGACTGAAGCTACTAAGATCGTACCTCGAATGGTAGAAGGCCCGGGATCCTGCTCCTGCAGGGTCTGCTCCACCGCAAATGTGTGGCATATACTGCGGCCTTGTGATCTTGCCTGAAAACTCTAAGCTGGGCCCCCCTGATGTCATTGAAAACCGTGTGACTGGCTACTACGTCCTTGACCGCCACCTCAGCCTGATCGGCCAGAAGAACTCCAGTTCCCAGACTGGTGAGACACTAGTGGTGCTGCTCCTAAACGAGGAGTCATAGAAGACCCCCTCTTACCAGCTGCTGGAGAAAAGATCTGATAGAAGGACTGAAGGTGACCCATTTAGCCGCAAGATCGGCACTCCACTGGGTATTTTGGGAAATGTGGCCTCATATGACTGCTCTTTTGGCACTGGTAGCACACTAACTGGCTACCGGGAGAGGTGTCTCGCCTCCTCAGATCACCATGCGAGGACTCCCTACGGTGATTCCTACTATCAGTTGGAGGAATACTAACCCCAGATATCGAGCCGCCCTAGCTCACAACTCTCGAATCCCTCAGATTGTGCTATTTTATCAGCACATTATTGACTATAGATGTGATAGAAGTCATCCAGATGTTGATCACCTATGATCAGATGTCGTGCCTCAGACCACCCTCGGTCTTCCTGGTCATGAACAACTGATCAACTCCTAGAATATGTGTAAGGTGATGCATCTCAGTAAAGCGGGAGGAATATTCCAAAACAGAAAGAGTACCCTACTCTATATTCATTAAATCTCATGGTCGATCGGCCCTTAGTGTCTACAGATTGATGTAATCAAAAAAGATGTGATGGACTTCATCCCAGGCTATAACCTGTTGGCATCCCATCTATGAGATCACATCCCACCAGCTATTGGCGGGGTCTCAGAGAATTTAGGAAGAAATGTTGACCCTCCTCTCTGGAGGTGTCTCCAGATACTCAAATATAGTCATCATGGATTCTAGCCATGACTCTACAGCCTGAGGTCCTCCCTCCCCTAAGTAAGTGGGAGGATTATACTACTGGAAGACCCGCGTCAAATCTGTCATCGACGGGGCAGGAGGTGGTGCTCTCTAAATGGTCTATATCATCCTCAGAAATCCCTCCGTGATCTCTGCATCAGCCCCAGTAACAGGTTTAACTACTGGTTCCAAGACTGGCATAACAGGAGGTTCTGCGGGTGGTCCCTAATCAGCCATGCCTGGTGTCTGATCATCTCTTGGAAACTGGATGACAACCAGAGGATGTCTCAGTGGAATGACTATGCAAGGTCAAGCACACACCATAGATCAAGATATCAAGGATTGAAAATATGACAGTATGAAGGGAATATGAGAAAGAAATCACTTAGGTTTACAAAACATGACTAGATGATGTGTACAATTCTTACACGACGTGTTCTTTGACTTCATTTACATGGGTGTGTACTCCAAACTGGTCATGTAACATCCCAAACACACATATTTTTGTCTTAACACAAGACATGTACTTGATTTATCTTCCCCTGCCTAAGTCCTTCTACACGGTTAAGCCATGTAGTTCTCCTAAGATAAGGATACACAACATGTAAAATTCCTACACGGCATGTACTAGACAAGCTACACCTGGCCCGTGTTGTTAGTGACACGACCTGACATACGGCTCACACTACGCGGAGAGTTCCAGGCAGGCATGACGTTTATCAGAATGGATAACACTAGCCCGCGTTGTTAGAGACTTGATCGGGTACCTTGGTCAAACTACACAGCGTGTTCAAGGCAGACACAATGTGTACAAAAATGGTGACTCCAACCAGTGTTTTTTGTGACACGGTCATGTACCTTGGTCATACTACATGACATGTTTATATGGAAGATAGTTTTTATTAGACAGGACTCGGCCAACCTATTTTGTTAGTGGAACGAGTGAGCACAAGGTCGACTCTACATGGCCTGTATGGACAATACACGACATGTTCACTCCATATTTTCCACATTCTGTGTCTCCACACACACAACCTACGACATAGTTTAGAGTCTACATGGAGTGTACAAAATTTACATGGCGTATAATTAAGAAAAATTGTCTCTTCCCGAACAGAAGAACTCACGACATGTACATAACATCACACGATGTGTATTATGGGATTTTTCGGACACTAACCCTCAGAAACTACTCAGGAACCTAGAAAACACTAAATAAATCATTGAATGTTCTAAATTAGGATCTGTGAGGGTCCATACTCCCCGCGAATCAATGTTTACAATCTTATACACATTATAACATAGAAAAAAAGGTAATGATCCACTAAATTCCTGTCCATGAGGGCCCATAACACCTCAAGAATAAATTTTTGGTGTTCATTCAAGAAAGTCTCTACACAACAATACCCTATCAAACAACATGTTTTTATATCATGGATACTATTAAAACATCATGCATTTTATAAACATCATCTGTCACAATTAGATATAATTTCAAATGCATACTAAATGTCATGGTAAAAATGCCTGGAATGTGATTTCTGGAAAATTCTTATATGATGCATGAGATGTCATACACTCATCTCATTGGGTTGAAATTAAAATAGAACCTCAATAATATCAAAAATAGCAGCACAAACCATGTGAACCAATCTTGGTGAATTCAAATCAAATGTAATAATTGAAGAACTAGAAATAAAATGAAATTAAATGAGGTAGATTGGATTTTCCCTGTAAACGAGTTAGCTACTCCCAGGAACAACTTATTACCAAGTACCTATTCTATCATATCCCTGCCTAAGGGTACAAACAGTAAGTCAAGAGAAAATAAATCCTTTGATACCACATTGTAATATCCCATTTCTGGAAGCCACTCAGAGGATCCACATACCCGGGTGGTCACATGGCCTCAAGCGCTTTTCCCCGAACACCAGAGGCTACCGACTAGTAGTGAGGTAATTGGATGTGATATTGGGGAAAATATGCCTTCATTTATAGAGTACACAGTGGAAGTAAACAACATTTACAATATTATAAGTAGAAAATATCCAACAACAAAAAACAATGAAATACTAGAATAACAAAACAACAGAAGAAAATATATATAAATGATGCACGATAAAAATTCCTAGGAACGAAGACAAAGAAGTCACAATGATGGAATAGAAAATGAACTAAACCAATGTACAAAATAAAAGATAAACAACACCTCTGCATTGCAAGAACATGCTTGGTCAAATGCTCTCCAGCTCCACAACAAGTCATGTACCTGAAGTAGAAGGGTACATTCCCTTATCTATACCAGGAACAATATAATATGTTTGGTCCCAAAAGCTTGACCTAAATAGGGTGTGAGACTAAATCCCAGTAGGCAACCACTCAAAGATCTGTGCCTAATAGTCAAAGAGTATATGGAAGGTAAAAATACAGAATGCAGTAAACCTGAAAGCACTAAGATGTATCCAATCCATAGTTTAAAGCATTCAAATCACCACACAGCTTGAAACTCATAAAAAAGTAGACAGCACAATAGGTAACCCTATGGGAAGTACCCACAGCCTATCCCCTCTGGTCCTACCTAGCAACACACGCAAGCTGAAAAACACAAGGTAACTCTCTGGGAAGTACTAATATCCTATCACCTCTAGTCCTACCTAATAAGTATAAGCAACCATATTGGTAGTACACTCAGTATAACCCCTCTTGTTCAGCTTATACATAGACTCTCTGAGAAACCACTCACCTTCAATTCTCCCAATTTCTTTATATTGATACTAAAGGTGCTCTGTGGAAGGACTCAACATCTCATTCCCCCTGTGGCCCGCGTCGAGGAACTATAGACACATTAGGGAAGAACTCAATGTCAATTCACCCTATAGTCTTGCATCGAAATTATAAAGACACACAAGAGAATCCCTCATCATCAATTCTCCCTATGGTCTATACAGAAGGTTCTCACGGCCTTGTATATGTCAAGAAAGTGTAGAAGGGAATAAAGGCCAAGGGAAACCTCATGAATAACTTGGATAGCATTCTCTAATACAACAGGATAACTGAGTAATAGTCACACCATCCTAAAATACTAGGCATTGGAAAGTAAACAACAGACTAATAGGCAAACAAGTCCCAATGGTCGAAACATGAAAAACATTCATGGGTAATACATCCAAAGCACAACAATTCCCTCTATTCACAATCAATAATCATCTATTTAGCCATACCAGCATAGCAGAAAAACAATAGCACTAAAACGGTAAACGCGCAATACCCCATTAATGGTTATTGGGAAAATTTTCACATAAAAATCAATTAATTTTCACAGAAAGGAAAAAACAACCTACCTCGGGGTTAGGAGATCAATATAATTCAACCACAAATCTTGAATCTTCTTTTAACTTCGTAGATATAAGGAAGTGTATAAAACATTCAACCCATGATAACATGGAGACGAAGAGGAATTGAAAAACAAGGCTCAAGAAAAAGAGAGAAATCACCGATGTGATTCCAACACAATCAACAGGGTTTGAATCAGAGGTCGGATGGAGGCTTGGGGTCTCGGAGATAATTCATGGTCGTATGGGTTATCTCGGACGAAGATGACCTAGTTGAAGGTTGTTCTGTCCGTCAGACGCGACCCCAATGCATTTAATGAAAAAACAAATTACATGGAATGTACTTATGGTGTAGACGGTGTGTACATGTTGTTTCCATACTCCCCATTAGGTGTCCTCCAAGTCACTCCCACACGGTCATGTGTGTGCAAACCACATGGCCAACACATGGTCTGTTGTGGCAACGAAGTACACGGTGTGTACTTTGAAAATTTCTTGAAAAATATTTTTCCCAAAAAATGGCCAGAAATGGAAAAACATACCTGATTAGAAGGTCGAGGTTATTACATAAATAAACCTCAAACAAGTATAATATCTAGTAAATGATGTTGACATAGTTGAAAATGATCAGTAAAAATTTTTGAGAGAAATATCCGTTTTTTGAAATCAATTAAAAGTCACACATTTATAAAAGATGTAATATAAAATAGATTTTTGAATAAAACTGCCCAATACCATTTTCAAACAATTTAAGGGAATTAAAATTTTAAAACAATCATGTCTATATAAATAAATCCTTAAAACCATTTTAAAAACATTGAAATTAATGAGAATGATTTAGAATAATAAATATTTAAAACATATAAAATGATTTTTTAGTAAAATAGTACAATAAAAGAATAACTTGGAAATTTATTTAATTAATCATGGACATGGATAATACATATGTCCCCAAAAATACATAACAATCATCAATCTCAGATAATAATGAGATTGAGGAATTAACCCTTATCTTGTACTTCCCTTTGGTCGAGTGTACGTTTAACATCCTATATAATAACCACAGTATGTTATTAAGTTATTCCAGAACCATATTAATATTTATGATATCATAAATGATTCATTTATGACATTATACAACCCATTTAATAATAATTTTTATTTTAAATTAATATTTCGGGTAAAAATTGCTTTTTTTATCGTACATATTTTAACTTGTTATTCTTGATCGTATCACATAGATAATGATTTAAATACATCCAAAATGTTATAAATTATTTATATATCATATATATTTACAAAATAAATATTTATAATAGATAGATATATGAACTGGAAAACACAGTTTATGGAGATGGTAGGAAATACCTACGCATAAACGTTGTTTCCGTTTTAATATCGTATTGAACAGAACTAAGTGAATAAGATATGTATATATATATATATATATATATTTCACGTAGAATTATTATTTCATATATTACATAATTGTTATTAATATATATTTTTATATTTATTGTTGACTGTTGAACGTGAAAATGAATCTCATCGCATCGTGTAGACGGTAATTCGTACGTACACACGAGCGACGATATAATTTCCTTAATGAATAAAAGGTGTGGAATTGAATGATATATTAATTTTACTGAAACATTATAATGTTATTTTCATTATTTATATAGATATTACTCATCATTATATCCACCCAAATTACATGGTGTTGAATATAAAATTTCACCACAACGTGGAGACGTTAAGCCTTATTTACGTATGCATGTTGACATTATCATTCATAGGATGGATAGAATAATGTATTTGGTTGTAACATATTTATATTAACATCACAGTATGTATATGGTACTGGTGCTATAATATTGTTATGGAAATATCCAAGACAGAGATAATGGATGATTAATAGAACATTGAAAGAGGTGATAAAATATTTACGTATTCATTGTGTGTTTCCTTTTGATTTGAACAAAAGGGATCCAGAGGATGGATTTATTCTAAAGAGAAGGCCTCAAGGGTAATTTTATGGAAGTAGGGAAGTGATTTTTTCAGCGGTTTTCCAAGCCAAAAGGATTTGGAGATGTGATTATGGGAGATGATGAATTATCCTTTTATAAGAGAGGTGATGGTTACTTTAGTAAAAGTAACATATATTAATTTATTATAAAACCATTTTCATTTTCTAACGACCCCAAATTAATTTATTACGAAGATATTTTGGTTATGGGTCGAAATATTCTCAACCAATAGGTTCTAGACATGTTTAGGTCACCATATGAACCCTAACTTTTAGATATAAATCATAGTTAAATAGTATAACTTTTTCCATGTCCTCTTGTTTTATTATAATAAATGGTTAATAAAATTACTATTAAAATTCAATAGAAACACAATTGGTTTATTATTGTCATATATATATAATCATATAAATTTTTTTGTTTAACCTTATATACTAAGGAATATTATATCATTTAATATTATAGTATTCGTTATAAAAATTCAATTATGTCAAGTTTGACATTATTTAATATTTGGTTTTTATGAAATTCATAACAGTCTGATTTCTTCAAAATAAATTTATTGCATCAACACTAACATGTCATATTGACCATTAAAATTAGTGGAATATATCATAAGTCTCAATTTACATTTTTTTAATATTTTTAATATCAATTATTTTAATCTCGCATTAATATGGTAATTACGACATCATCATTGAGTCATAAATAAATTTAATAATAGATTGTCTAAAATTTATAAATACAATACAATGATATAGGAAATAATTTTATCTTTCTAATTAATATTTATTGTCGAAATTATCTTATGAATAACTCTATATTAATAATGTATTACTCCTTAAAATTTGAATTTAAAATATTTAACTCTTCTTTAATTAAAATAATAGTAGGCATCTTAATCTAATCCATGCGGATCAAAAAGGATAATATCTTATTTCTAGGGTTCATTTTGGTAGAAATATAAATATCAAATAGAATTAGGACATGTTTTAAGTTTATAATAACATCTCTGTTACCTTTAATTACCCTATTTACTTTTAAACATGGTAAATAAACATCAAAATTATTGTTAACCATAAATTATTTCCATCTAATAGAACCACTTTTTATTTACTAATTTCATCCATGTCTCTCATATTTATGAAATTAAATTCATAGAAGCGGTAAAATAATGTTTTATGCAAATTTTCTAATGTCCCAAAAAGGTGGGTAAAGGACGGTAAATGATCAATAAAATTACATACATATAAACACTTTATAAATTGACTCCATTGAATTAAATTAAACATATATAGGTATTATGTATCTCTTTTGATATAAAATAAATTTAAAAAAATAAATATTTATGTAAAAAAAAGTGGTTTTAAATAATATCGTGGTAATTTTCACTATTCATAAAAAATTGGATGCTTTCAGAAAAATACCAAAAAATCACCCTAAGATTATTTTGATATCCTGGATTC
This sequence comes from Viscum album, assembly GCA_963277665.1. Classification (NCBI taxonomy): domain Eukaryota; kingdom Viridiplantae; phylum Streptophyta; class Magnoliopsida; order Santalales; family Viscaceae; genus Viscum; species Viscum album. Next base: position 2,093,026,774 of record OY728151.1, read on the forward strand.
AAAAATGATTTCTATTTTACCAAATTCAAAAAATATAATTTTTATTAATTAATTTAAAATTAATTTCAATTTTCAAAACCAAAAAGACAGTTTTTGAGAAATAAAACTATCAAAAGATTGACACGTGTTTATGTACAATTTATATGTGAAATAACTTATAATGATATAAATTATATTAAATTATAAAAATATAATCTAATTATTCTTTTAAACCAAACAAATGAATAATTATACACTATAAATTATTTTGATTAAAATTATGTTTTCAATTAAAATTTAGTATTTTCACTATTCATCAAAATATTAAAGTTATCATAAAAGATCCAACAAATTATCCAAAATAAAATTTTCTGAACTACTTATAATGAAGAATTTAATTTTATCATATAAAATAAATAAAAGGGTCAATTATTTGAGTTAAAAAGCGTTCGTGCTTAAATAGGAGTAAAATTGCGTTTTTTGAAATATAAATTATTTATCTGAGAAAAATGAAATTGTTCTTATATTATGTCTGTGAAACACATAATATGGATTCTAAAATTTTAGGTAGTATATTAAATTCAAAATTCAGTTCATACTATTCATAACCACTTTTTGAATGGCATGTTTGGTAAGTCGTGATGTGCTTGAACTCGGTGTTGCGTGTAGCACAAGTTATTGAATTACTTTGAAGTAAAAACGTACAATGAAATTATGGGGTGTTACATTCTCCATGCCTTCAATAGATTTGGTCCTCGCAATTAGAAATTGTTTTTCGAAAAAGATGGTTAAAAATGGAAAATACCTTTGTGTAAAACCCACATCAGAAATATGGTTAATAAAATAAATCCTTAATAAGAGGGAAAGGGAAATGAAAAAGTAAACACCAAATTAGGATTTAAAATAGGATAACATTGGTGGAAATTTGAGACACATAATTGTTGAAAAAATGTAAATATTTATAGGGAGTGATTGAGGTCATCAATCACAAACAACTGTAAATTTGAGGGCCTCAAATCCAACAATCTAAGATGGTTTAATATATCACAGGTTCAAAAAAACATAAGGTATTAAAAAAACACATTTTTGGAATTATTATCTCTTACATAAAGTGGAATAATTTATTTCTTCATAGAATTAGTGAAAAAAATATACTTCAAATGAATACTTCAATCCTTTAACTAATTACTTCCACAAACACATCTTTAACTCCAAAAGATAATATAACAAAATAATATTCAATTTATCCTAATATTATAGGGTTCTAAGAAAATTAATTTATAATTCATCTATTAGACCTTTTAAAAAACTACATTGTATAATCTAGGACATCATGTTGAAAAGTGGTATGTGATTCACCCTTGTCACCCTTGGGTTGTGGGTTCAAGTCTCACTGCCTTGCTGGACATGATAGGTTGTTGCCTGACCTCTGGGTTTTCCATTTTATAAAAATACAAAAACAATCTTAAGAAATGCATTAACATTAAAAATAGTATCCAATGTTCAAAATAATCCATTACAAACATTACACTTATCCAAAATATTCCTATCCACACTCAAAAACCAAATTTTATAAGGAACGTAAACATAATGATAATCTTTTTTGAAACATAATAACTTGTGAAAACATGCATCATGTATTCTTTTAAAACACAGTAACAACCTGAATTACTATAAAAACGTATTGATTACATTCATTATTACTTATTCCATATATAATACTAGATATACTCTTTATCTCATAAAAATTTTAAACTCCATAAATGATGGAGTAAAAAATTAAATAATTAGTTTTAATGTAGTCAAAATTATTGAATAATATTTATCCAAATTAATCATATATTATTACAAAATCACTACCTCAGAATCAGAACCATATTATGGTTTATCTTTCCTACAACCATATATTTTCCTATAGTTTAACTAGGTATTGACTCACATTTCATAGAACCATATAATCCGAAATCCTCAATAAAAGAGTACTGCAGTACAATCCTTATTTACTTCCATAATTCATATAACCAGTTCATCGTTCATACAACACTCAATTGAAAAAATTATTTAATAAAACCCTAAGAACAATAACTAGTCCTCATCATCTACGGTAGTATAATAACATGAATATTATCCAATAGCATCATTTGGGGTATACTTTTATGATGTGGACATTGATTCGTGTAGTTTTCTAACTCCTTCCAGATACAACATTGTATATTTGATACCATTTTCTTACCCTTGCAGTCACGAACATGGTTTCCATTTTTTTCTGAACATATAACATACCCCCATTCCCTTAAATTATTTACCAAGGTGATTATTTCCATAGTTATCATGTGTGTAAAATCCATCTTTCCCATCTTCCCTTTATTCATCTTTCTCTCTACCATCATTTTTTTCTATGGCTTCCCTTTCAAATCCATAGCAATCAGTGTGTTCATTAATAATCATATAAACACATGATACTATTTCTTCATATTATGTGAATATGTGGGTGACTATTTCTATTCTAAATGATGGCATAGAACCTTGAAATTTATGATTCTTCATTCTCTTTAGATCATGCATATTGCTGGAGTTCTCATTCATTCTACTAGGAACAACTTTTAAACAATGGCGTACACTGTGTTTGTTTATGAATCACAATGAATAATTCCAAAATTTTAGAATACCTTACAAAAATTGAATACTTTATTCATAAAATAAATAATGATAAAAAAATTTCACTGAGGAGGCACTTACTCATAAATCCTTCATAATGGTTTGTAATGAAAATGTGCATTATCAAAATCATATCCCCCAGGAGTGTCATATCCAATTGTGCACCAAGTCCCGTTATCAAGTACAAGGATAGCCTGGGTCATTCCCAGAACTCCATGGATGATTTTTCAATCATAGTTACATCTGTGCGAGAGCCGCCTCGAACTCCTCGTTTCCATACAGGAATGCATATCATTGAAAATTCACAAAATCTATACATTACCTAAATTTCTGGAAATTCTTCTATACTAATCCTCAAATTCTATCTCAGTGTAATGTTTCATAATTACATTTTATATAAATCTATTCCATGGTTTTTTATATACTTCCACTATTACCGACTACAACTCACCTACCCAAGAAGCCCAGAGCCAATTCATTATTTTATTCAATTTTCATTATTACAAGGAATCAATTCCCGAAACACTGATCGGTAAACCAGTGTTGGAAAATAAATTACATACATGAATATTACATTACACATTCAAACATAAAACACAATGTAAATAATTCTTTTAGAATTCCATTATGCCTTTAGATTAATCCTACATATCAAACATAATACACTTCTTGGAATCCTAGGAAAAAATACATAAGAAAGGGGTGATCCTATATGTTTAGTAAGGGTAAATAATTAAGAGAAAGATAAAAAAAATTAAGGAATTATGTATAATAAAAACCAAAACCTTTTAAACATAATATAGAACATAATATGGATAAGATAAATCAAAAAATACCATATAAACATGAAAATGGATATTATACTTTTCAAATTAACACATGTAATAATTAATTTCATAATGGTGGAATGCCTAACGTCGAACATCATTACCATATAGTCAAGGACACATTCCATGACTAAAAATAAAATTTTTGTCAAGGCCTTATTATAAGACACTAATTTGTCTAATGAGACCTATTGACACATCAAGGGTCTATATTGGGCGCCAACCATCACTTACTATGTCCACTACATTTCTTATATGAAAATATTGAAGCATAACATAAACATTCATATTAAAAATACAATAAAAAATTTCAATACATCATCTATAAACCATGAATTGTATAAAAATTGAACATACGTTGTCAAAAATATCATAACTCATTCAATTAAATATGTATGATTGTATAATAATAAATCAACCTCAATCAAGAATAATATCTAATAATGGATGTTGACATAGTTGAAAATGATCATTAAAACTTTTTGAGAGAAATATACCTTTTGTGAAATCATTTAAAAGTCACACATTTATAAAGGAAGACTTTTAAGAGTTATTTTTGAATCAATGTTCCACATTCCACTTTTAAACTATTCAAAATAAATGAAATTTTAAATCAATCATGTCCATATAATTTAATCCTTAAATCCATTTTGAAAACATGTAAATTAATTAGAATGATTTAGAAGAATAAATATTTAAAACATTTATAATGATGATTTATTTTAAGAGTACCTTAAATTATTCATTTAGAAATTTATTTTATGAAACATGGACATGGATAATAAATATTTCCCAAAAAATACATAGACATAAATAATCTCACATAATAATGAGATTGAGGAATTAACCCTTACCATGTACATCCCTTTGGTCGAGGGTATGTTTAACCTCTTGCATAATGACCGTAGTATGTTATAAATTTATACAAGAACCATATTAATATTAATGTTATCATAAATGATTAATTTATCGAAGTTTACCACCAATTTAATAATAATTTACATGTTAAATTAAAATTTTCGGTAATAATCACTCATTATCATATGTGTTTTATCTTGTTAATCATGATTATATCACATAGATCATGATATAAATACATATAGAATATATAAAATGATTTATATATCATATATATATAGAATATAAATATGTATAATAGATTGATATATGAAATAAAAATCACTGTTTATTGAGATGGTAGGTTGTACGTATGTATAAACGATATTTCTGTTTTCATATCGTATTGAACTGAACTAAGTGAATAAGATAAATGTGTGTATATATATATATTTATAGTAGATTTATTATTTCATATATTTCATACATGTTAATAATATATATTTTTATATTTATCATTGAATGTTGAACGTGAAAATGAATCTCCTCGTGTCGTGTAGACGGTAAACTGTACGTACACAAGAGCGACGATATCATTTTCTTATTGATTTAATATTGTGGAATTGGAAGGTATATTAATTGTAACACAAAATTATGATGTTATTTTAATTATTTATTTAAATATTACTCATCATTTAATCCATCCAAATAAAATAGTGTTGGATAATAAATTACACCATGACGTGGAGACGGTAAGTCATACATACGCATGGATGTTAACCTTATAATTCAGAGGATGGATAGAATAATGAATATGGTTGTAATATATTTATAATAACCTCAAATTATTTATATGGTAATGGATTTATTTTGTTGGTATGGAAATAACAATGAAAGAGAAAGTCGATTAAGAATAAAACTATGAAAGAGGTGATAAAATAATTACCTCTTCTTTGGGTGTTTCATATTGATTTGAACCAAAGGGATCCATTAGTTGGATTTATGCTCAAGGGAAGACCACTATGTTGTTGGTATGGATGTTGGAGAGATATTTGGGTAGATGTTGGCCGAGCCAAATGGAAATGTAGGTTTTAGTTTGAGAGAAGGGTAAGTACCCATTTATAGGGGATGTTACGATAACTTTAGGAAAAGTTTGAAATATTATTTTATTATAAAATCATTTTCTTTTTATAATGGATCATAATTTATTTTGTTCTTTGGTAAGGTGGGTATGGGTCTAAATAATCCTAGAAAATAGGTTTTAGACAATTTTAGTTCTCCATATTCATCATGTTTTTTAGATTTAACTCTTAGTAAAATTGTTAAACTTTTACAATGTCCTCTGGTATTATTTTAATAAATTGTTTATAAGAAGACTATAAAAAGAAATTATAAATCCATGTGGTTCATTATTGAAATATCTATAATTATATAAATCTTTTGGACTAACCATATATTTTTAGGAATATTATATCTTTTATTAATATAGTATTTTTTTTAAAATTCATTTAGGTCATTTTTACACTATTTAGTATTTGGTTTTTTTGAATGTCATAAAAATCTGATATATTTGAATGAAAAATCATTGAATCATCCTTAAAATGTCATATAAACCTTTAAAATTATTTTAATGCATCATAAGTATCAATTTAAATCATTTTAATATTTAAAATATCAAATATTTTAATCATGCATTAATATGGTAATTACTGCATCATCACTGTGTCAAAAATAAATATAATTATTTAATGTCTAAAATTATAAATAAAATACCATGATATAAGAAATATTTTTATCTTTATACTAAATATTTATTGTCTAAATTTTCTTAGGTATAATCTTATATTGTATATTTTTTAGTAATTAAAATTTGAATTTAACACTTTTAAATATTTTTTATCTAAAATAAAAATAAAGGTCCTAAACTAATAAAAGTTGATAAAAATGATAATATTTATAACGTTTATATTGGTCAATATATATGTATCCAATAGAATTAGGTCATGTTTTAGGGTAATTTCATCATCTTTATACCTTTAATTTCCATATTTAAATTTAAACATGGTAAGTAAAATTCAAATTTTACTATTCCTCTAAAATTGTTTTCTTCTTATTGAACAACATTTTAGTTAATAATTTCAATAGTGTCTCTCAGTATTTTGCAAATAAATTCACAGAAGCTGTAAAATTATATTTTATGCAAATTTTAATATTTTCCTAGAAGGTGGCCAAAAGACGGTAAAAATTCAACAAAATTTTATATATCTAAACTCATTATAAAATGACTCAAATGAATTAAATTGAACTTATATAGGTATTATTTATATATCTTTACATTAAATAAAAGTAAATAAAATAAATAATTATTTAACTAAAAGTTAGTTTTAAACTATAATGTAGTGCTTTTCACTATTAATCAAAAATTGAATGTTTTCAGAAAAATACCAAAATTCACCCTAAGATAATTTTGATATTCCCAATAAAAAAATTATGCATCTTTTACAAAATTACAAAAAAATAAGTTTTATTAATTAATTTAAAATTAATTTTCATTGTCAAAACTAGAGAGCGAGGTTTTGAGAAGTAAAAACTGTCAAACTATTGAGATGTGTTTATGACCAATTTAAATGTAAAATTACATATAATGTCTTAAATTATATTAAATGATAAAAATATTATCTAATTATACTATAAAACGACAAAAATTCATAAATTAACACTAAAAATTATTTTAATTAAAAAAGTTGGTTTCAATTAAAATTTAGTACTTTTTATTATTCATCAAATTATAAAAGTTATAAGAATAGTACCAAAAATTTATACAAACAATATATTTATATCCCACTTATAAATAAGAATTTTATGTTGTCAATTTAAATGTTCAAATGTGTAAATTATTAGATATAAAAAGGGTTCTCCATTAAAAGGGGTAAAATTTCATTTTTTGAATAATAACACTTTTATCTGGAAAAAATAAAATTTTTGTTATATAATTTCTCTGAAACACATAATATAGTTTCTAAAATTATATAGAGTATATAAAATACAAAATTTAGTTAATATTATTCGTAATCTCTTTTTGAATGGCTTGTTTGGTAAGTCGTGGTGCACTCGAACTTGGTGATTCGTGTAGCATAAGTTATTGACGTACTGTGATGAGATAAAATTTTATGAAATCTTGGGGTGTTACAATACCAGTTAATAACACACTATGGAGGTGTTTCCAGGATTTTTTTCTTCTGCATTGAATATAAATATTGGAAAGACCATTATTTAGTGTGTGATATAAAACATTACTTCTACTTGATCATGGATGGATTAGACTATGGCTGCATTAGCCAATGCATTAGCACGTGCTTTTAGTTATTAGAGAACATGATACAATGTGGGCTCAAAAGGTTACTCTATAATCATTCCCCTGGCCAAGATAGTGGGATGATATAATTATTCATTATTTTAAAAATATTTTCTATTATTCTACATGATCACTTGTCTTTAATCCCCTTTGATATTAAATTTAGATATCTGCAGCTATAAGGCCACTTCCAATCCAGCGAGAAGGGATTAGTAGTCAGCCTCATATTTTTTCATCCCCCAGATAGTGATAAATAGTAGGTAAAACATAGTTTTCTAAAGATAAAAAATAATACCTAATACAACGTGATTGGGCATTGGGTTTTCCATCCTTTCGATGAATGGAATTTAGGTGGAACCAACCAAATACATATCCCATATCCTGGGGGGCTTAGGAGCATAGATTACACCTTCATCTAGGAGCTCAATATACACCTATGTATTCTATTGGAAAATATATGCGATAGTGAAATCATTATGTTATTTACATTTCACCACATTTTGAAACATATGATGGACGTAATATTGTTATATAATGACCACCCATTGGTATAGATTCTTAGTTAGCATGGGACGACCAAGGATGTACTTAATAGGATCAATATGATAGAATAGGTGGAATTCATGTCCCTATGGGTAATTCCTTAGCTTTTACATTGAAATAATGCGTGTGAGGCGTTTCTTCTTGACATATGCGTATTAGGTATTAGTACAGTAAATTGAATGACTAATGTAACAGAAAAAATTCTCTCTCCCTAAATCATTTTTATGTGCAAGGAGGGTGCTCGGTGAGCATTCCATGGAATCCACATTCTAGATTAGTGTTCTCCCTTCCACTATATTAATCTAAACAACTATTTACAGAATATAATTCTTTACATGTTCGAAGTCTCCATATATATCCCAATTATACTGGCTGGTGATTCCCCTATTCATTATGATGATGAATATGAGAGGTTTTGTAGCCTAGTTGTATATAAAACTCCAAATATAGAAGAGGTCAAAATAATCCCTCTTAGCTCTTATTTATTTTGAGTGGGGGTAAAATTACTAAATTAGCACTTTTTTTCAATGCTTCAACATCAATGATGCAGGGGCATAAATCAAATCTAAGTAACATTCTTTATGTTACCATAAAAGTACATTTCAAAAGACTCATCATCAGACTATGATGTTGTATCTTATTGAAGATCATTTGATGGTTTGGGAAGTTATCAAATCATGGTCATGATTTGACTACCAGGTAATTGAAAATGATTTCAGTTATTATTCCCAAGAATGGCATAATGATATGATGCATGGAATGTAGATTTTTTAGAATCAACATTTTTTATCAAAAATGGAATGAAAGAATAGAAAAAATCACATAAGTCACACAGATGGTAGTGACTTACTCTTCATTCTGGGACATCATTATTTAGTTGTACCATGAATATTTATCAAAAAAGTAAATGAATCAGAAAAAAGTAGTTTCATTGATCAATTTCTATATGATCAAAAATAAGAAATCATCATCTTTTTAGTGCCTATTAATTTCTCTGAAATAGATGAATACCCAAATCATACCATTAATTTTCTTGATATTTGTGATTTAGTTGAGATATCTAGGGTGTTACACTTCTCAATAAATTTTTTGTTTTATCAAAATATCAACATCAACCTAGAGATAGGTGGAATGAGAGGGGTTCATTCTCCAGTACTCCTTAAAATGCTGATTCTCATCGGGTATGCCGAGATTGTGCATATCCAAATATTGATTCAATCCATGAATTTATATATAGTTACAAAAGAAAACATTTCAGTTTGACTTTATAAATTCAATATAAATATCTTTCTCTTGAAGGGGGATAACAGAACTATCCATTGTAGGATGCATGACTTATTCTAATTCGGACTCACCTATACGAGCTATTAAATTTTGTTTGAAAAAATTTCCTCAATTTCTAGAGGTATTTTCCTAAAGACGCCATTTTTTTCTTCCACCTCTATGTCTTTGGATGAATTCATAGTTATAGCTAGAAATATAGGGGAATCATTGAAAATCTTCAGGTGGGAGAGTCCATGAGAAGAAAAATTATCATCCCCTACTACCTGAGTAACTTCAGAGTGATGATGGGGATGATTTTATTCTATAATATCACTGGGGACATGAGAATATTGGGCAACTGGGACCTGTTCTATCACCTCAACTTCATTTAAGGAGAGAACATTACTGTCATTGATCACACAATAGGGTCTTTCAGGGGTAGTTCTCAATCTATTGGGGGATTAACCTAGTATGTCATTGATGAGCCTCACATTTGGATATATTTTATACTATAAATCATTGTTTGTAATCTTACCATAGTGTTATTGTATTGGTAATTGTCATATTTTTATGTTTTATTATTAATTTGAGCTTAAATGAAAAAATGGAATAATTCTTGAATTTTAACAAATTTTTACCATAGGGGTATTTTTATCATTTATCATAATATATATGTCAAATATTTTGATTATATTTTTTTAGAATCCTTATTTAATTTCCTCTAATTTTTTCTGCTGGACTAGGAGCTAATTCAACCATCTAAAGGGCCTAAAAATACATTGATGATATAGATTTTTCCAGGCCGACTGCATGGTCCCCACTTCCATAATGGAACCCAATTCGGTATAAGGACCTCCTAATTATGTGATTCCACTTTTAGATCTATGAGGAATCAATGAGGCGTTGAAAAAATAAATTTAATGGCGTCTGTAATCCATTATAGTGGACATTAAAAGACATATTTGTGAAGGAACCTTCCTCGAACCTACATCCAGAAAAAACCCGTCAATAATAAATTCATATCGAATTTTATGCATATACAATGAAGACTAAATTTTGTGTACAAATGAAGAAGACATTATGGAACAACATTTAGTCACCTATTAAAAATTCGGTCATTTAATTCCACACCCTCGTGGAAATATTTGGATTAAATGTTATGAGTGATAATTCATAACCTCCTCTCCCTATAAATATGTATCATCAAACATTCTCAAATCATTGTAACTTCTGAGTGGCCATTTTATATTATTTTATAGTTTATTTACATTGTAATAGTATTTTGAATTTTTAATATATTTTTCTTTTCTTCTTCATCTCATTCTCAAATTTTTTATCTTTTGTTATTCCACCCCATTTCTCTCCTCTGGGATCACTTATACTCGTGATCATGAGTAACTAACCCAAGGAACTTACCGAGGATCAATCTAGTGTTGAAACCATGTAATTTCATATTAATGTTAGTTGTTTCTTATTTTATTAGATTTAGTTCAAGCAGGATCTTAGTGGGTAAGGCGCCTTTTTGTATCCACTTTCCACTAGAGACATAACTTTGTATTATATATTATTTTCCCTCGATCGAGGATGTGGATGTGTGGTCTCTCGGTGATGGTTGAGAGAAGTGTACATTCACAACCACATATAGAAGATGATATTCAAACATACGATGGATTGTGTTTATGAATTATATTTTAAACTATTAATGATATGATGAAGGTTCAATCTGGGTGATACTCTAAGGAATATCTCTTTTCTTACTGACATCATTTTGTCTGCATTGATTCTATCTTCATTAGGTGATACATATTTAATTTTAATTATCATGAATAATCATTTCTCAAAGATCAATTTATTTTATAATTATTTGATAAATAAAATAATTATAAAAAAATTGAATTAGAAGTAGTGATTGATTGACCAAAAAACTCTTCAAGAGAATGACCTAGGTCTGCCCATAAGCTACATTTAGTTATAAATATTTTTGAGATCACACATGACAATGCTGCGTCCAAACTGACACCATTGATGGGGATCCAATCAGTAGTTTACTTATATTGTTTTTATTTTCACATTATAGAACGATTTTTATTTAAAAAAATTACAAAATTACAAAAAAGTAAATTTTAAAAAACACATTGTTAATGATTTATTTCAATTTAAATTATTATTCATGGACGAAAAAATCTCACGTGACATACAATGTTTTCATTGATCTGGATGATTATTTTAAATGGATTACTGATAATTTGAAAAAACATAGGATCCAAATAGAACTGATTGCTGAATGTGTATCCATATCCTAGGAGAAACCCAAACCTGAGCTGGAACCTGAGCCAGAACTTGAACCAGAACTAGTGGTAGAAGCGATTTCACCAATCATTTTTTATGCTAACGAACCTAAGGCGGGTGAGAAATGACTTCTAAAGGAATTAATCACATCATCCCGCACTGAACCATTACTCAAGAAGGTCCCACAAGTTCGTATTTCATCTTATGCACTCATGGGAGATCAACATTTTTTTGGAAGAATATAGGAATAACTTGGTCGAAGGTGACTTGAAACATGATCTTCCCATCCTTGATGATGACAAATCAACAACTTTATACCTCTTTCATGCTCTAAATGATAATGATGAAGATGCACCTAGTGAGTTTGAGTTTCCAATGGTCATGCCTGAAGATATCAATTACCAATATGACTTACTTGAAAGTGATGATTTATTTTTTTAATTCCACATGTTTTAATATTATTCAAGTGGAATTGGTTCTAAATTATATTTCTCTGAAATTTTTGATACAGTGAAATTGGAGCATACCTTGGATGTTAAGGAACAAACAACTCAAGTGGTGGTTATTAAAGAAGAAGATTCAGAGAAGATAGTGGTGTGACTACCTCCTCAACAAAATTTTTATATGATATGGAGGAGGAGACAATAGAAGTGAATGGGGAGTACCCCTATATTCTATTCCCTCCCACTTCAAACATAAAATTTTATATTTTTTCTTGTGGGTTGGGGACATTATTTTATTCACTTGGGGTTGTCTACTTTTAGGTTTTAATAATGTATATTGGTAAAAATCACATGTGGTGGTTCAACTCAAAGAAACCACATCCATCTTATAATTGGGGATAATCCACTGAAACTACCTATATAGGGGTAGTAAAAACCTAGCACCAACATGGGGGTCTAAACCAAGAATTATCTCTTTTCTATTCCCTTTATATTTATTTTTATTATGTATTTTCATAAAATTCTTTTAGTCTTAATGTGGAAGCTTCTAGTATCCTAAATCAAGGCACCCACTTAAAAATTAATGGCAGGTTGTGTCTTTCCATCCAATGGATTTTCTACCATTGTTTTTTTATTTTTGAGTTAAAATGAGGGGTAGTAAAATTTATGTGCGGGGGAGTGTCGACATTCATAGTTCTTATTGTGTGAATTTATTTTTTGTTTATTAAAATTTTCTGATTTTTTATCCTTAATGAATATTATTATCACTTTTCACACATCAATTTATTTTTAATGATTTGAAATGATTTTTGAAATAATAATTTTGAATGATTTTTGATGTGAATTTTTTTTTCTTGAAATGGATTGTCAATATTTTTTATGAGTTTGACTGATTTTTAAAATCCATACCATGAAACACCGACTCAAAATATTTTTCCAATACTATGAGGTATTATAAACCACTTTTACATATTCTTCCTAATACCCACACCATCTTGAGGGAAATAATAATATTCTATGAGAACCTGAATTTGTGAATATTATTTTTTGATGCTTTTTATTTCATGGAATGCAATTGAAATGATTGAGGAATCACTTTGGCTAGCCACATTTTATCATGATACCCACATTTACATTTTTCCTTCATAATCCCTTAGATTACCTAGATTTCCTTATATATTTAAGCCACATTACAAGTCAATTTTCCCTTACCTACCCTCCCGTTTAGTATTTTTAATGGATATTTCAAGTTTGAGTGTAGGGGAAGGGAATTTCATGTGCATTAATTGGGATGTGTATCATTTATTGGTGGTTCGAGGTGTGTTTCAATACACTAGGTAGTATGTAATAAGATAATTGGTCATGTGTCATCATTTCATTGGGATTTATTTTTTTCATCCATTTCTCCTTCAAAAAAAATGAAAAAATGGAGATGTTCTTGAATTCCCCATTATAAATTATTTTATGACTCATTTCCATCTCTAAAATCAAGGGCATGAATTTTAATTCATTCCATGAATTCAATTTTCATCTCATCCCCCATGAAAATGAACATAAAGTAATATAATAAAGCTATGCCTTTTGGGGATTTCCAAAAAGGGGGAAAATAGAGTATATCATTAATTATAATCACTTATTAGATAATTTACCATGTCATAACATGGTGTGGTGTTGTTTTTCACATTTTCAAGTGGGATTGAGAGACCAATTTCTTGTTTTTTACATGAATTAATCACGCATTGTACTTAAAAGTCCAACCTCCTCTTTCTAGATTGAAGCTTTATTTCAATCATTTTCCCACCAACCATAATCCCCTAAATAAATTGAACCATTAATTAAATCCAACATTATTTAAATAATATTCATGGTTCATGGTGTGGGGAAATGATAATTTTATGATGCCTATGGTGATACATGTGATTTCCATGTATGAGAATAACTGAAGATATAATTTTTATTGAGTGAAGAGTTACAAAAAATTCAATTTGAGGTAGGTTGTGATTAGTCCATGTATTGATTAATTATGTTTTAGAAATTTTATTTATTGATATGAAAACGATATTTAATTTTTTTTCATAGATGATACATGATGGAATTCTATTTTGGATAAGATCATTGATATTTTAACAATTTTAATTGTTGTGTGGATTTTGATTTGAATGTAAGATGATTTCCCCATAGTGAAATGTTTATGTGTGGGGGAGTGATGAAGTTCACATTTTCATATATTTTATACTATAAATCACTTTTTATAATCCGACTATAGTTTTATTGTATGGGTAATTTTCATGTTTTTAGATTTTAGTGGTAATTTGAGCATAAATGAAAAAACAACATAAATCATCAATTTTAACATATTGTTATCAAATGGGTATTTCTTCCATTTATCATAATATATATGTCCAAATTTTATGATTAAATTTTATTTATGATCATTATTTAATTTCCTAAAATTTATGCTTTTAGACTAGGAGCTGATTCAGCCATCTAAAGGGCCTATAAATTCATTGATGTAGAAGATTTTTCCGGTAAGACTACATAGACCCCACATCCGTAATAGAAACAGAACTCAGTCTAAACAGCTCCAAATTAGGTGATTCCACTTGATTATGTACAAGGACTCAATGGATCATTCTCACAATAAATTTCACGGCTTTTGGAATCCATTATAGTGGTCATTGAAAGAAATTTTTGTGAAGGAACCTTCTTAGAACCAACGTCCCGAACAAGAAACCATTAATAATAAACTCGTAACACATTCTATGAGCGTCCAATAAATCCTAATGTTTGTGTAAATATGATGTCTACATTATGGAACAACATGGATGAAGACAACGATTAAAAATGCAGTCATTTAATGGCACATCCATGTGGAAATTTTTGGATTAAATGTTTTGAGTGTTAATTTTTCACCTCATCTCCCTATAAATAAGTATCATCCCCACATCTCAAAGCATTGGAACTTTTGCGTTTCCATTTACTATTGTTATATAGTTTCATTACATTTTAATAGTATTGTGCATTTTTAATATATTTTTCTTTTATTCTTCATCTCATTCTCATTTTTTGTCTTCTGTTCTTCCACACCATTTCCCTCCACTGTGATCTCTTATACTCGTAATCATGAGTAACTAATCCGAGGAACATCCCAAGGGATCAATCCAGTGTTGAACCCAATTCATTGATTATTAATTTTAATTGTTTCTTATTTTATTAGTGTTAGGTTAAGGGGGGTCTTAGTGGGTAAGGCAACTTTGTGTCTCCAATTTCCACCCGAGACTTAAGTTTCTATTCAACAATATTTTCCCTCTATCGAAGAGGTGGATGTGAGGTCTCTCTCCGATCATGGTGTGCACTGTAAATTCACAAACACATATAGAAGATTATATTCACACAAACAATAGAGTGTTTCTTTTAATTAAAGTTGATACTAATAATTAGATGATGAATGTTCAATCTGGGTGATTCTCTCAGGAATATCTCCTTTCTTTGTGACATCATTTTGTATGCATTCATTCTATCTACATTTTTCATTGCATATTTACTTTTCATTATGATGAATAATAATTTCTCAAATATCAATTTATTTTAGTTTTATTTAATAAATAATATATATATATATATAATGTGAATTAGATGTAGTGATTGATTGACCACAGAATCTCCTCAAGAGAACGACCTAGGTCAGTCTATATGCTGCATTTAGTTATAAATATTTTTGAGAGAGCACATGACAATTCTTCTTCAATCGTCATCCACTATAGGTCGATGTCTTCCTATTTTGTAGAAACCAACTTCCCCATATGTGGATATGCATGTATCGATTGGGGTACTACTACAATAATGTATGCCAGAAATTTTTATTTATGGTGTTTTTAGATATTTATGGAATGATCAAAGTACCACTGCATGACAATGGATCCATGTACTTCTATGTATGACATTGTATGTGGTGTCTTTCTAGATAACCAAAACCATGACGTCATTTTTTATATTCCCAAATTGAGCATTGATTTTGATCTTCCTATGTGGACTTCTCTCACTCTAATCATAACCATGAATGGTCATATTTGTTGGAGAAAAATTCACTTCGCCAAATCCCCAAAATCATAGGGTTCAAAACAAGAAGAGATTAATCCTAGATATATTTTCAATCAAATGCCTCTATATGATGACATTATCAAGTCTTCATGAAACATATAGTGATATCATGTGTCCTTTAATGGCCTCATATTGATCATATTCTGTGGACAAGATGGATACATGTAATTATAATGACTTGGTCTCCATTCAATACCCCCAGCTGTTGAAAATTATATCTCAAATTCTTATAGGATCTTGAGGACAATAATGAGTACTTATATGAGTATTTTGGAATGATACTTCACATATGGGATTGAGATATTGGTTGGGTCAACCATAAGATATTTCATAATGTTGTACTTTTGTGTGAGAGGGTCATACTACATATGGTGGGGTAACTCTTTAACATGTGGATTAGGAATCAATGCATTTTGAGGTGTAGAATCGTGGTACTTGTGTAGTGGTTGTGGGAGGATATGATACTTGTTCTTTGGGTCCCCTCATGCTTCCTTGTTTCTTAGGATGATCAAATAATCACATCACCACAAGGTGGAAATGCAAGATGACTTGGTTTGGATGATCGATTAAGGGTTCAAAGACCCATCCATGTTTTTTATGAGATATTTCTCCAGTGTATCAATGAAATATATGATAAATGTGGGGATGTGACCAAACTATTGTTTCTAGCAATGTTCGATTTTTCCCCTATATCCATTGTTCCAACATATGTAGCCTCATATTCCATGTTCTATTGCGGGGAACTCATACTCTGAGGAATATTTATCATCAAAGAACGGATCATCTACATGTATCACATTGAAATAACCAAAAATTTGATCTTCTTCCAATGATGTTTTCATTTGGTTGGGTGGTTCTTTTGATTCAGATGTTGTAGGGAAGAAGTCACCATGATTCAGAGCATGTGTTAGAGAAGAATATGAATCCTCTTGATTTGGTTCTTCTTACTTTTGGTGGTCACCCCAACATTTCAGAAATAATCTTATGTCACCTTCATGGCTGGTGGAACTATTTTCGGTCTACACAGCTATACTCATAAAGTTTCATGAGATTAGTCAATAATTTTTTGAGTTATACAGTAGTTGATTTTTTTTTTCCATAATTGGTCAGAACATTCTACCAATCAACCTCTTCTTATGAATATGAAATGACATAGAAATTCAACTGCTCTGAAGAGACATCTAACACCATCTCTCTGGAATCCACAATTCATTAAAGGACCTATTTGAAGATGTTGTCATCCTATATATTATGAAACACCGTTCATTGGAAAGTCAAGTAGTCAGGAGGGTCAGTGAGGTTAACCTCACTGGGCTTCCTAGCCTGTGGTATCTTGAGTAGGTAATTTTCCATGGTTTCCAAGAAAAAATTGGAGAATTTTTCATTTCATAAGGAGTATGATTTATTCATCCATTCTTGATGATCCTGGGAGAACCTAATTTATCAGTAATTCTAGTCGAGGTAGTTTTTTTATTGTTCCCACCCCAAAAGACATGATGGGAATTTTATGACCAACCTAGGTTCATTGATGGGAACTGTTGCTTGCGTGATAGCGACCACTGTATCTTGTCCTTTTCCTATCATTTTCCATTTTGTAGATAAAATGAGTCAATATTTGTATCCAGTTTCTTGAATGGAATTTTTCATTCATTGATTTATTTATGTAAACTCAAGGAACCAAGATGGATATATTATATGGATCAAAGGCTCTTGCATCCCATCCTATAGATTTTCATCCCAGATTTACATCAATTTCTCCTATAAGAGACAAATGCTAAGTGAAATGGTTAAACCATTCCATTATTATATAATGTCATATACCATATAATTTTTTGTTGTTTTCTTTTTTTTCTTGTTGGCGATTTTCAATTTCCATATCTTGGAGATAAACTGATAAAATAATTAATGAAGAAGGTCTTCCCACCCATCCACAGATCTTACTAGAAGACTATTTTACCAATAAAGGGTTCCCTATTAGTGTTTGTACAAAACACATCATAATTTTTGCATCATTTGATCTTGAGGGTCCATTAGTAGACTAAATTAGGGAAAAAATTATGTATGATATTGGTTGGGGTCTCCAACACCTTTAATGTAATAAAAGGTATGATTGAGAACATTTGGTTGAAGTAATGAATCATCCACCACTCAGGATATTGATTTCTCTCAGGCTACACAAATGGGTGTCACACTTACACATATTCCATTTCTATATAATGGGATTTTGTGATTTTAATTATCTTAGGTGGAAATATTTTCTAATCCACCTCTCATCTACAGGGATCGAGTGGTGGTCAATGATGTGGACATTCCTGTATCTCCCTCTGATTGGTGATTTGTCTTAATGCTAAATTATTTCACTAATGTTGGAGAGTATATCTCCAAAACAAAGGGAATTCATTACCATTTTTTACTTCCTCGTTTAGTTTTACCAGTAAATGGATCTAGATCTAGGATTATTCTCATATATAACTCTTTATGGAATATCAGCTGTTTCCAGATGTACACGAGGAGGAATAATTTATTTATCCAAATGATGATAACCAATGATAAAATATCACCTATGTAGGTCCATGATAAGTTTTATGAGAGTTCATATATCATTCCCATATTTTGAAAATTGTTTATCCTTTGATGGAAAATCAACTCTTTCATGTGGTGATTGAGGTGTATCTACAACATTAACTTTACCTTTGTAAAAAATTTTATACAGGTGGTGACTTGATATTTAGAGGTTCCATATTTTTTAGCCTTATTTATTTTATGGTGCATCCAACCTTAGTTGGTGCATCTAAATCACCCACCTCTTAGGGTATGTTTTTTATGTTGTGGAGCTCTCTAATTGTATCTTGATCCATCATAAAAATTGTTTTCAAAGTGATGAAATTCACAGAGGAAAATTGAGAAATAGTTGTTGTTAAAATAAATTTAACACAATATAATAATTATTAAATAACATTGTTAGGTTTCTTTCTTGAACCTCTATCCATATTTGGTCATTTTTTTCTAGAAAACCTAAATGGCTCTAATTTCTATCATCATACACTCCTCCTATGTCAGCCTATTGGTAATGAACATGAGGTATTTTTTTTTGTTATTTCAGAACACGAATCAAATAGAATAGGTTCTTATTGTAGTGGTAGGTATAAATGTGATGGAAACTATCAATATTTACCTCAAAAAATAAAAAAACTGATTCTATTTGTGGTGATAATGATAATAAAAATTCCACTATTCCCGCAAACTAGGGGTTTTTAGTGTGATAATTGGAATTTATTGGTCTTGTTTTTTATGATTTGATACTTCCAACGAAGGACTTCATGATTATCGGGACATGAAATTGGGTATAAATTCTCCCATCCTAGCAGGATGTTTTTGATCTGGAATCATTTTTAATTTCCCTAGGAACCTATCAGGGGATGATAAACTTTGTTATGGTGATGGGGATATAAATTTATGAAGCCTAGAATGATTATGCGGTTTTCATATACTACTGAAATATCTTGAAAGAAATTGGAAATTAAAATTCATAGAGGTAGAGTTAGGGGTAGATACTCTCCTAACCCGGTGAGCGAGGTCTGCTCTTGGAAAAATTATGTGGTAGTTGATTCCTAGGCCCCTTTGATGTGGTGTACCTATGCACATGTAGGATATAAGGGAAATGATAGCCCATGATGATAGTCAATTATTATAGGATGTCATTAGGTTGAATGAAATCCACTATTTCATGTTTATAATTCATTCCCATTGCTCTGATGGGCCATGTTCAAAAACTTTTCATCTATCCTCATCCTCTATTCATGATTTTTTATCATCATTTAAGAGGGGGAATTCTATTTTAGAGACAAACTGGCCCGAGCATTACTTGGACCGCAAATTTTTATAAATGATATGAAATTATAGGATTCCATATCTGATGGGTTCTATTGTTCTAGGGATAGAGTGAATTCAAATGATCCATATTTTTATCATCCTCAAAAACACAGTCTATAGACTCTCTAGAAATTAGTTTGTGATGGGTTTCTATGGAGAGGAGACAAACACTACCTAGGGGTTTGTCATGCCCCTCCACTCCTAACATCCTAGCTATGGAAAAGGAAACCATATCCATCTAACAATAGAGTGTAATGATTAGTTGAATTTCATACTCATATCCTGGATATGGGGGATGTCTAGCCATCATTTTCTGATGATTATCCCCCATATTTTTTCATAGACAACTCACACACTCATTTTCTATCTCATTTGGGACATCATGGTATGATGTGGTGGGGTTCCAAGGCTTGGTGGAGATATTTTTTATAGATACCTCTCTATATATTTCAATTTACTAGTACTCCGCCCGAGCGATGCACGAAACTATAAAATAATTCTTATTATTAACTATAGATTAATATTTATAAAACATATTAGTTTCTATTAATATTGAATAAATTTTAAAAAAAATGACATACATATTGAGGAATAAATGTTGCAGAAATTGAGGAAGAAAATTTAGATACTAGGCAACCTTTTGTATAAAATTAACAACGAAGGAACCAACGGTGAAACAAAATGAAAATTAAAATATAATATAATGAAAGTATATATATATTCATAAAAACAGAGTATGTTATTATAATTTTCATGTAATTAATCAATTTTATTTGGAAATCATAATTCTATGCAGAATTATGGTTCTACTTAAATTAAAAAATGTAATGTCATTGTACTCTATCCACTAAAACAATTTGTTTCATGTTACTGAAAATTCAATATTGTAGTAAAAAAGCAGAATCGATATTTTAGTAAATAGAAGAAAGTTCATATGAAAAGGAATAGTAATATATTGTCAACAAAAAGAAATAAGATAAATGATGTATTATTTTGATCAATTATGAAGAAGTAATATAAACAGTGAAACATTTAAATTGAAACAACAATTGTTTCAGAGTTAATTTTCAATGGAACACATGGAAACAAAAATGAAAGGTTTTTACACATTGTTTATTGAGCAATGAGTTGGCTGAAAAATATTACAGTAACAGAATATTGTAATAGTATATGGTGTACCCTTTGGAATGAAACTAAATTTAATAAATTTTGGTAGTAAAAACCATCCAAAATTTGGTTCATGTGGCGCTGCAGTAGTCAAGTATTGGTGGTTTCATGTTGGTAGTAATCTGGTACCTGTACATGTTTGTAGAAATAGGTTACAAATGCGGAAAACATTTTTAGATATCATACATGAAAAATAGCACCACATTCTACTTCTACTATGCATGAAAAATCACACAACCATGCAAACAGAGATAAGGAAAATGATCCTGAAAATTAAACAAACCAAACCATTCTTCCATATGAATATTACCATAATTTCAATTAGCCTCGATTCGAACATAACCTGTAAAATCTAAATGATAACTATAGTAGTTCTAATTGTATGAGTAGTAAAACACTAAGAAAAAAGACATAATACACAACTCTAGCAATGAGTAAAAATGAAGTCAATGACAAACCAGCTTAACCAAAAGTACCCATCCATCTGTTAGATCTCTTCAGTTACAATCCTGTGGACTCGTGCAGTGGACCCACATACAACAGGAGGGTGACTGTAAAATACCAACCATGTTTTTCTACATTCTAAAAAAACAACCCTTAATAAATCATAGCACAAAAAAATAAACACACAATCAACAGTTGGGTAGAAAATTGAAAATAAATAATATTTTGAATGTCTAATATGAAATATACACTAGGCAGTTATTATGAACATGAAATTAATTGTAGATTAATCTAGATGCATTACCGGTATGAAAACGAGAGTTTATCTATCTTAACTGAATTCATTTTCCTTGAAATGGAGGATGATACCCAACCCCATCCCCCACATTACCCTCACCCTGCCTAGCCCCCTCCCTGCAACCCTGCCCCATCACCCACCATCCCCCTCCCCCTGCTCGGTACATCCACTCTCATCACCCCCACCTTCCCAGCCCCCTACCCCACCAGCCCCCTCCCCCCTTCCCAGTTCTTCCACTCTCATCCCCTCCCCCATACCCAGACTCTTCCCCCACCAGCCCCTCCCCCTGCCAAGCCCCATCCCCCCTACCCAGCCCATCCCCCCACCATCCCCTCCTCCATGCCCAGTTCTTCCCCTCTTATCCCCTCCCCCCTGCACATCTCCTTCCCCCACCAGCCCCTCCCCCTGCCCAGCCCCATCCCCCCTACCAAGCCCCATCCCCACCAAGCCCCGTCCCCACTGCCCAGTTCTTCCCCTCTCATCCCCTCCCCTGCCCAGCCCCTCTCCTACCCTCCCCTCTAACAATCTTCAACCATAATTTATTCCACCAGACTATAGAGTACCCTGCAATCAAACTTAAACAATTAAAGCTTTATGTCCTAATTTTTTTAACAAGTATTGAAAATATATGATCATCCAACAATAAAATACAAATTTAAACTTTATATGGATTTATATGAACTTTAGTCTTCAATAAACTATAACTGGTTCAAAAAATGTACAAATTACATGATACACGTGACTATCAAAAATCACAATAATCAGCAGATTTCCTAACAAATGTGATTCATATGTTTGAAAAAAAATTACATATTTTGTGAGAAAATGTTAAATGAATTGTCAAAAAATGATAAAAATGTTAAGAATGTACAACTTATATATCGCATAAATAGTTGTCATGCCTTTGAACAATGAACAGTGTCAGCTGTAATAAGATGTGAAAAATGATTTGAATGAGTACATAATCTTCCTTTAACTGTCATGTCATTGATTCCACTTGCTAGAACATCCTTATGTTCTCCTTCTATAAGAGTTAAATATGTACATAAATCATAATAAATAATTTACAAAATATCAAGAAACTTAATTTAGTGACCAATAATAATGTATTATGTTACCTTACATGATTCATAGTCATTGTGACTAAAGAACACTAATCCCTATATATTGTTTCAATGAAAACTAGTTTATATGTACTGGGGAAAAATGTAGCTTCCAATTTCAAAAAACAACCCATTATTTAGTGAAAATAGATGCACTTCATGGAGAAAAATTACCAGTTGACAGTGGTGTTTTTTTCATTCTAAAAAAATAGAACAATTAACATTTTAAATTGAAAAGTCAAAACGTATTGAATTCTGATATATAGTTTCATCAGTTGGTTAATAAAGATAATGACCATGTTTCAATCTTTATTTGAATACATTCAATGGAAAAATAGAGAGTTCATAATAAGGAAAAAATAGGAATGAATAAAGCATGAAATGAATATTGTATCATTATAAATAATTGGAAAATATTAAATAGTTTCCTTTATGAATGGATGGGTCTAGACTGAATTGTCAACCATGGCATATGAATACTACTAATCCCTATAATACTAAAATATAAAATCCTAAAGGTAATATTTGTTATATTTAAAAGTCATAGATGAGTATTGATCATTAAATTTCTTATTTATATTAGTATTAATGATGAAAACCAAATTCATTATAATTTTTAATTCATGATAATAAATATTCAAATGAATCTGAACATTCAGCGTGAATGAAAAGCTGAACTGAGCCTTTGAAGTAGCTCAAGAGTGTTGTGTTGTTGGTTTTAAAGCTCGCCTGAATAGATACATGTAATGGGGAAGCAGAAGTTCTGCCATATTTGTTCTGACTAATTGTAGACATTCACTCATGTCATGAACCTTCAATAAAGAGCTTTCAACCACTTCATAAGACCTGATAACATGAAATTGAATTAAGAAAAATATTTTAAGACTATTGTTGTAGCGTGATAATCAACATCACCATTCAATTCAACATTTAAGCCATATAAATAATAAGTACAAGTAGAATATGTAGTGAAACATAAGACCATGCATGTATAAATAATGGAATAATTATGCTAATATAACCTCTATTGGAGGGCCTAGTAGGAAAACCTACATATGTACCACCTTTGTATAGACTCACGTGCTTTAGCAGATCTATTATAAACAACTGGGAATTGAAAAAACACCAAATCAGTCAAAAATATTTTCCCATGGTGAATCAGTTGACTATCATACTATAGCCACAGAATATACATTGTCGAAGAAAACAATGGAAGTACCGTATAGGGTGAAGTTAATAAGGATTACCTTGATCTCTTCATGTGGAGGGTGAGTCACCTACAATATATAAATACAAATAAACAATATTCATCATAAAATATGAAGTGAGTAATTAAAACATTATGAGATGAATATCCAATATTGGAGAAAAAACTCGTTGAATCACAACATAATCATACTAAAATACTACCTTGTCAATATACATTGAAGTTGATAGTGAAAACTTCATCGTATTAAAGCATTATAATCATCTGTTTCATATGTTTTTCGTTCACAAAAAATCAATATAGAGTGGCGATAATAGTGAAAACAGATTACCAGCATTCATATGTTAGATGAATGATAGGTCAACTCCATGATTTTATGACCAATAACCTGCATTCACATAGTGTGTACCTCCAAATAAAAAATGATTCATGGTAGTAAGAAGTAACAGTAATAAATCTAACAGTAATCACTAATTCTGAGGGATGTATTGATAATTAGATATATAAACACATACCCACAAATAATAGGTTCAACTAATGCATGGACACAATATCTGCAACCTTAAATTCAATCAAATCTGAATAACACATCCATTCAAATCATGATGACATGAGATAGAAATATCAAACATAAAAATTATGAGGCCTGCACCAATGATCCAAAAATACCTGAAAAAAACTATAAACAATATGTTATAAAATTAATATCATAATATAATTCTAGGATTAATAAACTTGATTAATGATATTACCTTCAAAAAATAATTCTTCACTTGTCTTAATGACATTAAACATCACCACCATGGGATACGCAATGGGTGTTATGAAGCCCAAAGAGAACATAAGCATGTGTAGAAATACTTTCATACTTTTGTTACAATCAAATAGATTGGAATATAAATATATCATAATCTACAAATAAAATCAATGTTACCATGATTTTAAAATCAGTTATAGAATTTTATGTACCAATGAAAATTTCTCAACTCATAGTTTAATTTAATATGTTGTATAGTTGTATGTAAGAGAAGTACTGGTGAATTTTCATAGTAATCCAATGTCTAAAAAGTGAAAAGCTCCAGATATAGTGTTCATTTAGATATTATGAATTTTGAAATCTTCAACACCCAACAACTACACTTGTTTTCAAAATTATAATGTATCTAGGAATAATCCTTTTAGGCAATGTAGGACACTAAAATTGAACCGTCACATGTGTCAATAATGAATTACAAGGGGAAAATTATTTTTAAAAACAATAAATACATGTTTGGACAGTGTAAAAGAAATGATACCTTAGATAAAGGTCACACAAATCACTATCTGAAGTTGTGTCGAAGGAATGGCTTGAAATCGTTTGAAATGGATGGATGCTAAAGGTAATCATTCAGAGTAGACCAGACAGATAATATTTAGCAGACCACAAAATGAAAACCTATATTGAGCATAAAAAATGGACAAAAAAATGACAGATAACGAACCACCATAATGAATCATCAGAATAAGGTGAACATTAGTAAAAATTTCAGGAAAATAAGATGACTCGGCCACATAAAAAACTGTGGCAAAGATAAATTGTGCCAGATCTCGCTCAATTATTTGATGTAGAAGAAATACATGGAGAAGATGACAGAGTCCTGATATTTGAAGATCCAGATAGCTCATATTCCACATCCAGGCATGAGTACGCCAGGAGAACTCTCAATATATCCTCGGTTGTACAATAACTAATAAGATTTGGTTGTGAAATGATTGATGCAAGGTAACAAATTCACGGTTTTTTTGTAGATAACTATAGCATTATGTAAAAAATAACACCATTCTTACTGCTCAAATAGGTCAATTAAACACTACTTTTATGGTATGAGGAGAACTTACCATAATGACAATGGATTGAGATTTGAGTTGGAGATGTGGAATTGGAGGAACCGAAGGAAAATTACGCGGAGGTGGAGTAGTGGAAGGTCAATCACATGGAGGTGAAGGTATAGAATGAAGAGGTGAAGGCATAGCATGAGAATGAGGAGGAGTAGATGGAGGAGAACACGATGGAGGAGTCGCAGAATGAGGATTCAGTTTACGGGTACTCTAAGAGCGGCGACGACAGTGGTGAATCAGTATTGGGAACCTAGAAGCGATGGGAAATCCCAAGCAGGGTCGTGTTTTGGATACACAAAATGTAAGGAGAGGCATCTATTTAGGTGACGTGGTACACTCTACGGGTGACACATCAGATTGGGGAATCCAAGTTTAGTATAGATAGTAGATAATCGAATAATATATAATAGATTACAGCGGTAAATGTTTCCAAAGATGTAAAAAGGTTATTAGAAATATAGCATATAACCTTACCATTATTTTCAACTTCAAAATGAAAACTCATATTGTATCATGTTGTGTGTGAGATAATATATATGGGTTCAAATTATCAAAATCAGTCTTGGAGTGGTCTACAGAATCAGGGACATAAAAAACAACTTACAGTAAAAAATTATCACTATAGATGAGGTATTTCATGTCACATTCCCGAGTAAGCATCATAAGTGATAGAAATTTAGATTTGAAGAAATACAGTAAGATTTCAGAAGAAGTAAGAAAAAATTATAACATGTTTCAGGCATATTAAAATTGATGACAATGATAAAATGACTTTCTCACCTTTGGATCACTGAACAAAATAGTGCTATGTTAATCCATGTGAAAAAACATGGTTTGAAATATTAATACAATTTATGTTTAAATCAGCCTCCTCAATTTAAGAATGTACAAATAGAAATGAAATAATTTTCTTGATGAAAAATTACTTGAATTATTTCTACCATTTCATTAAAAATAGGAGATACTAGAAAAGATAACTAAATAGAAACATGATAAAGTATTATGGAGATTCATTGAGTCGATGAAGGTCAAATAGGAACTTGAAAATTATATAAATTTTGCATCCACCGAATAAAAATTGAATACACCTTACAAAAAATGTATGTGTTTGTTGGAAAATAACTACATAGGTAGTGAAACATACCTACATGAAAAAAGATATCTCTGGGAGTCCTTAACTGAAACCCAAATGAAAATAATGTCATTCATTCATGACACCAAACCCAATCAAGTCTCCATGCATATATTAGCTCAAAACATTTCTAGGAATGCAGATTTACATAGCCAAAAAAAACACCAAAACGAAAAACTAATCATAGCTCAAAGAAACAATTTACAACATGGAAAACTATAATCAATGAAATATAGTGAAAATGTAAAGGGTAGTTGAGGAGGTAAAGAGGGCCAAAAAATGGGTTACCGATCCAAGACAATAGCTGATGTAGAGCTCCTCGACCCTAGATTAAGAGTCACTGACAAACAAGCTTTTGAAAGAACCCCAACTCAATGCCAACAGTATCGTCTTGAAGCATATTAAAATCCACTATGATATATGGTTGACACTATTTAATCGGAGAAGCTGTAGGATCTGCATGCGATTGTTCTGGAGATGAAGGACGTAGAGGAGGATGAAGCGTAAAAGAAAAAGGAGATAGAGTAGGTTGATACGAAGAATGTGAAGGAGGAGGCCGAGACGCCGAACACACACATGGTAGATGAGGAGGTTGAGGTATCTGCCTCTGGAATCCAGAACGACGAAGGAGTTGAGGTAAATGTTGAGTCATAACCCTATGATATTCACTACGAATGGGATGGAAGAGATAAAGGAACCAAAACCCAAATAGAGAGATATGAATCAAGGATGCGTAGAGAGATGCGTTTAGGTTTGGAGTTAGAAAACGAGGGGATTTAGGCAGGGGAGTGGTGCGGGCTAGAGGGTATAATCGGGAAGGGGGAAAGAGAGGAGAATCAAGGAGGAGTGCAGGAAATGGGGAGGGAAGCGGGAACAGGAGAGTGGGGAGAGGGGAGAGGGGAGAGGGGATTTGGGGAGTGGTTTCATGGACGGGAGTGAGAGACGTATGGGAATCCCAATCGGGGGAAGGAAAGTGGGTTAATTTTCAGGATTTTGAGGAAGGAATAGAGAAATATTTGTGACGTGGATGCATGGTGAGGTGACACGTAATCAAGGAGAAAGCCTAGTTTAGTATAGATAATTGATTTCTCTTTATAATCAAACATACAAGCCTCCATTCGATCAGACCATAGAAGATGCTTATTGGGGTTTCTTAGAGAAAATAGGAGAGTGCTGAAAAAATTTGATTGGTATCTATATACAGGTGATCATGATGTATCAATAACCTCTTTATATTAAGGAATCTGTGTTTTTGAAACCTCCCTAAAAAATGGTGTATGGGAAACGGTAGGATTTCCTTATTCAGTGGAGATATTACTCTGGGGAGGTTTACCATGGCATATGTTAGGAGTCAAGTTCTTGTGATCCATATCCACACTACCATGAGTAGGAATACAATGTAAATGATCATATTCTTCTTCTTTTGAGGTGTTTAAGGAAACATGGGATGATTCTAATGTGTCTCATATAACCTCAAGGATATTGGAATTCATCATATAAAGGATATGAACGCTGTTCAACATCATGGTTAGAATATGTCGACCTGACTTTTAGAATTTTGTAGGGATACGATACTTTTGTATTGTAGTTTCTGAGACTTTTTTATAAAAATATTTTGTTGAGGGTGTATAATATTTATATAGGGAATCTGTTTGAATATTCCAATGAACATCATCATTGTTGATAGAAATATGAGCCCATCCTGAGGAACATGTCATTCTTAATTGGTGAGTCTCACTAATAATTGTAGTATAAGCCTAATCTTGAGACTCTAAAATAAGTTATTTGTATTATGTGGTAGGGATATGATATTTCCACAAGGCATGTTCTACTCTCATTTGGTGAGACCTGGTTTAAAAAGGAATATAACTCGAGTCGAAATAATCATTCCCCAACAAAATTTTCAAAAAGTGCTTCGAAATGGGAGAAGGTATATGTGCCTTCTCCAGTATTTCCTAATTATGATTTTTGTGGATCCATTCATAGGTGGATGTAAGAATATTTTCCGGTATTTTTTGATCTTATATAATATGGCATGAAAATTATTCAAAAGGAATATGAGCATATACTAAGGAATATTCGATTATCACTTGGTTATCCCCATCTAGAATAGGGTTAGGAACCCAATCGTTGGCCTTTGAAGTATGTATTTGGTCCTATTTGGTAGGAATGTGATCATTTCTTAAGGAACAAGAAACTCTTAAATATTTATAACTAACTATAATTGGGATATAAGATGGATCCAAGGCCATTGAAATATGTCTCCATACATCTTCGTCTGGCATGTGTCCCTGTCCCGAGGCATGTGCTTCTCTCAGATAGTGAGTCCTGATTGGAATGAGAATGTGAGTCTATTCTGATTGGTCATCCATTACTAGAATATAACAGTAATCCTCTGGAATGTGATAATTAATGTGATCTTTGTCCATAGAAACCACATGTTTACAATGATTACAGTGTTGATATTTGCTGGCTGTAAAGATAAGAATATGTGTGTGTTCCTATATTTTTTCTAGTTCTAGAATATTCTGACAGAGTTTTTTAGTGTTTCCTAATATGTAATTGAATTTTAGAAAAGTGTTTATAGGGATATATTCCTACACATTTTCGATATCCAATATATACTAGAAGATATATTCTATTTAATTGGGTATATAATCTAACTTATGACCTCCTTGTGAAACTAAAATATTCCCATAGGCTTCAATCCTAGGGGGTAAGGATATGCACCAACCGCATGCCTGTGACTAGAATATGACCACAGACTAGATCCAAGTGATCATGGAAATGATCCTTCTCACTGGTTACAATAATAATATATCGGTAGACATCATAAGTAGGAGTAGAGATATGATCCCACAAATGGTTACCTTGAGTCATCCTCAACCGATATATCTTCCTTGTTTCCTCTCCACGAGGTTTTTAGGTTGAAGTGTGTCAAATGGTACCCTCTACTGGGGACTAATGTGTATCAGTGTTATGCTACCAGTGAAAGTGTCTGATAGGAGACCTCCTCGATCCATTATGAACAATAAGAGAGATGAATTTAAGTCCCTAGTACACAATCCTCACATACTAGAGGTGTGGAATGTCTCACATTGAGTATAAGCCCTCAAAGTTGTTTACTACAAAAATTAGGTCCCCTAGATTAGTAGTATACTTACTTTTATGATGCAGAATCATCACTTTAAATATATGGTGACACTCATAGGTAGCTTTAAGAGTTGGTATTTACCACATTAAGGGTATTCCAAGACCATTGTGCTCACCACATGATGTTAATTTTTTTAGGTGGGGGAAATAATTGTTCAAGACATAGGGATTGAAACCATATCTAATTTGGTAGAACTACCACTCGATATTGAAATTTCAATATATCTGAATGCTATTGATGATAGAAATACCATCAGTCATTTGGAAAAAATGGAACAATATCACTAATTAGTTTAATATCTTCGGAATGATGGATACTCAATCACATATGAATGGTTAACAAAATTTTACTTTTATTATTTGTTAGGACATTCCGATTATCTATAGTTTTCATAGTGAGGATGGGATTATTTAATGTGAACCACAATTATATAGGATCATCAGTTGGATTTATCTGAGGCTTATTATATTTGTTTGAAATTCCAACAATGTGTCCTGACATACTGAAAGATAATTGTCCTTCTATTTCAGGGTTTTACATCAGACTCATAATTCTTCAGTTTTCATTGAATATAAAATGAAATAATAGTAGAATTAATTATTAGATGATCATTCATTTATTTGAGATATTCATTTCAGGTTCCCCATTTTGTCATAGGAAAGATAATTAATAGCAACAATCATTGGGAGACAAAATGTTATGAAAATAGTTTGACAGTCTACCGTTTTTATGTTGTGAAGGACATACATTGGTTAAATAAGTTCCCATTAGGTTCACCATTTTTTATTTGAGTAAAGAGAATAGTAATTAAATTTTACAATTTTATGTTTGTGGGAGGGGGGAGGTCAATGTTGTCCATTGTGATCCACGTCATGTTCCCCATCACTTAACCTTTCAATAAACCCCTCAATACTTCAAACATCCACAACTGGGAACATACATTCTTTCCAAAGGTCATAGATTGGTTGGGGTTTTAGAACTAATAACACATAGTAACTAACACTAGTCAATAGTAAGGTTCATGCTCATCACACCCTTTTGGGGATAATTTATACCTACTCTAGGACTCTCATACATATTTTTGATATGTTCAAAAATCTTTTCCAAGTCCTAATATAGGACCAGTTATCTTTTCCAAATTTCCATAAGATAAACCCTTTTATGATGAAAAATAAGGGGATATCATTAGTGGGACCATATTTATATATCTAAGGTTGTTTATCCATTTTCCTTTTATGTGTATATGCTTATATTTTTTATTCGTATTCCAAGGCACTCTAGAGATTATTCATATCAAGGGAGGAGATTAATATCTCAAGGATGGGATTGAGCAATTATAATGTTTCCAAAATATCGGGATTTATAAAAAAATCCGAACCCGTGTAGTATTTATAACTTATGAATTTTAATTTCATATGAAATTGACATATGTGTGAGAACATGGGAACCAGATATTCCAGATCGTTTCTGATGGATACTTCTTAAATATCCTCCCTTCGGAAAGAATTAGTGATTTGGTAGTTCGTTCATAACCTACAGAATATACCCAATTTGGATTCTCTTATGTATAGGTAGTCATATAATTCCACTCACTGTGTATTTCACACTATGGTTTCCCTGGTCGATAGATATTTTTTATATGAATTATATGAACATTTAAAATACCCAATCCCACTTTATTAATGGTCATAGTGATAAACATGGGATATCATGTAATAAGACTCATTATATATTGATGTGGGAATTATCTATTGGGATACCACTTGGGATTTTTATTATGGAGCTCATACCTTAGGAATTCATCTTGCATTACTTAGATATAATTATAATGAGAGTTATTGTAGTGAAGTTAGATTCTCAGTCCACATATAGATTATGTGTAATGAATGACACAAGGGAATGATTAGTTCCTAATGGATGAAATTTTAGAGACATGGAGGGACAGATACTGAAGTTTATTCCCATTTGAGTTTGGTTCTGGGACTTAAGATAGAATACTACATACGTTGGTTATGTCATGAATCATATTATTCATTGTTCAATGAGTTATCAGTATGCTAATGGATGAAGTTTACTGATCATTCCACGAGAATGATTGGGTCTCAATGGGTGAAATTTTGAAGATATGATGGGGCATGCACCAGTGTGGATTTCCATTTGAGTTTGGGAATGAGACTTAGGAAGGGATCCTATATATAATTGTTATTATAGGAATTAGAGTCATCAAATTTTAATGATTCAAGGATTACACATTTACGCTTCCCTTATATATGGTGCATATCATAATATTCTCCTAATCTGGGATACACCCTGAGGGTTCCCTTATATGCGAGACTTATAATATTATGTTATTGATCTGGGGGTACACAACCAAGAATCTATTATATGTGGTATATTTCATGTTATGTCAATGATTGGGTCTTACACACTATGGTTTCACATATACAGATAGTGTCTTATGACGTGAATGATATGATGATCGTAATGTTTTTAATCCAATGTGAGATATGATCAGTGTGAGATACAAGAGATGGAAAATAATATATCTCATTATTTGTGGTTGCAGGACATATGTGTTGGGATTGGATATCTAATGTTTTATCATGGAGCTCGATCCTTATGATGGATTCCAACATATCCTAGTTTTGCATGGAATCATTGTCATCATAGTACAATTTATCCGGGATAATGCACTAACATTTCCCTTATATGGAATCTGGACAAGGTTATCATGTCCTAGGATTCCCGATTGACATGGATTGTTTGTCTCCTTGGGATATGTTTATTGTCTTCTCAAAATTACATCATTATCTTCTTTACAAGTCATAGTATATTTTCCTAAAGCGTCCAAAGAAAATATCAATATCCAGTTGACTTGTACGGGTGACGTTGCATAACCTTGATGGCATGTCTAAATGTTGTCACATGATCATGGATGACCTGTCTGAAAGAAATAAAAAGTCCCAGCCGGCTTGTCCTGGAAGATATCACAGGATCCCAAATGACACAGTTATAGGTAATATCATTTTCTACCTAACTTTCCAAGGTTTCATCATGAAATCTAGTTGACATGATTGGTGTGGATGATGAGATTAAATGTGACATTTCATAGAGTGTATTTTATGTCCTGGAAATCTCTTTCATGTGTCATTGTGAAAGCATGTTAACAGATCTGTGTGACATCATAAGATCATTATTAAATACTTAGAGGGAATAATATCTTCTGCCTTTCTTGTAAGAGGATTTTGTGAGAGCCAATTAACAAGCCTTGTTTCTAACATGAGACTTAGCTGATATGAACAGATGTTGCCATATTATCTAAGTGAAAGGTCTAGTGGACATTGTTAGGATAGAATAGTAATCCCAGAGGGTTTCATGAGACGTGGCTTTCATGCTCGAGGGGAACCAAGTGACCTCCTCCAACATGTCCTGGGTACATTTCACTATCAAAATAGTATACCAAAAGAACCTCACATGACCTGGGGGACATGTGCTATTTTTTTCTCATGGCCTCAATGGTTCATTATATGCACATTAGCATCATTGTTTATTTTCTTCAAATAATTCTCCCATATTTGAAATTTGGCCTAGCCTTTTATTGCATATATTCCATATATTTGACCAGAATTATCTATTTTAGCCTCATGAGTTTCTAAAAATATTTTAGATGGCGTTTGTGTAACCTTCCAGAAGATATATACATGATTGAGGAGTGATTACGTGAAGTGCCTTTGTTTGGTACATGGTCAATCTATTCCCTGAATATTAATTAATAGTGTACCTTTCAATTCATGAGATCAGTCACTTCCGGAAATCCACATTGATGCCTAGGTACAATGGTGAGAGGTTCTAAGGAAAATTCCATCAATTTTCATGCTGGGGTGGAGGAATTATTGGTATCACCACCCCAGTTATTCACCACATTGTACAACATGTATATTTTGAAATAAATCTAGATTCAATAGTGATCATTGATTTCATGCACATTCGTGAGGTTATTCTGTAGGACATTTTGAGGGAATCACATGAATTCCGAGACTGTGTGATCATCATGTCAATGACCCATTTGTTTTGGATTATGTCTAATTAAAGGGGTCTTTTCAAATCACGAGAACATATCGAGGGTCTTATATATTTTTTAGAACAACATGTTTAAAGAATTGTGATGATCAGGATGTCTATGGAATGGATTTTTCGTGATCTTTGATGCATGATCTAGGATATTATTAATGATAATTATGAATTTAAAGGGGACCTTTGTGAGATCAAACTTGTTTTTAAGAGTTATTCAGTGTCTTTATTAGTGTGTCTTATGAGTTTTCTGATCGCAATAGGATCCCACCATTTCTCTATTAAAATCTATTGTTTGTTTTACCATGGTTTGGGATCTCACAAGGTTGTATGATTGCTGTTGAATACAATCACATTCCTCTTATATGATGAACCATGTGATTGATAAAAGCTAATATTATGATGCATGATCTCTTCATGGATAAACCCTTCTGTTTATTTTGGGATTCAAAGGGGGAATATGGTACTTCAAAGACATGTCTGAAGCCTTTCATGTGATAATGGTGACATACTTCCAAGGATATCAATAACCAAAATCATCCCATATCATTTTAAAATGAATACATTGTTCACAATTTGGACGGTTCACCTCCTCCAAAAACAACGTACAACATTTTTCGGGCACATGCCTGACCAGGAGGTCATGTATTAAGTGCATCCATGCTGTATCCTAGGATTAGTTGGTGTTTGACATGTGTTTTAAAACATCATGATGTCCCCAACATTCTCCTTTTTGTCTTTTTTTACAATGGTTGGAGATCTCATGAGGCAGTATGACTTTTTTTCTAAGACAATTTCTCTACCTATCAGTGATGTATAAAGTGATATTTACAACTGTAAGAGGTTCCCTCATTTTCAATATTTACCTCCTATTTTAAAATGATGTTTGGATTGATTTCTAGGCATATGAAACCTGAAAATTCACATGACCTAGGGGTACTCTTATGGAATCCTACACATAGTCATTGACTATATTTGGTGCCTTAGGAAGAGAAAAATTACATATCGAAGGGGATTTGTGGGACCATCCATAGGATATGTGATACACACAACCATCTGCATGACCTTACATAGGTCATTAAATAACATGTATCCTACAGTTTTACATAGTTTGAGTGATAATGACCACTTTCCTCTTCCATTTCTTTATGGGGGAAAGAATACTTATATTTAGGTTTTTCTTCCTTTTATAATTTTTTATGCTTATTTGGAGGTAGTCACCATGTATGGTTGTTGATATAATGTATAGATATGTTATTTATAATATAATTATACATTTTTATTATTTATATCTTATATATCATTTTTAAATTCTATTCCATATGTGATAGGATTATGTCACTCGTGTGTACAGAAGATTACCACCCCACAAAGCGATGTGATTCATTTTTCACTAATGTTTTACATGGAAGGTGACAATAAAAATATTATTTAATAACTGTTTTATAAATTAAATTGTTATTATATGAAATAAATATATTTCATTATGAAAAGTTAATATATCCTTTTATCGCTAACATTGAAAAATGATAATGTCACTCGTGTAAGTGTGGACTACAGCTTTCACGAACCGAGGTGACACTATTTTCATCACAAAACAACAAAAATTTTATATATAATTGTATTTTATGAAATTATGTTGTATTTATAATATTATTATAAATATAGAAATAAAAAATATTACTTTTCTCATTTCAAAAATGATCACCATAAATTGGAAAGTTAACACATGAATAAGGATGACATATTGTCTTCATGATCTCAACATACTTCAGTTCTCAAAAATATCTTTAATTATTGTTTTTAAAATAATAATTTAGTTATAAATATGATAATTATTAAATTATTTTTATCATGGTGATTATGAAACAATATAATATGTGTGATAACTGGATCATTAACTAAAAAACAAGGATGCGTAAATAAGGAAATTAGCACCTGAAATAATCAAAATAATGAATTATTATTAACTGAGAGGTGATAATAAGTTATAAATGTATAATATATAATATTTTAAATATTAATATTGTACTATAATATGTTAAAAAGAGGTTTTAAATCACTATAAATGATGTTAAATCATGTTTTACCAAAAGGAAGTGTGGGGTAAAGGATTTTATCTCTATTTTATTTCATTAGAGATTATTAAAATGTTTTGAACATAATTTAATTTAAATAATTTATATAAATTAGCTTGAAATTATTTTACATTGAATCATTAATGATTCACATTATTTTATTTTTAATTTTGATTTATTTGATATAAGGGTATTCAACCAGAAAATTACTGCGTTTTAAAGAATCTCCTAACTCAATTTCCTTTTATTGGGTTATGTTACATCTTCTTTTTTGTTGATATTATACGATCATATGATTAAATAACTTTGAATATATTATTTTGTGATTAAAATTATTACACATGTTTATATAGTTGATAAGAATAATCTTTTCACCGATTAATTCTAAATTCAATTTTATGATCAATGTAAAAGTATATTTCACAATCTCATTCTAATCGAGATTACTTATTTGTGAATTTCAGTTAAATGATATTACTTGAAAATTTTTCCATAAAACATTTATTTTTAACATCCTTTTATTAATGACAATATTTTCACATAATATTACTATTTTACCACTATTTTAAAATTATAATAATTAGGATTTTTTTTAATAAAATACAACTTCATTTCATAAAATGGAAATCAGTTTTCTTCAAAGACATTGTTTTCTTAAAAAATTAAAAATACATTAATCCTTTTACCAATGATTTTTTTAAATAATTTTTTGACCCCTTTTTTCTTTTTATAATAAAATTCAAGGAACTATTTGTGTTTTTTTTAAAAAAATCACAGTTGGATATTACTGAAAAGGTGACAAGAATTTTTGGTTTAAAATGTACACAATGGATGATTTTTCAAGACATCATGGCCACTGAAATGTTTTAATGATCTTTTATATGTTTCAAATATTATTTTCAGAGAAAATTACATTTCAAATTTTAAGTGAACTTTTAGTTTTATAAATTTATTTTAAAAAATAATTTCATATATTCGTCAATAATGTTATTAAGGATATTTTTATGGTACTTCTTTTCATAAATGTCCAAAACTCTTTATTTTTTCTCTAATGGGTATGAAATGTATTGATACATTACTTATTCTTTTTATGGATGGTTTATTATCATTTTGACCAAGGATAATATTGATATTACCTTATTTTTTTTATAGTCCTTAACGTCCCTAATAATTATTCACTATCTTATGATCAATGGACATTACATTTTCTATAAAATTACATATTGTTAATTATGAATGTATTTATTTATTAAACACATATCATTTGTACATATAGTGTTCTAAATTTAATGTAATTCCTTTATTTAGGTAGATATTGATAAATATTTATTCTTTTCTCAGTAAATTGTTTTTAAGATAATGGGAATTACAGAAGAAGGTCTAGGGTCTCTAAAATATG
The DNA here is from genome assembly GCA_963277665.1 of Viscum album. Classification (NCBI taxonomy): domain Eukaryota; kingdom Viridiplantae; phylum Streptophyta; class Magnoliopsida; order Santalales; family Viscaceae; genus Viscum; species Viscum album. Next base: position 2,093,064,873 of record OY728151.1, read on the forward strand.
GCACTAAAATTTAGTCAACAAAATAGACAAAGGATGCAAAAAATTAAAGAAGGGTTGCAAAGAAATGAGTGGGAAACTCTGTTTATATCTAAATCCACTATTGGTGCATTATAACCAGGAATCCAAAATAACCACATTATTATAATTTCAATTATTTCTCTCTTCTAAAACGAATCATCCACTTTATTAATTTCCATATGAACATGTGAAATAGTTAAATAGAGATAATGTGCATGGTTGAGACATATAATCCAATGTGGTTGGATTCTCCATGGAGCATCCCTCATTATTCATTGTGGAATAAATAGTAATTTTGTGATTGATTATATCCATTGGTAATTATAGTTATGGAAGATAGGATGAATGATATAATATATCCTAGCCCATAACATGAAATCATATGAAATTCCATGACTAATAATGTGATGAATATATTTTGACAAAGCCAACTTTGGTGTGGAAAACACTCCCACAACCTAAGTATCATGGATTTATAGAGGCTTATCCATCAATAATGTCTTTTATGTATGGGTAGATTGGAGGGATCCATCAGATTTATTTTAGTATCATAGGTATCATCGGACTTTCCGAAATACCTAGTATTATAAAAATATTGAGGTCCATGAAGCTGTCATTTATGGAAACCATTTTCAAATTATTATTATTATGTGTTTCCCTATGTATGTAAATATCAACCTCATGAATGGAGGGTGTATTATGGTCAAAAAATATTTTATTGATATTCTAATAGATGTGAAGATATATGCAGTTTTCACAAAAAATAGTTTCTAAATATGGCCACCACATTCACTCTTGTTGATTAATTCCATTAAAGTTTCTAGCTATCAGTAATTAATATTAGCAATATTGAACAAGATTATGGAATATATACATATGTCATGGGAAAATCTATAACCTATACATATATTTACCATAATTTCCTCATCCCTCAAGCATATCTTTCAGGCAGAAATAATTTTCTACCAATCCCTATTTAGTTTATCATATATGGGGAATCAATTTTTCTATACCCCCCATAGTTAAATAAATATATTTGTTTTTATGGAAGGTTTCATGATATTTAAGACTCTTTTTGGTGATTTTATGGATCCATAACATTCGATCATTTAGAATTTCATGACATTAAAATGACCATTCCTATTGGGATTATAGATTAGGGAATATCTTCATGAAGGAGTTTTCCTTATAGGCTATCTTGAGATGGTAAAATTTCATCAATATTGTTACAGTGTTCTAGAAGATATTCTATAGTCATTCAAATGATGTTGGGAGACTCATTTTTGGTGTTGATTAAGAAATCAAACAAGAGAGTATTCCATCAATTTTGTTTGGATTTTCTACTGACTAACTATTTCAAATTATTCCTAATATCATTTAAATAATTCATGATAGAGGGACAAATAGATGAGGTGAAACAATGCTGGTATACATTCAGCATCTTCATTTTGAACCATCTAAAAAAAATCAAGAGGTGTCATGTGAGGCTAAAAGATCCATGTAAATATTTTAATATGACCATAATTGATGATCTTAAGAAAATTAATTCCATGTCCCCCAATTTTTTTGTTGATATAATCCATCCAAGTTATAGTTATTAGTTTCCATTCATGAACTACATATTTCTATACGATATTACTTATCATGGACTGAATATAATTGATAAGGCTTCACAGAAATATGTAGAGAGAAAATGATGATAATAATTTCATAGGTTATAATTGATTTGATGAGGCACACCCTTATTTCTTGTTACACAACATTCTGTTTCTAAATATCTAGTTTGATGATAATTCTGGTCCATATTCCTCAATGATATTGATTTATCACCTACCCCAATACAAGGGGACATTGTGGTAATTGAATGGGAGGGATCCCCTTTCACAATAATTGTTATTGTTACCCAATTTAGTTTTCCCATAGATATTACATCTCTAAAAACAATGAACAATTTTCCCCATCTTATGGCCTTTCCAGTAACTTCATCATTGTGATCAAAAAAGTATTTAATTGAAGATATTTTTTACCTGAGGCTTTATAAAGGATTATAATTTCATCATCATTCAAAAAGAGTGTTGAAGTGAAATTATCACCTCCAGCTTAGATTTTCATATATATTCCATTGTGGGAATGTTCTCTAAATCATCTATATTGGTAGTTCTCATTAATGGAAGGTAATATTCCTAAGAGTGGATCTCATTTTATGACTCCCCTAGTTCATTGAAAGTATCCTCTAGGGGATCCATTTTTTAGGATAGAAAACATTATAGAGTCGAGGATGGAATAAATTAATTTAAAAACAGAATTTTAAATCCCATAGTATCTAAGGATAGTAAAAAAATAATACTCTATTCCATAGTTTTTAAAGCCTCATAGAATTCAAATTTGGTGGAAATTTTTTCTTTCATTCATTTCCATTTAATTTTATAAACAATTTCAATGTAGTGAATAAATAGTTATGGATGTTTCTACTATGTACAAACCCAAACTAATTTGGAGTGATATAATCCTTAATTAATCCTCCCAATAATGTTATGATGACTTTAATAATGACTATGGGAATAGTGTTGGAAAAGTAAATCATCCTGAAGTCTTTAAATTCAATTGAATTATCCTAGTTATGTATCAAATAAATAAAATTTTTATATATCCCATAATAAATCGACGCATGATGAAAAATTATATTATTAAACTAGTCATTTAATCATAGGTAATATACCAATATAATAGGAAAAATTAATTAGTTATTCCATTCGGGATAGAATAACTTGAAATGTTGGGTGAGAAGTGGAATTCTTTGACTTCATCTTTATAAGGGGTCATTATAAGAGCATAATATTTATGATACTAAATGAAAGGAGTTATGTTTTCATTAATTTTATTCGTGCTATATATACCCCCATTTGGGTAAACCCCATTGGAATAATTCACCAATGCATTTGATATTTCAATCTCAATGGTGCTAAGACATATATTGACACTAAGGTCTTTGACCACTCTTTTTACTCTCTTTTCATTGTGGAAACTATATATTAATTTAGAGTTCAATAATCGTCCTACGATAATATAATATTTATTTGGATTCAGTCCATTTTTTTCTTTTAGAGTTACGAGATCATAAATCTTCGGGAGATGTCGTATTTCTTCTATAGAGGTGTTGTATTGATTTGGGTTTTTTGATTTTTTTACTTTCCAGTTTACCTTTATCATGTTTTAATCTCAAGGTCCTGTTTGGAATAGGATTTCAACACCACTATCTTAATAGTATGTCGACATCAATTTATTTCCTATAGAGAGTATATACTGGGTTTCTAAGATGTTCCTTCCTCCTTGCCTCCAAAATAATCACCCTACATCTTGGAGCAACATGCCACCCATTATCAAATCAAAATATAAGATCAAATAAACATACAATTTTCATAAAGATCTCAAAAATAAGAGGTTTATAATTTGAGTTATATTTTGGGAGGTTTCTTCCTGATACTCTAGTATCGGTACTCCTTTCATCCATTTGTTCAAAATAGCTAAAAAAATTTCTTACTTTTCAACTATTGAATGTATAGTTGTTCTATGTGATCTCATCACCAACAATAAGAACTTTGACAGGGTTTTATTGTTCAACGCATGATGAGAAATTCGTGGAGAATGTTATGATGATGTTAGATATATCTTTTTTCATGTTTCAGGAAATAGTTGAAATTCCTCATAATAATCCCTTTATGATTTATATTTTTGGAGACCTCCTCAAAATTGTTCTATAATTCCCTTCTCCCAATGATTGATGTCAAGGAATACCCAAAAGAGAAAGAAGTGATACAACATTGAACATTGAAATAGATAGAGAAAATATATGATTTATTTATGCTTGAGAGTGATTGAATTCGAAAATGATTTAGGTTACAAAGATTATCCGTATTAATATCAACTTTTTTCTGGGAATCAAAATTATACGCAATTGATATCCATTTTAACGCCCTCCATTTTTAAAATTTAATTTTTGGCTATATGAATCCAATAACCATACATTTTAATGACATAATGAAATTTATATCGGACATGGTGGTTGGGGGATTCTCAATCCCTTCACAAATACAATAAATGAGATTCATTATAAACATGATTTTCTCCTTTTAATGGGCCCTTCATCTTGTTCCACATAACTAAATCCTTTTCATTTTCCACCTATTACTTTCTCTGAACATTATTTTAGTTGTATATCTAGTTCTAATTTGATTGAAATTACATCATGGTCATTGTGAACTAGACTGATATTATATTTAACATCACCCTTATTTAGGATGTTTTAAATCTATTTTGGGCTATATGATTCCTCAGTCTCTTAAGACTAAAAAATCCCATATAGAGGTGTAAACATATTTCTATATTTCATGTACATATGATCACCTTCCACATGGGGTGTCAGACCCCAACTTAAAAAATGTAATAATTCTAATTATTTTAATTATTTATATCCTTATATTGATTGTGGGATGGTTTGGGTTGAATTTAAAAAATTTCAAGAAAAAAGGGGTCATGCGCATGGGTTGGACATGGTTAAGAGTAACCGTGCGACAACTGTGTGTGAGGGTCTGTCATCGGGACAATGCCATTTGGCATGGTTGGATCAGGGTTTATTCAAACGTTCGCCTACTAGCAGCTAACCGTCTGAGTGGTGCCTGGTCTTGGTAGTAGCCAGCGCACAGTTAGTGCATGACTTGTTAAACCATGTTCGAACCGTGTGATTTCCCAGTATCGAATATATATATATTTAAATGAAAAAAATGTGAAAAAAATAAAATAAAACTAACACAATATTTTAATAATAAGAATAATGATAATAATATTATTTTTATTGTTATTATTATCATTATGTTATTTATATTTAATATATTTATGTCTATTACTATTATTATTTTATTCTCTTTTTTTTTTGTTTTGTTTTAGGGTTAGTTAATTTTTTAGACGCTAAAGGATCTCCTTCCTCCACTTTCCCTCTCACTCATGTGACCTGACTTCCCCCCCTTCCAGAAGCATGACACCCTCTCTTCTTGGCACCCCCATCGTTCAACTCACCTCCCCATCAACTCCTCCTCCTTGCGCGACCATCCTACCCCCTTCCCATCCAAACTCATGCAACCCAGCTCCCCATGGTCACTCCATGCCACACGACCCCCACAGGATAAGGCCTCCCAGCACGCCTCCTCTTCTCCCTCTGGTGCGCCTCCCTCCCTTTGGAAACTCTCCCTCTCGCAGCCTCTCCCCGGTGGGCGACCTTCCTCCAGTTGAACTGTCTTCTTCCCTCTGGTTGTCCTTTTTTCATCATAGTTAGGGTTTTAGTTATTTTTATTTGGGTTTTGATTTCCATGTTATTTATGTTTGGTTTCATGATTTAGGGTTTATTTTATGTTTTTTGCGACACGTTTGGCACATGATTGGAGTTTCGCTTTGAAATTTGGGGCATTCAACACCAATGGTAGGTGGTTCTGCATTTAAATATAATTTAGCGAATTAATATTCTTGTTTAATTAATCTATCATGTTTTTAATGTATTTGTTTTGTGCAGATTTAGTTATCATGAATTTTATCATGTGTTGGGTATGTTAATTGTCTTGTTCATATGGAATGAAGTGAGTTCATGATGAAAACCCATGTTTAGTATTTTATTAGTGGTTTATTATGTTGTTCAAGCGTTGTAAATTCTGTTTAGTCATGTTATTAGTGTGCATTTTTTCATAGAAGAATATTTTGAGTGGGAGATTGTGTTCAAAGACTTATGATACCTCTTAGAGTTTCTTCATAAAATTTTATGTGGTTTATTAAATCGTTTAATGTGAATTTTGTTTTAAATTTTGGTGCAACCTCAAATGATTTGAAATGGGGTTTTCACTTTTAATTCAAATGGTGGATTGCATTGAAAAATGGAACCTGGTTTTGAAATGGGTTTTTATCCATTCCTCATGCTTGATAAAAATGCCAATAAATGTTTTCATTGTGAAATGCACTTGATTATTGGAATTTAGGCCAAATGGGTTTTAGCATGGGTTGCCTTTGTGTTTGATGGGTTTATTTAATTTAAAAATGGTGTTTGGTTTTATAAAATGGAAAGGGAGTTTCCATGGATTCATGTGGGTATGCTTGAACATGCTTATTCCTTCACATGGAACAATTTATGAAATATCAGATTTTTTTAGAAATTGATTTCCAAACGTTTATGAAATGAGTGAAGGTCCGGTTGGCCCTTGGGATGTGATATGGATTTCCCTTGTTGAGATCTCCTATTATATATAGTGATTATGGTTTATGTGATAGAATCTTATGTTATAATAAATGGGTGTGTTATTATAGGATACCCTTGGTGTGTTATTTTGCAATGTTTTATATGTTATTTATGTGTTTAATTGTTTTATTAAGTAATGTGTGTAGTGAATTGGCCCTTGCTTCGATGGTTTTGGGATGTGCGTGTCGAGGGACCCTCCAAGTACATGCATAGGGTAAATAGTATATATATATATACCCTATTTGTACATATTCCCTCATGGCATATGAAATATGTGTAATGCAGAATGGGGTGTGCGTGTTTATATATAAATATTTATAAATGCATATGTGTTTATGCTCAAAGTGTTGGTTTGAGCAGTCGTCGACAAATAAAGACAAGTAATAGGAAGGTCACCTATGACTATGACTTTAATTTGAATATCATAATTGTCTGTTTCCTTTTAAAGTATGTTTTACATCATTTATTCTATATACACATGCTATGATATTTGGTTGCGGTTTCTTTAATTGATCATGCATATGTTTTGGAAATTGAGATGTAATTTTAATGATTTAGGTCTTAAGTGGCCTTTTTAAAAAAATTGTTTTTCTATATGGTTTTGAATTAGTAATATGTATTTCTAAAGGTGATTGGCCTTTTGGTAAGATAATTGTAAAAAAGAAAAACATCTCCTAAGGCACACCCCCTTTGATTTTAGAAAAAAAAATTATTTTTATGTAGAATGTGTTATTATGTTCCTAATTTAATGCTTATGAATTGTATGACGTGGAAAAGGGGGAATACGATTAAGGAGAGAGAATAATGATGAGAGGTTTAATGGGTTTTAGGAAAACAATAGTTTTCTATAAATACATGTTTTCATTATAATGAAAACTCACAACCACTTGAAATAGAGAATAATGGGAAACCTGGGTATCTAGGTGAGTGACCAGGACTAGTACGCTAAATGACACGGCATGGGTTCATCATAGTTCTTCTAGTAGGATTAATGCAACAAAACTAACAAAACAAATGTATTTCTGAGGGTCGTGGTATTTTAAGACACATTTTCTAAAGGTCGTGGTCTTCTAAGCCACGTTCTAGGAGGGTCATGGTTTCTAATCCATGTTTCACTAAGGTACGAGGTTTTTGGGGTCCCAATTATTCTAGTTACCTATAAGGATTTCCCTGGGTGCTCATTTGCGACAGGTTTCTTGTGAGGTAATTTTCTATTATGTTGTTTCATAATTGATGTTGTATTTGTGAAAAACCATATTTTAATCCAAAATGGTTTCTTTTCTTTTTGAAATGTCAATTCATGATTAAAACCTATTTTGAATATGTAGTGGGAGATAAATTATTTACTTGAAAATGAAAACTCGTTACTTGATTATGAAAAGAAGGAAAAAATTATTTTATTATATATTATTTTCAAACTGGCTTTGTTGGATTTCTTACTAATGGTGGGTGCATAGGACGTGGTTATATTTTGGCATTCCAACTGAGCATCTCGATGCTCACACCTACTTTACTTTTCAGTTGTAGGTTTCAGTCTTGGATTTATTTTGGGAGAGAGGGTAGTTTACATTCTGTGGTGACCTACTAGGTCACCTGAGGTATGTCACGTTGCTTCGTTTATTCTTTTGTTATGCATCCATGTTTTTTAGGTTATTTCCTATTATTTATCTTCTTGTTCATTTTATGATTATTTATCTTTTTTATGGGCCAAATCATTTCCAACTAGTTTATTTTGATTCCGGACACTAGTTTTCGGTCATTGGGGATCAGGAATGCCCTTCGGGTTATGTTGCGGACTGCCTCGGGTGATCGGTTCATGGTCGACCTGGGTTTCCTCATGACAAAATGGTATTAGAGGGAGGTTCTTTTTATTTGGGGGGTGGGTGGGTGGGTTAGGTATCATGGTGATTAGGTGTGTTGGGACTCAAGAGGTTTGTGTTTGAAGGACTTCTTGAACCCCTTCCTATCCCAAGACTCGAATTTCCAGGGGTAGTCTGGGATTTGAATTTTTCTTTTTCTTGGTTTGTGTGAATGAGGGACGACAAAGGAAGTGTGAAAGTGTTACATGGTGGACTTTCATAGAGTATTGACACTTGTACAACCTGAGTTCACAATTCAATATGCATCTTGTGGTTGATTCTCTCTTGGAGCATGGCCAGATATGCCATGTTGTGGGGTTGGCATGGCCCTTAGTTCCCCATTCTGAAACATTTGATGTGAGTTATGTTTGACATTAATTTTGTTTGGTGTGAGTGGATATCAAAAATTAAAATGGATTTTAGTGAAAGTGGTTTTCACAAGAGAATATGGTTGTTGGAGTGTAAAAATGGTTTTTGAAACAGAAAATGTTTTAGAATTTGGAAATGTGTTCCTTTAATGATAATTGGATTATTTAAATTCGTTAGGAATTTGTGATTTATGGTGAAGGATATATTTTTGAAATGATAAGTCTCTTGAATTGACCATTTTTATTCATATGAGTGATCACATACAATTAGGTGTGCATGTGGAATGCGTAGAAATTGGTGATGTGATTGGATGAGTGCTTGAGATAGCACAAGTATATGTATGTGCAAGACTCCATGAAATACAATTGGTGGATATTTATGTTGTTTTGTTGTATGAAAAAAATGGTTTCCAAAAATGTAATTTAAATTTTTTAAAATGTGAGTGGGAAATTGATTTCCATTCTCTTTTCCCATTGGGTAATCTTTTTCTGGATTATTGGTTTTGACTTACGGAATTTTGGTTGGAATATTGATCTGAGTTTTAATTTTAGTTTTTGATTGAAGAGTGGAATTTATATTTATGATGAATTTTGATTCGGATTTGCGCCTCTTGATTTTGAGTATACTACCCAGAAAAGACCTAGAGGATTCTAGTGAGTCTCTTCTAGTTTTTGGTTCAACCTAGACTCTTAGTAGAGTGGTGGATTTGATTTCATTTTTGTTGTTTTCCATATTCCATGGTGGTCATGATCTATCGAAGGTAGGAGGTTGGTATGGTAAAATCGTTGGGGTTTTCAGGTTTTTGGGAAACCCAAAAGTTATGCAAGTCTGTGCTGGTTTGATTTTATTTGATGGATCAACTTTGGATTGATGTGGGTGAAAATCCCAACGTCGTTGCGAGATGGGATGTCTTTGATGGTGTTTAAGACCACTTATGTCTGATGGTTTATACATAATGAGGTGAAAGTTAGGATAGTGTAAGAGCTCATGATTGTCTAGCGAAGCCAGCATATAGTGAAGGATTATGTCAGGAATTTCTAGGGGGTGATTCCCTTTTCTTCGGAGGAATAGTCGTTGAATCAGATAAAGATTATCTTGTGTGGGGTCTTCGTATAGGGATCATTGACCGATTCTTGTTTTTTTTTGTTAAGGAAGGTTCCCTATCCGGTGAGGAGTGTGAACCAGAGGAACCTGTCTCATACATGTCTTCCTATCAATTTCGTATTCGATTAGTCGGAAAACCTTCTACTTTTGTTCATGTGTGGCCAGTTTGGGTACTTTAATTCTCCATGTCATAATCCTCCGATGGCTCATCATCGGTATGGCCATTTGGGAAATAGAGATGTTCAGCTAGCGACATCGTCAGAAGGGGTATTGACTGGAGGATGTTAGCTCATGACCGAGGGGCAGAAGATGCTTCATCAAATCAGATCTCCAACCACAGGTCTCAGAGTGAAGCTTTTCGGGAAGTCAGGAATCATGAGGTGTAGTGCACCTTGGCCTAATTTTTTTCTCCAGTGTTGAAATAGGGACAGTTTAAATTTCTCTATTAAAGCTCCTGTATCATTGAAAGATATGTCCTACTGTAAGTGGCATAGAAGTTTCTTTTTCTCATTTTGGTCATTGTTCGTTGAATACCCCACTTTGGTTATGAGATGGAGTGGTGATCTCGTTTTCCTATAATTCCAGTAGTGTGCCTCCTTAAATAAGTTTGTTGAATTTTTTCTCATTATGGATGTGAGTTTCATGGTTATTATCACTCTTGTGTGGCTATATCATTTGGTGACCCATTATTATTTTAGGACGTTCTATTTTTGGGAGACACATGAATCTTGGGCAATAATGAAAAGGGGTTTTCTCCTCAATTCGGTTTGGGGTCTTCTGTCAGGGACCCCATGTTGTGGGGTTCTAGTTTTGTCAAAGAGTTCGTGGGTTAGTTTGTGTGGGCCTGTATCAGTGTGTGATAATTGGATTAAGCTAGTCAGTTCTTAAATGGTGTGGAGACCCATAATGAATCTTGTCGTACCTTCTTCGAGGTTTGGTTTGTGTGGCGGTTCCCTCTTGGATCAAGTCAGAAGTTCCACAAGTAGCCCATGTTGAGAGTCTCAATGTTGGTTACTCTAGTATGGTTCTAATGGTGGAGAGAACACTCCAAATTTCAGGATGGATCTTCTCTTTGAAATTTCCCTTAGAGTTGGTTGGGTGTGACTTATAGAGTGAAATTTCACACCATGTTCGTGTTTTTTTAGCCTCATTCAGTTTCAATCTCGAGTTTGATTCCTCGTTTGGCTGGGTGGCTTTTTGGGAGAAGAATGTTTTTATGGTGGGGAGAATTTCCAAATCCCTACGTAAAAACTTTAATTAATAAAATTATTTTAATTATTTCTATCCTCATATCAATTGCAGGATTGTTTGGGTTGAATTTTAAAATTTTCAAGCCAAAAAGGGTCATGTGCACAGGTTTCACACGATTAAGAGTAACTGTGCGATAACCGTCTGTGAGGGTCTGTCATTGGGACAATGCTATTTGGCATGGTTGGATCACAATTTTGTCAACAATTCACCTACTAGTAGGTAACAATGTTGGGGGTGCCTGGTCTTGGCAGTGGCCATCACACAGTTAGCGCACGACTTGGTAAACCGTGTGCGAACCGTGTGATTTCCCAGTATCCAAAATAAATTAAATTAAATGGAAAAATGGGAAAAAAATTAAATAAAATTATAAGAATATTTTAATAATAATCATAATGATTTTTTTTATTTTTTTTCTTATTATTATCATTATTTTTATTATTTTTAATATATTAAAGTTCATTACTATTATTATTTTATTCTATTTTTATGTTTTGTTTAGGGTTAGTTAATTTTTTTAGAGGCCAAAGGGTCTCCTTCCTCCCCTTTCCCACTCACTCGTGCAACCCGTCCTCCCCCCCCCACCCACCCAACAATACACTGCCCTCTCCTCTTGGCACCCCCATCTTCCGATGAACCTCCCCACAGACTCCTCCTCCTTGCATGACCAACCTACCCCCTTCCCTTCCCAGCCCGCACGACCCAGCTCCCCCAAATCACTCCATGACACGCGACCCACACCGACCAAGGCCTCCCAGTGCACCTCCTCACCTCCCTCGGACCCGCCACCCTCCCTTTGGCTGCTCTCCCTCCTGCTGCCACTCTCTGGAGAGCGGGCTTCCATCATTTGAACCCTATTCTTCACACTTGTATCGCTTTTACCTCTTAGTTTGGGTTTTAGTTATTTTTTTATTTGGGGTTTGATTTCCATGTTATTTTTGTTCAGTTTATTAATTCAGTGTTTATTTTATGTTATTTGCGACACATTTGGTGCGTGATTGGAGTTTTTCTTTGAAATTTGAGGATTTAGACACCCATGGTAGGTGGATCTGCATTTAAATATAATTTAGTGAATTAATTTTCTTGTTTAACTAATTTATCATTCTCTTTAAATTATTTTTTTTTGTAGATTTTGTTTTCATTAATTTTATAATGGGTTCGTTTTGATCAGTGTCTTGTTCATATGGAATGAAGTGTTTTCGTGAAGAAACCCCGTGTCTAGTCTTCTATTAGTGTATTATTATGTTGTGATAGTGCTGTAAATTATATTTTGGCATGTTATTGGTGTGTGTTTGGCTTTAAAAGAAGATTTTGAGTGGGAGTTTCTGTTCAAAGATTTGTGATACCTCTTGGAGTTTCTTAATAAACTTTTTATGTTTTTTATTACATCTTTTAATGGGAAATCTGTTTTAAATTGAGGTGCGACCTCAAATGATTTGAAATGGGGTTTTTACAATTAATAGAAATGGTGGATTACTTTGAAAAATAGAACCTAGTTTTGAAATGGAGTTTTATCCATTCCTTATGTTTGATAAAAATTCCATTAAATGGTTTCATTGTGAGATGCACTTGATTATTGGGCTTTAGGAAAAATGGGTTCTAGCGTGGGTTGTCTTCGTGTTCGATGGGTTTCTTTAATTTAAAAAGGGTTTTTGGTTTTTTAAAATGGAAATGGTGTTTCCTTAGATTCATGTGGGAACGCATGAACATGATTATTCCTTACTTTAGAATGGTGTATGAAATTTTAGATTTGTTTAGAAATGGATTTCCAAATTTTTATGAAATGAGTGAAGTCCCGGTTGGCCCTTAGGATGTGATATTGAATTCCCTTATTGAGTTCCCCTATTGCAGATGGAGATTACGGTTTCGAATATTATGTAATAATGAATGGGTGTGTTATTTGTGGAGACCCATGGTGTGTTTTTTTCAATGTTTTATAGGTTGTTTAAGTGTTTAATTTTTTTATTAAATTATATGTGTAGTGTGTTGGTCCTTTCTTCGAATGTTTTAGTCCACGGGTGTCGAGGGACCCTACATGTACATGAATTGGGTAAGGCATTAATATAAATAAATAAATATATATATATATATGAGAATTCGTTGTTCATATTCCCTCATAGTGCAGGGAATATGTGCAATGTAGCTAGGGGTTTGTATATATATATATATATATGTATAAATGCATATGCGGGTATGCGCCAAGTGATTGTTCAAGTGGTGGTCGACAAATAGCGACAAGATTGAGGTCGGTCCCCTATGCCTATGCATTTAATTTGAATATCTTAATTGCCTATTTTTTAAAAGTATTCTTTACATTTATTATATATACACATGAAATGAAATTTGGTTGTGGTTGCATGAAATGATTATGTATTTCTTTTGGAAATTTAAATGTATTTCTAATGTTATCTGTCTTAAGTGACCTTTTTTTGAAAATTGTTTTTCAATGTGGTTTTCAATTAGTAATGTGTATTTCCATAGGTGTTTGGCTTTTCGTTTAGATAATTTTAAAAAATAAGAACGTATCATGAGGCACACCCCCTTTGGTATTAGAAATAATTTATTTTTAAGTTGAATGTGTTATTATGTGCCTAATTTAATAATTATGAATTGTGTGACATGAAAGAGGGGTGATGAGCTTAAGGAGGGAGAATAGTGGTGAATGGTTTAATGGGTTTTAGAAGAAGAAAAGTGGTATGTACTTACATATTTTCTTGATAATGAAAACTCAGCACCACTTGAAATATAACACAATGGGACACTTGGGTATCTAGGTGAGTGACATGGACTAGTACGACAGATGACATGTAAGGGGTTCGTCCCAGTTCGTCTAGTAGGATAGTCGCTACAAAACTAAATATACATATGAATTTATGGGGGTCGTGGTATTCTAAGACACATTTTCTGAGGTTCGTGGTCTTCTAAGCCACGTTTTCTGAGGGTCGTGGTTTTTATGCCACGTTTCTCTGAGGTACGAGGTCTCTGGGGTCACAGTTGTGGTAGTTACATATAGATATTTCCCAAGGTTCTCATTTGCGATAGGTGACTTGTGGTGTAATTTTTTTAGTTATTTCATACTTGATGTCTTATTTTTGAGAAACCATTTTCTAATCAAAACTTTTTTCTTTTCTTTTTTAAATGTTAATACATGCTTAAAAACTATTTTGAAAATGTAGTGGGATTGAAATGCATTACATGAAAATGAAAAGTCGTTACTTGAATCTGAAAAGAAGGAAAAAAATTATCTTATTATATATTATTTTCAAACTGGAATGATTGGATTTCATACTAAAGGAAGGGGCATAGGACGTGGTTATATTTTGGAATTCCCACTAAGAATCTCGATGCTCACACCTACATTTCTTTTCAGTTGCAGGTTTCAGTCTTGGATCTCTTTTGGGAGTGAGTGTAGTTTATTATCAGTGGTGACCCATGAGGTCACATGAGGTATGTGAGTTTGCATCGTTTAGTCCTTTATTCCTATGTAAAGTTTTTCAGTTTATTTCCCATTATTTATCTTCTTGTTCATTTTATGTTTATTTATCTTTTTTATGGGCCAAATCATTCCTAACTAGTTTATTTTCATTCCTAGTGTAACACCCTGAGATTTTATGAGAAATATTATTAATTTTCTTGATGTCTTGTGTTGTATGGTAAACCGAGATTATCTTGCGCTATATGCAACACCATATTATCTTTTTGTATATACAACACTATTCTTGTCTTGCGTTGCACACAATAGCAACCTTCCTCAATAGCTTGCGTTGTATGCAATACAGAGTCTCACTAAAAAATGATATGTTATTAAAATATAATATAAACTGGCCGTTATTAATAGTAATAACGAACTTTCAAATTATATAAATATTATCATTCATAATGGATTTCATTTTTTGATTCGGAATATCGAGATTAGACTAGGGTGAATTTTTTTTATTTTTCTGGAAACATTAAATTTTTGATGAATATTGAAAACACTGAGTTATTGGTTAAAAATAAATTTTTATTTAAACAATAATTTATTTTATTTAAATTTATTTTTGGTCAAAAAAGATCCATAATACCTATATATGTTTAATATAATTCATTTGAGACATTTTATAATAATTTTAGATATATAATAATTTTATTTAACTTTTTACAGTCTTTTACCCACCTCATAGGAGCATTTGAAAATTTACATAAAAATTAATTTTACCGCTTATGTGAGTTGAATTTCAAAAATCCGAGAGACATGGTTGATATTATTAAGTAAAATTTAGTTCAATGAGATGAAAATAATTTTTGGTGAATATTAACTTTTAACTTTTATTTACCACGGTTAAAAGTAAACAGGGTAGTTAACGGTAAAAATGATATTATTATTACCCTAACACATGTCCTAATTTTATTGGATAAGTGTAATTAAACCAAAAACAACCTTAGGAATAAAATCGTATCCTTTAGGACCACTTGGATTAGATTAGGGCATTTATTATTATTTTATTTAAAGAATAGTTAAAATGGGTAAAATAAAAGATTAATAACTAAAACATTTTCAATATAGGGTTATAAATAAGATAAATTAGACTATAAATATTTATTATAAAGATAAAATGATTTAATACATAATGGTAATTTATTTATATTTTGTAGACTATAAATATTTTTATTTATTTATGACACAATGATGATTCTATAATTACCTTATTAATGAAATAATAACATAATTTATATTATAAATACCCAAATAAATGTAATTTGATACATTATATGAATTAAAATAATTTTATAGGTTAATATAACATATTAGGGTTGGTTAGATGAATTTTTTTCGAAGTAATAATGCTATTATAAATTTAGAAAAAACAAAATACCAAATAGTGTCAAAATTGACATAAAAGACTTTTTAAAACAAGTATTATATTATTAATTGATATAATGGTCCTAAAAATATAACTCTCAGAAAAAATACTTAGATAATAATATTTATTACAATAATTAACCAATTGGGGTTCTATTGGCAGTTTATAGTAATTTTAGTAACCATATTTTTTAAGAATACAAGAAGACACGGTAAAAGATAAATTATTTAACATAGAGTTAAATATAAATGATAAAGTAAAAATAGTTTCCTAAACTTGTATAAAAACTACTTTTTGAGAGGATTTCTACCCATACCCACCCTAGCCATTAAATAAGTCACTTTTGAGCCATTATAACAAGAATATTTATTTATTATAAAATAATATTTTATGTTTTTATTAAGGTGTCCATCACCCCTCTTATAAAGGGCACTTCCCCTTCTCTCTAATTCACATACCAAAGCCATTTGGCTCAGCCAAACCCTGATAAAATACCCTCTCAAATTTTCTCCATTCATCCTAGAGTCCATCCTTTAGTCAGAAATCCAACCTAAGGATCCCTTTTGATCAAATCAAAAGGAAGAACTCGAAGAAGAGGTAAATATCTCAACACTTATTTCAAGTTCCTTTCCTCTTCAAATTACACCTTCTTTGTGGTTTCCATTATAAAATAATAACTCCAGTATATTATATAAACTGTGATGTTATTAAAAAAATTTACAACCATATTATTTATTTTATCCATCCTATGAATGAAAATGTCACCACACGTGCGTACGTACGGTTTACTGTCTCCACGTCCTGGTGTAGTTTGTTATTCAAACAGTTCCACATTTGGATGGCTATAATTATTAGTAAAAATGATATAAATAATAAATATATCATTATAATTATTCCTTATATAAGATATACCATCCAATTATATACTATTTTAATATCAAACGAATGATATTGTCGCTCGTGCATATGTACGGACTCCCGTCTCAAAAACGTAATGGGATTCATTTTCAATAATTAACCATTCATGTATGATTTTATAGTATATATAAGAAATTACAATGAATGATATTACATAATAATGATACTGGATTTATGTACATATATGTTTCATTTACTTAATTCCATTCAATTCAACAAAGAAACAAAAACAACGTTCATGAGTACGTACGACCTACAGTCTCCATGAACGGTGTATTTCATTCCATTTATCGATCTGTCATTTATATTTATATGATGAATATATATTATATATAAATAATATTTCACATTCTGGAATTATGTAAATCAGGATATAAATAATAATACCAAATACAACAAGTTGAAACACGTATGATAAATGAAACGATTTTACCCAAAACACTGATTTAACATGGAATTTACAAAATAACGAGTAATATAAAGTCACATGTGAATAAATATTTGATATCATAAATATTATTATGGTTATGTTACAAGTTAATAAAATTATGAAACCCACTATACTGGAGTCTTGGTCACATATGGAAGAAATTGGAAATAATGTAAGAGATAATTTTGCAAATCTCGTTTTATCTGAGATTTCTTATACGTAAGTGTTTAATGGGGTTATATTTTTCATCCATGCCCATAAAATTGTTTTTAATAAATTTTTTAATATTATTAAATGTTTTTTTAAAGTCATGATTACCCCTCTTTGACTTTTACATTGTGTTATGGAAGGAATCGTTCTTTTTTACCATACGAGGGACTTTTTGACTTTTCCACCAAAAGTACGAGGAGAATGTTTTTTAACGTATACGGCATGAAAGAATTTTAACGATTTCATAACCCCTAAATTTTATGAATATTACTATACAATATTTCATTATTATTTTCAAAAAATACTTTTATTTTAAAATTGAATGTCATTTTGGAAAAAGAAAATGATTTTGAAGAAGAAACGATATTTTGTTCAAGAATTCATTTCAAATGTTTTATCAAAACTATTTTCCATCTAAAATGAGAGTATTTATTATTTTTATGATTCATGTATAATGTCTCTATTATTTACATGGTGTAATTTTTCTTATGAGGAAATTATATCCCTTTGTTTTACATGGATTATGTTATGATGAGATGATGTTTATGAAACCAATTTTATTTTTTGGTTTATGATGAATGATTTATGTTTATTTTATGGAACAAGTAAGAATGATTTCCCTATGAGATGGGTGGGAAATATATCTCCCTTCAATGTATTGGGTAAAAATTTATATCTCAGGAGATAAAAATTATTGGAATGATAAGGGAATATGGATCAGTAATATATGGTTGGAACGACAAGTAAACCTGATTCAGTAATGGACATTTTCTACTATGATGGTCTCGACAGCAATTCCATGGATACTATGGAATTCATATCATGTGATTTATGGTTTTACACAATTACATGTTTTATTACAATGCTATTTTATCATGATTGATGTTCCATTATGATCTATGGCTTATGTACTGGCATGTTTTATGTCATTGCCCATGGTTTTGATGATTAGATTTTATGTTCATGTTATTGCATTCAAATGCTTATGGTTTGTTTTATGCTCTCTATGTTTACCATTATTGAGCATTTGAGCCCACCCTTTTCATGTCTTCTTTTCCCCTAGCTATAAGGGATGGTTTTAGATAAGAAAAAAAGGGGAAGATCTTTATGGGAGATGTTGAAGATCTTTCACCATGATTAGAAGATTATGATCTGAGTTTCCAAAGACACTAAACTATTACAGTCCTGGGGTGTTATTTTTTTTATGTTTTAAGTATTATTCAAAAGTAATTTAATGCCCATGTATGTCATGTGTGGGTCTCTAACGTTGGTATCAGAGGAATGGTTTAGGTAACGTTTGGAAACTAGGATGCAAAAAAATTATTGAGATCTCTATAGATTTTTCTAAGGCATGTCTAGGGATGTCCTTAAGGTCAAGTATAAGTATAGGATAAAGTCCTAGAATTATTATAACGATCCTGAATAACCTAGGATTAAACCCAATATGTTAGATATTGAATGTACTCCCCCTAATTATGTTGTTTTCCATGTGTTATTTTTTCCTCTCACACTTTTCTTTTTGGGTTGTAGAAAATGGTTGGAAATAGGAAGAATAAAGTTACTGAAGAATATGATGGAAAATGTAATTATATTATTCATGATCATGAAAATGAAATTGGATTTGGAAGGCGAAACATCGTTTTTATGATTAATCAACAATATCATAATATGATCAATAATATCAAATTTTGTAAGTTTCTTGACTCAGCTAATAAGAGATTGATTGAGTTTCATGATGATCTTAGAGGAATGAATATTCAATTTTCCTAATGTAAATCATGTTGTAAGAGACATCAAGGAGAATGTTTCAAAGGAAATGGAAGATGCTTTGGGTGTGGAAAAGAAGGGCACAAAGCCTGTAATTATAAAGGAAATATTTCAGTTGACACTATGAACAAGGATAATGGTATTCCTAAGACATCAAAAATAGTTTAATGTTTTAAATGTGGAATGTATAGGAATTATGAAAACCAATTCCCTAAGGAAAATTCTCATGAAGATATTCAGCATGGTTTTATGGGTAGTATTTATGTTGATGATGATTAAGATACTACAAATGATATATGAGATGAAAGAAGTGTTGAGGAATGAAATTATGATGCTCGGTCAATGCTTTAGGAAGGTAGTGGAATGATTGTATGTTTATCTAGAGTTATTTTAATGGTACTATGGAGTAAAGAAACATCTAAGGATTGTTACACTATTTTTTCATAAAGTATTTTAAATTATATATTGAATGGTATCGGTAATGATGGATGGATATTCGGATATTTTTCGAAAGAAGATGATATGTTCATAATGAATGGATACAGATAAAATAATATGTTTTATAGTATTAATGAGCTCATGACTGATATAAGGACAAATTGATATCATGGTTTGAGTATATAGAATTTTTGGTATTTTGTTATGTGGAAAGAGTTACCTTTTGACAGCATTCATGTTTTCACCAAAGTTCAATGGGTATTCATTTTTCAAGATAATACATGATTAAGGAATTAACATGTTTGGAATGTGACCAACAAAAATATATATCTTATGATATATGCTGGATAAATGAAGGTATTCAAATGATCGGTAGATGACCTTTCTAGTAATCGTTTTTTATACTATGAGCTTGGACGAGAGTATTTAGGATAAGCCAAAAGATTGTAATAAATTAGGTTATATATCATATAGTATTGTTTAATGATAGAAATATTTCGATATTATTGTTGGAATGTTATAATAGTATAGTTTTAGAAAAAGGACAACCCGTGGGACGGGTGACAACCCGTCGTGTCGGACAAGGACACGAGAATCTAACCCACAACTGAAGTGAAATAGGCTTTTATCACCTACGACTGGCCTACAGGAAGTCCCCGGTTAGTAAAAAATAGTTTTGTTTTATTAATAGGTATGATAGATGATGTATAAGTCCATTTTAGGAACCATATACGATTAATATCACCATAGATGGACTTATGTATATTAAATAACTTTTTCTAAAATTTTGTTCGAGACCGATGGAATGACCTATCATTCTATCAAATGATATGCTAACACTTCACGAATGAAAAATTCATCTTCATTTCATTAAGATATTAAGTGGAAATTGTTCATAGAATGACTAATAATGTTATTGTACCAAAATCAATTATGTATTTCTTCTAATTATTTTTTTTCAACTTTAGGGAATTGATCTTGAAAACCAAAAATGTTGTCCTAGATGGTACCTTAGATCATCAAAAATCTATGAAATTGTGATTGTTGGCTTTTTCATAGCCATGTTCTCTACCACACTCAATCAGAACATGATGGTTAGATTTCTCTTTCATATCCATATTTTCAACTATGTTCTTCTATGTGGAAACCCATTGACGATTTAATTTGGGTAACTATTACGTTTCATACATTAGTTTTTAAAATTTAGTTTTAGTATTCAATTTTAAGATGTGGGTTTCTTTGAATGAAACTTTCATGTTGTAAAACATTTATAACCCCAATGAATTTCGAGGGAGAAATTCATTTTAAGTGGCGTAGAATGTAACACCCTGAGATTTTATGAGAAATATTATTAATTTATTTGATGTCTTGTATTGTACGCTACACCAAAATTATATTGCCCAATAGGAAACACTGTATTATCTTTTAGTATAGGAAACACTATTCTTGTCTTGCATTACATGTAAGAGAAACCTTCCTCGATAGCTTGCATTGTACGTAATAATGAGTTTTACTAAATAACGATATGTTATTATAATATTATATAAACTAGCCATTATGAATAGTCATAACGAATTTTTGATATTTTATAAATATTATCTTTCATAATGGACTTTATTTTTGGATTCAGAATATCGAAAATATCATATGGTTAATTTTTGGTATTTTTCTGAAATCATTCAATCTTTGATGAATAGTGAAAACACTGAGTTATTGGTTAAAAATGAGTTTTTATTTAAATAATCATTAATTTTATTTAAATTTATTTTAGTTAAAAATAGATACATAAAACCTATATAAGTTCAATGTAATTCATTGGAGACATTTTATAATAATTTTAGATGTATAAAAATTTTATTGAACTTTTTACCATCTTTTACCCACCTCCTAGGAGCATTTTCAAATTTACATAAAACATAATTTTACCACTTCTGTGTGTTGAATTTAAAAAAATCCAAGAGACACGGTTGATACATGAAAGTAATATGTGGTTCAATGAGATGAAAATATTTTTTAGTGAATAGTAACTTTTAACTTTTATTTACCACTGTTAAAAGTAAACAGGGTAATTAAGGGTAAAAATGATATTATTCGTACCCTAACACATGTCCAAATTATATTGGATAAGTTTAATTCGACCAAAAACAACCTTATAAATAAAATAGTACCATTTAGGTCTACTTGGATTAGATTAGGACATTTATTATTATTTTATTTAAATATTAGTTAAATAGTTAAAATCAATGTTTAAAAATTAAAAAATATTTTTACTATAGGGTTATACATAAGATAAATTCGTCTATAAATAATAATTATAAAAATAAAAATATTTCCTACATTGTTTTATTTTATTTATATTTTTTATACATTAAATAATTTTATTTATTTATTATAGAATGATAATGCAGTAATTAGCATATTATTGAAATATTAACATAATTGATATTATAAATACCCAAATAATTGAAATTTGAGACTTTTGTATTAAATAAAATAATTTTCAAGGTTAATATAAATTATTAGGGTTGGTTAGATGAATTTTCTTTTAAGTAATAATGCTATAATAAATTTCGAAAAAACAAAATACCAAATAGTGTCAAAATTGACATAAAAGTGTTGTTTAAAAAAATATTATATTATTAATTGATATAATAGTCCTAAAATTATATGGTTCTACCAAAGGAATTATATAATAATATATATAACATTAATGAACCAATTGGGGTTTTATTGGCAGTTTATAGTATGTTTATTAACCATGTAGTTTAAGAAAACAAGAAGACCCGGTAAAAGTTAAATTATTTAACTTAGAGTTAAATCTAAATCATAAGGTTAAAATGGTAACCTAAACATGTCTAAAACCAATTGTTTGAGATTATTTCGACCAATACCCACCCTAACCTTAAATTAAGTCACTTTCGAGCCATTATAAATAGAATATGAATTTATTATAAAATAATATTTTATGTTTTTCCTAAGCTGCCCCTCACCCCTCTTATAAAAGGGAACACCCCCTTCTCTCTAATTCACACATACAAATCAATTTGGATCTGCCGCTCCCTACCCAAATACCCTATCAACTGTCATACCTTCATCCTAGAGGCATTAATTTAGTCATAAAGTCATCTTAAGGATCCCTTTTGATCAAATCAAAAGGAGAAACCCGAAGAAGATGTAAATATCGCACCACCTATTTAAATTTCCTTTCTTCTTCCAATTCCTCCTTCATGGTTGTTTCTATTATAAAATAATAACTCCAGTATTTTCAATATAATTTTATGTTAATATAAAAATTTTACAACCATATTAGTTATTTTATCCATCAAATGAATGAAAAACTCACCACACGTGCGTACGTATGGCTTACTGTCTCCACATCGTGGTGCAGTTTGTTATTGAAACATTTAATTATTTTTATGGGTATAATAATGAGTATAAATGATACAAATAACAAATATAACATCAAAATTATTCTTTATATATGATATAACATCCAATTATACGCTATTTTAATATCAAAAGAATGATATTTTTTCTCGAGCATATGTACGGAGTACTGTCTCCATGAACGCGATGAGATTCATTTTCCATAATTAACCATACAAATATGATTATAAAGTATATATAATAAATAATAATGAATTATATTATATAATATTGATACTATATTTAAGTACAAGTATGTTTCATTTACATAATTCCATTCAGTTCAATAAGGAAATGAAAATAGTGTTCATGCATACGTACGGCCTACCGTCTCCATGAACGATGTATTTCATATCATTTATCGATATATCATATATAATAATATGCAGAATATATATTTTATATAAATAATATTTTAAAATATGTAATTTTTTAAATCAGGATATAAGTAATAATATCATGGAAAATAAGTCGAGACACATACAATAAATGAAATGATTTTACCCAAAACACTGCTTTAAAATGGAATTTACAAAAGAAAGTGTAATATCAAGTCATAAGTGAATCATATATGATATCATAAATATTATTCTGGTTATGTTTCATGTTAAAAATATGTTTAAACCCACTATACAAGAGTCTCGGTCACATATAGATGAAATTGGACATAAGGTAAGGGATAATTTGGAAAATCTCATTTTATCCGAGATTGCTTATATGTAAGTATTTACTGGGGTTATATTTTTCATCAATGTCCATAAAAATGTTTTTCATAAATTTTTTAATATTCTTACTTATATGTTTAAATTTTTTTACCCCTATTTGACTTTTACATAGTGTTATGGAAGAAATAATTTTTTTATTTACCATATAAGGAATTTTTTGACTTTTCTGGCAAAAGTATGTGGAGAATGTTTTTTAACATATACAGCATGAACGAATTTTTCCAGTTTTATAATGCATAATTTTAATGAATATTCCTCTACAATATTTCATGATTATATTCAACATAATACTATTCCTTTAAAACTGAATGGCATTTTGTGAAAAGAAAATTATTTTGAGGAAGAAAGGATATTTTCCTCAAGAATTCATTTCATGTGTTTTATCAAAACTATTTTCCATCTAAAATGATAGTATTTAATATGTTTATGTTTCAAGTATAATGTCTCTATTATTTACATGGTGAAATTTTTCATATGATGAAATGATATCCATTTGTTTTATATGGATTATGTTATGATGGTATGATGTTTATGAAACCCATTTTATTCTTTGGGTTATGATTAATGATTTATGTGTATTTTGTGGCACAAGTAAGAATGATTTCATTATGAGATGGGTGGGACAAATATCTACCTCCAATGCATGGGATAAAGATTTATATCTCATTAGATCAAAATGTATGGAATGAAAAGTGAATTCGGATCAGTAATATAGTGCTGGAAGGGCTTGTAAACCAGATTCAGTGCAGGACTTTGTATGCTATGATGCTCTTGGAAGTAATGCCTCAGCTACTATGGAAATCATATAATGTGATTAATGGTTTTGCAAAAGTTTATGTTTTATTCCCATTATATTTTATCATGACTGATGTTCCATTATGATATATGCCTTATGTACTACCATGTTTTATGTCATTGCTCATGATTTTGATGTTTAGATTTTATGTTCATGTTTTTGCATTCAAATGATTATGGATTGTTTTTTGGTTTCTATGATTACCCTTACTGAGAATTTGAGCTCACCATTTTATGCTTTCTTTTTCCCAGTATATAAGGAAAGGTATTAGGTAAGAAAAAAAGGGGAAGATCTTTATGGGGGATGTTGAAGATCTTTCACCATGATTAGACGATTATGTTCTGAATTTCCAAAGATATTAAACAATTATAGTCCTTGGGTGTCATTTTTTTGTTATGTGTGATGTATTCCAAAAACGTAATGTAATGTCCATTTACATAAGGTGTGGGTCTATACACCCAAAACTATTTTCTAGCTAGTGAGGATCAGGAACGCCCTTCGGGCCCTATCGCAGACTGGCTCGGGTGACCGGTTCATGGTCGAATCGGGTTGGTTTGTGACATGAAGTTTCCTTAAAAAAGAAATAGAATAAGGTATTTTCAAAAAAGCATCATCCAATTTATTCTTAACAATAGTTTTTATATTCTAGCCACCACTATTGTCATATGAGGAAGGGTTTAGTGATCCTTCCTACACATTTCCATCAGATATAGTCACTATAAAATCATCACAATGATCATCAGGCTGAGGTTCTATCACTATTATTGTATCATCAGTTTGTGCCTCTATGATGTATTACCACATTGATGAAGGGTCCGTTAGTACCTCCTATTTATTTTAATCTAAAATAAACTATGTCACTCCAACATTTTCATATAGGAAGATATCCTCATCCCGGCTAGATGTAAACTAATTTAGTGTTGGTCACTCCTTCAAGGATATATCATCTGTTGGAAGGTCACATTGCTTTAGGCCTTCCATATTCTTTTTAGTGGTATTTCTAGATATCTCACATTAGCATTCATTCATGGTGTTCTCTAGTTTCTTTGTTTGATTCTATTCCACATAACATGTATAGATCCCATGTGGGAAAATTATATGAGGGCTAGAACCTATGATCTCGTATTTCCATTTCCACCTTTGATAGATGGAATCACTATGTCCCATTTCATTTAAAAATATGGATTCTAGGTCCTATTAAATTTATAAATTAAATGATTAGTAAATTTTCATCTCAAATGAAATTTTAGCTTCATCACATATATAATCTCGAGTTTCATATTTTCATACATTTTTCATAGAACCACCTCTTCCACTAGGGTGTTGTACATTTCCCACATCTCCTAAATAATGTTATGGGGTCTTAAACTCGTTTTGTTTTTTGTTGATCCATTCAAATTAAGTTTTCCACATTTGAATATATATCCTATAGAATCCAAATATTCCAGAAAATCCAATCCAACCTTCATATATGTATACATACCTATATATATGTGTGTTCTGGACATTGGAATAATCCGAGTTGTTATCCCAATCATGAATGCGTAAAAATATAGGGTTTATGGTGACTGATCCCTAGCTCGATGCCCATTGTTTAAATTAATCTCATGGGAAAATATAATTTTAGTATCATTACCCCATCACGTTCATAATTGACCCATAAAATTCTAATATCGTCGTATTCCTTCGGGTATGTTTGTTAAACTCAAATGTTTTTAACCTTTCAGAATAAAGACTCTCGGGATGATCATGTAACTGAATAACTTCACCAGTTATTAAAAAACTTCCTAATTGGATGAAAAATGAGATTATTTATCTTTCTTTATCACTCTACTAGGAGGAGGTCTTCCATTGTTCATGAATAAAATGGGTGTAGTAGCCATCACCACTTGTTAAAAATTATTCTTTGAACTAGAAACATCAAATGGGGAGAATCCTACCACATTTAATTAGTTTTCATAATGGGAAAAAACTAATTATGTGAAATTTGATCGATTTTAGTTTCTAATATAACATTTTCATTTTTATTTATGACATTAATTATATTCTCATAGGTTTCAAGTTCTCTGGAGTTATAATGTTCCCACATCTCCCCTTGCTTTTTCATCAACCTTTAACGTAATGTTTTATTTTCAGAAACACTTTTATGATAAAAGTGAGAAACCACCCAGTTAAAGCATCATAGGAAATTACAAAACTATTGAAATGAAATTTGAGCCAATTAGATTCATCATCCCAAAATTTTTCAAAGTGACATAGGATACCTGTGTGTCCAGAATATCCTCTAATAGGTCTTCAAAATGAGATTCCATCTTTCCCCATGTTTGCATGTACTCATATTGATTAATTTTCCCTTCATTTAATCCACTTATTAGTATAATTTCCTTGTCAATACATGCACTCTTCTCTTCATTGGTTGCCACTTTTATCACCCTTCCCATTGATATCATCTTCTTCATAGGCATTAATCACCAAAATACATTCCATAATCTCTTCAACCGAATGTAGAAGCAGCTTTACGGATTAATCCTAGGCCGAACCTGACTCCTTCTACTGAAGGGATGCATCACCATGAACATAAACTTGGTATGGCCACTAGAGTATTTGTAATCACCTGTAATAATCATTTCCTTATATTTTTGGAAGACCTTTTTTCCATTGGAAGAGGAATGAATGAATAGTCCTTTATCCCTTTCCCCTTCTTGCTTTTCATCCTACTTAGACTGGGAGGCCCTATATCATGAAGGTCATAAGTTGTATCACCTACTGAGAACCCAAAAAAATCATCAATAGACACCCCATATTCATCTGTCTGAGCTTTATCATAGTCCCATCCTCTATCTTCATTCACCATCCTTTCAAATCAGTTTCCCAAATTAATAGCTGGAACCTACCTCCTTGAATTAGAATGGATCGGTAGACCAAACCTATTTTCTTCTCTTGTACCATGACACCTAATAAAAATCTGTATCTTTTAATAAGTTGAGATCCACCTCCTTCATAATAACCACTTCATGTGCACATTGAATCTATTGGATATGAAGTCAAGGGAGGCCTATAGCCTACATCAGCGGTTATCACTATCGCTACATCCTAAAATTTTCCTCTATCATATAACACAACCACTCCTTCACACCCATCCAGCATCGCATCAGATCCCTCCTACATTTTCGTACCATACATTGTAACCTTAAGACTCAGATCCCTACTTAATCATTACAATACATCATCCACCAATGGGTTTCCCCCATCTGACCCACATTTCACCACCTTAACCCCAATTGGAAAAACTAATTTACTCTGGACATACATAACCTCACCACAACCCAACCTCATGGTGTTGTCCCCTGAATTCACATCATTTTGTGGAGAACGTTCATTTCTCTCATGTTTTGAGGTTTCCACAGGATGTCCCTAGTTTTAATGAAGGGGCATAAGTCAAACCACTACTCATAAACAACATGTTTCTTGTGACTAAACTCTTCTTCCATTGTAATCCACGGAAATATGGGAGGAATTTTGGAGACAATGATTTCCACACATATCCTAGGATAAACTGGTTGATAGAGAGATTTGTTTTAGAATCAGCACACATAAGTCTACTAAAACGATTTCCTTACATTCACTACATCACAAGATTTAGAAATGGTAAGGGAATTTAATGGAAAATAAACCGACTCATAGATGTAGAGGTATCACGATTCATGTAAAAATCATATGACCATTGTAAAAGGTAGAACCAGAATCCATTGTAGCTGTGTGAAGCACTGGAACATGGCTTTACCATATCATCCTATGATGTGAATCAAATCGAAATGTGTTTGGAATCATGAAAAACCACCATTTATCTATCAAGTAATCCATAGGGCCCAAATATGATTATATCGAAAGTATCCACGAAAGGAATAATCAACATGAAATGTGAAATCAAGTAATTTTTTAGAGGGCCCAAAACCTTGTTGAACATAGTGGTCTAAAGTGAAAGGTTCAAAAATCTATTATGAAGATCTGATATATTATGGAAAAGTGGAATATGGGGAAAAGAAAGAATAAATTAAGGGTTCAGGAAATGTGAAAAGGATGATGGTTCTCCTAAAAAATAATGTCAATGGTCCCTCCCTTAGGGAGGAGGAGGGACTAGCTCATTTACCATCCCTATCACCAATGGGTCAGAACCCTTGTGACCTCCATTGGAAAAATAACATTTTTTTCTCTGTCATCAATAAAGGAAATTTTTTGGGGATTAAATATATTAATCTATATAATATGAATTATTTAGACATGAAAGAAATTAGTGGGACTTGGTTATAGATCACCCCAATATGAATCAGTAGTCTCAAAATATGAATAAGTTTCATAGCCATAGTTAAATTGTTTTCTGCCCAACAGTTTAAAACTATCATGGAGATTGATCTTGATGTTAGAGGTGTCATGTTTTAGGGAAACCCGAGTCCTATTATAAAAAATTTACTTCATTATGAATTCCATTATTATTATCGATGAGATATTCACAATGATAATTTCTATAGTTTAATTTTATTCATACTTTAATAATTTATGGTAATATGTTTTCAATTGTTTGAATCACCACATTGTTTATGAATTTTCAAGTTATTATAGTCATGTTATTGATTAAATGGAATATGTTTTCTGTTATTTTTCATTATATATCATTTATTCATGTAAAATTGATTAAATGGAATATATGTTCATTTACTAACCTTTTGATGTTGATCATGACCATTGATAATTGATAGAATCCTTTATACCTAACCATTATTCAACATTTGATCTCACCCTGATTTTTATTCCTTTCCAACGAATCCATGATGTGTACTACAAAATATATGAAATAATATTCAAGAGGAAATAATGATATTTTGGAAATAAAACTATGTTTTACTACATGTATTCGAATGTAATAATGGAAACATGTATATATGTAGTTTACCTAGACTATTAACCTATTCAGTCATTTTTTATTTCATCCTTTGTATCATATCCTATTGTATTAAATCAGGAAACATAATTAGGATACTAGGTTTTGGGTCACTAAAAAATATATAATAAAATATTGTTTTGGAAATTAGTAGAGTACAGTACCATAAATTATTCCCTATGAATTAGTGGATCAATAGTAAATTGACATTGTTAATTGTAAACATTTCATTGATATCCACCTAAATTGGAAGGATCCATACATACTCTGAGACTCATCTTGTTTTCAATTTTATGTGGGATAACTAGTCATGTAGTTATTCTGAGTAAATAAAAATAATATGATTTGAGTGAAATTCCTATTCAAAAATTGGAATATGGGTTCATGTTTACCCAATTTGTGGATATATTTCCTCTCATAGAATCAAAATATATTGAAAGGGGAAAAATATACAAGGTGTTGTGAGATTTTATCAAAACAACAACATGTCTATCAAAGATTGGTGTACCGAGGAACCTTTTACCCCAATACAGATTTTAGTTTTCTTTGATACTTTTTATTAATGATATAACAATTATATATGAAAAATTCTTTAAGTATATATTTGTACTCATATTTAATTATAATAAATGAATATAGACTAGACCTTGTAAATAAATGAAATTTATGACAATGATGTCATGAATATTACAATATCCTCCTAGGTAAAAAGAGAATCACACATTGAAAAAATCATTGTGAGAATACTATATCAAATAATTATTTATTTAATTTGTAATTAATTTAGGGATGTACAAGTTACATAATTAATACATTAACATTATATCAATTAAATGTCTTCAATTTCTTCTAAATTATATACAATTAGCAAAACCATAAAAATTATTTTAATATAACACAATAGAAAACCAAACAAGTCAATATGGAAATCATAAGGAATCAACTACATTCCTTTTTATAGAAAAATTCAATATTCTTTTCATAATATATAGTTTATCAATGATTCAGATGCTTTTCCTTAAAATCACATAAGTAATAAATAATCCAACATGGATAAATGTTTATAAAAATTGAGGAATTGCCTCATAATTTCTAAATAGCTTGTAAGAATCCAAAAAATGCTAGTGATAGTATAAATGAACACGAGTCATAATGTATTATACTTCTATAACATTTTTCAAAAACCCAACAATGTCATAGTCATGAAATTCCAAACATTTTCAATATGTGAGGAATGTTATAATAAAGAAACAAAATGTCTATACTAGTTCTATTTCTTAACATACACATATCTAACATTAGTTATGAATAAAGGAAACAGTAGGGAGGGAAATTTGATCACATTCAATTCTTTTAAAATAAAATTAAAATTGAAAATATATAATTTAAAATACATTAAAAACAATGATTAAATTATTAAGAGATAAATTCATATCAAAAAATAACATTATAAATTTATTAAAAAGGAAGTAAAGGGATTTAAATTCAGTGAAGAATAACTAACAAGGGAAAAAGATTTTGAAATCATGATTTATTTTAAAAATTATTAAGCACCATTAAACCTAAGGGAAAAACATTTTATTTTTTTACTCATAATAATTGAATTATATCCAAAACCTCTATATTTCACCTCGAAAATCCCCTCCTATCATGAAATTAACACAATCACCACCATGAAACCAAATAATCACCATTAATAAAAGTTAAATACATTTTGATGACTTTTAGTCTATTAAGCTTTAATTAGGAAGAATTTATTTCCATTAGAATTAATGTCTCTCTTTATGGGATTTACTTCATCTATACTAATTTGAAATAAAACAATTTAGTCGTGGAAGGGTTTTAAACCAAAAAGTTACCCCAAATGTGGGTTGGTTTAAATAAAAAACAAATATTTATCATTCATATCATTACTAAAAGAAAGAAAAGTTCACAGCACATGACACACTCAGTTCTAGATACATGCCTTTAATATGGGTTACCCAACTGACCTATCAAGGGGTACTCATCATTAATTCTCATGGATTGAAACATATAAATAAGAACTGACTAGTTAAATAAAAATCTCGACATGAAATAAAGGAAGTAGGTTTTATTTACATAAGGAAAAATATAACCGCATTGAAAATTATAATTCTTCTAGTTAAAATTTTATTTAAAACCATCCATTTATATATTTTTAATATAATATGTTTATTTATTAATTTCATGAAACCGATTGATGAAAAGTTATAATCATATCCAAATAATCACTCAATGTGTTAAGGACACCTTCCAATGTTAATGTATAGCTTTAAAAATCCCACATTCCTCATTTATCCCCATTGAATAATCAAATCATTTTTTATCACCAAAATGAAAAAATGTAAAATGAACATAGTCAAGAATTGACTAAAATTCAATAAAACCATTGAGATCAACTCTAGAAATTACCTTGTATATATTGAATCACAAAGTCATAATTATCTATAATAAATAAAATTTTAACTGTAATATAAAATTTTAAAAACATAATAAATATATCACCTATATTGATTTATAGAAAAATGATGAAGAAAAAAATAATTTTTACCAAGAGATGATTTATTTTAACCAATATAGATATAATCCAGAAGGTCTATGGTGAATTCTACCATAATATATTGGAATTTAATCTTCAATCTATAATTGATCCAAGGAAATTTAAAAATAAATAATAAAAGGTAAAGGTAATTTGATAAAAGATGGGTACCTTGGGTTTCTCTTCCAATAATCTCTTAGGATATCCTATGATGATGAGGAAAAAATGGATTACAAGACAATAATTAAGACATTTGAAGGTAAAGGTGTCATGTAGCTGGTGGTGAGTGAGATTTAGGCAAGAGGATGTTTGTGGAAATAGATAGTGGTTGAGGAATGTCTAAAATAACCCAACTAAAAAAACATCCATCCATTACTATAGTTTCTTCGTTTGGGGTCATTGGGTACTCAGTGGCACCCCCATTCCTACAAGGTCTCGAACCAACTCACCTTTTAATCAAGGATAGTCTAATCGGTGCCTAGTCCCACCAATAATTAAAACTATAGGTGGTAGTACAACATTACCACAACCAAAATTCAAACCCTCTATATAGCCACAAAACTCAACAAAAATGAAATAAGATTAATCCTAAAACTCTAAAAAAATTTGAATCAACTAATGAAAATTGAGCCCTCATTCGAAACTAAAAAATCAAACTGACCCAATATTTATCATTTTAAAATTCAAATCTAATGTTGTAATATTTCCTTAATCACTATTTCATGTACGTTGGTTATTATATCCTCCCAATCATATAATTTATCATCCCATAAAATATCCATGAGACATTTTTTCAAAAGAATTGCTTCCATTACTCTCCATATTTCCACATTAATATGCACATGAAATCCATTGACTATAGCTTCCAAATTCATTATATATCACCGAAGTGATGGAATTTTAGAACATGATCACCAAAATTTGACCACATCATCCATAAATTCCATTAAACACATAACAAATAATATATTAAACCAAACCTTCCTTTAATAATCTCTAACTCTTAAAATTGACCCAAATCAAAAACAATAGTAAAAATATATATCCATGACTATCAAAACCTACTAAATTACAATATAAAGAACTTGAAAACTAATAAAATAACCATATTAAATACTAAATTTTCCATTATTTACTCATAATAAAAAATTATAATAGTAGACCGCCAATAGGAAAAAAATAATAAGCAAAATCATTTTATTTTAATGAATCTTAAAAACATTTTTCAACTATTTATAAGATAAACTATAGTATTCTCCATCAGATAATTATACCATGTATATCTATTACTAGACTATCATTATGAATTGGTTTCATATTAACACAAATATTTCTTTATTAAATGCTTAATATAACATATTTTTAACTCAAAAACACAAGTTATTTCATTTTAATATCAACACATTTAACAAAATGTCACCTTAAGAAAACAATGTTAGAATAATTAATCCTCATCTTTCTTTTGAAATAACTATTCCCTTTTAACAAATATATTTTTAAGAAACCATAAATATAATTTGAATTTCATTTGAACACTACAACATAATTACTTTTCAAAATCATATTTCCAATTAAATTTTTTAAATTCAAATTACATTCCAATACTAGTGTCCTCATTTAATAAAAGAAGATGATAGAATAGTATTCACTAAAACTATTTTTGTTTAAAATATAAAATGGAAACTTAACATAAAAAAATAAATATCTATGATATATAAATCATAAGTTACTAACAAAAAATTATTAAGATATTTTTATAAAAAAGATTAATTACATAGATATGAATTGACTACACATAAAGAGTCATACTAGGTGACACATTTTCATTCCAACAAAAATCAAAATATTATATAACATGTTTAACTAATTAATAATAAAAAATAATAAATTTTACACATCATTATATATGGACCAATAAACATGCCCACTTTTCGAATATTTCCAAGATTGATGGTATATTGAAATATTAAAAAAACGCTATGCTCAATAGTATGAAATATAAAAAATATAATATAGATTTAATATATTTTAATAAATATAAATAATAAAATAAAATTTTATTATATTATTACCCTAAAAATATAATATGTTACATGATTAATAATTAGATATATTATTATGTTGTCAAAAAATAAGAAAAAAAGTCATGTCTAATAAGAAAATACTATACAGATAAAAATTTAATATATGTTATAAAGATAATTCTAAATAGGTTACTTATTACATATTTATCATATATCATTATATAATAATAATTTAACATTATTAGAAATAATATATAAAAAGTTGATAGATAAAAGTAATTAATACATTTTCATTCATTATTTCATTATTTAAAAGGGTTTCCATGAATATCTCATTATTTTTTGATGAATTTTTTGAAAGTGATCAAATATTACATGGAATAATATTTTAATGAAAAGGGTGAAAAAATAAGGCTAACACTAGAATATATTCACTATGAAATTCTGACCTCTTGTGGAAATGACAATAAGCTTGATGTAGGCACATTATTGGGGTGTAAATTAAAGAGAGAAGCCTAGTGTGGGTTAGCGGTGAATGATGAATTTTGGTGTTCTAGAATGGGTTAGAACTAGGATAGGACTACTCATGTGACATGAAATGTTCTCAGTTCCCAACAAGTCGTTGATCAAAGAAAAAATAATTGTATGATCTATACACATGGAAACTATTTTAGAAATACAATTTGTAAACCAAGGGTATAACAGTGGAATCCTACATACATTATCATATGTTAAGATTTTCATGACACAATTGGAGAACTTGAAACATGCCATGGAGTCTCCATGGGATGTCATGGTGAATGATTATCACACCTTGGCATGCATTTTCAAAACCTAAAAAGAAATATAATATTGATACATGAAATTCTACGATATCATATGGACTTATTTCACAACATGGTGTTATTTATTCCTAGAATAACCAATATAAAATACCTATTGTATTGTACTAATTTTAATATGGTCACAAAATATAGCTTGGGATTAAATACATTACAGTATTTATCTCCATTAAATTAGAGGTGTGGTTAGTGGAACTGCATGGAAGATGATATGTGGGAGAGAAGCATGTCATATATGAGATGTCAACATGCAGTGCACCTGAAAAAGTACATG
This sequence comes from Viscum album, assembly GCA_963277665.1. Lineage (NCBI taxonomy): Eukaryota > Viridiplantae > Streptophyta > Magnoliopsida > Santalales > Viscaceae > Viscum > Viscum album. Next base: position 2,093,099,941 of record OY728151.1, read on the forward strand.
TGTATTTCATGAACTGATAAACAAAAATACATTTCAATAGGCGTACCTTTAAGGATATTATGATACATTAGGTTATATATTAATAATTTAAAAATTCATAAGGACTTGTCTTTTGTTAATTTATTATATTTGGTTAAGGTCTTATTGAGTCTAAAAGATTCACGCCATGACCTTTGTGTGTGTGGTAGGTGAAGTGGTTATCATAAAAACAATCATATTGTGCCTTATGAATTAATTTTCATACAAACCATGATGTTATAATATATAATATATTTTAATATACTAAAGGTGACATCAGGTAATGGATAGGGTTTAACCTATATATGAAAAAGATTTCATGTCATGGAATATTATTTCCAAGAGAGGCATGAGAAGGTACAAAATTTTTAGTGGATATAAATGAAGATTATATGGTGTGAGTGTAATATTTTTTTCCATATTCATTCAAGATAACTCAATTTCAATAATACGATTTGATGACTTCATAGTGTGAGTAAACAGTTCCACGTTTTGGCAATGTGAAGCCCGTAATGTTGGCGTATTTTTCAGGATGTAAATTTAATTGTCATGCTTTGACATACATACATATATTATATATATTAATTCATATATCTATTATAAATATTTTATTTTTATATATATGTTTAGGGGATATAATGGTTGTGTTTTACATAGTTTTATACTGCTCTCATGGTGGATTTTGAGTTAGAGATAATTTGTAAAATATATGTAGAGGGATACAAAGAGATTAATGTCGATGTTTGTGTTTATTAGTAGAGAATATAAATTTATTGTAAATATAATCTATAATCATAGATATAAATCTATATATGAAACTTCGGAAACCTAATCAACAATAGTCTACTAGTTTTATAGATGGGTTAGTTTTTATTTATACTCTCTGTCTCATGAATATCATATGGTGTGTTTTTTTAGCATTGGGATATTTCATTAATTGAGTTTTTTTAGGGTAGTGTTTATATTATTAAAATTCATATTTGGTTTCTTTATTCAAATTTAAATTTAATTCTTTTAATTATTCCAATAGTATGACCATTATTTGATTTATTGATAAATGTAACTTTCAATTTAATGACTACTATGATTCTTTCACCATGACAATTTGGGTTTCCTATACACTGTGTTTAAAAAATGTTTTTTCCTCCATACCACATTAATTAATCGATGTACATGACAATAATTAATGGAACATTTTTTACATATAGAGTTATTCATGTGATCATGTGTTTTCTTGGACACAATTTTGATAACCATATAGAAATTTATTTATCTTATCAATTCACTAGTATATCACCCTGTATTTTCTAAATATTGGTGTGTTATTTATATCAATGTTTTCATGTTTATGTTAATTTTCCCTAATTTCAATATGTTTTTCATTGAATTCATATTTTTGAGTTTAACTTAGACTATAAATTAGTACAACATTATTATTTAGTTGTGAGTAAGAGTATTTCATTATTTTTAAACACGATTACCAATTTAAAATTATTATTTCATATATGAACTCAATGTTATTAATTAAATTTTGATGGAATTATATTAAGATAACATAGTCTAATTAAGAATATTATTCTCTGTTTTCAAACTTATTTAATCAATAATACTTTGGTTTATAGTTATTTATCATTCAAATAATATTATTGATTAACATGTACAAACCAAAGGATAAAATGAATGATATATTCCATCTAAAATTATTTTTTGGAGAGAATATTAAGGATACAAATAAGTGAAAAAATATGGCCATGGTATATGGAGGACAAGGAGTGGATCATGTTGTTAATGGGAGATATTTATTGAAAATAACATTAATAATGTTTGAATAAACCTTAATTTTTAGCTTTCCCTCAAGAATAATAGTTCCTCTTGTGCTTGTTAGCCACTATGAGATCAAGCCAATGTTCATTCAAATGATCACAATTTTAATTAAATTCACAAGGCTGCATCATTAAGATCCAACAACACTCCATGTATGTTTTATTGATATATGGGATACTTTTTGATAAAATATTTTTTGAGATCGGATATAGTGACCCAGACTTCATATACTTGGATATTACAAAATTCTATATGAATATTCCGCACAATAAAAAAATACATTCTCGGTGACTGTAATAGTTTAGTGTCATTGGAAATCTAGAAACAGAATCTTATATCTTATGGATAGATCTTCATCATCACCCTTAAAAATCAAACTAATTATTTCCTACATAAAAAATTTCTTCAAAACCTATTTAAATTAAACATTATAAAGGGGTGACATCAGATGCCAAATAATGGAAAATAAGGGAGATATATAAGCATAACATTTGAATAATGGTGTGAGAATATGATCATAACATTATAAGATCAAACACATCATAACAATGTTCATAAAAAATTGTGGAAGAAATATATTGGTTGATAATAAATTTAACATAATGGAATCAAGAGAATAATCTATGAATTCATGACAAAAGAATAAGACATAGATTTTATGGAAAAAACATATGCATATAAAATGATTCCCATTGTAGTCAAGGATTATTTCCCATTTCATTTTAGTAGTATTGGTTCACTCCTCATACTATATTGGTAGTAATGGTTCAATCACATTACCATTTTAGATGAAAATGTTTACTCCCAAGACCATCATAGTTGACAATGTCATTACTGATTTGAGTTTGCTCCCCATTATATAAATGTCTATCTCGTGAGATATAAATCATTACCCAATGCATTGGTGTGTCATATTGGTATAAACCATCTCATAAAGAAATCATACATATGTTTTACAAAATGTAATAAAAAATCATAACATAATACATGAAATTAAATGGGTATGATAAACAATTCATCATATCAAAATTTGTGGAAAAGATACATGTTTCATAATCATTTCATCAAAGCATATTATATGAAAAGAAATATGTTTCATATGAATATTACTAATTAAATAGAAATGGGTTTCATAAAGATTTTACTCATGTAAAATAAAAATGTTTGATTAACATATAAACTATGAAAGATAAACATGCTTCATAAAAAATGGAAAAAAACATTAGCCATTTAAATAAAGATCATGAATAGAGTCCTTGGATAATATCCCTAGAAAGGTATGAGTAACACTAATGGATATCATTATATATGGAAAATATTTTTTAAATATTAAAAAAAAAGAAAGTTCATGAGTAAAATATACATTCTTATTCGATTTTATTTTATATCATAAAAATGTTTTAAACCCATTGTATTGGAAAATAATCCTTAAAAAATATAAATGAGGATAAAATTTGTCTGAAATATGTTTTCCTTATAAAATTATAAAGGGATATAGAAATAATTTTTGAAAAAGATTATTTTGATAATTTATGAAGGAATATCGAAAAAATTTTGAAAAAAAATTCTTTAAAAACATCTAAAGGATGCTTGTAAAAAATATTTAATCCATTTTCTTAAAAAATAAATTGAAAACATATAAATAAATTATTAAGAAAATTTGAAAATATTTATGTTTGAATACATATAATGGATGGTTGAAATAAATTTTTAATCATTTTTCATTCAAAATACATTGGAAAAATATAAATAAAGCATGAATATATTTTGAAAACCGTTTTCATTGAAAATATTTACAAAACATATAAATATTACTTGAATTTTTTTAATGATTTTTAATTTAAAACAAATTTAAAAACAATTAATATATATAATAATAGGAAAAATATTTTTATTGGAAAATAAATATTTTAAGCATTAAAATTAAGGTTCAATGTGATGATTTTCATGACAGTAGATAAATCTGAGCATGCTGAACATTTAATTTATGCTATAAACTATTTTTAAATGTGAATTGATCAAAAAATGACAGGAAGGTTCTATTTAATGTTTTTTTCAAAATATATACAAAGGTTGAAAAATTATTTTAAATATCATAATACGATTTTATAACATTTTGTAATTTTTTAGAAAAATTATTTTGAAAGAACCCATATTTCTAACCGAAGAGAGTGATAAAGTCCTATTTTGTTTAGAAAACATTCTTAACTATGTTTTGTAAAAATCAGTGAAAATGGTATCATTACATAAATGTATCATTTTAAATAATATGATATGAAAATTAATTATATTTCATGAGATATGGATCATAGTATTTCATTAATGGAAGCATAATAATAAATATTCCTGAAAAATGATTAAATTATAAAAATATACTATTAAAACTTTGGTAACACTGAAACACAATAACCTTGAATTAATATCATTATAATATCATAAAATATTGAATATTAATGATATAACATGTCAATGGATTGTGTATTCTCCATGTAGAAGAACATAGAAGCATAATATTGAATGTGTCTGAAAGAAGGAAAATTGGGACCAAATTACATTAATGATTTGGTTACAATGTACCATAAAAACCATGAAAATAATATACTAAAATAGATATGTAAATACCCATAAATATAAGTATAATAATAATATAATATAATCATGGGATGTATATACACTACAAAAATCAAATGATAATGAACATTGCATAAATTTCATATAATAAAATTGAGATTAAAAAACTCTTACCTTCAGTGCTAACATTCTTCATACACATTAAAAAAAATATAATAAATATTATTTTATGAAAAATCTTCCACAAAAATTTATTCATATATATAATATCATATATGAATTTATTATGACCTTATATTACACATTTATTAACAATTCCAAGATGTGGTAGATTCTAGGTAATAGCTTCATTATTTTACGTACAAGATTTGGCTTGTTATTCTCAATATTCTTAATTAAATAACGGTTTAATTATTTAAATTATTTAAAAAATTATATAAATATCATATATATTCAGTATATATGTCTTTATACTAATCTATAAATGTTAAAAATATGAAATGAAATACACCATTCATGGCGACGGTGGGTGATCGTGTTGTCATTGAGAATGTGTTAAATTCCCACTTTATAAACCCTAATTGAAAATAATATAGTTTTTGTGTATAGTGTAAAACCATAGATATGGAATTTTTAATTATTAGAATAATTAAATTAAAATAATAAGATTAATAAAACGAGAAACATTTAGGCATTCATGTAATAATAAAATAACAGAAATAGGAGAAATAATTTTCTTAAAAAAATTAACAAACAAGGGTGTTAAAAATGATGTATACAAGGAACATCACATACTGGTTAAATAACTTTTCCTTACCCATTCACATAAAATATGATAAAATAATTATATAGCGAAGAAAACAGTCCATGTGAACAAGTAAACAAATGAATATATTAATTCAAAAATCATTCAACTATAGAATTTATTATTCATTAAAATGATTAATTTTTTTAAAAAATAAATTTTCAATTAATATTATTGTGTTGGACACTCAAAAAATCTCATTTCCAGAAAATTTTAAATGTAAAAATAATTCATTAATAAATTAAATTGAAGGTATTTTTATGGATTTTTGAAGAAGAGAAAATATTAAAGCTTAAAGAATTAATTGATAACGAGATATCCATAAATAAAATACATTCCCTGAGAAGTTATATTTTTTTACCATATAAATATCATTCCATTAAAAAAATATTCTAGAAAATATAATCAAAATTGATATTTCAAAATGAATAATACAAAAAGAAAGAAATAAGAAAATAATGAAGGAAAAAATCATAATTGTCAAGGAATATTCACTGTCTTCATCTGTCTGGTTCTTGTCGTCCATCTACCACAATTGCTCTAAAAATGTCTATACAATATAAATCATAGATACCCTCTAATTTGTTCATAAAAACAATATTTAGATTTTCCTAGTCAATATACTGACATAATTTGATAAGCTCACATGCCTTAAATCAATAGTACTATAATTTTTCTATTCTTTATTCACAGAAATGTATCTCTATAAAATACTCTAAAAATTTCCCACACCTAAACTAAAAATTATTACACCATCTAGCACTACTAAATCTGCATGATTTCACTAAATTTTAAATGGCCTCTAGACAATTCCATTTGTCATTGTGGAATTTGATTGAGCAGATGTGTAGCCAATTTATTCTAAAAACACCCACGTTAATAGTGTTGAACCCTTCCAGCTCCACTCTCTTCAACCTTCACCTGGATAAAAAACCATCCCTAAATAAATCCTAAAACACCAACCAAGCACCATCAATCACCCAAAATCATATTGTCCACTTCTAGTAAATTTTGTGTGATCTTGACCATATCAAACACCTGATCAATATATCAAACTCAATATGAGTATCCCAATGTTTACATGAAACCATATAAAAAAAGAAGAAAATTAATGTCATCATATTATAAAATTTATTACTTGAGTAAACATAATAGTTGTCATTCTAAAAAATTGTTCAATGCTTCCCTTAGAATCGAATGAATGAACATGGGTCTATCATGTATCCTGAAAAAATTAAAGATATCAGAATAATTGTATATCTAGATTTATATGTTCATCCATATTGTTAATTATGAACTTGGATCAATGATTATCAACCATATCAACAGAGGCTTCTTATTGTAAACAAACACAAACATGGGTGGGAAAAACCACCTCTTCTTTAGAAAAAATTGTTATTGTGACTCGAAAAAAACCTTCAATGGAATCCTCATTTTAAATCAATATCAGTCATTCATCTTTCCTGATCAATATTTTTGATCTACTAGTTTTGGATTCACTGTCATAGATCTCACAGCTCTTCGGCATCATCATCTTTATCAACTGAGAACTAGTATCATAGGAAGTTCAAATTTCCATGACCCTTGATCTTTTTAAACAATTGAGGTGTTTCCTTCAAATATTGAAACCTTTATTTCACAAACCATGAGATGAATTGTTTTTTAATCCACCCCTCACTTCATCATGATCAGATTAAAATTCAAATTTTGGCCTAGGCATCTTCATCAGCATCGATCACACCTAACACATGTTATCATTATTCACATCACAATGTGAATTAATCATCATGACAATAATTATATTCAAATTTTGCATCGAATGTGACATACCCCATCTCATCTTCGATTAGAAATGGAATCTCCCACTTTAACTAGTTTTGTTCACTTAGTTTTCTCAAAGGATCATTTAAGAGGACCTCCCATTTGGACAAGGGTAGCTCAATTCACCAATCTATAAAAGTCACTATAATCACCTTAGATAACTCAAATACACATAAAATATTCACACGGTGTGGTATAGAATTTAATACTCATGATTTATCCCATACTATATCAATACAAATTATCATATATAGATCCTAAATTTTCCTTACTCACTAATCAATTAAATATTTTTCCAAAAACCAACCGAGTATCTTCTTAGGAAAAATACACTTCTTAAAATTATCTTACACATATTGATTTGAAACATATTTATCTTCAATGGGGCTTCTCTATAAAAAATGAACTAATATTGAATTAAAAGTAAATAAATAAATTTCAAAAAAACCTAAAATAATTTAACACATAAATAAAATTGCAACACATAATATATATATGATTAATTAATTACATAAAAAGATGAAATTATAAAACACAAAATTAATATTTTAAATCAAATTTTACAAATAAATAGTCAATTAAAAATATAGATGAATCACACCAAATTTATGTAATATTCTTATTAAAAAAATTATGATAGATTAAAAAATAAATTACTATTTGAGAGCAAGTAAAATTTTATCACAATAATTAAAAAAAATAAAAAATAAAATAGTAAAAGGGAAAATTAATTATCATAATAGATGAGGAATGAAAAGTGAGTAAATTCCACATAAAATACTACACAATTAAGAATTTTATTTCCTACATAAATTATATAGTCATGTTTAGTGAATAAAACAAATTCGCAGAAGTGAAAACGTGAAATTCCACATATAATTAGTTTTTAAATAGATTTTCCTCCATGTACTCTCTCATGTTGAAAAAATTATTTCCCTTTTAAAATAATGAAAATCGGTGAAAAAACAGATTCATTTCTTAAAAAAGTATTTGAAACTAATATTTTCCAAAGGAATTTCAAAAAAATCAATTTACCTCCAATATGGATATCCACACATATCTCTTCCTCCAAGTGATCTGAAACACATAATAAAATTTCATAATAAATAGAAACTATGATTTTATGAGACCTTTTAATAATTACAATCAAGATAAATAACTAATCCTACATCTTCAGAATTAAATAATTAATGAATGAAGATTTTTTGGCTCAATATGGATTAGGATTTTCATTTTATAATCCATTTGAATTCATATCTTATGGGTTTAATTCCAGATAAAATGACATAATCCCATGAAAAGTTAAAACATTACACCAAAATTTTATATGAATTTTTTTAAAAAAATGGAATTATAATATTCTACTCAGTTATGTGCGTGGTGTAATAAAAATTTACCACCTCATGGAAGCATCACAATCCTCAAAAATAAGAAATATTATAACCCATTTAAAATAAATATAAAAACATAAAAAATTAATAATTTTGCAACATTTTATGGATTCCAATGGGATTATCATTAAAGTAATGTTTATCATATTTAAAGACACTATCCCCTCACATAAAACCCAAATTTTCCAAAATAGATATTTTCAATGGTGGAAGAAAACAATTAAATATTTTTATTCAATTATTTCTTCAATTCAAGAGTTATGTGACAAAATTTAATGGTCACAATAAAAATCAAACAACATTCCAATAAAATGATACAATTTTCACAAAATAAAACTAAATAAAAAATTAATCATCTTTAAACACATCAAACAGATTGTCAATAACTCACAACAATGTGGTGTGTTTATCCATTTGTTCCAGAAAATTAATGTAGTTTCCAAAAAATTGGATTTTATAAGAACAGAAATAATAACATAGGGTTACAAAAAAATGCAAATGGTTTAACAAAACATTTCTGGTTGGAAAAAAATTAATAGAAAAAATTAACAAACCAAATTTTAATTTAATTTCATTACATCTAGGGAGTTTTCCCCATATATAAATTCATACAATGTAAAGCAATAAAAAGGCAAATTAATTTAAAGTAAAATACCAAAAACTCCCTTAGTAGTAAAATATTAAATAATTTTTTCTAATTCAAATTTTACACCCTATATGATCCTTGAGTGAATTGTCATGGCTAAATGGTTTTAGAAGACATGTGTTCAGGCTTATAGTGCCACTATTAATTGAAGAACAGTCGAAGCATCAACCAAAGAAACTCTGGTCTTCCAGAAAATCGAATTACCTTCTACATGAACATTTTAAAAAACACATTAAAGATCATAATATTCAAGGAATTTCTGTACAATATATATCCATGAATAAAAAAATGTCAGTTTTTTTGAATAGGAAAAAAGAAAAATAACAGGGAACATGGGTTGAACTCCCATGAAGCTCTGAGTTTAATGTCTACAGTAAAACTCAATAGAAACCAAAATCTCTAGAATATATATGACATCCAAGACCGTTTACATTTCGTCAATGTAATGTTTTACACATAGATAATTATCCACGAATGGTCTATCCTCATCTCCAGCTAATTCTGAAGCCCCATTGAAATAAAATTCATGATTGTAAAGGTTCCCGACCATTTAGTTTTGATTTTCCCTAGAAAATGATTCAATATGGAATTAAAAAGTAACACCTTCAAACCAACATTAAATATATTTTTTTGAATTATGATGTTTTGAAATGGAATTTTTCTCTCTATATAAATTCTATAATTGTAATATGACTCCCTTCAAATTTCCTAAACTCACTCAACTCCAAGATCATTCTTTCTCTAGTTGACATGAATTCATTAATGGAAAATTTTATTTCCCATAATATTTATTAATGATCTCTATAGGAAAATTATATGTCTTACTAAAGAGAATTATATATAGAGACATTCCTATGGTAGTTTTATACATAGTCACATAAGCCCATAATAACTCATACAACATTAAAGACCCATTTTTTTCTTGAACTACTAATTGTTTAATCAATAATCTATCTTTATGATCTTTTAGAATCCTATATATTCACATTAGATTATGGGTAGTAGGTGGTAATGTATTTATGAAAATAACCATATTTGTTTCATTTAGTATTTGAATTTTTATTTCTCAAAATTTGTTACATTATACATGATAAAATATTTTGGCACACCAAACAATACTAGAAAGAAGGCTTGGAATAGCCAAAACTCAAACAACTTAGAGAGGTACTGTATAGTAACAAGGATCCACTCATTTCGATATGAATATGGAAATTGTCCTATAAAATATTACCCTAAAAAATCGACTTGAATGATCCCCATTTACAACAACTCTTATATCCTACGCGGATTTCAAAAAATCATACATTTATCACAGCATAGAAATAAATTTATTGAATCCATAAACATAGTGATCTAGTAAAAACCTAATTGGAGAACATTTTGGTCTATCTGATCTCTCCCATTGTGTACAACCCATGGATAAGAATTAAAACATTCAAAAATAGAAATCATTTTCTCCTTAATAACACAATTCTTGATAATATCATCTGAACACCTCTGAAAGGGAACTAAAACATCCCAAAATTAATTATTATGATAAAAAATGAAATTATTCCTCTGATTGTATGAACATTATTTTGTAATGAAACCTACATCTAAGAAGTTGAAATAATTATCAAACCACAAATATTATTTCATAGATGCATCGAACATTGATCCTTAGGAAAATTTTTATTGATTTCTATTGGCTCGGTAGTTTAATTTTTTATTATAGGTAATCAAAAAACTATTCACCTACCACACTTTGAAAAAAATTATTATCTTTAGTATCTATATCTAAATATTTCAATGCTAATTTACACCTCACATGTCTTAGTATTAATATGTTTTTAGACAAAAGATATTTCAATGTAGAAGGATCTGTGTATAATATAGCTTATGATGCAATGCGGTATTTCCTAAACATGACTAAAGATAACATGATGGCAGTTAACTCATTCTTTATAGTTGAATAATTATTATGTGAATCATCATGTAATCTATTGGATTATTAAATCACAGGTAACCAATTCCCTTTTCATTGACCCAAAATGCCCCATATCAAATCAAATTCATCATAAATAACCTCGAATGTCTATCTCTAATTAGGAGAAGTAATTATTGGGGATGATGTAATTTTTTCCTCTTGCATAATAAAATATTATTGGCACATTTCATAAAAAGGTTATATCCTTCAATAATACTATGAAAAAGTGAATGGATACATTAGAAAAGAATTTAATTAATCTCTAGTAAAAACTGGAATGTCCTAAAGAACATATAATGTTGTTAACATTAATAAGAGTTGAAGGTTTTTGAATCACTTCAATTATATAATTTTTTACTTCAATACCACTCTTAGAAATATTATATCATATGAATATTACTCATGTTACCATTAATTGTCATTCTAAAAAATTTAATACTATATTTGTTTATTCACATATTTTTGAAACATCTCCTAAATTTATTAGACATTCCTCAAAATGAGAACCAATAATAAAAAATTCAACTATGAAAACATCTATATTTATCCAAATAATATTTTAAAATATCATCATAAAACACCTCTACATGTTAGAAGGACTACCACAATGTCCATAGGGAATATGCTTGTAGATAAATGTCATAAAAGGATAAGTGAAGGTGGGATTTTTTTGGTCTTCAAGGGATCTAGGAAATTGGTTGTATCCCAAATAACCATAAAAAAATAGATAAATTCACTTCAAAACTACCATTTAGGAATTAGATCTATAAATTCCATTGTAAAATGATATTTTCATGTTGAATAGTTCGTATTTTGATAATCTATACAAACCCTCCACTTTTTAGCTTTCTTAAATTTAATTTCATCATTTTTATCATTATTTATCACTATGAAGTCCAACATTTATGAAACAAATATACAGGACTTACCCCTAGATTTTATGAGAGAGGAAAAATTAGTTCAACATCATGAAGTTTAATTACTTCCTTTAGAACTACCACATTCAGTTTTAGATTTATTCATATTTGATATTTAGTTATAGGGTTTTGATCAGGCTCCATAGGTATCTTTTAGATATAAAAATATGGAGAACTTCCATTAATATCATCTAAAAACTAGTAATAATAGACATGATCTTCCTATTAATAGAAACAATTCTCTTATTTAATCACATCTAACTCAATAGAAATTATTAGTCTTATGGTAGAATTTTTACACCAAAAATAGAATTTTATATGGAAAAGAAGAGGTTTCAACACTAAAGTGTCTGATTGTTAACAAGAAAGAAGGGACATGGTCCAAGGAGACCCAATTCCATCAATTTTCTTCTTAAGAATTAAATTATAAGTAAAGTAACATTGCACCTTATTACTGTTCATATTTCAAAAATCCTCAAAATTCATTTTATGATTTTGTTGTAAAACATTTTATACACTAAGTTTATCAATATTTAAAAAAAATCACCCAAATAAACATTTCTAGGAAATAACTCTTTAAAGAATAAAATACCCATGAATGTTTCATCTTTTCTATTGTTTTTATTTATTTCACCAATCATGGTTATATAGTATTGAAATTCATCATAAAACTATTCTGTTGATTCATGTTGGTAATTAGTTAAACAATTTCTAGACTATGTTGGAACATTTTATTTTTCAAAAACAATACACTCTTATGTTTTTTATCAATTATATAAATTTAATTGTCTTTTGAAAAAATTATTATATCTACTCTTGTAGAAAGGGATGGAATATGAAGAATTATAGGGACATCATGATTACACTATATATATTGTATAAGAAAAATAGCATGTTAATATTGTTTCCCAGTACAGAAAATTAAATTGTCAACTCTTCGTATTTGTTAGGTGATGGAGCGGTTTTCCATTTGAAAAGAAGAGTGGTGGGAAAAATATCTCCAAATAACTACAATATAAATAGAGAGTACGGAATAAGATTGATACAATCTCCATGGTCCATAAATAATTTTACATTTAGACAATTTCCAAATGTACAATGATTAAAATAAGTATTGGAATATATGATCTTATGAGGTATCCTATTTTGAACTACATCACTAAACTCCTCAATGAATATATAATTGGAAAACTCATTATGTGATTTCTTGATAGAAATACTTTTTCAATAATTTTTAGATATGAAGGGACCAGTACTAAAGCTTGTATAAATGAGAAATTAATATGATGATTTTTAAATAACTTAGGAAATTTGAGAATTCCATGCTCTTGATGATTCTTTTTTATTCTATCTATGAAATGAATGTTTGGATCAAATTTATTGAAAACAATAGGCATCCGTTTAGTATATTTTTCAATATTTTCTTTCCCTTTATTTTTAATTAATTTTGTCTCTTTATCATCTCTTTTAATATGTGGAATTGAATGTATGATAGAATTCCCTATTGGACTATCCAGATTTATTGTTTCTATAATTTAATTGGTTTGGTTATCATTTTTATCATTAATTTTTGTTCCTATAGGATTATTGTTCCTAGGGGATTCTTCGTCATTATAAAGACCACTCCAAGTAGTGATATCATGTATATTCTCCATATTATTGACTATATTTGTGCTTGGTAATTTCCATTTCTTCATAAGATTTAAATATCTTTTTTGTTGGACCATTTGCAGTTTCTATATTTCATATTCAAATATCAGATTGAATTTTATCATATTCATATTGGGATTTTTTATTTGACTATGTCTTACACAATTAATCATGAAAATCCATTCAATTAAGATTTTTGTCATGTTTAGAGGTCAATTTACCTTAAATATCACATGGTAATTGGACGAATATACCCTTAGTTGATTTTTTGTGTTACTGGAAAGGATGATATATGAAACTAGGGGGTAAAGTAGTTCTAAACATCACTATTTCCTTCTATTAATAATTTGGACAATTTCTATAAATGTGGTTGAAATTATAAGTAAATGTAACGTCACTGGGTTGTAACCTATGTGTATAATGATAAACATTTTCACTATCAGGTACATGGGTAGGGAAATCAAATTTTGGACAAAAATAGTTGGAATGACCATACATACCAAAATGGGGGAATTTATCCCTAAATTAATTTTGATTATTTTCATTATAATATCATGTTTCATTGACTTATACAATATGAATATTGTTACTCTCTTTTATAATTATTTTTATTATCCCTGAACATTTATGCTGATAATTTGATGAAAGTGTATTTAATATTTTTTTCATCTCTTCAGTAGTTCTAATTCTAAAATACACTCTAGAATATTGATCAAAAAAAGTTCTGTTATAATGGGTAAATTTATTTTAAAGGGAATCCATAAGAAAATATTGTGTCCACTAATGATTCCACCACTATATAAGAAGACCCCTAAATCTATCCCATGACTTGTTGAACAACTCACCATAATCTTTCAAAATTCATATTATCTTATGAATAATATTTGTGGTCATTCTTCCCAGATATAATTTATTTACAAAATACTTAAATAGATAATCCCATCTATCGAAATTTTTATCATCAAGCTATTGAAACTATGACATAGTATTTCACATTAGGAATAAAATTAAATATTTATTCTTTAGCACTTCCTCACTCAACCCTTTCAAATTTAGTTGTTTAACCACATAATAGAAATAAATATTGAAAAATATAATGTATTCATTTGGAAGAACATTTTAATATGGAAACATGGAAGGATGATATGGTTCGATCTTATAATATTGTGCCCAAGGAGCATACCAAATATAGGATGGATTACATTATTCATTTGTAAGACATATCTCTCTAATGATCAATCTCTCTTCTATATCATTCATAATAGTCTATGGATTCAGATTCTTGTCTTTAACATTATTTAGATTATTATATTTTCATAAATTTTATTTATTTTTAATTTTTGATCAGTTAATATTAATTTTTATTAGTAATGGTTCTAATTATTCATACCTTTATATAGTTTTTATCATCACCCTAGCACGTGATTAATTGTTTAGGAGTATTTATATAAAATAATATTTTTTTAAAGGATGTAACTTTTTTTTTTGATTTTTTTTAAAAAAATTAACAGATTATATTTTTTAGCATTTCCATGATGTTTTTCCCCTTGGAAATATGTTCCCTCCCCCTTAAAGATAATAAAGTTTGACTATGATTTTCTTATATCACACCCAAATAACATTTTATAAACTCGAAGAGAAATAACTATTGTTTTTTTAGAGTTTCAAACCATAGAGAAGAACATTTTATAAATTGAAATAACTTAATAAATGTTAAATGAACAAGGTAACATGAAAAATTAAAGCTTTCAAGAAGTAGTAGAACAATAGAAATATAGTAAACAATTTTTAAAGAAACCCAAACAGACTATGCTATTCAACAGGATGAAGAGAGATAACTTGATTTTCTAATTGAATAGTAGTTCCTTACCCATGACATGAAAATCTACTGGAACTCTGAAATTGAATAGATAAAAATCCATGTGATAAATAAAAAATAAGAGTAAATTAAGTCACAAATATTTCAACTAAATAATTAGTTATTCATGAAAATGATTAAAAAATTTCAATAAATTAAATTTTCAATTGTTTTGGTTGTACATCACACTCAAACAATATCATTTTTAGAATATTGAAAATGTTTTATCAATTATTCAATGAATTAAATATAATAAAATTTTGTTGATTTTTGATGAATATAAAATATTAAAACATGAAAAATAAATTGATAGTGTATAAATACAAAAATAAGAAACTATTAATGAGATGATATATTTATACATTATCAATATCATTCCCCTAAAATATTATCTAGAAAAAATAATCAAAATTTCAATTTCAAGCCGAATCACGATACAAGAGCGAAGAAAGAAAATAATGAAGGAATTAGTATTCATTGTAATGTATTTTTGGGTCATTAATTTTCTAGTTCTCTCCTTCTATCTTCCCCACTTTCTTTCCAAAATGTGCATATGAGACAAATGATGTAATCCCTTAATTTTTTTATTAAAATCACATTTTATATTTTCCTTCTGAAACCCAAAACCAAATTCGATCCGCTCACATTATTGTCACCCATGGAAGTGTAATTTTACTTGTTTATTTATTTAACACATTGTATCTCTAAAATTTCATTTAAATAATTTCAAAAACCTCAAATAGAAATTAACAAACCATCTGAAAAAACATTTTATTCATGTTGTCACCAAATTTTCATTGGCCCTTAGGAAATTCAATTTGTTATGGAGAATTTTTTTTGAGCATATCAGTATCCCATTTCATTGGAAGGACTCCAGAAATAATGGAGGATAACACAACCCAATCCACTATATTCTACATGAATATTCAATAAAAACCAGTAGAAAAAATCCCAAATCGTCAAACAATCACAATGAATCACCAAAAATAATTTTTTCCACTTCGAAACAATTATGCATGATCATAGGAATTTGAAACTCCCAATCAATATATCAAACTCAATATGAGTGTCCCTATGAATACGTAAAACAATAAAAAAAAGAAGACATGATTTTTCATAATCTTATATAGCTGATCTCCTGAGTAAATATAAAATAAATCATTATGAAAAATAGGTCAATTGTCCACTTGGCATAAATAGAATGAAATCGTGTCCATATAGGATTAGAACAAAACTCAGTTTCTCAAAATACTAGTATCATTGGTTCCAAAAGTTCATCTTTATTATCAATAATGAACTTTGATCAATGATTATCAACCACATTTATATAATCCACCCAGATAAACCTAACACAAACACAGGTGATCAAAACCTCACCATCTTTGACCATGATTATAATGGTTACTCAGAAACACCTTTGTCGGAATTCTCATCCGAAATCAGAATCAATACATCTTCCATCCATATGTAGAATCATGATATATTGGTTTTTGGATTCACAATCACATATCTCCCACCTCATTAGTGTCATATTCTACTACAACCACAAAACATTCATAGAGGAGGTCTAAATAGTTATTCCCATTGATCATTTTTATTAATTACTGTGTTGCCTACAGATTTTTAAAGCATGATTTTTTTAACCATTTTTTGAAAGGGGTATAAATCCCCCATTATTTTATCTTGATCGGATTCAAATTCAAAGAATGACCATGGTATCATTATCAGCATCATTCGAACCCTGCACATATTATCCTTCTTCAAATCCGAGTGTAACTTATACAACCCACTAATATTCAAGTCCATTTTCCTCATTGAAGGCAACACAGCCCATCACAAATCTTGTTATCCCCATGATCCCCCACTTCAGTTGGTTTGGATCACTCTGTGTTCTTAACAGATCATTTGGGAGAAACATTAAATTGTAAAAGGGTCACTCAATTCATTATTCCAAAAAAATCCACCATAACGACATATAATAATTCAACGAGACATAAATTCTTCTTACTTTGGGTGAAATTTTTTCTTAGTGAGGGTTTTATCACATACGCATCTATGTCCAAAATATCTTATGTTGTTCTAGAATTTTCTATACATGATCCTCATTCAAATGTATTACAAAAAATACTTAGTAACTTCTTATGGATAATCCACAGAAAAAAATTAATTTAAGGATATTGACATGAAAAATATTTATCTTCATTGGGGATGCTTTGCAATCCAAAATTGAATTATTAAAGAAATAAAAATAATTATTAACATAATAAAATAATAAAATAATTTAACCATGAAATAATTAATTATAAATATTAAATTATCAGACAATAAATTAAGGTTTTTTTAAAAAATTAAATGAAATATATAATTAAAAGAACTAGTCTAACACAATGGTTTTTTCATATTAAATTTAACAATTTTACAAAGATTAATAAAAAATTCAACTAGATTGTATGTTTAATTTTATCACTATAATTTACCCAAAAATACATAATTAAATAATAAAATATCAAATTATTTATCATATGAGGTGTGTATAAAATATATGAATTAGATCCAAATTAGTATGTCGTATGTACGCATGAACGTGGTATCAATTGTATTGTCATTTTGAATGAAAGAATGTAAGTGCAATATATATATATATAAATAAAATTAAAATAGTTTCATTATGAGTTATAATCATATATGTCTATTAAACCCATGAATGATACATTTCATGTAAAGTGTAAACATGTCACATCGCATTGATGAGGCTGTAGTGCACACATTCAAAAACAATTCCATAATATATATACAAAATTGAATGCATGAAGTTATGTGTTTTATAATAATTATAGAAGAAATAAAACATAATTAATATCATATATATCATAAAAATAGTGTGTTAATCATAATTCCCTACCATGGGTGGTTATATTGGAAAAATTTACAACATCATTTCCAAAGGTGATACTCCACCATACATATGAACATTATGTAATTTAACCATTTCATGGAAGTGTGTGTAAGTATAAATAGAACCATTATAATAAAAATATATCTATAAATTATTTATGAAATGGTTATTATATACTTTGATAATAATAATATTTGTTGGGGTGGATAATGAAAATAAAAAAAAGAGTTTGTGGGAGGATACTACATTTTCATTGGGTAACTCCTTTGGGATTTCACCAAATGGCTCCCTCGATTGAATTTATGCCCAATGTGAGGCCTCTAGGATAAAGGTATGGTTGTTTTGAGGAGAGTTTTTTATTGTTTGGCAGATCAAATTTTATTTATAGGAGTGATGATGTTTGGGGGGTGTCCCCTTTTATAGTGGAGTAGGAGTGTAATTCTTCTAAATATAAAAGTATAAATACTATAGTGAAGTCTCCCTAACATCATGTTACTCCAATAATTGTTATTATTGTTCAAAGAGGGTAATTGCTCAAAATATTTCCATCTAATTGATTTTTGACATGTGTCTAGATTATTTGGCCACTTGAAGTAATATTTAAACACTTTGAAATATTAATTTTACATTAATTGTTGTAATTAATTTTAATTATGTTCACTAATATTATTGGGATAAGACTAGGTAAACCGTATTAGACATTATAAATTCTATTTATTACAAATATGGAATATATTATTCAAATGTCTAATCATAGAAGTAGTAGAAATTAATTTAATATCAATAATGTAATTGGGATGAGATGATGGGTTTTTAAAATAAAAAGGTATAAAATTTAGAAATGATTTATGAAATAATATCAATGTGAAATTATTTATGAGGACCAACATTGGATTAATTAATTTATAATTGACCTAATTATTTTTTTTAAAACCAAATAAAAATATAATTTATGTATATAAATAAATAAAATGAAAAATATTTATTGAATTAGGATTCAATGTTTTTTATAGTTCATCATAATAAAATGCTTTCGTGAAAAACATAAAACATTCAGAAAAATTAGTTTTTTAGATCCCTTTTTAAAAAATGTTGTTTATTTTAATAAATAAAAATTATAAATGTTTCAAAAATTAGATTAAAAATAGGTTCATCACAGAAAGATGGTAAAATAAATTTTTAGATAAGTACTTATTTTATTCATATAATTTGAATAATTAATATCTTATAACAACAGAATCATTTTTATGAGTATCAATAATATTTAATGAATATATAATATATAAATTTTATTTAAAACATTCATCCAATGGGATCTCTTTATTTTTTGGAGATAATTTTTTTATTCATAGAAAAATAATTTCATTGAAAAATAATTTCTATATTTTAAAATGGTTATTACATTCAATTCTAACTAATTAATAACCAAAGGAATCATTTTATATACATGTTTAAATAGTATTCTCACACTCTGGTCAATCTTATTCTTAGATTCAATTCCAATGACTACATGGTAACTATGGTACTATTTTAGGAATAAAATTATTAGTATATTATATTTCGGTTAAACATGGACTTTATTATTACACAAGCAATCAAAATAAATTTTCATTTTGTGAAACACATGCCATGAAATAGTGTTTTATTCTTTGAAAGCTAATATATGTGTTTTAATGGGGAATGATTAACTTGGTGTTGTGTGAAATGCATGAAAACATAGTTCCATCATATAAAAAATTTACATTCATTGTTGTGTGAAATGAGAAATATCAAAAATATTGAATTAATAAGAAAAAAATATTTCCAAAAAATCTTAGGGTGATGCATTTTACCCCGATAATACTATAATTTCCATCTAAATTTTCCAGTCTATCATTGGGTTAATAATATAAGTCTCTCTTCATAGAAACCCAGATTGTAATAATCGATACTAAAACATCCTTTGAAAAAGGAATGTTTGAAACAAAACGGTATCCCAAAGTACCTCATAATTATGTTTCAGTTTAAAAGAATATATAGGGAAAGTGAAATCACAGACATGGAGGAAAATCACAAATAATATTAGTGATCGATAAAGATAACTCATTATAGCAAATTTTGTGATCCATATAAAGTTATCAATCAAAAAACAATAAAATGAATAAGTCTGAAAGAGGGGATTGATATCATCAAAAATGATGATAATCATAAAACATTATTTTAAGACCCTTTTTCCTAACGTTGAAGAAATTTCTTGAGAAGATATGCATACACGGTTTTGGGACAACCTCAACTTTTGGTGTGCCAAAATCCTTTTTCACTTCAAATATTACAACATTAACTAAAGGTGAGTTTTTCATTCTTGTATTAATAACAGATCATGAGATCAAATTATAATTCATTTCAATAAGTATTTAGATTGAATTATAGAAAAATGTTTTCACAAGTTATCAAAAATGCATAAATCCTTTTATGGTGAGATAATACGTTAATCTCTAAAATCCAATCAAAAGTCTGACTTTATCCATTCCTTAGATGGATTACCATATAACCATTACAAAAGATGAATGTACAAAACATAAGGTCACAAAATTTTTTAAAAATAACATACCATTTATCCCTCATATATTATAATTTATCTCTTAATTTTCAATAAAAATGTTCTGAATAACTACGTCTCATATTCTCTTAAAACATGAATATTACAATAAATCCTTATTGAAAACATGAATTTTCCTTCTTCCAAGGTTTACTGAATATATATCCTTAAATCAAAAAATGTTTTAAAATCCATCAATGATAGAAAAAAATAAATTTTTAACAAATCCATTATCAGTTATAAGGTAATTAGTACCATCCAATTTAATTATTCATATAATACATATCATTACCCAAATATCATTATCTTAACATAATGAACATATTAAGGTTTACCCTTCTGTTAATAAATTTTTTCATTGAATATAACCTTTTTATTTGATAAATTTTCTTATTCATTTGAACCATTCAACATATTCTTGTAAATCCTAAGTGAAAACCCTAAAATGGAAAATCTTTATGTATTTCCAATTTCATAATTTTTTATCCAAATACATAAAAACAATAATTATAAATTTTTCATAAATTAGATTAAAATTAGGTTCATCATTGAAATCTGGTAAAATTACTTTTTAGAAAAGTACATCTTCTATTCATATAATTGTAATAATTCTTATCTTAAACCAATTAAATAATTTTTATAAGTATCAATAATATTTAATGAATATATAATATATAAATTTTTTTTAAAACATTAATCCAAAGAGGTCTGTTTATTTTATAGAGATAGTTTTTTTATTCATAGAAAAAATAATTTTCATTGAAAATTAATTTCATTATTTCGAAATGGTTATTACATTCAATTATAACTAATTAATAACCAAATTAATCATTTTATATACATGAATAAATAGTATTTTCACACTCTGGTTAATCTTATTCTTACCTTCAACTCCCACGACTACATGATAACTATAGTTCTATTTTAGTAATAAAATTAATAGTATATTATATTTCGGTAAAACATGGCCTTTATTATAACACAAGAAATCAAAATAAATTTTCATTATGTGAAAGAAAATCCATAAAATAGGGCTTTATGCTTTTAAAGCTACTATATGTGTTTTTTTATTAGGAATGATTAACATTGTGTTGTTTGAAATGCATGAATACTT
This sequence comes from Viscum album, assembly GCA_963277665.1. Classification (NCBI taxonomy): domain Eukaryota; kingdom Viridiplantae; phylum Streptophyta; class Magnoliopsida; order Santalales; family Viscaceae; genus Viscum; species Viscum album. Next base: position 2,093,121,996 of record OY728151.1, read on the forward strand.
AGATCCTTCATAAAAAAATTATATTCATTGTTGTGTGAAATGAAAAATATCAAAAATATTGAATTAATTAGAAAAAAATATTTCAAAAAATCTCATGTTGATGAATTTTACCTCCTTAATACAAAAAACTTCCTTATAAATTTTCTAGTATATCATTGGGTTAAAAATATAAGTCTCTCTTCATAGAAACCTAGATTGTAAAAATGGATACTAAAACATTCTTTAAAAAAGTAATGTTGGAACCAAAATGGTATCCCAAAGTATCTCATAATTAGGATTCCGTGTAAAAGAACATATAAGAAATGTGAAATCATAGACATGAAAGAAACGGCTAAATAATCATAGTGATTGATAATGATCACTCACTTCAAGAAAGTAGGTGATCCAGATAAAGTTAAAAATAAAAAAAAATTAACAAGTCTAAAAGAGGGCATTGATATCATTAAAAATGAATATAATAAAAAAAATTCTTTGATGACCCTCTTTTGTAATGTTGTGGAAATTTCTTGGGAAGATATGCATACATGGATTTGGGACAACCCCAACTTTTTTTGTGCCAAAAGCAGTTTTCACTTCAACTATTACCACACTAACTGATGGTGAATTTTTCATTATTTTATTACTAACAGATCATGATATCGAATTAAAATTCATTTCAAACAATATTTAGATTGAATCATAGAAAAAATATTAGCACAGGTTATCAAATATGCATATATTCTTGTATGGTGAGATAATACGTTCATATCTAAAACAATATCAAACATCTAACTTAATCTATTCCTTAAATGGATAACCCTATAACCCTTATAAAATATGAATGTACAATACATAAAGTCAATAATGTTTTTGAAAATATCATACCATTGATCCCTCATATATCATAAATTATCTCTTGATTTTCAATACCAAATTTTTCAATACCTATATGTCATTTTCTCATCAAAAACGTATATTACAATTAAATTTTCAATTATTTTGGTTGTACATCACACTCAAACAATATCATTTTTAGAATATTGAAAATGTTTTATAAATTATTCAATGAATTAAATATAATAAAATTTTGTTGATTTTTGATGAATATAAAATATTAAACCATGAAAAATAAATTGATAGTGTATAAATACAAAAATAAGAAACTATTAATGAGATGATATATTTATACATGATCAATAACATTCCCCTAAAATATTATCTAGAAAAAATAATCAAAATTTCAATTTCAAGACGAATCACGATACAAGAGCGAAGAAAGAAAATAATGAAGGAATTAGTATTCATTGTAAAGTATTTTTTGGGTCATTAATTTTCTAGTTCTCTCCTTCTATCTTCCCCACTTTCTTTCCAAAATGTGCATATGAGACAAATGATGTAATCCCTTAATTTTTTTATTAAAACCCCATTTTATATTTTCCTTCTCAAACCCAAAACCAAATTCGATCCGCTCACATTATTGTCACCCATGGAAGTGTAATTTTACTTGTTTATTTATTTAACACATTGTATCTCTAAAATTTCATTTAAATAATTTCAAAAACCTCAAATAGAAATTAACAAACCATCTGAAAAAACATTTTATGCATGTTGTCACCAAATTTTCATTGGCCCTTAGGAAATTCATTTTGTTATGGAGAATTTTTTTTGAGCATATCAGTATCCCATTTCATTGGTAGGACTCCAGAAATAATGGAGGATAACACAACCCAATCCACTATATTCTACATGAATATTCAATAAAAACCAGTAGAAAAAAATCCCAAATCGTCAAACAATCACAATGAATCACCAAAAATAATTTTTTCCACTTCGAAACAATTATGCATGATCATAGAAATTTGAAACTCCCAATCAATATATCAAACTCAATATGAGTGTCCCTATGAATACGTAAAACAATAAAAAAAGAAGACATGATTTTTCAAAATCTTATACAGCTGATCTCCTGAGTAAACATAAAATAAATCATCATGAAAAATAGGTCAATTGTCCACTTAGCATAAATAGAATGAAATCGTGTCCATATAGGATCAGAACAAAACTCAGTTTCTCAGAATACTAGTATCGTTGGTTCCAGAAGTTCATCTTTATTATCAATAATGAACTTTGATCAATGATTATCAACCACATTTATATAATCCACCCAGATAAACCTAACACAAACACAGGTGATCAAAACCTCACCATCTTTGACCATGATTATAATGGTTACTTAGAAACACCTTTGTCGGAATTCTCATCCGAAATCAGAATCAATACATCTTCCATCCATATGTAGAATCATGATATATTGGTTTTTGGATTCACAATCACATATCTCCCACATCATTAGTGTCATATTCTACTACAAGCACAAAACATTCATAGAGGAGGTCTAAATAGTTATGCCCATTGATCATTTTTATTAATTACTGTGTTGCCTACAGATTTGTAAAGCATGATTTTTTTCAACCATTTTTTGAAAGGGGTATAAATCCCCCATTATTTTATCTTGATCAGATTCAAATTCAAAGAATGACCATGGTATCATTATCAGCATCATTCGAACCCTGCACATATTATCCTTCTTCAAATCCGAGTGTACCTTATACAACCCACTAATATTCAAGTTCATTTTCCTCATTGAAGGCAACACAGCCCATCACAAATCTTGTTATCCCCATGATCCCCCACTTCAGTTGGTTTGGATCACTCTGTGTTCTTAACAGATCATTTGGGAGGAACATTAAATTGTAAAAGGGTCACTCAATTCATTATTCCAAAAAAATCCACCATAACGACATATAATAATTCAACGAGACATAAATTCTTCTTACTTTGGGTGAAATTTTTTCTTAGTGAGGGTTTTATCACATACGCATCTATGTCCAAAATATCTTATGTTGTTCTAGAATTTTCCATACAAGATCCTCATTCAGATGTATTACAATAAATACTTAGTAACTTCTTATGGATAATCCACAGAAAAAAATTAATTTAAGGATATTGACATGAAAAATATTTATCATCATTGGGGATGCTTTGCAATCCAAAATTGAATTATTAAAGAATTAAAAAAAATTATTAACATAATAAAATAATAAAATAATTTAACAATGAAATAATTAATTATAAATATTAAATTATCAGACAATAAATTAATGTTTTTTTAAAAAATTAAATGAAATATATAATTAAAAGAACTAGTCTAACACAATGGTTTTTTCATATTAAATTTAACAATTTTACAAAGATTAATAAAATATTTAAACTAGATTGTATGTTTAATTTTATCACTATAATTTACCCAAAAATACATAATTAATTAATAAAATATCAAATTATTTATCATATGAGGTGTGTATAAAATATATGAATTTGATCCAAATTAGTATGTCGTATGTACGCGTGAATGTGGTATCAATTGTATTGTCATTTTGAATGAAAGAATGTAAGTGAAATATATATATATATATATAAATAAAATTAAAATAGTTTCATTATGAATTATAATCATATATGTCTATTAAACCCATGAATGATACATTTCATGTAAAGTGTAAACATGTCACATCGCATTGATGAGGCTGCAGTGCACACATTCAAAAACCATTCCATAATATTTATACAAAATTGAATGCATGAAGTTATGTGTTTTATAATAATTATAGAAGAAATAAAACATAATTAATATCATATATATCATAAAAATAATGTGTTAATCATAATTCCCTACCATGGGTGGTTATATTGGAAAAATTTACAACATCATTTCCAAAGGTGATACTCCACCATACATATGAACATTATGTAATTTAACCATTTCATGGAAGTGTGTGTAAGTATAAATAGAACCATTATAATAAAAATATATCTATAAATTATTGATGAAATGGTTATTATATACTTTGATAATAATAATATTTGTTGGGGTGGATAATGAAAATAAAAAAGAGAGTTTGTGGGAGGATACTACATTTTCATTGGGTAACTCCTTTGGGATTTCACCAAATGGTTCCCTCGATTAAATTTATGCCCAATGTGAGGCCTCTAGGATAAAGGTATGGTTGTTTTGAGGAGAGTTTTTTATTGTTTGGCAGATCAAATTTTATTTATAGGAGTGATGATGTTTGGGGGGTGTCCCCTTTTATAGTGGAGTAGGAGTGTAATTCTTCTAAATATAAAAGTATAAATACTATACTGAAGTCTCCCTAACATCATGTTACTCCAATAATTGTTATTATTGTTCAAAGAGGGTAATTGCTCAAAATTTTTCCATCTAATTGATTTTTGACATGTGTCTAGATTATTTGGCCACTTGAAGTAATATTTAAACACTTTGAAATATTAATTTTACATTAATTGTTGTAATTAATTTTAATTATGTTCTCTAATATTATTGGGATAAGACTAGGTAAACCGTATTAGACATTATAAATTCTATTTATTACAAATATGGAATATATTATTCAAATGTCTAATCATAGAAGTAGTAGAAATTAATTTAATATTAATCATGTAATTGGGATGAGATGATGGGTTTTTAAAATAAAAAGGTATAAAATTTAGAAATGATTTATGATATAATATCAATGTGAAATTATTTATGAGGACCAAAATTGGATTAATTAATTTATAATTGACCTAATTATTTTTTTAAAACAAAATAAAAATATAATTTATGTATATAAATAAATAAATGAAAAATATTTATTGAATTAGGATTCAATGTTTTTTATAGTTCATCATAATAAAATGCTTTCGTGAAAAACATAAAAAATTCAGAAAAATTAGTTTTTTAGATCCCTTTTTAAAAAATGTTGTTTATTTTAATAAATAAAAATTATAAATGTTTCAAAAATTAGATTAAAAATAGGTTCATCACTGAAAGATGGTAAAATAAATTTTTAGAGAAGTACCTATTTTATTCATATAATTTGAATAATTAATATCTTATAACAACAGAATCATTTTTATGAGTATCAATAATATTTAATGAATATATAGTATATAAATTTTATTTAAAACATTCATCCAATGATGTCTCTTTATTTTTTAGAGATAATGTTTTTATTCATAGAAAAATAATTTCATTGAAAAACAATTTCTATATTTTAAAATGGTTATTACATTCAATTCTAACTAATTAATAACCAAAGGAATCATTTTATATACATGTTTAAATAGTATTCTCACACTCTGGTCAAACTTATTCTTAGATTCAATTCCAATTACTACATGGTAACTATGGTACTATTTTAGCAATAAAATTAATAGTATATTATATTTCGGTTAAACATGGACTTTATTATAACACAAGCAATCAAAATAACTTTTCATTTTGTGAAACACATGCCAGGAAATAGTGTTTTATTCTTTGAAAGCTAATATATGTGTTTTAATGGGGAATGATTAACTTGGTGTTGTGTGAAATGCATGAAAACATAGTTCCATCATATAAAAAATTTACATTCATTGTTGTGTGAAATGAGAAATATCAAAATTATTGAATTAATTAGAAAAAAATATTTCCAAAATATCTTAGGGTGATGCATTTTACCCCGATAATACTATAATTTCCATCTAAATTTTCCAGTCTATCATTGGGTTAATAATATAAGTCTCTCTCCATAGAAACCCAGATTTTAATAATCGATACTAAAACTTCCTTTGAGAAAAAAATGTTTGAAACAAAACGGTATCCCAAAGTACCTCATAATTATGTTTCAGTTCAAAAGAATATATAGGGAAAGCGAAATCATAGACATGGAGGAAAATCATAAATAATATTAGTGATCGATAAAGATAACTCATTATAAGAAATTTTGTGATCCATATAAAGTTATCAATCAAAAAAAAAATTGAATAAGTCTGAAAGAGGGGATTGATATCATCAAAAATGATGATAATCATAAAACATTATTTTAAGACCCTTTTTCCTAACGTTGAAGAAATTTATTGAGAAGATATGCATACACGGTTATGGGACAACCTCAACTTTTGGTGTGCCAAAATCATTTTTCACTTCAAATATTACAACAATAACTAAAGGTGAGTTTTTCATTCTTGTATTAATAACAGATCATGAGATCAAATTATATTTCATTTCAATATGTATTTAGATTGAATTATAGAAAAATGTTTTTACAAGTTATCAAAAATGCATAAATCCTTTTATGGTGAGATAATACGTTAATCTCTAAAATCCAGTCAAAAGTCTGACTTTATCCATTCCTTAGATGGATTAGCATATAACCATTAGAAAAATGAATGTACAAAACATAAGGTCACAATTTTTTTTAAAAATAACATACCATTTATCCCACATATATTATAATTTATCTCTTAATTTTCAATAAAAATGTTCTGAATAACTACGTCTCATATTCTATTAAAACATTAATATTACAATAAATCCTTATTTAAAACATGAATTTTCCTTCTTCCAAGGTTTACTGAATATATATCCTTAAATCAAAAAAAAATTAAACTCCCTCAATGATAGAAAAAAATAAATTTTTAACAAATCCATTATCAGTTCTAAGGTAATTAGTACCATCCAATTTAATTATTCATATAATACATATCATTACCCAAATATCATTATCTTAACATAATAAACATATTAAGGTTTACCCTTCTGTTAATAAATTTTTTCATTGAATATATCCTTTTTATTTGATAAATTTTCTTATTCATTTGAACCATTCAACATATTCTTGTAAATCCTTAGTGAAAAACCTAAAATGGAAAATCTTTATGTATTTCCAATTTCATAATTTTTTATCCAAATACATAAAAAAATGATTATAAATTTTTCATAAATTAGATTAAAATTAGGTTCATCATTGAAATATGGTAAAATTACTTTTTAGAAAAGTACATCTTCTATTCATATAATTGTAATAATTCTTATCTTAAACCAATTAAATAATTTTTATAAGTATCAATAATATTTAATGAATATATAATATATAAATTTTATTTAAAACATTCATCCAAAGAGGTCTGTTTATTTTATAGAGATAGTTTTTTTATTCATAGAAAAAATAATTTTCATTGAAAATTAATTTCATTATTTAGAAATGGTTATTACATTCAATTATAACTAATTAATAACCAAATTAATCATTTTATATACATGAATAAATAGTATTTTCACACTCTGGTTAATCTTATTCTTACCTTCAACTCCCACGACTACATGGTAACTATAGTTCTATTTTAGTAATAAAATTAATAGTATATTATATTTGGGTAAAACAAGGCCTTTATAATAACACAAGAAATCAAAATAAATTTTCATTATGTGAAAGAAAATCCATAAAATAGGGGTTTATGCTTTGAAAGCTACTATATGTGTTTTTTTATTAGGAATGATTAACATTGTGTTGTGTGAAATGCATGAATACTTAGATCCTTCATAAAAAAAATTATATTCATTGTTGTGTGAAATGAAAAATATCAAAAATATTGAATTAATTAGAAAAAAATATTTCAAAAAATCTCAGGTTGATGAATTTTACCACCTTAATACAAAAACTTCCCTATAAATTTTCTAGTATATCATTGGGTTAAAAATATAAGTCTCTCTTCATAGAAACCTAGATTGTAAAAATAGATACTAAAACATTCTTTAAAAAAGTAATGATGGAACCAAAATGGTATCCCAAAGTATCTCATAATTAGGATTCCGTGTAAAAGAACATATAAGAAATGTGAAATCACAGACATGAAAGAAAAGGCTAAATAATCATAGTGATTGATAAAGATCACTCATTTCAAGAAAGTAGGTGATCCAGATAAAGTTAAAAATAAAAAAAATTAACATGTCTAAAAGAGGGCATTGATATCATTAAAAATGAATATAATAAAAAACATTCTTTGATGACCCTCTTTTGTAATGTTGTGGAAAATTCTTGGGAAGATATGTATACATGGTTTTGGGATAACCCCAACTTTTTTTGTGCCAAAAGCAGTTTTCACTTCAACTATTACCACACTAACTGAAGGTGAATTTTTCATTATTTTATTACTAACAGATCATGATATCGAATTAAAATTAATTTCAAACAATATTTATATTGAATCATAGAAAAAATATTAGCACAGGTTATCAAATATGCATATATTCTTGTATGGTGAGATAATACGTTAATATCTAAAACCATATCAAACGTCTAACTTAATCCATTCCTTAAATGGATAACCCTATAACCCTTATAAAATATAAATGTAGAATACATAAAGTCAATAATGTTTTTGAAAATATCATACCATTGATCCCTCATATATCATAAATTATCTCTTGATTTTCAATACCAAATTTTTCAATACCTATATGTCATTTTCTAATCAAAAACGTATATTACAATTAATCCTTATTGAAAACATGAATTTTCCTTTTTCCATGGTTTATTGGATATATATCCTTAAATCAAAAAATATTTCAAACTCCATCCATGATAGCTGAAATTTTTTTTTTAACGAATCCATTATGAGTTCTAAGGTAATTAATAACATACAATTTAATTATTCATATCATACATATCATTACTCAAACAACATTATCTTAAAATAAAGAACATATTATGGTTTATCATTCTATTAATATTGTTTTTTAATTGAATATAACCTTTCTATTAGATAAAGTTTCCTATTCATTTTAACCATTAAACATATTCTTGTAAATCCTTTGTGAAAAACATAAAATGGAAAATCTTAATGTATTTCAAATTTTATAATTTTGAATTCCAATACATAAAAATAATGATTATTCTACTTCATACTTAAGAAATATCATTACTACCTCATATTTTTTCTTAATACCTATTTAATTTAAAACTTCATTTGTAGTATCATTATCAGCACCAATATAACCATTACTCGTACACCTTTACTGAATTTCTTTTAGAGCATTCCACTTCAACATTGATTTTCGTAATTCCCATTAATTTCACATTTCAATATGTCAACCATTGATGATTCCTTAGGGATAATGTTATACTAATTTATTACGTTAACAATGATTTTTTATTTTCCCTTTGTAGTTACATTCTTTGTGTGCTACCTTTACACACTAAAAAAATATTCTTGTTCTAATGAGACATTCACATGAGTGCTTATTTCCACATTATAGACACTAAGGAAACTGAATCTACATTCCTCTATAGTCTCTTAAACCCTAATTCTTAGTTAAATATTTCCTTAAATTATTTATTAAGTATGAGATTTGGTTAATGTACCCTTTTTTTAATGATGGACCATGGTAATGGATTTGGAATTATCACAATATCCTTCACATTTGTGATTATACAAATTTAGTGCTCATCATAAAATTGTCTATCACAGTCAACAATATCAAAATTCTTTCTAGTTTCTAGCATTGAGTAAAACCAAAATCCTAGTCTGAGAAGAATGTATCCAATCATAAAACTACATAATCCAAGTAAATCCATTTTAGGGTTTCTAAATTATAAATCCATTTAAATCTATGACACCCAAGTATTAAGATTTCAATAATCCATAGACATATACTTAGCAATATCTATATTGATCTCAATAATTTTTTCAAATCCTAGTTTAAAAATTTTAGACAAACATTTCCTTCGATACCAACTATATAGACCTAGGATTAACGTACATGGATATTACATCATTTTAGATGAATATTCAGTATATTAAAAAAAATATTTAGGTCCATGATAGTTTATTATAATTGGAAACATAGAAACATAGTCACCAATCCACGTGAATGATCATGAAAATATAAATTAATGATCTTAACTATTAGTTCTCATTCATAAACCATTACTTAATGACCAAGGGAAAAGAAATATAAAAATGGGTTTTGATCAGATTCTCATAATCTGTAAAATGGAAGATATGAAATCATAACTTGTGAATAAGGGTATGATATGATGATCACGACATTATAAGATCATACCCTGTATTTAAAAGATCCAAAAAAATTAACAATGAAATAAATAAGGTTGATTCAAAAGATGTTTATCAGAAGATAATCAATATCATACGCGATGAAATAATAACATAAGAAATAAAAAAATTTACTAATAGATAAGAATATATAACTATTTTCAAATAGTCAAATCTTATTTACAATGCCATATTTATAGTATAGTCTCACTCCCCATACCATTTAGTAAATAATGTTTCACTCTCATTACCATATTAGTAATCAATGATCACTACCAAGATCATCTTAATGTAAACATTCCATTACTGAACTATGTTCACCCCCCATTCCATCCATGTATATCTTGTGAGATATATATCAATAGGTAATGATTTAGAGGGAGGCATATGTACCACCCATATCAAAATTAAATCATAAATACATGTTCTACAAAATCATAAAAAATCATATTATTACCCAATAAATGTAATAGGTATCGTAAACAAGATATCATATCATAACTTGTGTAAAAGAAATAGGTTTCATAAAAATTTCATTAATGAAAAACTAATTAAAATAAATGGTTATCCTAAGAATATAACTCATGAATCAGAAATGGGTTTAATAAAAATATGACTATTAATTGAGAAAATATAATCATAAACATATAATCATAAAAAGTGAAATAAGATTTATAATGATCATGCATCAAAACATTAACAATTCAAAGAAATTATATCAATAGAACACTTATATCATTTCCCCAGAAAGGAATAATTAAAACCAACAGATTTCATATTATATTTAAAATTATTTTGAAATATATATTGAAACATTTATTCATGGAAATATCATTTATATTTTGAAAAATTTATCTCTAAAACATAAAACGTTTTAAAAAAAAATTTCATTGAAAATAGTCTTGAAAATTTATAAAGTACATTATAAAAAATTGGGAAAATTTTTTATTTGTAAACATATAATGGATTCATGATTTTTTTGAAAACCTCTTTCTTTGAAAACCAACAAATTAATCTTGAAAACATATTTAAAACCTTTTTATTTGAAAACTCATAAAGGAAGATTGAATGCATTTTGAAATATTTTTTCTTTTAAAATACATTAAAAACATATAAAAAATCATGGAATCATTTTTAATAACTTTCTATTTTGAAGCATATAATAGAAGATTGATATTTTTTTGAAAACCCTTTTCATTTAAAATAATCTGAAATCATATAAGGAAAACATGAAATCCTTTGAAAATATTTTTCATTGAAAATACATTGATAACATATAAATAATTCTAGACAACATTTTGAGATCATTTTTCTTTGAAAAAAATTCAAAAAAAATTAATTTAGAATATTTATTTATTATTTATTTATTATTAATCATGGAAACATTCAATGGAATCATTAATGTCATGGTGGACATGATGGTAGATAAACCATTACATACCGAACATTCCTTTTTAATTGTAAAAAGATTATAAATGTTCCTCATTCACAAAATGATAAGAAGACTAATATTAATAAGAAGATTTATTTAAAAGGAAAACAATGAGAAAATATTCCTTCTGATGATAATTTGAGAATATTATAACATTTTCAAAAAAATATTTAGAAAACATTATTTTGAATGAATCGAGGTTTTAAACAGAAGTGAGATAGAAAATCATATTTTTATAAAAACACATTTTTAATTATCTTAAGTACCAAATTGTATAAAAATGGTACGACTAAATTACTATATCATTAATAAAAATATGAGAATAAAATTCATGATATTTATGGAGATATAGAAGATAATATTTCAATTGTGGAAGCATAATAAAAAATATCCCGGTAAATGATTTGTTTGTACCAATAAAATGTTAAAACACTGGTATCTTTAAATAATAATCCAAATGAGATAATTAAATTAAAATATAAATATAATAAGGATATTAGTGATATAAAATGTAAAATAGTGATTACACACATTGTATAACAATATATGTTCGCAACATTGAATGTGTCTCGAAGAAGGAAGATTTAGAAAATATTTTATTATACATAGGGTAACATTTGAAACATAATAACCATGATATATAGAATTTAAAATGGATATGTAAATAACCATAAATTTAAGTGAATAAACATATAATATATTAATTTTCATTATATACACACCAAAAAATAAATTATTGGTGAATAAGTCATACATCCTTATAAATAAATGGGAGATTAGAAAACCATATCAATACATATTGAATTTATAAAAGATTTCCAAACCACCTTTAGTATAAATATATGTTTATTATAAATATATCATATAAACATATATTTATATATAATACTATATTATTATTTTATTATGGAATTAAATAACACCTTTATTTAAAATTCAGTGTTAAGATTTTGTGTCGGCTAATAAAAACATTTTTTGTACATGATATGACTTCTCATTATTAGTCATCTTACTTAGATAATGATTTAATTATTTAAAAAAAGTAAAATATATATATATATATATATCATATATATTTCACATATATTTATTTATAATAATCTATAAATAATATAAATAATAAATGAAATTCACAGTTCATTGATACCGTTGGTCATACGTACACATGAACAATTTTTCTATTTTATTGTCATTTTAAAAGAAAGAATGTAAATGACATATATATGTATATATATAATATATTTAATTTATAATTATTATTTAATATATATCATATATCTCTATTAAACCTATCCTTAAAACATTATGTATAATGTATGAATGAGTGACATCACTTTGAGGAGGTGGTAGACCACACATCCAGAAATGAAGTTATTATACTTACAAAAAATGGAATGAAAAATTTAACTATTAAATAAAAATTAAAAAAGAATAAAGATATCCTAAATAGTATATATATCATATAAATATATTCTTTTTCTATCATAATTCAATACCATGATATGTGGTAATGGTAAAATTAACAACATTGTTTTGCAAGGCGGTAGTCCACCTTAAAAACTAATGGTAAGTTTATTATCCATCCGATGGATGTGTATTTAAGGGTAGTTACAAGAAATATAATAAAATTATATATGTATATTTAGGATATTTTGGAAATTATATAATCATTTTATTATAATATTTTTTGGGTTGGATAATGAAATAAAAAAAATAGCTTGTGGAATGAAGTTACATCTACTTTGAGTAACTCCATCTGTTTTAAAACAAATATATTTCTTGATTAGATTTAAGAACAAGTTGAGGCCTATAATATTACATAAGGTTATTAGCTAGGATATTTTGTCATGTTGTTTCCAATATAAATGTATTTTCTGGTTTGAATGAGTAAGGGGTGGGGGTTGTTGAGTGCCCTTTTAAAGTGGAGGAGGAGTGAGGTAATTTTAATTATAAAAGGTAAACACTATTAAGAGGTAAACACTATTAAGAGGTATCCCTAAAATCATGTGCCTATAATAATTGGTAATTTTCAATACAATAGAATAATATGTTTAAATATTTGTATCTAATTTATTTTAGAAAAATTTATTGGTTATTTTCCACTGAAATTAATATTTAATTACTAGGTAGTCTTGTTTTTACCTCAATCACTATAATTATTTTTAATTATTTTTAATAATATTTCAAGGAAAAAAATATTATTACATTACTAAAAATTATAAATAGGTTGATTCAAGAATATTGAATCCATTTTTATAAATTATTATCATAGAATTAGAAAATTTTAATTTAAAATTTGTCTTGAAAATGGGATGAGAAGAGAGTTTTTAAAGAGAAAAGGACCAAACAATTGAAATGTTTTTATATAAAATTTCAATGTGAAATTTTTTAAATAGACTAAATTGGATTAATTTATTTATAATTCATCTAACTATACTATAAAACCAAATTAAATTAAAATTTAACTTTAAAAAGAAATTATACTTAATGGGGTTGTGAATTAAAATTCAATGTTTTTCACTATTCAACAAAATATTAATCTCTTCTCAAACACTAGAAATTCTCCCAAAATAAATTTTTAAATATGTATTTCATAAAATACGTTTTTTTAAAATAAAATTATAAAATTTTATAAAATTATACTTAAAATACGTTATCCATTATAATTGGTTATATTACTTTTTTTAAATACCATTTGTTTTTCATATTGTTGGATTTATTCCTATATTATCCATATAAAATCTATTGTTTGAAGATAATTATTTTATTTAATATATAATTCATATATTTTGTTGAAAACAATCATAAAAATTGGTTTGTTTAATTTATTATGTTAAAATTGTGTTTCTATAAACAAAATTAGTTTTCTTGGAAAATTAATTTCTTTATTTTCAAATAGTTCTTCCATTAATTTATAACTAATTGATAACCAAAGGACATAATTTATAAAAACATGTAAATAAAATTATCACAATTTAGTTAATATTATTCACAAAATCAATTCCAACATCTCGGTGGTAACTATAATAATATTTTAATAATAAAATTAATAGTAATTGTAGTTAGGTAAAACTCATCCTCAAATATAATGAAATATATCAAAGGAACTCAGCATTGTGTGTAACAAAATTGAACATAGTCATGTGCATACTAGATGCTAATATACATGTTCGTTGTAGTGAAGGCTTATTTTATTGCATGAAATGTAAGGAAAAATTTTTGATTTCACCTAAATAAATCAATGATTAATTTCGTGTGAATTACAAAATATAAAAAAGATTAATTAATTAATTTTTAAATATTTCAAAAAATCTTGATGTTTTACAAGGTATATGGTTATGGTTCTTTAGATTATCATTGAAATAAAAATAAATTGTGTATGGAAATATCTGAATTTCATTCCGTTAATAAATTATATGAGATGGAATGTGAATTCCAAACTAGGTCATTAACTCCATCTAAATATTTCAACATTCATGTCAATATTCTTAATTTAATTCAGTTTACAGATGAGAAGATTTAAACTATATATTATAGGATTGTGTAAATGTTAATAAAATACTCATAATTTTATAGAGATTTGGTTTGTTATCCAAACATTATATAATGTAATATGTTTGGGAAATTCGTCAATTATCAATGTTGATACAAGAGGTTTATTGAATAATAAATTTTCAGGAGATATATATTACCAATTGGTTGAGTTGTCTAGTAACCTATTTTTATGGAAAGTAGAAAAAATATAAAGGAGGTTATATAAAATTATAAAAAACATTGATTGATATAAACACAAATGGATTTCTTTATATTGAAAATAGATATAATTATGAACTTACACTAAACCCCTCAAATGAAAATAGAGGATTATAGTTATGTTGATTACATTCATAAAAATAATTTTTCAGGAATGTGTTCATGACATGACCTTACCAATTAGGATCCCTAATAAGTGGTGGTAATCAAAGTGCAGCACTCTATGCTCACCACTAATAATCAAGGGGATAGTGGCTAGAATTAAGTAGTAATATCTCAAATAATATGAGGTTTTAACTTAATGCACATGTACACAACCCATACCACAACACAACAAATAATAATTAATATAAAAATAAGGTAAACTAACTGTAATATATAAGGCCTGTAAGAACCTAAAAATACTCTTAGTTGAAATATGTAATGTAACCATAATAATAAGAGAATGATACACACCCTATATCCAAAGAAAAAATATCAACTAAAACTATTGATATGAATTGGTCATTATAGAAATATAGAGACAACCATGATCAAATCCCTCTACTACCTACTCTATGTAAAATTATGATCCACCAACATCGTGTATACAAATTTCAAAAAATATCTATCTATTTTATATATAATAAAATAAATGTATAAGATAAGACGAACATGTAGGGGTGGGTATATACATACCCATAAAGACTCCCTAAAAAATTAAGGAACATGAAATGTCCAGTTATCTCAAAATAGAAAAGGATATATGGATAGAATAACCTAATTATTCGTAAGTGTTATATAATGTTGGAAATCAATGATAGAGGATAAGGTCATGTTCTTCATATCTCAGTCACAATAAAAAACACAAAAACTATGAAGAAATCCCAAATTTTGGCCAAGTAATTTATGAAATCACTCTTGAACTACCGTAGGTGAACCTCATATTGATAAATGGATTGTATTATTTAAGGGTATATCAAATCCTGTGGAGGACCCACACAAAACACATTCTTTTAATGGATGGGATAATGACTTCATAAATAATAGACTCATGTACCATGGTTATATGAGGACACTAACCATATCTTTTGGATATTTGGGAACCATTCCCAGATATAACTATTCAACTAGGATCTTTAAGACCATAAAAAAATTATGATATTTATTTTGAACCCTATTTTTGGCCCTAAAAATTAAATGAGTCAAATCAATTTATATCACCTCGCACCTCACCTCTAATTTCAAAGATATGTGAACCATAATTTTCTATTTGGAGAAACAATCTGGGTGGATAATATGTGCACCCAAATCCAATTATATGGGAAACAGATATGAAAAAACAATTATGTTTTGAAAAATTTATTTAAGTCTTAATAAGGGGGTGCATTATATGTAGTAAATTATAATACATATAGAAATAAACTACTCCATAATATTGTGTATAAGGGTCCTACAACGTGGAGTGTGTCATAGGACACCTAAAATGTGAGACTAGTGGGGAACATGACATGTACTATAGAAACATGTGTCATGTAAAGACATTTTTTGTGTTATATACTAAAGGGTGGATCTTTTGTCGGTATATTCAACTAAAAAGCTATGTACCAACATAGAAGTCATCTTATGTGTGGTCAAAGGAAAAAGACATTTAGTCTAGACTCAAATGAAATATATTGTTAAATGGACACCCGAGTATATACTCCTAGTACATTTTGTGAGGGTTGTATTTTAATTAAATGGAATTAAACCTTAGGATTCATAGAAGTTGATTACATTCCATGACATAAACCCTATACACCAGTATTTTTTAACTACACAACACGTGAATCAACTATACATTTCATATATTCCTCATTAAAAAAAATATTTTTCTAGAATGTAAACAAATAACATTCATCACTATTCTCACATTTGACCAAACCTAAACCACTATTTAATGTATCATATATAGTGTTTGGTCCACCAAATATAAAATTTTGGACATATCTAACTTCTAATTATATTCTAATCCATCTTAGTCAAGGATCCATCACTAAGATCACCATGTTCCTTTGGTAACCCATAACCACATATCAAAAAAACTATCACCTTCCAACAATCCCCTTGTATAGAATTTTACTTACACCTATTCCCAAATCTGTAAGTCACGATCCAAATTTCTTATTATATGTTGATCTCAACCAAGTTATATCATATTTACATAAAATATGGGTCATAAATTAATGTATCTAGAACGAGAGGGGAAAATCAAGGAATACTAAATATTGTAATTAAAAATGGATTCCACATCTCCAAACAATGGATCATTTTTATATAATTCAAATAAAAATGGTAATGGAAGCGTTGAATAAAGAATTTCAAGACAATGTAATGAAATATAAAATTTTTGTACGCCATGAATTTTTAGTAACATAAAAATAATAATACATAATATCAATAAAAAATATAATAATGTAGGTAATAATAAATACATAAAAATATATGGATAAATCACTACGGAATAATGTGGAAACCATAAGTGTTATTGGTTCGTTGACATCAATCTCATCCGTTTGATCTTCGGGTTATTTTTTTATCATCCAATGATATCTTTCTCTATCTCTCCCTTTGATTTTAGGGTTATATTACTAAATATAGGGAGGGTGGTCAATAATTTATAATTAAGGAAAAAATTTATTCAATATTAAAAAAAACAATCAAATTTCTAATTTATTCAATTAATTTTTTTATTTAATCCAACCATGATGAAATGTCCTCAGGGATGTCAATTTTATTGAAGATTTCACCAATCCTATACCAACCCTTATCATTATTACAAATTTATGAAAGATTTATTACATAAAATTATATATAATAAAACCAAAAATAATTATAAGTCTAGTGAATTATTGAATTAGGTACATAGAAAAACATCATGAACATGGGATACACCATCATTATTGAAAATTTCCTTTACATGCTTCTAAAATTCAATCACTCTTAAAATTGCATGGGATAGCGTGATGACATACAAACAAAAGGTATGAGCTATAAATCATAGAAATGGAATAAACATGGAATTTTGATATAAATTCTATACAAGAGGTATATAAATTGGGAATAAAATGTTTGATAATAATAAACATGAATAATAATGAATGAAATATCGCAATAATCATAATAAGGGAAATGTGGAAACCAAAAATCATTGAATCATAATAATTTCTCATAGAAAACTACCCAGACATTATGATGTACAAATAATAATCGTGTAATTTTGTTCACTCTATATCCCAACATGATGTCTCGTGAGACTAACCATTACCCAATTCAGTGGAGTGCTATATATTTCTATACGCACCATTCACATTCATTTCATTCTCACACTTATGTTCACCAAATTGAACATAAAAATGGAATAATTTATAGAAAATCCTTATTCCAACAATAAGGAGTCTAGAATATATACGTCTAAGTCCCATGTCAAAGAGGAAATGGTGTATAAACTTGATCACCAATTATAGAAAATGTGTATGGTATTCACAACACATTTGTTTTTGCATGGGAAATCGTGGGAAATATCGCTATCATAATGAAATAAAATTAAAATTAATAAAATGGTTTGACAATGGGATTTAATAGGGATATGGAAATAAAAATATCAAAATTATGACATATAATTAGAAGTTTTGATATAATAATGAAACATGAATAATGTAGAGAAGGAAATGATCCCATACATGAGTGTGTGACCCAAAATTCTTGTGAGGAGCTTCTTAAGAGCTTATGGGCACCATGAGATTAATCTATAGAAGGGAGGAATGTGTAATTATGTGATCCAATAATTTTTACTGAAGATAAATCAGATCAAGTGTGGGTTTGTATAGGAAATTATTTGTGATTTTTTAATGTGTTTCTCAAACATAGGTTTTGGAATCTATATAATAAAATAACCAAAACCACAAACCATATCATTTTCCCATGGTTTAGGCCAAAAGGATATTTTTTCATTATATTAAAATTTCAAGGTCTGAAATAAATAAAATAATACCCTTTAATGTGTATGTGAGTGATACTATTGATGAAATCATTTTAGAACATTTTAATATATTAATGGTTTTGGAGGATTCATAATGGATTTATATAATAAATAAAATAAACATAAAATCACATTATTATAAAGGTAAAAAATATATATTTTCTTCATAACCTTTGATAAAATTTATTACATCACTTGTGGGTCATTATGATGTCGTAATACACACCGTATATTTATACGGCATTTTATTTTTACATGAAAATTTGACTATCTCCGATAATTATGAAAAAATAACCATTGGGTATTTTTGAAATTATGATTATAAATATAATATAAATATTACCTAAATATATTTATAATTTTTTGAATTTATAATTTTACTATAATAATCTATATTTATTGATAATTGTTGGGTTTTTTTTGACATTAACAGTTATTAAACCCTTATAAAAATTACATATGACTTCATAAAACTTTTATGATCATTTACATTTAATTAAAATTATTTAATATTATTATTTTATTAAAATACTTTTATTTCATATATCGAATAATTCTCCAAAATAAATTCAGTAATTGAATATCAAAATTACACAAATAAACTATTTGTATTTTAATATATAAAACTAAATTATAATGGAACACTAATCAGATAAAAATATATTAATAATTATATTAAATGTTAATTAGAGACTCATAACTCTACGGTATTTCTTAATATCACATTAATACACTAGAAGTTTCCCTAATAGTATGTTTTATGATGTTGGGAATTTCAGGGGTGGTTCAACATATGTGGTATGGGTTATGATGTCGAGGAGCTTGATATTATCCTGTAAATTATTTTTATCATTAATATGTTATTGGATATCAGCTTGAGAATAGTCTAGAGAAAATAACAATGATTCTATCTCTTTTTAATGCTTTGAAAAAATGTAATTCATATGGTACAATCTAACTAGTTGTGGTCATCAATTCCTTTTTGTATTAATTGGATTTGGTAAAACCATATATTTATACTAATCATTTAACCATTATTCAACATATATTTTAACACTAATAAATATACTTAATGGTCATTTAATTACAATTTGACATAATATAACCAAACACATTCAAGTGTTTCCAAAAACAATATTATATATTAATACAGCTAATTAAATCACATGGGAAATTTTATTTATAATCGTTTTGGTCGTTCCAATATTCCCCCATAAAATATTTATCCCTAAAAATTTTCTTTTACCACAATAAAACTAATTAGGGTAACACAATTTAATTACCACGTCTAGGTTCCATGTCACTTCATCAAACATGTAATTTCTCAATAACACTTTAACTAATAGCATTGTCTTATTTAGTAGATATATGTATCTACGATCTAATATCTTCATTGTCTTATCGTCAAAGGAAAGGTAATTATCTAATGGTACCACCTCTGGATTAATTACATATGAGTGGTCTGGTATTTACTTCATTAAGAGTGACAGATGGAATATATATTGTTCTTGAGATAGGTTAAATGAGAGTTCTAGTTGATAGTACACCACTCTGATGTGATCAATGATCTCAAAGGGGATGATATAACTTTGCTTGTTCTTTTCCATATTCCCAAATCTCATCACATTATTCCATATAGATATTAGGAGGAATACCATGTCTGCCACATCAAACTCTCTATCTCATTAATGATTTTCAGCATATATTTTTTACTCTGATTATACTTGAATTTGTTGAATGGCCCTTCATTTTCCACCATTTCCTTTTCTATATTAGGACCCATCCTATTTCCACTAATTCATCCCATAATGTAGGTTGTTTCACCTCATCCCAAAAATGGATTCATAGGGATCCATTTGGATGCAGGAGGGGAAACTATTGTTGTTAGAAACTCAAATTGAAGAAGATGTTGGAACCATCCATCATTGTATTCAATTGAGCATTATATTAACATGTCCCCAAGTGTTTGAATAGTCCACTCAGATTGGAAATCAGTTCGAGGGAGATAAGTCATGCTGATTTGCAACATAATATTCAGATCGTATTGGAGACACTTCTATGACATGGAGGTGAATCATGGATCTCGATAGCATACAATCGATATTGGTGTTCTATGCAGCCTCAACCACTTCTATAATGTATATACTAGAAATTTTATCAAGTGATAAATCCTATAAAATCCCAATGAAGAGGAAAGTATTTGTATGATGATCCACCACAACCCATATATCTAGATTCCCCATTAATTTCATTGGAATACCAATAAAAAATTCAATGGTCATGTTTTCCCATTTCCATTTGGGTATGGGTGACAGTTTCATCTTCCCCTTAGATATTTTCTTTTCTACATTCACATTCTCACATACAAGACATCTTTATTTATATTATGTGATCTCATTTCTATATTTTCCCACCAATAGTGTTATTAGAAATTGTGATACATCATGATGCTTCATGTGTGGGTGGATAAGGTTGATCTATGTGCATCATCAAACAGCTCCTTATTTAACTCAATATTTGATTATTGGCATAGTCTAGACACAAATATCATAACACCTTATTCAATAAAATTGAACATCAAGGATTTTCCATTTCTAATAGTTCAAAATTCTTCTAAATTCTCACGTCATTACATTTAGAATACTTTATCTTCTATAGAATGGATGGATGAGGATTTATTTGTGAAATGATTGATGTTGAACCTTCCATTATGTTTACTATGTCCGTCTTTCCTAATCTAATAATATCAGATCCCTCCCAATTCTCTTCAATGATATAATTTTTGGATCCTTTCTTCGTAGATTAAAATCCACATTTTTCACTTTCACATGTTGGTAGTTGATTGAGAATTTGTATTTCTAGATCTATTATAACCATCTTCATGGGAACATATTTTTCTCTTTCTATGTGAAAATAAAATTGAGAATTTTTTATCTGTATATATTTTATAGTTATACACAGATAGGTATTGTCGCCATATTTTCATAGTGAAGATTACTATAGATAGCTCCAAATAATTTGTTGTGTTGGTCTATTTTTTAACTACCATATTCCATGAAGCGTAGGCTATAAATTTTTAGTTCTGATATAACACACATCTGATGCCTATACTAACCCTGCTTTTTATTAGACACATAAAAATGATTTATTACAAAAAACCTCCACATGAAACAATATAGAAGACAGAGAGGTCTAGGATATTTTTGGATTATGAAAATTATGTAACAAAATAAAATATAAATTGAAACATCTTATTGAATACTTCCTTCACATGACCAATACATTCACTAATACAAAGCATTGCATTTGATTTTTTAAGGACATCTATAAGAAAAGGGTGATCTATAATTCCTTGAAAGGGAGTTAAAAGGACTTAACATGAAGAATACAATACATAATAGGAAATAGGAATATAAATGGATAATAAAAAAACATGATCTTAAATTCATGATATAGAATGATCATCATAAGAGGGATATGTGTTAACAACACATAACATAGAATTAGCCTGAACCAAGTCCCATTACCCATGGATCATGAGTAAACTCTCATTGTACTAGAATTTTCATGATAAAATCATCATTTCAATTGAATTAGGTTGATTAAATCACCATTTTACATGATTTATCATGATACTAATCTTTTACTAATGCATTGGAGTTCTATTAGGGCGCACTATTCTTAAACAGTTCATTTCATGTATAAGTGTGACACATGGATCATAAAAATAGATTCATCATAATTTATTCCATTATAAAGGAATTAGGAAAGAATAAATGAAAATATATAATCAACATTTAAATGTTCATAATTTTTAATACCCTTTATGGAGAAGTGGTCTTGGTGTTTACTACACACTGACATTGGCTTGAAAAAATGTGGTGCAATTTTAGAAGCATAATAACATCATATAAGAATTCCTAAAAAAGGCCGATGATAGAAAAAAGGGGTGAATAAAAATATTTACAAGAAATGGGATGTAATAGGATCATATATATAAATTTACCAACACAAGTAATTTAATTTGGATTTATAATAAAAAAGCTCATTGAATGTAAATGAGGAGAGGGAAATTTTTTATGGAATTTTGGCATTGTAACTTGTGTAAGTGGGAGGCATTAATGAGAGATACAGGGGTATATCATCATTCAAAATTACAGATTGTATAATGGGTGAGGTGTGAAACCACAACCCAACAATTATAATTCGACATAAAAGATCATAACAATATTAAGAATCATGGATAAAATGAGAAAGGAAGGAATCTCTTACAGATATTTAGCATGGTAACAGGTATATATGGTAGGCCTTGATGACCAAGGAAGGGGTGTCTCATCATTAAAAATTCAATAAGACAGTATAGGGGAGGTTTTAAATCATACCACATCATTTTTAAAATAAAATAAAACGGGTTAGCATCATAAATAAACTTGTTAAGAAATGATAGAGGAACAAATCTCTTACTTAGAAGTGTGCTTATAAAGGCTTGTGGGTGGCTTGAGAAAGGATTCATGAGATCTTGGGACACCTTGGGAGGATTATAGAGAGTTGAGGTAAGATGATGGAAAAAAATAAAAGGATTTGAGTGATGAGGAAGAGGGAGATTGGGTGGGTTTATATAGAAAAGGATAGGGAATTCATTATTATTTAGTTTTGGGACTCCACACATTAATATAATCAAAACCGCAACCCAGCCCATGGTTTTTCCCAATGGTTTCATCAAAAGTGGAGTGGGAAACAATATTATATAACCAAAATAGAAGAAATTTTTAATATAATATTAATTTTATCAAAATAATTTTTTAAATATGTGATTTTTCTCTTTTAATATGAAAAGTGTCATTTATCTAAAATTCATGGGTTTTGACAAAAACAACTATCAAACCATAATAAAAATTAAAATTTTATTCATAAAACATATATGATAATTTATAAATAAAAAAATAAATTTAATAATAATAATATCTTATTAAATTATTATTTGTTTCAAATAACCATTAATTTATCAAAATAGAATCCCAAGTTGAATATTTACAAAAAATACTATCTGTTCTTTATAAACTATTTACAACGTAACAATAATAAAATAAATGTATGTTTTTTATCACATTAAAATATAATTCACATAATCATAGTGCTAATTTCATGTTACATAACCCCTTATAACACCTGCATAGGACTGACGGGTATGTTGTGCGATGGAGACACACTCTTGGAGTGGCTCAGATAACATTGCTCGGGTGGTACCCTCTAGGAACATCCACTTCTCCAGTAGGTGGTTCCATTAGAGAATAACATGTTGATTCCTGGATTGGTGTTGGTCAAGAGAGAATCCTAATTTTCCACCTCCTTTCTATGATCTGAAAAATTGGCTTCGTATGGGGAAAGTCTTCTGGATGAGTCCATCACTTCCTTTTCCTGAGTTAATTGGATTTATTATATCCCTTTATTTATAATAATCATATGATCATTTTTCGTCGACTATATTACCAATGGTAAAAAAATTTGATGGTATTTTAAAAATCAAAAATCATAAAACCAAATATGTGCATATTTTATATAACCATTTCAAATAATAAGACATTTAATTGGACCAAGATGAATTTTCATTGATAGAAGTTTGGGTCATTAAAATCTTCCCCCCTTAAGAAATTTCACCCTCAAAATTTCATTTTCCCACACAAAAACATATGCTGGTAACTCTGCTTCATCACATCCTCGGATTCCCATGTTCCCTCTTCAAGCATGTAGTTTCACCACAACCCCAGGACGAGGGGCATTGTCTTATTTTGTAGAACATTTTCTCTATAATATATTATCTTCATTCTTTGATCCTCATAAGAAATAACATCCTCTAAAAATAGTACCTATGAAGAGAGTACATGTGAAGGGTCTGGTATGTACTTCCATAAGAGGGATACGTGAAATATATCATGTACATTGGCAATGGTGGGTGGTGGTGTTATTGATCGGCCAAATCCCAAACCCAATCATGAATATCAAAGGGGATGATGTACCTGTGACCTAACTTCTCTCTTTTTTCAAACCTCATGAACTTCTTCCAAGAAGATATGTGTAGAAATTCCATGTATCCCAAACTGAACAGAAGGTCTCATTGATAGTTATCTTTATAACTCTTCTACCATATTTGGGCTACCTTGAAATGCTGCAGAATGGTTTTCAACTTCTCCAAAAATTATTTGACCGTTTCAGGTCCTAGCAGATTACGCTCACCGACTTCATCCCAACACACCATTGTTCTGCACCTTTTCCCATAAGGGGTTCCATATGGTTCCATTAGGATGCTCTAGTGGAAACAATTATTGTAGAAGAATTCAACAATTGGATGATATTTTTCATATCCTCATATTAATTCCATTGAAAATGATCTTAACATATCTTCCAGGGTCTTAATAGTTAGCTCTGGTTTGCCATTAGTTTTAGGAAGATTGGTTATACTGAAGTTTAGTTCAGTTCTTTGAGCATGTTAGAGACTTTTCCAAAACATCAAGGTGAATCTAGGATCACGGTACGATATAATAGATAGTGTTACTTGATTCATCATGACCAATTATTTAAAGTAAATTTTTGCTAGTTGATCCAATGAGAAGTCCTCTCAAATTATGATAAAGTGAGATATCATTCTAAGACGATCCACAATGACCCATATAGCATTAATTCCTATGGATGTCCTTGGATGTATAGTGACAATGTACATGGTAGTGTTTTTTCCACTTCTATGTTGGTATGGGTGATGGTTGCATCACCCCATTAGAATTTTTCCTATTAGGCATTAATTGCAGATATATCAGTCACTTTGATGTATATTCAACAATCTCCCTTTTCATATTGTCCCACCAAATGTTTTTCTGGAAATATCGATTCTTCTTTATATCTTGATCAGATGGTACACATAATCGTGACCAAAATCTCACAATTTGATCGTAGTGATCCACAAACACTAAGTATTTCCCAATTCAGATAGATTCCACCCATTCCATAATTTCCACATCATTTCTATGAGGATCCTTTATTTTCCACATGAGGGATGGTTGAATAATAATTTGAGAAAGGATTGATGATGTTCTTCCTTTAATGATTCCCATGTCTATCCTCTTCAAATACAAAAATATTGGATCCTTTTCAATTCATATCATTGATAATGATGCATGATCATTTCTACATGGATCATCATCCACATTGTTTGCATTATCAGGATGGTAGTGGATTGAGCAGTCATAATCCTTGAATAGTTATATCAATCATCGTTGGATCATATTAATCTATTTCTTTGTGAATATATATTTCTGTCTCTTTTGATCAGTATATATCTCACAAATCTCCCCATAGTGATAATTCCACCTGATTTTCAACACAATGATCACAACTACCAACTCCAGATTATGCGTGGCATAGTTTTTCTCACTGATTTTCAGCTGCCTAGAGGAGTATGATATCAATGTATCATTATGCATCAACAAAAAACACATTACCTTCTACGAAGCTTCTATAAATAAAACAAAAATTTCTCTACTTGTGGGTAATTTGAGCATGAGGAATGTGACAAGCCTCCTTTTTAACTCCTTGAAGCGCTCTTCAGATTCATCACCCCATGAAATTTTTACTCCCTTTTGAGTTATCTTGGTAAGAGGGTTGGACAATCAAGAGAATTTTCTCCGAAATTATTGATAACATCAAGATAACCCCATGAAGATAAGGATATCAGTTATTGATGTTCTCCTTAACCTTCCCTCAATTGCAGTTGTCATAGAGGGATCCACATATATCCCATTCATTGTGATGATATGTCCCAAGGATGAGAAATCCTTGAACTAGAACACACACATGATGTACTTTTCATAGATATTATCCTTCCACAAGGTCTATGGTATAGTTCATAGATGATCCTCATGATCCACATTGTTTTTGGAGTATTTTATAATATCATCTATAAGGACTACTGAAAATATATCTTTGTAATCCCCAAAGAATCTATTCAGTAAATCCATAAATATTTCTATAGAATTATTGAATTCTGAAGGCATTACTATGAATTCATTGTGCCCATATAATTTACAAAAAGAAGCCTTGAGTATATATTCTTTAATAAGCCTTATATAATTATATCCTGACCGCAAATCCACCTTCAAGAATTATTTTTCCCCATGCAACTGATCAAACATGTATTTAATTCTTGGCAGAGGATACTTGTTCTAAATCATGATTTTTTTATCTCACAACACTCAATGAAATGGCACATTTACCAGTCATTATTCTTTATGAAGAGGACCAGTGCACCACCTGGTGAAGCACCTAGGCATATAAACCCTTTATCCAGATTCTCCTATATTTGTTTCTTTAGCTCCTCAAAATCCCTGAAAATCATTCTCTATGGAATCTGGGATATTGGAAATGCCCTGGGTATAATGTCAATTGAGAATTCAGCATCTCTTCTTGGAGGAAGACCACACAGTTACTCGAGAAATAGTTCAGTGAATTCCCTCAAAATAGGCATGTCTTCAAGGATGGTTTCCTCCTTAGACTCAAACATCGGATCCATGTACACATGATCATAGGGAAATAATATCCACACACGATATGATGGTGATAAAGAAGATTAATCATCCTCCTTTCACTTGTAGAGAATCAGGGGTTGATT
Organism: Viscum album; assembly: GCA_963277665.1. NCBI lineage: Eukaryota > Viridiplantae > Streptophyta > Magnoliopsida > Santalales > Viscaceae > Viscum > Viscum album. The sequence continues at coordinate 2,093,149,755 of OY728151.1, forward strand.
CTCTATATAGAGAGTGATTCCCCTCTCAGAGAAATTTATGTTGGCCCCATACAGTGAAAGACAATCCATTCCATGGATTGAATCAAATTCCCCTCATGGGATTATGATGAGGTTCGTTGGGAATATGAATCTAAAAATTATGACATGGGATGAGTTATATTCATGAGATGCAATGACTTTCCCATATTCATTACTCAAAGAAATATTTTCTTCCATAATATTTTGTAGTGTTGGGATTGTTCTAATAAATATTCAGGACAGGAAAGAATTCATAGAAACCAAAATAAAAAATGTACATTAAGTATAATGGAAGGAATAAATAGTTTACATATCATCACTTCGTTTTAGGGGTTCACTTCGGAGTTAGTAATGGAAAAAGCACACCATTACTGCCTTAGAGGTTTTGGTTGCCTCCGAAAACCCTTGGCATAGGGCACTTAATAGCATGGTTCCTAGGTTCTTTATAGTTGATGAAATGAATAACATTTTGAGTTCGAACGAAACATTTCTATCTTCAATTATAGTTGTGGGTTTTTCTTTCCAGCAATTAACAACTAGGTTACCTTCTCTTCCAAACATAAATCATTTCCTCATCCCCTTCAGGCAGTTTCTAGGGTGCTTCTTTCCACACCTTAGGAATGTCGGGTGCAATATTTTTTTTTCACCATTGTATTTATCCATAGGACTATCAGAATTGAAGTCCACCTTTTGCTGCATATCCCTCTGAAACCCCTGAGATTCTCTGATCTCCATTTTGACCTTGAGGGAATATCTGTCAATTTCCACTTAGCATTCGATGTCACAGATCGCCTGAGCTTTCTGCAGGCCAGGTTTCCACCCACCAATGAAGAGTTCACATTTCATTAGAGGGCAACAACAATTTTAGAGGCATATCGGGCAAGCCTTGTCATGTTTACCTAATAAATAATGATGGATTCCTCATATATTTTCTATAGGTACAGGAATTATCAATCCATCTTTAGATGTTGGGTGCAAGGAAAATATATATCAAAAAAACCTTCAAGAATTCTTATATTCAAACACCTCAATCTCATCCTCAATATTCATATTTTTTATCAATGTCCACCATTGGTTGTATTCTCCCTCCATATGATAAGTTACCATATGAAACATTTCATGTTAAGATCATTGATGGATGCAGAAGATCTTTTCAATGGGTTTGATCCATTATTTGGTGATAGAAGGATTAAATGATCCATTATAATAAGGATACCTTCTCATTACTCTCTCGACAGTGACATGTTCTTTCTTGGGGGGGGGGTTGAAATTCTTCATGACACTTTTTTATATCCTAATTTTGAGTTAACTGAGAGAGTATCGTGACAACGTTCGTGATTTCTTCTCACATCTGATTGTGAATCTCCTTAAAATAGTAATCACATCAATCTTCCCAATAGTTGTTAGCCTGAGTCCTCCTATTACCAGCCATTGGCTGGAATAAAAGGAATGTTAAGGGTAACACATAAATGGAAATCCCTGAAAAATGGATGACTTATAAATAACATTTATTTCCTTAACATATGAATATATAGTCTTCTATCTATGTTATGCATGATCTACTTTCTAACATCTTTTTTTAGGAGAATTTTTATTCCCTTAACAATGGTTCATAATAAACATGTGAATTTTCCAAAGTATATCCCCCCTGAGTTTCATAAGTAAGAATGCATCAAGAACCATCGTCATGTACCAGGATACCCCTGGTCAAACCCAAAACTCCTTGTCATAGTTTTCACACCTAGGTACATTTGTGCCCGAGCCACCTCTACCGTCTTGTATCCAAATATGGATGTGTTTTCATGATGAACCTCTTACAAAATACTCACCAAAACATTGGGATTTTATTATTAAACTTATTCTTATCCCTACATCATTTATTAAGGTTTCCTAATCCTAATCCCAGACTAACTATGCATATCCTATAATACCAACAATGACAAACCTGCTTTTTATTACACACATAATAATGATTTATTACATAAAACCATCACCTGATACAGTATAGAAGATCGAGATGTATATTGTCTTTGGGGCATAAGAACATTAAATAACAACATAAAACATAAAACGCAACATCTTATTGAAAACATCCTTTACATGACCACTACATTTATACATAATTAGCATTGCATAGAATAACTTGAGGATATGGATTAGAAAACGGTGAGTTGTAAAGCCCAGTAATAGAGTAAAAATGGAATAACATGAAGAATAAAATACATTTTAGTCCATAGTCATATCGATGGGTCATAAATAAACATGAACATAAAGGCCTGATATAGCATGATTCTCATAACATTGATATGTCGCAAAAACACTTAACATGGAATAAGAATGATCCAAAGATCATTACACATGGAAAATGAGAAAAACATCATTGAAAATCAATTAGAATGATTAAATCCGGATTTCACTTGAATTATAATGAGTAAATCCTCATTTCAAATGACATATCATGATACTACTCTTCACCCAATGCATGGGAGTGCTTTCAGGGAGCACCATTCTTCAACATTTCATTTCATAGATAACTGTGCCACATAGATCCTAAAACCTGGATTCATCATCATTTATTCTAATATAAAGGAATGTGGAATTCATACATGAATGTCTATAATAAATAGTTATATATTCAGAAAGGTGAATACTCTTTATAGAGAAATGAGCATGGTATTCACTACATAATGACTATGGCATGAAAAAATGTGGTGCAATTTTGGAAGCATAACGACATGACATAAGATTTTATAAAACAATTGGTGATATATAAAGAGGTGTCTCATAATATTTTCATGTAATGGGATGTAATGGGGTCAAATATATACATGTCCCAACATAACTACTTGAATTTGGATTCATAATAAAAATGAATTGCTTGAATGTAAATGAGGAGAGGGAAATTCATTTTGAAATTTTGGCATGGTCACAGGAGTACATGGGAGGAATTAATGAGAGAAGAGGTGGTATATTATCATTTAAAAATAAAGATGTTATTATGTGGTTGGTTAAAAACCATACCCAAGAATTTATAACTGAAAATAAAAGGGCATAACAATATTATTAATCTTGGATAAAATGAGATATGGATGAATCCCTTACAAAAATTCAGAATGGTAACGGGTATACATGGAAGAAATCGATGACAAAAAAAGTTGTATATCATCATTAAAACATAAATTGGAAATTATATGGGTGTTTTTTGTAACTAAAAATACAGTGGTATAGTAACACAAAAAACTTGGTACAAAATTAGAGAGGAAGAAATCCCTTACTTGGAACTGTTATTCCAACGGCTTGGGAGAGGCCTGAGAGAGGATTCATGGGAGCATGGGACACCTTGGGAGGATTATAGAGAGAGGAGGGTGGAGGATGGACAATCTTAAAATGAATTTAGTGAAGATAAAGTGGGATATTGGGTTGGTTTATAAAGGAAAGGATTGGAAATTCATTATTATTTAGGTTTGGGACCCCAGACATAAAACTAATCAAAACCACAAACCTTCCCATGGGGTTTTCCCATGGTTTTTTCCCAAGGATATTGGAAAACAATGTAACATAATTACAATCACAATACTTCTTATAATAATATTGTTTCTTTTGTTTAAGTGAGTCACACTCCCAAGGGAATCAATTTAAAAAGCTAAAATATTTTATAAGTCTTGGAGGGTCCACAATGGCTTTGTAAAATAAATCTAACAAACATAAAATAAAAATATTTTATTGGTAAATTATATATTTTCTAAACATAATACTCATAGTATTTTATTACATCACTATCGGGTCATTCTTATATAATAAAACACATTATATATTTAAATGATATTAAATTTTTCCCAAAAATTTGACTGTATCGTAAAATTACGAAAAAATAACTATCGGATAATTTAGATTTCATGATTCCAAAAATAATATTAATATTATCCGAATAATTTTCAAAATATGTTAATTATCAATTTTAAAATAAAACCAAAATTTATTGAAAATCCATGGGTTTTGACCAAAACAGCTATAAAACCATCATAAAAATTAAAACTGTATTCATAAAAATAATACGATCATTTATACTTAAAAAATAAATTTAATAATAACAACATTTTATTATAATATTATTTAATTAAAAAATGAATTAATTCATTAATATATATTCTTTAGTTTTTTATTAACTAAAAATACAATTTGTGCCTTAAAAACATTTTACAAACTGACAATAATAAAATGGATGTATATTAATTATAATATGGAAAGATAATTCACATAATTAGTGTGCTATGGTCTTGTTACATAACCCTTATAACACCCATATAAGTCTGATGAGGAAGGTGTGTGATGGTGATAGTCTATTGGGGTGGCTCAAATAAAATTTCTCAGGTGGTAATCTCTATCAACTTCCAGTTCTCCTTTAGGCGGTTCTGTTCAAGATTAAAATGTTGAAATTTGGTTTGCGCTTGGTGAAGAGAGAATCCAAATGATTCCACATCCTTTCAATTCTCTAAAAAAATGGGATTCGTATGGGGTGATTCTACAATATGAGGCCATCACTTCATTTGTCTGAGTAAATTGGATTTGTTAAATCCCTATATTTATTCAAATCGTGTGATCACTGTTCATTGGCTATATTAGCAATGATAACAATTCTTACGGGTATTTCAAAAATACAAAATCATAAAACCAAATAAGATGTTATGTTAAATAACTATTTCATATAATAAGACATTTAATTAGACAAAGAGGAATTTTCATTAATATGTTTTTGGTTCTTTACAAAACCCTTCTTTGAATCATCACAATATACAATGAAAATATCTCCACATGTGGTAGTGTGAGTAGATGGGTAGTGATAAGAATTATTTTTCATTTCACTGAATCTCTCTTCACTTTCATTATTCAAAGGAAATCATCTCCTTTTGAGTAATATTTATTAGAGAGTTTGACAACTGTGATAAATTTCTCACAAATCAATGATAATACCCATACAACCCAATGAAACAATGGATATATGTAATCGATATTCGACCCATACATTATTCAATTTCATTTGTCTTTAATGACTCCATATATATCTCATTGCATGCGATTATATTTTCCATGAATTATACTTCCTTTAACCCAAAGACCCATTTTTGCAATTATTATAATGCCTCTCCTTTCACAGTGTCTTAGTACAATGCTCAGATTATGTTCATCCTCCTACATGGATTTTGAATATTTTATAATATAATATATAATTTCTACCACAAAATTGTCTATGTAATATATAATTACTCTACCCATCATCTCCATGAAAATCGTAGAAACATTAATGATCCTAAATGGAATCAATATGATCTTGAAGATCCCATAGCTCGTATGAAAAGTAGTCTTGAGAATATTCCCTTTAATCACAATGAATTGTTGTTATACCATCTTCAAATATAGTAAGGAGAAGTATTTTTCTCTACATAAATGACCAAAAATGACATCAATATGAGGCAGTGGACACATTTTTTTTATCGTGATCTTGATGAGCTCATGATTATAAATGAAAAGTGCAATTGAACCATCCTTCTTCAGGATAAAGAGGACCGGTGCACCCCATTTTGTTGTAATAGGGAATATAAACCATTTATCAAGGTTCTACTCTAGTTGTTTCTTTAGATCCCCATGTCAAACAATAGAGATTCTAAAAAATGACTTGGATAATCGAAACTCATCAGGTATAAGATTAATTTAATATTCAACTTCTTAACTTGGAGGAAGACCAGTGAATTCATTGGGAAACTCATCTTCATATTCCATCACAATTCTATTTTCAACAAGGAGGATTCATTAATTAGACTCAATAATTCATTCTATATTCACTTATAATAAGTAAGATTTATCAATTCATGGGATGATGGTTCTAAGGAATTTTCATCCTCCTACTTGCACTTGTACATAATCATGTATCGATTCAAGATATGGACAGTTACATCCTTATCATATAAATTAATGGTGATATATATAGGGGAAACCATTACATTATTATAATTTCAGAAAATTCCTCCAATGGTATCTTGAAAATGTTCATTGGGAAGTTCTTCCAACAAAATTGGACAGGGGATGATTTATATACTCAAGATTCAATAATTTCCAAAATATCCATTATTACTCATAACTCTATATCTATGCATTGTGGTCATGTTTGAATAGTTCTACTAATCTTTTGTGATATAATGGAATGTGTAGAATAAGAATGAAAAACTACATTATCAATCCCTAAATGAATATCTAGTTCACCTATCACAACTTCATTGTCAAGATCCACCTAAACAGTTTTGATGGAAAAATATTTCCCCTGCTACCATGGTGTTGGTTGGTTGTCTTTAACAACCCTTGGATTATTTCATTGATTTGTAAATTTCTCTACTTCCTTTATGTTTAAGAAATTGACAATGTGATGAGGGTTTACTATAGAATTCCTTTCCCCAAAAACATTTTTGGTTTTCTCCTATCGGTAATCTCTTATTAGTATCCCTTACTTCCCATTCTTAATGAACTTCCTCACCCAACGTATAAATTAACCAAGGTGCTTCTTTTAACACCATTGAAAAGTGGGATGTCGATATTTCATAGCAATATCAAATTTCTCAATCAAACCTCAAAACTAAAACTCCACATTATTATTCTTATCCACATGATACCATTAATATCTTTCAATCTCCATTTCTTCATTGAGGGTTTATAAGGAAATTTCTTCATATCTATCAATATCACAAATCGTCAGGGATTTCCATAGACTAGGTTTTAGAACTCCAAAGAAGTGTTCAACCATGAATTGAGGTGTAATGAAAAATATTTAGGCATATCATAAAATCCATGAATTTTTTACTTGTACAACCCAACTAATAAGTCATATTTTTTTCTTGAGGGAAAGGAAATACCTGTCCATTTTAAGTCGGAGAGCCTCAGGAAAATATTTTTCATAATTCCTTCCACCCAATCGATCTGATCTCTTGGTCCATCCTCATATTCTTGATCTATGTCCACCACTAATCAACTTCTCCCTCCAAATGATAGATATCTAGTTGAAACTTCTCTTATTCAGAATATTGAAGGATAGAGAATATATGTTCAATGGAGATGATCCATTGTTCCAGGATTAATGGACTGAATGATATTTTTAAAATCAGATTTCATTGTTTCATAAAGCACTCAATTGAAGCCTTTACATTCTTAGGGGGATTTCGGAACTCCGATAGATCTAGGATTATATTCATAACTTTAGTTAGTTAAGATATTATCTCTATAAATACAATGATTGAATCTCCCTTTGGGTTGGGTATCCCGTTGGGGAGGTCATCACATTACCTTTTGTAATGATTGATAACCTGATTCTTCCTAATTCCAGCCATTAACTAGAATAAATGGAAAATGATGGTATAATACTTATGAACTATTTATCAAATAAAAGGTAATTTAATGAAATTAAATTGGTAAATTGTAATTTTCATTTATTTATTTAATTTATTAATTTCTAGGCTTCAGTCGATGTTATCCACGATTAATTTCTTAATATATATTCTCTTTTGAAATTTTAATTACCTTAAAAATTGTTCTTAATGAGATTATGATTTTACCCAAGAATATCCACTGAGATTTCCAAACTAGGTGTATAGTAAGGCCTGTTTTCATTTACCATGTCACATTGAGCCAGACACAACACACTTTGTCAACTTATAATACAAAGAAAATGATTTTTTTAATTTATAAAAAATTTAATATTTAATTACCAAAAATTTGGGATTTATGGTTATACATAGTATTATACATATTTCATTAACAAGAGTTTTCTAATCACAATCCCATTAATAACTAGACAATTCCTTTGATATAAACTATAACAACCCTTCTCTTTATTCCATATTAATTCATGATTTATTTAAAAAAAGTACACATAATACAACCCAAAATATCTTAATTTCTAGTTTTTTTGGGAATTATTTATATATAAAAACATCTTGAACATGGTATATGTCATAATTATTGAGAACATCATTAATATGCTTCTAAAATTCCACGGTTTCTCAAACTCAATTGGATAACCTTGTGACATACTTAAGAAAGGGGTCCAATATAAATCCTAGCAAGGGAATAAAAATTGCCTAATGTGATACATGATAGATAATAAGATTATAAATTTTTAATAAATGTTGTGAGAATCATAAACATTATTAATAATAAATGTTATATAATGATAATCATTACATGGAAAATGATTCAACAACATAAGACACTACACCCTAAACAGAGGTCAAGTCTAACTACCATGACATCCTGATGGAAAATTTTCCATGAAAGAATAATTTTCACTCCATAAACCATGATTAATTCTCAATGAACTAAATATTATCCATGGGATTGGGGTGATATATAAATCAGGTTTCACCTGTCATATTCATTTGACACTATTACTTAAGTGTTCCACATAGATTAAAAAAATAGAATTTTTTATAATCAAAATTTATTCCGTGAACATAGGTGGTATATGATATAAATGTTAGTTCCAAGAATATATGGTATTAGTTTTCAAAAAATGAACACCATTGACAATATATGGGTATTGTATTCAGGACACAATTTATTTTCATGGAAAATCATGGTGAAATTCTGACTGCATAACAACGCCAAATAAAAATCCATACAATGGTTTGATGAAAGATAATGTGGTCTCTCGTTATTTAGAAATTATATGGGAAGTAATATGGATATTTAAATACATATCCTAAAATTAAAAATTGGAAATAAATGGCATAATATAATAAAGAAACATGGATATAGAAGATAAGGTGTGGGTCCTTTACTTTAGTGTGTGAATCCAAGTGATTGAGAGGAGCTTCTTGAGATCATGGTGGAATCTATGGTGGACTCTAGGGAGGGTAGGGTAAATTATAGGAGTTATCCATGGATTTATAGTGAAGTTAATAGGGATATTTGGTGGGTATTTATAGCAAATTTTTTGGGAATTCAGTAATATTTCTCAAACGATGGTTTTGGAATCTATATAATAAAATAGCCCAAACCACATATATTTCTCTGTCTTTGGCCATAGATTCTTCAATATTGTATTTTTTTAATTATTTTATATGTTAAGGGGACCAATTTAATAAAATAATACCCTTTATTATGTGGAAGTGTGTCATAATCTTAGTTAAATTATTTAAAACATTAAAATATATTAATGGTTTTTGAGAATTCATAACGGCGTTATAAAATAAATAAAATAAACTAAAAATCAAATTATTTTAAAATTGAAACATATATCTAGTCTCAAATACCTTTTATAGTATTTATTACATCATTTTTGTCCCATTATGTTGTCATAATACACACTAAATATTTATATGGTATTTAATTTTTACCCAAAAATTATATTATCATAAAAATTTATGAAAATGAAACCAATGGATAGTTTCAATATTCTATATCCAAAAATAATATTATTTTTATACATTTTTTTTCTAAATATGTAAATTTTCACATTTATACAAATAATCGACATTTATTTGGAAATGTTGAGATTTTTTTGACAATAACATTTTCTAATGCCTTAAAAATTACAATTGAATTCCGGAAAAATAGATTATAATTTATAATTAATAAATATTATTCATTTAAAAAAAATTATAAAATTATTTATTTATAAAATTGATCATTTCTTCAAAAAAAAATTCCTAATTAGAGGAGAAAATAACCAAAAATACTATTTTATTTTTTTTATAAAAATCATTTATAATGTGAATATAATTAGATGTAAATATTTCCATTATTCTATAAATAGAAAAGCACATTTTCCTAACTCTTGGGTCTTTCTACATATCCCTTTAAAACAACATAAAACTTTCTAATTGTATGGTGAGTTATATTGATAATTTCATGGTGTGATTGGTTATATATGGTTTGGGTCATGATCTCGAGGAGTATAAATATCTCCCTCATGTCGTTTTTCTCAAGATTAATTTGGTGAATGTCAATATGGGTCTGGTAAATGGAAAATACCAGTGATTCTATCATCATTATAAGCTCTGATAAATGGGATTCACTGTTTACAATCCTACAGGTTGAGGTAATCACATCCTTTTTTTGTGAAAACTGGATATATTAAAGCCCTGTATTTATATTAATCATGTGATCATTTATCAATGAATATTATAACATTGGTAAATATGGTTAATGGTAATTTAAATCGAATATGATATAATAAAACCAAATAATTTCATGTTGTTTCAGTAAACATATTACATAATATGACATTTGATTAAATAACATGGAATATTTTATTTATAATAGTTCGGGTCATTATAGGTCCCCGGTAAAATCTCCCATTCTAGACACATTAATTATATATGATTTATTATCATAGGATTCATTTATATGAAAATTAATTATTCTATTGATATTTTACAATTTCACAAAAATATTATTTAAAATAATCTAATGTTTTAAATAAATAAACTAAAGTCACTATCATCTACCTGCCTTCATGTACTTTCAAACTAAAATACAAAACATGCATGAAATAGTTAAATTTTTGAGCTCGTATATGGTTTTTATACTGACATTAAATAAAATAGATGTTCAAATACTTCCAAACAATGTGAAAAAATATAATATACCACAAATGAATTGATATCTCTAGAAATAATCTATTTCTATAATGTACTTCATGTTGGGGTCTCCTACCTCGACCTACATCTCATCCATATCAATTATATAGTGACACAAGACATTTATATATAACATTACATGTTTCTAACCATATTTGTACAACATAGTACAAGACAAGGGTCATTAAGTCTACTGTATTCAAAGGCCAGGTACATAAAACATAAAACACAAGGCTAAAAATATATCATTATTTAATCTTCATAAAAAGATCCTAACATAATTTTAGCCCTTACATATGACTATTGTACCTTGGGGAACACAATAAAAAAAGGATGAGGTAAAAGTCTTAGTATGGTAATGGAAATATGGGTATATCTTAAGAACATGAGTTTGGAGGCATGACATAATGACATCTAAAGAATGGAACATATGAAATAATATCATATAAGGATGGGATCATATAAACATGGAATCATATAAATGTGGAAGAATCATAAAACATGTCTTTATTACGGATCATGTATAACCTCTAATCCCATTTCCCATTTTAGCATGGGTCAAATCAAACCACCAATCCCAATTACCATTTTAGTACTGGTCAAGGCTAACCACCAATCCCGTTTCACGTCCCATCTCATGAGACATAACATTACCCAATTCATTGGAGCACTATTTGTGTTCACCCATCCCATAATTTTCATGAATATTCTTCCCACATAAATAATCACACATAATCAACCATACAAAATCTTAAGGGTATCCATGGAATGAATTGGGTACCAAAATCATGACATAAAGCGTAATGAATGGGTGTATCATGAAAGTGTCAATGAATGTAAGATATTAGAACATACATGGACTTTAATAGGTTAAAATAGGCATATAAAATTTAAAGTGATGTCAATCATAAGTGAAAAAATATATGAAAAATTTTTTAGAAACATTAGCATTAAAACATTTTTGTGCAGTTTTGTGGAAAACACAATAGATATTATAAAATAGGAAAGAGTAAAATATATTTTATATAACCAGAATTGACCCAATAAGGTTTTCATAATAAAAATAATTATTTTATAATTATTATGGTGGCTTAAAACATAAGATAGAGTGCACTTTAAATTGGGTAAAAATTGGGGATGTTCCCTTGAAACATGTTTTCCTATCGGAATGTTCTAAGGAGGGAATCATTTAAAAACGCATATATCCCTAAAAGAGTGTGATGAATGTGTCGTGATAAATTAATTTTTTAAAAGTACACAGAATTTATAATATCCACATAAATAGAAAATATATTTCCATTTTGATAAAAATAATGACATGGAAACCCGAAAGAACAAATGTGGTTTGGGTGGAATTCATTACGGTTTATCAGCATGGTGTTGGGTCTACCAACAAGGGATTTCTGATGGATAAAATTGGTTTATCATCAAATATAAATGATTATAGAAGTATGTGGGAGGTTATAATGCATACCCCATCATTAGGTATTACAAAAAAATGGAATACCATAGAGGACATATTGATAAAGAGTGAAATGGAGACAATCCATTACCTTAAATATGTTGGTGTTCTCCACACATTATTAATGACCCGAATAAAAAAATTAGGTTTATTAAATAATAATTAAAAATCCTATTATATATTTAACTTCTTTAGTATAATAATACTATTTTCTTTTATGGCTATTTTCATTGGTTAAGATGTTCAATTTTATGGTTTGAGCTTGTTTGTTTAAATGGTTTTAAGGACCAGTTCACTGATATTAAAGTTTATAAAAACATGTAAGATGAATGTGGATATCCATAGTTGAAGTTATATTCTATTATTCACATCTAAGATATTACAAGGTTGTAAATTTAATTTGGTTACGTATTGTGATGTTGAATTATTATATAAAACCATAGTGACCATCGTTCTTGTAAATCAGTGGGTTTGATTACAAATAAAATGTTTATCATTAAAAACATAATAAAAACTATAAAAATGTATTATAGAACCAAAACTAGGATATATGACATATTTAATAATCCAGTTATAACAAAAAAGTTTTCATGACCAGAATTAATGATAATAATAGAAATTGATAAATTATTGACCTTGAATGTGCTAAATTAGCGCATCTCAAACGGTGCAATCATTTCATTCTAATAAAATGGCGGGTAAAAGAGAAAAGATAATAAAATATCCCATTAGCATAAAAACATTATGATGCATGTATTTTACTAGATTTATCATACTATTTGGGTGATGGGGGTGAGGATAGAAACAAAAAAACAACTTAAAAGAAATGTAGGAATTGGAATGAGGAATTTAACTCTTGATAATTCCTCCTTTAAGAACTTTTTATGTGGAATTGTTTTGATATTTTGAAGAGGCTCGTGAATTTTTTACGTGGGGGAGGAGGTTTGGGAGTGATTTGGGCAGAATACTAGCATGGCACAAGGCTTGAGAGTAGTGAAGGGAAGAGAGAGTGAGTGGGGTTATAGTGGAAGAGAGGAGGCATTTCATATTAATATAATCATTAATTTATTATTTCATCACAATCCAAGGAATAATTAGTATTCCATTAACAATTATTGTAATAAATGCATGTGACTTCAAACCAATTGGGACTAAATTAGTAGAACATCATCAATGACTCAATAAATCCCCTATTTAGCATTTATCATCAATTATCGCATTTTATTTTTCATCAACATGAAATGTATTTTAGAAAAATCTAAAAAATTCACCCTATCAATTTTTTACACGTAGAATCTAAAAATGTAGTCCATTTTTCAAAAATAATTTTCTAAATATGATTATTTTAATATTTAGATAATATCATAATTTATTATCAAAAACTAGTTTTAAAACATTCATTTACATATTATAAAATATATGTATATCATACTTTCAACATGCAAATTATTTATATATTATCATAGGTGAGGATAATATTTATTAGGGTATATCACTATTCATAAGGGTGTGTTACTATTCATAAGGGTATATTACTATTCACCAAATATTTATGTTTTTCTTATCGGACTCCAAATAACATAATGATCACAATAGTGTATGTTAGATTTTCAAAATTCCAAACACAAAAGTGAAAAACTTATGTCTAATGGTCACTCATCACTTAGTAGTTCATTATTTTTTTTCATGTGATTTTATGACATGTTTACTTGAAAGAAATTTCCATTTAAAAAACATTGGGTCGTTGCATTCTTCCCCCTTTATGAATTTTTTCACTCAAAAATTCATTTTACATTCTAAGACAAAAACAGGTGCGTGTACTTTTCCTACATTGCCTCTTCCAGATTCGATGTTGCCTCTTTGTTCTTATGGTTTTACCATAGTACGTTCACCATATGATTAGTCTTGTTGCATTGAATCTTGTCTCTATTATTATAAGGCCCCAGCCTTAAACCATACATAATCTTGAGTTATTAAATGATTACAAATTGAGGATCTTTTCATGTTTAGAGTTTTAGAGAATTAGATCATAAAACATTCATTACATACAAAATTTAAACAAGGTGGTTACATAAAAGATATTATTCCTTTTTTACCATCAACGGAAACATATTTAAATGAAAACATTGATTCTTTCTTGACACTTCCTTGACAATGTCATCATATCATTTACCCTTCACTTGACCTATGAAAAACATTTCAAAAGCCTGGGATGAGCATAAAAAGCTCCGTATGGGTTATAAAAATTTGGAAATGAAACATCAGTTCGTATATAAATTAGAATGAAATCATACTTTACCCATAAAACAAAATCACATTAGCATACCTCATCAAATCATGAATAAATCATAGAAATCATAAGACATAAAGGTAACTTGAGGCATTCAAAACATTCTTACGTAGGGAGTAACCCTCTTGGTTAAGTTTGGAATACCCATCACAGTATATTCTCTAAATATCTTCGGAAAATCCTTAACAATTCACTCCATAGCGTTACCCAATGCATTGGAGATCTATATCGGTCTCACCTGCCCTTAGTTTATCACGGAACCACCCGTCTTCATAATAATGCCCAAGAACCACAACATAATCGTATCACATAAAACATGCATAAAGGAAACATAACATTTCCACCTTTCAATCACAAGATATCAATACAACACATTGATATAAAAACATTATGAAAACCATTTTCAATACCAAAATAAAATAACAATAAAACATGGTATTTATTTTTCTTTTTTTAAAAAATGTATGGCTTGTAGAGGAAGTCGAAACTTAAATAATAGTCACGGCGGCGGAGAAGTCATTGTCGCCACATACATATGACAAAAACATTCCCTTTTTTCGTTTAGTAAAACACGTTGTATAAAAACGATTCCTTTTGGATAAACGTAAAAGTCAAAGGGGTTTATACATCGTATAAAAGAAGGTTGTGTATAAAAAAAATATGCCTCAATGAAAGGAGATTGAGATGATGTCCCATACATCGGGTCCGACTTGACTCGATCATTATTTAATGTCCTAAATAATAATCTTGAGTTAATTTCTACTTTCTTAAGAACCCTTTTCAAGTTCATTATTCCTTTTATATCACTTATTACCATGTTATGAACATTATGTAATTATTTAAGTCGATAATGGTCGTTTTGTTGATCATTGGTACTTAAGTCAAAAGTGAACTTCTTATATTTACATGTTGTTCATGTATTCAAATATCCATTATCTCACTAATGATATTCATGATGTAGATGCCATATATTTCATATATATCCAGTATATACATGCATTTATAATATTACATATTCATTTAGAGGTATGAAATGAAATTCACCATTCATGGAGATGGTAAGTCATACGTACGCAAGAATGCTACTTTCATTTCTATTTCGTTTTTTATGGAATTTAATCATAATGATATAAAGGTATATTATAAATCCAGTTTAATATCATATATAATATCATTAATTACATCCTTTATACATCCCACATATGGCATTAACGAATCAAATCACTTTGAGTGGGCGGTAGTCCGCACTTCCTAAAATGAAGATATCGCGTTTACCCATAATGGAAACCATAAAGGTATGCCATAAATGAAAAAATACAGAAGCATAAGTAAAACATAAACATATTATATATCATATATAAATATAGTGTCATCTTAATGGCCACCTTTGATGGTGTTAAAAGAATGTTGAACAATCATCGTTTTGGGAGGCAGAAATTCGCCATCCACGGAAATAGTATGTTATTTAACCATTAGATGTAGGTGTGTGTAAGTGTAGCTCGAACCATTTTTATAAAAACATCCTAGTATATGTACTATACTGGTGTTGTTACAAATGAAATGAATAAAAAGTGTTTAGGGGGTTGGAGAAGAAAAATAAAACAAAAGAACACAAGTGAAGACATTACCTTAAAACGGGTAACCCTTTTTGATTTGAGCTCAAAGAATTCCTTGGGAAGACATCTGCACAAAGTGAGGCTTCTAAGAGTTATATAGGTATGTGGAGAGACAAAATGGGCAGAAGTTGGACGTGCCAAAGGCTTTGGAAGTGTGGGTAAGGTGGTAGTGGTGGGGGCCTTTTATAAGAGGAGAGGAGGGGCACTCTTGGAAAGTAAAGAAATGTTACTTTATTTTAAAATGATTTTCGTATTTATAAGGTCCCACCTTGATATAATTCGAGGATAAGGTGAAAATGGTTCTACATACACCCATACAATAGGTTTTGGACTTGTTTAGGTCATAGCTGTTACATTATCTTTTCATTTTATTTAAATCCTTTATTAATGGGGTAATCTCTGCATCATTATGATGTCATAGATAATTTTATTTATTTAATGTCTAAAAATAATAATAAAAATATCATGATGTAAGAAATATTTTTATCTTTGCAATGACTATTTATAGTCAAAAAATATGACTTGTATAACCCCATTTAAAAATTGTTTTATAAAAACAACTCATGTTTGTGTCATTTTAATTTTAACATTAAATAAAAAGATATTAATGTCATTTCCTACCAATGTGGCTCCATGGGGTCCCCAAGTTGACCCATGGCTTTTCTTGGTCGGATATGACACATCCAATAATGGTAGGACATGTGTCTAGGTATTTTAATTTTATTATAACATTATTTTTACCTTAAATTACATCAATTACCACTAATCACGATTAAAAACATAATAAGTTACTATTCACCAAAAAATTATTTTTATCCCATTTAACCACATTTTACTTCTTAATTACAACCATTTATGTTGGATTTTTTAAATTCAAAACACAGAGGTGGTAAAATTTCATTTAAACGGAAAATCAGTTTTTATAAGTACCACTTAGTGGTTTCACTATTCATCAAAAATTGAAGTTTTTCAGAAAAATACCAAAACTTCATCCTAAGCTATATTTTATATTCCAAATTCAAAAATAATTCCTATTTTAAAAAATTCAAAACATATTAGTTACATTAATTAATTTAATAATTAATTCTCGCTGTCATGACAAATAGCGTGTTTTTATGAAACAATATATATCAATAGATTGACACTAGTTTAAGTCCAATTTCAAAGTGAAATTAATTCCAATGTCGACCATTGGATTACATGGTAAAAATATATTCAATTTACACTTTAAAATAATTTAAAAAGATATTCTAACTATATAAATAAATGAGATTAAAAAGTGGTTTTGAATTAAAATACAACACTTTTCACTATTCATTTAAAAATGAACATTATCAGAAAAATACCAGAAATTTATCCAAAGTAAATTTCAATGTCCCAATCATAAAGAATGAGTTTATGTTGACAAATATAGATTATAAAATTGTCAAAAGATAGATTTAAAAAATGGTTCACCATCAAAAGGCGGTAAAATAATCTTTTAAAAATACTAGAGTATTACATGCTTTAGGTTGGATTTATTCTCATTTTAAGCCTAAAAACACTATCTAATTCATAAATAGACATAGATAAAAATATTTATTATTAATTACTTACTTGGGATGTTACATCCTTCCCCCCTTTAGAAAATTGCGTCCCCACAATTTATTTACTTAACGAATAAGTGGGGGTATTTATCCCTCATTGCATTTTCAGATTACCATGTTTCCTCTTCAATCATGTGGTTTTTACACAAAACCATTACTTGATTAATCACGTTATTCCGTAACAATTGATACCTGTGGTCAAGAATCTGGACCGTTTGTTCCTCATAAGATAGTTTCTCTTCCAAATGAACTACATCTGGACTCAAAACATGAGATGGATCTGGCATGTAGTTCCTTAACATGGAAACATGAAAAACATTGTGTACCTAAGATAAACTCGGAGGTAAAGCCACTCGGTAATCAATTGATCCAACTCTCTCCAGAATTTCATATGGTCCAATGAACCTTGGACTCAGCTTTCCTTTCTTACCAAATCACATCACACTTTTCCATGGTGAGACTTTGAGAAAAACATGATCACCTACCTCAAAAGAGTGATCCTTCCTCCTGTTGTTAGCATAACTCCTCTGCCTGCTCTGAGCTATTCTCATGTGTTTCTATATCAGCTGAACTTTTTCTGCTATCTCTTCTACCAATTCTGGTCCCATCAGCTTCCTTTCACCCACTTCATCCCAAAAAGATGGATTTCCACACCAATTCCCATATAACGCCATAAATGGTGCCATCTGTATACTGGAATGAGAACTGTAATTATATGAAAATTCAACTAAAGAAAGATGTTGGTACCAACTTCCCTGATAATCCATCGAACAAGAACGTAGCATATCTTCCAATGTCTGAATTGTTCATTCTGGCTGCCCATCTGATTGAGGATGAAAAGCTGTACTAAAATTTAATTCAGTACCCAAGGACTTCTGAAGGCCTTTCCAGAAGTTAGAAGTGAACCTGGGATCACGGTCTGATACAATGGAGAGAGGAACTTCATGTAACCTGACTATTTGTTTAAGATACAAACGTGAAAGTTGATCTAGGGAAAACGTATCTCGTATAGCAAGGAAATGAGCAAATTTAGTCAAGCGATCAAAAATAACACAGATTTCATTATTACCTCGAGTTGTCTTTGGTAATACCATAACAAAGTCCATGGATATATACTCCCATTTCCACTATGGAACTGGTAAAGGCTGGAGCATCCCTTTTGGTAACTGTCGCTCTGATTTAACCTGCTGACATGTCAAACACTTTAGAGTAAAATCAATAATATCTCTTTTCATTCCATCCCACCAGTAATACTCCCAATGATCTCTATACATATTAGTACTTCCAGGATGAACTGAAAACAGAGAACTATGAGCTTCATATAACAACTCTCTCTTAAACTATTAATCACAAGGCACACACAATCTCTTCTCAAATCTCAAAACAAAATCATTATCAAAGTTAAATTCAGGCAAATTACCCCTCTGAACCAGCTCTACCGTTTTCTGCAACTCACTGTCTTGCTTCTCTGCTTGCTTAATTCTGTCTGATAGGGGTGATCACACTGATACCTGAAACAAAACAGAAGAACATCCTGCACCAACAACTTCTATGGAAAAGTTCAATAAATCCTTAACCAAAGGATCTCGTTCCAAACGTATCATGGTTAGTGAATAATTAATTTTTTGACTCAAAGCATCATCCACTTTATTTGCTTTTCCCGAATGGTAATGAATTGTACAATCATAATCCTTGATCAATTCTATCCATCTCCTCTGTCTCATGTTAAATTCTTTCTGAATGAATATATACTTTAAACTTTTTTGATCAGTATATATTTTACACTTTACTCCATATAAATGATGCCTCCAAATTTTTAGAGCAAAAACAATAGTAGATAATTCCAAATCATGTGTAGGGTAATTTACCTGAAGAGTTTTCAACTATTGTGAAACATAATCAACTACCTGATCATTCTACATTAGGACGCAACCAAGTCCTTTCAATGAATCATCACTATATATAACAAAATCACCATTACTGGAAGGTAGTGCCAAAATTGGAGCATTCACCAATCTTCTTTTCAACTCCTGAAAACAATCATCACATTATTTTTTCCAGATAAACTTAACACCCTTCTGAGTTAGCTTAGTCATTGGACTAGATAACTGTGAAAAATTTTCAACAAACAGTCAGTTGTAACCTGAAAAACCCAGAAAAATGCGGATCGTGGTTAAATTTTGTGGGTCATGGCCATTCTTCAACAACTTTTGTTTTATCAGGATCAACAGATCTCCCATCATTAGAAATAATGTGACCAAGGAATGAAATTTTTTGCAACCAAAACTCACACTTGCTGAATTTCCCATATTGTTTCTTTTCTTTTAAGGTTTGCAAGATAACCCTTAAATGTCTTTCATGATCCTATTTAATTTTATAAAACACCAAAATATCATCAATTAAAACCACAGCAAACTTATCAAAAAACTCATTGAAAATTCTATTCATTAAGTCCATGAACACAGCAGGTGCATTGGTTAGCCCAAAAAGAATTACTACAAATTTATAATGGTCATATCTTGTACGAAACGCGGTCTTCGGAATATATGCTTCATTAAACTTCAACTAATGGTACACTGATCTTAGGTCATTCTTTGAAAAAAACTGAGCTCCCTGGAGCTGATCAAACAAATCATCGATATGAGGAAAAGGATATTTGTTTCTAATAGTGATATTATTCAAGGCTCTATAATCAATGCACTATCTCATAGAACCATCTTTCTTTTTAACAAATAAAATGGGAGCACCCCATGGTGATGTGCTAGGTCGAATGAAACCTTTCTCTAATAAATCTTGCAATTGCTCCTACAACTCTAAAAGTTCAATTTGAGCCATTCGATAAGGGGGTTTTGAAATTGGATTAGTATCAGGAACTAAGTCAATAGTAAATTCACTTCCTGATCTGGTATTATTCCAGGCAACTAATCAGGAAAAACATCAGGATACTCATTTACCACTGGCACATCATTAATCTGAACAGTTCCCTTGTTTTTAACAATATGTTCAAGGTAACATTCATTTCCATCTTTTACAAGTTTCTAAACCTCTTGATATGTTATCAACAGTAAGGGTTCATTCTTGTACACAAACTCCAATTATTATTGAAAATAAACTTCTTTATCTCTACATTCAATCTTAGCATGGTAAATAGAGAGCCAATCCATACCTAGGATAAAATTGAATTCTACTAGAGGTAAAACAATAAGGTTCGCAAGTAGGTTCTTTCCACAGATAAGGATAATAAGATTCTTATAAAAAACATTTCCTCAACATTTCACCTAGGTGATTTTACCACAAGTTCAGGAGTCATTTATTGAGATGGTTTTCCCATTTTGTGAGAAACGTTTTCATAGATAAAAGAATGTGTATAACCCAAATCAAACAACACACTGGCATAATCTGAAAAAACAAACAATGTACCGGATACAACATCATTTGATGGCCCGACATATGCTGAAGTAGTTGCAATGCACCCCTTTTTGCTTGTAGTATAACTACTTCCCATCATTCATGCTCTTTGCCGGACACTCGTTTGTTTAGTGACCCATATCATTGCACTTAAAACATTTCACTAACTGTAAATAAAATTTGGTCTTAACAACACCCTGATCTTTTTCAGTGAAATCACGAGCCTTATGTCCCATCTTACCGCATCAGTAGCACTTTAAGGAATTCAGAAGACATTCCCCATCATGGATTTTACAACATTTATCACAAAATGGAAACTTAGTTTTCTTACTGTCAGACCTTTTTGAATAATTCATTCATTTCTCCTGCCATCTCGGTCTCTTCTTCTGCTGGTTGTTATAGATCATTTGATCATCGGCAAACTCCATTTCCACCTTCTCAGCACATCAAACAAGCTATTCATAACTTTTGAACTCATGAGAATCCAACACCCTTCTATATTTTGGCTTTATTCCTGAGTAAAAATGATTGATTTTACTATCAATGTCTGGGATAAAATTTGGAGCATACCTTGCCAATCGAGTGAACCTTTCTTTATAGGTAGCCACCGAGTCTTCTCTTGCCTCAATTCTAGGAATATTTTTTCCATCCTAAGTCGAACAGACATAGGAAAATACTTCTCATGAAAAATACCTTTGAATTCATCCTAGTCGAGAGCATCAATCTCATCAGCATCCCCAATATTTTTAACCATTGACCACCACTGATCTGCTTTACCCTCCAAACGGTAAATAGAAAGACTAGCCTTTTGATTGTATGAACACCCCATGACATCAAAAATCTTCTCCAGTGATTTAATCCGCCCTTCAGCTAGCACAGGGTCATATGATACTCTGAATGATTCGGGATGTTGCCTCATGAAATGTTCCACCACTAACATGTTCCTCTGCGGTTGATCTGGATGATCTCGTGCATGGATACCACCACCATTTATCACTTGAGTCAACTGTCCCATTACTGCAACAAACATTTCAGTTCGAATTCCGACCATCTCAGGATGCTGATTCGGAAGGTTATTTCTTTCTGTATGCCTTCCTAGCATTGCTTCCCTGTTTCCTCTGCGGAAAACCATTCTGAACAAACTTGTCTTAGATGAATCAACATGGTAATCTTCAAATGCTTTATCATTTCAATTTGACCGAAAAAATATTTTTGGATAATCATTTAATAAAATTCTAACACCTAAAGTTATCTGAACCAACCTCTGGTACCAACTACAAGGCCCCAGCCTTAATCCATACTTAATCATGATTTATTACAATATTACACATTGAGGATCTTTTCAGGTTTAGAGTTTTAGATAATTAGATCATAAGACATTCATTAAATACCACATTTAAACAACATGGTTACATAAAAGATAGTATTCATTTTTCCCCATAAACGGAAACATATTTAAAATAAAACATGCATTCTTTCTTGACACTTCATTAACACTATCATCATATCATGTACCCTTCCCTTGACCTGTGAAAAACATTTCAAAAAATGGGATGAGCATAAAAAGCTCAGTATGAGTTATAAAAATTTTGGAAAGGAAACATGAGTTCATATATACATAAGAATGAAATCATACATTACCCATAAAACATATGCACCTTAACATACCTCATCAAATCATGAATATATCATAGAAATCATAAGACATAAAGGTAACATGAGGCATTCATAACATTCTTACGTAGGGGGTAACCATCTTGGTTACATTAGGAATACCCATCAAAGTATACTACCTAAATATATTCCGAGAAACCTTAACTTTTCACTCCTATGCATTAACCAATGCATTGGAGAGTTGAATCGGTCTCGCCCGCCCTTAGTTTATCACGGAACAACCCGTCTTCATAATAATTCACAAGAACCAAAACATAATCATACCACATAAAACATGCATAAAGGTAACATAACATTTCCACCTTTCAATCACAAGATATCAATACAACACATTGATAAAAAACATTATGAAAACCATTTTCAATACCAAAATAAAAGAAAAGTAAAACATGGTATTTATTTTTCTTTTTTTAAAAAATGTATGGCTTGTAGAGGAAGCCGAAACTCAAATAATAGTCACGGCGGCGGAGAAGTCGTTGTCGCCCCATACGTACGACAAAAACATTCCCTTTTGTAGTTTAGTAAAATTCATTGTATAAAAAAGATTACTTTTGGATAAATTTAAAAGTCAAAGGGGTTTATACTCCGTATAAAAGAAGGTTCGGTATAAAACAAAATATGCCTCAATGAAAGGAGATTGAGACTAAGTCCCATACCTCGGGTCCGACTTGACTCGATCGTTCTTTAATGTCCGGAATAATAAACTTCTGTTAATTTATACTTTAATAATAACCTTTTTCAAGTTAATTATACCTTTTAAATCACATATTACCATGGTATGAACATTATGTAATTATTTAAGTTGATAATGGTCGTTTTGTTGATCATTGGTACATGAGTCAAAAGTGAACTTCTTTTATTTACATGTTGTTCACGTAGTCAAATATCCATTATCTCAATAATGATATTCATGATTTAGATTCCATATATTTCATATATATCGAGTATATACATGCATTTATAATATTACATAATCATTTAGAGGTAAGAAATGAAATGCACCGCTCATGGAGACGGTAAGTCGTACGTACGCATGAACACTACTTTCATTTCTATTTCGTATTTTATTGAATGAAATAATAATTATATAAAGGTATATTATAATTACAGTATAATATCATATATAATATCATTAATTACATCCTTTATACGTCCCACATATGTTATTAACGAATCAAATCACTTTGAGGGGGCGATAGTCCGCACTTCCTAAAATGAAGATATCGCGTTTACTAAAAATGGAAACCATAATGGTATTCTAGAAATGAAAAAATAAAGAAGATTAAGTAAAACATAAACATATTATATATCATATATAAATATAGTTTGGTCTTAATGGCCACCTTTGAAGGTGTTAAAAAATGTTGAACAATCATCGTTTCGGGAGGCAGAAATTCACCATCAACTGAAACAGTATGTTCATTAACCATTAGATGAAGGTGTGTGTAAGTGTAGCTCGAATAATTATTATAACAAAATCCTATAATATGGAAGATACTTTTTTTGTTACAAAAGAAATGAATAAAAAGAGTTTAGGGGGTTGGAGAAGCAAAATAAAACAAAAGAAAACAAGTGAAGACATTACCTTAAAACGGGTAACCCTTTTTGATTTGAGATCAAAGGCTTCCTTGGGAAGACTTATGCCAAAAGTTAGGCTTCTAAGAGTTATAGAGGGATGTGGAGAGGAAAAATGGTTAGGGGTTGGCCGATCCAAAGGCTTTGGAAGTGTGGGTAAGGTGGCATAGGTGGTGGCCTTTTATAAGAGGAGAGGAGGGGCACTCTTGGAAAGTAAAGAAATGTTACGTAATTTTAAAATGATATTCGGATTAAAAAAGTCCCACATTGAAATAATTAGAGGCTAAGGTGATAAGGGTTCTAAATCCACCCATACAATAGTTTTTAGACATTTGTAGGTCATAGATTTTACATTATCTTTTCATTTTATTTAAATCCTTTATTAATGAGGTAATCGCTGCATCATTATGATGTCATAGATAATTTTATTTATTTAATGTCTAAAAGTTATAAAAAAATATCATGATTTAGGAAATCATTTAGATTTCCAATGACTAATTATAGTCAAAAATCTTACTTGTATATCCCCATTTAAAAATTGTTTAATTAAAATAACTCATGTTGGTGTCATTTTAATTTTAACATTAAATAAAAATATATTAATGTCATTTTCCTACCAAAGTGGATCCATGGTGTCCCCAAGTTGACCCATGGATTCTCTTGGTCGGCCATGACACATAAAATAAGGGTAGGACATGTGTCTAGGTATTTTCATTTTATTATAACATTATTTTTACCTTAAATCACACTAATTGCCTTCAATCGCGATTAAAAACATAATAAGTTACAATTCACCAAAAAATTATTTTAATCCCATTGAACCAAATTTTACTTCTTAATGACATCCATGTATGTTGGATTTTTGAAATTCAAAACACAGAGGTGGTAAAATTTCATTTAAACGAAAAATCAGTTTTTATAAGTACCACTTAGTGGTTTCATTATTCATCAAAAATTGAAGTTTTTCAGAAAAATACCAAAACGTCACCCTAAACTATATTTGATATTACAAATTAAAAAATAATGTCTATTTTAAAAAATTCAAAACATATTAGTTAAATTAATTAATTAAATAATTAATTCCCGCTTTCATGACAAATAGCATGTTTTTATGAAACAGTATATATCAAAAGATTGACACTAGTTTAAGTCCAATTTCAAAGTGAAATTAATTTCAATGTCCACCATTGGATTACATGGTAAAAATATATTCTATTTACAATTTAAAACCAATTAAAAAGATAATCTAACTATATAAATAAATTAGATTAAAAAGTGGTTTTTAATTAAAATACAACACTTTTCACAATTCATTAAAAAATGAACATTATCAGAAAAATACCAGAAATTTATCCAAAGTAAATTTAAATGTCCCAATCATAAATAATAAGTTTATTTTGAAAAATATAGCTTATAAAATTGTCAAAAGATATATTTTAAACAAATGGTTCGCCATCAAAAGGTTGTAAAACAATCTTTTAAATATACAAGAGTATTACATGATTTAGGTTGGATTTATTCTCATTTTAAGCCTCAAAAAAACTATCTAATTCATAAATAGACATAGATAAAAATATTTATTATTCATTACTTACTTGTGATGTTACATCCTTCCCCCATTTAATAAATTGTGTCCCCGAAATTTATTTACTTATCGAATAAGTGGGGGTATTTAGCTCTCATTTCATTTTCAGATTCCAATGTTGCCTCTTCAATCATGTGGTTTTTCCACAAAACCTTTACCTGATTAATCACCTTATTCCATAACAGTTTCTCCCTGTGGTCAAGAATCTGGACCGTTTGTTCCTCATAAGATAGGTTCTCTTCTAGCTGAACTACCTCTGGACTCAAAACATGAGATGGATCTCGCATGTAGTTCCAGAACATGGAAACATGAAAAACATTGTGTACCTAAGATAAACTCGGAGGTAAAGCCACTCGGTAAGCAACTGATCCAACTCTCTCCAGAATTTCATATGGTCCAATGAACCTTGGACTCAGCTTTCCTTTCTTACCAAATCACATCACACTTTTCCATGGTGAGACTTTGAGAAAAACATAATCACCTACCTCAAAAGAGAGATCCTTCCTCCTGTTGTCCGCATAACTCTTCTCCCTACTCTGAGCTGTTCTCATGTGTTTCTGTATCTGCTGAACTTTTTCTGCTATCTCTTCTACCAATTATGGTCCCATCAACTTCCTTTCACCCACTTCATCCCAAAAAGATGGAGTTCGACACCGCTTACCATATAACGCCTCAAATGGTTCCATCTGTATACTGGAATGAAAACTATTATTATATGAAAATTGAACCAAAGAAAGATGTTGGTCCCAACTTCCTTGATAATCCATCGAACAAGCACGTAGAATATCTTCCAAAGCCTGAATTGTTCGTTCTGACTGCCCATCTGATTGATGATGAAAAGCTGTAGTAAAATTTAATTCAGTACCCAACGACTTCTAAAGGCCTTTCCAAAAGATAGAAGTGAACCTGGGATCACGGTCAGATACAATGGAGAGAGGAACTCCATGTAACCTGACTATCTCTTTAAGATAAAAACAGGAAAGTTGATCTAGGGAAAAAGTATCTCGTATAGCAAGGAAATGAGCAGATTTAGTCAAGCGATCAACAGTTACCCAGATTGCATTTTTACCTCGAGATGAATTCAGTAATCTCACAACAAATTCCATGGCTATATTCTCCCATTTCCACTCTGGCACTGTTAAAGGCTGAAGCATCCCTTTCAGTAACTGTCTCTCTACTTTAACCTGCTGACAAGTCAAACACTTCAGAGTAAAATCAGCAATATCTATTTTCATTCCATCCCACCTGTAATACTCTCGAAGATCTCTATATATCTTAGTACTGCCAGGATGAACTGAAAACATAGAACTATAAGCATCACATAACAACTCTCTCTTCAACTGTGAATCACAAGGCACAAAAAATCTCTTCCCAAATGTCAAAACAAAATCATTATCAATGTTAAATTCAGGCAACTTACCCCTTTGAACCAGCTCTACCTTTTTCTGCAACTCACTGTCTTGCTTCTATGCTTGCTTAATTCTGTCTGATAGGGATGATCTCACTGATACCTGAAACAAAACAGAAGAACTTCCTGCACCAAAAATTTCTATGCCAATGTTCATCAAATCCTTAAACAAAGGATCTCATTCCAAACATAGCATGGTTAATGAAGAATTAGTTTTTTCGACTCAAATCATCAGCCATTTTATTTGCTTTTCCCGGATGGTAATGAATTGTACAATAATAATCCTTGATTAATTATAGACATCTCCTCTGTCTCATGTTCAATTCTTTCTAAGTGAATATATATATTAAACTTTTGTGATCAGTATACATTTCACACTTTACTCCATACAAATGATGCCTCCAAATTTTTAGAGCAAAAACAACAGCAGCTAATTCCAAATCATGTGTAGGGTAATTTACCTAATGAGTTTTCAACTGTCGTGAAGCATAAGAAATTACATGATCATTCTACATTAGGACAAAGCCAAGTCCTTTCAATGAAGCATCACTGTATATAACAAACTAACAATTCCTGGAAGGTAGTGCCAAAATTGGAGCATTCACCAATCTTCTTTTAAACTCATGAAAACAATCATCACATTCCTTTTTCCAGATAAACATTACACCCTTCTGAGTTAGCTTAGTCATTGGACTAGATAACCGTGAAAAATTTTCAACAATCCGTCGGTAGTAACCTGCCAAACCAAGAAAACTACTGATCTTGGTTACATTTGTGGGTCTTTCCCATTCATCAACAACTTTTGTTTTAGTAGGATCAACAATTATCCCATCTTTAGAAACAATGTGACCAAGGAAACAAATTTGTTGCAACCAAAACTCACACTTTCTGAATTTCCCATATAGTTTCTTTTATTTTAAGGTTTTCAAAATAACCCTTAAATGTCTTTCATGCTCTTCTTTACTTTTAGAAAACACCAAAATATCATCAATGAAAACCACCACAAACTTATCCATGAACTCATGGAAAATTCTATTCATTAAGTCCATGAATACAGAAGGTGCATTGGTTAGCCCAAAAGGCATTACTACAAATTCATAATGTCTATATCTTGTATGAAACATAGTCTTCCGAATATCTGCTTCCTTAACCTTCAACTGATGGTACACCGATTTCAGGTCAATCTTTGAAAAAAACTGAGCTCCCTGGAGCTGATCAAACAAATCATCGATATGAGGTAAAGGATATTTGTTCTTAACAGTGATGATATTCAAGGCTCTATAATCAACGCAAAGTCTCATAGAACCATCTTTCTTTTTAACAAATAAAATAGGATCACCCCATGGTGACGTTCTAGGTTGAATGAAACCTTTCTCTAATAAATATTGCAATTGATCCTTCAACTCTAAATGTTCAATTTGAGCCATTCAATAAGGGGGTTTTGAAATTGGCTTAGCATCAGGAACTAAGTCAATAGTAAATTCAACTTCCCGAACTGGTATTATTCCAGGAAACTCATCAGGAAAAACATCAGGATACTCATTTACCACTGGCACATCATTAATCTGAACAGTTCCCTTGTTTTCAACAATATGTGCAAGGTAACATTCATTTCCATCTTTTACATGTTTCAATGCCTCTTGATATGTTATCAACAGTAAGGGTTCATTCTTGTACACAAACTAAAGGACTTTCTGAAAAGAAACTTTTTTAGCTCTACAATCAATCATAGCATGGTAAATAGAGAGCCACTCCATACCTAGGATAAAATCAAATTCTACTAGAGGTAAAACAATAAGGTTCGCATGTAGGTTCTTTCCACATATAAGGATAGGAAGATTCTTATAAATTATTTTTGCCTCAACATTTATCCGAGGTGTTTTTACCACAAGTTCAAGAGTCATTTCTTGAAATGGTATTCCCATTTTACGAGAAAATTTTCAGAGATGAAAGAGTGTGTAGACCCCGAATCAAAAAACACACTGGCATAATCTGAAAAAACATACAAAGTACCTGATACAACTTCATTTGATGGCCCGACATCTGGTGAAGTAGTTGCAAAGGATTTCACCACCCCTTTCTGCTTGTAGTCTAATTGCTTCCCATCACTCAAGATCTTTGTCATACACTCTTTTGTATAGTGACCCATCTCATTTCACTTAAAACATTTCACTAATTGTAAATCAAATTTGGTCTTACCAACACCATGATCTTTTTCTGTGCAATCACAAGCCTTATGTCCCATCTTACCGCATCGGTAGCACATTCCAGAATTCAGAAGACATTCCCCAGCATGCCTTTTACCACATTTATCACAAACTGGAAACTTATTTTTCTTACCATCAGACCTTTTTGAATAATTCATTCATTTCTCCTGTCATCTCGGTCTCTTCTTCTACTGGTTGTTATAGAACATTTTATCATCAGCAAACTCAATTTCCACCTTCTCAGCACATCGAACACGCTTTTCATAATTTTTGAACTCACAAGAAGCCAATGCACTTCGATATTTTGGCTCTAATCCTGAGTAAAAACAATTGTTTTTACTATCAAGGTCTCGGATAAAATTTGGAGCATACCTTGCCAATCGAGTGAACCTTTCTTCATAGGCAGCCACCGAGTCTTCCTCTTGCCTCAATTCCAGGAATTGTTTTTCTATCCTATGTCGAACAGCCTTAGGAAAATACTTCTCAAGAAACATACCTTAGAATTCATCCCAGTTGAGAGAATCAATCTCATCAGCATCCAAGATATTTTTAACCATCAACCACCACTGATCTGCTTCACCCTCCAAACGGTAAATAGCAAGACTAACCTTTTGATTGTCTAAACACCACATGACATCAAAAATCTTCTCCAATGCTTTAACACACCCTTTAGCTAGTACATGGTTAGATGATCCTCTGAATGATGGGGGATATTTCCTCATGAAATGTTCCACCACTGACATGTTCCTCTACGGTTGATCTGGCTGATCTCGTGCATGGATACCACCACCATTAATCGCTTGAGTCAACTGTGCCATTACTGCAACAAACTGTTAAGTTCTAATTCCTACCATCTCAGGATGCTGATTCAGAAGGTTATTTCCATATGTAAGCCTTCCTAGCACTGCTTCCCTGTTTCCTCTACAGAAAACCATTCTGAAAAAACACGTCTTAGATGAAGAAACATGGTAATCTTCAAATACTTTATCATTTCAATTTCACGAAAAAATATAATTATTGATAATCATTTAATAAAATTGTAACTCCTAAAGTTATATAAACCTACCTCTGATACCAAATATAAGGCCCCAGCCTTAAACCATACTTAATATTGAGTTATTACAAGATTACCCATTGGGGATCTTTTCAGGATTAGATTTTTAGATAATTAGATCATAAAACATGCATTACATACCACATTTAAACAACATGGTCACATAAAAGATAGTATTCAATTTTCCCCATCAACGGAAACATATTTAAAATAAAACATGGATTCTTTCTTGAAACATCCTTGACACGATCATCATATCATGTACCCTTCCCTTGACCTGTGGAAAACATTTCAAAAACACTGGATGAGTATAAAAAGCTCAGTATGGGTTATAAAAAATTTGGAAAGGAAACATGAGTTCATATATACATAAGAATGAAATCATACTTTACCCATAAAACATAAGCACCTTATCATACCTCAACAAATCATTAATAAATCATAGACATCATAAGACATAAAGATAACTTGAGTCATTCATAACATTCTTACATAGGGAGTAACCCTCTTGGTTACGTTTGGAATAACCATCAAAGTATATTCCCTAAATCTCTTCAGAGAAACCTTTATATTTCACTCCTATGCATTACCCAAAGCATTGGAGAGCTAAATTGGGCTCACCCGCCCTTAGTTTATCATGGAACCACCCATCTTCATAATAATGCCCGAGAACCACAACATAATCATATCACCTAAAAATGAATAAAGGAAACATAACATTTCCACCTTTCAATCACAAGATATCAATACAATACATTGATATAAAAACATTATGAAAATCATTTTCAATACCAAAATAAAAGAAATGTAAAACAGGGTATTTATTTTTCTTTTTAAAAAAATGTATGGCTTGTATAGAAAGCCGAAACTCAAATAGTAGTCATGGCGGCGGAGAAGTCGTTGTCACCGCATATGTATGACAAAAACATTCCCTTTTGTATTTTAGTAAAACGTTTTGTATAAAAAAGATTCCTTTTGGATAAACATAAAATTCAAAGGGTTTTATACACCATATATAATAAGGTTGTGTATAAAACAAAATATGCCTCAATTAAAGGAGATTGGGACGAAGTCTCATACCTCGGGTCCGACATGATTCAATCGTTCTTTGATGTCCTGAATAATAAACTGGAGTTAATTTAAACTTTCATAAGAACCTTTTTCAAGTTCATTATTCCATTTATATCACCTATTACCATGTTATGAACATTATATATTTATTTATGTTGATAATGGTCGTTTTGTTGATCATTGGTACTTGAGTCAAAAGTGAACTTCTTATATTTACAAGTTGTTCACGTAGTCAAATATCCATTATCTCAATAAGGATATTCATGATGTAGATTCCATATATTTCATATATATCCAGTATATACATTCATTTATATTATTACATAATCATTTAGAGGTAAGAAATGAAATGCACCATTCATGGAGACGGTAAGCCGTACGTACGCATGAATGCTACGTTCATTTCTATTTCATATTTTATGGAATGGAATCATAATGATATAATGGTATATTATAATTCCTGTATAATATCATATATAATATCATTAATTACATCCTTTATACGTCCCACATATGAAATTAACGAATCAAATCACGTTGAGGGGGTGGTAGTCTGCACTTCCTAAAATGAAGATATCATGTTTACCCATAACGAAAACCATAAAGGTATATGACAGAGAAAATATTTTCAATTAATTTAAATTGAATATAATTGTTTTAAACCCACAAAATTGTTCCTTTAAGATGAATTGTTTCATTTTTATGATAATAATGTTATTTTGAGTTGAATAGTAAAAATTGGCCAATTTGGATTTTTAACAGTTTTAAATTATTTCCGTAGTTTGGCCATAACATTATCTAAACTGATCCAAATTGCAAAATTCTTTCTTTTCCTGATTCTATGCTTCCAGGGATTCATTTAATATTTTTGGACCAGAAGCTGAATCGGCCATATGGAAGCTCAAAAGAAGCTCACAATTTGGCTCAAGAAAACTGTTTTCAGTTCTTCCTAGTTTTGGTGTGAGATCCATAACTCATCCACTGTGGGCCCAAAGCTTGTGAAATTCGGTGGCTGGAAGCGCAAGGAGTTTTGAGCACCTTTTATGAAGAATAAACCGAGTGAATTGGCAGTTTATGGAGTCATTAAATCACCCTAATCCGGAGGATTTCGTTTTGGAGAGTCTGACTGAACAGAATAAATGCTCATAGTAAAACGGCCATAAGTCTTGGAATACATGTCCAAATCTGCTGCGAGTTTGAGGGGACACGGCAAAGGAAATTATGAACAACATTCAAGAAGGTATCAACGCGTGAAGATGTCATTTAATGGGGATACAACGCGTCAACATTTGGGGGAATCATTCTGGCTATAAAAGGAGGAGAGCTCTACCCTCTCAAATCATCTCATCCTCCACCCCATTCCTTCTAGGACACCAAAAAGGAGAACTTTTCAGCTTTATCTTTTATTTATTTTCTTTTTCATAGTTTTGTAATGCCTTCTTCTTCCCCATTCAACTCAATTACCCTTACCATGGTGGGGTAAACTTTTGGAGTGATTGGAGAAGGGTTGGTTTTCTACATTGTAATTCTTGAGTTCTTGGACGCAATTGAATAAATTTCTTTTTCTTCAAAGTTGTTTTCAATTTCTTATAGCGGATTTTATTATCATGTTCGATCGTTCTTGAATATTAATTCCATTATTTATTTTTACTTTGGTAAAATAATCAATATCTCCCTCCATTAATTTCTGGTTTATATACAATGGAATAAACCAGGAATTATTAGTGAAGTACTGGACGATCGTCAGTACGTGTAAAAGGTATAGTGAATGTTCTTGATTGTTTGGGATAAAAAAACCGATCGGGTATTGCCCATTTAAATTACGGATATTCAATACAACTATTTTACACATGGAAGGAGAGTTGACCAAACCATGATCTTGGTAAGGTTTTCTCTCACAATAATAATTTCACCAAGGAAGTGAGGGGAAATGATTGTAGAAAGTCACTTTAATCAACTAAGAAGAAGAGGTTTGAATTATATTGAACAAGGATAGCATTATAATTAGTAAACCGACCCCGACCTAATCACCAATTTAATTTCATAATTTTCAATCATTTGAATTTCAAATTTCCTTTCACAACATTGTTACCCCCGTTTTAAAGTGACAACCCGTTTTGTGTGCACTCATCTTCGGGAGACATCCTAGGTCAACCACATTACAACATTTTAACTTAGGAAATAATTGTTTTGCCACGCCCTACGACAGGAATGTGTCAAACCTGGCACAGTTGTTGGGGAGGTAGTGCCACAATCTAATTGTAAATATTTGACCTTTTCAATTTAAAAAAAAATAAAAAAAAATCGTTTGCCATGTTTTTTTCTTAATGATTATTTCTTTAATTCATGGAAAAATTTCCCACCAGTGAGAGAACCAATTATTGAATCACCATGGTCTATAGAATATAATGTTTCTTTATTAGCTAAACAAATTCAGGGAGCTTGAATCCAAATCATAACAGAGGATGAATTCAAGGATCTCATTGAAAACCTTAAAGAGAACCTCGACTACCTAGTGTTGGAGGGTTTGGTAAGAGAATTAATTGAACTTCAGGAGTATTTTCCAGAATTTTATCAAGAAATGATCAATGTAAAACACCAAGAAGAAAAAGTTTACAAGGATATTGATGCCCAATTTGAACGAATTAGTCAAACAGTTCAAAACCTAGAGACATCAATATAGTGGATAGTGGAACAAGTACATGCATCCCAAGATCAACAAATAGAGCCATAACAAGAACCAGAACATGGAAAATTGATGGCAGAAGTATCCCAACAAATCCTTCAATTTTTAGAACCCGTGGAGGCCTTGATGAAATTAAAATAAGATCCATTGAGCCCATATCGATAAATGTTGGAGGAGATTGATGAAGAAGATTTAGCAATTGAAATGGGAGATCAAAAAGATCTGGATAACATCTGGAATGAGTGTGAGGAACTTCTTGAGCCAACTATTCCTCATAATGATTCAACAAAATTGTAGGAAGAAACCTACCAAGAAGTTGAATTTGAAGAGAAGATAGAGGAGTATGGCTACCTACCTCTGTCTAGGGAAATTCAACTCCAAGAAGCACCTCCCATTGAAGATGCAATGGAAGACAAACATGATCAGGGAGTCAATATTTTCATAAACTCATTATCTTTTGATTTTGTTGGTACTAAATTGAGTATTACCTCCCCTTATTTTAATTTTTCAGATTCATCCAACACATGTATTTCCTTGGAGTAAGATGATGAAAAAGGATATTCATCCATGGAGGAACATCTAGAGCTCCCCAAACCTGTTGAACATTTAATGGAGGGAGTACAAGAGAAGATCAAAGTGTATTTTCTGGAGGAAAATGAGACACATGCTACTTACTTTGAAAGGGAAGAATTTGATATTGATTCTTCATGCTTTAATTTTTTTCAAATAGAATTAAACATTAACATTCCCTTTGATTTTTTCCAGATGTATCATACCTTCATAAACCACTATATAATAAAGAAGATGTTGTTCATGGAGAACCCAAGAAATAGGAGGAATCATTCGTTGTCCTAACCCCACCATGAATGTTGTATCTCATTACAAAGAGGGTGGACATGGTGAATTTTATCGTTGGAGTCGTCAAGAAAAAGGAAGAAGTTCATCCTGGAATGAAATGTTTTTGTTGGTTCATGAGCAAGAAACCTCACCCACCATCAGATTGGGGATAACTTATTAGAACTTCCCCTCTGGAGGCAGTCAAAACCCAAGGCCCACTTGGGGGATTATACCAAGATTTATCCTTCTTTTCTTATTCAAATTCTATTTTTATTTCTTTTAATAAATTTCTTATTTATTGTTTTTACTTTTTTTATGTTTTCAGAGTGCAACACTTAGGAGGTTAACTCAATGATGAATTGCCAATAAGCTAGGTTGTACCTCTCCTTCGCACTTGCTTGATATTGTGATTCATTTGAAAATTGGATTATATGTTAAATCAACTTGAATGCATTGAGGAAACTGCATCATTTAAGTGTGGGGGAGGGAACCTTTTTAGTATAGGATTTTCATTCGAGGTTTGTTTAAAAAAAAAATTGTGTGTTTTCAAATTTTTGTCTATTTATTTTTCAATTTTTTGTGTGTTTTTGAAACTTTTGAGCTGAAATGATTATCAATACCATTTTTGAAACCCATGTCAATGAATAAACCAATCTATTCCATGAAACTAAGCTTAAATGAATGCTGAAATGACTTTGTTTTGAGTTCAAATGTTTTGTAATTTCATGAAAAGTACACTAATTTTTTAATCCCATGCCATATTTCACTGTCTATATATTTGAAATCACTTTCCTGTGAGGCTTTTAAACCATTTTTGTCATATTCTATTCATTCACCTCATTTCTTGAGAGAACCATACCATGCTTTCTTTAACTAGAATTTGATTTATTCCATTCAAAACTTGAGGGTTTGTGGTACGTGTGTTTTAAATGATTAAGGAATTTATTTGGTTTGAAGCCCCCTTTTCAAAATAATCCTTTTCATTATGGCCCACCTTTACATTTATAGTTAATTATAGCCCCTAGTAGCCATGAATTTCTTGTTAGGTTAGCCACATTACAAGCCAATTTTCCCTATCATACCTGCTCTTGAAGTAAAATTGCATGATCTAGTTGAACTTAAGTGTGGGGGAAGATGTCATGTGGTGTACTACCTCATTTTGTAATACATTGGGTGGAAACTAAATGGTGGAAGAGATGTGTGTGATGATGAAAAATTATTCTGTTGAAAGTTGGGCCTTTTCTGGAGCTTTTATGACAAGAGAAGTTGTGCCTTTCTGAAGCTTCCAATGTAAAAAGAAAGTTGTGCCTATTTGGAGCTTTAAAAAAATCATGTTTGAAAAGATTTAAATGTTTTCTTCTGAGATTATTGAATGTTTATGGGGCCTATTTTCTATAAAGGTGATGTGAAGGAGACCATACTTGAGTAAAAATTAGAATCTTGCAATTTTGATTCAAAAAGAGCCAAGCCCTCCTTTTTCGGCCTCATAAAGTTTAACATCTAAATCCTACCAACCCAAAGCCACAGAACAACCCTGAAAAGTACTCATTAGAAATAACATGTCCTTGACTCAAATCGGGTGGAGAAGTAGGAATTTATCAAGCCTATGGTGACTCTTGTGTGAGTTTGGATGAGAAAACCCTTGTTCAACATTTACGTTGGTGAGATGAGAGAAAATTCATGTGAGGTAGGTGTTTTGTGTCCATGGGATAAGAAATGAAGTGGAAATATATTAAAATCATAAATGAGGAACTTGAAATAACTATTTTTGATGAGGCATGATATCTTTTTGTTTCTTGAAATTGATTTGATAGATCTCATTGAAATGTGTTTTGGATTTTATTTGATTTGATTTTTACTTGTCCAGGAGTCCAAGTGCTAAGTGTGGGGGAATTGACAGAGAAAATATTTTCCATTAATTTATATTGAATATCATTTTTTTAAACCCAGAAAATTGTTCCTCTAAGATGAATTGTTTCATTTTTATGATAATGGTTTTATGTTGAGCTAAACAGTAAAAATTGGCCATTTTGGATTTTTACCAGTTTTAAATTATTTCTGTAGTTTGGCCATAACATTATCTAAACTGATCCAAATTGGAAAATTCTTTTTTTCCAGATTTTATTCTTCAAGGGATTCATTTAATATTTTTGGACCAAAAGCTGAATCAACCATATGGAAGTCAAAAGAAGCTCACAAGATGGCTCAAGAAAAATGTATTCAGTTCTGCCTAGATTTGGTGTGGGATCCATAACTCATCCACTGTGGGTCCAAAGCATGTGAAATTCGGTGGGTGGAAGCGAAAGGAGTTTTGAGAATCTTTTATGAAGGAATAACCAAGTGAATTGGCCGTTTATGGGGTCATTAAATAATCCTAATCCGGAAGATTTCGTTTTGAAGAGTCTGATTGGACAGAATAAATGCTCATAGTAAAACGACCATAACTCTCGGAATACATGTCCAAATCTACTGCGATTTTGAATGGACACGTACATGGGAATTATGAACAACATTCTAGAAGGGCTCAACACGTGAAGATGTCATTTAATGGGGTTACATTGCGTCAAAATTCAGGGGAAACATTCTGGCTATAAAAGGAGAGGAGATCTACCCTCTCAAATCATCACATTCTCCACCCCATTCCTTCTAGGACACCAAGAAGGAGAACTTTTCAGCTTTATTTTTTATTTATTTCCTTTTTCATAGTTTTTTAATGCCTTCTTCTTCCCCATTCATCTCGATTACCCTTACCATGGTGGGGTAAACTTTTGGAGTGATTGGAGAAGGATTGGTTTTCTACATTGTAATCCTTGAGTTCTTGGACGCAATTGAATAAATTTATTTTTCATCAAAGTTGTTTTCAATTTCATATAGAGGATTTTAATATCAAGTTCGATCGATCTTGAATATTAATTCGGTTATTTATTTTCCTTGGTAAAATAATCAATATCTCCCTCCACTAATTTATGGTTTATATACGATGGAATAAACCGGGAATTAGTGGTGAAGTACTCGACGATCGTCAGTACGTGTAAAAGGTTTAGTGAATGTTCTTGATTGTTTGGGATAAAAAACCCGATTGGGTATTGCCCATTTAAATTATGGATAATCAATACAACTATTTTACACATTGAATCAGAGTTGACCAAACCAAGATCTTGGTAAAGTTTTCTCTCACAATAATAATTTCACCAAGGAAGTGAGCGAAAACGATTGTGGAAAGTCACATTAATCAACTAAGAAGAAGTGGTTTGAATTAAACTGAACAAGAATATCATTATAATTAGGAAAACTACCCCAACCTAATCACCATGTTAATTTCATAGTTTTTAGATCATTTGAATTTCAAATTTCCTTTAACAACATTTTTACACCCGTTATAAAGTGACAATCCGTTTTTTGTCCACTCATCTTCGGGAGACATCCTAGGTCAACCACATTAGTACATTTTAACTTAGGAAATAATTGTTTTTCCACACCCTACGATAGGCGTGCGTTAAACTTGGCGCTGTTGCCAGGGAGGTACTGCCACAAACTAATAGTAAATATTTGTCTTTTTCAATTTAAAAAAAATAAACAATTCTTTTTCCCATGTTGTTTTCTAATGATTATTTCTTTAATTCATGGAATAATTATCCACCAGTGCGAGAACCAATTATTGAATCTCCTTGGTCTATATATTATAATGTTTCTTTATTAGCTTAAAAAATTCGGGGAGCTTGAATCCAAATCATAACAGAGGATGAATTCAAGGATCTCATTGAAAACCTTAAAGAGAACCTCGAATACCCAGTGTTGGAGGGTTTGGCAAGAAAATTAATTGAACTTCAGGAGTATTTTCCAGAATTTTATCAAGAAATGATCAAAGTACAACACCAAGAAGAAGAAGCTTACAAGGATATTGATGCCCAATTTGAAAGAATTAGTCAAACAGTTCAAAACCTAGATACCTCAATACAGTGGATAGTGGAACAATTACATGCATCCCAAGATCAACAAATAGAGCCATAACAAGAACTAGAACATGGAAAATTGATAGAATAAGTAGCCCCTCAAATCCTTCAAGTGGAAGAACCCATGGAGGCCTTGATGAAATTAAAAGAAGATCCATTGATCCCATATCGATCAATGTTGGAGGAGATTGAGGAAGAAGATTTAGCAATTGAAATGGGAGATCAAAAATATCTGGATAACTTCTGGAATGAGTGTGAGGAACTTCTTGAGCCAACAATTCCTCATAATGATTCAACAAAATTGAAGGAAGAAACGTGCCAAGCAGTGGAATTTGAAGAGAAGATATAGGAGTCTGACTACCTACCTCTGTCTAGGGAAATTCAACTCCAAGAAGCACCTCCCATTGAAGAATAAATTGAATCCAAAAAAGATCAGGGAGTCAATCTTTTCATAAACTCATTTTCTTTTGATTTTGATGAAACTAAATTGAGTATTACCTCCCCTTATTTTAATTTTTCAGATTCAGCCAACACATGTATTTCCTTGGAGGAAGATGATCAAGAAGTATATTCATCCATGGATGAACATCTAGAGCTCCCCAAACCTGTTGAACATTTAATGGAGGGAGTACAAGAGAAGATAAAAGTGTATTTTATAGAGGAAAATGAGACATAAGCTACTTACTTGTAAAGGGAAGAATTTGATATTGATTCTTCATGCTTTAATTTCTTTCAAATAGAATTAAACTCTAACATTCCCTTTGATTTTTCCCCATATGGATCATACCTCCATCAACCACTAGAGAATAAAGAATATGTTGTTCATGGAGAACCCAAGAAAGAGGAGGAATCATTCATTGTCCTAACCCCACCATGCATGTTGTATATCATTACAAAGAGGGTGGACATGGTGAATTTTATCGATGGAGTGCTCAAGAAAAAGGAAGAAGTTCATCCTGGAAAGAAAAGTTTTTGTTGGTTCATGAGCATGAACCCTCACCCACCATCAGATTGGGGATAACGTATTAGAACTGCCCCTCTGGAGGCAGTCAATACCCAGGGCCCACATGGTGGATTAATCCAAGATGTATCCTTCTTTTCTTATTCAAATTATATTTTTATTTCTTATAATAAATTTATTATTTTATGTTATTACTTTTTTTAGGTTTTCAGAGTGCAACACTTAGGAGGTTAACTCAATGTTGCATTGCCAATAAGCCAAGTTGTACCTCTCCTTCGCACTTGCTTGATATTGTGATTCATATGAAAATTGGCTTATATGTTAAATCAACTTGAATGCATTGAGGACACCGCATCATTTAAGTGTGGGGGAACGAACCTTTGTAGTATAAGATTTTCATTCGATGTTTGTTTTAACAAAAAATAAATTGTGTGTTTTCAAATTTTAGTGTGTTTATTTTTCAATTTTTGGTGGGTTTCTAAAACTTCTGATCTGAAATGATTATTAATACCATTTTTGAAACCCATGTCAATGAATAAACCAATCTATTCCATGAAACTATGCTTAAATGAATGCTGAAATGACATTGTTTCGAGTTCAAATATTTTAGAATTTCTTGAAAAGTACCCTAATTTTTTAATCCCATGCCATATTTCACTCTCTATATCTTTGAAATCACATTCTTGTGAGGCTTCTAAACCATTTTTGTCAAATTATTTTCATTCACCTCATTTCTTGAGAGAACCATACCATGCTTGCTTTAACCAGAATTTGATTTATTCCATTCAAAACATGAGGGTTTAGTGTACGTGTGTTTTAAATGATTGAGGCATTTATTTGGTATGAAGCCCCATTTTCAAAATAATCCTTTTCATTATGGCCCACCTTTACATTTATCTTTCATTATAGCCCCTAGTATCCATGAATTGGATGTTAGGTTAGCCACATTATAAGCCAATTTTCCCTATCATACCTGCTCTTGAAGTAAAATTTCATGATCTAGTTGAATTTAAGTGTTGTGGAATATGTCTTGTGGTGTACTACCTCATTTGGTTATACTTTGGGTGGAAAATAAATGGTTTAAGAGATGTGTGTGATTCTGAAAAATTATTCTATTGAAAGTTGTGCCTTTTCTGGAGCTTTTATGACAAGCGAAGTTGTGCCATTCTGGAGCTTCCAATGTAAAAAGAAAGTTGTGCCTATCTGGAGCATTAAAAAAAATCATGTTTGAAAAGATTGAAATGATTGCTTCTGAGCTGAAGGAATGTTGATGGAGCCTATTTTCTACAAAGGGGAAGTGAAAGAGACCATACTTGAGTAAAAATTAGAATCTTGCATTTTTGCTTCAAAAAGAGCCAAGACCTCGTTTTTTGGCCCCAAAAAGATTAACATCTAAATCCTACCAAACCAAAGCCACAGAACAACCCTGAAAAGTCTTCATGAGAAACACATGTCCTTGACTCACATTGGGTGGAGAAGTAGGAATTTGTCAAGCCTATGGTGACTCTTCTGTGAGTTTGGATGAGAAACCCCTTGTTCAACATTTACATTTGTGAGATGAGAGAAAATTAATGTGAGGTAGGTGTTTTGTGTGCATGGGATAAGAAATGAAGTTGAAATATATTAAAATCTTAAATGGAGAACTTGAAATAACTTTTTTTGATGAGTCATGATATCTTTTTGTTTCTTGAAATTGATTTGATAGATCTCATTGATATGTGTTTTGGATTTCATTTGATTTGATTTTTACTTGTCCAGGAGTCCAAGTGCTAAGTGTGGGGGAATTGACAGAGAAAATATTATCAATTAATTTATATTGAATATCATTGTTTTAAACCCACAAAATTGTTCCTATAAGATTAATTGTTTCATTTTTATGATAATGGTGTTATTTTGAGCTGAATTATAAAAATTGGTCATTTTGGATTTTTAACAGTTTTAAATTATTTCTGGAGTTTGGCCACAACATTATCTAAGCTGATCCAAATTGAAAAATTCATTCTTTTCCAGATTCTATTCTTCTAGGGATTCATTTAATATTTTTGGACCAAAAGCTGAATCGGCCATATGGAAGCTCAAAAGAAGCTCACAAGTTGGCTCAAGAAATCTGTTTTCAGTTCTGCATAGTTTTGGTGTGGGATCCATAACTCATCCACGGTGGGCCCAAAGATTGTGAAATTAGGTGGGTGGAAGTGAAAGGAGTTTTTAGCAAGGTTTATGAAGGACGCACCGAGTGAATTGGCCGTTTATGGGGTCATTAAATCACCCTAATCCGGAGGATTTCGTTTTGGAGAGTCTGACTGGACAGAATAAATTTTCATTGTAAAACTGCTATAACTTTCGGAATACATGTCCAAATATGCTGAGATTTTGAGGGGACACGTCCATGGGAATTATGAACAACATTCAAGAAGGGTTCAACGCGTGAAAAGGTCATTTAATGGGCCTACAAAGCGTCGTAATTCAGGGGAAACATTCTGGCTATAAAAGGAGGAGAGGTCTACCCTCTCAAATCATCTCATTC
This sequence comes from Viscum album, assembly GCA_963277665.1. Lineage (NCBI taxonomy): Eukaryota > Viridiplantae > Streptophyta > Magnoliopsida > Santalales > Viscaceae > Viscum > Viscum album. The sequence goes on from OY728151.1 coordinate 2,093,192,295, forward strand.
TCCACCACATTCCTTCTGGGACACCAAGAAGGAGAAATTTTCAGCTTTCTGTTTTATTTATTTTCTTTTCCATAGTTTTGTAATGCCTTCTTCTTCCCCATTCAACTCGATTACCCTTACCATTGTGGGGTAAACTTTTGGAGTGATTGGAGAAGTGTTGGTTTTCAACATTGAAATCCTTGAGTTATTGGATTCAATTGAATAAATTTCTTTCCTTTTCAAAGTTGTTTTCAATTTCTTATAGCGGATTTTATTATCAAGTTCGATCGTTCTTGAATATTAATTCCGTTATTTATTTTTTCCTTGGTAAAATAATCAATATATCCCTCCACTAATTTCTGTTTTATATACGATGGAATAAACCCGGAATTAGTGGTGAAGTACTCGATGATCGTCAGTACGTGTAAAAGGTGTAGTGAATGTTCTTGATTGTTTGGGATTAACAAAACCCGATTGGGTATTGCCCATTTAAAATAAGGATATTCAATAAAACTATTTTACACATGGAAGGAGAGTTGACCAAACCAAGATCTTGGTAAGGTTTTCTCTCACAATAATAATATACCAAGGAAGTGAGAGAAAACGATTGTGGAAACTCACTTTAATCAACTAAGAAGAAGAGGTTTGAATTAAATTGAACAAGGATAGCATTATAATTAGGAAACCGACCCCGAACTAATCACCCTTTTAAATATAATAGTTTTTCAATCACTTTAATTTCAAATTTCATTTCAAAAGAAAAAAATTTTAACTCTCGTTTTAATGTGAAAACTCGTTTTGTGTGCACTCTTCTTTAGGAGACATCCTAGGTCAACCACTCAACTACATTTTAACTTAGGAAATAATTTTTTTTCCACGCCCTACGACAGGAGTGCGTCAGTATGACATAAATGAAAAAATACATAAGTTTAAGTTAAACATAAACATATTATATATCATATATAAATACAGTGTCATCTCAATGGCCACCTATTAAGGTGTTAAAATAATGTTTAACAATCATCATTTCGGGAGGCAGAAATTCGCCATCCATGGAAACAATATGTTCTTTAACCATTAGATGTTGGTGTGTGTAAGTGTAGCTCGAATCCTTCTTATAAAAACATCCTAGTATATGGAAGATACTGGTGTTGGTACAAAATAAATGAATAAAAAGTGTTTATGGGGTTGGAGAATCAAAATAAAACAAATAAACACAAGTGAAGACAATACCTTAAAACTGGTAACCCTTTTTTATTTGAGCTCAAAGGCTTCCTTGGGAAAACATCTGCCCAAATTGAGGCTTCCAAGAGTTAGAGAAGGACATGGAGAGACAAAATGGGAAGGGTTTGGCCGAGCCAAAGGCTTTAGAAGAGTGGGTATGGTGGTAGAGTTGGGGGCCTTTTATAAGAGAAGAGGAGGGGTACTCTTGGAAAGTAAAGAAATTATACTTTATTTTAAAATGAGTTTCAGATTTAAAAGGTCCGAAATTTATATAATTCTAGGATAAGGTGATAAGTGTTCTAAATCCACCCATCCAATAGGTTTTGGACATGTGTAGGTCCTAGATTTTATATTATGTTTTCATTTTATTTATATCCTTTATTAATGAGGTAATCCTTGCATCATTATGATGTCATAGATAATTTTATTTATTTAATGTATAAAAAAAAATATATCATGATGTAGTAAAAAATTTTAGCTTTCCAATGACTATTTATAGTAAAAAATATGACATGTAAAACCCCATTTAAAAATTGTTTTAGTATAACAACTCATGTTTGTGTCATTTTAATTTTAAAATTAAATAAAAAGGTACTAATGTCATTTTCCTACCAAAGTGGCTCCATGAGGTCCCCAAGTTGACCCAAGTCTTGTCTTGGTCGGCCATGACACATCCAATAAGGGTAGGACATTTGTCTAGGTATTTTCATTTTATTATAACATTATTTTTACCTTAAATTACACTAATTACATCTAATCGTGATTAAAAACTTAATAAGTTACTATTCACAAAAAAAATAATTTTAATCCCATTGAACGACATTTTACTTCTTAATGACAACAATGTATGTTGGATTTTTGAAAGTCAAAACATAGAGGTGGTAAAATTTCATTTAAATAGAAAATCAGTTTTTATAAGTACCACTTAGTGGTTTCACTATTCAACAAAAATTGAAGTTTTTCAGAAAAATACCAAAACTTTACACTAAGCTATATTTGATATTACGAATTCAAAAATAATGAGTAATTTAAAATATTCAAAAATTATTAGTTACATTAATTAATTTAATAATTAATTCCCGCTGTCATGACAAATAGCGTGTTTTTATGAAACAATATATATCAAAATATTGATAGTAGTTTAAGTCCAATTTCAAAGTGAAATTAACTCTAATGTCCACCATTGGATTAAATGGTAAAAATATATTCTATTTACACTTTAAAACCATTTAAAAAGATATTCTAACTATATAAATAAATTAGATTAAAAAGTGGTGTTGAATTAAAATACAACACTTTTCACTATTCATTAAAAAAGCGAACATTATCAGAAAAATACCAGAAATTTATCCCAAGTAAACTTCAACATCCCAATCATAAAGAATAAGTTTATTTTGACAAATATAGCATAGAAAATCGTCAAAAGATAGATTTAAAAAATGGTTCGCCATCAAAAGGCGGTAAATCAATCTTTTAAAAATACTAGAGTATTCCATGCTTTAGGTTGGATTTATTCTCATTTTAAGCCTCAAAAAACTCTCTATTTAATAAATAGACATAGATAAAAATATTTATTATTGATTACTTACTTGGGATGTTACAACGATACATGATCTTCAATGGATTCTCCTCATTTTAAAGATCATCCTCCAACTGTACCACCTCTGAATATAGTACATGTGAAGGGTCTAGTATAAACATCCTTAAAGGGATACATGAAACACATCATGTGCTTTTGCTATGGTAGTAAGAAGTGCTAGTCGATAGGCCCTAGCTCTCAATCGATCAAGGATCTAGAAGGGGCCGATGTACCTGGGACTTAACTTCACATTTCTCCCAAATAACATGATGATCATCAATAGAGTTATGCGTATATATAACATGTCTCCAACTTTGGACTCAAGGCCCGGTCAGCGGTTATCTGCATAACTATTATTTCAACCTTTGGCTGCCTTGATATACTGCTGAATGGATTTCACCTTCCCCGCCACTTCATCGACCATTTCAGGTCCTAGAAGCTTATTCTCACCTACTTCATCACAACATGTTGGTGTTCTGCACCTTTTCCCATAAAGGGCTTCATATGGTACCATTAAAATTCTAGAGTGGAAACTATTGTTGTGGAGAATTCAACCAGTGGGAGATGTTGGTCCCATAATCCTTTGAATTCCATATTCAACTCTTTCAACATGTCTTCCACTGTATGAATAGTTTGCTCAGATATTCCATAAGTTTGAGGATGATAGGTCGTACTGAAGTTTAGTTCAGTGCATAGTGCATGTTGTGGACTCTTCATGAACATCAAATTGAATATCCAAACATGATCACATACAAAAAACAGTGGTAGTACATGTATCCTTACCACTTCTTTTATGATGATGTGTGAAACTTCATCCACGTATATGTCCTCACGAATCGCGATAAGGTGAGATGTCTTTGTAAGAAAACCCACAATGACCCATATAGAATTGTTTCCTATAAATGTCGTTGGATGTCCAGTGAAAAAATCCATGGTTATTTTCTCACAATTCCATATAGGTATGGGTGGTGGTTGCATCATCCCCGTAGATGTTTTCCTCTTTTCCTTCACTTGTTGACATACTAGAAACATTGATGTATATTTAGAAAACTCCCTTTTCATATTGTCCCACAAAATGTTATCTCGGAGATCTCGATACATCTTTGTGATCCTGGGGTTGATAGAGATAGTTGAGATATGTATGTCATCCAGAAGAACCTTCTTTATCTATGAATCAGATGGTACACATAATGGTTACCCAAACCAAAAAACACTCTCCTCATCAATTCTGAAATTAAAGGATTTCCCATTTCTGATAGCTTCCACCCTATTAAGAATTTTTACATCTTTTCTTTTAGAATCCATTATTTTCTCCAAGAGGGATGGTTGAGAAATCACTTGGGAAAGGATTTATGTTGTTACTCTCATAATGATTCCCATGTCCATTCTTTGTAAATATATGATGATCAAATTCTATTCAATTCTCAACATTGATAATGTTGTAGGATCCTTTACATGTAGAGAATCTGCCACCTTATTTTATTTACTGGAATGTCAGTGGTTGAGCAATCATAATCCTTGATGATCTCTATAAATATCCACTGGAGTATATTAATCTATTTCTATGGGAAAATATTTTTGAGATTCATGTGGTCAGTATATATCTCACAGTTCTCCTCATAGAGATAATTCTGCTAGATTTCCAACACAAAGATCACATCCGCCATCTTTAGATCATGCGTTGGATATATGTCTCCAGAATCATCAAATTACTTGAGACATAGGATATAATTTTTTTCATTAGAACATGACCTAAGAGCTTTCATTTTTCCTTGGTGGTTGTTGTTTAATTACTCCGACAACCCTCAGCTTAGGGAAATTGTTCACATAATGACCATGGTCATTGCAATTGTAACACTACACAACAGTCTGATTGTTGATTCAAACCTTCATTTATTCTACAAAATTAGTGGGATTTTTCATATCCCTTCAGTATTTCATGGCCAGATGAGCAAACATTCCACATTTTCTTAAATTACTTGTTCCCTTCAGACAGTTACAAGGATACGTCTTCCCACAACCTTTACAAGGGGAAATGTCAGGCTTCCTTCCATCATGGGATCTGTTTGAAGAACAACCCATGTTTTTCTCCATTGTATGCTTCATTTCACTGGTCCCATGAGATAGCTGAGTTTATAAAATATCCCTTTCAACCTTGAGGTCACAACAAATAATCTCATAATAACTATCGATGTCTCATATAGACATCATTTTTTGTAGACTCAGTTATAGTTCACTAATGATTCTATGCACCTTTCATTTTGTGTTCATGAAAATTACAGAGGCGTAACATTTAAGCATATTAATGTTTTCTTCATATGCCCCCGATGGACTCATATTCCTTTTCTTTGAGTCTAGGGAACTCACATTCCCTCTTGAGGAAAATGGTTGTTTAAATCATCCTCTTGAATTCCTCCTAATCCATCGAACCCATTTCCTCGGGGGACATTGAATTCTTGATCAGTGTACACCACTAATTAGCATCCCCATACAAATGATAGACTTCTCATACAACCTTCTATTCTTCAAGCACTAGAGGAGGGATAATATCTTTTTAATGGAGCTAATCCATTCTTCTGTGAGAAGGGGATAAGAAGAATTACAAAACATGAGAGGACATTACCACATGAAGTGTTCTATGACAACATGCCCTTTTCTTGGAGGAGGAGGGAGTGCTGCATGATTCCATATATTATTCATTACTCAATCCAGGAGAGAAAGTATTGTTATGATGTTTTGAGAACACACTCCCATCATATCAGGCATATCATTAGGGAAATCATCACATTCCCTATCACATTGGTTGTTTTAACATGTTCTTCTATTTCCCACCATTAACTAAGTAAAATAGCATCTAATTAGGGGTCTGGTATACTTAGACATTGAGCCAAAAAAGAATCATGGAACATAAAATGATAAACATATAATGAAATAAGTATATCCAAACTTGTGATTCCTTAGGTATAAATCTTGGTTTTCCTCAATCCATTTATAAATGTATATTCTTTTTGGATTTTTTATCCCTTAATAATGGATTATTCTAATCTTGTGAATCTGCAAAAATATATCCCCTGAGAATGTCATAACCATGACTGTAGAAAAGCCTATTATCATGTACTAGGATTTCCTAGGTCATGCCCGAAACTCCTTGTCAGAGTTTTCACTCAATGGTACATGTAGAGACCTGAAACTTGACATACATGGACATTATATTATTTTTTTGGAATACATAGTGCATAATAAAAACAGACACAGAAGGAACATAATATTTTAGTGTCTTTGGAAACTTGAAAAAAAAAATCTTCTAATTGTGGTGAAAGATCTTCAACATATCCTATAAAGATCTTCCCCATTTTTTTTCTCAACTAAAGCCATTCTTTATATCTTGGGGAAAATAAAACATATAAAGTGTGAACTCAAATTCTCATTAAGGGTAAGCATGGATAACATAAAACATATCATATACATTTGAACTTAAAAAAATGAACATAATGTTTAAATATCAAAATATTTAGCAATGACATAAAACATGGAAGTACGTAAGGCATAGATCATAACGAAACATTAAGCATGATAAAATAGAAACGGAGTAAAACATGTAATTGTGGAAACCATTAAGAAAATGTTATGATTTCTGTAGTATCCAAGGAATTGCGTCCAAGACCATGTTAGTCTACAAAGTCCCTTTATGAATCGAGTTCACTCCTCGTTTCAGTCCTGTAACACTAAACCGGATTAACTTACAGTTCCAGCCATGTCTATCTCATGAGATATAAATCTTTACCCAATTCATTGGAGGGAGATATAGGTCCCACCCATCTCATAATGAAATAATTCTTACTTGTTCCACAATATAAACATATATCATTCATAATAACCCATCAAATAAAATGGGTTTCATAAACATCATCACATCATCACATAATCCATATAAAAGAAATCGATATCATTTCATAATAAGAAAAGAGAAACCATATAAATCATAGAGACATTATACTTGAAACATACACATATGAAATAATTTCATCTTAGATGGAAAATGGTTTTGATAAAGCACTTGAAATTAATTCTTGAGGAAAATATCCTTTCATCTTGAAAATCATTTTCTTTTCACAAAATGCCATTCAATTTTAAAATAAATGGATTTTGTTGAAAATTGTCATGAAATCTTTTTGAGGATTCTTCATGAAAATAAGGCTTTATAAAACCATAAATATCCTTTCATGCCGTATAAGAAAAAAAAAACATTTTTCTCATACTTTTACTGGAAATGTCAAAAAGTACCTCGTAATAGAATGATTCCATACATACCATGTAGTAAAACTCAGGAATGGGTAATAAGGAAATTAAACATACATGAAATAATTGTTAGAAAACATGGGCACATATGATAACAATAACACTAGTAAATTATTACGAATAACAATCTCGGATAAGAATGAGATTGCAAAATTATCCCTTACCTTAGGTACAATATGCTTCGTACGTATCCGAACCTCCTGTATAATGAATTAAATAATGTCAGTGAATTATTACAGAATCATATTCATTTTTATGATATCATATATGGTTCACTTATGACTTTATATTACCCGTTTGTTTGTAAATTCCATGTTAAAGCAGCATTTTGGGTAAAATCGTTACATTTATCGTACGTGTTTAGACTTGTTGTTATTGATATTATTACATATATACTGATTTACATAATTCCAAAATGTAAAACATTATTTTTATATAATATATATTCAGCATATACTTGAATATATGATTGATCAATAAAAGGAATGAAATACACCGTTCATGGAGACGGTAGGCCGTACAAACGCATGAACGCTGTTTTCTTTTCGTTTTTGAATTGAATGGGATTAATTAAATGACATACATAAATATATACATAAATAAAATATCATTATTATGTCATATATTTAATTATTATTCATTATATATAATTTATAATCATTCAATAATGGTTAACATGGAGAATGAATCTCATCGCGTCGTGGAGACGGTAGTCCGTACGTACGCACGTGCGATGATATCATTCCCATGATTGTGGAATTGTATATAAGTGTATGTATAATATTTCAGAATCAATATAAATTTAAATTAATCATATATACTTATTTATTTACACCCTTATTCCCATCCAAGTAAGGTGGTGGTCGAAAATAGATTACACCACGACGTGGAGATGGTATTCCGTACTTACGCACGTGCGGTTATTTCGTTTTCCCTAGGATAGATAGAAGGAGAAATAAGGTTGTTTCACACTTATAATAACATATTAGCATAGGAGTTATACTGATGTTATTACTTCATAATGAAACAACTAAAGATGAATAAGTAAAAGAAGAAATAATTTGAATGAATAAGTTACAGTTAGTACCTCTTCATCGACACGTCTCCTTGAAACCTCTTATTAGGGCACTATGATTGGACATTGAAGAAGACCAGGACCTCTAAGTTGTTTCTAGCGAAGTGGAGAAGAATATTTTTTAGGGGATGGATGATCTTGAAGGCTCAATGTGGTGTAAGGAAGAGAGGGAGGGTGTGCCCTTTTATAAGGGAGGAGAGGGGAACCTTTGGAAATATAAGAAAAATTAGTTTATATTAAATCCAAAACCCACTTAAAAACATCCAAAATGACTCATATCCAAATATTAGATGATATAGGTTTGTAATATTAGCAACAAATAAAATTTAGACATGTTAGGAATTTAAAATAAACATTATCAACTTGATTTTTCCTTATTTATCAATTTAATTTTATTTGTGGTAATAATATTCTAAATTTTAAATAATTACATATGTGTTGCGAATATTACATAATTTGAAACTATATGACATTTTAGGCCATATAAATTTAAATTCATATTTTTTAAATATTTTTGTTATTTTTAAACATTTTTATAATATGTTATTTTTATAAAATAATTATATTGTCAATTTTGACAGTATTCATTTATTTGAATTTAAATAAACAATATACATAAGATATGTTCTAACTAAAAGATTTAATTTATTTATAACATGTCATATTTATCTATAAAATTAGTGGAGCACATTACATAGTTCATATAATAATTATTTTAATATTTTTAAAATCATTTATTTGATATTTCTCTTAATAAAAATATTTCAACATCGCTATTATGTCACCTTTAAGGATAATTATTTAATCCCTAAAAATTCTAAATAAGTTCATATTATGTAGATAATTTTACTATCTTTCTGGAGACTATTTATATCCGATGTTTCATGATGTTTATCACTAAACTAAAATTATTATACATATAAGATTTAAGAAAGTGACATGTCGTCAGTTTCATTAGTTTTAATAATAATTGAATTATTTTCTTGGAAAAAAGTACATTAAATTAATATAATCCAACCCTTAGGTGATATGGTTCTACTTTTCGTCATCCAATAGGATTTTGGTAGCAGTTAGGGTAATTTTATAATCTTATATTTACCCTTAATTATCCGATTTACCTTTAACTATTGTAAATAAAATTTACCGTAGTTTCTATTCATAATGCCCAAAAATAAAAAGTAGCCTACTAACATAATTTGGACCCACTGATTCCAAATATGGAATCCATTTTTTGATATTCAAAACACATAAGTTGCATTAATTAATTTAAAATTAATCCTGTTGTTGAATGAAAATGGATTTTTGTTTAAAACATTGCAAAAGATTGAATTGATTTAACCTATGAATTCAAGGTAAAATCAATGCTAATGACATAAATTGTATAAAGTGGTAAAAATATATTTTATTTATACATTAAAACCATTCAATATTATAATTTAACCATATAAATTATTATGATGAAAAAAGTTTTTTTTTTAATTAAAATGTAGCGTGCTTTGACTATTCATTAAAATATGAAATTTATCAGAAAATATCAACACATTATCCAATGTAACTTTTTATATCCTGATTCAAAAGAAGAAGTTTATTTTGTAAAATTGAACTTATAAACATGTCAAAAAATAGATTTAATGTGAGTGCTCCATCAAAAGGTGGCCAAACCTCATTTTTTAAAAATATTTATTTCACCCGAAAATTTTATTTTGGTCAAATAAAATGTTATAGAAAATTTATAAGATGAATAATAATGTTATAAAATTCAAAATTTAGTTAATACTATTCATAACGGCTAGTCCATAATAATATTATAACAATATATCGTCATTTAGTGAATCTTGGTATTGCGTACAACACACGCTTTCAAGGAAGGTCATGATTGCGTGTAATGCAAGCCAAGTCAGGGTTTCATGTTATGCCATAATTTTTTGTTGTTTCTTTATAATATAATACAACCATTTTTCATTTATACATTGAATATATATATATACACAGTCAATGTTGCCTAGAATGACTATTATCAAACGAAAATAAAATTGTGTGTAACACAATGTAAGAATAGTGTTGTGTATACTATAAGCTAATACGGTTTTGCGTATAGCACAAGAAAATATTGTTGTATCATAAAACACATGACATAAAATAAATTAAAAAGAATACATATCATAAAATATCTAGTTGTGACATTCTACCCCCCCCCTTAAAATGATTTTTTTCCCTCGAAATTTGTCCGGGTTATACATGGTTTTCTAATTGAATTTTGATTTAATTGAAACATACATCATAAAATGAAATACCAAAACATAACATTGAAAACTAATATATGAAACATAATGATTACCCAAATTAACTAATCACTGAGTTTCCATATAGGAGGACATAGGTGAAAATATGGATATGGAAGAGAAATCTAACCATAATGTTCTGATGGAGAATTGTAGAGAACATGGATACGAAAAAGCCAACAATCACAAATCCATATATTTGTGATGATATAAGGTACCATATTATTCATCGAATATATGGGCACTAGGACAAAATTTTTGGTTTTCAAGATCATTTCCCAAAAGTTGAAGAATTTGAATTAGAAGAAATACTTCCTTGATTTTGGTACAATCTCACTGTTGTTTGTGCTTTGAACAATTTCCACTTCATATCTTAAAGAAATGAAGTTTAATTTGTTATTTGTGAAGTGTTAAGAGACCATGTGATAAAATTATGGGTCACTCCATCTATTTCAAACTAAAGGTTAAAAAAAGTTGTCAAATATACATAAGTCTATCTATGGTGAGGTTAATCATATATGATTCCAAAAATGAACTTATACTTCATATATCATAACGCTTAATAAAATAAAACTATTTTCTACTAACCAGGGACTTCCTGTAGGCCAGTGGTAGGCGATAAAGGCCAGTCGCACTTTGGTTGTTGGTTCGATTCCCACAGATTTGTCCGACGCGATGGGTTGTCACTCGTCCTGCATGTTGTCTTTTTTCTAAAACTACAATACCAAAACATCCCATCAATAATATCGAAAAAATTTCTATCCATAAATAATACTAACTTATATCCAACATAATCAATTCCAATATTTAGGATTATCTAAAATACTTCGGTCCATGCTCACAGTATAAAGAAAACAATTACTAGAAAGGTTATCTACCAAGAATGTGAATATAAGCATTTATCTCACATATATCATAAGATATATCTTGTTGGTTTCATTCCAAACACATGAATACATTAGTCATATATTCTCTTGAAACATAAATTACCATTGAAACTTAGTGAAAACATGAATACAGTCAAAAGTTAACTCTTTCTACATACCAAAATCCCAAAAAAATCTATATAATCCAACCATAATATCACTTAGTCATTATATCAGTCATGAGCTCATGAATAAAATCAAACATCTCATTATCTTATTATCCCTTCATTAGGCACATATAATCTACATTCCAGAAATATCTGAATAGCCATCCACAGTTACTCATACCATTCAACATATACATTCAAATGCTTTAGAAGAATTAATAGTGTAACAATCCTTAGATGATTATTTATTCTATAGTACCATACATTCTTCATTATAAACATAAAATCATTCAACTAACTTCTTAAACCAATAGCTGAGCTTCATCATTTCCTTCATCTCATATTTCATTTGTAGTCTCTTCATCATCAACCACCTAAATACTACATATATGACCATGATGATTCTCTTCATAGGATTTTCCCTTAGGGCATTGGTTTGAATAATGCCCATACATTCCATATTTAAAACATCTAATCATTGTTGATGTTGTAGAAATACCATTATCCTTGTCCATGCTGTTAACTGAAGCTTTTCCTTTGCACTTACCTGCTTTGTGTCCTTCATTTGCACACCCAAAGAATCTTCCAGTTCCTTTGAAACAATCTCCCTGATGCCTCTTCCCACATAATTTACATGAGGGAAATTGAACTTTCTTTCCACTATGATCATCATGAAACTCCATCTTTCTCTAATTATCTGAGTCGGGAAACTTACCAAAGTTGAGATTATTGATCATATTATGAGATTTCTAATTAGGCATAATAACGATGTTTGGACTTCCAAATCCCTTTTCATTTGGTTTCTCATGAAGAACATAATTGCATTGTCCATCATATCCTCCATTATCGTGAATCTTCCTGTTTCCAGCCATTTTCTAAAACCCAAAAAGAATACTGTGAGTGGAAAACATCATACTAGGGAAAACAACATAATAAAGGGGGAGTACCATCAATATCTAATCATCTTAAGTTAAATTATAAGATCGTTACTGTAGATATAGGACTATAACCTATACGTATACTTATCCTTAGGGACATTCCTGGACATACCTTAGAAATTTTTCTAGGGATCTCACTAATGTTTTTGCATCCTAGTTTCCAAAGGTTAACTAAAACTTTCCTCTGATAACAACTGTAGAGACCCAAAACATGAAGTACATGGACATAAAATTATTTTTTCAAAATACATAGTACATAAAAAAAACAAACACACAAGGACCGTAATAGTTTAGTGTCTTTGGAAACTTGGGAAAAAAATAATCTTCTAATCACGGTGAAAGATCTTCAACATATCCTATAAAGATCTTCCCCTTTTGTTTTCTTAACTAAAACTATTCTTTATATCCTGGGGAAAAAAATATAAAGGGTGAGCTCAAATGCTCATTAAAGGTAAGAATGGATAAAATAAACCAAATCATATACATTTCAACTTAAAAACATCAACATAATGTTTAAACATAAAAATCTTGAGCAATGACATAAAACATAGAATTATGTAAGGAATAGATCATAAAGAAACATTAAGCATGATAAAATAGCATGGGAGTAAAACACGTAATTGTGGAAACCATTAAGCACATGTTATGATTTCCATAGTAGCCAATGCATTGCTGCCAAGACCATCATAGTGGACAAAGTCCCTTTCTGAATCGAGTTCACTCCTCATTTCAGTCCTGTAACACTGAATCAGATTAACTTACAATTCCATCCATGTCTATCCCATGAGATATAAATCTTTACCCAATGCCTCAGAGGGAGATATAGGTCCCAGCCATCTCATAAAGAAATCATTCTTACTTGTTCCACAAAATAAACATAAATCATTCATAATAACCCAAAGAATAAAATGGGCTTCATAATCATCATCCCATCATCACATAATCCATATAAATGAAATGGATATAATTTCATAATAAGAAAAGCGAATCCATATAAATCATAGAGACATTATACTGGAAACATACACATATGAAATGAAGTCATCTTAGATGGAAAATGGTTTTGATAAAGCACTTGAAATGAATTCTTGAGGAAAATATCCTTTCATATTGAACATCATTTTCTTTTCACAAAATGCAATTCAATTTTCAAAGAAAGGGATTCTTTTTGAAAATAGACATGAAATCTTTTGGAGGAAGCCTCATGAAAATAAGGCTTTATAAAACCGTAAAATTCCTTTCATGCCGTATAAGATAAAAAAACATTCTTCTCGTACTTTTGCCGGAAATGCCAAAAAGTACCTCGTAATAGAAAAATTCCATACATACCATGTAGTAAAATTCAAAAATGTGTAAAAAGGTCTTTAAACATACATGAAAAAATTGTTAGAAAACATGGGCATGGATGATAACAATAACCCCAGTAAATACTTACAAATAACAGTCTCGGATAAGAATGAGATTGCAAAATTATCCCATACCATAGGTCCGATATGCATCGTACGTATCTGAAACTCATGTATAATGATTTAAATAATGTCATGACTTATTACAGAATCATATTCATTGTTATGATATCATATATGGTTCCCTTATGACTTTATATTACCCGTTCTTTTGTAAATTCCATGTTAAAGCAGCATTTTGGGTAAAATCATTACATTTATCGTACGTCATTCGACTTGTTTTTCTTGATATTATTACTTATATACTAATTTACATAATTCCATAATGTAAAATAGGAATTTTATATAATATATATTCATCGTATACATTTATATATGATAGATTGATAAATGGAATGAAATACACCGTTCATGGAGACGGTAGGTCGTACGTACACATGAACACTGTTTTCGTTTAATTTTTGAATTGAATGAGATTAAGTAAATGAAATTAATATATATATACATAAATATAGTATCATTATTATGTCATATATTTAATTATTATTCATTATATATACTTCATAATCATTCACGAATGGTTAACATGGAGAATGAATCTCATCACGTCGTGGAGACGGTAGTCCGTACGTACGCACGAGCGATGATATCATTCCCATGATCGTGGAATTGTATAGAAGTTTATGTATAATATATCAGAATCATTATAACTTTTAAATAATCATATATAGTTTTTTATTTTTACCCTTATACCCATCCAAGTAAGGTGGTGGTTGAAAACATATTACACCACGGCGTGGAGACGGTATTCCATATGTACGCATGCGCGGTTTTTTCATTTTCCATAGGATGGATAGAAGGTGAAATAAGGTTGTTTCCTATTTATAATAACCTATCAATATATTAGTTATACTGATGTTATTACTTAATAATGAAACGACTAAATAAGAATAATTAGAAGAAGAAATAATTTTAAAGAATCGGTTACAGTTATTACCTCTTCTTCGACACGCCTCTTTGAAACCTCCTCTTAGGTCACTAATATTGGACTTTGAAGAATAACAAGACCTATAAGATGTTTATAGGGAAGTGAATAAGTGAATTTGGTAGGGGTTGGCCGAGTTTGAATGCTGAAAGTGGTGTGAGGAAGAGAGGGAGGAGGTGCCATTTTATAAGGGAGGAAAGGGGAACCTTTGGAAATATAAGAAATTTTTGTTTATATTAAATCCCAACCCCACATAAAAACTTCAAAAATTATCCATATCCGAAGATTAGATGATATAGGCTTTTAATCTCATCAACCATTAAAATTTAGACATGTTGGGAATTTATTTTAAACATTATCAACATGATTTATCCTTATTTATCAATTTAATTTTATTTGTGGCAATAATATTCTAAATTTTAAATAAATACATAAGTGTTGTTAATATTCCATAATAAGAAACTTTATGAAATTTTAGACCATATAAATTTAAATTTATAATTTTTAAATATTTTTGGCATTTTTAAACAATTTTATAATATGTTATTTTTATAAAATAACAATAGTGTCAATTTTGATACTATTCATTTATTTGAAATTAAATAAACAATATACAGAAGAAATGTTAGAAAAAAAAGCTTTAATAGATTCATAACATGTCATATTTGTCTAGAAACTTAGTGGAGAAAATTAAATAGTTCATATAATATTTATTTTAATATTTTTAAAACAATTTATTTGATATTTCTCTTAATAAAATAATTTCAACATCACAATTATGTCACCTTTAAAGAGGATTATTTAATCCATAAAAATTATAAATAAATTCATCTGATATATATTATTTTATTATCTTTCTAGATACTATTTATATCCTATTTTTAATGAAGTTTATCACCAAACTAAAATTATTATACTTATAATATTTAAGAAAGTGACATGTTGTCAGTTTCATTGGTTTTAATAATAATTAATTTATTTTCATGGAAAAAAGTCAATTAAATGAATATAATACAACCCTTAGTTTATATGTGTCTAATTTTAGTCATCCAATAGGATTTTTCAGGTTTTAGGGTAATTTTATTATATTATATTTACCCTTAATTACCGGATTTACCTTTAACTGTGGTAAATAAAATTTACCGTAGTTACGATTCATAATTATCAAAAATAAAAAGTAGCCTATTCACATAATTTGGACCCACTGATTCCTAATATGGAATCCATTTTTCAGAATTCAAAACACATAAGTTGCAGTAATTAATTTAAAATTAATCCCGTTGTCGAAAGAAAACGAGTTTCTGTTTAAAATATTACAAAAGATTGAATTGATTTAACCTATGAATTCAAGGTAAAATCAATGCTAATGACATACATTATATTAAATGGTAAAAATATATTATACTTATACTTTAAAACAATTAAATATTATAATTTACCTATATAAATTATTACAATGTAAAAAAGATGTTTTTAATTAAAATATAGTGTGCTTTTACTATTCATTAAAATTTGAATGTTATCAGAAAAATATCAAAACTTTATCCAATGTAAATTTTTATATCCTGATTAAAAAGAAGAAGTTTATTTTGTAAAATTTAACTTATAAAAATGTCAAAAACTAGATTAAATGTTGGTGCGCCATCAAAACGCGGCAAAACTGCATTTTTTTTAAAAATACTTATTTCACCCAAAAAATTTATTTTGTTCACATAAAATGTTTTAGAAAATTTATAAGATGAATAATAATTTTATAAAATTAAAAATTTAGTTAATATTATTCATAACGGCTAGTCTATAATAATATTATATCAATATATCGTCGTTTAGTGATACCTGCTATTGCGAACAACACACGCTATCGAGGAAGGTCGCGATTGCGTGTAATGCAAGCCAAGTCAGGGTTGCGTGTTGTGCAAGACTTTTTGGTTGTTTCGTTAGAATAGAATCCAACCATTTTTCATTTATACATTGTATACAATTATATACACTCAATTTTGTGTAGAATTACTATTATCAAATGAACATGAAATTTTGTGTAACACAATCTAAGAATAGTGTTGCGTATACTACAAGATAATAAGGTGTTGCGTGTAGCACAAGATAATATTGATGTATCATAAAACACATGACATCAAATAAATTAAAAATAATACTTATCATAAAATATCGGGTTGTTATAGTACATCTATGCCAAAGATGCCTCTACATAATCTTATCCAGACAGGGATGTATTTGCTTGATAAATTACTTACTCAATACTAACCAAAATATAGTAATGTTTTCTTTTACATAGTCTCATCCTTAAGGATCATAATATGTTTTGCTATTCCAAATTTCCAAAAACTACCCGAAGATCCTATGATACCAAATATAGTAACCCAACCCTTTTATATATAACATTACATGATTTCAAGCATAATTATACATCATAGTACAATCTAAGGATCCTTAAGTCTAGTGTCTTCGAAAACATTTTACCTAAATCCTAAAACATGAGGCCAAAAAGATTTGTCTAATTAATCTCCAGAAATTGATCCTAACTTCCTTTTAGCCCTTACAACTCCACATCTACCCTAGGGAATACATGAACAAAGGGATGAGCTAAAAAGAATAGTATGTTAATGGAAATATGGGTACATATTAAGCTCATGAGTTAGGAGGCATGGCATAATAATATCCAAAGCATGGAACATATGATATCATATTGTATATGAATGGGATCATATAAACATGTGATCATATAGATGTGGAAGAATCATAAAACATGTTTTTTGTACAGTTCAAGGATAACCACCAATCCCATTTCCAATATTAGTATGGGTTAAGTCTAACTACCCAACCCGATTCCCATATTAGTATGGGTGAAGGCTAACTGCCAATCCAGTTTCACATCGAATCTCATAAGACATAGAATTACCAAATGAAGTAGAGCGCTATCTATGCGCACCCATATCAACATTTTCATTAATTTTCATTCCACAAAAATAATAATATATAAACAATCATATATAAACATAAGGGTACACATTGAGAGAATTGGGTACCTCAATCTTGACATAAAGCATTAAAAATGGGCATATCATGAAAGTGTCCATGGAAGAATGATATTTAAAAATATATGGATCTTCATAGTTTAAAATAGGAATAGAAGATGGTAATTTATGTCAATCATATTTGACAATATATATGAAATGTTTCTGAGAAACATTAGCATTAAAACATTTTTGTGCTGTTTTAAGGAAAATACTTTAGTGATTTTAAAATAGAAAAGGGGAAAATCATTTATATAAAACCAGAATTGAACCAAGAATGGTTTTCATAATAGAAAAAAATTATTTTATAAATATAATGGTGTCTATAAATAGAGGATAGAGTGCACATGAAATTTGGTAAAAATTTGGGAAGTTACCTTAAAACAAGTTTACTTATCAGAATATAGTAAGGCAGGAGTCATATAAATACATGTAAATACCCCAAAGAGTATGATGAAATGGAAATGATAAATTTTTTTTAAAAAAAATCAATGAATTTGTAATATTTACATAAACAGATAACATAATTCCATTTTGATAAAAAAAATATGGAAACCCAAAATAAGAAAGGAGTTTCAGATGGAATTCATTACAGTTTATCAACATAGTATCTGGTGTAACCAAGGGGGAATGATGAGAAAGAAAGGAGTTTGATCATCACTTATACATCTTGAAAGATGTATGGTGTAGGGGGTTATTCATACCACATCATTAGTTATTACACATACTATGGCATAACATAGAGTCCATCTTGATGAAGTGTGAAATGGGGAGGATCCCTGTACATAAATCTGTTGGTGTTTTCCACATTTTATTACTGACCAGAATAAAAAAATTAGGTCTATTAATTAATAATTCGAAAACCTCTTATACATTAAATTGGTTTAGTATAATCATTTTATTTTCATTTATATCAGTTTTCATTGGTTAATATGTTCAATTTCATTATTCGACCATGTTTTTTTACTAGGTTTTAAGGACTGGTTCACTTATATCCATGTTTGGATAAACAAGTAAGATAAAAGTGGATTATTAGAATTGAAGTTATATTCTATTAGTTCACCTCCCAGAGATTACATGGTTTAAATTTTTTTTGGTCACATAGAGTGAATTTGAATTATTATATAAAGCCATATTGATAACTGTTATCGGTAATATGTGGGTTTGATTACAAATAACATGTTTTTATTTATAAATTAATACCATTTGTATAAAAATATTACCGAAGAAAAAAATAGAATATAATAAATATATTATAATCTGGTTCAAGCAAAACACAAATGGTTTCATGACCATAATTAAACATAATAAATGAAAATGATAAACTATTGTCCATGAATGTACTAAATTAGTGCATCTCAAACTATGCATTCATTTCATTTAAATTAAAGGGCGGGGAAAAGAGAGAAAATAATAAAACATATCATTAGCATAATAGCATTATATTATATATATGTTACTAGACATATCATACAATTTGGGAGATAGTAGGTGAGAAAAGAAACAAAAAAAAGAACATAAATGAAATTAAATAATTCAAAAGAGGAATTTACCTCTTCATACTTCATCCTTTGAGAACCTTTTAATGGGAGTGGTTTTGGTATTATGAAGAGGATATGGAATTTTGGATGTGGGGGAGGATCTTGGGGAGTGATTTTGGAAAAATATTGGAATGGTACATGGATTGAGAGTAATGATGATACGAGGGAGTGGGGGGGGGGGGGTTATAGTGGAGGAGTGGAGGGATTCCTAATATTATAATAATTTATTTATCTTTTCTTCACAAGGCAATGAATAGTATGTATTCCATGGCCTTTAATATTAATAAATTCACTTGGTTCTGAACTAATTGTGCTCATATCAGTAGATCATCATCAATGACTCAATAAATCCCTTATTTTTCATTTATAAAAAATTATCTTATTTTATTATTTATAAAAAAAACATGTATTTCAGAAAGTTATCAAATCTTCACCCCAACCATTTTCTGACAAATAGAATCCAATAATGAAGTAAATTATTTAAAAATAATTTTCTAATATATGATTATTTTAATATTTAAATAATTTCCTATTTTTTTTTATCAAAAAACACTTTTAAACATTCATTTACATATTCTAATATATATGTATATAGTAATTTCAACCTGAATATTATTTATATATTATCATAGTTAAGGTTAGTATTCATTAGTGCTTATCACTATTCATAATAGTATGTTACTATTCATAAGGGTAAGTTATTATTCACAAAAAATCATTGCTTTTACAGTGGAATCCATATAACATACTGATCACAACCGTGTATGTTATATTTTTGAAATTCCAATAAAAACGTGATGAAATAGTGTTTAAAGGTCACATAGTTCTTATTAGTTCATTGTGTTGTGTATTCATGTGATTTTATGACATGTTTATATAAATTTAATTTTTATTGAAAAACATTGGTTCATTACAAATTATGTGTGATGGAAAATGAAAATATCTCTGAGCCAATGACATGTAAATTACATCATTGACCATGCCTAGAAATGAGATAAATTCTGTATCAATCTTTTCCCTATATACATAAGATACATAATGAATTGAGGAATCACAAGTACAACATACCTCCCTACAAAAATCATTCAAAACTATGTTGTAGTAGTATATTGAATATCATTTTATCTCCCTCTTTAAACTCTAGATACATTTATGCTCAGCTCGTGTATGACTTTTTATGTCCCTATGTAGTATTCATCACATCCAAGATCACCTACACATTTTATGTCATCATCCATAAAATATCGTACCCCAAGAAGGATGAATATCACACCTTCTTCTATCATAGGGGTTACCAATAAGGTATCTCATACCAATAATAGAGTGTTAAATGTTTTATTTCACATAATTCACTAACCGAAATTGATCCTTAAATTCTGGTCAAAATAAAATATTCAATTCATCATCATATCCTCAAGAACCTAAATTATTTCCATGATCGAACCATCATTTTAGTGGTGAACCACAATACTAATCCATAACTACGTCCTAAATGCCTCTTATAAGACACTCTTTAAATGAGATGTAAATCATGCTGCACATTCATTTGAAATCCTTGAGGGTATCTTGTTACATCCAAATGATCTCATCTTCATGAAAACGTCCTATTATCCACACCAAACACTACATCTAAATATTATAAAAATAGGCCAAATTTTCCTTTCAGTTGATGATCACACATATAGTATCACATCCTTTCAATTACCATGTAGTCTAGTCATGGAATAAATTAATATTCTTTCTCACATTCAGTTTGTAACCTCATGGTGTTGGTCCAACAGTCTTGGGACTATAGTATATTTCAACTACCTACTAATAGATTATGTAATTATAGATTATCATAGAAATATTTCACTTCATGCCTACCCAAAAAAGAAATATTTGATGTCTTGAAACATATTATTCACACCTAGAAGTACTGTAAATGTTAAATCATGGAACATCCTTAGTATCTTATGCATCATAAAGTTATCATTTATGCTATTAATATCGTAATTAATTTATCATTTCTAGGCCTCCCTCAGAAACTAAAAAAATTATCTGCAACCACCATAAACAAGATATAATCCTCATCTCTATATTTTTATAATAAATCTATAATAAGGCCACATTCTCAGAAACCCATCTCATCTAAAATTCCCATTAAAATTTCTTATAGTTAATGTATATAATATCAAACTCATGATAAATATGTCGAAAATATGTCAAGATAATTTTAGTGTGTTTTTAAGGAATTTGAAGATATTTAAATTTAATTTTTAGGATTTTCTTTGAGTTTCTATAGGAATCTAAAATTCAGAAGATGAAACTTAATTTAGTCTAAGTCTTAGTCTGTATGTATATCAAAATTCGTTATATTACCTTGGATGGACCCCATTAAGAATTTTTTATGGGGTGTGTGACCTAATTGATGGTGGAAATTAAGATAATTATTAATTTATAAGGCTTTTGTAGAAATTTGTATGAATTTCAAGCCCTCATGTATGATATCCTTGGAGTTATGTAATAATTTGAATGAGTTATAAGACTCGTAGACACATAAAAATTTTAGACAAAATAGAAGAGGCTTCGTTGGTGTGTGTAATAAATTCAGGAAATCATGTATGTCTTAAAAGACCCCAACATATGACTTTAATATCATTTATGGATTCCAAAATAAAACATATCTATACTATGTTAAAATTTTGATTTGCAAAATACATCATGAATATTTAAAACTTTGATAATTATAAAACATGAATCTTATGAATTTTCATAATATTATATTTAGAAGTAAATAAAACTGGATGTCTTTATAGCTTCATTTTTTGCGACTATAACATTGTAGTTAAATTTTTATCATTGAAAAATGAATAATACATGATTAATTTACAATAAATAATTCGATAATACTTAATATCACTACTAAAAAATGGGCAAGGGATGCATTTAAAATTAATCAGCGCTAAAAAAGCGCTGATATAGGGGGCCTTTATCAGCGCTAAAAAATCGCTGATAAAGGGTCACTTTTATCAGCACTAAAATAAGTGCTGATAAAGCCCCCGTATATCAGCGCTTTTTTAACCCTCATAAAGGCCCCCCTATATCAGTGATTTTTTTAGCGCTGATAAAGGGGACCGCTTTATTAGTGCTTCTTTCAGTAACACTGATAGAGGGTGGATTTATCAGCGCTTTTCCCGAGCGGTGATAAATGTTGAGTTTCAAAGAAAAATTATTTTTTCATGAAAAATATTTTTTTTATATAAGTGTATTTATATTGATATAAATACTATATATATTTTTTAAATATGTTATTGATACTTATAAATAGACTAATACATTTAATATATATGAAATTTAGTGAAAATGGTTTCAAAAGATTTCTAAAAAATAATATTAATTATTAATTTTCTAATTATTATCGATTAAAAATAATTTAATAACAATTTCAGGACACAAAAAATCAATTCAATTAATAAATGATCAAAAATATGTTGAAAATGTAAGTCAGCCTTCAAACGACCATAGCTTTTGATTTGGGTGTCTGTTTGAGCACTACATCATATCAAATCGTATCCTGCGATGAGCTCTACACGCTAATGACCTAGGCAAAGCCTCTGTAACATTTTTTGGGGCCAAAAATTGCTTATAAGTCCTTCAAAACTGTGTTTTTAGTCGGGATACCTCAATTTGTTAACATTGAAACATGTATAACCTCGGATCCGGATGTCCGTTACACCTGTACCACATTTCATATCGAATATTGTTTCATTTTCTTTGATTTTAGAGGTTTTGGATTTGAAACGGGCTTCTAGATTATAATTTATGATCGTTTTAACATTCTATGTCTTTTCAAATACACATATATATGTATTTATTCATAAATTTATATGTGTTTGTGTGTGTTTGTGTCAGTGTGTGTGTATGTGCGTTGTATATATATATATATACGTATGTAT
The DNA here is from genome assembly GCA_963277665.1 of Viscum album. NCBI lineage: Eukaryota > Viridiplantae > Streptophyta > Magnoliopsida > Santalales > Viscaceae > Viscum > Viscum album. The sequence goes on from OY728151.1 coordinate 2,093,215,609, forward strand.
GTATTTATTTATTTAATTATAAACACACATACAAAGGATTTTTCATAAATGCATTTAAAACTAATCTTTATAAGTACATTCTATGGATTTTGAAATACACATATATATGTATTTATTCATAAATATATATGTGTTTGTGTGTGTTTGTTTCTCTGTGTGTGTCTGTGTGTTTTATATATCTATGTATGTATGTATGTATGTATTTATTTATTTATTTATTAATAAACACACATAAAAAAAATATTTTTTCATAAATGTATTGAAAACTAATCTTGTATGTATATATTAGTATACAAATAAATTTACGTAGGAAAAATCATAACTATATATATATAAATATATTAATATACGAATTAATATATATATATATACTAATATATGAATAAATATAAATATATTAATATCAATATATATCAATATATGAATAAATATAACTATATATATAGATATATCATTAAATAGAGAATAAAACGAAATGGCATAGTGGTAAAGGTGCAGCCGCGAAAGGGGGGAGGTCCCGGGTTTGAGTTCGGGTTAAAGTGAAGGGGGTGCACGCATATGAGGATGTGTGGTAAGGGCAGCGCGTGGGAGACCGCCTAGTTCTGATAATGGGGGTGTGAAGCGCTGATAAAAGCACCCCCTCATATTGTTTTTTATTATTTTTATTATTTTTAAATTTTTTGACCATTATCAGCATTTTTTAAAAGCGCTGATAAAGTCCCCTTTTATCAGCACTAAAAAATGCCCTGATAAAGGGGTCTTTTATCAGCACTTTTTTTAGCACTGATAAAAGCGGCCTTTATTAGCATTTTTCAGAGTACTGATAAAATGGACCCCCCTATATCAGCAATGAGCTTTACAACACTTTTTTAGCGCTGTTAAAGAACTTTTTTGTCACTGATATATGCCGTTTTTGTAGTAGTGTATCAACATGATGTGTGAGATATTGAATGATTATAATATTTTTTTCAATAATATCTAAAATATAAATTATATTATATTTATCAGTTAATCACTTCCAAACTCACATTACAGTCAAAAAAATTATTATATTTTCAATTAATTATGTTGTTTTAAAGAGGATATGATACTTATTCAGTTGTACTGTCAAGTGCATTAGTTAAAATATGAGTAGGTTTGGAAAATTAATTCTAATGTCTGCCTAATTAAAATAAAAAATGAAAACCTAAATATTGTAATTTTAGGATAAAAAAAATACATTTTTTGAGTAATTTTAAATGATATATCAATATGTTATTTTATTTTTATATTGTATATTTTCCTTTTTGGAAGTAGAAAAGGTAATTTTTGGAATAAAACATAATAATGTGGGAGGCTGACCCGCTTATCATTTTTTTTAGATTTTAATAAAAATATGGTTGAAATAATTTGTTTCGAATCAATAATTTATTCTATATTCTATATATAGAAATCTTATAAATTATAAATTCTGGTATAAGGAAAATGAAAAATTAAATTAATATGTCTCAGTATAGGGAATATGTTTTTCATATTGAAATAATATATTTTTAGAGTGTGATAAGAAGATGTAAAATAATGATATGGGAATGTGAAAATATTGAAGGAATAATAATACAATGTTTTATAAATACACCATCTTTAGTTCTCGATGATTTAGAAGAAGTGGGAATTAAATTACCTTCATATAGGTTACATAATTAAACTTTCCATTCTACTACAACATGTTTTATTTAAAAATTTTACCACTTGAAAATGTTGAAAATTTATTTCCATAATATTTATAAAGGCATTAATATGAAGATCAACAGTTTTTTGTTTGGAAACCGGAAATTATCAGTGATATTTCACAATTGGTGGTAGTTTTGGTTCATCAAAACTAGTGGGATTTAGTATAAATATTTTTTAAATAGTGAGAGTTGGGGAATGAAAGTAAAGGTCATACCATCCAACCCATATAAAGTTAATGATATATTTATAGTGTAAAATATAGAGACTGGGATAACAAACAATTTAAAAATGTTGTAGTCTATAAAACTAAGGCCAAAACTTTTAGAAACATTATTTTTATTATTTATTTTAATTATATACTTTTATAGAGAATTTATGATTTTAATTTTTCAATAGAGATATTCAGATCATAATAGGTCATTGATCTTAGTTTCTAAATAAAAAATGAAATATGAAATTTTTTCCTACACTGATTCATAACTCTCCACGTGAACACATTTGATCCACTGATACTAACAAGTGTAATGAGATCATATTGTTCCCTATGTTATATTATAGATTATTCATAAATATGGATAATATTAATTATATAAATAGAATTTCAATCCCTTTAGTAAATGGAATTAATTTCCATGGGTGTAAAAGTATAATTTTTTCATTATTATTATATATGGGTCTTGATGTTTTTGATGAAGCTATAAGATCATTTCCACCATTTCAACGAGGTGAATATATATATTTTTCTTGTTAGTGAAATATTTTAGTGGATGGTAAGACTTGGAATTCCATTTTTTTGTTCATTTCTATAAAAATGATTTATAAATGTTATGGGACAAGAAATTGATAAGGAATAATTATAAAATGTTAACATTAGTTTCTATAGAAATTTAAAGATGAAATTGAAAATATATTGAATTAGATGAGTTTTTTGGATGATATAATGATTGATAATGAAGAATCTAATAACGAAAACTTCACTAGAGACAATAATATCATGAAAAACATTACAATTTTATTGAATAACATCATGATTCTATTCTAGTGATGAGATAATCTGATGGTCGATTCCAACCAAGAAATTATACTCTAGAGGACAAGGAATATACTTTATATTGTGAGCTCTAAAATATCCTCATTTATTATGAAATGTGAAAAGAACATACATTTAACATGAAAGGTAGATTTGTAATGCAATATTAAACCATGGGGATGATAATGTTGAAAGATGAAGTGTTGTAACCATCTAGTGGATATGATGATGATGATGAGATAGAATAGGATTTCAATAGATTCATGTCTCTCATTATAAATTTTTTATCAATGGTATGTGAAATATAAATTTCAAGTGCTAAAGTGTAGAGGAATAAGAAGTTTTTCTATTAGTTTTCTAAATAAAAATATCCTTGAGAATGTGTACTGTGATTAAAATTGAAATCTCAAAAAAGAATTAATGGGGGAAGGATAAATGTTTGGGGACAATATGAAAATGTTTCCCATGATAAAGGTGATATGTATAATTATAAAAGAATTATATTTTGATGTCTCATATATAAACGAATCTGAATACGAATCACCTAAAAAGGGTAAACATTATGAATTATATGGAAGATAATTAATTTTCCCCATTTAGTGATGTGGTATGAAGTGAAACCAATTTCATGGAGAATATGCTCAAATGTAATTTAGAAGTATGTATTGATAAAAACACAAATATGAAGAAAAAAACATAATGTTTTTCAATAAATCATGTGAGAAGAAGGAATACAATGGATAATATCTCATAATAAATTATGAAATCATTGAATAAATATAAAAAAGCACGTTTATGGGGATTGATCAAGAAAATATTTAAAAATATAATATTGAAAATCTTATTTTTAAAGAGAGAAATATTAGTAATTTGGTGTTACAATTTATTGTAGCTAAAAATGAGCTAAAAATGATGATATAAATGTTAAATAATATTTTTGTGTCATCTCTAAATTATATAAACAAACTAAAAAATATTTCACATAAATTCATATAAAAAATATACCCAAAAAATAGTCAACTACTAAATATTTCTTGTATAATAGTGGGGGTGATAATATCTTTTTTCATAATTTTGGAAAGTGAAATAGGATAAGAAACACTCTTTTACAACTATGAAAAAACATGAATTGAAAGGAAACATCCTTGGTGACCAAACATGATCAAGGTAGATCTAAATAGTAATGTGAGAAATATAGAGAGAAATTTTGATGATGGAATTACATTAATAATAAAATATTTGGATTTATTTTCCATTGTTGGTTTCTTGAAAATTTTCCCCACTATCCCCGCACATGATAGTATAACTTGTAACAACTTGGAATAAGTAATAAATCCTAGGGTTAATCCATGATATAAAAAATAATGAGTCTCTCTAGGACATGGTTGTGAAAAATAAATCATGTCAACGTAAAAAAAATTAATCTGAATGTTTGGAGTAAATTCATGTTACATGTGAAAATAAAGGATATTTTAAAATTAAATATATAAAAAATCTAATAGGATGGTTCTACTATAATGAAAATTCGAAATATAACAATAGGAAAATCAAAGAGAAATGTAACTAATTATATAATTATCTTAGAATTATATAAAATGTGGAAGATCTTGGAAACCTAATAGTGAGTGTTTGTCAGACAAGTCTAATGGCACCGACATATAGAAGAAAATAAACCAGAGGGAGGATCAATTACATTTAACAATGATAGTTTCATAAATTTCATGGGTTTTTTGAATTCTATATTTATTTATGAAGTTCATAAATGGATATAATTTTGTGTGTGGAATGGATGATAAACAACAAACTCAGTTTTTTAAACTGTGTGATGAATGAAATAAAGTGGGTTTTTAGATAAACTAGTCTATTATCAGAAAAAACAATGATTTAAAATTAATAATGTGGTGTGAAATAATTAGTGGGAATAAATTTATATTGGTGACTCATAAAAATCTTATTTCTTGAGGGTGATAAATGAGACCATCTTATAGAATATGAGACCACTTCCCCTTAGATAGTGAACATTAAAAATACTTCCAAACAAGAAGTCATGATAGAGAAAATGAAACTACCTTGTGAAAAAGTGTTTTATTTATAATCATTATTATAAGGAAGTATAGTTCAAGAGACACAAAAAATGATGATATTCAGTCCATTTTTCAATTGCAACTCACATAGTAAGATATATGTCGCCATAGGAGAAACAATCCAACAAAGTGTGATTTTTATATCATTACATTCATTGATGAATATAGAAGGATTAATAATATTTTCATTATGAATAATAAATTAGAGGATATTTATTTCACTAAATTAGTTAGAAGGAATATTCAGAATGATCATGGTGTCTACATAAAAAAGTGATGTCCAATAATGGAATGGATTACACATCAATTTTTTTGGTAATCTATTTAGAAAAATGATGGGATAAAAATAAATATAGCACACCATAAACCTCCTAAAAACAATTTATATTCTTAAGAAAAAATAAATTAATTTTTGATAAATTAAATAAACCCATCATTGAAAATAGTTGTTTATTATGCCTTGAAATTAAATAATAGGAGGTGGAAACATGCAGGATTCTAAAAAATGACTACTATGTATGATGGAAATATGTAATTTTATTGTTTATTTTGGTCTGTGTGAGACCATTGATTATAAAACTAATGAATATAATTATTATATTCATCTAATATTTAATAATACATTTTATTTAGACGATATTAATGGAAAACATTATTTACTAGTCCATACAAGAAAGAGGCGAAGACAAGAGAACCAAACTATTATTATCTCTCTTATTGAACCTCAAATATATTCTGAGTAAGTTAATCATGAAATATGGATTGGTAAAATGATATTTTTTTTGGGGGTAATGCCTCGGTCAAAGACCGAAACACCATTTATTAATAAAAGAAACAAAAGTTTACATGAAACGAAAGGAAGGAATTTTATTACAATCTCTTTCAAAGAGGTGAAGAAAATCAGCTAGCAGCGCATCCAGCCAAGTCATGTTCTGGTGGACACCTTTATTGGCAAGGGCATCAGCGACTTCATTTTCTTCAAAAATGAAAACATAATTGACCTCATGTGGGGTTTTAGAAATAAACTGACCGTTAAAGGTATGGTCAACATGAATTATAAAGGGATGATTTTCAATGGATATTATCAAATGTAATGAGTTTATTTTTCATAAACCTTTTAAATGTTATAATTATAAGACAACCTAATATTGTTCTTGAATGTGGTATCTCCCAATGATTACAATATTTATCTGATTGATGTGAAATTTTTCTTAAGAAATAAAAATCTCGAAAAAGTGAAATTAATTGATAAAAATAATGATTTTATTATTAATAAATTTTTAATAATGGTTTATGGGACTGAGAAATATCGATATATTCAAAAAAATCCCCTAGCTCATACTCTTCCAAGATAGTTTGTTTCATGAGAATCATTGTTGTTTGTAGGGAATAGTTTATGAAAATCAATAAGTGAATGAGTTTACCATTGGTTCAAAAATTTTGATAGTATGTTGAAAACATTAATTTTTCAATGTATATTGTGTCTATTTGTGAGGAATTTTCTTATTAAACGAATATCTATGTATATATTCATAAATTTATTACAATTTCATATTTTCGTGGATTGAAAAACATTCAATGGATTGGTCATTTTTTATTCCAAGAGTAAAACACGGGATAATCGTTGAAGTGGTTGGGAATAAAACAAATAAAAATTAAAAACCACTACGATTGTTATTTATACTAAATAAATTAACAATGAGACTCTAAATTATTTTTTTCAAGGGAAATATAAGAGAATAGATTTAAATATTCTATAATTAACATCTTCTTGACCTTACATTGTATTTTTTGTATCACTTTATCCAATATTTTAAATTTCTTGCAAGGAGTCACAGATTTTATAGGCTATGAAATTACTGAAATAAATAAAGAACTCACTCTGTTTCATCCAGAATTATAAACCTAGTTCATATTTTACATTTTCAAGATTTACATATGTTGAATGGGAAGGGTATTTAGTATACTATATATAAAAATATCGAAGAAAATTATTTTTTCTTTAATTTTTATTGTTGTAAATAGAAAGAAGAAAGAAACATTTATATTTTTAATAACCGAATATGAATACATAGAAGCCACACATTCCTATACGCAGATGATATGGATACAAATTAAACAAGTTTATTTTAGTGTTAATGTACAAAATGTTCACTCTATTTAATGTCATAATCAATGTGTTATAGTTATTTCCAAGAATCTAGATCAAAATTATAGATAAAAAAATTGAACATATAAACCATTTTATAGATGTTATTGTGGTCGAATGTGATGTGAATTTGGGTTTTTTGGAACCAAGGAACACATTTATATATTTTTAATAAAGTAATATAAATTGATAGGTCTTCTATCATATTGATAAAATATCATTTCACCCTTCCCATTTCACAATAAAAAGTTTGTATTTCACCCTTACAAACCAAGAATTTGATTATTTTGTCAACAAAGGAGAACAAAAGTGATACAAAACATACAAATTTATTAAGGGGATATAATTATAAAAGGAGGATTGTGATTTTTTTATATAATTTTCATTATTATAATAGAGGGATAAGTTGGAATTAGTTAAATGAGTTTTAAAAATTATTTGAATCAAAATCCTTATAGTTTCTTGTAATTGGGGTGTGGATTTTTCTCAAATCTAAAATTATCCAGTAGTATCGTGTTAATATGTATATAATTTTAAATATGATATTATTTAATTATTCTCTAGGGACATTACTAAAATCATTGATGATCTTGAGTATCTTAATGAATATTCTAAATTGTGATGACAAACATTATAAGGGGGAGATTGATGTAATGACACAAACATTTATTAATGAAAATTCATCTCGATCTAATTAAACGTATTATTATGTCAAATGGGTATATATATTATTTGAACATACTTGGTTTTATGTTTTTTAATTTTAAAATTATGTTAATAATTGTTAATGTTTCTAATATTGTCGTTGAACATTAATCACATGATTAGTATTAATACAGAGTTTTAACAAATCAAATTTACTTAGACAAAGGTAGCGGTGGGCTCATCTAGTGGAATTTCTCCATATAATGCCCAATTTTTAGATCATTGAATGGATTTTTCATCCATTGGCTTCCCTCTTAACCAAGCCCAATGCGAGTTTCAAAACATTAAGATAGAATGAAACCGCCAAAGGGATAAGTTGAAGGTAATAGTGATTACTAACTGAGTGATGCTATCTGAGCCACCCAAGGAGTCTATCACCATCACACACATTACTCTTAGGTATTATGATGGTTTTATAATGGGATATGTGACATGACCCTCTAACTTTTATTATGTTCATTATTAATTTTTAATAAATAATATATGTTCATTTTATTATTGTTACGTTAGAAATGGTTTTTAATGAAAAAATGGTATTTTTTGTTAACATTCAATTAGGAAATCTATTTTGGTGATTTAATGGATTTTGTAACTAAATATTATTTTATTAAAATATTATTACTAAATTAATTTTTATTAAATATAAATGATCGTATTATTTTTATACAATTGTCATTTTTATTAATGATTGAATGTATTTTTTGTCAAAACCCATGAATATTCAGTAAATTTCAGTTTTTATTTTAAAAGAAAAAATTCAAATATTTTCAAAATTATTTAGATAAAATAAATGTTATTTTTTTATTTTTAATGTTGATATTATCTAACAGAGTATTTTTAATTATTTTTTGAGATAACTATTTTTTTTGGAAAAAATAAATCATGTTTAAATATATAATGTTTTTCATGGGAACATAATGACCCAAAAGTGGTGTAATAAAATAATATAAGAAGTTTATTAGAACAATATATGTCTTAAATTTAAAATAATATTATTTTAGATTTGTTTTATTAATTTTATGCTACCTTAGTAGACCCTCTAAGACTTATAAAATATTTTTTCTTTTTAAAATGATTTTCATGAGAGTGAGACTCACCTCGATATAAAAAAGATAGATATTTAATTATTCGTGGCCATTGGACATATAAAATAATTTTTTTCAGTCCACATTGAAAAAATACCATATACAAAAACCAAGGTATTGTATGTTGTTTTGATTAGTTTAATGTGTTGTGTCCAAAACCAAAATAGAAAAGAATTCTATCTCCCTTTTCATATAAAACCAACCAACATTTCATTCGTCTTCCCAAAATCCATTTGGATACTAACCAACCTCATCCCTCATCTCTCTAGAGTCTTACATTGGTTACTCAATCTCCCATGAATCCTCTCTCAAGCATCTTCCATGGCATCAGGATCACACTTCCATGTAAGGGATCCTCACATTCCTTCGTTCTTTATTTATGTACTAGTTTCCTAATATTGTTCTTCCATTTTATATTCATTTAAAAAATTTAGGTGATGATTTATAACCTCCCATATTCTATTTTCATTATGATTGAATGATGATATACCCCTTTCTCTCTCATTAATGCCTCCCATGTAGACATGTTACCATGTCAAAATTGGATAAGGGATTTTTCTCTCTCCATTTTGTTCAATAAATTATTTTTTTTCCAGCGTCTAATATCATTTAATATTTTGGTAAATTATGTTACATGACCCCCATACATTCCATTTCCATTATAAAGATGAGTGATCACTTTATCTCTCATCAACCCATTTTTTATTTCTTTTTGACGTCGTTATGCTGCAGAAGTTACACCAAAATTTCTCAGGATAAAATCATCGTGTAAGGGAATACTGTACCCATTTATCTATCAAGGGTATTAACCATTATGAGAATACACTTGTTGATTTAGTAATTACCTTAACTTAATACACATCTCTTATTCAGGGATAAAATTATTGTGTTTAATAAATCCATGTTGTATGATCTATGTGGAACATTTATTCTTGAAATGAAATGATTAAGAAGGGTTTGCCCTGATAGTGCTCCACTATAATGGGTAAAGATTAGTATCATGATACGAAAATTGAAATGAGGGTTTACTCATGTTAGTTCCAGTTCAATGAGAGTTTACTCATGATCCATGTGCAATGAGCCTTGGATCATGCAAATATCATGTTAAATATTGATTCCACATCTCCATGTTATGATAATATGTTATATCATGCTTTTATGTTCATGTTTCTCTTATTCACTAGTGATAAACCCATTTCCTAATAAATATTGTATTCTTCATATTATGATATGTTAACTAAGTTATTGGGCTTTACATATCCCCATTTTCTTATGCATATCCTCTAGTTATCCCATTCAAGGATAAGTACAAAGGAATGTTGTGGTATTTTAAAATAATATTTCAATTAAGATGGTGTATTTTATAATTTATATTTTTATGTAATGTTCATAATTTCCCATGAAACTCGATCTCTCGATCCTCAAAGTTGTCTTGTGCGAAATTTTATGTAATAAATCTTGTTCAATTGTGTAATAAAGTAAAGGGTTCTTATTTTTGGTATTAGAGGTCAGGTTTAGTTATTTTTGGGATTATGATTAGAAAACCCTAGTGTAAGCCTTAGGGATAACACTAGGTACAAAAAAATATCCCTAATTTTTTTTTGAGTATAGTGTATGTGGTTTATCAAGAAAATTCATCCCAGTTTGGATATGAACATATAGAGGTGGCTCTAGAAAAGATGTATGATGGGGAAACCCTTAAAACAATGGTTTTAGCTAGACTCAAATTGGAAATTGTTCATGATAAAATGCCTTACTAAACACTTTGATTGATGCTCCATGTGTATGTGATTTAGTAAATTTATAATATTGTTATAAACAATTATTAATAAAAAAATTCCCCGATGAATATATGTTGGGAATTAGATCATGGTTAACATTGATTGAATCCTATAAATTCATATGTTAAGGAAATAAAATTAATTTATATTATATCACTTTTTGACATTGGATTTTCCTTATGTGTTACAACTAACATTCATTTTATTCTATCTAATGGCCGGTAGTAGGAGGAATCATTATAACTACTGATGAAAAGATCAATGTGATGACTATTCTAATGAGATGAACAATCGAATGAGAGTATGAATCGAAAAAAGTGGCACAATACTCTCTTAGATAACTCAATTAATAAATTCAAACTAGGGTGAAGAGGAATTTCCACCCCCCCCCCCCCCACCACCACAAACAAAAATCCACAATCGAGATATTCTTGAGACAATGACCTCCTATATTCAATGGATCATCTAATCCATTAATAACTGAAAAATGGATCCAATCCATTGAAAATATAGTCTCCATCCATAAATTTTGGAAACAAGAGAATGTTCTAGTTGCTGATTTTCGTATGGAAGGAGAATCAGATCGATGGTGGACATTGATAAAAAATTTGAAACATGTGAAAGAGATTGAGGGATTGAAATGGAAGGATTTCTAGAAAATGTTTTTCGATAAATGTTTCCCCATATATAAGATGAAAATGGACTTGCATGAACTCAATAAAAAATATGATGAATCAAAATGATAGTATAAGAAAATCTTTACATGGCTTTAATGATATGCCTCTAGCTTTGTCGTTAACCCAGAATTCAAGTTTGAATTGATCTTTGTTGTGCTTAAACCTAGCCTACGTGAAGCCCTAGTGATTCTTTTCTTCGATAACTATGATGAAATTTTTTTATGTGCCATCAATGTTTAAATGGATATCAATGAATCTCAAGTGTGTCATGAGGATATGAAGCTGAAAGTGGACTGTAATTTGAGAGGTCCGGTTGATAAAATCAAGTACGATAAGAAATTTTAGCACCCCACATTCCATGTTTGTGGAAAGAAGCACACCATAAATTTCATGAAGGGGATGAGGAAATGATTTAGGTGTTGAAGAGAAAGGAACCTTGGAATTATTTTCTAACATGAAGAAACATGCTGCTACGATAGATGATAGGAACACTGTATTGGACACTCAATGAAATGTTAATTGATTCAACTAAAAATAACCAGGGTATTTTTCAAACTAGTAACCTAGGGAAAAGATTTTCATAGGAACCCAACAACATCCATTGTAGCATGGGTGATCTTTTTCTATCACAACCACCGAAGTGAAACCCAACAATTAAGTGGTGATAGGTACATTGGTTATTCCTTAAATAATAGTGATCATAATTTTTCTTTCTGATTATACACATTCTTTTATCTCATTAATGTTTAGTTGAACAATCCCAACACCACCAAAAATCATAGAAATAATGATTTTTGTGAGTACAGAAAATGGGGAAATTATTTCATCCCAGGAAAATAACTCCTCCCCTGTCACAATTTGTGGATTGAACTTCATAGAGAACCTCATCATACTCCCTGAGGTGAAATTTGTTTAAATTAATGGAATGGATTGGATTTCCCTATATAAATCCAATATAAATTTTCGTGATAGGGAAATCACTCTCCATAAGGATAATCGAATCCTGATTATTAACATGTTCAAGGATTATGATGAATATTAATTAGAAATGACCTATCATATGTGGATAATACTACCCTATGAGAATGTGTATCATGATCATATGATTGAGTCTATGGAAGGAACTATCCTTGATTACATTCTTGTTGTGATTGAATTCTCTGAAGTGTTTCCCAAATAATTTTCCAGTCTACCTCTTAGAAGGGATGTTGAATATTCAATTGATCTTATACCCAAGGATTTTCCACTATCGAAAACTCCATAGAGAATGGTTGTTACAGAGTTTCAATAAATAAGGAAATAACTATTTGATAGTTTGGATAAAGGGTTTATACGCCCAAGTGCTTCACTATAGGGAACACTATTCCTCTTTATTATGAAGAAGGATGGATCAATGTGTCATTGCATTGATTATCGTGAGCTCAAAAAAAATCATGATAGAGAAAAATGATCCACTTAAACTAATAGATGACTTGTTTGGTCAGTTACATGTAGTAAAATCCATCTTCATGGTGGATCTGATGTCGGGATATTACCATGTAATGGTGAAGAAGTAGGATATCCCCAATACTTATTTTCGTATAAGGTATTGTAACTATGAACTAATTGTATTTTTTAGGACTCACAAATGATCCAACTATCACCATGGACATAATTAAGAGTCTTTAGAGATTACCGAAATTTTTTTTTGGTAGTCTATATAGATGATATTATAATATACTCGAAAACCAAGGAGGAGCACAAGGAGCATCTATTAACTGTACTTGAGACCTTGTGAAAGGATAATCTCTATGAAAAAATAGAATGTGTGAGTTTTGGTTGAGGGAGATCCCATTATTTGGCCATATCATCACAATAAATGGCATATATGTGGATCCCTCCAAGAAAAATTATATTGAGGGGTGGATGATGCCATCATCTATGATGAATATCTATATATTCATTGGGTTACCTCGATATTACCTCTAATTTGTGATAAATTTATTAGGATTTTCAAACACTCTTACCAAGATGACTTATAAGGGATTCATGTTTTCATGGAATGAGGAATGTGAAGTTAGCTTCGTGTATTTGAAATTGTGGCTTACCACTGCACCCATGCTCACACTACCCACAAGTGGAGAAATTATTGTGGTTTTTAGTGATTCTATGAAGAAGGGCATGGGATTTTTGTTGATGAAAAATGACAAAGTAATTTCCAATGCTTCATGAAATAAAAATATCATGAGAAAAAATATCCAACACATTATCTAGAGTTGGATGTAGTAATACTTGCTTAATAATTTTGGTGATATTACAAATTTATGGAGATTTCTGAAATAAATACATATCATAAATTCCTTCAGTATATATTCAAAGAGAAAGATATGAATATGGACCAATGAATATGGTTAGAGCTTATCAAAGATATGAATGCTAAATTAATTTCCTTCTAGGGAAAGCAAAAAAGGTGATGGATTCTCTAAGTAGAAAGGACCAAACTATTGTATCATTGACGAGAATTAAAAAGGATCCAGTCTTCATTGATTTGATGAAGATGAACATGGTAATCATAAAGAGGTAACAACTTCAATCCTTTCAAAAATGATTTCTCAATTGTCTCTTTTAGAGAGGTTAAAGGATTATGGAAAGGATAATGTGGAAATTCAGAAGAAATGGGGAACTATCAAAAATTGTAAATCCTCATAGGTCAACGTTAATGAAGAAAGAATTGTGATATTTGGGTCAAGATTATGTGATTCATCAAATCTGGAGTTAAAGAATGAACTATTGTATGATGAAAAAAGATTGAATTTCTCCATTCACTGATGAAACACAAAGATGTATCGATATCTCCTTGATCATTATTCGTGGGATAAAATGAAGATGGACCTCGCAATGTATACATTCATGTTCTTGGTATGTTACTATGTGAAGGTTGAGTGTAAGATGTCTAAGAGTATGTTGAAACTGTTACCCATAACGACATGGAAATGTGGAAACATAACCTTGTACATTGTCACTGGACATCTGAATACATCATAAGGAAACAATGCTATCTAGAATGTCGGGGATTTTCTTACAATGACTAAACATTTCATTAAAATTTAGGAGGATTTCTCCTTGGATCAATTGGCATGGATATACATCAGAGAAGTTGCAAGGCTACATGGAGTACCACTATCTATTATATCTGATTGATATCCAAGATCCACCTCTATGTTTTGGAATAGACTCTAACATGCTCTCAATACGGATTTGAACTTCAGTATGACTTATCTTCATCAAACTTATGTCCAATATAAGTGGACTATCCAAACAATTGGGGACATGTTGAGAGAATCCCCTATGGACTTCAAAGGAGGTTGGGATCAACATCTTCCTCTGTTTGAGTTATATTACAATAACATCTTCCACTCAAGCATCCAAATGGCTCCTTATGAAGGCCTTCAGGGGAAGAGTTTTAGAACCCTAGCATGTTGAGATGATGTTGGTGAGAAAAAACTTCAAGGTTCATAAATGGTTCATGTAATGGTGGAGAAGGTTAAGAAAATCCATTAGCGCATTAATGCAAGTCAGATTCGACAAAAGAGCTATGTTTTTAATCATTGATGATACCTAGGGTTTGATACTGGAGAAATTGTATTCCTATGTATTTCATAATAGAAGAGTGATTTGAAATTTGGGAAGAAGGGAAATTTTATTTCAAGTTACATCATCCCTTTTGAGATCCTTTATTGCATTGGAGTTGTGGCCTATCGACTATAACTCCACCCAAACCTGTCTATTGTACATGAAGTATTCCATGTATCGCTCTTGAGGATGTAAATACATGACCCATCACATGTACTAAATCTAGAGGTGGTGCCATTGGAGAATGACTTCTCCTATTAAGAGAATTTAGTGTTGATCATAGATCATAGCGAAAATGTTATAAGAAATAAGATAATTCCCCTCGTCATGGTGTTGTGGTGAAACAAAATGATCGAAGAAGAATCTTTTGAATCATAGGATGTGTTGATGTATAGTTACCCTCGTCTATTTTTGTGTGGGAAAATATATTTGTAGGGAGAAATTTCTTATGGATTAAGATTGTAATGACCATAAATTTTATAAATAAAAATTCATCTTGATCTAATTAAATGTCTTATTATGATAAATGGTTATATAAAACATATGAACAAACATAGTTATACGTAATTGGATTTTAAAATATTGTTATGGATTGTTATCATTGCTAATATATTCATTTAATAGATATAACAAGATTAGTATAAATATTGGGTTTTAACATATCCAATTTACTCAGAAAAAGGAAGCAATGGCCTCATCTAGTAGAATTTCTCCATACGAAGCCCCTTTGAAGGATCCTGGAAAATAGTAACATCATTGGTCTACACTCTCGGTAATGCCTAAGATGTGTTTCAACATGTTAATATTGAATGAAACTTCCTACAAGAGAAGTGGATTTTAATTGATATTACCATTCGAATAATTCTATCTAATCCACCAAAAGAGTCAGTCCCCATCATGCACAATACCCTTAGGTCATATGCAGCTTTTATATGGGGTTATGTAATAATACCCTAGAAATTTTATTATGTGCATTACTTTTTTGAATAAATAATATACATTATTTTTTTTACTCTGTAAATTGGTTTTCATTCACATATAGTATTTTTATTTAATATTAAATTTATAAATATATTTTAATTAATTGATTTTTTAATTAAATAAAATTTTATTAAAATATAATTATTAAATTAATTTTTATTCAATATAAATTGTTGCATAATTTTTATTCATTTTTAATATTTATTACCCTTTGAAAGGAGTTTTTGTCAAAACTCATGAATTTTAAATAAATGTTGTTTTTTATATTAAAAGTGAAAATTAAATGATTTATAAAATTAAATAGATAAAATGAATATTATTTTTTGATTCCAGATGTTGATATTATCTAATAATGGATTATTCATAATTTTATTAGAGAGTCCAATTTTTTGGTGAAAATTAAATACATTTTAAATATATAATGTGTTTTATAACAACATAATGACCCAGTGGTGATGTAACAAAAAACTATAAAAGGGATATTCAGAAAATATATGGGTTTATGTTAAAATAATATTATATTATAATTGTTTGATTAATTTTATGGAGCATTAGTGAACCCTGCAAAACTAATAAATTTTTTAACATTTTAAAATGATTTCTTGAGAGTGTGACTCACCTCCACATTAGCAAGCTTAATATTTTATTATTTTTTCCCATTGTACATATTAAATAATTTTTACACTCCACATTTGAAATAAATGGTCAAAAACCATGGTATGGTTTGGGGTGTTGATTTGTTTAATGTGTAGTGTTGAAAACCTAAAATATAAATAATTCCCTCTCCTTTCATACATAAAACCACTCAATATCCCATTCCACTTCACTCAACCCATTTGGAGCTTGGCCAACCTCTGAACTCCTCTATTGTGAATCCTTCCAAGTTTCCTGAATCTCCCAATAAGCCTCTCTGAAGCCTCTCCCAAGCCTTTGTGATCACACTTCCAAGTAAGAGATCATCACATTCCATCCATCCTGATTTATATATATGTTTCCTTATATTGTTAAAACATTTTATTTTCAATTAAAAATGTTGGTGTATGATTTCTCATCACCCCTATAATTCTATCCTTACGTTTTGATGATGATATACTAATTTTTATCTAATTAATGCCTCTCATGTACATTCGTTACCATGCTGAAATTTTGTAATGGATTTCTCTCTCCTAACTTTCTTTAATGAAACTATTTTATTTTATGCTTCTAAATTTTATTACATATGTTGGGATATTATGTTCCATGAGCCCTTTAATTTTAATTTCATATAGAAAATATTAGAGACCCCATTCTCTCTCATCAAACCATTTTATGATTTCTTTTTGATGTTGTTATGTTGCTGAAGTCACACAAATATTTCCCTTGCCAAAATTATCTTCTAAGTGAATACCATACCCATTTCACTATTAAGGGTATTAACCTTTATGAACATGTAGATTTGGTTATTGTTTACTTATATTTATGTATTCCACATCTCTTATTTGTGGAATATATTATGATTTTTAATGAACCCATGTTGTATGATCTAGGTGGCACACTTATGAACGAAATGAAATGATTATGAAGGGTGTTCCAGGAGAGTTCTCCAATCAATTTGGTAAATATTAGTATCATGATAAATTTTGGGAAAAGAGGACTAACTCATATTCCATGTGCATTGAGCCTTGGTTCATGATAATATCATGTTATATTTTTTTCCAGATCTCAATGTTATTATAATCATGCATTATTATGCCATTATGTTAATGATTCTCGTATGCCCTATTGATATACCTATTACCTAACATGTATTGTATTATTCATGTTATTATTTGTTTACTCCCTTACTGGGATTTATAGATCACCCTTTTCTTATGCATTTCTATAGGTTATCCCATGTAATGATAAGTTTGAATGAATGTTGTAGTCATGTAAAAATGCTTTCAATAATGTTATTTTATTTTATGTTCAACGTTGTTATGTAATCTTCCTAATTTCCTATAAAACAAGACCTATCAATCCAAGGAGTTTTCTTAAGGTTATATTTATTTACTTAAATGTTTTTATTTATATAATAAAGGGCATGATTTTTATAATTTATGTGTCCCTTATAATTGTTTGTGGTTGTATGTTTTTCATCTAATTGATATTGGTTGTGATAAAAATGATATAAGATTACAAGAGTGTTTCTGAGGAGTTATAATAAATGGGTTTGAATATGTTCTATCATTCTTTGAAATAATCTAAAATTCTATAGTTTTTAAGAAACTTTTACTAACTCAAAATGTGAAAAAAATTTGAGATCTTCATATGACTATAATTGGACACTCATAAGACTTTTTAGTTGTGGTGTGTGAATTCCCTAATGTTATAAATATGGATAAGTCATACATAATAAGAAATTAAAAACAATTATTAAGACATTTAGGCCCTCATATATGACTTCTAAGGAGTTTAATAAATCATTTGATGATCCATGAGTCTATTAGCCTCGTCAATCTTTTATAGGGAATTCATAAGTCTTCATAGGTTAGTGTATAAAATTAAGAATGTTGTTTAAGATATTAAAGAACCCAGTATAGGTCTTTAAGTCAATTTAACTCATCCATATTTGGAATTTAATATAACATGTCAATATTTTGTGTTCTATAAGTATTCAATCCTTTAAAAAATATAACAATTCTACTGAATAAAACATATAAATTTCTATAATTTAATATTAATTAAGGAATAATCCAAGATAAAGATAAATTCAGATTTCAATTATTTAACCATAAAATATTACTTATTATTAAATAAAAATAATGAATGTTTGATTAATTTTTCTTGGAGAATGGGATCATATAGGATAATACTTGATGAGTGAGAACATAAATGAATCCGATCTATTTTCAAGAAAATATTATATATAAATATTTTTTACTTATTAATATTTCTTCAATTATGAAATCACATGATTAACACGATATTATACATGATGATTTTTAATGACTATGTATTAATAAGAGAAATAGATATATTTTACATCTACATAATCAAGAAATTTTCATTTTGTGAGTAGTCTACAAAAATTAATTATGACTCCAATCCAATTGAAACCAAAATTAAATCTATTTTTTGTATTAATTGGATTAAAAAAACATTTATTTACTATTTTAAAATTATAATTAATTTTTATGAGTGTTAATAATATTTTTATTTTTATTTTTAAAATAAGAATGGGTCATATTAAGATCATAGTACGAAAATGTTGGAGGCTAATCCACACAAGTTATTCGGTGATATTTTCATGAGGAATGTTGTTAAAAAAATCTATAAATCTATAATTTTTTATTTTTTATGACATAGTAAATATAATAAAATAAATATTCTGGTCAATAGAAAATGAAATGAAAAATTTATGTACTGCATATATAGGAAAATTGAATTTTACGTGTTAGTATTTTATGTGGAACTTGATTAGCAAATTTATGAGAATGATCCAATAAATATCAAAAACAGGATTAATAAAATTGGAGAGTTTTGTAAATTTGTGAGCGTAAGAATTCAGTGATTGAGTAGAATAAAATATTCAAGGATCTTCATGCATTGATAATGAACCGATATACCATTCATATTAAAATTATTTTTATGGAATGTTGTCGTTTTAAAAAAAGAGATGCCACGACCCAATGTTTATCAATGGAAATTTATTTCATATAATTATCTCATATAAACAAATGAAATCACATCATAATGAACTACTATGTGATATTTTGCATTTAAACATATGTTTGTCACTTCTGTAATTTTAATTAAAAAAATCTGAGATACAAGGTTACGATCAGTATGTTATTGGGAGTCTAATGTGAACAAATTAATTTTTGGTGAATAGAAATGTACCCTTATGAATAATAAAGTTAACTTTATGAATAGTGACATACCCTAATGAATGGTACCCTTAAATATGATAGTATATAAATAAGATTAATATGGGAGTACGATATTCCTAAATCTTGGAATTCCAAAATAAATGTTTAATTTTTTTTATTTTTCAAGTAAATTGTGATTTTAATTAAATATTAAAATAATAATATTTTGAGTTTTTTTTGAAAAATGGATTCTTTATTGGATTATAAAATTTGAAAAATGTTTGTGGTGAATTTTTGATATTTTTCCGAAAGACATGAATTTTTGATGAATAGTATATTATGATAATTTAATGAATATATACATTATAATCTAAATAGTGTATTTCTAGCATCATGGATGACATCACCACCCTTGGTTCGAATTTACATGAACCATTTACTATTTTTTTCCTGGAATAATAACTATTTATAGTCTTGATCGTAATTATTAAACTAATGATTAAAAAATTATCAAAACCCTCCACTCCTAAACTATAACTCTCCCCCCTTACTACCTCTTCTCTTCCCCCATCTCAAGCCTTTTTTTCCTTGACAATATTATTCCTAAATAACCTCCCAATATACTTCCCACTTCCAACATCCCCTAGTATCTTAATAAACCACCAATTAACCGTAAAGGATGTCACTAAGGTTTTATAAAATGATTCCAATTGATATCCACTATCCAAATTATGTTTTAAAACAAATATATATCTGGATGTTCAATAATAAAATATAACATGAATTCCAGACAACCACCTTCATCATACATGTTTATCTGAACATGAATAGATCATTAAAATCAATGAAACAAACTGAAACAAAAAACAAAATTGAACCTTATAACAAATGAAAATGGTCTTGAATGAACATAAAAAGGTTTTACTAAATATTAATCATATAGGAGAGATTTTGGACTTATAAATTAATAAACCTAATTTATTTATTCGGTTCATTAATAAAAATTGGGAAACACCATCAAACTTAAGGTAATGGATCCTCTCTATTTCACATTTCTTCAAGATTGTCCTCTATATTATGCCCTTTTATGTGTAATTAATAGTGATGGGTTGTGAATACACACTACCCCCGTATTGTCGTCATGATTTATAAAAGATTATAAATTCGTCTTTCTCTTGTTAATCCCTCTTATGTACACCTGATATCATGCCGACTATACATAAAGAGTTCTACCTGAACCGCCTTCATTCATTTGGGTTCTGAAATTGTTATTTTTACCCAAAAGAAGATGTCATAATTTTTATGTAAAAATTCATTCATGAGGTTTATATGCTCCAAATTCATGTTTCAAGATCTACCCATCATTCACTTATGGAGATATATATGCTTTTAAGTGATTCCCTCCTCGATACTTCAGAGTAAGAAAGCTCGCTTTAAGGGAACATCCAAAATTTTAACCCAATTTCAAGGGCACACACTCCTGAATTTTAATCAACCATTGTCTTTATAAAATCTTAATTTTGTTATGAAATCCTTATTAGTTAACTTCTGGTTTTATATAAAATATTTTTCCCTTTTCTATTTTAAAAGCTCTGTAGTTTTTTCCTTAAAACCACACAAAAATTATTAATGATATGAATTTCCTAGACACTCTTCTTACATGTTGTCACATCTGTTTTACATCACTTACCATGTTATATTACTATTTTAACTTATTAATTTCAACTTATTTTTTAATTGATTTTTCTCATTAATTTTTTTTGTGATATTCCTATTCATTATGCTTTATATCACGAATGTGATATCCATTTCTCTCCATGGATTCCCTTACATTAATGTATGATTGATTATGTATGATTATCTATTTGGAAATTATATACATGAACTTGTTAAGATGTGTGTTATTATATATCACTATAATGCATTGTGTAATGTTAAGTCTCATGATATTTTATGTGTGATAGTCTTGGCAGTTAGACTTAGCTTGTTTTACTATGGGGAATGATCATTGATGTTTTACTAGACTGGTAGTAAAGTCATGTTATATGTTCCTTAAATATTATATGATTTAATGTATATAGGACTCCATTATATTATGTTATTATCCCTTATGTTACATACCTTTTTTACTTCTTTATGACATGTTCACAACCCATCTGCTATGGATTTATTCGTATTCTTGTTCCCTTACTAGGCATTTATCTCATACCTTTGTTCATGTCATCCTCATGTTATCCTATGAAGATGTATGATCACAATGGAAGTTAAGGGATATTTATTAATACTAATTAAAGAAATGTTTTATTCAGTTCAATTTTTTCAGTCTAATGTGCCTAGTCATCAAAAACACTACACATCATGATATTTGTCTTGTACTATAATTTATAATTATATTTAAAATTATGTACTATTATATGTATGAGGATAGGTTTGTTATAGATGGTATCAGAGCGTGGTATAGTAATTTTTGGATATCATGAATAAAGAACCTTAGTGATAACCTTAAGGATGAGACATAATATAGGAAAACACCCCTATGTTTTGTTATGAATAGAGTATGTGGGTTTCGAGAAAATAATCCCTTTTTGGATACAAAATATTTAGGAGGCTCTGGCATAGATGAACTTAAGATTTAAAACATGACAAGGACTATCATTCTTGACCTGGGGTATCCTGTTACACAACAATGGTCCTTGATGCACTCATGGTATTGGGACACCTATGGGACATGGTTTTGTACCTTCACGATCTAACTACAAACCATTGTTCATGGAAAAAAAATCAAATAATAATATAAATTAGGAAATAAATCGAGGATAACCAAGATTTATACCTAATGAATCAAAATTCTGGATATAATTCTCCTTTGATTTTTTATCCTTTTATGATAAAATTTTTCCTTTTTTGACCAATAACTATGTATTATATGCCTGTAATTTTATATTATTTTTAATAGATAATTACGGGAAATAGAAGAACACCCTCTATCAACCAATGTGGCAGAAAATGTGAATTTAACCTAATGAAATGCCAGATATGATGGGAAAGGGTGATCAAAACATCATGACATTGCATTCTTTGTTGTCTCATGTTATGAATAATTACATGAATCACGTGGAATGTCATCCTCCACCAAAGAAATAGAATGTTTCTATAGAATCCTTCAGGAAATAATACCTACAATGTTTAGATGATCTTATGATCCCCTCCTTGTAGAACAATGGATTAACTCCATTGAAAAGATATTCTTCGTCCTCTAGTTCTTGGATGACGAGAAATTTGTACTAGTGGGAAATCATTTTGTGGGGAAGCTGATTAGTCATGGACACAAATCAAGAATAAAAATCCCCAATAGGAAATTGATTACATGGATTGAGAGGAATTCAAGAGGTTTTTTTCAACAAATATTTTTCTCAAAACCTCTATCTCATAAAAAAAAGAGAGTTCCTTAGTCTGAAGCTAAAGGAATATGAGTCCATTGGGGTGTATGAAGAATTATTTACATGGAATGGAAGGTATGCCTCTGAAATTGTCATGACCTCTAAAATCAAGGTGAATCACTTATTTATAGGGCTAAATCCACGTCTACTAAAGTTGTTAGAGATCAGATACATTGATAGTTATGTGGATATTGTCTGTTATTCCCTCAAGGTGGAAATTGATATTGGAGAATATCAGTGGTCTTTTTGTCCTGGTGAAAAGAAGAGGAAAATGGAGAAGAAGATGGGTAGTTCTAACAAATTAATTCAATGATGGGATGAATCCCAAATATACCACCTGTAATATTTTTGGGATGAAGAATCCTGGGAACATTCTAATGGGACCCAATAATTGATTCAAATGTGGAAAGCTGGTATATATGCCCATGAACTGATGATGGGATAGGAAAAATCACAATAATGTGGAAGAAGAAAGGAAGGTACATATCAACACTTAGCTAGTGGTGTAGTGTTACATCTTCATGGAGCACAAGTATTATGCTAACAATTTCCCTTAGTCGAGTGTTTTTGGAGGAAATCAATAACAACCTCTAAGGATACAAGGAAGTGATTATGCTATCACTACTACTGGGGTGGAGCTGGAAAATGATGAGGCAACATGTACTCAAGTTATTCATTCATGAATAGAAAACATACTATTTGATTCCAGTTCTATTCATTCATTCATATCCTTCATGATTAGTAGAAAAATTCAAATGCCACCTAAAAATTTGGAGGACAAGTTATCTGTGAGAAAAAAATGGTAAAATTATTTCATCCATGGTTTATAACTCCTCGGTTAACATTTATGGACTGCACCACTAAGAAAATATCATCATAATTCAAGTAGTGGATTTTAATTCTATCTTGGGCATGGATATGTTATCTTTATACTAAGCCAATATCAACTATTAGGAAAGGAATGTCACTCTTAACATCCTGTACCATCCTCTAGTTATTTTCAAGTGTAAGGCGGAATACGAATATCCTTTATAATCATAGTCTCAAGTGTGCATATTTCTTTTTTGTGAGCACAAATATCTAGTTAAAATGATTGAGATAAAGGAGAGAATAATTATTAATTAAATGCCTATCGCGAGGGATTACACTAATGTATCTACTGATGAACATCAATGTCTTCATCCCAACTAAGATGTTGAGTTCTCAATTGAACATATTTTAAGATGTCTAATTATATCAAAGACACCTTACTGAATGGCCCCCATAGAGCTGGAAGAGCAGAAGAAGCAGTTACAAGAGAATCATGAGAAGGGGTTTATATGCTGGAATTCTTCATAGTGGGGTGTGAGTCTTCTTCGTCAAGAAGAAGGATAGATCAATGTACCTATTCACTGATTTTTGATAGTTAAATAAAATCATAATAAATAACAAGTATCTCGTATCATAGATAGATGACTTGTTCAATCATCTTCATGGGTCCTGTTTTTTCTCTAAGGTTGACCTTCAGTAGTGAACCCTCCAATTAATGGTTTTGAAGGAAGATATTCACAATATTGGATTTAAATCAAGGGTTTGAAACTATGAGTTCATAGTTATTCCATTATTACTAACTAATGATCCAACATTTTTCATGTATTTAATTAGTAGAGTCTTTATAAAATACCTTGAAAAATTTGTGGTAGTATTTATTAATGATATTCTTATATAAAACAAGAGTATGGAGGAACATGATGTGTATTAGAATACAATGTTCAAGACATTTATAAGGGAGAATTTTTATGAAAAATTTAGTAAATGTGAGTTCTGGATGGAGGTTTTATCATCATAGGGCATGTTATCACCTATAAATGTGAAATTTTTGGAACCGTCCAAGACAAAGGAGATTGAAGAGTGGACTTGGCCAACATTTGTAATGAAGATCCACAAGTTTTGTGGTCTAGATGAGTATTATCTGAAATTTGTGAATAAAATTTTACTAATATAAAACCAAATGAATATGTTGACATACAATGAATTAAAGCTTGTTTGGACTCAGGAATCGGAAGACTGTTTTAAGGAGTCGAAAATGCGGATAATCATTGTACTAGTACACACACTCCAAAAATGAAGATAACTTTTTGTGGTGTATAGTGATTCTTGAAATAATGTCCAAGGTTGTGTGATGGTGAAAAATGATTAAGTGATAGAATACGCCTCATGGAAGCTAAAAATCCATGGGCAAAACTATCCTACCCATGATCTGGAGTTGGCGGCTATGTTCTTTTCATTGAAAATCTGGCGACATTATCTCCATAGGGAGAAGTGTGAGATATATACTGACCACAAGAGTCTCAAATAAATATTCAAACAAAATTAAATTCATATTCTCCATAGAATATGCATAAATCTCATCAAGGATTAATATTTCTCAATCCACTACCATCCCAGTAAGGCAAATAATGTGGTAGATGCTATAAGTATAATGGATCTTTCATCTTTATCAATGTCAATAATTGAAAAGGATATGATCATATAAGATTTACAATATATAGACATGATAATCATTAAGGGATGAACATTATCAATCCATTATCTTATGATTTCTCTTCCATCCCTCAGGGAGAAATTAAAGGATGATGAAAGAAAATATGTGGAAATAATGAAAAGGGTGAAAGCTATCAGAAATGGGAAATCCTCAAAATTAAAGATTCATGAGGGAGGAGTAATAAGATTGCGATCAGGATTATGTGTACTATCTGATCCAGAGATAAATAAGGGTCTTTTGAATGAATAACGTAGCTAAACCTTCACTATCAACCTATGGATCACAATGATGTATCGAGATCTCTGAGAATACTTTTGCTGGGAAAATATGAAATGGGAGATTGCTGAATATACATTAAAGTTCCTAGTATGTTAGCATGTGAAGGCTGAGTGGAAATTTTATATGGGGGAGAGAGAACCACTACCCATACCAGCATGGAAGTGGGGGAAATTACCATGGACTTTTTCACTAGACATAAAAGTAAATCGAGAGGAAATAATGCTATATGGGTCATTGTGTATTTTCTTACAATGACAACTCACATTATTGAAATTTCAGATTAATTCTCAATGGATCACCTTTCATGGAAGTACGCAAATGAAGTGGAAATTATTTATAAAGTAACACTATCTATTATATCTTAACTTGATCCGAGATTAACCTTGATGTTCTAGAAAAACTCTCTAACATGATCTAAGCACTGAACTAAACTTCAGTACCAAAATTCATCCTCAAACTGATGGCCAATCTTGTTGAACTATTCTGGAACAAGAAGAAATGTTGAGCAAATGTTCAATGAAATTTAAAAGAGGATGGTACCAACATCTTAAACCATTTTAATTCTTCTAAAAAAATAGTTTCCACTCAAACATTTTCATGGAACCATACAAAGGCCTTTATGTGAAAAGGTTTAGAACACTTTCATGTTGGAATAATGTTATTGAGAATGAGCTACTATGACCTAAAATGGTCGATGAAATGGTGGTCAATGTGAAAACCATTCAAAAGCATATCAAGGAAACCGAATGTTGATAGATGAGTTAAGAAGACAATTTTCGATGAGTCCTTGAGTTTAATTTTGGAGAAATGGTATTTCTACACATATCTCCATGGAAAAGGTGAAGAGGTTTAGGTAGAATGGGAAGTTATATACTATGTAAATCATCCCCTTCATGATCCTTTATCATGTTGGAGTTGTGACCTATGGATTGGAATTTCCACCTACCATGTCCATAGTACATGATGTAATTCATGTATCCCTCATAAGGATGCACATCCTAGATCATTCACATGTACTCTCGTTAGAGGTGGTTCAGTTGAATGATGTTCTTTCTTATGACGAGAAACCAGTTAAGATCATGGACAACAGAAATAAAGTTCTACATAAAAAGACTATGCACATGGTCCAGGTACAATGGAAGGACCATATATAAAATGAGGAAGTATGGGAACTCGAGGAATAAATTATAGAAAAGCACTTGCACCTGTTTATGCATTAGAATGTAAAACAAAATTTTGAGGGTGAAATTTCATAAGGGGGAATAACGCAAGGACCCAATATTTTTCAATGATAATTTCCTTATGATAATTAGGTCATATAATAACATGAAATCACAACATAATGAACTATTGAGTGCTATGTGACCTTTGAACATATGTTTATCACTTCTGGTACTTGATTTTTGAAAATCTAACACATCTTGTTGTGATCAGTATGTCATTTGGAGTCAAATATGACCAAAAAAACATTTCGGTGACTTGTAACGTACCATTATGAATAGTAATGTTAACCTTATGAATAGTGACATACCATATTTAATTGTAACCTTACCTTTGATTGCATATAAATATTATTCATGTGTGAGTACAACATATCTATATCATGGAATTAGAATATAAATATTTTAAAAATGTTAATTTTTGAGTAAATTTTGATTTTAATTAAATATTGAATTAGTAATATTTATATTTTTTTGAAAAGTGTATTTATTTTTCAGATTCAAGATGTAGAAAAATGGTTAGGTTGAATTTTTTAGATTTTTCAGAAATACATGAATTTTTGATGAAAAGTAAATAATGTTAATTTATTGTATATATATATTATAAGATAAGTAGACTGTTCTCAGCATCACGGAAGGTGTAAATTCCAATTTTTAGAATTCACATGACCCATTTACTATTTTTTGTTATGGAATAATTACAATTTAAATTCTAGTAGGAATTTAATAAACTAATGATTAAAAAAATATGAAAACCCTCTTCTCCTCCACTATAACCCCCCCACTCTATCTTTTATTCATTTATATAAATACCATTTCCTTTCCAATATTCTACCCAAATATACTACCAATACCCTTCCCCACATCCAATAACCCATAGTCTCTTCCAAATACCATATCCTCTCCTCTTAAGAGGCTCTTAAAGGAGTTTATCTAAATAGGTAAATTGCTCAATCCAATTCTTTTATTTCTATTATGTTCTTTTATTTTCTAGCTTATTTCCTCAAGTACAATCAACCAAATGGTATGATAACTCCAGTAAAATACATGTATTGGAAATATATTTTTCTAATGGGATAATTCAGTATCCTCTCTCTTTTACCCATCTATTATTTGAAAGAAATGGAAACACTGTTTGAGATGTGTTAATTTAGCACAATCAAGGACGACATGTTTTCCATTTCTATAACCATCATCAATTATGTTCATGTAACCATTTTTATGGTTGAACCTGGACATAATATATGTATTATGTTTCATTTATTGTTCTGCAATAATTTTGTAAACACGTTTTGGTTTATAAAATAAAATTTGTTCTTTCAGGTAAAAAACCTTCAATTAACCCCAAAGGATTTCACTAATGTTTTATATAATGATTCAACTTCAATAAAAGTAATAAAATGAATTTTTCAACCATATTACCTTTTGGATGTTCAATAATATAACATATCGTCATTTTCAGACAACCACCTTTATTATACATGTTTATCCGAACATGAATCGATCATTAAAATCAAGGAAGAAAACAGACCCGAATAATGAAATGAACATTATAACCATAGAAAAATGACTTGATTGAACATAATAAGGTTTTAAAATATATTTAAAATATATAATTGTTTATATAAATATTAATTAATAATACTAAATTGTCTTTTCAGTTCATGAATAACATGTGGTGAACACCAACATTCTTAAGCTAAGGAGTCCTCTCCATTTTGCTTTTATTCCAGATTTTCCTAAACATTAATCGATTTTTTTTTGTGTAATTACCAGTGGTGGGGTCTGTTTAATAACATCCCCCATATTTTACTCATTATTTATAATAGATGATAAATACCATTCTCTCTCATTAGCCCTTCTTATGTATACCTGATATCATGTTGACAATCAGTAAGGAATTCTACCTGAACAACCTTTATTCTTTTGGGATCTTGTATCATTCTTTTTAAAAACTTTAATTTGTATTCCCTTTTTTTACTAATTAAAAATTCTGTTTGTATTCTCCAAACATAGTTTTAATTATCATTTCCTTATTATCTTAGGGGTATATACATGCTTTCATGGGATTTTCTCCTCGATACTTCTTAGTAAGAAAAATCATTTTAGGGAACTTCCAAAATTTTACCCAATTTCAAGGGAACTATATCCTCTATTTTAAGTGACAGTTGTCTTTATTAAATAATTATTTTTATTATGAAAAAATTTTTAGTTCACTTTTGATTTTATATAAAATATTTTCCCCTTTCCAATTTTAAATTATCTTTAATTATTTCCTTAAAATAGCACTAATGTTAATTAATGATTTGAATTTCCTAAATACCCTTCATACATGTTGTCACTTATTTTTTAAAATCACTTACCATTCTATATGTCTATTTTATATTATTAATAAACTTGTATGTTTTAATTCCTTTCTCTGTTGGAAACTATTATGATACACTCATTCATTATGTTTTATATCATTAATGTGATTCCATTTCTCTGAATGGGTTCCATTTGATGTATATATGATTGATAATGTATGATTATATACGGGGAAATAATATTCATGAACACAATGTGATGGGTGCTACTAGATTGTTGTCCAATTCCTTGTCTAAAATGAAGTCTCATGTTAGGTTATATGTGACGGTCTTGGGGGTTAGCCTTGGCTTGTGCTACTATAGTTAAAAATCATTGAAGTTAGACATGACTTGTATGTAAGTCATGATTTTAGTTGTTTTCACATTTATATTATTAAATGTTTATATGAATCCATGTTTATATGTTATGATCTCTTATGTTATATGCCTTTTTATTTCATTATGCTGTGTTCTTAAACCATGTGCTATGGATTTATTCTTATTCTTATTCCCTTACAAGGATTTTAGCTCATTTTGTTGTTCATGTTATCCCGAGGTTGTCCTATGAAGATGTATGATCACTATGGAAGTTAGTGGATCTTTTTGAAGACTAAATAAGGAAATTTTATATTTAGTTTCATGTTTTCAGTTTTATGTGCCCAGTCTTCCATTTAACTAGACTTCACTATCCTTGTTTTGCACTCTGATGTATAATTTTTCTTAAAATAATGAACTCTTATATGTAAAAGGAATGGGTTGTAATAAGTGATCAGTATTTATTAATATTACTTCAGAAAGTTTAAAGAGTATGATCATCATTGTTTACTAATGCAACCAAATCTTGTTAGATATCATTCTCAACTAGTGGTGTTTTTGGTTCAATACAACTATCAGGAGTGAGTATAAAAATATTTTAAATAACATGAGTTTTCAATTTTATTTAAATAATTTTATATTCCTATGAAATTTATGTCATATATTTATACTATAAAATATTTATAAAATGATAAAATACCACCTTTTTCAATAATTATTCTCTCACACTAAGGGGGGCCCTTGTAAAATTTTGGGTGTTCTTTGTTATCCATTATTACCAACATTTATCATGCTAAGATGGATGTAATTTCACAAAAAGGAGGATAATAGTGTATCTTTTTATTGATTTTATTTTATATGGAAAAATATTTTAATATCAAGGTTACAATAATTTACCCCACTTTCAGTGTATATATTCGATCCATTTGAACTAACACCAACAACTAAGAATGAGACTTCTTACATACTAAATCATCTATCATGTTTCTCTTCCTATAAATAAATCCTACCTATATTTATAATCTTATAGGAACTCCAATCGGTGAATCTACCTCAATTTGTGATTGATTTTAGTATTGATGTAATGAAGACTCTTCACTCTTTATAAACTATGAATTGATCTCCAATAAATTAATACCACCAAGTATTTAGTGTGAACAATACCACTTATAGCTACAAAATCATGTGTCAAATATTTTTTCCAACTAGGTTTCAACATCATAAAACCACTTTGAATCACCTACTACCTCTATGTCTGTACAAAACCAAACCTATATCTAGAGGTATCACAAAACACATCAAACTCAACTCCTTCCTCTAGTGACCTTAATTTAATATAACTCATAAAACACTACATCCACCCCTAAAAATATTATTAGACTTTCTCAGAATATATAAATGGTTATTAATTTTAGGTATGAATGTTCATGGGGCCTATAATAATTTATAATTATACTTTGATACTCTAGTTACATCCTTTCATCTAAAAGATGCTATTTACCACGTAAAAACTGTTGGATGGATCCCAAAAAAGAAGTAACTCAATATTTTCTAGTTCCATAGAAACTCTTCCAACTTATATGAATTCCCCATGATGTAAAAATATCATATGCAATGCTTAATCATCAAGATATTCTCGTGTAGCTGGTTCAATAAATGTAGTCTAATGATATTCACTAAATTCCTAGCATGATCATATATTGAAATTGAATTTATGATGATGTATTTAATCAAGAAGGAAAAGAAATGGTCCATGAATGGATAAAATATATAGTTTATAATGTCCAAGAGCACCACTAGTGAATTTTCCTCAATGAAGGTTATCACTAGAAACTATTAATGGATATTGCAGTACTAAAAAACAATATTCAAAATATCCCCCTTTTATACCATAAACCAGTTAGTTCTAATCCTTGGATCAATCCTTATGAACGAATTTCCCCCCATTAGCATCTAAAAGAGGTCTTTTACCCCTATTATATAGTACATTTTCTTGAATGTATCCTGATTCAATTGGTGAGGGTTATTTAAAATCCTTAAAATCACATTATCATTCTTCTAAAACAAAATTATAGCTAACCTAGGTGAGGCACTAAGTCTAAAAAAATCATTATTCATAAGGTCCTCCAATTCTACCCTTGTCTCTCTGAACTCTACTAGGTATATTTGATAAGATATGAAATATATATATATATTCATTATCATGTTGTATGTTACTCCCCAAACATTTTTAACATGTAATAATTATATTATTGTTTTATTGTATTTAATTTTCACATCATCCGAACAAAATAGGAAAACTAAACACATAGAATTTTATTAAATAAAAATATTGAAGTGTTTACCCTACTACAAGATCAATGGAAATCATACTTACCAAAAATAACTACAGAGTGACCTTTTTCAACCATAGGGAGACCACCGAATATAAAAAAAGCCCAAGATAGTAGTGGATGTCCTTCATATCCATCCCCATGATGAAAAATATAGCCATATCCACAATAACTGGACTGAGCATCAGTGGAATGATAAAAACCATCATCGCTATGTCATTTTGGAGATGGAAAACCCTAATACATGGTTTTATAGGGCCTCAATCAAACCATTTCCCTTTTGGTGACCGTTGAGTTTATAACGGCTATAATTATATATGTTGGTCATTTTGGTGGTGAAAATTTAAATAAATTAGTATAATTAGGTTTCCAAAATAAATAATTTATCGTTTAAATTATAACATTAAACATATAAACTCTTTTTATAAACCATAAAAATGAAAATTACTTAATATTTTTTCTACACATAGTGTGATTTCAATTTGAGGTATGGATTTCAAATAATTTTCAAATATTTCAAATGTATTGGGAAAATTCTAAATGTTTTCATTCTTGATTTTTAAACCTATACATTAGCTAAAAATATTCTTTCATTTTCTAGTACTAGTATATGATTTTCTCAATGATGTATTAAACATTGATTTATAACATTGTATTTTAAAACAATAGAATTTATAAAACTAAGGAAACTATTTTGTTATTGTATAGGATTTATATTTATTTGAACATATATATATATATATTAAAACTTATTTTAGTATTTAACAAAAAAGGATAAACATTTACTTTGTTAAAATTTAGGAGATTACCCAACCCAGCCAAGGTCATCCATGAAGGTAGCCCTCATGGCTGTGATGGTATTTTCACACAACCCCTAGAAATGGCCTCAGTGAGGTGCACATGCAGAGTGCGTGATATTTCATGCGCAGAGATGAAGCATAGATAATCCCCAATTCACATAGGATCATGTGAAAGAAAACAGCATGCCACCGTGCGGGGCGGTGTAGTGTCATGGGTGGGCACAAAGAGCTCTCATAGAAGAACACAGTATGGGGCGGTACTGCAAGGGGGTAAATAGTAATTTGGCATAAGAATATAAATTTTAGGATTATAAAGGAGAAACAAAGATTTCTCTGTTTCAACCTGGGATGATGGAAATCATCCGGGATAAGATCTCAGTTGTTCGATCGTGCCACGTGCAATATGGGCCGTTCGATTTGGTTCGGTCCTCAATCCTCAGTAGCCATGGTGTATCCTTTTTATTTTTTTTGTGTAGTCTGACTCATTGAAATATAATCGTAGTTAATCTAGTCTTTTAATGTCTCTATGTTGCACCATAGCTATCTGAAACAATCCTCAACAGATCTCAACCATTCATCTTTTATAAAATCCATGGACACACCTTAGTCATCGGATCTGGGAGAGATCTAATCTGGAATGTCCATTAATATTCCATTCTTCCTCTCCCATGTTTCCTTAATATTCCACCACATGCGATGCTCCAGTGGTTGTCTTCCACTTTTTCCTCTCCATTTCTTCAATGCCTGTGACACTAGTGGCCACATATTGTTAATAATTTTCCAAAAAAGAATAACCCCGGTCATTTTTTAATCCATGTAGGTCTCGTATTCCATGAAAGTGGAATTAAAATATTATATATAATTTATGTAAAATATGGTTTATATATATAATAGGTTGCACCCCTAACCTATAGGCTGATCTCTCCTCTCATTCCTCAAACGAGCTTCTCTGAACCCCTCCTCCTCATTCAAAACAGGTAAGGGTCCTATATTTTCTTTCCTTGAATTTGTTTGGTTATGTATATATAAAAATAGAACTATATACATCTGTATGTATATATATATATATACAGTTATGAATATGAAAAATTGTCCCTTATTAAGCTAGATAATTCTGGATCTTAAATGTATTCTTAACTCTCTACAGAGCAAGAGTTTGTGTCTTTTTATGTGTATATATGTCAATGTAAACAGAATAATATATATATGTGTGTGTATATGTCTCATAATGGAACCCTTATTATCAAATGAAATATTTTGGAAATTAATAAAGCCATGATTTAACTAATTCAACCAATATATTTAA
Organism: Viscum album; assembly: GCA_963277665.1. Classification (NCBI taxonomy): domain Eukaryota; kingdom Viridiplantae; phylum Streptophyta; class Magnoliopsida; order Santalales; family Viscaceae; genus Viscum; species Viscum album. Next base: position 2,093,249,812 of record OY728151.1, read on the forward strand.
AAAGCATGTAAGTGTCATTTAATCTTTGTGTAAAACCCACTTATATTCATTATGTATAATTGGTTTTACAAATAAATAATTTATTTATATCGATGTAACATAAACACATATATAATTTGTTTAATAAATAAACATTTTATATTTTATAAAATTATAGGGACCCTTGTTAACTAATGTGACTAATATCTTACAGTCATATGGGTGTCATTGGAATTTTGGTATAAACCCATTAATACATAGTGTATGTCCTGTTATGTGAATATTTGTGTATGGATATAATATTAGATCCTCAATTTTATTTAGAAATTTCCACTGATTTCTAGGAAAGAATAAAACATGTTATTTTCGAAATATGAATAGTAATTATTTAAAAATACAACACTTTATATAAACCCATGTGTATAAATTGATTTACACAACACTAAATATAAATTTTAGTTATTCCAAATATTATACTTTCGATGTGTTTAGTAATTATAGAGTATTTAGGAGTATAATATTTGTTTTTTTCTACTCTTTTATACATATATCAATTAATTTCAAATATATTCAATGGTATTAGTTATGGTTAAATTTAATTATTTTTCATTTTTATCATTATGTGTACCCTTGAGATATGTTATATATAAGCATACTTGAAAGAAATTTTTGGATCTATGTGTATAATACCCCAAATGAAATATTTGTTTATTTTTTAATTAATTATGAATCCAATCCATGATTAATTTCTAATATGTATTATATTAATAAAATTTTAGAAATTTGGGTAATCATATTATCTGACAATAGTTGAATTTAATTTTTTTAATTAATTTTCATCACAAATTACATAATATTCTTATCAGACATACCATTTATTTTTATATCCATGTAGTGGATAGTATTATTATTAGCACTGATATGCATTATTCACTAAATATATCGAACTAAAAAATGAAATTAAACTCTTATTTCCATTTTTTTAGAATTAAATTATTCAAAGTGGTATTAGAAAAATTGAATAATATGAAATGACCAATTAAATATTCAATGTGGTATGTGATATTTTGAATGTACGACCCTATTTGTCATATGAAGAATAAATAAAACTCAATATAATGGGTATGAGATTAGTTAATGAATGCCCCTCAATGCTTCATTAGTTTTCATGGAACATTCAGATCATATCATGAGGCCATTGATATTTCATGTCTTGAGACGAGGTCATGACATAGATTGGAATTATATGCTCTCTATTTTTGATTAATTAATCATATGTGAATTCAACTGGAGAATATGACTGATTAAGAGATTTATAGTATTTAATTAACCAAGTGTGTATTTAACTGGAGAATATTCATGGTTAATAATCTTGTACCTATAATTATTAGAGAATTTAAATTCTTATGTATGATTAATTATTTATCACCTAGAGATTTATCAACCAGTGTTTGATTCATAGTAGTAAAGGATGAAATTGAAGATATTATTTTAGGTGCAACTCTAAACATGTATTACTCATGGTTATAAATTTTTTTATTTCATATTCATATGTAATACCTATTAATGATAGAATGTATTTTACTTATTATTCTGAATGATAATGTGTATAATTGAATCTTGTTTCCTTATTACACATGTGAGCATTCCATGAAATATGATCTTATAATTCATAGAATAAATGGTTTGTTATGATACATGTGTTACAACATTCCTTAAGAAAAAATTTTTGGACAATTTTAAAGGAATTTTCTCAAAATGATTTAATTCATATATAAGGCTATTTTACAACCCCTTACTGGGCATTCGTATTCTCACCATATGTTTTCCATTTTATTTCCTTTATAGGTTTGGTTTCTTTATGTCACTTTTTTCGGTGGCATCATTGTTGAGATTCATTCTCCCCCATTTATGAAAGAAATGTAATAATTGTATCTGATTATCCAAGAACTACACCAAAACCATCCTCTCTAGTGGATCATGTGTGTGTGCTTTTATCTTTCCTTTTTATAAAAAATTTTACACACCATGTTTTATTTAAAATCTACACCGGCATTGGGGCAGTCTGGGGCTGGGGGAATGACTGTTTTTATCAGAGGATTGGTTTAGAAAACCTTGTAAATTAGAACAATACTAAAAACATGATTATGTATTACTATGTATAAGATTACTTAAAAATTTTCAGATAGAAGACATGAGATCACCATCCAATATTTTATCACTTCCAACTGAACTACTAGAGAATTTAATTTTCAATTCATTCCATAAAGAATACCATCCTTATGAAAACCTACTTATTGTTAACAAATACATTAGGTGTCGAACCAACCAGAAATCCTCCATCTTTATGAAGGAAATAATCTTGACTATTTTCATATACCAAATTAAAAATTTGATGAATAAAGGTAAAGAGGAAAGTACCAAGAAGGGTTTGTTCTATGTTTCACATTGGCTGATAACTACCGAGTTGTAGGTATGATTCTAGAAGCTACTTTGGATGGTGACATTCTAGTAGCCTACATATTCTATGTCATAATTTTTAGTATGTATGGTTAAAACTACGACATCAATATTTTCATGAATGATGTGGTGTGAGAAATTTATAGGTATTTATTCCACTCTGAAATCTCTGACCACCACAACTCTCATACCTCTCTACGAATTTTGAGTGCTTTAGAAAAATGTTCTACCCTAGATATTTATAGTTTATATAGGATAAGGAAATATAGAGGTGAATACTACGTTAAGAATCCACATAATGTCGTCTGCACCCTACCCTTGGTGGTGTTCCTAGTGAAGGGACCTCATGAGTAAAATGTGACAGGTTATTCTAGTGGGTTGTGTAGGAATATTTTGAATTGCGAGGACTTAGTTATTTGAAGGGAGGAAACAGTGATCCCCAAAAATTTTTCATAGGTAATAATATTATTACAGTTTTATTCTACTTAATTTTCTTATCATCAATACAAAATAGGAAAAGTATACACAACACATTTTATTTAATTAATACACTGAATGGTTTACATTACAATAAGGTCAAAAGAAACCATCGTAACCAAAAATAACTACAAAGAGAGTTGTTACAGACACATGGAGACAACCGAATATCACAAAAAGAACAGAATAATAGTGTATGTCCATTGGATCCATCACCATAAATAACAATATAGCCACAACCACAATAACCATACTGAGCATCAGTGGAATGATAAGCACCATCTTCACCAAGTCATTTTGGATATGGAATACCATATTACATGTTTTTATAATGCCTCAATCAAACTGTTGCTTATTAGGAGACCGTTGAGTATCTAATGGATATAATTATATTTGTTGGTCATTCTAGTGGTTTAAATTAAAATATATATTTATAATTAGTATTAAAAAATAATTAATGTACACATTGAAATTATAACACTAAACATATAAACTCTTTTTATAATCATTAAAAAGGTTAATGACTTAATATTTTAGTTATACTAAGATTGATTTCATAATGAGGTATTGATTTCAAATACATTTCAAATATTTAAAATGTATTTAAAATCTTTTAAAAATGTTTTCATTCTTGATGTTTTAAAAAAGGTGTTAACTAGAAATATGTTTTTGATTTTTTAATACTAGTATAATATTTACCAATTGGTGTATTAAAAATTTTTTATCACTTTTTAAAAAAAATTATCACTTATTAAACTAAGTGATATATGTAGTTATTGTATAGGATTCATATTAGCTTGAACATATATATATATATATATTTATATATATAAGAAAAACTATTTTTATATTTAAAAAAAGCTAAAACATTTACATTGTTAATATTTAGGTGAGTACCCCACCTAGCCGAGGGTCACCTTGAAGGAAGCCCTCAAAGTCATTATTTAATTCTCACACAACCCCCTCATAATGGCCCTGGGTTGGTGCACACGTAGGGTGCGTTCTATGTCTTGAACATAGAGGAAGCATTTCTATACCTCTAGACAACTTGGTGCGTGTGTAATGAACCAAAACGCCACCGTGCGAGGATGCATGGCAGCAGGGGTCGGCGCAGAGCGTTCCCATAGAAGATCCAAGTATGGGGAAGTACCAGGAGGCAGGAAGGAGAAATAGGACATAAGGCCAAATTCACTAGGATTACATTAGAGTAGTGGAGCTTGCTCCTTTTTGATGTAGGGTGGTGAAAATCAGGTGTGATCAGATCTGGGTCATTCGATTAGACCACGTGCAATCTAGGTTGTCTGATTCAATCCGGTCCTCGATCCTCACCAGAAGTGGTATATCCTCTTCATTGTGGTGCACAGTCCAATCCATCATGATCTAATCACAGCCGTCCATGTATTAATATCTCTACATTGTACAATATCTATCTGATCTAATCCTCATCAGATCTCAACCACACTTCTTTTATAATGTACATAGATGCACCACAACCGTCGGATGTGGGGGAGATCAAATCCCGAACGCCCATTTATTTTCTGGTCTTCCTCTCCCGTGGCTCCTTCTACATCATCTGCATGCACTGCAGCAGTGGTTTTATTCCACTTTTTTTTTCATTTCTTCCACACTAGTGACACCGGAGGCCCTTGATTGTCACTAATTTTCCTATTAGACTCACCCTCAAGCATTTTATAAACCGATTTGGTCTCAGATTCTATGATTTTGGAATTAAAAAATTATATATAATTTATTTATAATATATTATATACATATATAATATGTTGCACCCCTAAAATCCCAGTTGATCTCTCCTCTCAAGCCTCCAGTGAGCTTCTCTGAAGCCCTCCTCTTCCTTTGAAATAGGTATGGGTCATATATTTACTTGACATTATTCATATTGGTTATATATATATATTGATGTATATACATGTATATATATATGGTTATGAATATGACCAATTCTCTCCTCTAAAGCTAGAGAATTCATGATCTTTAATGTATTCTTAAACCTCTACCAAGAAAGGGATCAAGTATTTTTATGTGTATATATGTCAATGTAAACATAAGCATATATATATATATATATATATATATAGTAACTGAACTTTTATTACCATATGGAACATTTTAAAAATTAACAAACCCTCATTTTATATAATTCCCCTAATATATTTAAAAACATGTAAGTGTCATTTAATCTTGGTGTAAACCCTTATATATATACTATGTATAATCAGTTATACACATAAATAATTTATGTATATTGATGATACAAAAACACATATATGATCTTTTCAATAAATAAACATTTTAAATTTTATAAAATTTCTTATAACCTTGTTAACTAATGTGTCTAATATATTAAAGTCATATCGGTGTCATTGGATTTTTGTTATAAACCCTTTAGTACATAATATATATTCTGTTATATGAATATATGTGTATACATATATACATTGATCCTCAGTTTTAGTTAGTATTTTCCAAGGTTTTTTATGAAAGAATAAAACATGTTGTTTTTGAAAAATGAATGGTTTTTATTTAAATATAAAACTCTTTATATACACACTTTTGTATAACAAGATTTACACAACACTGAACCCTAAATTTGGAGAATCTATATATTATACTTTTGATGATTTTAGTAAATATGGAGAATTAATGAGTATAATATTTGGGGTTTGCTACTATTATATACATATATCACATATTTTCATATATATTAAATGTTATTAGTTATGGTTTCATTTCATGCTTTACATTTTTAACATTTTGTGTACCCATGTGATGTGTTATACATAAGCATACTAGTAATAAAGGATTGGACCTATGTTTTTAATACCCCACATAAAATATTGGGATTACCTTTAAATTAATTATCTATCCAATCCATGATGAATTTACAATAAGTGTTTTATTAATATGATTTTAGATTTTGTGGTTATCATATAATGTGACAAAACCTATATTTTTTGTGCATTATTTTTTTATCACATATGATATATTGAACATATCATATTTTCATTTTTTTCCCATAGCCATGCATTTGATTATATTATTATTAAAACTAATAGGCATGATTTAATAAAAAATGGAAATGATAAAGAATTAAATTAATATTTTTGACCTTTTATGGATTATGAATTAAGTTATTTGAAGTGGAATGGGACACATTGAAAAATATTAAATGTTAAATTAAATATTCATAGTGGTGTGGGACATTTTGAATATATGACCATATTTGGCATATGCGGAATGTGTTAGACTCAGTATAACAGGTTGGTGACCGATTAATGAAAACCCCTCAATGCATTGGTGGTTCTCATGAGATAATAATGTCATAGAGTGAGGCCAATGATATTTCGTGTCCTAAAATGGTGAATTCACAGAGTCTATAATTATACGTTCCCTAATTTTATTAAATTTATGAAGTGTGTATTCAATTGAAGAATATGCTTTCTGATGAGATTTATAGAATTTCATTAACCAAGTGTTTATTCAACTGGAGATTATTCACGGTTGAAGAGCCTGTACCTATGAGTATCAGAGAAATTAAATGCTTATCACTTATTAATAATTTAGAACTCTGAGATTTATCATCCAATGTATGTTTCATGGTATAAAAGAATGAAATTGTAGATATTATTTTTTTTACAACTCTGAACATGTATTCCTCTTAATTATAGATTTTGAACTTTCATATTCAGATGTCATACCTATTTAAGTTATATCGTCTCTTACTAATTATTTTGAATGAGCATTCTTAAAATGGAATCATGTTTCCGTATGACTATTTCAGTATTCCTTGAAATGTTCTCTTATTATTCATAGAATAAATGCAATGTTATGATACACGTGTTATAAAATTCCTTAAGAAAATGTTTTATGGAAAATTTTAAAGGAATGTTTTCAAAAGGTTTTAATTGGTATATTATGTTATATAAAAACACCTTATTTGGCATTCATATTCCCACCCTACATTTTCAATATATGTTCTTTTATTGATTTACTAAATTTAACACAATTTGTTCGGTGGTAACTTTGTAGAGTTTCATTATCCTCAATTTTTGAATGGTATGTAATAATTGTATCTGATTCTTGAGGACCTAATAAAAAATTATCCCCTCTAGTGGAAAATGTGAGAGTGTTTTCAACATTCCTTTTTATAAAAAAATTTACATACCATGTTTTATTTAAACTTCACACTTGCTTCGGTGATGTCCAGGGCTGAGGGAATGAAATTTTAGATCAATAAATAATATTACCTATTGATGAAGAGACGATCATTGTTCATATAGAGGAAAAATTCCATGTTCCCCAACACCACTTCTATACAATGTTCATCAAACCTATCTTCCACACATAAATACAAAATATCAAAAATACTGTGTGATTTGATTAATCATTGAATTAATAAGACCTACTAATTAAGATTGAATATCCCACTCTCCATTGATAGAAAATCCCAATCCATATAATTCAAATCCACTCACTCTAAAATGGTAGTAATTTATTCTATAATATACTGTAGATTACTAATATAGACCACAAATGACATCGTGTGGATTCTTCTCACCCATCACGAGGTCCAAAAAAATATATCATCGCTAATTGCAAGATATTATTGCTAGAATATGTGAGAGAGTATAGAAACACATTTAGTTAGAGTCTCTAAAAACATGGATCAAGCTTAGGGATACACTGAAATATTTGTCTATCATACTATTAATTTTAAAATATGGAAATGGTTTGTGACTATACTTACCAATATGGATTATAGTGTAATTAATAAAAATATAATACATTTAATCATGTTATAAACCACTTGTTCATAACCCTATAAAGTATACACCTAGCTAAAAACTTATGATCTCACCTTATGAGGATGGAATGGACAGCCTAGGGGGGATGCTGGTATCATATCATTGATTCATCTTCCTAATGCTCTAATTCCTAGTGTACCACCATCTCTTCTACCATATACACCTCCCTATGTTTTACAATAACCAAAGCTGGGTGGTATGAGGTTACATTATAGACCCTATTATGGACCAATATCCTCTAACTGACTAAATTCTTTTTCACAATGAGTTGAATTGTCCTTATCCAAATGACATCATCCATAAAAATATTGACAACAATTTTCACCAAACTCACTACATCCTTTGTATGACCAATATGTAATTGATCATGTCATCTATGTCTGCAATTGTAGTTTCCTCAAACATCAATAATATATTATTTCGTGCTGACCATCTCATGATGAAGAATCTAATCCTATATGAATTCCACTAACAATAACTTTCTGATATGTCTCTTCCTAGAATCACATCAATGATGTCAAGTATTTTATGTTGAAATACAGTGTTATACAAAAGAGAAATTTTTTAATTGGGTAATGATATAGATTAAATTATAAAACATCACAGATTTAATGAATATATTATGAACCTTTTTTAGGGAGTACATAATGTGATTAATGGAAATTGAAAATTACTCAACAACTAAAATATTAATCTACTGTAACTCCACATCTCATGTATTTTCACATACCTCCGTCTCTCTTGGTAGAACTACCCATAAAAGGGATACTCAAACTCAATCCATTGGACATTATCCTCATCATAGGTCTTGATGAACAATATCCTTGAGTTACTCCTCATGTTATAGAGAACACATTCTTCATGAACATCCATCTAACCAGTAATCATCTGAACAAGCATCGATACTCTAAAAACTAAATCAAGCCATTCCATAGGGAACATTTTTTAAGGGTCACATGGAAACAAAATTTTCCACTATCTCAAATCTAATGCCACATTATCATCCTAAATATACCCGCATTCTATACCATAAGAATAATATTATGTGTTTCATGAATGTTAAATTTCATCCGACACTATATGATGTGCTTCTTCTCATTATTTCATTGAATGAGGTATTGAATATTACATGATCGGTGAAAGAACCCACAAAAATACCCCTAGTTGAAATTAAGGTCACTATAATAGTTATGGAAAAAGGGATCAAATGTTTTCATGGGAATATCATGGACCTCCCTTAGAATCATGACTAGATATTTTAATGATAGAATCCTATAATTTAACAACACATATCTTAATCTATAAATCATATCTGTAGAGTTGAATTGGGAATGATATTAAAAAAAGGAACCATTCCTGTATGATTCATGCATTATTACTTTCTCCCTACAATCATTGCCTCAGTGTACCAAGTTAATAAGAAGTAAATAAGAGTCCTAGTGAATGGATACATCAGATACCACACTATCATATGGATCCCCTGTCAATAATACTAAACTCAATACCCTTTAATATAATTTTTCAATACTCCTAAAACAAGCCTCACCAATAATCTTACTGAAAACTCCATCCTTAGATTGTCCTACTCTAATACCACTCAATCAAAACCCACCCATATAGAATTTATTGGATAGTGTTAAGTGGGGTGTACATCCCCAAATCCACCAATGAGATATCATGGGTCGGTTTCTACAAATGAGTAGGAACATCCAATATTGTTTTAATACATAGACTAATGGACATGTACACAACACACACCCCCACACATGTCATAATAAAAGAAAATAAAAAAAAATAACTAAACTATAATATATAATTCGTCTAGAAACCTAAAAAATAATCAAATTAGAAAGAATTATATCATATATAAGAAAAAGAAATAACACATACCAGAAAAAGTAGAAAAAATAATATAAAATATTGAAATAAATAGGTCACCATAATTATACATCACCATATTTGACGTTCACCCTCAGGTACCACCATCGAGTAGATCTAGGATTCGATAACAATGTATCTCACAATGTCAATTCCAAAATACTTATCATATATATAATAAAAAATACATATGGGGAAAGAATCCCATACATGGGTGGGTATAAATACCCAATAATAAGACATCTAAATCATTAATGGGTAATAAAATACTATATATTTCAAAACCAATAATATTTTGAAGTAAATAAAAAACCACATAAACAAATATTGGATTTTAATTAGACTAAATTGAACAAATTATAGGGTCGCATTCTTCATAGATCACCCTAATAAAATACTACATGAATACTAATGATATAACAACTATCCATTAAGAAACCCATATCACATATCTGGAACTGTAGTGGGTGACCAATTCTTTAATGAATAGAAAGAACTAGTTGAGGTTATACCAAACCTAGTGTCATTCACATCCCCATAATAGATTAAAAATTGAAGGATTTCAACTCTATCGATAAAGGATCAATACTCTAGGTATGGTGGAGAATTCTTTCCCTGGTGTCATACACATCCCCATAAAATTAAATCTTACTTATCTGAAATTGTAATATTCTCTTTTCAAAATTATCACAGCCCAAATCTTGAATATAATAATACCTCCATGTTCATTTAAGGAAAAAAATATTTGGGATAGACTATACCCATGTCCGAATATGAGCCCCAAACATATAGATTTGAAAATTAATATAATCTTGGAAATAGTAAAGGATATGTACAATATGGGAAAAATTGAAGGAATATATAATGTATCTATTTAGGAACATATTTTTTATATGGAATGTAATTTTATATGAATACATTTTGTGTAATTTAGTAAATAGTCAGTGGGACTGGTGCGGTATAGGTTGTGTACCATCGTAACCTATATAATGTAATGCCTAAGTACGCAGAATATCAGTTAGGTAAAACATTATGTAGTCTCAAAAATGACACATGGTGTGTACTATAAAAGAGGCCATTTATTCTATACTAAAGGGGTCATGGAAAGTGGTTCTAACCCCATTGTGTGTATGGATAAACAAGAACATGGATGTGTAATCCTTGTACATGACATGCGAGTAAACTTACGGTTACACAGAGTAGAACCATTATCTACATATAATATGATAAATATATATATATAACACTATTTAAATATTTTTATAAACAAAATGGTGTGTGTATCTAGATCACATGTCTTTTAATTATAGTTATGAACCAGAATTTTTTAAAACATTGATAAATCACCAGTCATCCCAATTATAACATCTGATGAAAACTTGAACCACTGAAAATGGATCATCCAAGGATGAAATTATAGTAAATATCTATTTATAGTAATAATTATATGTAAATTTTATTTGGTTCCATCTCACATTTGGATCCATCAACATGTTCATCACTTCCCTTAAGGAACCTGTACCCACAAGCCACCAGAAATCTATCATAATATGATAATTTTATCAAAGAACATTTTTATAACTTCCAAAACCAAATTCACACTCATGGTATAGAATTGTGATTAAATATTGATTTATACATGTTAAATAGAATCACCATCCAAAATAAGGATGAAGATGAACATGTAATGAATTGAATGTGAAAATCTAGGAAAATGTTCAATGAAATTAATTATGGAAATCATCTCACATAACCATAGATCACTGTATGTAATTAATTTTGAAAAATGGAAGGAAATTAAAAATGAATAGTTTTATATAAACTATATTAAATATATAAACTAAATGGTAAATGTATCTTTAAAATAATTAAAAATATTAATACATTCCAAAAATCAAAAGGAACAAAAAAATAAATAATAAAAAGTCCCTTCCATGTCTACTATTTTCTATCTATAAAAGGTTGTTCCCATGATAGGAATAATTTTAAATTATCTAAAAATATCTTATATTATAGATTCAATATATCATTTGATTTCCCCAAAAAATCTTCTCCACTCCCTATCTCTTTAATGTTATGATTATTATTACTAAAAATATAGAGATGGATTAAATTGGTTTATGTTTAAAGAAAACTAGTTCAATATTATGATAAATAAATTAATTTATTAGATGAAATTAAATAAATAAACTAATTATGATGGATAATCATTTTTCACCCCTCTATGATTGAAGGAAACATAACTCATAGAGTAAAACCATGTTCTACATACCACCATGGTCCCATATTTCCCATCCAATGATTCATTTACTATGGGTTGATTTATTCCATCGAAACTAAAACTATATACACTATTTTAATTATAATACATTATAATCGTGGCTCTTGAACCACAAACATTTCTCGCAAGAAGAATGAATCAACCAAAAAATGTTATTTAAAATATTCTAATGGTTTAAATAAAAAAATTATAGATGTTACAAGATTAAAAAATAAAGGGAACCAATAATGATCATTAGGGTTAAATAAATGTGGACCATATCTTAAATTTCAAATTATATCATTATTGAATAACTTTTTGACATTCATCAAAACCCATGGTGATACCATAAACGAGTTGAAAGTGGATAGAAAAGATAAAATGGCTTCCATGGGGGATCTAGAATTTAATGTTGAGAAAATTATATTCCAAATCATGTAGAGTGTGAGAGGATTGCTATCAGAAAACATTGAGGTCAATATAACATGTAATTAAAGGATGTCACATTGGGAAGTGGAAATATTTTAGAATATAGTGATAAGGTAAATATAAAATGGAATGAAAAATAATATGAAAAAAATTAAATGGTAAAGTAGAGTGAAATTTATTTTTTAAATGAAGTTAGTGTTAAATTACCACTTCCTAAAAAAACCTGAATATCATAATGATGATGGAAAAAGAAATGGAATATTTGATCGAAAATTTGATTCTTTTATGATTTTCTAGAATATCCATATTATCATCCCTTTTCTAGTTTCATTATTTAAAAAACCTAAAGAATATAATTTTTTGAAATGGTTATTTAAAAAAAGATAAAACATGAAGAGATTTGAAAATATTACTCATGGAGGAATGCTTACCAACGATATAAAGGACTCTAGAGAAGATTCATTAATAATTGGGTAGTTTTTTTATTACCAATAATAATTTTTTTATATGATTATAAAAAAACATTGTGTGATATTGGATAAATTGTGAATATAATGTAATACTCAACATTAAAGAGTCTAATATTATACATGAATCCCATAGGATTTATTCTTCAATTGGTTAACGTAACAGTGAGATATCCATGGGGTTTTATTGATGATATTTTATCTAAAGAGAAAAAATTCAGTTTTATAATAGATTTCATTATTCTTGTTATAGATTAAGATAAAAAATTGATTATTATAGGAAGTCCATTTTTAGAAATAGTATGTTCCTTGTTTGATCTTCAAAGAAGGAAGTTGTGTTTGAGGGTTGGTGGTGATATTTTTTTCTTAAATTTAAATTAATTCATGCGTTAAAGGTTTTAGATTTTGATTATTTTCAAGACTATAGTTTGGATTCTTGTAATCAACGTTTGGGAAACCATTTATCAAATATTCTTATATTGGTGAGAAAACAACTTCCCATGTTTTATATAAAAATATCTTTCTATGTATTTAGTGAACCATATGAACCAATGGAGGTTCTGGTGAGATGTATCCCCACCCAAAGATGATAAAGAGTTCGTTTAGTCATATTGTCTCGAGGTAGGTAATGGATATAAGGATGTTCCATGTGAAGTGATTGCACACAGTTGGGGTAGTGGCGTAGGTGGTTTTCCATTTTTTAGTGGGGTGATATGGTAGTTTCTATGGACTTTAGTTTAGTTCAAAAAATGGATATGTGTTTTGTAATTATAGTTTTTGTTCAAGGAATAATGGGAAGGTTACTGATATTGAGGATGAATTGGATGTTGGTTGGATGATGGATTGGAATTGTGATGTTGTTTGGATTGGGTTTAGTAATTTTCAAAGAATTATATGGGGATTTCCTGTGTTTAACAAAGCCCCCCTCCTCCTAGACCATGGACACCCCCTCTTGGACCCTAGACAGCCCCGTCCTGGAATTTGGACAGCCCACCCCCTCTTTCCGGAAACCTGGATACCCCCCCCCCCTCCTGGACCCCGGACAACCCCCTCCCCCCTCCACCCAGGACCTTTTATATTCCCTCCTCCACCCTCCACCCAGGACCTTTTATAACCCCTCCACCCTCCTCCATAGTCCCCAGACACCCTCCCAGATAGCCCCCACCCTCTTCCTTGGACCCCAGACAACCCCCCCCGGACATCTCCCCACGCTCCACCTCGGTCCCCGAACAGTCCCCCAGACAGCCCCCTTTACATCCACCCCACCCTCCTCCCTGGACCCCAGACAGCCCCCCCCCCGGACACACCCCGAATAGCCCACTGGACTGCCCCCGGACAGCCCCCACCCACCTCCTTGGTCCCCGGAGTTCCCCCCGAACACCCCCGGATAACCCCCCACCCTCCTCCTTGGTCCCCGAACAGCCCCCCGGACAGCCCCCCCCTCCTCCTTGGTCCCCGGATAGCCCCCTGGACAACCCCCCAGACAGCCCCCACCCTCCTCCCTGGACCCCAGACAACCCACCCCCCCTCCCCCCTGGACCCCGAATAACCCCCCAGACAACCCCCAACCTCCTCCTTGGTCCTTGGACAACCCCTCAGACAGCCCCCACCCTCCCTGGACCCCGGATAGCTCCCTTGATAGCCCCCCACCCTCCTCCTTGGACCCCGGACAGCCCCCGAGACATGAATAACATTTTCCTTTTGTACCACTGTGTATGCAAGTAAATGAGACTCATATGCCTTATGTATAATTCTTTTACAAGTTTATTAAATTTTATACCTCATGGATGATATGTAATTGTAGGCATGTTGATTTCACATGCATTTTTTTATTTCTATGATCATGCAATGTTATTTTGGATTATTCCGTTTTTTATGTCTTTAACTATATGAATTTATTGGTAAGCTAATTAGATCATTCTCATAAAATTCATGTGATTATATTATTTAATTAGAATACAAATCCTTGTTGTACATTCTCCATGTTATGTGAATTATGCCTTGTTTGATTTGGTTTACCTGTTAATTGTTAGGATAAGACATGGGTTACAAGTTAAGGACTCATGGATGGACTCGTCATGCTTAGGAATAATGATCCATGAGTCATATGAGATGTGTACGAGTCAACCCCGCCTCAATCCAAAGCGCGGTGTGGCCGACACCACTCAAAGTGTCTCTCATTTGTTTAAAATGGACTTCATTTTAAGTGAAAACAAAAGTTGTCATATGGAAAAATGACCAAATGAATTCGGATTCTATTGAAACTTTAGAAAACGATCCATGGGTAATATGTGATGTATAGGAGTAATCCTCACCTAAATCCATGCCGCGGTGTGGTCGGGATCACTCAAAGTGTCTCTCTTTTGTTTAAAATGGACAACATTTTAAGTACATATAGAAAACCAACCAAACGGATTCTGATTATGTTGATACTTTAGCACAATGATACATAGTTCATATGTGACGTGTACGAGTCAAAACTGCCTCAATCCAAGGCGTGGTGTGGTCAACACCACTCAAAGTGTCTCTCTTTTGTTTCAAAAGAGCATCATTTTAAGTGAAAACAACACGTGTCATACGAAAAACAGACCAAACACATTCAAATTCTATTGAAACATTAGGGAAACGATCCATGAGTCATATGTGACATATATGAGTCAACCCTTCCTCAATACGATGTGTGGTGTGGACATCACCCCTTGAAGTGTATCTCTATAGTTTAAAATGGACTTCATTTTAAGTGAAAACAACACGTGGCATACGAAAAACCGACCAAACTGATTCTTATTATGTTGATAATTTAGAAAAATGATCCATGGAACATATGATATGTGTACGAGTCATCCATGCCTCAATCTGAGGTGCAGTTTGGCCGACACCACTCAAAGTGTCTCTTTTTTTAAAATGGACTTAATTTTAAGTGAAAACAACAAATGGCATAGGGAAAACCGACTAAACACATTTGGAATATGTTTTTTCTTTAGTAAAATGACCCATGAGTCATATGTGACATGTATGAGTCAAATTCGCCTCAATCCTAGGCCCGTTGTGTCTGAAACCAATCAAAGTGTCTCTCATTTGTTTCAAAAGGATATCATTTTAACTGAAAGAAATTGACATATGGAAAGCTGACCAAACGCATTCAGAATCCATTGAAACTTTAGGGCATCGATCCATGAGTCATATGCGCATGTACGAGTCAACCCAGCCTCAATCTGAGGTGTGGTGTGGCCGACACCACTCGATGTGTCTCTCTATAGTTTAAAATGGACTTCATTTTAAGTGAAAACAATAACTGACAAACGGAAAACCAATCAAATGCATTCGTATTTTGTTGAAACTTTCGGAAAACATTCCATGACTCATTATTGATGTGTATGAGTCATAACATCCTCAATCTTGAGGCCCGGTGTGGATGAAACCACTCCAGGTGTCTCAGGCTTAATTGAAATGGACAACATTCACTACTGGAAATCACATTTTTCCAACACTTATATACCAACGGTTCCTTGAATGCTGACCAAAATCCTTAGTATTCTGTTGAAACATTACTAAAACGATCCATGGGTCATATATGATATGTACGAGTCAACCCCGCCTCAATCTAAGCCACGGTGTGTCCGGGACCACTCAAACTGTCTCTCTTTTGTTCAAAATGAACAAAATTGTAAGTGAAATCAACAACTGTCATATGGGAAACTGACCAAAAGCTTTCGTATTATATTGAAACTTTATGAAAATGATCCATGGGTCATATTTCACGTTTATGAGTCAACCTCACCTCAATCTGAGGCACGATGAGACCGGGACCACTCAAACTGCCTCTCATTTGTTCCAAATGGACAATATTTTATGTACATACTCCAAACTGATCAAACGGATTCTGATTGTGTTGAAAAATTAGGAAAAAAAATACATGGCTCATATGTGATGTGTACGAGTCAACCCCACCTCAATCTGAGGCCCGTTGTGGCTGACACCACTCAAAGTACATCTCTTTTCTTTAAAATGGACTTAATTTTAAGTGAAAACAACAACAGACATACGCCAAACTAACAAAACGCCTTAAGAATATATTGTATATTTAGTAAAACGATCCATGGGTCATCTGTGACATGTACGAGTCAACCCTGCCTCAATCCGAGCCACAGTATGTCCGGGACCACTCAAACTGTCTCTCTTTTGTTCAAAATGGACTAAATTGTAAGTGAAATCAAAAACTGTCATATGGGAAACAGACCAATCGTCTTCGGATTCTATTGACACTTTAAGGAAATTATACATGGGTTATATGTGATGTGTAAGAGTTAACCCCACCTCAATCTGAGGCACCGTGGTGCCGGGACCACCCAAACTGCCTCTCTTTTGTTCAAAATGGACAATATTTTACGTACATACGGCAAACCGATCAAATGGATCTTGATTGTGTTTAAACATTTGTAAAATGATTCATGGCTCATATGTGACATGTACAAGTCAACCCCGCCTCAATCCGAGGCCCTTTATGGCTGACACAACTCAAAGAGCCTCTCTTTTGTTTAAAATGGACTTAATTTTAAGTGAAAACAAGAACTGACATACGCCAAACTGACCAAACTCTTTATGATTCTGTTGAAACATTAGGAAAATGACACATGGGTCATATGTGATGTGTACGAGTCAACCCCTCTTCAATCCGAGCCACGGTGTGTTCGGGACCACTCAAACTGTCTCTCTTTTCTTCAAAATGGACAATATATTACGTACATATGCCAAACCGATCAAACGGATTCTGATTGTTTTTAAACATTACAAAAATGATCCATGGCCCATATTTGACATGTACGAGTCAACCCCGCCTCAATATGAAGCCTTTTGTGGCTGACACCACTCAAAGTGCCACTCTTTTGTTAAAAATGGACTTAATTTTAAGTGAAAACAACAACTGACATACACCAAACTGACCAAACGCCTATGGATTCTGTTGAAACATTAGGAAAACGATCCATGTGTCATACGGGACGTGTACGAGTCAACCCCACCACAAACCGAGCCACGGTGTGGCCAAGACCACTCAAACTCTCTCTCTTTTGTTCAAATTGGACTAAATTGTAAGTGAAATCAACATCTGACATACGGGAAACAGACCAAATGCCTTCGGATTCTATTGACACATTAGGATAAAAATCCATTGGTCATATGTGATGTGTATGAGTCAACTCCACCTCAATCTGAGGCACCGTGGGGCCAGGACCACCCATACTGCCTCTCTTTTGTTAAAAATGGACAATATTTTATGTACATACGCCTAACAGATCAAACGGATTCTGATTCTATTTAAACTTTAGGAAAATGATACATGGCTCATATTTGATGTGTACGAGTCGACCCCGCCTCAATCTGAGGCCCGGTGTGGCTGACACCACTCAACGTGCCTCTCTTTTTTTAAAATGTATTTAATTTTAAGTGAAAACAACATCTAACATACGGGAAACCGACCAAACGCCTAAAAATTATGTTGAAACTTTAGAACAACGATCCATGAGTCATATGTGATGTGTATGAGTCAATCCCACCAAAAACTGAGCCACGGTGTGGCCGGGACTACTCTAAATGTAACTCTTTTTTTCAAAATGGACTAAATTGTAAGTGAAATCAATAACTGACATACGGTAAATGGACCAAACCCCTTCGGATTCTATTGAAACTTTCAAAAAATTATCCATGGCTCATATGTGATGTGTACAAGTAAACCCTGCCTAAATCTGAGGCCCGGTGTGGATGAAACCACTCAAAGTGTCTCTCTTTTCTTCAAAATGGACAATATTTTACGTATATACGCCAAACCGATCAAACGGATTCTGATTGTGTTTAAACTTTTGGAAAATATTCCATGGCACATATGTGACGTGTACGAGTCAACCCCGAGTCAATACAAGGCCTGGTGTTGACGACACCACTCAAAATTCCTCTCTTTTGTTTAAAATAGACTTAATTTTAAGTGAAAACAACAACTGACATAAGCCAAACTGACCAAACGCCATCAGATTATATTGAAACTTCAGGAAAACGACCCATGGGTCATATGTGTCATGTACGAGTCAACCCCGACTGAATCCGAGCCATGGTGTGGCTGGGAACACTCAAACTATCTCCCTTTTGTTGAAAATGTACTAAATTGTTAGTGAAATTAACAACTGTCATATGGGAAACTGACCAAACACCTTTGAATTCTATTGAAACATTGGGATAATGATACATGGGTCATATATGATGTGTAAGAGTAAATCATACCTCAATCCAAGGCACGGTGCGGTCGACACCACCCAAACTGTCTCTCTTATGTTAAAAATGGACAATATTTTACGTACATATGCCAAACCGATCAAAAGGATTCTGATTGTGTTGAATCATTATTACAATGATAAATGGATCATATGTGACGTTCATGAGTCAACCCCGCCTCAATCTGAGACCCGGTGTGGCCGACACCACTCAAAGTGTCTCTCTTTTGTTTAAAATGGACTTAATTTTAAGTGAAAACAACAAATGACATACACCAAACCAACCAAACGTCTTCAGATTCTTTTGAAAATTTAGGAAAAAGATCCATCGTCCATATGTTTCATGTATGAGTCAACCCTACCTCAATCCGAGTCGCGGTGTGGCCGACACCACTCAAACTGTCTCTCTTTTGTTTAATATGGGCATAATTTTAAGTGAAAAAAACTGACATACACCAAACCAAAAAAAAGACTTTTGATTCTATTGAAACATTAGAAAAACGATCCATGGGTCATATGTGATGTGTATGAGTCAACCCTGCCTCAATCCGAGCCGCTGTGTGACCGGGACCACTGAAACTGTCTCCCATTTGTTCAGAATGGACTAAATTGTAAGTGAAATCAACAACTGTCATATGGGAAACTGACCAAACGCATTAGGATTCTATTGAAACTTTAGGAAAATGATCCCTGGGTCATATGTGATGTGTACGTGTCAATCCCGCCTCAATCTGAGCCACGGTGTGACCTGAACCACTAAAACAATCTTTCTTTTGTTTAAAATGGACATAATTTTAAGTGAAAACAACAACTGACATACACTAAACAATCCAAACGACTTCTTATTCTGTTGAAACGTTAGGAAAATGATCCATGGGTCATATGTGACATGTACGAGTCAACCCTACCTCAATCTGATTCGCGGTGTGACCGGGACCACTCAAACTGTCTCTCTTTTGTTTAAGATGGACTAAATTGAAAGTGATATCAACAACCGATATACAGGAAACTGACCAAACACCTTCGGATTCTATTAAATCTTTAGTAAAACGATCCATGGGTCATATGTGATGTGGAAGAGTCATCCCCGCCTCAATCCGAGGCACCGTGGGGCCGGGACCACCCAAACTGGCTCTCTTTTGTTCCAAATGGGCAATATTTTATGTACATATTCCAAACCGATAAAATGGATTCTGATTGTGTTGAAACATTAGGAAAATTATTAATGACTCATATGTGACATGTATGAGTCAACCCCGCCACAATTTGAGGCCCAATGTGTCCGACACCACTGAAAGTGCCTTTTTTTAAAAAAATGTACTTAATTTTAAGTGAAAAAAACTGACATACGGAAAACTGACCAAACGCCTTCGGATTCTATTCAAACATTACGAAAATTATCCATGGGTCATTTGTGACGTGTTAGAGTCAACCCCTCCTCAATCCGAGTCGTGGTGTGGCTGGGACCACTAAAAGTGTCTCTCTTTTGTTGAAAATGGACTAAATTATAAGTGAAATCAAGAACTGTCATACAGGAAACTGACCAAACGCCTTCGGATTCTATTGACACTTTATGACAAAGATCCATGGGTCATATGTGATGTGTAAGAGTCAATAATGCCTCAATAATAGGCGTGGTGAGGCCGACACCACCCAAACTGTCTATCTTATGTTAAAAATGGACAATATTTTACACACATACGCCAAACTGATCAAACGGATTATGATTGTGTTGAAACATTAGGAGAATGATTCATGGCTCATATGTGACGTATACGAGTCAACCCCTCCTTAATCCGAGGCCCTTTGTGGCCGGAACCACTCAAAGTGTCTCTCTTTTGTTTAAAATGAACTTAATTTTAAGCAATAACAACCGTTGTCATACGCCAAACCAACCAAACGCCTTCAGATTCTGTTGAAACATTAGTAAAACGATCCATGGGTCATATGTGATGTGTACGAGTCAACCCCGCCTCAATCCGAGCAATAGTGTGGCTAGGACCACTAAAAAATTCTCTCGTTTCTTCAAAATGGACTATATTGTAATTGATATCAACAACTGACATACAGGAAACAAACCAAATTCCGTTGGATTCTATTGAAACATTAAGAAAATGATCCATGGGTCATATGTGACGTTTAAGAGTCAACCCCGCCTCAATCAGAGTCACCGTGGGGCAGGGACCACCCAAACTGCCTCTCTTTTGTTCAAAATGGATAATATTTTACGTACATATTTCAAGCCGATCAAACAGATTTTGATTGTGTTGAAACATTAGGACAATGATCCATGGATCATATGTGACGTGTACCAGTCAAACCAGCCTCAATTCGAGGCTCGGTGTGGCACTTATGGAGTCAAAGTGATGAGACTCCTATGAAAATACATTTTCACCATATATTATAAAAGTGGTTGTCATATGAAGATTGGAATGGGAGTAAATAATATTTGATTTATTGAAACAATGATTCCACTACACTAGATGATTGTTGTTATATAAATATTCAAATGGGGAATTATTCACCATGTATCTAATCAAAGAGGTGGTGTTATTTTTTGTTGTTTTAAGTCTGTCAGTGTTTTAGTGGTGTTTGTTATGCAGGTGTATGCACTGGAGGGGCTGCTGTGCAACAATTCTGGAAATACAGAATACCAACGGTTGTAACCCGTTGGTATAATTTGAGAAAGAATTATACCAATGGTTCAATAAACCGTTGGTAGAAAACTATACTTAAACATATGCCAACAGATTCATTGAAACCATTGGGAAAAAAGCTATAGCAACGATTTACAACTATTGGTATAAGATCAAAATCATTGAATTCCCAAAGGATTTATTAAAACCGTTGGAAAAAAAACTATACCAACGGTTGTGAACCATTGGTATACGATCATAACTATAGAATTCCCAATGGTTCTAAATCGTTGGGTAAACCTATACCAACGGTTCTTGTTGAACGGGTTGGGAAATCAATACATAGAGTTTCTATCCCAACTGTTTACTTCAAACAGTTGGTATAGATCTTTCCCTACGCCTTACATCCCAACGGTTTGGAAAACCATTGGTATATAATATACCAATGGTTTTCCAGACTATACCAACGGTTTAGAACCGTTGGTATATCCCCTATTTCCAGTAGTGTATCATCATTATAATATGGAAATTAAAATGCATGGTTGATATTTTTACTTGAGAAATAGGGATTTATAGATATATTTCTTATGAAATGTATTTAATTTTCTTCCTTGTAATATAATTTTTATAGTTATTTTTAATATGATGACTATTTCATGTTACCATGGGTTCTCTTTGTGAGATGTGGGAATCTATGCTTGGGGAAAATGAAGTGATTATGTTGGGGAAAAATAGATTACAAATTTGTTTTTACATTTTTTTATAAGATTCTTTCATAAAAAGTTGACTGATTGTTATTTTTTTCAGTATAAAATGAATATGGAAGGATAAATTTCATGGTTTACACGCGATTATTTTTTTGATGAAATTTATGAATATAGAGTAAATGTTTTTCCAAACAAAACCTAATGTCACTAGAGAAAGGGAAACCACAAGACCCAATGAAAATTTTTTTATTACAATGTACTGCTGGAGTGTTTATAGTTATAAACATGTTATAATTGGGTAAAACTAAATGCAGAATAAAGGTGACCTAAAATGGGGCACCATTTAGAGAGAACTATGCTTAGGGGTCTGTATGTTCCCACTTATGAACCAATCAAAATTCAAAGAACAAAGAAAAGGTGGTATTAAAAAACACAAATAGTTTTTATGAAATTTGGTTAAAAAATATAGTGTGAAATTATTTAATCCAACTTTCCACCTATATAGATAGGGTTTTCTTGTTGCAAGAATAACAACTAAAATTTTTCAGAATTGTATGGTGGAATCGTACTATACTATAAACAACTCATCTATTAAATGAGGAATTAATGTGATTAGTTATGTGAAATTATACAGTGTATTGATATTATATTTTAATACATTTTGGTCTACATTAAATGTAACTTCCACATGGAATGAATGTTATAAAGAATTGAATTCATGATGGTCAAATGCTATAGCTTCAAACTAAATGAATTCTAGGACCAATCTGTAATAAATATATTATCTAGAAAATGATAATTTATAGAAAATTATTTTTGAGATTTAATCATTTTGTGTCTTATTAGTCACATAATGGTGCACTGGAAGGAGTACATGAATAATACAAGTCATGAAACAACATACGCCCCATACATGAGATCCCCAAAAAAGATGTTATATTTTTTAGTAGCATTCATTTTGATACGATAAACTCAAAATGCCTTTTCCTTTGGTATTTTTTCAGTTTTCCCCAGTCATGATATATCATGCAACATTATGTCATGACATATGATATTTTTTGTATGAGGAATGATTTTGGGTTACTTAGCTCATTAAATAACGAAATAAATTAACCTTTTGAAAACTATTCATTTTAGTTAGAGAGTTAATTCCATGTCCAGAATCATTATTATACCCAATTACAATGACAACATTCCAAATTTCTTATCATTTCACTAGACCAATTCATGACCCTTAATTTTAAAATTCATGATGTTTTTTCCCTTATTAATGTTTTAAATTTTATTTTCCTTTATCAAGATTACTAAAAAATCATCCAATTGTTAATCTTTGTGGTTATGACCTTGGATTATCTCTTGATATATATTTTATAGTTACTAATTAGGAATATTATTTGATTAATTATAAAAAAATATATTTAGTAATTAATTAAACCTTGTTGTATTTTAATAAAATACTAAGAAAATTCATAGATGTTAAAAGACCAAAACAAAACAGAGACATGGCTGGAAGATAAATCCTTATAATGTAAATTTATATTTCAATGAATTAATCATTTCCAACCCAGTGAAATGATATAATTAGTGATTTATATAAAATTAATCCCCATAAATATATTAATATTAGATAATAATAATAATAATAATATATATATATCATTGTGTGTGGGAATGTTTATATTTTTTTTATTATTTCTAAAAAAATATTACTTTGTTCTAACAATAATATCGTGTGAAAAATTTATAATAAAATCTAGAAAAAAATCTTATATTAATGTACCTATTGATACCTAACATGTAGTATGAACCTAAATATAAATTTATCCATAGGTCAATTCCTATGTGAATTTCTCGTATTAAATACAACTGAACCCACATTGTGTTTTTTTATTTATAATAAATAAATATGATGGAAATATTCCTTATGCCAATGTGTGACAAAGAAAAATAAATATGATGGAAGAATGATTCCCTAAATAGAGTTGGATATATTATATAATTCTTTATAGCCCAATGCAAGAAGAGTTAACTAATATGATTTCATACATGTTGAAAAGAAGTAGGTTTATCTAGATAGTGTTTCACATTATATTCAGAACCATTCATAAGTACATGAGGGGTTGAAGAAAAACACATATCTATAATGTGTGATATACTACAGTTTTTACATGGAAAATAGACTAACAAGATTTAAATTTCTACTAATTAAAAGATAAATGATGTCATAGATTCTTATTTAATATCTATTAACTTGGAAATAGTGATAGAAGATGTTTCTAGTAAGTATTCTATATGGATAATAATGTTACGAATATTTGAAAAGGATAAATTATTGTGTGTATCATAGAGTTTGATTATTTTTAATAATTATATCCTAATGAACGTGTTTCAAATTAAATATGTGAAGTTTCATCCTTAGATATTTAAATATTAAATAACTCTATATATCTTGGAAGTATACCTAGATGACGCTTATGTATGAACTATGGTAAAGGTAGTGGAATTTCATTGAAATTTTTTAAGTAATATTTCGATACTGGATTAGACTTTGTAATTATTTTTATTATTATTTTAGATGTAATGATGTTATTAAAAATAAATTTATGCCTGCAGTATAGTTCTAAAATTCTTGGTGATAGTTGTTGAAAAACTAATAAAAGTTAATGATATTTAATATATTCCTAAAAATTAAAATTTAGCAAAGTAAAAATTCATTGAATGAAAAAATCACTTTGAGATAAATAATATATTCTCATAAAAAATAATTGGATAAATCTCACAAATCACACCGAGATATAATATTTATAATGTAATGACCATTCCTCTAGAAATATGGAGAAAATGATTAAACTATTACATTATTTCAAGATAAAATAGATCAGAAAATACATGATCAAACAATTTAGTTGTCCTAATAAACTATTTATATACATTTTTTATATATTATTTGTAAAAAAATTAAAATGTTTTATAAAATTCATGAAATTTTTTATTTATCTTCAAAATCATTCAAATAACCATAAATGGTACCCAATGTAAAGAGAAAAAAATTATTGGTGAGATCAAATTCCATGTAATGGGAAGTGCATCATAGAAGATATAATGAATACATAAGGCATACATAATATGTAAATATTATTTATTAGTGAATATGTCATATAATAAATAAAAGTGTACATGCAATATATAAAAGCATAATAATAATTATTCAATAATAAGAATAATAATGGCTAATTACTAAATAAGGTAATACCTACTTTTGAACATCCTAACATACCACGGTGACCTCTACTAGTACATTTTAATTAAATGATAACCCATACTCCAAATACCAAATTGATAATTAATTTAGGGAAACTAGTGGGACGTTTGAGACATAGATAATGCATATAGGGGCTATATTATTCATGGACATACCCATCCGTAAACCTGAACAATGAATTCCTCATTTATTAATTGAATAATTAAATTAATAATCAATTTACCTTGGTAATCAATTGATATCTATGTTTAATCATATATGTGGAACATTGATTTTCTATAGTCAATCGAATAAATATTTTAGTATTATTTCTTAAAATACATCTCTATATAAAAAGGTGTTCACTATTAAGAAAATAATGATATTATATTGAATATTTTAATAGAGAGTGATATAGAAAAAATGTGAAGAGAATTTATTAAGCTACAAACAAACCATGTGTGCCAAATAATGTGTAAACCAAAAAATATAAAAGTGGTTATAGGAGACCATAAATTCCTTAAACATGTTTTTTTGAGTAAAGTAATTTTTTTTGGATATATAGAGGAAGATTTAAGGGAATCATTGGATATAAGTTTCTTAAATATTCTATAACATAGTTACAAATTTTTTAAAAAATTTTCATGAAAACATCTTTTTAATTGGATTCAAGAATACATTTAAAACATTATAGGAAAAATAATATTATATAATGGAATCCTGAAATGAATGTAATCTAATATAAGATAATCTGGATTGGATGAAACTAATATTCCCATGTGATATAAAATCCCTTTTTAAAACACTAAAGTAAACAATAATTATTTATTTTACGTGAAAATAGAGAAAAAATCATTAAATAATTGGAATAGACATTAATTTGTAGATTAATAAAATATTATTAAGGAATATAACTAATTAATAATATTCACATTGGAGGGAATATGTGTTCATGCATAAAAAATTAAAAATATATTATTTTCATATTTTTATAAAAAAAGATAAAAATGGATTATACCAAACAAATTTAAAATGATTCATTACAAAATTTCGAATAAAAATTAGTTTTTAATATAATTTAACATTAATGAATATTTCCAGTATATAAAATATCATCTTTGATGAAATTTAAATAATATAGAAATAGGTGCAGACTATTCACGAAAACAACAAGAAGTAAATTCATCTTTTATTATAATCATTCATTCGGTTTATTTTAGTGTCAAAGATTGGGAAAAATAAAATGATATTTAGGAACCATAGAAGTATCTATTAGTTAATAAATATAGGGGGTTTATGAGTTAAATAATAAATTATTCCATCAATGAATGTTTATAAATAATAAATCCCGATAAAAGTGAGTAGGTAAAATAAACCCTTACCTTTGACTTTCTCTTCATCAGACATTCTCAACCCTCATATTTAAAATATATTCATTCATTAAAAATTTATATAAGATCCATGTTTATGTTTATATTAATTTGTACAAATAATTTATAATTTATAATTTTTTATTTGTTAAATTTTCATTATTAAAATTAGTAATTTTTTTCAAACTATTCCATTTTCCACTCATGCTTTCATTTTTCCGTTTTTGGTCCTTGCAAATTGGTCACTATTTCATAATTTCCAAAATTTTAATTAAGGATTATAGTGTTTGGTAAATCTATTTTCTGTTACAATAAATATTTTAGATAACTTACGGTGATGATTCTCATGGAATGGTAAAAATATGTTTTTTTATAAATTTTTATTTCATAAAAAATTGATTTTATTGAATAATATAGATAGGTCTCTACCAATATAGAATTATAAAATAATTTAAATTAATCATGAATGGATTTTATTTTAATTATATTAAAATAAATAATCATTAATGACATACATATTATACCATCATTTATGTAGGTGGTTAAATGGACACAAACTAGTCCTTATTATAATGACTGAATGTGTAAGAACTTGTGTTTTAATAATGATAATAACCCTTTAAAATAAAATTAATTATTTAAAAACATAAAATGAAATTGATAAATTATTTTTAATAAGTTTTATATGAATATTAAATATGTAAAATAATGGTATGATGTTATTGTTCATAAGGTTACTATATATGCTTGTTTTAGGCAGTTAAATTTTATAACGACAAATTATTATTAATATTAATATCAACCTGTAAAAAATATTCTTCCAAATAAATATTCATGTTATAAATATTATGTTTTTACATTTATGGTTTTATTAAAAACCATCCTTCTATGTAAGTGGTGATCAATGTTATATTTCCTTCTTGGAGGTAGAAGTTCACACATACACGAGAGACATTGTAATGTTTATTATTAATGCATCAAAAGGTAGATAATGGTTATTCAATAAAAATAATAGTATTTTAGTATAATAATTAAATATTATAAATGAATAATTATTTTTATAATATAGTTTATGTGGTTTTAATAAGAAATAAATTTGAAATAACTCAGTTAAAATTATTACCACTTCATTGGATATCTTCCTATAGGTATCTCCTTAAAACATCATAGATTGTTTTTTTGGAATACCAAAACCACTTGGGAAATAAAATTTGATTTTATGAGGAATTGTTTTTTTTATGGTGATAAAGGTATTTTGAAAAGTGAGATAGTGACGCGATACCATTATAAGTGAAAGGGGAGACAATGATGTAAATACTATTATTCATAAAATAAATTCAATTCAATTTTTATATTTTAGTTCCAAATTAGCCAAATATATACTATAGAAATTTGGAATTTATGAATCCTCACATTAAATATACTAGGGCCCAATTATAGTGAATTTTTAAGACTTATCCCAGAGTTTAACTTTCACTTCAACCATTATGACCTTTACTGTGGTTAAAGACTTTTACCATGGTTTTTTATTTTTATGAAATTAAAATTGAAATAAAATTATTAAAAAATAATATTTAAAATATAAATATGGTAAAATTTTGTTAGATTAAATATTCAATGGCATTGAAAATAAAAATAATTTAATTATAGTTAATACGATGAAAACAATTATTAAAAATTGATATTTTTGAATGATAATGAATTTACACTAAAATAATATATATTATTATTTCATAGAATATTTATTGATATATAAATAGATAAAATATTGTTATATTAAATTAATATCATAGAAAAACTAAATGGGAACATCTAACTACTCAACAACATGAATATATTCAATTTTTTATTATTATAATAGGAGATATCTTTTGTTCAGAACAACCAAGCATTGATTTCTAAACTTCAAACACTAACCTTAAATTCATCATTTTATTCCTTTAATGAGCTTATAGAAAAAATATATATTTTTAGTTTTTTATTATATCATAACTATTTCATCACTATTACAATATTTTTAAAAACATCATTTTCAATATCTTCCAAAAAAGCCACTATTTTCGAAAAATTTCAAAAAAAAAGACGAAAGATAACTTTGACAAGATGAAGTAAAAAATGAAATTCATGCCGAAAAATTATAAGTAAAATGATTCTAAATATTTATCTATTAAAATAATAAAGGGTTTACTATAGATTCTTTACGATGTGAAATTTACTTACTTTAATCGATTATTGGGTTTTAAATTATTCACCACTTCAATAATTCCATCCTAATTTTTTTTATTTAAATATAAAAATAAAATATGGATACTGATTCACAATTTCTTAATTATGTTCCCTTTTTTCCTCCTCTGATTTATGATTTCAATAATCTACCATTTAAATTCATGTTATTTAGTTTCTTAATGCTTTATTTATACTATTAATAATATCGATATATTCTTCACTATATGACAAATTAGGTTCAAAATCTATTTCCTCAATTATGAGAACATGTATCGGCTATGTCCTATAATTACTCAATAATGAGATTTTGAACACATAATGAACTCTAAAAATACAGGGATTAATTTACAAATGGTAATTTATAGCTCTTATTCTTTCCCAAATCACAAATCATAGGATGTACCTATAACTTATATTCCCTTTCTTTCCAGACCTTATAACCCCCTTTTAAGGAAATATATTTATAAAGACATCATATTCTCTATGAAATTTAAAATTATTTTAATTTATATCTTCATTTATAATCTATAGTCATTGGTATATCATGATATTATTCAAAAACATAGTCTTCTCAAGGAGTTTTATCCCTATAATTTTTCTCTCTGAATATTTTTCCAAACAACATTATGTATGATATTTCATATCTAATTATTCTTTATGAAATAAAATTTGAATTTATGAATGGTATTTATTATTATATATACATTTTACTAAATATTTATATTCCTCCCATATACCTTTTATGTTATGAGGGAATGTATTTATCTTGTCTTCTAATGATTGAATATTAATTTTAGACTACCCATCAATATGAGAGTGATAGTTGGTAGTACATTGTATCTCATCATATAGAACCTTTTAAAGGATCTTCCATAATGTCAATGTGAATCATGGATAATAATAATCTACAATTGTAATATGTTCTCTATGAAGTCTCACACCCTCATTAAGATAGATTCATGTCATTTGATCAATGTTTATATCCTTCATTATAATTACATATTGTGATGTATTAGAAAGGAAATCCACAATAATCAATATAAAACCATTACTCATAGGAGACTCTAGTAATCTAGTGATAATGTCCATATTAATATCATACCACATCCACATTTTTATAGAGAGAGGTTTCATCACACCTTTAGACTATTGTCTCTTGGTTTTTACATAATGGATGACCAATAATCTTAATACATTGTTACTAATTATAAGCTATAGATCGTCCCACCCAAAATGTTATCTTAAATCCATATACATCATAATATATCTAGGATCAATAGAGAAATTTTATCAATGGGATCTACATAGTAATTCCCTCTTCAGATCAATTATGGATAAAACACATAATCTCTTTCCAAATATAAATATACCACAATTATAAGTGAAGTATTCCAACATCCAATTATTCAACACATTATTTCTCTTTTTAAAGTACTCATTACCATGTTTTTCTATTTTTCCCTCACTGGTAGAGATGATTTAGAAATCACCTAGAAAAAGTTTGTTGTTTCACATTCCCTAATAATTTCATTATATAAATTTTATAAACTGATTAATGTAGGGACATTATATATCCACATCTTTCTATGAATATAATGAACATTCAGACTCAATTCATTAAAAACAATGTTTTCTTTACCATGGTGATATTGCATTGAAAAATCATAGTTCATGAGTGGATCTAACCATCACCCTAGTGTCAAGTTAGGAACATTAAGTGAGAATATTTATTTCAAACTCTATTAATCCCTATATATCAAAAAACTCTAATCATAGAGAAGGTTCTTCTATTACTTCAAGGAAAATATTCTTGTTGTCAACTAAATATGAAGGGTTTTATAATTTCCTTAAAGGATCTTTAGATTTTAGGATGCATAAGAAACAACTTTATAATTCTTCATAAAGACACATCTTAGTCATTTCATACAAGAATAACTATATATCAAAAAAACCATTTTTTCTTAATGGTAATGTTAATATTAGTTCACTTACCAATATCATCATTGTCATATATAAAAATTCACATTTCTTAAAATATATAATCATAAACACTTTACATGTTATCCTGTTTAATAAGCTATCCTATTCATAATGTTTTTAAAAATCACATATTATAACCCCCTAATAAAAGGTATCTTTGTAACACAGTTATATTTACTACCGTAAGCCATCTTGACTTATATTTTTACTAGATTGATAATGAGACACCCCACATTTTTACACAAATTGATTGGAAATAAAATGTCAATGTGATAAAGTTCACACATTCTAAATTTCTCGTATGACTATTATAATCATAATTAATAATTTTATATTTGAAATTTCTATTTCATATATAACAATTTATCTTATGGGAAATATTTCTCATACAATATCACCATATGAATTATTCATTATTTGATCGTTACATCCTCCTCCTCCTCCTCTTGACACTAGTATAAAAAGTATATATCATATCACTTTTCTTCATGTTGGTTTTAAATACAGACATGAAAAATCCAAGTATATTTCTTTGTCACATTAGTCATTTTATATCCTTGGTGAATAATATAGATATGACCCTTTATCAACTCAGTTATATATTAAATTATGTGAGAAAGATTCTTTTTCTGGTCATTTATTAAATAACAGACATGGTAATGTTATGAAAGCTAATTTTTTTTGTCAGTTATCATATAACCAATGAAAAAATGTCTAATATTAATGTTAGTTATTATATAAATGACATTATATAACATTTAAAATTTTATGAATCAACTATTTTAATCATAACAAGATTATTCATTATCATGAATTAATGCTCATTCATCTCACGCTGAATCCCAAAACCAATTTTATTCAATCTCATAGACCCCAATCATGATTTTCTATCTTTATACATCCACAAATTTAATCGAATCATTGTTTTAAATTCTATATGATCATCCCCCATGTTAAGCCTCACACATAAAACCTATCTTTTGGTTAATCAATGACATAAAATTCCAAAATTTTTATTTTTTTCAACTATGATGTGTGATATCGTGGTTTACCATTTTCAATAACCCTCATGTTTTATCAACCGCATAGCTTCTCAATAGAATATAAATTTTACCTTCACACATCATGTATTATCATATTTATTTACCTTAGGTACGTGTTGATTTAAGGATAAACGTGTGTGGAATGAATTATTTTCATAATGTTATATGTTAAATAAAAAAATTACTCATTATAACTTTTTTCTGGGTTTCTACTATAAAGAAATGCGTTTTCACGGAATTATTTCATATATATTTACAATACTTCACATTTTAATTTCTAAATTTAATGACTAATTGTTTCATATCTGGAAGAATTTTGGGAAAAAATCATTATTTATTCATAAACCTCCGTGTATATTGAAAATTTTCAATTAGTGATATTAATTTATTACTGAATTCGTAATCATAAAATTAATATACACATAAATTTCAATTTTCATATAGTTCAATATACAATATCATATAATTAATATGTATATATATCAACACTTTACATGTGATGTGAGTATATTATTATTTTGGAAAACCATATATTAAATATCAATCCTTTATATTTTGAGTTATTGTCAATATAATTTTAAAATTATTGGTGAATAAAAAACCTTAACATTCAATTGGACACTTTACATGTCCTTATAATATTCTAATAGAAGGTGAATTAAGGGTGACTGAGAGATATACTAAAATATGTTTTTCAAAAAATAACATGGTGTAAGATAATTAGTTAATTTTTAATAATATATATATATACTTATGTTGTCTACAATTATTATAGGAACCACATAATCAATTATTGATGAATTGTTATGAATTTTATGAATGAAATTAGATTATGATTGACATAATAGTTTATATTTGGATTATAATTTAATCCTTTGTATTCTTATCCAATTAATTTCCTGAAGTAGATGAAAATTTAATTAAAAAATTTAAGGATCAATGCTATCATAGGAAATTTAAATTCAAAAAACTGACATCACAATAGTACATATAATATTGAAAAATTGTTAAATGTCCCTAAATAAGTTATCTTATTCTATGAGAAAATGCATGACACATATTCTAAAGAAAGACATAAAAATTTATTCCAAAAAAATTGAACCATCCCTATGGATTCAAAATAACATCCACTACACACGTTATACCAAATAACTAGAATATAAATGTTTGAATGAAAACCATAATACATTATTCAATATCCCCTATTATATAACACTAAACACCTCTGCACATTTAATTTTGAAAAAATTTAGAAATTTATTAAGAATCCAAAAAATATAAATTGAAACTCACTCAACCAAATCATTAGTGACATTATAATTTTCTATGAATCACTTGATGAAGTCCCAATTTGTTGAATGAAAAATGTAATGATACTCATGTAATGTAAAATAACATAGGAATTTAGGTTTTTATATATTCTATCGAAGTGTGTTCTGGTCAATAATATTCAATTTCATGTTTCCTCTACTTTCACATAGAAGAAAATAAAAAAATTAGATAATGGTATAACAATTTTTTATTTTCTAAATTACATCTATGGCTCTATTTATATGATTTATCAATAATAGTTTATTTTATTTACAATTATTTTCTATGATTCAAAATTATAATTCTCCATTATGAATATTTTAAAAAAATTTACGAATTCTATTACTTTCAAATTATGAAATATTTGATATAAATTTTCTTTATTTACTATTTTATTATTTTATAATCATTAAAATTAAAATAAAATTTCATATCTAGTGTTATTAGATTTTAAAACTTTATATTCAATATTATTTAAAATCATATATATGTTTTATTAATAAATTTCACCAGAATGGTGTCATCTGTATTATCATTGAACTGATTAATTATTTTCCCCTATTCTCACTTCTATTACCACTATATTCATTTTAAAAGATATATTTTTTTTATGATTTTTATGTATAATAATGAGTCAATGTGGGATTATGGAACTTATAATAAGTGAGGAAAATGAGAAAGATTTTTATTCTTTTTTGGATTAGATAAAATAAATGTTTCGATAAAGGAAATGTTTTTCAACCCAAGACTAACATGATTATATATGAATAATTTCATAAAAATGGAGATAAAAGATCATTTAAATTATCCGGGTTTAAATCTGAGTACAACCCTTGGATTTGTTGTGGTGAAAAATAGTATAATTTAGTTTCAATTGATGATGATGCTTTGAATGAGGATAACTCTGATTAAATTGAAGAAATGATCCATGATTTTTAATTAAATGAATGTAAGAATCAATTAAAAATTTAGTGTCTATATGGTGATGCTAACAAACTATTGTATCCGATTTTTATGGAATTTAATTTTTTTTTCAATGGTGTTATAATGTATTAACAGGAAGGTGAAACATGGATGGAGTGAAAATAGTTTTACAAAGTTACTAAATTTTTCAAAATATAGTCTTCTTAAATAAAATCATTTTCCATATTCACATTATGAAGAGAAGAAAATAATATGCATAATGCGATTAGGGTATAAAAAATTATATTCCTTCCTAAATGATTGATTTCTGTACTGAATGAAATATGATTTTCTCTTATTGCCTCCCAAGAGAGGGATGTCATGGTATAAGTTGAAAGAAAAATTACAGCTTGATTAACTATTATACAGACCCCTACAATGGTATTTTTATAGATTCCTATAATTCCTCAATTGAAACATTTCTTTAAAAATTTATTTTTTGAAAAGAATATTATATAGATTTTATATGAGAATATATGTGTTGGAAAATTATGATATTCGAATGATTGCCCATAGTGGAGGAAAATTTATCAGTAGATTCCTACATTCAAAAAAGTTTATTTAAATCTTTATGATAGACTATGCGTGGATGGAATGAGTTCATATCGAATTATTATCAGAACAAATAGTTCATGGAAAATATTATTGGTAATTAATACCATATCTATTGAATTTTTTATGAAGATAAAATTTTTCATGTTGAGTTTTATGATATCTGGACCAAAATAGCCCCAAAATGATATTGAGGTTTTCTTGTCACCATTAATTTATTATTTGAATTCTATATTATATTATGGTGATAGGGCCTTTGATTCTTATAACATGGAATATTTCAGACTACATTAAATGATTATATTCACTACCAATGACATCCCAATATATGGTTATTTTTTCAGTTAAAATTTTAAGTGGAATAATGATTATCAAAATTATTAACAATAGATTTCATATTATGAAACTCATCATGGTAGAGAAATATTATACATGGATTATCTTAGGTTTTTATATATAAATAACTATTATAGAAGATTAAAATATCCATTCAATGGCTCAAAATATTTTTTACTCTGAAACCATTATCCACATTTCAATATTATGAGAGGGTGAAAAAAATTGATGTGACATTCAGAAAGACATATAAATTTTTTAATGATATAAATATTTGGAAGAAATAGTCAATATTTTTTGACCTACCAAATTGGATATATCATGAGTGTAAATATAACATTGATGTTAGGAATGTTGAGAAAAATATTTGTGACATATTTTTTTTCACATTGTCAAATATTATAGAAAATAATGAATATGGTTTGAATAAGAGTTTGGAATTGCTCTCAATGAGAATACAATTGAAGTTATCCTACACTCCTAATGTAATTTGAACATTCCTCACCCAAGCAAGTCATAAATTATCCTAGAGTGAGAAAATTAACTTTTTTTCAGGGTCTTCATGATATAAAATGGTCGTACGGTTGATATTAATTTCAAAAAAAAATTCATTAA
This sequence comes from Viscum album, assembly GCA_963277665.1. Taxonomy (NCBI): domain Eukaryota; kingdom Viridiplantae; phylum Streptophyta; class Magnoliopsida; order Santalales; family Viscaceae; genus Viscum; species Viscum album. Next base: position 2,093,285,828 of record OY728151.1, read on the forward strand.
TGGATTTGAAGTTGAAAAGTATGAAATCTCATAATTTTCAAATCACGATGAAAATGTTTCTACTAATTTCATTGTGTTGAATACTTCCAATCATTGTAGAATGACTATCATAAATGTTTTATATTTTTTATATTAAATTTTTATTAATGTGATTGATCTAAAGGATTTGAAATATTTGATAATGAAACAGTTTCTATACTTTTGTAGTGGGAAAAATATTTTCCTCAATATTTGGTTGATATCCTGGTGAATTTAATGGTTCATTTGGTGAGAGAAATAATGATTTTTGGAAATTTATATCTATGATGGATGTATCATTTTGAAAGGTATAGGAAGATGATGAAGTGGTATGCTAAGAATATATATCCAATTGAGGATTTCATTTATGAAAAGTATATCTCAGAGGAGGCTCTGTGTTTTTTACAAACCACATATATGTATTGGAGAATATTAGTTTTCCTATATCTCCCAATGAATGAGATAATCATGGGGGAAAGGGGAATGATGGATAGAAAGGTAAATAATTTAAAATTGAATATATAAAAAAGGTACATTTATATATCTAGAATAATATAGATGATTCTAATATATAAAAATATTGAAAATTAATGCGTTGAAATGATGATATTTAAAGAATAAATATATGTTGGTTTTTAAAGATAAAAAACATTTTTCTCATCGATAAAAAAGATTGTACTTGGTATATCAGATGAATTAGAAAAAATTAGATGGTTAGTGGGCGTTACATGTTTAATTTTGATAGTATTTTCATGTCATGACATTAATGGTTATTCATTTCATACAAAAGATCTAAAAACATTATTTCTGATCATAATAGTAGTGTATTGGTTTATTCATAATAAATAATTTATTGGAGGGACATAGATGAAATCCAAATCTCTGCATCATGTGAATTTTATGGAGTTGTTAAATAATCATAGGTGGTTTATTACATTAAATTTCTAGTTCCAGTGTTTAAATGAAAATAGTTTATTGGTAATAAAAGCCTTAGACACGATTAATATGGAATGAAATGAGTTAATATGAAAATATTAGAATACATGACTGATCCTTTTATAATGTAAATAAGTGAAAAACTGATTTTGAATGTTATTAATCACTCTGAAATATACATTTTATATTTTTTTACAATTAAAAATTAGTAATTTGCTAATAAAAATCATGAAAATGATGTTGAATTATGTGAGATCTCTACATTGATGGAAAGATTAATAGATATTATTGATGATTATTTCATTTAAATGGTTTCTTCCATAGAGAATGATCAGGAAGAATGAATTTGGAAAAACAATCCTTTTTTTCATTCATAAAATTAATGTTAACATATGTTCATTTCCCATTAGTTTTTTAAAAAATCAAAGAAATTTATATATTTTAATTTTATTTTCTTTATTAATACATATATTATACCAAATTAGTTAAATTTATTTTTTTTATTAATTTGTTTTTATTTATTCTAAATTGTTTTCCCTTTGGTAACTTATCTAATAAACAATTTTATACAAAAAAAATTATTTTAAATATAATATGTTAAATAAAAACAAATAAAAATTATAATATTATTTTCAAAAATTATTCTATTTGGTTAAAAAATAATTTATCAAGAAGGAAAATTTTTACTATTCACACATCATTTTTAGATTTTATTTCATATTATATATATAATTTCAAATATCATTAAATTTTTTATATGATTTTCATTAAATATGAATAATTTTAAAAAAAATGTGTTGATTTTAGATTAGTAAATAAAATTTAGAAATTTTATTATTACATTATTTTGTAATTTTTGAATTTAAAATTTTTATATTAAATTTTTATTCAATTTTTTTATATTATAATGATATATCAATCAATTGATCCCACACATACAACTAATTATGATCATACTCAAACATATATTGAGGAAGATACCCATTCTCTTATTGATGAACCTCATTCTTATTCTCAAGAGACATCTAGTTCCATGTGGATAAATAATAGTTCTTGGTTTGTTAAACACTAATGCACATGTTTAGCAAAATTAATAGATTCTTGTAGCAAGGAACAAAGGATGATAGTAAAATTTGAGGATAATTATATTCCAATAGGTTCAAAATAAAGACAATTAAATACTTTCATTACAATGAAGGATAAAAGAAATGTTTTTATTTTGATTGATTATGGGAGAAGTTTAGAAAAAATGGAAATATATCACTTTTGGGAGACCATTTTGGTATAATCGTTTATCATTATTTCACATATCATGAAATTTTTACTTTAAAATATATTTCCCCCTTCTTATCAAATGAAATATGTCATACATGATAATTGAGGAGTCATGAGTAATTTTCTATCATTGGCTGCTAGGAGAAAGATGGATTTTATATCAACACTAAAATGATGATTTAATTTCTGGGCATAGGAAAAATCACAATCCTTGTGATATATATATATATATATATCAATTTATAGTTTAAGATACATGGATGTAATTTTTATAATGTTCGATATGATATGATTTTTTTCTATGTGAAATTTTTCCTTTCTGAAATTTTTTATATTAATGATCTTATTAATGATTTATTAATTCTTGATTTATAGAAATCGAGGTTATCTATATATGAGATCCAATTTAGAAACACATTGACCCATAATTTATGTAGGGTATGGCTTAAGATATTTAAAATACAAATGGTAGTGGATGATTTTGAAAAATTGTGACCTGAGACTTTAGGATCTATAGAGGCTAATCCTTCCACCCTCTAGACATGAAAAATGGATGACTGGTTGGATGAAAAAAAATGAAAAATATGTTACGAACCAGTCAACGGTTGTATGAGACTAGATTATCAGATTTTTACATAATAATTTTATTTATAATAGTTTAATTATTTATATATTATGATTTATTATATATTTTGTTCAAATATTTAAATTAGGGTTATCATGAGGAGAGATTCAAACACGGTTTCTTTATAAAAGAATTGTATGAATGATATTTTATCTACTGTATTGGGAATTCATGAACACTATGGGTTTGTATGAGGATACACAACATGTGTGTTGGTGAAAAAGTGTTTCCACAATCTAAAACATCTTCAATTGTGAATGTCAAGTAAAAACAATAATATTTAGAAATTTAATTTTAGGATATTCATGTGATGATGGAGGATATGATCCAATATTTGGTACAATAGATGTTTACCAACCCACAATGACAATTTTAGACTACTAATCCCACTCCACAACATCCACTAGAAGTTATGACTCCTCCTACTTAACAAAATCCTCTACCTCTACCTATAGACCATACTCTTTATTATCTTACTCTAATAGACCTATTCCATAACTTCAATTTTATTGTGAGTTATATGTTTATTATACCCTACATATTGTTACATTTTAGTTGATATTTTATATCCCTGATACCATTCATCATCAAAATATATATAAAAATAATAATAGGGTCACTATGTAGGATATTATAAATAAATTTGTAATAATACCATGAATTATATATTATGTGATTACATTTGGAAAAAGTAATATATATTTTATTATTTTTCTATATTGATTGGTTTTAAATGTTACAAAATATTTATGTATATATTTCATCATTTATTAAATTTTTCTATTAAAATATTATTTATCATTTTAATGTCAATTTATTTATAATTTTTTTATAGGAATATATTAACGTTAATTAATTAATGTATAGAAAATAAAATATACAAAGTGTAACATAAAATATAGTTTATACTACTCTCGATAGATTGTTAACATATTCATTTTTTTAGTAGATTCATATGAGATTCAAATTGATGATGGTGTTTCAAGTGTGAAATAACTATTTCTCTTTAAAAATTTATATCATAGAGGATGTAGATTGAGATATTTTGGGCATCGACAAGATGAAAGTGGTTTCTATGTAAGTCGATTAATTTTTTTCCTTTTATTAAACAAATTTAAATGTTATACATATATTTTATTTATATTATGTATATTTATACAATTTATAAGGATCCTGAAAAGATTGGTGTATATGGACTTATTGTCCAATAGTTTATTTCACCTATATTGATGAAAATTCTAGATGTAGAATGAATAGTTAATATTATTAAAATACTTTAGAAGAATATAATTATTCAGTTCTAGATTTTCAGTATCTTAAATGTATAAAAATTATATCTCACAAATTCGTATTTACCTCTATAAAATAACAACAAAAAATTAACCATACATTTATATTAGTGTACATTGGATGTTGGGTGTTTTCTTTGCATGGGAGAAGGATATTTAAAATCATTGTTCAATCCACAATGATGTATGAGAAAATTTTAAGAATGTACTGGATATGTTAGATTGGGTATTTTAATACTTTTTTACATTATAATTACTTTTAAAATATGATATTTATATTTTTTTAAATAAAAAAGGAAATTTTTTAAGAGAAATCAAAATAGTATAGTGTGTCATGATGAAACATATAAAAGGAAATGTGAATTTTCATTTAAATTTTTTTTGATATATTAATTATGAATGTTACGTTGAATGGAATGATTATATTAAAAATAAATTTCATAAACAAGTTGGTGTAATGGAATGTGCATACAATTTTTTTGATTAATGTATAAAATCATTATAACAACAACAGTTACAAAGTTACATCATGTTAGAGTTTATTATAATCATTTCTTCAAAATATTTCCTTTGTTTTATTTAGAATACACGTTAAAATATTTACATTTAATTTTTAGCTTTTTATTGACCTTAAACATTATATATAACATGATAGGCGGTACTTACAGAAAAAATAGTTGAATCATTTCATAGGGTTTTTTAGATTTTAGTAAATTTATATTATATATTTTAAACATGATATTTTAAATTGTCAATTAATTTTTTGGTTGTTTTTATTCTTTTGTGGCTTATTTGTTTCATTATTTTTAATCTTGTATTATATTGAGGGGAAGAATGAAAAGGAAATTATAAAAAATAATTTTTTCAGGTTGGTTATATGGTAACACACATGAAAAACCAATACTGATTGGTTTTTGAAATCAATTACAAAATAACTGACCTAAAAAACAATTTATCACATAAATGTATTTTTTAAATTCTACACGATAAAAAATTCATTATTGGTTTCTTATGTTCATTATTTTAAATATGATGTGAAAAACCAATATTGATTGGTTTCTCATATCACTAATCGCATAACCTATGGGATAAATTTTTTTTCAAATACTGTTTTTGGTAACCAACATGAAAAACCCCAAAGTAAATTTATTTTGAACATAAATTTCTTAACAAACATTAGGAAAAAAAATTACAATGTCACCTTTAATAATTTAATCTAATAACAGATGTGAAAAAAGTAAAAAAATCTAATTTGAAAAATAATTTTCTACACTAATGTTAGTACACTATATTAATGACTATTATTGAGAAACATATCCATTAAACATTACAAAACATGATTAATATTTACCCATGAATTTCTTGACATGACTAAAAATATAATTTTTAGGATCTTTATCCACTATTCTTCTCCAAATATATTTGAATTTCCATTAGTGTTATATGGATTCAACAACATGAAGGAGCCCAATATTATTATTTCATACAATGATGTGATAGGAAATACCGTACAACTAAGGTTATTGGTCAAAACCTACGATAACTAATATAAAATATCTATAATAAACTCACATGGGACACTATCCTTGTTTACTTTTTCATGTGGTAAATCCGTACAATAAATACAAGAATTGATATATTTTTCAATCCTTCTACAACGATCCAACTCTAAATAATTTCATACATTTTATTATCTATTAATAATATAAATAGTATTTCGTGGTATAAAAATTACTATGTAGTTAAAATTTAATGATAATTATTAGGATTAATAATAATGTGTGCTCAATCAATGTTCTTCTAAAACATATTTATGAAGGACCCTATTAAAATTTGACTAAAATAGAATACAGAAACCACAATTCAAAAATATATTCTCCAATGTTTACTATAATAAAATTTTACATGATAAAATTAATCTCATCATATGTGATTGAATATTTTTGTAGTTTTAGGAGACTAGATACATACATGATAACCATATCACATTGAAAACATATATAATATCGTATAATTATTATGAAAATTTCTTATACCTCATTAAAATCATTAAAATATTTATTTTTGAACCACGGGTAAAGGAAATCAAAATAAATGGTGACCTCTAATTCCCAATAGTTGGTTTCATTTAGTATAATAAATCATAAATACATATTACATCAAAAATTTCATTCTGAATAATCAATGAATATGACATATAATCAACATCTTGTTCATGGAATATTTCAAATATTAATAATATGATACAAATCCAATATGAAATTAAAAATTATTTATCAATGATGAATTACATAATTGTTGACATCTTCATCCTACCATTATTATTCATGCAATGAAATTCTTAATAAATGGGTAGGAAAACTTCAAATATTAAAATATTAAGTGATTCCTAACAAGTATTTTTCTCATGAGACCTAGTTGATGCATCGAGGGGATATATTGTATCCGGTACCACAAATTAAGAAAAATTTCCATTGAATCCCTTTTATATTGAATGAATAATAAAATATTTAATAATTATGAATTAATAGTCAATAAATACCATTTTTCAGTCTTGTATATATAACATCAATATTACATCTCTAGTAGAATAACATTCATAGAAATATTTCATTAACTGACGACATATAATTAAATGGGTATACAGTTCTGTAAATATTGATATTATATTGAATATATCAATGGTACTCGAGTATATGGACGTGAAGAATAAAATTAAAATAAAAAGAAATGTATAGCGTGATAAAGAACATAACTCTTAGGAAGTGAATGAGTTAAGAACAATCCATGAGTGAAAAATAAGGTATAAACCATAAATGAGATAGTACTAATTTTATACCATCACTTCATAAAAAATTATGTTTTTTAGAAAATGACATTCTTATAACAAATATAGAGGAAAACTATAGTGAATAAATTAAAATAACCTTCTTAATTTTTTTGTAAATTATTCAAAAAATGAATTAAAATGTTTCTTCAAATATGCCTTAATTGATTTTTAATGATAACTTTGAATTTTTTTAATATAATGTAATATTTAAATGAATATAAAATTAATTAATAAAATTTTAGTTGAAGATACAAATATAAATAATAAGCTAAAATCCCATTTCAAATCATTAGTGTTATTAATATCCTTTTTATTTAGTATAAGAGAATTCATAGAATAATGGGAAATGGATATTAAATTTTTAAACCATGCAAAATAGGAAAATAATATATAAATTGAATAATTTTAATGATTGTAGGAATTTTCTTTCCTACTAAAGATCATAAAAAGATATTATTTTATCACTATTTTAGAAAAAAATACATAAATGACATTTATAAAAAATGTAAATAACATTCTATTTAAAAATAGGAGTCGAAATTGGAAACATAATAGAATGTGAAATTATGAAATCATTCATGTATAATAAATATACATTCTTAAAAAATAAATATTAAACAATGTGGAAAAATATTCCTCACCAAAAAAAGAAATATGGTCATCATTTCATATTAAAAATCATTCAGTTGATTTGTGTACCAAAGTTATAGAAAAACCTAATAATATATAAAATACGAAATTATAAGCAAATTATAATGAAATGGAATTATTTTATTAAAAAAATATAAAATTCCCCCATTTTAAATTTAAACATAAAAAATCCCATTAAAAAGTGACATCGAAAATTAATCCCTTACCTTTTACGTCTTCTTAGTCAAACATGATCTGACCACACAAACACACATAGATATATATATATACATATATATATATACAGTTTATTATAAATCAATATAAGAACCATATTTGTAACACCCCGTGATTTTATATTCATTTAATTTCATTAATGTCCTGTGTTGAATTCTACACCATGATTACCTTGCGCTATACGCAACACCATATTAGCTTGCAGTATACGCAACACTATTCTTGGATCGTGTTACACAGAATTTTGATAATAGTTATTCTACGCAACATTGAGTATATATATATATATATATATTCAATGTATAAATGAAATATGGTTGGATTATGTTATAATAAACAACGAAGGATTTTTTCACAACACGCAATCCTGACTTGGCTTGCAGTACACACAATCAAGACCTTCCTCGATAGCGTGTGTTGTACACAATACCGGGTTTTACTAAACAACGATATATTATTATAATATTATTATGAACTAGCCGTTCTGAATAGTATTAACTAAATTTTGAATTTTATAACATTATTATTCATCTTACACATTTTCTAGAACATGGTATAAGAACAAACTAAATTTTTTGGGTAAAATAAGTATTTTTCAAAAAAATGCAGTTTTGTGGCCTTTTGATGGCGCACACACTTTAAATCTAGTTTTTGAAATGTTTATAAGTTCAATTTGACAAAATAAAATTCTTCTTTGGAATCAAGAAATAAAAATTTACTTTGGAAAATTTTTTCATATTATTCTGGTAACTTTCATATTTTGATGAATAGTAACAACACGCTATATTTTAATTAAAAAAAACTTTTTTCATCGCAATAATTTATATGGATAAATTATAATATTGAGTGGTTTTAAACTATAAATAGAATATATTTTTACAATTTAATATAACGTATGTCATTAGCATTGATTTTTCATTAAATTTGTAGGTTAAATAAATTCAATCTTTTATCAATGTTTTAATGAAAAACCTGTTTTCATTCGACAACGGGATAAATTTTAATTTAATTTATGAAACTTTTTTGTATTGAATTTGAAAAAATGGATACCATATTTGGAATCAGTGAGTCCAAATTATGATAATAAGATGCTTTTTATTTTTGGGAATTATGAATAGTAACTACGGTAAATTTTATTTACCATAGTTACAGATAAATCGGGTAATTAAGGGTAAATATAATATTATAAAATTACCTTAACACATGTAAAAATTCTATTGGATGGATAAAAGTATACCCATATCACCTTACTGTCGGATTAGATAAATTTAATGTACTTTTTTCCCATGAAAATAACTTAATTATTATTAAAACCAAAGAATGTTTCAACATGCCACTTTCTTAAATCTTATAAGTATAGTAATTTTAATTTGGTGATAAACTTAATGAAACATTGATCATGAATAGTATCCAGAAATCTAATACAATTATCTACATCATAGGAATTTATTTATAATTTTTAGGTATTAAATAATTATCATTAATTATGACACAATGGTGATGTTGAAATTATTTTATAAATTAAAATATCAAATAAATTTTTTCAAAAATATTAAAATAAATATTATATGAACTATTTAATGTTCTATACTAATTTTATAGATACATATGACATTTTATGAATCTATTAAATCTTTAAGTTCGAACATATCTTCTGTATATATTTTATTTAAATTCAGATAATTGAATAGTGTCAAAATTGACCCTATTGTTATTTTATAAAAATAACATATTATAATATTGTTTAAAAATCACAAAAATGTTTAAAAATTATAAATTAAAATTTATATGGTCCAAAATGTCATACAGTGTCAAATTATGGAAAATTCACAACACATATGTAATTATTTATAAAAATTTAAAATTTAGAATATTATTACCACAAATAAAATAAAATTGATAAATAAGGATAAATCAAGTTGATAATGTTTAAAATAAATTCATAACATGTCTAAATTTTATTGGTTGATGATATTACAACCCTAACTCATCTAATATTCGGATATGAGTCATTTTGGAAGTTTTTATGTGGGGTTTGGATTTAATATAAACTAATATTTCTTATATTTCCAAAGGTACCCCTCTCCTCCCTTATAATAGGGAACCTCCTCCCTCCATTCCTCACACTAATTTGAGCCTTCAAGCTCGGCCAACCCCTGCCAATTTGACTTCCCCACTTCCTTAAAAACCTTCTAGAGGTACTGGTCTTATCAAAAGACCAACTCTAGTGCCTTAAGAGAATGTTTAAAGGAGGCAATTCGAGAAAGAGGTAATACCTTCTACCATTTTCTTCAAGTTCCATTCTTCTTCTACTACCTCTTCTTTAGTTTTTTAATTATGAGGTAAAAACACAAGTATCACTTATATACTATTATGTTATTATAATTCTGAAACAGCCCTATTTCACCTCTTATCCATCCTACGGAAAATGAAATCACCGCGCGTGCGTATGTACGGAATACCGTCTCCACGTTGTGGTGTAATCTATTTTCCACCACCACCATACATGGATGGGTATAAGGGTGAAATTAATGAATATATATGATTATTGTAAAGTGTTATTGATTCTGAAATAGTATACATACACTCCAATACAATTCCACGATCATGGTAACGATATCATCGCTCGTGCGTACGTACGAAATACCGTCTCCACGATGTGATGCGATTCATTCTACATGATCTTAATTGCATAATGATTATATAAATGAATTGAATGAATGAATATGAAATATATTTTACACTAATACCATTCTAGAAATGATGTATCTATAACCTAAATAGAAGAATAAGAATTTATTCGACAAACACACATAAGAACAAAAAGTAATAAACACCCGAATAACAAGTAGTAAACTATTACTAATAAGAAGCTAATAATATGACCATATATGATATAATAACAATAAGTATGATTATTTAATAAGTAAATAACATTATTTAAATCATTAGACAGGAAGTTCAGACACTTACGAAGCAAATCAGACCTAAGGTAAGGGAAATATCACAATCTCATTTTTATCAGAGATTGTTTATACTTTTTTATTTACTGGGGTGTATTTTACCATCCACATCCATGTTTCCTCAATATGTAATATTAATTCCATCCACCAACAATTGTTTAAATCCATTTTTACCCTTTGGTGAGTTTATAGTAAAAGATATGAAATGAATCTTTTGTCGTTTTTCGTACGAGGCACTTTTTGACTTTTCCGACAAAAGTACGAGAACAATGTTTTTTTAACTTATACGGAATGAATGGATTTTTAAAAAATTATTTCCAAGAATCTTACTTTACAAGTTTCCAAGTTTATTTTTAATCAACTTCTTTTAGTTTAAAATTGTATGACATGTTATGAAAGGAAAATGTTTTTGAAGTAGAAAGGATATTTTGCTCAAGAATGGAGAATCAAGTTTTTTATCAAAATTATTTTCCATATAAGATAATATTGGGTTATGTTTCTATCCCTATTATTAAATTGATTTGATTATGTTTTTATGGAATTATTTTTATGAATTCATTTATCTTATATGAATTGTTTTATGAAGTCATGTTGTTTAAGAGTCCCATTTTTATTACATGGGTTATGCAATGATGTATGATTTATGATTTTGTGGCACACATATGAATGGTATCATTATGAGATGGGTGGGACCAATATCTCCCTCCAATTAATTGGGTAAAGATTTTATATCTCATGAGATAGACATGGCTGGAATAGTAGGTTAAACCGGTTTAGTGAAACAGGACTGAAACGAGGAATGAACTCGGTTCAGAAGTGGACTTTGTCCACTAAGATAGTCTTGGAAATGAGTTTTGACTAATAAGAAAGGATTATCTATGATTATTTGTGTATGCCACAAAGTTTCATGTTTTATGTTATGATTAATGGGATTACATTTCACTACTATGATTTATATCATGTTATGATATTATGATCTCTTTTGCAGGTTAAGATTTCCAAAATGTTATGTTCTTATGAATATGATGTGATTGATATTACTTTTGTTTACCATTACTGAGCATTTGAGTTCACCCTTTTGTATGTTTTCGTTCCCCAGGTCAAGAAGAATCTTATTAAGTAAGATATGCCAAAAGGGACTATAGATATGATGAAATAAATGGGGGACAATGTAGACGCTTTATGAACCAGTTGTTTATGTTTCCCAGTTTCTAAAGACACTATACCTATACGGTCCTTTCATGGTTTTGTTATATGTTGTAATAAGTATGCTTCAATTTTTAAGTAATAACACCATTTGAACTCACCCTTTTATGTTTTCTTTTCCCCCGGATATAAAGAAAGGTTTTAGGTAAGAAAAAAAGGAAAGATCTTTATTGGGAGATGTTGAAGATCTTTCACCACGATTAGAATATTTTATTCCGAGTTTCCAAGGACACTAAACTATTACGGTCCTTGTGTGTATGTTTTTCTTATGTATTAAGTATTCCACAAAAGTAATGTAATGTCCATGTACATCAAGTTTTGGGCCTCTACAGTTGGTATCAGAGGGAAGGTTTAGTCAACCTTTGGAAACTAGGATTCCATAACATTAGAGAGATCCCTAGAGATATTTCTAAGGTATGTCTAGGGATGTCCCTAAGGTTAAGTATAATTATAGGTTATAGTCCTATAATTACGGTAACGATATTAGAATTAAACCTAAGATGTTATATATTAAAGGTACTCCCCCTTTATTATGTTGTTTTCCCTAGCATGATTTTTTCCTCTCACACTATTCTTTTTGGGTTTTAGACGATGGGTGGAACCCGAAGGAACCGTGTTGATAAATGCAATGGACAATGCAATGATTATCCTTCTGAACAAACAAATGTTATGGGAGATGGAGTGAAAAATCTTATTTCTATACTTACACAAGCTATGAATCATTCTGGACTTCCAAATGAGCAGAGAAGGGAACAATATTCTATTGATTCCTTCATGAGGCAACATCCACATTATTTAAGTGGGTCTTCTCATCCACTTGTTGTTGAACAATGGATCAGTACCACTTAAAAGATATTTTCATTTCTTCAATGTTCTAAAGATGATAAAGTCATCTTAGCGGTATATCGTTTGCAAGGTTAAGCTGATCAATGGTGGAATCTTATCAAGAATACGAGGCAAAGAGATAGAATTGAGTCCATGGAAAGGGATGAGTTCAAGAACTTATTTTTCAATAAGTACTTCCCTCGTATTCTTTGATCAATGATGGTGAAGCAGTTTCTTGAACTAAAGCAAAAGGATGATGAATCTGTTGGTGTATACGAAGAGAATTTTACAAGGATTGCAATGTATGCATCTGGCTTTATCATCCAACCTGAAAGTAAAGTTGATCGATTCTTCAGTGGCTTAAAACCAAATCTTCGAAGGGCATTAGCTATAAGAGACTTCAGTAGCTATGAATAATTTGTGCGTTGTGCTATCAAGGTAGAAATGGTAGTTGGTGTTACTTATCCATCTCATAGTTTTGACAAGAAACGGAAGATGGAGATTAAGGAGAAATCTAAAAATAAGGGTGAAAAGAAGATGAATGTTTCCTTTTGCTCAAAGTGTTGAGAGAAGCATGGTCGAGATTGTCTTAAAGGGAATAAAAAATGTTTTAAGTGTGGAAAAGAAGGCCATCGAGTAGCTGAGTGTCGAAGTAATGGAAAAAGGTTTTATAATGATGTGAATAAAGAAAATACTGCAGAGAACGCACCACCAACACTTCAATGCTTCAAGTGCAAGGAAATGGGGCATTATGCTAATAAATGCCCTAATCCAAGGGTTATTGATGATCGACATGAGCAACCACTTAAGGCAAAGGACAAAGTGAAGTCACATGCGATCACTATTTGAGATGATGAATAAGACAATGATGTGGTGGAATGATTAAGTGTTTATGTAATGGGATTCCAAAATAATGTTGTACATCGTATCATGGAATATTGGAATATTTATGTATTGTTCTATTGTGGTTTTCAATAATTTTATGGTACCTGTAACCATGGAAAGTGATTGAGATATTTTTGGAAAAAAGATGATATGTTCATAATGAAGGGATAAGGAGAAAATGAAATGTCTGACAGTATTCATGAGCTCATGACTAATATAAGGAAATAGTTATACCATGGTTTGAGGTTTTGGTATGTTAAAAGAGTTAACTTTTGACATCACTCATGTTTTTGCTAAGACACAATGGGTATTCATTTTTGAAGAGAATACATGATTAAGACCTTCGAATGTTTGGAATGTGACCAACAAGACATATCTGATGATATATGGGGATCATGGATGGTATTAACATGATTTTTATATGAACTCTTTGTTAATCTGTTTCACTATAATATGAGAATGGACAGCTGTATTTTGGATAAGCCTAAAGATTGGAATGGATTATGTTGGACATAAGTTAGTATTATTTAAGGATAGAAATTTTTTCGATATAATTGATGGGATGTTATAGTAATGTAGTTTTAGAAAAAGGACAACCTGTAGGACGAGCGACAACCCATCGGGTCGGACAAGGCTGTGGGAATCGAACCCACAACCGAAGTGCGACTGGCCTTTATCGCCTACCACTGGCCTACAGGAAGTCCCTGTTTAGAAGTAACTAGTTTTATTATATTAAGAAGTATGATATATGAAGTATAAGTCCATTTTAGGAACTATATATGATTAATTTCACTATAGATCGACTTATATATATTTAATAACTTTTTCTAACCTTTTGTTTGAGACAGATGGAATGACCCGTCATTCAATCACATGGTCTGGTAACACTTCATGAATAACAAATTCAACATCAGCTCTTTAATAGATGAAGTGGAATTTTTTCAAGGCACGAACAACAGTGAGATTGTACCAAAATAAAGTAAGTATTTATTTTAATTCAAATTCATCAACTTTTGGGAAATGATTTTGAAAACCAAAAATGTTGTCATAGTTCTCTTATATCCGATGAATCAGATGGTACCTTAGATCATCACAAATATATGGCTTTGTGATTGATGGATTTTTCATAGCCATGTTCTCTACCACTCTCCATCAGAACTTGATGGTTAGATTTCTCTTACATATCCATATTTTCATCTATGTTGAAACCAAGTAATAAGTTTATTTGTGTAACCGTTACGTTTCATACTTTTATTTTTAAAGATTGGTTTTGGTATTCCTTTTTACGATGTGTGTTTCTATTAAAGAAACTTTCAAGTAGTAAACCATTTATAACCCCGATGAATTTCGAGGGAGAAATTCATTTTAAGGGGGGTAGAATGTAACACCCCAAGATTTTATATTCTTTTAATTTCATTAATGTCTTGTGTTGTATGCTACACCAAGATTACCTTGCTCTATACGCAACACCGTATTAGCTTGCAGTATACGCAACACTATTCTTGGATCGTGTTACACAAAATTTTGATAATAGTTATTCTACGCAAAATTGAGTATATATATATATATATTCAATATATAAATGAAATATGGTTGGATTATGTTATACGAAACAACGAAAGATTCTTGCACAACACGCAACCCTGACTTGGCTTGCATTACACGCAATCACGACATTCCTCGATAGCGTGTGTTGTACGCAATACCGGGTTCTACTAAACAACGATATATTATTATAATATTATTATGAACTAGCCGTTATGAATTTTATTAACTAAATTTTTAATTTTATAACATTATTATTCATCTTACACATTTTATAGAACATTGTTTAAGAACAAAATAAATTTTTCAGGTAAAATAAGTATTTATAAAAAAATGCAGTTTTGCGGCCTTTTGATGGCGCACCCACATTAAATCTAGTTTTGTATGTGTTTATAAAATCAATTTGACAAAATAAAATTCTTCTTTGGATTCAAGAAATAAAAATATACCTTGTATAAATTTTTCATTTTATTCTGGTAACTTTCATATTTTGATGAATAGTAAAAGCACGCTATATTTTAAATAAAAACAACTTTTTTCATCGCAATAATTTTTATGGTTAAATTAGAATAATGAATGGTTTTAAAGTATAAATAGAATATATTTTTACCATTTAATATAATTTATGTCATTATCATTGATTTTACATTAAATTTGTAGGTTAAATCAATTCAATCTTTTGCAATGTTTTAAAGAAAAACTCGTTTTCTTTCGACAACATGATTAATTTTAATTTAATTTCTGAAACTTTTGTGTATTGAATTTGGAGAAATGGATTCCATATATGGAATCAGTGGGTAAAAATTATTTTAATAAGCTACTTTTTATTTTTGGGAATTATGAATAGTAACTACGGTAAATTTTATTTATCATAGTTAAAGGTAAATCGGGTAATTAATGGTAAATATAATATTATAAAATTACCCTAAAACAGGTCAAAATTATATTGGTTGCCTAAAAGTATACCTATATCACCTAAGAGTCAGATTAGAATCATTTAATGGACTTTTTCCCAGGAAAATAACTTCATTATTATTAAAACCAAAGAATGTGACAACATATCACATTCTTAAATATTATAAGTATAATAATTTTAATTTGGTGATAAACTTAATGAAACATCGAACATGAATAGTCTCCAGAAATCTAATACAATTATGTACATCATAGGAATTTATTTAGAATTTTTAGGGATTAAATAATTATAATTAATTATGACACAATAGTGATGTTGAAATTATTTTATTAATTAAAATATCAAATAAATTGTTTTAAAAATATTAAAATAAGTATTATATGAAGTATTTAATGTGCTATAATAATTTTATAGATAAATATGACATTTTATGAATCTAGTTAATATTTTAGTTCGAACATATCTTCTGTATATATTTTATTTAAATTAAAATAAATGAATAGTGCCAAAATTGACACTATTGTTATTTTATAAAAATAACATATTATAAAATTGTTTAAAATCTCAAAAATGTTTAAAAATTATAAATTAAAATTTATATGGTCGAAATTGTCATAAAGTGTCAAATTATGGAATATTCACAACACATATGAAATTATTTATAATAAATTAAAATTTATAATATTATTACCACAAATAAAATTAAATTGATAAATAAGGATAAATCAAGTTGATAATGTTTAAAATAAATTCCTAACATGTCTAAATTTTATTGGTTGATGATAGTACAACCCTATATCATCTAAGCTTCGTATATGAGTCATTTTGGATGTTTTTAAGTGGGGTTGGGATTTATTATAAACTAATACTTCTTATATTTCCAAAGGTGCCCCTCTCCTCCCTTATAAAAGGGAAAATCCTCCCTCTCTTCCTCACACCAATTTGAGCCTTCAAGCTCGGCCAAACCCTGCCCATTTCACTTCCCCACTTCCTTAGAAACATACTATAGGTACTGGTCTTATCAAAATACCAACTCTAGTTCCTTAAGAGAATGTTTAAAGGAGGCACTTCGAGAAAGAGGTAATACCTTCTACCGTTTTCTGCATGTTCCATTCTTATTCTACTAACTCTTCCTTAGTTGCTTCATTATGAGGTAATAACATCAGTATAACTTATATGCTGATATGATATTATAAATATGAAACAACCCTATTTCACCTTTTATCCATCCTATGGAAAACGAAATCATTGCACGTGCGTACGTACGGAATACAGTCTCTACGCCGTGGTGTAATTTATTTTCCACCACCACCTTACTTGTATGGGTATAAGGGTGAAATTAATGAATATATATGATTATTGTAATGTGGTATTGGTTCTGAAATAGTATACTTACACTCCAATACAATTCCACGATCATGGGAACGATATCATCACTCGTGCGTACGTACGGAATACCGTCTCCACGATGTGATGCGATTCGTTCTACATGATCTTCATTGCATAATGATTATTTAAATGAATTTAATGAAATAATATGATATATATTACACTAATACCATTCTGGAAATGAGGTATCTATTACCTAAAGAGAATAATAATAATTTATTCGACAAACACGCATAAGAGCAAAAAGTAATAAACACCCGAATAACAAGTACTAAAAAATTACTAATAAGAAGCTAAGAATATGACCATATATGATATCATAACAATAATTATGATTATGTAATAAGTAAATAACATTATTTAAATCATTATATAGGAGGTTCAGACACTTACGAAGCAAATCGGACCTAAGGTAACAGAAATATCAAAATCTCATTTTTATCCGAGATTGTTTGTACTTTTGTATTTACTAGGGTGTATTTTATCATCCACATCCAGGTTTCCTCAATATGTAATATTATTTCCATCCACCTACAATTGTTTAAATCCATTTTTAACCTTTCATGAGTTTATAGTAAAAGATATGAAAGGAATATTATGTCATTTTTCGTACGAGGTACTTTTTGTCCGTTCCGAAAAAAAGTATGAGAAGAATGTTTTTTTAACTTATACGGAATGAATGGATTTTTAAAACATTATTTCCAAGAACCTTCCTCTACAAGTTTTCAGATTTATTTTTAATCAACTTCTTTTAGTTTAAAATTGTATGACATGTTAAGAAAGGAAAATGTTTTTGAAGTATAAAGGATATTTTCCTCAAGAATGGAGATTCAAGTGTTTTATCAAAATTATTTTCCATCTAAGATAATATAAGGTTCTATTTATACCCCTATTACTACATTGATTTGATTATGTTGTGATGGAATTATTTTTACGAATTCCTTTATCTTATATGAATTGTTTTATGATGTCATGTTGTTTAAGAATCCCATTTTTATTACATGGGGTATGCAATGATGTATGATTTATGATTTTGTGGAACACATATAAATGGTATCATTATGAGATGGGTGGGACCTATATCTCCCTCCAATGCATTGGGTAAAGATTTTATATCTCATGAGATAGACATGGCTGTAATGGCAGGTTAAACCGGTTCAGTGAAACAAGAGTGAAACGAGGAATGAACTCGGTTCAGAAATGGGTTTTGTCCAATAATATAGTCTTAGAAATTAGTCTTGACTATTAAGAAATAATTATCTATGATTATGTGTTTATGAAAAAAAGTTTCATGTTTTATGTTATGATTATTGGGATTACATTTCACTACTATGATTCATCCCATGTTATGATATTATGATCTATTTTGTAGGATAAGATTTCTAAAATGTTATATTCTTATGAATATGATGTGATTGATATTTATTTTGTTTACCCTTACTGTGCATTTGAGATCACCCTTTTATGTTTTCTTTTCCACAGGATATAAAGAAAGGTTTTAGGTAAGAAAAAAAGGGAAGATCTTTATTGGGAGATGTTGAAGATCTTTCACCATGATTAGAAGATTTTATTCCGTGTTTCCAAAGACACTAAACTATTACGGTCCCTGTGTGTCTGTTTTTATTATGTATTAAGTATTCTGAAAAAGTAATGTAATGTCCATGTAAGTCAAGATTTGGGTCTCTACAATATTTATATTTTTACAAAAAAATACCATTCAATTATAATTTATCATCACACAAATATTAATAATTTTAAGTTAAATTCCATAATTTTGTGTTAGTTATTCAATTTTTTATGCATGTTAATAGTTTCAGGTTCTGATACATACACATTGTCCTTGCTTTCAACAAATTAATAGTTTTCATTAATATTTATGGTTTTTTGTGATATAACTATTTATTAATATTCCTATTTCATCGAAATTATTGTGATGACTGTCTCCAAGCACTTAAAAATCACTTTTGTTGAATTTTGATTTTGAAAAATGAATATATTTTATTATCCTATATGAATATATATTACCAATATATAACTATTATAGAATATTTAACTCATCATTAGTAAATTATTATATTAGTATTTAACCTTACTTAACCATATAAGACAATATCATTATAACATTTTTCATGATGGTGATAAATTGTCCCAGGTAATAACATCTTATAATGAAAGACTAAGTAATAACATGATATTTAATAATGATAATATACATTTAAAATATTATTACTGATTTATAAAATTATTAATCTTCTAATTCATTTTATTAATATGAATATTAATAATATTAATGATAGGTAATGTTAAGAATTTTTTACTTACTAGGTGTTATGATATGATTGTTGTAGACATTAAAATTATCAAATGACAACTAATTGTTAATATTGTTATTTGAATGATAAAATTACCTTTTCAAAAAATTTATAACATTATACATGAAATATTTATTTATTTAATTAATTTTTAAAACCATCCACATAAGGACGTGGTGACAATGAAAAATTTCATTGATGGAGGAGGTAGTTTTCACATTACACAGTTGACATTTCAATTTTATAATGGATATAATAGAATGTAAAAAATTTCTATTAAATAAATATAATAAAATTTTGTTATACTAATGATAATATTTATATTATATTATTATTGGTATAATATATTTTTTTTATTTGGAAGAATAATGAAACTCAAAATGACTCAGTTAAAATTATTATCTCTTCTATGTATATAATCCTTTTTATCACTCCTTGATATTTATAAGATTGAAATTATAAGAATAATAAAACCTCTAAAAAGATAAAAGTTTTCTGGGTTTTTTTTTAATTTTTTGTTGAGATAATGTTCTCATGTTTTGTGTAGAAGTGATGTGTTTAAGGGGTCCTTTTAAAAGATTGATGGTAGTCACATTTCTAAATACTCATAATGATAAATTAAATATGTTTTTTTTTCTAAAATATGAAACCAAATTACCAGAATTTATAATAATTATAATTTAGGTATATAAAACACTCATTAAATCAACATCCAATAGTTTTTTTCAATATTTTAGGCATTATCCTATAGTTTAACCCCATTGTTAACCCTTTTTACATTTTCCAAGGTGACAATTTATTTATAAGGAAACTTATTTTTATTACCCAAAATGAAACATTCCATGTAAAAAAATATAATATTTTGATTCAAAATATGATAATTAATTTTTTAAATTAAATTTATAATGTTTTTAAAATTTTCATTTCATTAAATTATTCTTAATGAATCAATGTCCTTTTTTTAATTTATATTTTATTAATTAAATAGAGATAGCCCTAAATTTATTGATAATAATGATTAAAATTTATTTTATTAATTTTTTACTAAATCAAGGGGGTTTAGTTAGTATTTCTATAATGCCAGAACCATATAAAACCTTTTCTCCACAATACTAACTATAATGAAATAAATATTATATTCTATTAAAATAAAATATAACATCGGTTCCAAATAAATCTCATAATATATTTTTAAATTTAACATAAACATTTGAATGGAAATATTTTATGCCTTAAAAGATTTATTTTTCAAAAAAATATTTCATATATTTTTTATGTTATTCATAAATCATAATTATTTCATAAATGTTACTGTACTTATCAAAACAATATTTTCAATATTCACCTAAAAATCAACCATTTCAGATAAAACATCTATGTTTAGACTATGATAATTATATCATGACAAAATAAAAAAAAACTTCATTTCATCAAAATTAAATTAAAAAATTTTTAAATTATTTGAAATTGGAATAATTAAAATATAATTTACTTCAATTTATTTAGGAGTGGATTTTTAGTCAATATAATTAAATCCTAGGAATTGAAATTTATCTAAAAACTGAATAATTGAAAAATAATAAGTTATTTACTATATACCTAATATCTACACTAGATCAAACATATTTTCCTATAAATTGTTGTAGAAAATTAGGAAATTTTGTAATATCATAGAGATATAAAATATGTTTTGATGGATATATTAGCTATTTTTCAGATAAACTCTACAAGTAGAAAAATCCTAATTTGAATCATGATACATAAGATATTTTACTTCATGTAAAACATGATCTCCACATAACCCTGAGAAGGTAGAGAATAAATATATTGTACACGTGATATATTATAAATTTAAATACATAAGATATTCTCTAAAATAAGTAATAAAGAGTAAATGTAAATTTTATGATTATATAAATTTTTGAAATATTCGAATCTATTACTAATACTATAAGAGTGATTATTCTAATATAAGTTATTATAGTTAAAAATATTAGTAAAATACTGTAAATATTCTGGATTTATTTTGTGCTTACCATAACTAAAATACATCATTATGAATAGAGTTTTTTTTCATATTACAATCTATGATTAATTGGAGAATCGATGTAGATGAATGTTATAGTATAATTATATGAAAGTTGATTCTTCAATATAAGAAGAGTGTATCACACTAAATTTAGTGATAATGTAGAATAATTTTGGGAGATATTCACTCTCTAAAAAATTATTCAAAGATTGAAACAATATTTGTTCATGTCATCATGCATTTATGATCTTTTAATGGCATATATATTTTTATCAGGATTGAGTAAGAGATATAATAGTGAGATATTTCTAGGTATGAAGTGGATGTTTTATTTTGAGGAAAAAATAATATATAGTAGAAGATTAACTATTAATAATTTTAATGGTATTGATGAAAAAAATTATAGGACTAAATGTGTAACTATTATGGAAATAATATTCATGAAATTACCTGAATATATAAGTGGTTAAAAATGGAAAGAATATTTATTGATGATATTATTTTATAATTATTATGAAATTTGGATGTATAGATATTGAATCATTTATTATCCTATGTATCCCTTGTATTGAAGGCTGTAGATTAACCAATGTTGTTTATAAAGAGAATATTTCACAATTTAAATGAAGAAAAAGAGAAGCATGATATTAGTAAGAACATATATTTTGATTATCTGTTAGGAAAATGTACCAGAAGACTATCCCTATAACATCCTTATATTATAAAATGATGACATTATTTAGGTATTTCAATATTAATTATATCTATGAAAGAAGATATAATCATTTTATGTATTCAAAATAGAATTGTGATACCCTGTAGATAACTTCATGATGTATAGAATGAAAAATGTATTTCAGTATAGAAAATCATGGTTGGTTCTAGAACCTGATAAACTGTTTTTTTTTTCATAGTAGTTATTTTATGAAATATAAATTTTTCTATGTATATACCATCTTATATGGTTTCTCTTCATAATAAAAGGGAATTTTTTTACATGGCATAAAAAACATAACACCATTGTGATTTAGTCATCAATCAATGCATAAACACAAATTAACAAATTCTACTTATCCATTTTTTTATTTTGGGATTATGATACATTAATAATAACTGTAAGTTTATATAATTTTGAGGTATATTTTTTCTGAATAGGTCTATAGGTAATATCGGGGAAACGATTTTAGTGGAAAAAAAATCACCACACACATTCACCCCATTCAATGTGGAGTACATGTTGACAATTCATAACAATTGGTATCAAACCCAGGATCCACCTATGATTATATTATCAAATATATAAATATTTTAATATTTTAATAGTATTTTTATTTATAAATATTATGTAATTTTTATGTAAAAACAATTAGAATATATTATAAAAAAATGTCGGTTTTAGTACAATAGGATTATGATCGAAGAGAGAGAGAGACAATAAAATTTTACATTAAAAATTTATATTAATTAATAAATAATTTAAAAGGTGGTTCAAAAACATGAGGATATCTTTAATAAATATATTATAAGGAAAATCTGGTGTATTCTTCTGAAATGGATCAAAATATTTCATCAAAGAAGCATAAACATAAACAATCTCGAAAAGTGATGAGATTGACTCAATAATATCTTATAACATTATAACCTAGGATCATACTATCCATGTAAGACAATTAAATTAAATTTATCATAAAATATTATTATAATAAGGATATTCACGATATAAACTTTAATATTGTAGTATATACACCTCATAAAATAGGTTAGGTGCAGAACAAAACACGATTCTCAAAGAAGGAAAATTGAGACAGAACATTTTTACTGATTTACAACTTTTGAAACATAAACCCCATGAATGAAATTTCATAAGACTGAAATAGTGATATACATAAAATTAGTTTTAATATACATATAATAAAATAATGGGTAGTATATAAAACACCCTAAAAGAAAAAGTGGTGAAAATAACATGTATCTCAATAGAATAAAATGTGTGATGAAATCCCCTTACCTTGTGTCTTGACTATCATTGTACTCATACATGATTCCAATATAATAAATATATGATTATTATAAATATTTTATTAAAAAATATTATTATACAAAATACTATATATGTTTTTATTATTACTTTATATAACCCGTTTGTTAAGGATCCAATGTTAAAGTTTCACTTTGGGTAACTATCTCTTAGTTCTTCACATGTGTCTTAATTTGTTAGATCATTGGTCCTTAAGATTATATCAAGATTCCATAATTTAAATCAAGTTATAAATATCATGCATATATATTATTTATATTATAAGAATATATAGCATAAAGATGTATGCAATGGAATACATCATTCAAGGAGACGGTAAGTCATATGTAGGCAAGAACTCTTTCTCCGTTTAAAGTATTGTATTGATAGAAATAATGATAATGACATAAAAGTTTATATGTATATAATATAATTATAGTATAATTAAAATTTTATATATATCCTATAATTTCACTAAAACCATCCTTAATACATTCCATGTAGTGTGTGAATGAATCATATCGCGTTAAGGTGGCGATATTCCACACTTCTTCAAATCAAATTATATTAATTACACCAAATGGAAAGAAAAAAATATGTGTGGTGTAAAAGTAACAAATAAGAATAAATAAATAATAAATAAATAATATTATATGTATACAAAAGTATTATCCATATTAATTTCCACAATTAGAGTCACTAAAGTTGAAATGAACAATCATAGTTTAGTGAAGCAGTAGTTCACCATACACATAAATAGAATGTTTGATATCCATTATATAGAGGTTTGTGTAAGTTTATGATGAAATAAAAGAATTAAAATTCATTTTATATTGATTATACTATTTTTTTCATAAAAAATGCAGTAATTATAGTGTAGATGTGTAGAAGGAAAATAATGGAAAATATCTTGAGGAAAGACATTATCTTTTAATCAGGTAACTCATTTTGGTTTGCGCCCAAATTATTTCGTGAGCCTAATTCCACACATGTAAAGTATTATATTAGTAAGGTAGAGAATTTCAGATCTTATTTTACTAGTTTTCTATAGAGAAAAGGTGGTTAAGATGTTTGAGTATGTGGGTAGAGGTGGTGGCCTTTTTTAGGTAAGGGAAATGAAATACATGGCATTTTTTAAAACAAGTTAGGTGAACCAAAATTTTTCCCTAAAAAGTCATATGAAAACTACCAAAATAATTTAAATAAGTCTAATTCAATAATTATTTCCCTAAAATTGGTGTTGGACAGGTTTCTACATCTTTTTGGGTCTTATATTTAATGTTTAGACACTATTAACCTAATATTTCTCTTAACTGCTGTAATTAATTTTAATCAATTTCACAAATATTTATAGTAAAAAACAACGTTGGATTTTTAGAAATTACATATTATGTTGACTAAAAATATGGAATATTTTTTAGAAAATTAATAACACTTAATTGGTAGAAATTAATTTAAAATTAATCCTGTTGACTAGTCGATAATGAGGTTTTTTAAAGTAAAAAACTAATCAAAAGTTTTCTATATTTTAATTTCCAAATTCAATGTGAAAATTGATATAGTGAACAGTATTTTACTAATTAAATATATATATATATATATAATTTAACTATTAAACTAATGAAAAATTTAATTCAGCCTTAAAAATAAATTAAATTTAAAGTAGATTTGAATTAAAGTTGATTTTTTAATCATTCTTCCAAAAATGAAGCTTGTCATAAAAATCCCAAAAAATATATCTAAGATAATTTCCACATTAAAAATAAAAAAATAGGCATATTTTATCATGTAAATTTTATAAATGTGTCTAAAATTAAATTTATTAATTTTCACAAAAGTACATTAAAATAGGTTCATTCGAGAAAACAATATTTTTGAACATTGGACTTTACCAAAAATCTTATATTTTATTATCGATATCATTAATTTATATAAAAATATATATAATATATTTGAGAAGAAGTTATTAATTTTAAAATAACTATTATTAATCTCTAGTTTATAATTATCTTATTTAAATAATTATTAAATAAAATGATGTTTCATAGAAACATCAGTATTGCATGTAATGAATGCCAACTCAGGGTTTTGTGTATTGTACAAGAAAGTTAGTGTTTTGTGTAATGTATGAAAATTAAGATACGAGGGAACATAATTTTTTACGTAGTAAATGTCAATATATAAATGAAAATTTAATTTATTCAAAACAATGGTCCATCAAAAACTCGAGGTGTTACATTCTACCCCCCATAAAATGAATTCCAACCTCAAAATTAATCATTCGGGTTAAAAATGATACTTATGCATCATCATATCCTTAGTTTCACACAAATAAACCAATAACTAGTAGTTTATCCACAAAACATTGACCATGGGTGTGGTCTTGTTTTGTATAATGTTCTCTAATCAGTCTAGAATTTCAAATGGTTGTTTCTCTAAAGAAAGATCTTGCTCCATAGTTATAACCTATTAGTTTAACACATGGGAAGGGTCAGGTATATAATTACTAGGGAGAGATACATGGAACACATTATGGAATTGATATATATTTGGAGGAAGTTCCAAGAGATATGATATTGTCCCGATACGATCAAGAGTATCATAGTCACAAATATACATAGGGCTTAGTTTCCATTTCATCCAAAATCTCATAACATTATTCCAGAGTGGGATTCAACGAAAAAACATTTAAAAAACATAAAATTTTATATCATTTTCATGATTATTAGCATAACTTTTCTCCTATAATTTAGCTACCTTGATATGCTACCGAATGGTTCTAACATTCTTGACAATTTCTTCGGCAATCTCAATTCTGAATTGACTTCTCTATATAACCACATCCCAACACATTGGATATCTAATTTTTTTCCCATATTGGTATTCGTACGGTGTAATATAAATTCTTGAGTAAAAGCTATTTTAGTATAAAAATTCAACTAGTAGAAGTTGTTGATCCCAACAACCTTTCAAATAAGAAGAATAACATCGCAACATGTCCTCTATGATATTTATTTTTATTTTCGACTAAACAAATATCTGAGGATGATAATAAATTATGAATCTTAATTATGTATCAAGTTCATGATGAATAATTCTCCAGAACATTGAGGGAAACCTCAGATCCTGATCTAATTCAATTGAATGTGGTACTCCTTGTAACCTTATCACTTACGTAATGTATATCATGGAAAGATGGTCCAAATAAAAATATTCTCTAATAGTAATAAAGTGAGATGACATAGTAAGGTAGTATACTACGACCCATATAGTGTTAATCATTTTAGAGGTTTTTGGTAGTCTGATGAAAAAATCTAGAATGATTTCACCCATTTCCATTCTCGTATGTGTAATGGATAAAACATCCCTTTAGACTTTTTCCATTCAGCCATAACAAGATACCATACAAAACCAAAATACAATCTTCCTGATTTCTATCTTCATTCCATCCCACCAGATTTATTTTTTCCTGTCCTTATACATCTTCTTAGAAAACTAATCAATATAGAATGAAGAACTATGAGCTTCCTCTAACATCTCATTCATCAAATATGTTATTGTTGTAATAGATACCTGGTTCCTGAATTTTACCATCATATAATGATAAAGTGTAAACATAGGAAAATTACTAATTTTTTTTGTATCTCTTAATCAACCTTATAATCATCCATAATAATTTCCTAGATGTAGGGATGAACATTATTTTAATTAAAGATACAATTTCTCCCTTCCTTCACAATTTCATGATCTATCATTTTTAAATACATAAATTCTTTATATTTTGCGATCCCCAACATGGATAATCTATCATGATTCTAACGACTCAAAGAATCATCCACCCTGCTCTGCTTCCTAGGGTGCTAATGTTTTGAGATGTTATAATCTTTTATCAACTCAAAATATCTTTTCTGGAAAATGTTAATCTCATTCTATGTGAATATATAATTTAGACATTTATTATCACTATATATTTCCAAAATTCCTTCATAAATATAATGTCTCTATATCAATAATGAAAAAATTACTACTGCTAACACCAAATAATTAGTTGGGTAATTTTTCTCAGGAATCCTCAATTATCATGAGGTATAAGCTATAACCATATTATTCAGCATAATGAAAAATTCTAGTCCCTTCATGTATGCATCTATATATATTGCCAACCCCTATTAACATTAGGGTAATTTAAGAATAGTTTTGTTGACCAACCATTTTTGTGTTCCTTGAAATTTTCCTCACATTCATCTATACAGAGTAACTTTACACCTTCCGAGATAACATGGTCATGGGATTAGATAGTCAGGACACATTATCCACAAACCATCGATAATATCTAGATAAACCAAAATTGTTATGGATTTCAGTCACTCTGGTTGGTCTATTTTATCATTCAGTATCCTCTATCATTTATGGATACACTAATACAAAATCTATTGAAATTATATGACCCATAAATGAAACCTTTTACAGAAAAAATTCACACATTTTAAATATTTCATATAGATTCTCATTTCATGGGCTCTTCAATAAAAGTATCAATAGATCATAATTCTTTTCCTTGTTCATTGAATAGATAATAATTTCATATATAAAGACTACCACAATCATATTGACTTAATATTTAAAGTCTCTATTCATTAAATCTATGAAGATAGTAGGGGAATTAGTAAGACCAAAAGGAATCACTATATATGCATAGAGATGATTACATGTATAGAATTATTTATTATGAATATCCACTTTCTTGAGCCTCAATTGATGATATCCAGAATGAAGTTCAATCGTGGAAATGTATTGAGATCCATGTATTTGATCAAATAAGTTAGAATTATGGGGAAAATGATTCATGTTATTGATTTTTATCTTGATAAAATCACAATAATCAATGAAGAGTCTCATTGATCTATACTTATTTTTTACAAAAAGACTAAGTATATAAGGCCCCAACCTTAAACATTACTTATTATTGTATTAAATGAATAACTCGCATTAAGGATCTTTTAAGGTTTAGAGTTTTAGAGAATTAGAAAATAAATATTACATCTCAATGATTACAAAGTATACACTTCTACTAAGTTTCCATAAAATAAAAACTCTTAAAAAGAAACATTTCTACTTACATGTTTTAGATAGAATGTCTTTCCTTGATTACATCCTTGACACTATTCATCTTTATGTCCTGTGGAAAACATTTCAAAAACATAGGATGAGCAAAAAAATCCCACTAAAGGATACACAAAGAAGGAAAATTGTTAGTTTTTCAAAACAAAAAATAAACCAAGAATAATTTAGCAATGTAATAATTTTCACCTTGATGAAGTAGTAAAAAAAACACTTCACTGAATAAAAGATCATTAA
This sequence comes from Viscum album, assembly GCA_963277665.1. Lineage (NCBI taxonomy): Eukaryota > Viridiplantae > Streptophyta > Magnoliopsida > Santalales > Viscaceae > Viscum > Viscum album. Next base: position 2,093,315,113 of record OY728151.1, read on the forward strand.
TTACACATTTTGTAACCAAAAGATTACCATAAAAACCCATATAAAGAACAAATAACATATAAAGGTAACTTGGGACAAAAAAATACTTAAATGAAATAACTATACGGTCAACTTCCACACATATCTCTTAATGGAATAGCCATACGGTCGACTTCCACCAATATCACTTAATGGAATAGCAATACGTCCAACTTCCTTACCCAATTCATTGGAGGTTATAACGTAACCACCCATACTAGAATTTACGGCACCACCCGTCATATGGTTTACCATGTAACCACCCATCAAATGTCCAAGTACCATTATAAAATCATAATACAAAAAACAAATATAATGGAAAGAAAACATTTCCACACTTTGATCACAATATATCACTTAAATATATTGACATAAAAAATCCATTATAAAAACCATTTTCAGTACCAAAATACATAAAATAGTATATGGTATTTATTTCATTTTAAAAAAATTACAGCTTGTTGAGGAATCCAAAGACCAAATAATACTCGTGGCGGCGGAAAAGGTCGTTGACACCGTATACGTTAAAAGAAACATTCCTTTTTTTAATTTTGTAAAATTATTTATAGAAAAAGATTCCTTTTTTATAAAATTAAAATTAAAAGGGGTTTATACAGCATATAAATGAAAGCCATGTATTAGAACCAAATATGACTCAATGAAATGGGATTGAGACGAAGTTCCTTACAAAGATGGTATCCTTGGATTTAGGACAAATCAATTACATAATTATGTGTGACAAATGAATACACCAAATAAAAGTTGATATTAAGTGTAAAAAAATCAGATGATATTCACACATATTCATAGAACGACATATTCAAGGATTACAAGTTTATCCCAAATAATCAAAATTGGGTTAAGAAGATCCCTTGCAAAAATTTGACAGCCTAACGACGTCACTTTATAATTCAGAAAATGAGTTGATGAGAGATAAAATGGTATCTCATCACTTGGACATAAAATTTACATCAATAAAGATATATAAAAACATATCTCAACATTACAATATGTATATTAAAAGACCCAACAAAATAAGTCTTTTAAAAATAGGAGGGAGAAAGGTTCCATTACCGACTTGGGTATCTTTCAAAACATACACACCATGAAAGTAGGAAAATATAACATTTTTGAAAATACTAATAAACGAAAGTATATTAAACAAAGAGTTGAATAATGGGCAGTACATATACCACTAAAAGGAAATGGTGGAAAATGTAGCATAAGTATCACAGGAATAAATGTGAGATGAAAAATTCCTTATGAATACTTGGCAGCCTAATGGCGCCACTTAAAACTTCAAAAAATGGATTGATGAGATCAAATAGGGTCTGTCATCATATTAAAATAAAATTTACATAAATAATAATATAAAAGAACATCCCCCAATATAACAAAGAGTATCTTAAAATAAGTGACATAAAGTAGAGTACTTAAAAAGAAAGAGAGAGGTTGGATCTCTTACGAAAATTTGGTAGCCTAACGGCGCCACTCAAAACTTCCAAAAATGGATTGATGAGAGAAAATAGGGTATCTCATCATATGAACATAAAAATTAAAGTAATAGTGATATAAAATAACATCCCAATAATAATAAATATTATCTTAAAATGAATGACAAAAATGAGTGTACTTAAAAAGAAAGAGAGGGGTAGGATCCCTAACCTCATGTCTGACATGACTCGATCGTTCATTAATCTCCTGAATAATAACATTTGGTCAATTTATAATTTCGTAAGTACCTCCTTTAAATATTATTATTCAGTTCATATCACATTTTATAATGTTATAAAAAATGGTTAATAAAGTGAGTTCATATCAGACGTTTTTGTCGATGTTCGGTACATGAGTAAAAATTGAACTTGATGGAAAAGAATTTTCCATTTAGTTTTAGGTACATCATCTAAAGAATAGGATTAATGTTTAAAATATCATATATATCCACTATTAATTCATTTATTACTATTCCATATCATTTGGAGATAAAAAATTAAAAGCACCGTTCATGGAGACGGTAGGTCGTACGTACACATGAACACTACTTTAATTTTTTTGTCATATTAATGGAATTAAAGATAAAAAAGAGATATATATATTATAATTCCAGAATGATATCCATAATTTAGATGTAATATATGACATATATTTCCATTATATATATTTACATATAATAGTACATAACATTTGGAGATATGATATGAAATGTACCGTTCATAGAGACGGTAAGCCGTACGTACGCATGAATGCTACTTTCATTACTTTGGCACATTAATGGAATTAAAAATAGATGAGAGAGATATATATATATATAAATATATATTATAATTCCAGTATAATATATATGTTATATATATCACATTTGTTTATCAATTTCATTCTTTATACATTCCATGTACTGCATGAATGAGTCACATCACCTGAGGGGGCGGTAGTCCACACTTCCTCAAATGAAATCATCCCATTTGCACAAAATGCAAAGCATAAAGGTATGTATTAAATATAAAATAAAGAAGCATTGAGGGGAAATATATATAATATGAAGCATAAATAATTATAGTTTCATCATAATGGCCACCATGAGAGGTGGTATGAGAAGATAGAACAATCATCGTTTCATGAGGCAGTAATTCACCATCCACAGAAACAATATGTTCTTTAAAAATTAGACGGAGGTGTGTGTTAGTGTAGTTAGAATACTCCACATAAAAAAATCCTATTATATTGAAAATACTGGTTTTGTTACAATAGAAATAAATAAAAAGAGTTTAGGGGGTTGGAGATGAAAAATAAAACAAAAGAACACTAGGGAAGACATTACCTTTAAAACGGGTAACTCTTTTCTATTTGAGCTCAAAGGATTTCATGGGAAGACTTCTGCACAAAGTGAGGCTTCTAAGAGTAAGAGAGGGATGTGGAGAGACTATATGGGCAGGGGTTGGCTGAGCCAAAGGATTGAGAGGTGTGGGTACGGTGGTAGAGGTGGGGGCCTTTTATAAGAGGAGAGGAGAGGCACTCTTGGAAAGTTATAAAAGGTTACTTTATTATAAAATGATTTTCGGATTTTAAAGGTCCCAAAAATAATATTTTTCTGGGATAAGTTGATTAGAGTTCTAAATCCACCCATCCAATAGGTTTTTGACATGTGTAGGTCTTATATTTTACATTATCGTTTCATTTTATTTAAAACGTTAAATAATGAGGTAATCACTGCATCATCATGGTGTCATAAATAATTTAATTTATTTAATGTCTAAAAATTATAAAAAATATATCATGATGTAGGAAATATTTTTATATTTTAATTAATATTCATAATCAAAAATATGACATGTATAACCCCATTTTAAAATTGTTTTAGTAAAACAACTCATATTTGGGACATTTTTATTTTAACTTTAAATAAAAAGTTATTTATGTCATTTTCCTACCAAAGTGGCTCTATTGGGTCCCCAAGTTGACCCATGGATTTTCTTGGTCGGCCATGACACATCCAATGAGGGTAGTATAGGTGTCTAGGTCATTTCATATTATTAAAACATTATATTTACCTTAAATTACACTAATTACCTTTATTCGTAATTAATAAAACTTAAAAGTTACTATTCACAAAAAAAATATTTTTATCTTATTGAAACACATTTTATTTCTTAATTACATACATGTATGTCGGATTTTTGAAAATAAAATCACAGAAGTGGAAAAGATTCATTTAAACGAAAAATCAGTTTCTTTAACTACCACTTAGTGGTTTCACTATTCATCAAAAATTAAAGTTTTCCCAAAAAATACAAAAAATTCACCCTAATCTATATTTGATATTCTGAAATAAAAAATGATGTCTATTTTACAAAATTCGAAACATATAATTTGCATTAATTAATTTAATAATTAATTCCCTCCGTCAAAACAAATTGCGTGTTTTTAAGAAACAATATCTATTAAAAAACTGTCACTAGTTTAAGTACAATTTCAAAGTGAAATTAATTCCAATGACCACCACTGGATTAAATGATAAAAATATATTATAAATAAAAATTAATCTCAATTAAAAATATAATCTATCCATATAAATAAATCAGATTAAAAGGAGGTTTTGAATTAAAATGTAACATTTTCAATAAAAATGATCTTTATCAGAAAAATAACAAAAATTTACACAAAGTAATTTTTGATGTCTAGATTCAAAAGAAGGATTTTATTTTGTCAAATAAAACATATAAAATTGTAAAAAGTATATTTAAAAAGTGTTCTCCAACAAAAGGTGGTTAATCAAGCTTTTAAATAATATTAGAAGATTTATGCTTATAATTGGATTCATTTGCATTTTAAGCCTCTAACATTTATTGGATAAAAGTAAAAATATTTGAAAAACATATATAATCATTTTTTACTTAGTTCCGTTCATTACCGCCATTACAATGGCTAGGAGTTATCTACCATTTAAAATAATATTATTATTTTTAGAGTACAACGTAAGATTTAAAAGAAACTCGTTGTTGCGTATTGGGTACGCCATCGAGCATAGCATTCCCATTAAAGTAATATAAATATTTTATTCAAAAATATGGATAAATATGAAAATTTCATATTCATTATTTACCTGGGGTGTTACATAATTCCCCCCATTTGGGAATTGCATCCTAACAATTTTAAAAATTAGGCTTGGAAATTTCATTGAAAATCCCAAATCGGAACAAGTGTCAGTAAAAATATCACATTAAAATAAAGCAAGAGAAGTACAAAGGTCACCCTAGATCACCCATACTAGGATTCCATGTAGGATAACATGGAAATGGAGGAGAACAAAAGGGTCATGTTCCGAGGGAGAGTGATAAAAAACATGTTTGCGAGAAAGTTAACCACCAGAAAATCACAAATGTGTGACGGGTTCAATGGTATTTTAATCCCTAGTAGGAAAAATTAATAGGGAACATTTTTGTTTTTATGTTACTTTTCATTGAGGAATTTATTTATGAGCGTAACTAAAACATAATGAAACATACTTACATGTCATGGTGACTTTCAACTTTTACTATATTTTTTACACAAACTCATATTTTCTCTAAAAGATGAGTATTTAGGAGGACTTGTTTACACAAAGAGAGATATAATCAACTTCTATAGAATCACCATATCCACAAAAGAGAACTATATACATCCCATTTCTTTATACCATAACCAAAACTAAATCCAAAATGGTTATTATGAGATCAAATAATACCAAAAAAGACAATCCTTTATAAACAAAATCTATTCTTAATCTCCAAAATATGTCAAACAATACCCAAAGTTTAACAAAGACAATTCAATAAAAAAAATTCCCATAAAAGTATTCAAATAAACCAAAATAAGATTGAAACCCAATTATTTGAAGGATTTATTCACATAGTATTCCAAGGTAAAAATTAACATTTATCTCCAAATAACATTAGTTTCTCTTAAAGTATCATATTGAAAAGTAATTAACCTAATCACATATCCTCCATGATAGGTTAATAATTTCCATAGATAACCCGAAATAAACATACTCTTGATTCCTAAAATCAAATAACTAAAAATAATTAGTCAACCTAACTAGGTACTTCACGTAGTCTAGTGGTAGACGATAAATACCAGTCGCACTTTGGTTGTGAGTTTGATTCCCACAGCTTTGTCCGACGCGACGGGTTGTCACACGGTCTGCGTGTTGTCCTTTTTCCAAAACACCATAATTCTTAAATCATTCCCCAAAACGAGATAAAATCATCAAAAATGATGATAAAATATTTTAACCTCAAGTTTATCTCAGGCCTTTCATTTTCCATCATATCATAAAGTAACCCATAATGACCTAAAAAGTAGGGATCATATAAACCCTAATGGTTACCTTTATAATTATTACCTGAACTTGTGCATCAAGTTTTTCATCTCGTACATGATGAATTAGAGAACTCACCAAGGATCAAGTGGTTGATCATGACTCCTTGATAGTTGGTTTAGCAGAACCACTGTATTCCTCATTGAATCCCCCATTTCATCCATTATCTTATTCAACGATCCACCACAGTTTCCATCAAACCCATTGTCACTTTGGTGCCAGCTAGATCCATCCATTTACTAAAAAAAATGTCAGTGTGCGTATATCAACAAAATCATCATGTACTAATGAGGAAGATAAAAAATAAGATATACTTACTCATTCACTTTATCTAAAAACTATGACTCTTTCTGAAATCCTAACCATTATGGTAATGTCAATTAGGCTTATAGAATACCATAAACTCTAAAGTTATCTAAACCGACCTCTGATACCAACTATAAGGCCCCGACCTTAAACATTACTTATTATTTAATTAAATGATTAATTAACAATAAGTATCTTTTCATGTTTAGAGTTTTAGATAATTTGGACATACCTATTACACCTCAAAGATTAAAAAGTTTACACTTCTACTAAGTTTCCATGAAATAATAACATTTAAAAATAAACTTTTCATGTTCCATGTTTTAGATAGCATGTCTTTCCTTGATCCCATCCTTGACCCTATTCATTTTTATGTCCTATGGAAAACATTTCAAAATCATGGTATGAGCATAAAAAGCCTAGTAAAGGATACAAAAATAAGGAAAACTGTTAGTTTTTCAATACAACATGTAAACCAAGAATACTTTATCCAAGTAATACTTTTCCCCTATATGAAGTAGTAAAAAAACTCTTCACTGAATAAAAGAACATTACTTACCCCTTTTGTAACCAATATATTACCATAAAAACCCTTATAAAGAACACATAACATTTAAATGAAACTTTGGACATAAACATACTTAAATGGAATAACCATACGATCGACTTCCACACATATCACGTTATGGAATAGCCACACGGTCAACTTCCACACATATCACGTAATGGAATAGTCATACAGCCAACTTCCATACCCAATGAATTAGAGGTTATAATGTAAACACCCATCCTGGTATTCACGGCACCACCCGTCTTATGTTTTATCGTGTAACCACCCGTGAAATGTCCAAGTAACATTATAAATCATAAACCAAAAAAAAATATAATGGAAAGAAAAAATTTCTACACATTGATCACAATATATCACTTAAATATATTTACATAACAAATCCATTATAAAAACCATTTTCAATACCAAAATACATAAAAGATTATATGGTATTTATTTCATTTTAAAAACATTATGGCTTTTTGAGGAAGCCAAAGACCAAACAATACTCGTGGCGGCGGAAGAGGTCGTTGTCACCACATAATTTAAAAGAAACATTCCTTTTTTTTCATTTTGTAAAATGCTTCATAGAAAAAGATTCGTTTTGTATAAAATTAAAAGTCAAAGGGGTTTATACACCATATAAATGAATGCCTTGTATTAGAACCAAATATGCCTCAATGAAAAGAGATTGAGACTATGTCCCTTACAAAGATGGTATCCTTGGATTAAGGATAATTCAATTACATAATTATGTGTGACAAACGAATACTCCAAATATAAGTGGATATTTAGTGTAAAAAAATCAGAGGTCATTCACACATATTCAATGAATGAAATATTCAAGGAGTACAAGTTTGTCCCAAATAATCAAAATTGGGTTAATAAGTTCCCTTGCAAAAATTCGACAGCCTAACGGCGTCACTTCAAAATTCAGAAAATGAGTTGATGAGAGATAAAAGGGTATCTCATCACATGGGAATAAAATTTACATCAATAATGATATATAATAACATATCCCATCATTAAAATATGTAAATTAAAATACCCAACAAAGGAATTCTTTTAAAAATAGGAGGGTGAAAGGTTCCCTTACCGACTAGGGTATCTTTCGTAACATACACCCCATGAAAGATGGACAATACAACATTGATGTAAATACTAATAAACGAAAGTATATAACACAAAGAGTATAATAATGGGTAGTACATATACCACTCAAAGGAAATAGTGGAAAATGTAGCATAAATTTCATGGGAATAAAAGTGAGATGAAAAATATCTTATGAAAACTCAGTAGCCTAATGGCGCCACTTGAAACTTCCAAAAATGGATTAATGCGATAAAATAGGGTCTCTCATCATATTAACATAAAATTTACAGAAAGATGAATATAAAAGGACATCCCCCAACATAACAAAGAGTATATTAAAATAAGTGACATAAAGGAGAGTACTTAAAAATAAAGAGAGAGGTTGGATCTCTTATAGAAATTCAGCAGCCTAACGACACCACTCAAAACTTTCAAAAATGGATTGATGAGAGAAAATAGGGTCTTTTATCATATAAAAAAAATTACAGTAATAGTAATATAAAAGAACATCCCAATCATAATAAATATGATCTTAAAAGGAATGAAATAAAAGAGTGTACTTAAAAAGAAAGAGATGGGTAGGATCCCTTACCTTGTGTCCGACATGACTCGATCGTTCTTTAATCTCCTAAATAATGAAATTTTGTCAATTTATAATTGATTAAGGACCTCATTTAAATATTATTATTCAGTTCATATCTCATATTATAATGTTATAATAATTGGTTAATAAAGTGAGTTCATATCAGACTTTTTTGTCGATGTTCGGTACATGAGTAAAAATTGGACTTGTTGGAAAAGAATTTTCCATGTAGTTATAGGTACATAATCTCCAGAAGAGTATTAATATATTAAATGTCATATATATCTATTATATATTCATTTTTTACTATTCCATAACATTTGGAGAAAAAAAATTAAAAGCACCGTTCATGGAGACTGTAGGTCGTACGTACGCATGAACGCTACTTTCATTTTTTTGTCATATTAATTGAATTAAAGATAAAAGAGATATATATATATATATATATTATAATTACAGAATTATATCCATAATTTATATTTAATATATGACATATATATCCATTATATATATGTACTTATAATAGTACATAACATTTGGAGATAAGAAATGAAATGTACCGTTCATGGAGACGGTAAGCCGTACATTGGCGTGAATGCTACTTTCATTTCTTTGGAAGATTAATGGAATTTATACTAGATGAGAGATATATATATTATAATTACAGTATAATATATATGTCATATATATCACATAAGTTCATCAATTTCATTCTTTATACATTCCATGTATTGCATGAACGAGTCACATCATTTGAGGGGGCGGTAGTCCACACTTCCTCAAATGAAATTATCGCATTTTCACAACATGCAAACAATAAAGGTATGTGTAAAATAAAAAATACAGAAGCATAGAGTGGAAATAAATTTAATATATATCATAAATAAATATAGTTCCATCATAATGGCCACCATGAGAGGTGGTATGAGAAGATAGAACAATCATCGTTTCGTGAGGCAGTAATTCGTCATCCACAGAAACAGTATGTTATTTGACCATTAGACGGAGGTGTGTGTTAGTGTAGCTCGAATACTCCCCATAACAACATCCTAGTAAATTGAAGATACTGTTTTTGTTACAAAATAAATAAATAAAAAGAGTTTAGGGTGTTGGAAAAGCAAAATAAAACAAAAGAACACTAGGGAAGACATTACCTTTAAAACGGGTAACTCTTTCTGATTTGAGATCAAAGGCTTCCTTGGGAAGACTTATGCCCAAATTGAGGCTTCTAGGAGTAAGAGAGGGATGTGGAGAAACAAAATTGGTAGGGTTTGGCCGAGCCAAATGCTTGAGATGTGTGGGTATGGTGGTAGAAGAGGAGGCCTTTTATAAGAGGAGAGGAGGGGCACTCTTGGAAAGTTATAAAAGTTTACTTTATTATAAAATGATTTTTGATTTTTAAAGGACCCAAAATAATATATTTAGAGGATAAGGTGATAAGAGTTCTATATACACCCATAAAATAGGTTTTTTACATGTGTAGGTCAAGGATTTTACATTATCGTTTAATTTTATTTAAATCATTAAATAATGTGGTAATCGCTGCATCATCATGGTGTCATAAATAATTTAATTTATTTAATGTCTAAAAATTATAAAAAAAATATCATGATGTAGGAAATATTTTAAGATTTATAATTAATATTTATAGTAAAAAATATTACTTGTAGAGCCCAATTTAAAAATTGATTTAGTAAAACAACTCCTGATTGTGACATTTTTATTCTAACATTAAATAAAATGTTATTTATATCATTTTCCTACCAAAGTGGCTCCATGGGGTCCCCAATTTGACCCATGGATTTTCTTGGTCGTCCATGACACATCCAATGAGGGTAGAACTTGTGTATAGGTCATTTCATATTATTAAAACATTATTTTTACCTTAAATTACACTAATTACCTTTAATCGCGATTAATAAAACTTAAAAGTTACTATTCATAAAAAATTACTTTAATCTCATTGAACCACATTTTACTTCTTAATGAAAACCTTTTATGTCGGATTTTTGAAAATAAAATCACAGAAGTGGAAAATATTCATTTAAATGAAAAATCAGTTTTTTAACTACCACTTAGTGGTTTCACTATTCATCAAAAATTGATATTTTTCAGAAAAATACAGAAAATTCACCCTAAGCTATATTTGATATTCTGAATTTAAAAAGGATGTCTATTTTACAAAATTCAAAACATATAAGTTGAATTAATTAATTTACTAATTAATTCCCGAGGTCAAAACAAATAGCGTGTTTTTAAGAAACAATATCTATAAAAATATAGACACTAGTTTAAGTCCAATTTCAAAGTGAAATTAATTCTAATGACCACCATTGGATTAAATGATAATAATATATTCTAAATAAACTTTAATTTCAATTGAAAATATAATCTATCCATATAAATAAATCTGATTAAAAGGTGGTTTTGAATTAAAATGCAACATTTTCAATAAAAATGATCTTTATCGGAAAAATAACCAAAATTTACTCAAAGTATATTTTGATGTCCGGATTCTAAAGAAGGATTTTATTTTGTTAAATAAAACATATAATATATTCAAAAGTATATTTAAAAATGGTTCTCTATCAAAAGGCGGTTAATTGACCTTTTATAGAATAATAGAAGATTTATGCTTAAAATTGGATTCATTTTCATTTTAAGCCTCTAACATTTATTGGATAAAAGAAATAATATTTGAAAAAAATATATAATCATTTTGAAGTTAGTTATGTTAATTCCCGTCATTACAATGGCTAGGCATTAACTACCATTTAAAATAATATTATTTTATTATTAGAGTGCAACGTAAGATTTCAAAAAAACTCATTGTTGCGTATTGGGTACACGATCGAGCATTTCCATTTAAAGTAATATTAATATTTTATTAAGAAATATGGATAAATATGAAAATATCATATTCTTTATTTACCTGGGGTGTTACAAAGTAAACCCCATGGTGACACACATGGATGAATAAATCCCTTATCACGGTTTTCTTGGAGTTTCTTCATCAAATCCTGCAACTCAATTGGGTTCATTCTATAAGTACTTATGAAAATATCAAAGAAACCATTTATAAGTTCTATAAAGACCTCAACTTCAGGTTTTGTTGGAATACCAGGAGACTATTCATGAAATGAATCCCCAAAATGTGAAAAAACATGCATACTATTGATGTTTATATTCTTCTCAACAATTGGAGAAAAAAAGTCCTTCTGAATGGGAATTAGGACCCATACACTAGATTTAATATCCACAAGAAGTTAATTATTATCCACTCATTGATGGATGATCATATGAGGGTTTTAAATATCAAAGGTAACTTCCCTTACTTGAGAATTAATGTGGGATTTATTCCTCTAATGTAAATCCATGCTTAAGATGAAATTTTATTCTACCAAAATATTAATAACACGATTTTCATGAAGGAAATTATGTCAAACATCAAACCGAGCAGTGTCACAAAATTGAGATAAAGTCATCATGCTATTAAGGGATTGTAGCTACTAATTTCACATATAAATATTTTCGTATAATCATAACACCCTTAAAATTTTCTTTAGATATGAATGATTTAGTGAATCCAGAATCAAATATGACATTAGATGTTCTAGAGTTGATGATAATTGTACCATTCCTCACCTTGTATCGCACCCCTCATCTAAAATAGTGACAACATGAGATTTCCCCTTTTACATCGACATAAGAGGTTACTAAAATTAATCATAATCACCAACCTTTTGGTTTGGGTAGTGATTTTCATAATTACCAATCTCATTACACTTTTAGCACCGAATCCTAGGTGGTTAATTATATGAAACATTTTCTCAGTTACCATTTGGGCTAACATATTCCCATCACATTTGAATTTAATTTCATGGTGGAATTGTTTTTACATTTCAATCATTTATTAAACTCCTTAATGAAGTTTCCTCCACACTTTTTTCCACACATAGAGAATATATGAAAGATCAAATATTTTCTAAATCATTTTTAGATTTTCTTTTAAACTCGATCTTCCTATTCTTGAAAAAATGATTAGATTTATACATTAAACCAACCTCCATGTCAACCTTGATTTAAAAAAGCACAATATATTTATAGATACAAAATTATATTTTTTTCAATGACCTTTTGAGACATGGATTTATGACACTAAAGAACATATCAACTTTAATTTTGTGTTGGGTGATAAATCCTAAATCATACCATTCAAGTATTGTCAAATTATCCACATAGGTATCAAATGATGCATCATCCCTTAACATCAACTAAAGGAACTATTTCTCCATATGGGTATGAATAATTCTAGGAAATAAATTATTAAAAAAAATTAATTCTTCTACTTATCCAAATCTAGGGATTCAATCTTATTTTTATTCCTCATATTATTGATTATAGTCAGCCACTGATATGTTTCTCCTCCCAATCAATAAACATACAAAAGGACTTTCGCAAGCTTTGAACACCAATGAATAGAGAATATCATTTTAGTAGAAACAAGTTTATTATTAGAACTTATAAAATAAGGTGGAAGTTACCTCATGAAAGGTTTAATAATATGTTGTTCCCGCCTTTTCACATTTTGAAAGAAACCGTGATTTATATCTTGATAATGTTTTTTGAGCATAACAATGAGGTTTCCCATTCCATCTCCCATATAATTTAGTTCATCATGATGAAAATAATTTCATTTTAAATATTAATAACCATTAAAATTATTACTTATTGTTCTAGTCACTAAATCAAATCATAATCATAGAGTAATAAATATTTATCATAATTAGGAACCACATAATCAATAAAAATCACATATATTATTTATAACATATAAAGACTTCAAAAATCTATGAAAACATGGTTTTACCTAGTTTATTCACATTCAAAATTTATTTAAATATTTGATAATGTTTTTTAATAGTTTTTGAATTCCTAAATCATATCCCTCTAGAGTTTCAAACTTGGAGTGAAACAAGGACCATTATCTTGTACTAAATTACCCCGAGTACGGCCCGAAACATCTTGACAGAGTTTTTAACCCTAGAAACATCTGTACCAGAGCCACATCAAATTTTAGTTTCTATACAAGGATGTATTGAATTGAAACCACTCACTTTATACTTCTACAAAATAACAAGTCATCTTCTTATACATTCCCTTATCCTTATACATCTTCCTAGACAAGTCCTTAGGGTCGTCACTATGGATTTATGATCCTATAATCCAATGTTTAACTATATATTTTATTTTATACAAACTATATAAACCCTAACTTTTCAAAAAAACCAAAAATTTACATAATACATAAACATCACAATAAAAAATGACAAAAGACTGTAATTATTCATGTGCATTTTGAACCACGGAAACAAAAACACTGTTAAATAAATTATCTACCGCATATCCCACTAGGGTCTTCTTGAATAGAACACTTCGTAGACATACTAACCATAATAAATATCATAATAACATGGGATAAAAGAAAAATAAAAAGGGGGTGAGCTTAGATGATCAGTAAGGGTAAACAGGGGAGACATGTAATCATAAATATGAGCATAAGGGTATGAGAATGTGATAATGAAAATCCAAGATCTTACCCTATATATCAGAGATCCAAATAAGAACCATTTCATAAATATTAGTAGTAAATATGACATGAATCATAATGAAAAAATTTAATAAACAATGAAATCCTAACATAGGGATAAAACATGGAATTGTGTAAAACATATAATAATATAATATGATTTCCATATTATCCAAGGAATTGCTACCAAGACCATATTGGAAGTGTAGTTTCACTCCCCAAACAATATTTTTAGTCATGGTTCAATACCATGTCATATTAGAAGTATGATATCACTCTTTATACCTTCTTGGTTGTCATGGTTCACTCACATTGTCATCTTAGTAGTCACAGTTATTTCCAAAGACCATCTTAGTCTATATCATGAGATTTAAATCATTACCTAATGAATATGATGGAGATTTGGTACCCACCCATGTTATCGAGAAATCATTAATTCATGTTCCATAATGTCATAAATAGTCATATCATAACCCATGAAATAAAATGGGTTTTATGTACATGTAATCATGTCATAACCTATGGAATGAGATAGGTTTAATAATATGTTCATTGTAAACATAACCCATGAAAAGAATTTGGTTTCAAAATCTTATAATAAGTGAATAGATGTGGATTTCAAAATCATATAACATGTGAAAGAGAAAGGGGTTTCATAAACATCATTCCATCAAAACAGAATCCATTTAGAGAAAGAGTGTGAATGGAAACCCTGAATAGTATATCCATAAATCAATTATTTACACCAATGGATGTTATATTATATGGGAAATAATTCTGAATGATCTTAAAAAACAACTCTTTTGGTAAATATACCCTCTCCTTTGAAAATTTATTATTACAACATAAATCCTTTTGAAAACCTTTTATTTTAAAATAGCACTAATATATTATCAATGAATCATTGAAAAAAATTAAAACATTTCAAAATAAATTTTCTTGTGAATATTATATTTTAGTATCTGTTTCAAAGATTTTTAAAATATTGTGTTTTTGAATATAATAAAATTTTGACCAAAGAGAGAGAGATGGTCATATTTTACAAAAAAATTATCTTAAGTAACAATGAGATAAAAAAAGTGGTAACAACACATGAGGATAATATAGATAAAAATAGGATAAGTAAATACATGATTATTCTTTAGATATGGTTAAAAATATTTCATAATAGGAAGCATAAATATAAACTATCTTTAAAAGCGATGGTTTTGTCAAAATAAACTCATATAACAAGGTAAATTGGGATCATACTTTCCAGGTTAGAAAAATTAGTCACATGAAGATTAAAATATAATTAAAATCAATATATTAATGATATAACATGTAAACTAGATGTATATACACCTCAAGAAAGAGATTAGGTTCCTCACAAAACAAAATTCTCAAAGTGGAAAAAATGAGACAAAACATTTTTAATGACTTGGTAAATATTGAAATAGAAACCCCCTGAATGAATGTTCAAAAAGATGATATTTTAAAACCTATAAATTTAGTTATAATATAGAAAGAATACAATAATGGGCTGTACTTACACCATACAAATGTAAAGATTGTTTAATATAACATGTATCTCACAAGAATAAAAAGCGAAATTAAATACCCATACCTACTTCCGGAATCTATTCATACTCAAACATGACTCCTGCATAATAAAGATGAGTTTATTATAAATATTTTACAGATTAATATTCTTATACATAATACCAAATATATTTTTATTATCACCTTATATTACCCTCTTGTTAATGATACAATGTTAATGTTTCACTTCAGTTAATATTTGGTTATTTTTTTGCATGTGTCTTAATTTGTTATATCGTTGGTCCTTATACTTATATTATTATTATAGAATGTGAATAATGATATAAATATCACTTATATAAATTATATTTATATTATAAGATTCATTATCATAAATAAGTATGAAATCTAATACATCATTAATAGAGACGGTAAGTCGTATTTACGCATGAACGTGGATTCTATTTTAATTGTTGTATTGAATAAAGGAAAGAAAATGAAATAAAATAAATTATGAATATAGTATAATTTTAGAAAAATTATAATGTTATATATATCATATAAATTCACTAATCCCATCCATAATACATTCCATGTAGTTTGTTAATTAATCACATCACATTGATAGGGCGGTAGTCCACACTTCCTCAAAGGAAATTATTTTAATTACATGAAATCAAAAGTAAATAGATGTGTGTTGTAAAAGAAATAAAATATCATAAAAAAATATAATATATAGCATATAAAAATATATTTTCAATCATAATTTTCCCCATGATAGGTGGTAAATGGTAAAAGAACAATCATCATTTAGAGTGGTGGTAGTTCTCTCTACACGTAAACAATATGTTCGATATCCATTAGATGGGGATTTGTGTAAGTGTAGGTAGAAATAATAGCATCATAAAAACTAATATACTTATTATACTATTTTTTTCATTAATTAAGGGAATAAATATAGTACAGGTGTGAAGAAGGAATATTAAGGAAAGGGGCTGAAAGAATAATTTACCTATTAATCAGTTAACTCATTTTGGTTTCTGCCAAAAGGATTCGTCGATTTTCCATCCAATAAATTTAATTCTTATAAAGGTAAAGGGGGTAATTTGGGATTTTATTTGTGAATGTTTTGGGTTATAAAAGGGGAATGAGATGTTTGAGGAAGTGAGTAGAGGTGGTGGCATTTCATAGGGAAGGAAAAGGACACGTTTGAAATGTTTTAGAAAAAGATAGGTGTACCCACATTTCGACCTAACAAAAGACATACCAAACCAACTAAACTCAATAATTACTGGTTAATGGCATATTAATTCCCATTAAATTGGTTTTGGACAACATTATAGGTAGTCCTGTGTCTTATATTTAAGGTTCTATACATTATTAACCTAATTTTTCTCTTAACTAATGTAATTAATTTTAATCACTTTCACTAATATTTTTGGTCAAAAAAATTGTGGAAATTATTTGAAATTATATATTTTTATCATTAAAAATATTAAATCCATTTTTTCAAAATCTAATCAAATAAGTGGATGAACTTAATTTAATATTAATCATATAATCGGGTAGACATTTCATTATTTTAATTTAAATAAAATGATCAAAAGCTTGCTATGTTTTCATATCCCATTTATTTGTGAGATTGGTTATAATGAGAAACATTGTATTGAGTGATAAAAATGTTATCTAATAAATCTATTTAACTAATTAAAAATATACTTTAACCATATAAAAAATTAACTTAAATGGAGGTTTTGAATTAAAATCCATTATTTTTCACAATTCATACAAAAATGATGTTGTCCATAAAAAATCCCCAAAATTCACCCTAAAATAATTTGGAAATTATAAATTAAAAAATGAAGTCTATTTTATCAAATTAAATTTCAAATTACTCCTACAATTTATTTTTTTAATGTTTAATAGAAGGGAATTAAAAGTTTCTCATTCGTGAAAACATTATTTTTAAAAATATAATGACCTTACCAAATATCAAATCATTTATTTTCGATCGATATTTTATATATAAATAAATTAATATATATTTTTTAAATTTCTTTATTATTATTCATATAAATAAAATTAATAACTGAATTATTGTTATCCCAATAAAATTATTATAACAATAAAATTATATTTCATAGAAAGATTAGTGTTGTGTGAATCAAACACCAACTTTTTGTTGTGCATGTCATGTTCCATGTAGGTGTTCCATGTAATATAAAAAAAATTTAATTCCATGTGAATGAATGTTTTACATAGTGATTATTGGGATATAAAGTAAAATTTAATTTATTCAAAAAAATACTCCATAAAAACTCAAGATGTTATAGGGAAAATGGAAAAGAATTTATAATATCTCAAAATGGAAACTAAAAGCATTGAAAAACTCTAAAAAATACGTTAGAGGTCATTGAAAACGAAAATATAAAGAAACTTTTTAAGGAAAATGTTTTATTAAATGTTGGTGAACTACATATGTAGTAATCAAAAAATTTTATGACAAAAATGGGTTGGAAATGAGGAGGTAACAAATCAAAAAAAAATTGACATAAATCAACAATATCAAAATAAATTTATTTCCCAACAAATTTTGATAAAATTATTCCTAAATATTATCAAACTATTATATATGGTTTGTCTAATAGAGGTGTAAATAATATCAAATTTGATACGTTTTGGAAGGAAATAATGATAATAAACTTTCTTTCATAATTAAGTGAAGAGTTGAATGAGAGGAAAAGAAAAAATCTTGAAGACCAATAATGATCAAGATATATATTTAAATAAAATTAGGTAATATATAATAATTTTTTAATGGAATTTGAGTTACTAAATAAGTTTCTAAATCCTTTCCTTTTATTGGTGTCATGGATTTTTTCCAACTATATCTAAACATGATAGTACAACATGTCTTAACATGGAAGAAGGAATGAATCAAGGGGGATAATCCATGAGATGAAAAATAATGAGTCTCAATAAAATAATACTGTTATAAAATATTTCAATTCTATTTACATAAAATAAACATTAAGGATTGAAAAAGAGGAATTCCATGGATATTTGATACTCGGTGTTCATCAAATATGATTTGATACTCCAAAATATAGAATACCAAGAACATGATGGATGATATATTACATAAAAAATTATTTCTCCATGAATTTTAGGGCTTCTTGAAATGATTAAGTTGTTTCTAAAGTAATTAAATTCATAGTTCTGTATTTTTAAAAAATATAATAAATAACTTTCATAGTTTTAGCCAACTATGTGAGGAAGGAAATTTAGTGGTTTTTCAGAAGAACTCTTGTATTATCAAAAAAAAATGGTGGAAAATTAATTATGTGCGGTTACAAAATAAGTGGGATTTTTTGGATAGGGGGATCATGTAACTCATGTTAATTTACTGAGAATGAATAGTGAAACATGTATAATATTTGATATAGACCCCTTGGATGGGGAAAATTTTAAATATTCCCAAACATGAAGTGGTGAGAAACCTTATGAAACACAAAAGAGAAAGAGAAGTTATTTTAGTATCTTTCCTAAAATTGAGAATAATTTATAGTACACACCAAATGAAAGATATTCACATCATCATTCAATTATAATAAATACATTGAGATGTTTGTGGTCATATGAGAACATGTCAACCAAGGGTGATATTTATTTCATTATATTCATTGATAATTATACCAAAATGAACAATATCTTCATTACGAATCATAAATTAGAAGCTATTTAGATATTTAAAATATTTTTTAAACAATTTGAGATGGATTATGGTGTCTACATAAAGAGGGAAGTTATGATCCGGGAATATGTTACACATCTAATTCATTTGTGATCAATCAAGAATGATAATAGTATATAAATAAATATCACACTCCATACAACCCCTAAAAAATATGGTTCAATAAAAGGAAAAATTATAATATTTTTGGATAAAATATATAAAACCAACCAAAAAATTCTTTTTCTATTGAGCCAGTAAATGAATATAATGAACATGGAACCAAACAAAATTCTAAAATATAGATTGTTGAGAAATATATAAATGAGAAGTTTGTTGTTGATTTTGATTCATATGAGGAAACTTATGATGATGGTACTAAAAATAATATGTAATGGAATTTAATATTTTACAAGAATATTGATTGGTACAATATAATTGGATAACAAGACAAACATTTCCTTCAATAAGTGGGATATAAAATGGAAACCAAATATTTTTTTTCTCTCTAATTTAATATACATTTGTTTCATAGGTAGTGGATAATTAAAGAAGTATTGAAAAATTGAATTATTAATTTTTAAAATTTTAGATAAATCTCAATGGGATCTAGTCTGATGTCATAAAAATCATAATTGACATGATGTTAGTTTTTGAGTAATAAACTAGATCATAAAAGAATTGTCATAATGAATAAGAAAATAAGATTTTAAAAGGATATTATTATATGTAAGGGGTACAATTTTTATTAAAATTTACCCCATTAGAACAAAATGGGCCCACAAGAATATTCTTGGAAGTGGTATCTCATTAAATTATGAAATTTATCGAATGGGTTTGAAATATGCCTTTCAAAATAGTGATATAGGAAAAAGGTGTTTCAAAGTAAAATAAGAGGTTTAATTTTTAATAAAGATTGAATAATGGTGTGTAGGATTAATAAATATAAATATATTTTAAAACAACACCTAGAGCATGGTATGAATTGTTGGTTAGTCTATTGAGAGGTATAGAGTTTTTGAGTGGAAAAGATGACAGTGAACACTATATGATGTAGTTTTCCATAACTACTCTAATGGTCACTGTACAAGTTGATCAAATTATTTTTTTAAGATATTAAGTGTCCCTATGTCAGGAAATATCTATAAAAATGAATATTCTTTTTTAATTTCATATATTGGGTAAGATATTATAGTTTCTATCATTTAAAATCATTCAAGACATTGGATAATTTTTCCTATCCCATTATTAAAACACTTGGGTATTCTTAAATTGGTTGTGAATTGAATATTCCCCATTAATTTACACACTTGTTTTTATTAGTACTAAAAACATAATAATAAGACACGAAAAAATTCGAGTAAATGAAAATTTAATAAATCATTCATAAACCATCTATGATTAATAACTTATAGACCTAAAATTGTGTTCTTTGTTACACTATATGTTAGATTCTAATTCGATTTCATGGTGTATCGAATTTTATAGGCCAATATAATCACAAGAAACATCATAAAAAACTATGTTTAATCCAGTAATATAGAAGTAGTTAAATTTTTACATTACAGTGCTTTACATATTTTGAATTTTAGGGGATTGTACATAGCAGTAGTCCACTTCTAGCTGAAAATTTCTTCACGGTGAATGTTTTTTGGAATGGAATAGAAATAAGAAAGCATCATTAACATTTAAAATTTCTATATATGAAAACATTGAAGCCACACAATCATATAAACATATGATATGGATAAAATATCAACTAGTTTATTTGAGATTTTAATTTTAGAAGGAAATATCCACTTCCTATGATAATCAATTTGTTAACTATAATTTCGAATATCATGTTCAATAATATAGTTAAAAAACATCAATCTTGTATATAAATAAATACTCTATATGTTGTCAAATGTGATTTGAAGCTAGAGAGTTTAGGCTCCATAGAACACGATTTAGATATTTTTACATAATAATTGTGAAATTATTATTTATCCATATTTAGGCTAAAATATAATTTCCATTAATCCCAACAATTGTAAAAATTTATGGACTTTACACCTTCTCCCATAAGGATTTAATTAAATTGTAAAATGGGGAGAAGTAATGTTACAAAACACTTATTAATTTCTCAAATGGGGAGTATATGCGTATAGTAAGTGTTTAAATTTATTATATATATATATATATTGTTTTTATAAATGGAGTATGAAGTTGTGATGAGTTAAATAAGTTTATGAAAATTAACTTGAATCATTATCTAAAAGTTTCTTTTCAGTGGGGGTGGAATCATATAAAAACAAATTTCAGATGGTATATTTTCAATAAGTATCTAATTTTAGATTGGGTATTTTTCAATGATTATTGAGTAACATTAATTTAATTCTTTATGACATTGTGTATCTTGAGTAATACATAAAATTTAATAGACAACCGATTTATGGGGGCTATTGAAGTGTCCCATATATTTTTTGATGGTTCTATTTTTTTAATCCTCTTGAAAAATGTTGTGTGAAAAAAGTATTTCACATTCATATTTATTTTTTATGAGTTATACTATGGATATAAATTAGTTATAATATGTTATATGATTCTTTTAATAATTTTATAAGTATATAGTTGAGACTGGAATGTTATATAATCATATTGCTTAATACATTTTGGGAGCATTATATAACTTTTGTTATACCTTCATATAAATTTTGTGTTTGGGAATATAAATTCTTGGATGGTTAAAATATGGATATGTATTACTTCATACAGAATTACAAGCACTTCATATGATTTTTAGAACCTCACTTATGACTTCCTTGGAGTTGTATAAATGATTAAATGAGGAATAATATTCTGAGTCATGTCAGACATTCATAACGAATTTAGAATACTTACGATGTAGTTTATATACTATTAGGAAAATTTTTATGACATTAAATAACATATAATATGCATTTGAAGTCATGTGAGACTTCAATAATTTGAATTTAATCTACCATATATGTCTTCTAAATTCTGTAAGGCTTCATTCCTTTTTCAAAAAAAATTAATATTCTACTGAATAAGTGTTATGAATTTATAGAATTATATATTACCAATGGAATAAAACTATATGATGCTAAATTTATAAATACATTATTAAAAAATAAAATTTTATTTATTAATTTTTAAAAATGGAGAATCCATTATTCATTTATCTTTAATAAGGGGATAAAAAAAGATCAACTTGATGCGGGAGAACATAAATGACTCTAATTTATTTTTGAAGAATATTTCATGTGTATATATATATATATGAAAAATATTTATTGTTCTTCAATTCTAAAATTTCATGATATTCAATATATTATATAGGATTCCTTTTTCTATTGTCTATGTATTTTTTTATGTGATTGATGTATCTTTTACTGCTCAATAATCATGAGATTTTAATTTATTGGGCAGGTAGGAAAACAAAAATATAAAGACAATACAATTAAAACCAAAGAAAAAATATTTTTTTTCATATTATGGGATTCAAAAATTCTTTTTTTATTATTTTAAAATTAAATATCAAATTAATTTTTTCTTGAATATTTTTTTATCTATTTCGTAAATGAAAAGAGAATTTTTAGAATAGTGTATTCCAATGTGAGAGGATGAACCACCTATATATTTTAGTGAGATTTAAATAAGGAATGTGGATTAAATATGAATTTACCAATAAGGATCATTCATTCGAATTACTTAATAAATCATATAAAATAATAATTCAACATGATAGAAAATTAAATGAAAATTTATTGTATTAGCTGTATATGAACATTTTTTTATATGAGTTAGAATATAGTGGTTGAGCCTAAGAACAATATGATTATTTTCATGAAAATTTTTTATTATTAAAAAAATTTAAAAGTATCATTTATGAATATTTAAAAATGATTAAATAGTGGTATCTTATTTTATTCTGGAGTAAATGAAACATATTGAAGATATTTATCAATTGGGGAAATTTTGGGTTCATTTCAATATGAATTTGTTACTGTAAAAATACTAAAAAAGATGGTTCTATTAATTTCAGGAAAAGGTTTATATATTGCTACTAATATTCACTAATATATTTATAATTTGAAATATAAGTAATGGGATGAAAAACTATGGAAACGATTATCCACTCAAAATTTGGTGGAACCTTTTAAAATATTGTGTGTGCCTTCATTTTAATTTCCATCATTTATCATGAAAGTATGGAAAAAAAAGCAACAGTTAAATTAATATCATTACCATTTATTTATAGTAATTTCTAAATAGAAAATAAATGTTAAAATTTGAGATACACTAATTCAACCTACTCTTACTATATCCAATAAAACTATTAGTACTAACACCAACCCCTAAAATGTGACCTATTACAAATTTGAATTTCTATTATGTCCCCCCTAAATATATCCTGTCTAAAATTTATAATCTTGTAGGATATACAACATATTCCTATACCTCAAATTATAGTGTATTTTAGTAATGATTTAATTGGGACTCCTTAGTCCATTTAGGCTGAGAACCACTCAACGAGAATGTGGTTCGAGTTAGTTTTCATGGTGAACAAAACCAATTCTATCTTAAAATATTTGTTTATATAATTTTTATCATGATTTATAAACTTCATAAAAACAAAATAGGTCACACAATAACTCTAATCCATCACATAGACAAAACATGCTCATAATGCATTGCAAAACGCAACATACCCAACTCCTTCCTCTAGAAACCTCAAGACATGAGCACTCATCGACTACTAATTTAGATTCTCAAAATCACTATAGCCTCACTCAGACTATGTGTATGGTTATAACTTTATTGTATTTATTTTAAAGGGACCTAATATCCTAAATAATTCTACTACGAATCAAAACTAATATCCATTCATTAAAATGAAATTGTAAACTTCATAAAAACACTTTAAATACTCCTAAACTAAATATAACTCAATATTTTCATGGACTATACCTAATCGTCCTACATAAATGAAATTCCATGAAAATATACCCAATCATATCAAAAAATGGACATTGGGATATTATCATAGAGTTTGTTCCCTCGAATTATGCCATAGAGAATCCCAAAATTCTTATAATGGTCATCCACCAATGTTGAATAGATGAAGATGAATTCAATGAAGAACTCCAAGATATAGTCCATGAAGGGATAAAATATCTAGTTTATGAGTACCATGAACACCACCTGGTAATTATATACACTGATGTGAATCACTATAAATTCTTAATGGCCATAGTTTTAGTAAAATACTATCTTTATAATATCATCCCCTAAAACCAAAGGTCGGTTATTTCCAAACCTATGATAAATATTTATTAACCACATGTCTCCAATTAGTTTTTAAATGAGGTTATTGATCCCGAAAATAGTGTACTTGTTCATTACTATCACTATATTCAACAAGGTAGGAGTTAAAAACCATTAAAAATACATTATCATTCTTGAATAACAACACTCAACCAAACTTTGGTAATACACTAGGTCTTAAAAATCATATTTCATATGTTCTTCCAACTGTACCCGTGAATACCTCAAATCTAACTGAGATATCTTATAATATTTTAAAGAAATATTTTCATTATCATGGTTCATATCAATTAATGAGATTACCCACTAATGATTATATGATATACGTACATCCTACGGAAAACATCCATGTACACTCACATCACTAGTACATGTTGACCATCAAATGTATCCACCACATAATAATCCAAATATCCAAAATAATGGATGATCAACTAAAACATCCTATGCATAGGACAAACTCATTGTGATTAAATGTGCCTACCACCCGTTAAGTATAATCCCAATCATTTATCTACAAAAATATAACACTCTGATGGTGTTAATTTATTTTGTAATGTATGGTAGATAACCAAAACATTCCAAGGATGATATCATATTTCATTATAAAAAAAAACTATGTGGTCCGAAAACACTTCTACCCAATAGGAATAATCTATTATTTCTATAAAATGTGTTTATGTTATGTAAAAAATTTAGTTATAATATATAGAATCATGGATAATCCTTGGATATCAATTCAAATTTGTAACTCTCGAACAAAGGATCCATAAATAAATAATTGGATTGTGAAAATATTTTTTAGTATGGATTATTGTTTATAGAATACATAGATCATAAATTAGATCTTATCATATTTAACCTGTTTATAACCCTCCATTGTAAAAATTTGGTAGTACACATATGAACATTCTCTCTGAGGCTAGAATGGACCTTCTGTAGGAGGTGGTGTTTGTGGTAGATCATAGTTCTATCCTCCTCTAGATACAATTCACACAGTACCTCTATATCTTATACTAAATAAACCTCCCCAATATCAACAATAATGTCCTCTGGGATGTCCCATGTTACATTATAATAAAAAATATGAATTCCTATCCATAACCTAAATATCTTATTTTGATCGACAGGTTGGACAATCATGATCCAAATGAATTCATCCCTCAGAGGAAAAATAAAATTTTTCTCCAAACCTGTTGAATCATCTAGGAAGCCACTATGTTATTGATTCTATTGTCAAATACTGCACATATTGGGACCTCTATCATAAATAATCATATATTTGGTGTCATTAATTTTTATATAATGTATATATTCATACATAACTATCATAAAGACCATTATTCCAATATTTCTCTATCAAGAATAACATTGCCACTATTTCCCATTCTTTTACATTGAATTAGGTGCATACAATATGTGTATCAATGTTAGATTTTGCAACACTATATAGTATGTTCATAAATTTCCATGTGAATAAGAATACATTATATTCCTAATTGAGGGAGTACCACATGAGATCATTGTATATTTACATGTACTTAGAAACTAATAGGATAACCTATGGTAACTACAAAATCTCATGTTTTTTCATTGACCACTGTGTCGCTAATTAGTACTCCTCACATAATGCATTCCCAAACACAATTTGGGGTAGAGTCTCCACATCATGTGTCTATGTGATTATGCTCCACCGGTGACTCGTAATCCGATACAGAAGACTATCATTTAGAACTTCCATCTAATTAGAAATAATTTAAATCAGGAGGAACAATCTAATTACTAAATTAGTGCAATACTTATGATCATTTGGTCTAGGATTTATTTGAAATAGTAGTAATTTATCACTGAATCTAATGCTACATGATCATCCAATATGTTTAATAATTATGTCCCTTATGTATAAAACGTCCTGAAATATCAATGAGAGCCATCTTACTATATTATTGTAGGGGATATTTCTTGTTATATAACGGATAGAGGCACTGAATCCCACATTATTGGTCTATGAAAATCCAACAATAGACCCTAGAGGAAATTAAGTTCACTTAACTAGTGATTGAATAGAGGATCCAGCAGTAGTATAGGTATATCAAGACCCTTCCTAAGGGTCATTGATTTCTAATTTCATGGAGGAATCCGACACTTTAATAATATAGATCATAATCAGTAATTCATATATAAAGAGATGACTAAAGTAAGATATTGAAAAAAAATTGAATCATTCCTATATGATTCATGTATAATTATTTTCCCATGAGGACTTTGATTCAGTTTACTGAGATAATAAGAAGGTTTTTAGAGTTATAGTTAATTGATACCTCATCCACCACATAAAAATATGTATCCCCTGGACTAACTGCTAATCCTGAGACCCTTCCACATATTTACTCAATACTCTAAAACAAAACATCCCCTATTATCTAACCAAACACCCCATCCATATAATAATCTACTTTGATACTACTCTGACAAAAATCACCCATAGAGATCAATGTTGGGTGCTGGTATGCTGGGTGTGATACAACAATCCCACCTCTAAGATACTACGGTTTTGTGAGTGGGACTGAATTAGAGTGACTCATAGAATGTGAGGGAATAGACTCATTCCCATGTAGACGGCACACAACTAAATATATAATATAATAATGTAGAATGAAAATAATTAAAAAACAACATATAATTCATGTAATAAACTCTAAAACAAAAAATAATAAAATAATTCTATCAACCATAACCAAAGGTGTATGACACACAACCATATAAATGAATAAAACAACCTAAAATACCTAGATTAAGATGTACCTATAATTATCTTACATCATACATAATTATCACCCTATACTATAATCATTGGTCATAGGTAGGTTCCACTGACACATTGTCCTAAAAATTCACATCCAAAGTATATATCATCTACAAATGTCAATGTAAATGAGGGTAATGATTCCTATACATGGGTGGGTATATAAATAAACTATAAGAAACTATAAAACCAAAAAGGAATAAAAAATACTAGTTAGATAAAACCCAAAAATTATAGAATGGAATGAATAATCCATATAAACCAATATATTTATTAAAGGAGATTACCTAATACATTGGAAGTGGTTTTATTATTCATAGCTCAACCAAAAAACAGAATAAATTAATCTAAAGTAAATACCAATGTCCAAATTAGCAACCCATGTCTCCTCTCTGAAACTCTTGTGGGGTACCATGAATTACTGAATTTAAAGTATCAATTAGGGAGATACCAACCCTAGTGGAGTACAAATTCCCCATCTATGATCTAGAATATAAGGACTGTGACTCTCTATAAATTGGTCTAATTCCCATGGTGTGAGGGGGGATGCTACCAATATATATGAGAAGTGGGAGCAGGGGTAGAATTATCTTTAACATAACCACCCTTTTAAACATGTTTCCAATTCATTGAATATTCTAATAATTACGATTGAAACGCATTATCATCATTATAGACCTAAATTAAAAAATATTCGCTTAGCACCATTCATATCACCCATTATTCTAGACAGAAATACGCTACTATTTATTTCATAAGAAGCATTTGGGATATTATATTATTAAGCACAAATCTAATTCTAGAATATGGAGATATGAAAATTCCACAAATCCTATAAAATGTACAAGACATATGAAATTGTTATACTGAACCCGTAACACAATAGAAAGAATCTTTTTAAGAATTGTTTTACCACATGGAATGTAAAGGAATACCAATAAAATGTGTGTCATGGGGTGCATGATGTATGGGACTAATTTTGTATTAGTGTGTACCATAACAACTCATGTCATGTAATGACAAATTACATGGAATATCAGAAATTGTACATATAATATAGCCCCATATTAATAACCTTGTGTGTACAATCAAGGAGGCCATTTCTTCTACCCTAATGGGAAAATTACATGTTGTATTGACCCACATGGTTTTTATGGCCAATCAACAACCTGGTTTTGTACTCCATGTACATGACATGCTATCTGGCTTAGGGATTCCTGGTAAATGAATTTGTAATAAAATTCATATAATACATACCCCGGACTAAAAAATTATCTTCTAATTTTTAGGAACTACAATTTATGGTGATCTAGAAGACAAGTATTTTATTCCCTGTTAGGAAACTAAATTTTGAAAAATGTTTATAAATCACCCCTCATCTCCATTCTAACCTTAGAGGAAGCCTGATACACTTAAAAATTCTCCATTTATGGATTTAATTCACTAAATTATCAATTTATATTCATAATTTAATAGAAATATTGTTTAGAGTCATCTAACTTCTTACACCATCACATGTCTCGTCGCTTCCCATCAAGAACCCATACTCATCGGACCCAATAATACAATCATAACATGATATTCATATAGAATACCATTTTCATTAATTAAAATCCCAAATTATAGAACATGGTGTCGAATTCTAATTTCATATTCATCCTGACCAAGTTGTGTATAATCACCATCCAAAAGAAGGTCAGATATGAACTTGTAAAGAACATGAGGGAAGATCACGGAATATAATATATATAAATTAACCACAGTCATCACGTGAATTGATCACTGATCATTGCAAGGGAACCTATAAATAAAAAAGTAATTCATGTCAAAATGAATAATTTAAATTCAAATATAATTAATATATAAATTTATTGGGCCATGTCACTTCGAAAATAATTTAAAACAACAATCCTTACCCTAAATCTCAATTAAAATAATAATAATAACAACAATTAAATCCATACTGTTTCTACGGATCAATCTCTAAAGAAAAATGTATTTTTGTTATGAATAACTATAAATTAGCCATAAATATTTTTAATTATATCTTCTAGATCTCATTATATCTAACCCATGATATTCTCATCTCCCTCTCCCTTTAAATCTTGGTTTATGGTGACTAACAGTAAAATGATGGGTTATTAAGGTTAAATCAAAGAGAAAAATAGGTCAACCAGATTGTATTAATTAATTAATCCACTTATTATTTGTTGATCTTAAGGACCACTATGGGATTCAAGGTTATACAACTCCGTCAGTAAATCCACATTCATCATTCCACTATGGACTCAGATTTCATGAACCAGGAGTCATTTATTAGTGAATGATTCATTCAAAAAACATAAAAATACCCAATTTTATTTATATATATAAATATTATTTATAATAAATTATTATTAGTTATCTACAGTTATATTAATTTTTCTCTAACTTAGTAGCTCGTCGAAAAGATATTCTTTACAATATTTTAATGGTTAAAATAATAAAACCAGATATGTTGAAATCCAAAAAACAAAATCAAGGTTTATAAGACATATAATAGGGTTTAAGAAAACAATTAGGATCATGGGTTCAATGTCAAATCACTTTATTTGTCAATAAAATATTTATATCTAGGACAACAAATTGTGATACTATCAAAGAGTTGAAGATGGATTCAAATTTTGACAAGGAATGCATAAGGAATATATAATTTAATATTGAGAAAATTATAAATGAACTCATGGAGTGTCCAAGAGGAGTTCAATTCGGTGTCCTAAGGTTCAATCTATAAGGGTAATTGAAGTATATCACCTTGATAAATGGAACATACATTGATTCTATCGCTCAAGAAAACAAAAAATTAAAATATAATAAATAAAAAAAGAAAATATAAAGGATGAAAAAGATAAGTGTAATGATAATTATATTAATAATGAAGGTAGAGATGAACCCTCACTGCCTAAAAGACCTTACATATCACACTAATAAAGGAAAATTTATGATAATATTGACGGAAACACCTGATTTTTTTATTAATTTTCATGAATATTCATTTTAAATTCACAATTATAGTATATTTAGTGAAAATTACAAAAAATGACATTTTTACGAACGATATAGTTTAAAGAAATAGAAAAAAGGTGGTGAATTCCACAACACCCCTTATGGAATAATTCACAACCACAATATCATGGATATTTCTAAATAACCAATAGGAATTAGGAAATTTTTAATTTTGAAACTTATTTCATCTCGCGAGTTTGAAAAATATATTTGTGATATAGAAAAAGATCATAAAATCAGGTATTACTCAAAATTAATGAGATTTCAAATATATAGGAACGCCGCAAAAAAATTATTCAATTAGTGGACACAATTTTGAGAGGTCCTTGAGTTTTTGTTGAAGAAATTTTATTTAACGTGGAAAAATAAAATTTAATGATGGATTTCCTTATGCCTGATATGGATGAAGAGAAAAAATTTATTATTCTAGTATGAATATTTTTAAAAATGGAAGGTTCATTGATTGATCATCAATGTTGTAAATTTTATCTGTGGATTGTTGGTGTGAATTTTGACTTCTATATTCATTGATCAAAAAATATTTTTGAGGTAAAAAATGAGGATTTAGGTAAGGAATGTAATTTGTAAGTGGACTATGTTTTTTCAACGGATAACATGAAATGTTTTTCAAATATTAAGAATAAGGATGAATGTTAAATTTTGGAAAGTGATGAGAAAATAGATATTATTGAGAGTATTAACAATGGTAGAGAATCTAATATGACAGAGCAGTTCACATAAGTCCAATTTTTTTACTAGCCATTGATTTAATGAAATATTTTTAAGGGCTAACTAAAAATTGGATTATTGGTAGTATGAAAGTGTAGAATTTACTTCCTCTAACAAGAGTGAAGATGATTTTAGAGCATGAAAGAAGACCTATCTATTTATAATAATATTTTATATGACACTAAATTTATCCATAGTAGGTAACATCTTTCCAATAATTTATTACAGAACATGGGGAGGTAATTTCTACATTAATGACACTAAATAAATCAATAAATGATGGAAACCTCAAATTTTTTTCTTTTAATTATAATTAGAAATTAAATTTGAAGAATTTAAAAATTGTAATATTATTATTTTAAAGATGTATATTTAAAACCCATTATACTTTTTTTATATTAGTATGAATATAATTTGAAAATTTACATGATTTTTTTATATTTTAGTTTTGTGATATGATAAAGGTATGAATCATAGGTGGAGACAATGAATGGAAATTGAAAGAATATCATTTGATATGTATGTATTTCATTTAATTATTTTTCACATTCACTTTCCCTATACCTTTTCATGCGATTTTTTATTTTATGTTAATTTTCATTCCACTCTTATGTTTCTTCATTTTTTCATTATCATTGAAGAAAATGTTGCAACTAAATTAAATTATGTTGTTTTTTAGATAAAATATTTGATGAGATTTAATGAGTATGATGGGTATTGGATGAGAAATTTTGAGAATATTATTATTGTTTATAGGAATGGTGATTTGTAAATATTGATTGATTTATGTAAATGTAATTCTTATAATATTATTTGAAATTTTATTTTTTTCTAAATACTTGTTTTTTAATTTATTATTATTATTCATGTCCTGAGTGATTATCTGGACTTTTTTCCCATTCCCAATAGGGTTCTCTGATATTTTGTCAAATTATTTCTTTAAGAATATATATTGAGACACACATGGGACATGTTGACTACTATAACATTCAAAATTATATTTTCAAATCTATGAATGAAGAAAAATATTAATAATTATTATAATAATTTTTATAATTTATTTATACATTTGAGAACATCCTTTGAATTTTATAATTCATGTAAGTCTATTGAACCTATGAAGGACCATGATTGGGAAGCTATATTCGAATCATATTTACACTTAGTACCCTACAATTAATATTTTTTCAGGAGTTAAAATTGAATGAGTGGGGGTATGGGTTTTTTCAAAGTGTGAGATAAATATTTTGTATTGATAAAGTGAAAATATGACATATTATTGATTACTGTGTGGTAAATTTTCATAAATTATAGTTAATTGTTCTTTATGTTTTTTAGTCTTTAAAATAAGAAATAAAATGAAAAATTTTAACTATAATTTAATTAACCATGAAAAATATATTTGAAAAAAAATTGTTAAGTGGAGGGTGTATACAAAATTATGCTTATTATTTTGATTTCCCAACCTATATGATAAGGTAGAGTAGTGTTCATTGATATCATTATTAAATGGTTATATATAACCATTATTTAATTTAACACACATTTTAGATTAGAGAATAACCTCATTTTCAAGACTTATATATATATCACATAAATTACCTACCAAACCGCAACCTCATATTCATTTGAATTATTTATAAAAACCAAAATTATTAATATTTAATCTTGTTTTTATGGATTTTATATTTTGATGAATTAAAAGACTATAAAAAGGATACATGTACTCAATGTTCAAATAGACACTTTTCAGAAGTGTTTATAATGATCAGTGGAAAATTGCTAATAAGGATAATAAAACTATCATGAAAACAAAAAACAATATGAAAGATGTGAATTGATTTTGATATAAGTAACCTAATTTTAAGGGGGAAATTAAAATTCATAGTTGATGGTATTTCATGAAAAAAATAAAGTTGAAGAGATATTTCGTGTGTTATGTTCAAAATTTTATTCCATATAGATAATTTTTTACTTTTTTGAATTATGATGTTAAAACCATTATAATATGGGTTCAATTTCTAATGATATTGGAATGTTAGGATTGGGGACAATTAATGGGGTAATTATGGGGATATTTTATATATAAAATTCCAAAATAATTTTTCATTGTAAAATCCATTGATTTAAATGGGTTTCATTCTTATATTTTTATGTTTTAAATTATTATGAATGGAAAATTACTAAATTTTACGTTGAATGAGTTCACGATGAAAAAAATGAAAATTAGTGAAACAAATTTGGAAAACCCAAACCTAAAACCACTAATTAAAGGCCAAACACATGATCCAATGTAAAAAAGATTGATTCCATTGTATATACGTGGTGGTGAGAGAGGTGAATGTATTAGCATTCATTGAAATTTAATAAAGAAGAAAGAGGTCGTAACATAGTTTTCAACTAGGAGAGAACCATGTTTTGGGATCAGCATTCTACTACTTTTCAACTGATAACTATTGAGAGACCAAAATAGTTTTTAAATTATTATATAGGGATAATATTTAATATATAAAATTCATAATCCTATGGTGAATTATTTTCATTCCAATCACCTCTTTATAGGATTTAATTTTCACAAAGTGGGTATAGCAGCTAAAAACGTTACATAAATTCAATGGGATTATATGGTAGAAGCTTATTATAGATCTACCTACAAATTCAATCCATGATGACCCAAAAAGAGTCAGTATGTAAAATTTAACCATGTCCGATAAAAATATTTAATGTTATTGTGGTACATTTTCATGAGAACTGACTAATAGAATTCATGTTGTGACACTTGGAAGTCTTGGTGGTTAAATTTTAATGATCATAATTAAATTTCATTTAGGATTGATCTATTATAGATAGTATTGGTGGAAATTATTCTTCATAGAATAACATTTGTGTGAGTTCATCATTTCATATTTGAGGAATCAATTTGTGGTGAACTAGATGGAGTAAAAGACATTTAACACCTTGAATCACCATAATCCTTATATTTAATAGTCCCATTAAATATGTTTTTATGTTTAATATCCATAATTTTGATAGGATACATTAATTTTTCTTTATAATTTTTAATTTTTTTTATTTTTCCAAAGTATCACTACATATTTAATCTACACATCGTGACATATGATTTCATTAGATGTGACATTATTTTAATTTTAACAATTGTGAAAATTATTATGAATTAAGGATCTTGATTATAAATAATGTATGAGATAGTGAAAAGATAACGAGTTTTTATGTGGGATCAGGAATTTTCATGGTGTGTCATGATAAGATACACAATTTTATGTGCAAATGATTTAATTCATTATAAAGTGATTGTATTTTTTTGTTCCATTAACTAGAAATATCTGTAGAGTATGTTTGTAAGGAAGATTGATGTAGAAAAATGAGTGCACTATGGAATGGAATGGTTTTTCAAGGATAGTTATGAAAGAATAGTTTTTTACAATGAGGGTTATTGAGATTTAATTTATTTTCTATCCCTATAACTTAATCTCATTAAGATATCTTTTATGTCTATGATATTTTTGAAGATGTGTTTGGGGGAGATAAAGTTTGTTTTTCATATGGGTGTTAATTCCAATCATTGTGGAGTTGGTGTTTGTTTTATGGTTTGATATATAAATGGATATATACGTTGATATTAAAGTTTTTATTTACGTATATAATTAACAGATGTTGTTGATTAGGAAAAATTATTGAGTTTCTAGGAGATGGATTACATATTTTTCCTAGCCCTCGTATTTTGTTGGATTATAAATCTACTAGATCTGGGTATGATTTTATTCATACACTCTCTCTCATGACTATAATAGTGAGGTTGTTTTTAATTAAAATTTTTGGAATGAAGAGGAATAATCTTAATTTATTTTTCTTTTATAATAGTTCATTTCGGGTTTCTTTGTTCATCTTCTCTCCAATTACATTTCTATATTCTTTGATCGTGATCATTATTTATTTAATTAAAGGATTTATTTTGTAATGCATTAAATAGTGTTTCCTCATGACCATTAGGTGGATTATATACTATTTTTAAGTAATGTTTTGGGTTATATACATCGTGAATTATCCATGTAAATTTACCTTAATAAGAAAATATTTTAATTTATTTAATTCAAGGACCATGTATTTAATTTACCAAATTCCAATGAAAAAATGGAATATTATTTATCATTTCACTTCACTAGTAAATGACCATTTATTTTCTAAATCATCGTTTGTTGTCTCTGTTTGAAGGATCCACATTTATTTTTCTTTTTTATGATTACTCTAAATTCTTCCAAGGATTCATCTCTCTTATATTGTCATTGGTTTAGCACATACTATACCCATTTCTGTAGTAATTATGAAGAATATTTGATTAATTGTAATCTTTATTACCATTAGAAATTAATGAAACCTTTTGGGGATTCAATTGAATATGTAGAAAAATCTTATAAGTTATTAAATAGAAATAAAATTCAAGCCTTGGAGATAAATTCATAAAAAAATAATTTTAAATATAAAAAAATAAAAACTTCTCTCTCAATAAAAAAAATAATTGGTGATTCATATTTATTTAATCACCACAAATATATGTATATAAAAAAATTCAAACACATACATTTTTAATATTCTATGTAATAAAAACCTTATTTGGTATTAATTATAATATAGAATGTTTAAATAATCATTCAATATAGAAAAAAACATCCAATATGTATCTAAATATTGACACCAAATATATTGTTTGAAAAAAAAAATGTATCCCATGGTCAATACATATATGTAATTCTCATGTTAATTCCTATTAATCCCACATTGTGGTTTTTTTGTTTTTTCAGCAATATGAATGAAATATACATGATTTCAACGTGTTGTAAAGCGGTATAGCATTGATTAATGAATGAATCCCCTAATAGGACATGTGTATATTGTATAATATCTTATACCCGAGTTCTAGAATATCTAACAATGAATCTAAAATTCAAGTTGAAGATAAATTGGAGTTCTTTTTACTGTGTCACATTATATTAACAACATTTCATCATTAAATGTGGAGTTGAAGACAAACATCAAGATTGAATGTATGAGATAATACCAATATTTATGTGAAAAATTGAGTTAGTTTCTTATCATTAAGACTAATTCCTAGGAAGATAGTTCCATTGATTTTTATTTGATATCTATTCACATGGAAATGGTTATACAAGTTACTATTACATAATATTGTATTTGTAGAACAAGGTTAGGAATATTTGAAAAAGATAAATTTTTTTGACCCCCATGTAGTTTGATGAATGTTAATAATTATATATCTATGAAGGTGTTTTAAATGAATTGTGTTAATTTTCATCATTATAATTATCAAGATTAGGTAAAGTAATATCATTTTTATGAATACATGGATGATTCTGAATGATGAACCATGGTTTAGTTTGTATAGGTACATTGAAATATTCAACAGAATATTTATAAACTGGATTTAAAATTTGAATTATTCTAATTATTATTTTAGATGATATGTAATTTTTATAATTTATTTTTTATTACTTGAGTATATTTATAAAATTAGTGTTGTTAGTTATTGAAAAACAGAAAAAGGTAATGTTACATAATATCTTCCCCAGATTCAGATTAAGTGAAGTGAAAATTTAGTAATGGAAAAAACACCCCGAGATACATAATAAATGCTCAGTATGAATAATTTTATAAAGCCCAAAAATTCAAGAATGATATTTAATATAAAATTTAATAATCCTAACTCCACTAATTAAGAGTTTTAGATTACTATATTACACTCATTTAAGATACATGAGATCTTATCCCATTGGGTTGAACAATTTATTACTATTAAGAAACTAAATACATAAATGATGTCCATATTACATTATAAAAATAATCCAAATATTATAAAATTATTTAAAAATTATGTATTCCCCTTTTGAATCAATTAAATATAACTAAATGGTAACCTTTCGGATTGAAAAAAAATAATGGGTCAACTCAAATTTATAGTAAGGGGATCCGTATAGTATAAACTAAATACATAAGGCATACACAATATGTTAAGGTGAATAATCAATGAATATTTCTTACAATAAAAAATTTGATCTAGAAATATGTAAAATTATATTAATAATTTAGAAGCAATGTGGACCACAATTAATGTTTTCTTAGTGATGATGTATATAATTTCGAGCATCCTAAACAAACCATTGATTCTATGGCCAAGACATTTTCAATAAATGATAGTGAATAGACCAAATAAAAAAATAATAAGTGATTGAAGAGCGCTATTTTGTCTAATAAAACCTAATTGATGTATATATATGAAAACAATTCAAATACATGTCGATAACAGAAATCGTTAGTAAATTTCTCATTTATTGAATGAATAGTAAAGTTAATCATCAATAAACTATAAAAATCAATAAATGTCTACATTGAATCATGTATATAGAAATTCAATATTCCATAACCAATAGAATAAAATTTTTAGTAATTCCACTTCAATAATAATTATATATAAAATGGGTTCATTAAAAATATAAAAAAATGGATATGGAATATATCAATGGAGAGTGATATATAACATAACGTCAGGGTTGTGAATAAACTATGAAAAAACCTTGTACACAAAATATGATATAAAAAATATTAATGTGTGAAATGAGACCATTAATTGACCAAAAATGATGTTTTTTTGTAAATTAAATAATTTTTGTAAATAAAGATGAAAGTGGATGGTATGAATTGGAAGGAAGTTTATTAAATCTCTTCATAAGAGCTCGAATTTTTAGATATGTATCATACTCATTCCAAGTATTTTATTTACCCTTTTTTATAATACCATTTTTAGGTCATTATATGGGGTTGTTTTTGGATAATTTGGATAATTTTCTAATCTCATAGGGTTGTTCACTGTTGGAACATGATTAAGGAAAATAGTGTGCCACATTTGGAGAAATTTGAAGGGGGTGAAATATTTGACCAAAAGTGCGGACACCATCCCAAAACAATTCTCCCAAAGATAGAGTTTATTTTCAGGGAAGGAATATTATATTTCAAACCATGTTCCTTGTTTGGAAAAACTATGCACCCTATATTGTAGGGTTGCACTCTTATGGTTGATAGTTTGTCTAACTATGTGGCCCATCTAGGAAATGGTGTGTGCGGGACTTTAAACCAATGAAAACATAATTAAAATATACTTGAACTTCAGTTTGTATCCCTAATCATTCATAGTTATCAAAAAAATTATTGAAATATCTTTTTGAGGCTCTGGAGAGGGTTACAAGTCTCTTTGAACCGCTTACTTTGAGATTCAATGATCTTGTTGAAGGAATTGAGCCCCCCCATTCTCGTATGTGGTATCTTACTTTTTAGGTTTCATTTACTTCCATCGTTTTATACAATTTTATACAATGGAATAACACTATTATTAATGGTTTTGATCTAGTATTTAATATATCACCTTTCATTGGATCCTGATCCTATGTTTTGATCCCAGATATTCCTCACCATTGTGATTACAATCATTTTACACCGAATTAAGGGATACGGTATGGAGAGCATTAAACAATGATCATGAGGTAGGTGGTCTAGTTTTTATTTACCATAGTTTTATTTATTACCTTTTTATGTAATTGTTCCATTTCATTTAAACATTGGGATATTGAATTTAGATTAAAATGGTGAATTTAATTCCATGAAATGTGAGACCCTCCGTGGATTCCACTGGACCCATTAGAGATTATGATACATGGATTGATAGAAATCGCTGGGGTATATTGATTAGCATTAAATTATTATAAATTGATTGTATTAGTGAAAAATTAATGTATTTGAAATTTATCTAAATGATAATTTCAAGTATGATAATTGGATTAAAAAGATTTAATGGATTACCCATTAACAATTAATGAGTTGTGAAATTTATCCTAATAAATGGTTTAATGGGTAAATCGTTTGTGTTGTTACTTGTGATAAAAGTAAATAACTATTGTTCTATATGAAAATTAATTGGTGCAACATGTTGAAAATGGTAGATAAATGAATTATGAATGTGGAAAATTGATATGTGTATATGCAGGTGAATAATGAGCTTTGGCTTATTAATTGTTTATCTAAATACACATGGGGTTCCAAACTGACACTAAAATCATCCGATATATATATATATATATATATATTTGAATATGAAAATTGAGATGTGATTCAGGAAAAATTCTCCAAATAAAAACGGGGTTTCAAACTGCTACTCTAGGTACCTGATGCATGAATGAAATTGGAATTAAATTGAATAATGAATGTCCATAATATGATTAATATTTTAAAATCCAAATGATTTGTGGAAAAAACTCTTTCACAAGACGATGAAGGTATAATGTGGTTGGATAAAGAAAAATAAATGTGAAACTTGTGTCCTTTTTCAGTTTATCGTTATTATTTATACAAAAACATAATCAGTTATAAACTGGATATTCATTTATACATCACTGGTGGTGACCTACTATGTTTTACTCACACCCAACTATGGTTACTTGTTTAGAACCTGAATAGATATCATGTTTTTAGAATATATTAAAGAAAATAACCCTATGTTAGATGTTGGATTTGGGATTCAGGATGGTTCATGGATGATAGAATAGGTCATGAGTTTGGGACCCTCTTGAGAGTTTTTTACTGTGCCTTTATTTTTGTTATTCATTTTAATCATGAAATATATAAGTGATGACAAATCTACGTCTTTAGTTTTTTTTATTTTCCCTATTTGGATTTATCCATGTGTTTTCGGCGGATTATGGATTGTTGTAGTATCTTAGTTTCATTACATATTGATCTATACTAAAGTTCAACTTTGATTATGATGGTATACTCTCAACCTCTTTAATAGTATATCCTTATTTCTAGTTGAAATCCATTATTATATGGGGAAGAAAGACAGAGTTTATTTTGTGATCAAGCTCCAGAAACCGGTTTTTGGAACCCATTTTAGGTTCTTACTATGTGGTAATGAAGGATTTTTAAATTTATTATATGTTTTGTTATTATTTAGGAATGGTATATATTAGGCTAATATCATTTAGGTCATTTTCATGATCTATTCCCTGGGCTTAATTGAATCATGTGTACGGGGAAACCCATGTATCTAAGATGGGATTGTTATTCTCGTAGTTTTTTTATTCTTAGATATTATTTCATCTTGAGTAATGCGCATAAGGAATACAATTTTTGTTTTCTGATATCATACTCATTTTGTAATATGGAACAATAGTTACATATAAATGAATCATCTCCGGAACTTAGGAATTTATGTGACATGAATAATATTTTAGGCATAGGGAATATCAAGTCATGAGTGGGTTTTGGGTAATTAAATTATTTTTTATTTTTTTTAGTATTTTCATAAATAAATATGGGTATCTATTGGGAATCTTATTATATCAAAAAAATATGGCAGTGTTTTCCTAAACCTGGTGTATGAATGGATGAGGGTAGTGATGGTTCCTCGGTTTTTACCATGGTTCGGTGTATGTGGGATGAAATTTTTTTAACATAAGTGAATCCCTATAATTTAAATGTTATGTATTATGTAATGTAAGACATGTTCTTATAATTTTATAGACATTACAGCATGGAAATGATTATTTGTGGGATGATAGGAAGACAAGGCTAGAAGTTTTATC
This sequence comes from Viscum album, assembly GCA_963277665.1. Taxonomy (NCBI): domain Eukaryota; kingdom Viridiplantae; phylum Streptophyta; class Magnoliopsida; order Santalales; family Viscaceae; genus Viscum; species Viscum album. Next base: position 2,093,355,942 of record OY728151.1, read on the forward strand.
CAATTACCAGGAAATGTGGCCATACATGTTATATGTGATGGGGAAGAAGAAAATTTAGTTAATAACATTTAATCGTTTATGAAATTAATAAAAAGATTCAAATGGAAGGCTATTACTAATTTTTCAGATAGGACCTAGTATTTCTAGTTGCATCACCCTCTGACCTTTATCGGATAAGGTAGAACTGATGCTGATACGTTCTCGATTGAGACAATCCAGAACATTCTTGATAATTTATATACTATATTGGATAAATGGTTCTTGTTGGGGGATTATATATTGTGCTATCATGTGATGTATTATTGGGATATCTTGGAACCTGACGAATAGTTATAGAGCATGATATGGAAGGAAATTAATGAGAAGTGATTAGGTCAATTTAAACTAGAGATACTGAGATAAGAGAGTGTAGATGAGTTTATGTGCATGAAATATGGAATCATGTAATTGATGGACGAAATGGGTCACTTCACATATTTTTAGTGCTTTTTACTAGCACTGGAAGAAGATGGGGTAACTACAGTGATGTGATTTCAGGATTGACTTAAGCCTATGATTAAATCCCATGTTAACATCTTCCAATTAAATAATTTTATAATGGTGGTGAATCAGGAACTCATTTATGAGGGTATCTAAAGGAATATTATAGTGGGGGATATTTGGCTTCTACAAGATGAAAAATAATTACATATTTTGAGGTAAGGATGGTTTATTATGGGAACATCAACTAGGGTAGTTCAAAATAGCTTCTTTAGGGGCGAAGGATAAGTTACATGGGGAAGTAATCGAGTGTAATTAAATCAGTGTGGTTGGTCGAGTCACATTTAGACCCATTTTCTCTAACCACTAGTATAGTGTATATGTTACACATATATGGTAAACCTATAAAGGTATTATAGAAACCCTTAACTGATGTGTTGTGATGGAGTACCACGACCGAACTAGAATACAATAAAAGTGCATTATAACTCATAAAAGTTGGGATGTTAGAGTTATACTAACCATAGTGGATGATGTGGAGGATGTGGAACTTTAGGGGAAGATCTACCTTATTAGTATAGAAATGTAGTATAGTGTACTGGGATTGGAGCACATGGAAGAGGGTTGGGTCAATTTCATGCAGTTCATCTTCTCCATATAGAGAGTGTGGTTGTTCCATTACAATTTAGAGTTATAAATCATGTAAATTCAATTCATTATATTTCATAATTTGATATAGCAGCCTCACATTAATTTATATCTACACAATTATTGAATGTTTCCAGTCGGATGGTCAAGTATTTTTGTATTGTTATGATGATTGAAAAACGTATGGGTATGTGGAGAAAGTATATCTATTTATGCAATGGGAGTACAATAATGGTTGGTGGGTATAGATTCCTCTAGGTTCTTTATATACTCTACATATTAGGTTTTGACTTGTTTTTTGCATGGACTTGATGGTATTGTATTGATTCTACATTGATTATTATCATAAGAGAGTCACCTTTACATATATAGAGGCTAATAGTTATGTTCTTAATTAAGAATGAGAAATCCATACAATCCATGCAGGTCTAGTTTATAAAAAATTGTTGGAGATCAAACCCTTGGTTGTGAATATTTTTTTATGTGGTTGGTGTGTGAAGCAAAGTTCCATTCCACCAATAGTTGACAGTTTCATAGAATGTTTCTTATGGAAATCTCGGGGATTCCACCTATGAGATACAGAGATGGAGATTTTGGGGTTACAATTGATCTAATACTTATAGATGATCTAATTTCCATTTACCCAAAATAAATGTCACCAACAAAGCATCAATAGATTAATACTCGTCCAACAGAATTAATTGATAATGGAATTATTTCTCCAAGTACATCGCACTGTGGACATCATGATTTGATCTCTAAGAAGGATGTAGGGGTGTTGCATTTTTGCATCAATTATTGAATACTGAAACCAATAATTGGTATGAACTGGTTTCAAAATCCATGTATTGATGATCTCTTTAAACAGTGTAGGCATTCATGTGTTTCCTCCATGATTTTCATGCTCTCAGACTATCATTCGTTGATGGTTAGATCTTCTTATATACCATAGAATTCATTCAGAAGAAGGTGTTTCCTATATGAGTATGTTGTGTTTCAATTAGGGATGAAGGATACTTCATTTGTGTTCAGGCCATTCACTAGTAACTATATTAGTTTATGGTTGTTTTTTGGGTGACATATTGTTATACTCCAAGACTCAGGATGATCATTAACAATATCATAGAATCATCATAATGGCACTGAGAGAGAATAGTCAACATGAAATGGTATATAAGTGTCTATTCATGATTGAAAAGGTACATTTCAGGGGTCACCTCATCTTTTATGAATGCATGTTAGTAGACTCAGAGAATTTTTACGTAGTAGTTTCTTAGAAGAATCCCTATGATGTTTTTTTATATCTGAAAATTATTGGGATTAGTAGGCTATTATCGAACATTTATAAATTTATTTCACATTTGGAAGAACACCTTTAATGATATAAAAAGAATGGTATCAATATTGAATGGTATGGATCATGAGAAGATGCCTTCCATGAGAATAATCAACATTTGACTACTGCACTAATTGTTTTCCCACTAGAGAATGGTGAGAAGTATTCTTTATTTTGTGATGCATCTAGGACCATAATTTTTTCGTATTGATTCAGGGAGATATAGTTGTAGTGTATAGTTTATGAATGTTTAGGCTACATGAACATAAGAACCTTACACATGATCTCAAGTAGGACAAGTGGTTTATTCCTTAAACTATTTTTTGTGTTACCAATATGGAGAATGTTTTATTTCATATACTGAGTAAAAATGCAGTAAGTACATCTTTTAATTGTGAATATTGAATCAAAAAATGTAGATATATTTTTATTATATCAATTAACATTATTTTTAAATATCGTATACCCTTATCAAGGGAATTATTGATGTTCATTCATTGATCTATAATACAAAGACTCTGGCAGTCCAAGAATCTATCTCTATCTGGAAGATGATGGATTCAATGGATGAGATGAATATGATGGCTGAAAAGGGATAAGATTTTATGACAGTCATGTCCTTATTATTGGAGACCAAACATTTAATTCAAATCAAGGAGGGGTGTTATAAGATTATGATGTGTTTGGCAATGATAGAAAGATTTCATGGTGGGGAATCACCTTCTTATTGGTTCATAGATGAGGATGACATAAAAAATGTCCAGAACAATGTTTTTTTTACTTCATTTATATGATATGATTTGATATGTGAGTGTCCTAGATAAAATTAGGTGGTACATCCTAGTTTGAAAAAAAGGCACCATGACCTACATCAACATTATTGGTGGCCATGCATGAAAAGGGATAATTTATATTTTGGGACATGATGATACACATATAATAGGCGAAGCCCATGAAACAATGTTTGGGTGGTTTGTTACAACCATTTTCTATTCAGAAATGGAAGCGGGATTATAGTACAACGAATTTGTCAGTTTTAATTTCTATGATCCCTTAGAATAATTACGTGATATGGGTAATAATGATCCGGTTGAGAAAATTATCTCATTTTTTCCCTCCCAGAAAGCATTCAATGTTGATCATTTTGGGGATATGTGTGACGATCATACTCTTTATTACACATTAATTCATAATTTATTGTAGAATATTTCACATAATACAACATGAAATCTTAATACATCTTGTATATTTTGAAATGAGGTACAATTAATAACATCTTAAAATCAGGAATACATTTACATTTTCGAAAACATTCTAAACATGAATATAATATTGCATTGTAATTAAAATTGAATGGGGTTTCAATGCTACATATATAACAAATGAGTGACCGATAAGGCCCAGTAAGTTCAAAACATACCATAACAAGAAGAAGTTAATAAATTTTAAACCATAGGTATATCAATGGGTAATAAAAGGAGTGTGATTAAAAAACATGAACAAAGATGCATGTTATAATATGATAATCACTAATACAAGATATAAAATGTAGAAACAACGTAAAACACTACTTCATAAACAATGGTCTGAGCTATCTACTGTGAAATAATGATTCAAAAACTCTCGTGATAGACGAGGATCAATACCTAATCACTTGAATTATGTCTCATGAGACTAGAACGTTACCCAATTAATTGGACTTCTATGTAATTCTGGGGTTACTGATAACTTTCATTTCATTATCAGGATTAATTGTTCCACATATATCATACAACATGGAATTACTTATCATCAAATTTCTTTAGTGTTAATGGAATGTGGGATACATACAATTTAGTCTTAAATAAGATTATTATAATTTAATAAAGGTGAAAAAACTTGATAGGAAATGGTTATGGTTATTCACTGTATAATTTTTTGGCATGAAAAATCATGGTGAAATTTTAGTAGTATAATGGGGGTGTATGAATGTTAATAGGATAGATTGATGAGAGTTAATGGGGTATATCGTAATTTATGAATAAAATTTTCAGTAATTGGGATTTGGGAGAACATATCCCAACATTTTACATGAATAAAAAATAAATAAGATAATTAATATACTTTAACAAATAAGAGAAGTACATGATTCATTTATAAATTTCAGAATGGAAAAGTGTGTATATAAAAGATCAAGGGTCAGTTTTATGTGGGTAAAATAGGTCTCTCATAATTTTTAATTAAATTGGTTATTATGGGGGATATAGAAGAACATGTCCCAATATAACTAAAAAATAATTAATATACATAATATAAAATAGGTCCTCGAATTAATTTAGATTGGGGGATCCCATACTAAATTTCAAAATGGTAATATGTGGACATACAGGTTCATGGGAGGTTTAATTGTGAGATAATGGGGTACCCAACATTTTATTAATCACATGGAAATTATGGTTAACATATAATAACATATCTTAATAATTATAATTATAGACAAAAGGTATAAAATAAAGAAGATGCTTTCCAAATTTATGCATTGAAATGGTATTGGTATATTCGATAATTATAGATGATAAATGGAATGAAATTATCATAGAATAAATTTTAATGTATAGGGATTTTTATAAATCAATTATAACTAAACCAATTGAGATTTAAAATGCCAATTACAAAAAAGGTGTTTGATCGAAAATGAGGAGAAATAAATAACAAACCTTGACAGTGTGAATCCCAAAGCTTGGGATAAGAGAATTGAAATCTTGATGGACCTTTTTGATGACTCTAGAGTGGTTAGTGAATATTATGGATGTTATAAAATGTATTTTGGAAATGATATACTTGATTTTGGGTGGACTTATATAATAAATGATTCTGTAATTGATTATTATTTCTCAAACATAAGTTTTGGAATATATATAATTAAGTATTCCGAAACAAAAAAAACTTCTTAATGTTTTCCCATGGTTTTATAAAATTGGAGTGGTTTTAATTTATATATTAGTAAATGTTCTTAACTTATTTAAATGTTACCCTTTCTAATGAGGAAGTGATTCATGTCCTTAAAGAAATGACTCTAAATCCATGAAATATATTATATGTTATGGAATATTCATAAAGGATTTTTAATGTCACTAAAATGAAAATAAAATTTGTATATTATAATTGAGAAACATATATTTGGGGATTTATACAATTTACTATATTTATTACGTTATTTTTCAGTCTTTATGATGCCATAATACACACTGTATATTGATGATGTATTTATCTTTTAGATGAAAATTTTACTCTCTTAAAAAATTAAAAAAATTCCCACTGGTTAATTTTAATGTTATTATTCAAAATGAAATATTTATATTACCCAAATAATTTTATTTATATTATATTTATCAATTTTAATATAATAATCGGCATATATCGAGAAATGATGTTTTTTTTGAACATACCAATTTTTGAACCCTTATGAAAATTAAGTTTGTCATACTGAAAATTATATGATAAATTATATTTATTAAAAAAATTATAATAATATTTTAATAACATATTATATAATTAAAAAATCAATTATTTAAAAAATACTAATTTCTTATCTGAAATTTCATTTTATCAAAAATTTAATTTGTATTTTATCGTATGAAAATATACTTTTTAACAGAATAATTTTTCAATAATTTAGAATGTAAAAATCATGGAATAAATAAAATTATACTTTAAATGAAAAGAAAATATAAATATTTATAATCTTCAGGTTACTTCATTTCTATTCTTCATCAAAATACGTTTAGACATAAATAACATATTTTCATATTACGAAGATAAAAAATATTTACTACAACTATTGTTCATATTGTTCACAAATAATATTGAACATATTATAAAATATTATTTATGAATATTCCAAAAAAATAATTTATCTTATCAAAATAAATTCATTTAGGTGGAATAATTTAATTTAACATAAAATCCACAAGAATGATGGAATGTTTTTTCTGAGAAATTAATATTTTAAGGAAAATATAGTTTCACATTAACTTAGTAAAATTTAACCTTCCATATATATATTTAAAATAATAAAGATAGAAATATTATTTAAAAAATTCATCTATAGCATTTCTAATTATTGGTTATTTTATTTATCTACAATAGAGAATCATTATGCATTTTAAAAAAGTTTTCTAAAAAATTCTTTTTAATCCTAAAAATAAATATTTGCTGAATGCTGATATAAATATGATTTAAATTTAAATAATTGAATGAAATAAAAATAAATAAAACATATTTTACCTTTATATATAATTATAATAATAATTTTACTTTTAAATCTGTTAATTTACCAAAATAATGGAATGTTTTACAGAAATATGTATTATCACTATTCATTGAAAATCGATATTTTATAAGAAAGCCAAAATTTTAAGACTAAGTTAATTTTAATATGATGATATAAAAAATGTGTTTTTTTATCAAATAATTTTTCAAAAAATTCTATTAACTATTTATAATATTTGTTCATAGAGAGAAATTAAAATAATTTTTTATGAAAAAATAATTTGAAGAACAAAATATCATTCACAAAAATTTATTTATTATTTACCCCGAATTTTTTATTATATTCATGAAGTATATATATTTAATAATTTATTTAATATTATTACTATCAAAAAATATAATGTACAATTTTAAATGATCATATTTAAATAATAATTTTTTGTGGGATAGGTGTTGTGTATCTCACACACTATCAAACATTATTTTTGCATTTAAATCATGTGGTCATTAAATTCATCATCTTTTTAATAAAACTAATCCATTCAATTTAAACATGCACTCTATAATAATTATTTTTAAAAATTAAAATATATTTATTTAAAATCCACATTGTAAAATCAGTTAATAATGAAACCTCATCAAAAAGAGAAAAGGTGTTTGAATGTCATCATATAACTAGGACTCCCATATTGAAAGATTTAGTGGGATGTAAAAACATAGAAGTGGAGGAGAAAAATGACACCCAATAATTAATTAATTTTTATTGATAACATGGTTATGGAAAATTCAATGACTAGAAAACCATAAATCATTGGTAGGTAAAATGATCATCAATTCATCGAAAATGACCATAATATGGAAATAAATATGCAACATTATTTTCCTAGAGTTATGTATTTCAATTACCATCTAAACTATGAATATAAGGATATATAGTTTCATTAAAATTATACTTTCATCGATTAATTAATTTCTAATCTAATGTCCTCTTTTTCTGTATTTTTTGATTAATCATGATAATTTATTGGCCTGAATAATAAGAATAAACTTCAAAATGATCACATAATCCACAAGATAATAACTAAATAATTTTCATATTTTTATTTATAGACTATAATAAACTGAAAGATTTTTATAAGTTTTTTTAATTATTTACCACATAAATGGTAGTATAATAACATGAATGAGACAACTTTCAAATGTCATGTATTTTCTTAACATTTTAATTTATAAGCCTGAACCTATGTTATCCATGATCTATTTCCTAAATGTGAATCCTTTGGTAATTGCAACCCCTTAATAATGGTTCATAATGAGAATGTGACTTTACCAATGAATATCCCTTGGGAGTGTGAAATTAGGTCTGCATTAAGGCCCATTTTCGTGAACCGATACTTGATGAAGTATAGTTTTATGCGATGCCTTTGAGTTTTACTATTATGTGCATTTATTCTAGAGTCACATCCACTTTTATTATCTATATTGTGATTAATTTAATTGAAAAAACATTGTCTATAATTTAACAAAAAATAGGGAAAATTTTATACATAATTTTACCCCTATTTCTTTTTTAGTGTTCTCTAATATAGATCCCAAATATAACTAATCTGTTATTATGATATCAAATATGAATACCTTACTCTTTATTAAACATTAATTTATGATTTATTATATAATATCACACATAATAAAACATGGAAGATCAAAAATTCTTGTGAAATTGGGAATTTGGCACATAACATAAAAACATAAAATAGGGAATGTAGTGCCATTATTGAAAACATCCTTAAAATGATTATAATATTCCATCATACTTAAAACTACATTGGATAACATGAGGATATACATAATAAACGGGTGATATATGAAGCTATGAAACTGAATAAACAAGTAATTACATGAATATATTAATAAATGCTAGAAAATAGCAATATCACTGGGTAATAAAATGAGTTAGAATCATAAAAATGAAAAATTAAGTATGATATCGCAAGAAAATCATAATGTAATCTTGGTAAATGTGAAGACAATATAAAATAATACATTATAAAATTGTTTCAAGGATAACAACCGGGATGTATTGAAAAAAAGAATCCTATTATAGATTAGTTTCACTATATAATCCTTTTTGAGATATCCCATGAGACATAAATATTTCCCAATTCATTATAGTGCTATATAATTAAGGGTGCACTCATTACACTAACTTCATTCTCATGCTTATGTATTCCACAACGATCCTAAAACATGGAATAATTTATCATAAAATATTATAAAATTTTCACAATTTTTGGAATACATAAACATAAGACCTCAATAAATTAATTATAATTTCATAAAGGCAAAATCCCTTGAAAAGAAATGGATATGGTTATCCTCTATAAAATTTTTTGGAATGGAAAATTGTGGTGAAATTTCAGCAGCATAACAGGGCCACCTGAATGTTCATGGGAGGGATCTATGAGAGTGAAATGGTTATCTAATAATTTAGAAATCAAATGGAATGTAATGGGGATATGTAATAACATATCCCGAAATTATAAAATGAAGTCAAAATACATAATATAAAGAAGATACTTGAATAATCATGAGAATAGAGGGATTCCTTATTAAATTTTGGCATAGTAATAGGTGTATATAAGGGTTCATTGGAGGTATTCATGAGACATAAAGGTGTATAAAACAATAAATATATAAAATTGATAGAATGGTGGATATTTAATAACACACAAAACATGAAAATAATGAAATTGATAGGAAGCACATAAAACATGTGCTTCAATAAAGGGAGAGTGGAAGACCCCATACTAAATTTCAGCAAGGTAATCGTTGTATAGAAAGGATCATGGGGTTGATTAAGGAGTGTGAAAGGTGGATATCATAATTTATAAATCAAAAGGGATTTAATGGGGATATGAATGAACATATCCCTGCATTAGGAATTGCTAAAAAAGGCATAAAATGAAGAAGATGAATGAATTGAAAAGATGAGAGAGAGAGAGAGAGTCCTTACAAAATCTCATCATGGTAACGCAAAGGTATATTCTATAATGATAGGATATAAAGAGAGTATATAATATAGATTCATATTTATTTTATAGGGATCATTATAAAGACATGAAAAGTAACCATTTTATATTCAAAAGTCAAATTAAAAATAAGGTGCCTGAATTGAAATGTGAAGTGAGAAATCCCTAACATTGAGAGTGTGATTCCAAAATCATGTGAGGTGTTTCTTGATAGTTTCATGGAAACATGGTAGGACTATATAGGGGTATTTAAGATTTATTACATGCTAAATAGTTTTTTAGTAAAGGGAAATTGGAGCGTGGGTGGGTTTATATGGTAATTGTTCAGGGAATTCATCATTATTTATCAAACATAAATTTTGGTCTATATATAATAAATTGATAATAAACACAAAAATTCCCATGATTTTTCAAAATATTTCTTACAAATTGTATTTATTTTAATTATTTTATATGTTAATGTTCCGAACATATTCTGATATTACCGTTAAGGATGGAGAAGTTATTCATGTCCTTAAAGAAATGTTTTTAAAACCATAAATTATATTATAGGTTCTTGAGGATTCATAAATACTTAATAAAATTGATAAAATAAACATAAAACCACAATATTAAAAAGTATAAACATATATTTAGTCTTTTATAACATTCATAGTATATATTACATCATTTTTGGGTCACATTGATGTCATAATACACACTAATTATTTATACCGCATTTAATTTTTACCTGAAAATTTGACTACTTCATAAAATTATGAAAAATTACCCATAGATAATTTTGATGTTCTGATTCCAAAATATACATTTATTTTATACAAATATTTTTATAAATATTTAATTTCAAATTTTAAACTAATAATTTACATTTATTGATGAATGCTTGGTTTTTTATAAAAATAGTTTTTTACCCTTTAAAAAATACATTTCATTCCAAAAATTATAAGATCATATATATTTAATAAAATATATTTAATAATAATATTTTACTAAAATATTTTATACTTCTAAAAAACATTAATTCTTGAAATGGGATTCCTTCATTGAAGTTGCATATAACTGAAAAGCGCAATTTGTGTTTTATCGCATCACAATATAATATTTATCAAACTGATTACATAATCATTTATAAATTAAAAGAATAATAAATTAATAAAACTAAACATTAAATGAAAATAAAATATAAGTATTAACACTATTACGATTATATTTTTTCTATAAATTTATATATTAATTTTACCCTTATTTATCCAATTTTATTTTAATCATTATAAAAAATATTTACTATATTTACTATTCATATTATTCAAAAATTATGTCGAACTTATTATAAAATATTATTTATTATTATTCCAAATAAAGTTCCATTTTATCATAATAAAGACACATAGTAAGGATAATTTATTTTAATATAAACACACAAGAATGAAGGAAATATACTCTAAAAATAATATTTTAAGGAAAAGTTGGTTTTACATTAACTCTTTAGCTAGTAATCAAAATTATATGAATTTCAATTAATACAGATAGATATAAAATATAAAAAATTAATTTTTATATTTTCTAAAAGGGGTAATTTGAATTAACAATAAAGAAGAAATATTATTCAATTTAAATTAGTTTTTATAAAAATGGGTTTCCTTTCCAAAAAATGAAATTTTACTAAAACCCACGATATAAATGATTTAATTAAAATAATTTAATTAAATTTTAGTAAATATTAATTATATTTCCCTAGAAAAAAATAAATTTAAATATTTTACTTTTATCTTAATTAATTAATTAAAAGAAATGATAATTATACATAAAATTGTACTTAACAATATTCAAGGAAAATTTTATATTTTATTTAAAATCCAAAATTTTCACACTAAGTAAATTTTGATAATATAATATCATAAATGGATTTTTTTTATAAAATAAATTTTAAATATTTTATATAATATATTTATAATTTTTTTTAATAAATATAAGAAAAAATAATTTTTGAATAAAACCTATTTTGAGGAACAAAAAGACATTTCTAAAAATTGATTGATTATTTATAACAAATTTAATAATATATAGAGGAAATATATATTTCATAAATTAATTAATCCTAATCATATGTTAAAATTTAATGGAATGTAAAAAATTGTCACATTTAAATAATCATTGTTAGTTTTGATTTTTTTTCAAATCTCAAAGCCTATCAAAAATTAATTTCTCCTTTAAAAACTATGGTAGTTACATTATATATGATCAAGTTATTTTTAATTTTCCTGTGGTTAAAAAGATAATAGTTTGATATCATGATATTGGATTACCTTAATCTTTTGTTAGGGTTTTTAGGTGGTGCTTGGTAACTAGGTGTTTCTGAGTACATCTTTCCACTCACATGCATATATAAAATCAAGGCGAACTACTCAAGTGACAAAGGACATGCTAGCAGAATACATCCTCGATTTTGGTGGGTCTTTGGAGAACCAATTTTTTCTCTTTGAGTTTATATATAGAAATTTTTATCATGAAACATTTTATATGGCACCATATGATGTACTCTATGTGGGCCCATGAAAATCACCTTTATGCCAAAAGGAGGGGGTGAGATGATGTTTTTAGGAATGTTTTTTGTGAATGGGACATATTATAGTAGGTTTATTTAATTTAGAGACATATGGATATATCGTAGAGTATTAATAATTCTTATGTTGATAAAAATAATCTACTACATTTGTTAACAAAGGGTGATAGTGTATTCCTTTGGGTGTCACCAAGACTGGTTCACTAAAGGATACAGAGTTAGAGAAAGTTGGAACCCTATTTTTCAGTCTATTTTAGATTTTAGAGATGATTGAACCAGTGGAATATCGATTTGCACATCCTATAAAATCCCAAGACTTGGACTCCTATCTCCAGTGCTCAATTATTGGAAATTACATTTCTAAATGTTAGGATGATTGTTGTGACATAGTTGTTTCCATTCAAAACGAACAATAAAATGAGAATATGAATAATATATATTCTCAAGGACCTTTTAGGTTTATAGTTTTAGGTAATTAGTAAAAACTCTTATGTAGTCAACATCAATATCGTTATATGAACATTTTCTTTGAATTAACCCATAGTTATTTTTCACGTTATATTATAATCATAATCCATATGAAATCCATTATATATATAATTCATTCATCATCATTCATTATAACATTGGGGAAATGGAAACATAATAAGGTTTATCTGAACTTCTCAGTATGGTTAAACATATACATTAATAATTTTATGTCTTTAATGATCATATGAAGTGAATAAGGGTATGACATCATAATCAATGTTCATGATGGAATCATAAAAGAACTCATACCCATTAACACATTTATTATCAAATATGAGGACATGGAAAATTAATGAGTAATTATAATAAATAATCATGATCCATGTTAATAAATTTTTATCATATGAAACATCATAAACCCATAATAAGAAAATTAAAACCCATTTTTAATAATTTGGTGAATCATATTCAGAAAACAATTTAAAAAAAATAGATGTAATAAAACTATAGAAAAATTATAATATATTAGATACCCAATGTACGAGAGTTCAATATTTTCACACCTATAATTTAATCTATAACAGTCATACCCGGTGTTATCTGGTCCACCTCATGTATATGGTTTAATGGGCTCACCTGGTGCTATCAAGGCCACCCCATGTATTTTTTGTAATGGGATGAACCAACGTAATTTGGGGAACCCCATTAATATGATGAAATTTTATAAACCATTTTTATTTGGGCCTCCCCATGTATATGTTGTAAGGGAATCACAAAGTTAATTCTAGGCCATCCCGTATATAACTTATAATGGGCTCACATGACGCTATCTGGGCCACCACATTTATCATGTAATACATCCATGATCCAAACCATGAATAAGTACATAGAAATTTAACATCAGCAAAAAACTCAAAGAAATAATAATCAATAATTTTTAAACTGATTAACACATGTATAATAAATGAGTTCCTCATCAATATATTTGAAACATGGTTAACTCGTAAAAAGGAAAATTGTTTTTATAAGAATCTCATTGAAAAAATCATTATACGTCCATTCAATCAATGGGGTTGGTAATAGTAAAAATTATCCCAATGAATGATATGTAAAAAATTGGTTTCTGATATTTATGAATATAAACACCATTAAAATATCATTAAAAACATTCTTGATGAAAATAACTTTTTTATTTTGAAAACAATTTTTAGAGAATAAAAAATTTGACTTTTTTTTGAATTTTTTTTATGAAACAAATAATTCAAAAAATATTAGTAAAAAATTTATTTTAAACATATACTTGTTAAAATTTAAATTAATATTCAATGAAATGATGATGGGTAAATTCATACATATTTTACAAGGTAAAAATAACATTTCGTTTTCACTGTAAAAAATTTAAAAAGTTCCTTGTTTTGAAAACTGGAAGAGTATTATTTTCAAAAAAATGAGAAACCAAATGGGGATTATTTTAAAAACAACATAAATTTATCATAGAAAAAAATTCTTAAAATTCATTTAATAAGAAAATTATGAGGTTGAAAACATTTTTCAAAAAGAAAATTGAGAACATTGTTTTTGGAAGAAAAACAATTATATGTGAAGAGAGAAATGAAGTCAAATTTTCTTTAAAAAATTTATCATTTATCATAGGTAACAAAGAGTGGAAACATGGTACTATTACATAAAAATATCATGAATAATGATATTATAATAGAAATTATTCGTTAATTGTGAGATGAATCATAATACTTTATCATCTGAAACAATTTCGTAAACAATCCCGATAAACAATGAGATTGTTACATAATACTCTTAAAAAATTGGTAATATTGAATCACAATCCCCATGAACTAATTAAATAAATTGAAACATTATTTATCATAAAATTCAATATAATCAATATATAACATTTCAAATGGATGTATATACACAAAACAGACAAAACAAGTTGTGAATATGACATAGGTCTCTCAGAAATAAAAGTGAGAATAGAAATACCCTTAACAATTTAAAAACCACTGAACTATAAACCCCATGAAATTGAAATACTAAATTGAATATGTGAACCAAAATATTTTGAAAATAATAATATAAAGTCATGTTTAGTATACACACTATATATATGAAATATGTGATGATTTTTGTGTATGACTCACGAAACAAAAAATGTGATACAAACTTATGTGACCATAACACGTGGATTTCGTCATACTTATTCAAACCTCATGTATAATAAATTTAATTTTTCTATAAATATATTAAATAAATATATATCAATTGATAATACTCTATAGTATTGTCTTGTGACCTTTTATTATGCATTTATTAATAATTCCATGTTCAAATTTCATTTCATTTAATAACTACATTCTTTTTCAGATAAGATTTGATTTCAAATTTTATTATATAGTAACATAAATCATTATTTTATCATATAATAATTTGAAAAAATATATAAAAATAATATATATTCATTATATATTTATTTAGAGAAATCTATAATTTTTTCTGAGAGGAAATGAAAAACTATGTTTATAGAGAATATAATCCATACATATGCATGAACCTTGTTCCCAGCTTCATATCATATTCAATGAATGAAATGTAAATCATAAATAAAAATATATATGTTATAATTATAGTATATTTATTATTTCCTATATATAAAATATATTTATTAAACACGTTGTTAATATACTTAATGTAAAGAGTGAATGAATCGCATCGCTTTAAAAAATGATTGTCCTCTGTATACATGAACCACATTATCATAATAAAAAAAATGAAAATAATTATTTTGTGTGTTATATGTAACACCCAATGATTTTATAGTATGTTATGCCATCAGTGTAATTCAATATCTTATATTATATGCAACACCGAGCTCGAGCACACCACAATATTCCAAACTAGCCGTTCAAAAAGCAGTTATGAATATTATTAAAAACATTTTTAATATTATATAATCTATATAATTTTAACATCTTCATTATGTGTTTCTTATGCATAATATAAGAAAAAATGTATTTTTTCTGATAAAAGATGTTTTTTTCATGAAATGAAATTTTACCTCCTTTTAAGGGAAGAATCTTTTTAAAACTACTATTTGACACTTTTATATATTAAATTTAATTAAATTAAATGATTATACATAATTGGGACAAAAAAATTTAGTTTGGATAACTTTTTTGTACTTTTCTAATAACTTTCATATTTTGATGAATAGTGAAAAATACTATGTTTTAATTGAAAAAAACATTTTTAATAAAAATAATTTATATTGTTGAATTATACCTTTGAGTGGTTTTACAGTATCATTAGATTATAATTTTATATTTTAATATAATTTTAGTCATTGTATGAAATTTCACATTTAATGTGGGAATAAACACATGTTAATCTTTTAATAGTTATTATTTCTTAAAAATAATCTATCTATTTTAGCAATGGGAATTAATTTTAAATTAATTTTAGCCACATATATATTTTGAATTTAGAAATTTTGATTTCATATTTGGAAACTGGTGGTAAAAATTGTGAAAATAGGTAACTTTTATTTTTAGACATTCTAAATATTTACATAGGTAAATATTTTATTTACCATGGTTAAAGGGTAAATCTGATAAATTAGTTTAAAAAATTAATATTATTATAATATTAAATTACCCAACCATGTGTCCTATTTCTATTGGTTGATAAATTTCCGACCATGGGCATACTTGGGTTATTTTGAGAACTGATGGAGACACTTGAGAGTGATAATGAGACTTTATATTAATTAATTTAAAATAATGAAAAAAATGACACAAACCTTTATCTTTTAGTAAAACAGTTTTTAAATGGGGTTATATAAGTTATCATTTAGAATATAAATACTGATTATAAAGTTATAAATATTTCATACATAATTATATTTTATTTTTATTTTTTAAACATTAAATAATTAAATTTATATATGAAACAATTATGGTGTAGTAATTACTATATTAATGAAAGAATAAAAAAATGGTACTGTAAATATTAAAATAAATATAATTTTACATTTTTGAAGCCATTAAAGAATTTTATAAGTGAATATAAAATTTTAGGATTTGACTTAATGTATTTTGATCGCCGTAATAATAATTTTTTTGACTTTCACAAAAAATAAAATACCAAATTCTGTGAAAATTGACATAAATTAATTTTTTAAACAAATACTATATTATTCGATGATGTAATATCCCTAAAAATGTAACGTTCAGCCAAAATTCTTAAATAATATTATATATGTCATTAATGAACCACTTGAGGATCTCTTTGAAGCATAGATTATGTTTATTTACCATTCATTATAAGAATACAGTAAGATACGGTAAAAGTTAAACTATTTAACTAGGAGTTAAATCTAAAATATAAGGTTAAAATGGTAACATAAACTTGTCTAAAACCATTTGGTTAAATTTATTTCAACCCATAACCACCTAAGGATCAATATAAATTCATTTGGATCCATTATTAACATAATAGGATTGTATAATTAATTAATATTATAATCTTTTCATAAAGAGACACTCACTCCCTTATAAAAGGGAACTTCACCTTCTCTTAATTTCTCACCTCCAAATCCATTCAGTTCCGCCACCCCACCCCCAGCCCCCCAAATATATTCTCAAATATCCTACCATCATCCTAGATGCATTAATTTTATCAGAAAACCAACCTACGAAGCCCTTTTGATCAACTCAGAAGGAAACACCCGAAGAGGATGTAATAATTTCCCCTCCCTATTTCATGTTCTTTTCTTCTTCCACATATTATTTATTTGTTGTTTCAAAACTAAATTAATAACTCCATTACCCTATATATATTGTTATTTAATTATAAATATTGGGAAACCATATTTTTTATTCTATCCATCCTATAATGACAAAGTCACCATACGTGTGTACGTATAGATTACCCTTTCCACATCGAGGTGTAGTTTGTTATTCAAACACATCATTATTTGGTTTGGTATAATAATGAGTATAAATGATTTAAATAATAAATATATCATGATAATGATTTTTTATATATGATATTCTATCCAATTACATACTATTTCACCATCAATATAATGATATTGTCAGTCGTGCGTTCATACGGATTACCGTCTCCATGACACGATGAGATTCATTTCCATGTTCACCATTCAACGATTATTATAAAAATTAATATTATTAAAAATAATATAATATATAACATAATAATGATATAGGATATATATATATATATGTATATTCTTACATATATCTTATTTAATTACTTCTGTTCCATATGATATGAAAGCGGAAACAACGTTTATGCATACGTATAGCCCACCGTCTCCATAAACAGTGCCTCCCATTTCATATATCTATCTATTATAAATATATATATTATAAATATATATGATATATAAATAATTTTTTTATATTATTTAATTATTTATATAATTATCTAAATGATACGATCAATAATAAAAAGCTAAAACACATACGATAAAGAAAGTGATTATAACCCGAAATTTTAATTTAACATGGAAATAATTATTAAATGGTTTTTATAAAGTCATAAATGAATCATTTATGATATAATAAATATTAATATGGTTCATGTATAATTTAATAGCATACTAACGTCATTATACAGAAGGTTAAACAAACCCTCGATAAAAGAATAACGCAAGGTAAGGGTTAAATCTATAATATCATCATTATTCGAGGTTGTTTTTATGTGAGTATATACAGGGAACTCTTTATAATCCATATCCGTTTTTCATAAAAATGCTTTCAAAGTAATATTTTTAGGTTTTATGGAAGGGTCTCTAAAACTAGATCATAATTATTAATGTTTTAAATATTTATTCTTCTAAATCATTCTCATTAATGTTCACGTTTTCAAAATGGTTTTTATGATTTATTTATATTAAAATTATTTTTTTTTTAATTTTAATTCCTTTAAAAAGTCTCCACGTTGTATTTGACACTTTGATTCATAAATTTATTTAAATTTCTTCCTTTTAAATTGTGAAACGTTAAAATGTTTTTATGAAAAAGGGATATTTCTCTCAATGAGTTTTACAAATCATTTTCATCTATTTTGTAACACCCCAATATTCCACAGTACATTTCCTTTCGAATAATGCAATGGCGTGCATTGTACGCAACTTCAAGATTTTAACACACCATAACCAATCAAACTAGCCGTTATGAATAATAATACCTACTTTTTGAAATTTTATAAATTCTATCTCTAAAAATGGACTTCATTTTTGGATTTGGAATATCGAAATTAGCCTTGGGTGAAATTTTGGTACATTTCGAATAACTTTCATATTATGATGAATAGTGAAAATTACTAAATTTTAATTGAAAACAACTTTTTTAATAAAAATAATTAATAGGGATAAATTATGAATTTGAGTGGTTTTAGAGTATATTTAGAATATATTTTTACCGTGTAATACAATGTGGGTCATTGAACATAATTTCAAATTTAATCCAGACATAAACAAGTGCCAATCTTTTGATAGTTATTATCTCTTAAAAACACGCTTTTTATTTTAACAACGGGAATTAATTTTAAATTAATTTCTGCCACTTCTGTGTTTTGAATTTGGAAAAATGGATTCCATATTTGGAATCAGGATTTTGAAGTTGTGTAAATAGTTAACTTTTATTTTTAGACATTGTGGATAATTACTTCGGTAAATATTTTATTTACCATGGTTAAAGGGTAAATCTGGTAAACAAGGTTTAAAAAATAATATTATAATAATACAAAATTACCCTAAAACGTGTCTTAACCCTATTGGTTGATACATGGTCGACCACATACATCTTTGGGTCGATTTTGGGACCCCATGGATCCACATGTAAGTGATAATGACACCTTATTTTAATTAAGTTAAAATAAATACAAAAATGACACAAGCATATATCGTTTAGAAAAACAATTGTTACAAAGGGTTATATATGTTGGATTTTAGACTATAAATATTAATTACAAAGATAAAAAGATTTCCTACATAATGATAATTTATTTATATTTTTTAGACATTAAATAAGTTAATTTATTAATGAAACAATGGTGATGCAGTAATTACCATAATAGTGACAAATTAGAATAATTGATATTATTAATACCCAAATAAATATAATTTGAGACTTTTATTGAATTTAAATAATTTTATAGGTTAATATGACATATTAGTATTGATTTAATTAACTTTTTTCGAAGTAATCATTCTGTTATGTGTTTCAAAAAAATCAACTACTGAATAGTGTCAAAATTGACATAAAATAGTTTTTAAAACAAATATTATATTATTAATTGATATTAAATTCCTAAAAATCTAAGAATCGTGCAAGAGACTTATATAATGGTATTTATATTATTAAGGGACCACTTGGGGGTCTATTGGATGTATTTAGTAAGTTTATTAACCATATAATATAAAAATACAAAGAGACATTGTAAAAGTGAAACTAATTAACTAAGAGTTAATACTTAAAGATAAGGTCAATATAATGACCCAAACCTATCTAAATTCTATTGTTTGAGTTTCTTTAGAACCATCCCTACCTTAAAATTTAAATAATAAACTTTTGAGCCATTAGAAACCGAATATGAATTTATTATAAATTAATATTTCTAGCTTTTCCAAAGGTGCCCCTCACCCCTCTTATAAAAGGGCACTCCTCGTTCTCATTTATTAACACCATCAAATCCTTTTGGATCGGCCAACCGCTGCCCAAATACTCTCTAAACTTCCCTCACTACAACCTATAGGCATTAGTTTGATCAGAAAGCCAACCTATGATACCCTTTTGATTAAATCAAAAGGATGAACCCAAAGAAGAGGTAATGTTTTCACCACCCCTTTTCAAGTTCCTTTCTTATTCCACTTATTCTTTCTTTTTTATTACCATTATAAAATAATAACTCCAGTATCATATATATAATGCTATGTTATTATAAATATGGTACAGCCATTTTCAGTATTCAATCCATCCTTTGAATAACATGTCACCATACGTGTGTACGTACGGCTTACCGTCTCCACATCGTGGTGTAATTGTTATTCAATATATTATTATTTGGATGGGTATAATAATGATGTTTAACTCATGTAAATAATAAATATAACAAGATAATGATTCTGTATATATGATATACCATCCAATTATATATTATTTTAATATCAAAAGAATGATATTGTCGCTCGTGCGTACGTACGGACTACTGTCTCCACGAACGCGATGAGATTCATTCTCCATCATATCCATTCAAGTATAATTATAATTTGATGATTTAAAAATAGTATCTAAGGACATGATATAATTCTGGATATGAATAATATACATCCCATTAATAATTAATATGGCTCATATAACAAAGAATATAAAGTAAAATGAATCTGTTAACACCCGAAATGACAATAATTCTAAGATATTATTAACAAATCAATGTTAAAAGATCATATATGATATCATATTAAAGTAAATGATTCTTTTATAATTCAATAACAATTATTTCACCATTATACAGGAGGTAAACCTACCATCTACTAAGAAAAAAGTACAAAGTAAGGGGTTTCATCTCTCACTATTAATTTCGTGAGAATTCCATTGTTCACCACTTATTTATTACATGTGGTGTATGTGTACTACCTGTAATTTTATTCATTGTGTATTATACATTAATTCATGGGTATATACATCATAATTGTATGATCATCCTTTCATGGGTGTATGTTTCGTATGTTACCTAATTGATAAGGGAATTCGAAATTTCAATTTCCACTCATTTGGATTTACGGATATTTCATTGATTATATTACTCCACGATTATGTGTGGAATCACTATTTATTTTATTATGTCATAATTTCCACTCCCTTTTCTATGGATATACTTTTGATACACATAATCAGTCCATTGATAAATTCTCAAGTGATCGGTATGAACTTGATAAGAGTAATTTTAACTCAATCTACATTTGTTGAGTTAAATATCCAATTCATTGGTGTTGTTTTTACAAGAATATGTGTGAATATCATCTGATTGATTTACACTAAATATCAAATCATATTGAGTGTATTTATATTTTTCACACATAATTATGTCATTTATTTATCCTTAACCTAATGATATGGCCTTTATGATAGATTTCATCTCAATTTAAATTCCATTGAGACTTCTTTGTTGTTATACACCAAATCACTTTTATGTAGTGTATATAATGTACATTATCATAGTATATCATTAATCCCTTTATTCTCATGATATTACAATGTTTTGATTACCTCAATTATTTGTATTCAAGTGTCTCTCTTTTGGTTAGAATCTCTAACTAAAATACCATTTTTAAATGTTTTGATGAATTATTCTTCTAAATCATTCTCATTAATGTCCATGTTTTAAAAAATGGTTTTAAGGATTTATTTATATTTACATCAAAGTTTTAAAATTAAAACTCCTTTTAAAAGTTTTAAAGTGGTATGTGACACTTTGATTCAAAAATCTATTTTTAAATGGCTTCTTGACAAATAATGTGACTTTTAAATGATTTCAAGAAAAAGGGCGATATTTCTCTCAAATAGTTTAGATGATTATTTTCATCTATGTCAACATCCTTCATTATTCTTGATTGAGGTTAATGTGATACAATACAATATTCCATATTGTATCGAATGAGTTATGTTTGACTGTGGATGTGCTATTTTTATACCATTCATGGTTTGTGATGAAAGTATTGACATTTCGTATGCTAGTTTAATACGAATGTTTATGTTATGTTTAAACCTTTTCATATGGGAATGCATTGGACTTAATATGTGACGGGTGGAGCCCGCTATATCTCCTCGATGAATCGGTATGTCTCATGAGACAAACTAGTGTCTTGGCACAAGGCTTTGGAAAAATCTTATTTGTAGCCTTGGCACGAGCCCTTGGCTTTGTGGTTATGATAGTGTGGCATTATTCATTCCATCATTATGAAAGTGGTTATTGATATTTCATGGGATTTTTCTACTAGTAGAATATCCATGTGAGTATGTAAATGGCATTATTTTATTTTATCTTTTCCATTTTATGTTGAAGTTCAAGTTTAAAAGGCTTTTGTTTTAGTTATAAACTGCCTTAAGTGTTTATGCTTATCTATGAAAGCTTCTTCTATAATGTTATCCTTACTGAGCATCTGAGCTCACCCCTTTCAATGTTTTATTTTTCCCAGGATTATGAATAAGTAATTTGTGAATGACCTGCAGGGATAGTATGAGGGGATATGAAGACAAGATGTTTTTTTTATGATGTAATGTAAAACTTTATGGATGTATCTAGTTATTCCAAGGCTACTAAACTAATCGGTCTTTCGAGACTTGAACTTTCTTATGATCATGCCAATGTTATGTAATAATGCACCGACTCTGGGTAACTGGGGTCAGGGCGTTATAGTTGGTATCATAGGAAGTTTAGTACAAACCTAGGAAGCTAGATTTAGATAAAATATGATTAGAGCACGTAGACCTAAGATGAACATTGAGGATTAGTATAGAAGAACTTCCTAGAATTTTGGTATTATAGAGATTTTGTGAGTTTTCTGAGCAATACATCCCTTTCTAGATACGAGCAGGTAGAGGCAGCTCTGGAACAGATGTACCTAGGGGTAAAACCCGAAAACACCGCTTTGAGCTAGACTCGAATGGGAACTGGTGCACGACAACGGGCCTTGCTACACTCTTGGTTACGACACTCCCGGGGGATATGCTTAGGATAATTTACATTTTCTTTACAAACTGATTTATGTAATATATATATAAGATGAGAGTAAATGACCTTGGTTAATCCTAATATGTTTCAATTTGAGAATATGGTGACATTTTAATCTCTAAATGATTTTATGACTACTGTTACTCACACAATGCTTTCTGGTTTTAGTCAATGGTTGGATTCCAAGAAAGCCATAGTGACATTGAGAATGATGTACAAGGTGGGAACAGTGGTGGAAATGAGAAACAAAATGGAATGTTGATAGGCGTAAAAGATATCGTCTTTATGCCAAATCAGTTTTCCAGAAATATGATCAACAACATATATATTAACCAACTCCCAGACTAAACAAGGAAGATAAAGTTGATAAATTACTAGAGCTCCAGCAATGGAGAACATGGAGAAAAGAACCCTCAATTTTCATCATGCATTAAATGTGGAAGGAGACACCCAGGAAAGTGTCCCAATGGGACAACGAAATGCTTTACGTGCGGGAAGGAAGGACAATAAGTGAAGAATTGCCAAAGAAAAATGAAGAGTACTATGGAAGAAGATAAAAATGGTCCCAAGAGTCCATTTATATTCATTTTCCATAAATGTAGGGGACCTGGCCATTACCCGAGTGAAGTTCCTATTCTATAGGATATTTTCTTGGTCAAAGAAGAAGCTATGTGGAAATAAATGGTTGGAAAAATGTTTAAAAAGTATTAGCACTCCTTGTTGATGGGTTTACTTTGGAATGATTTTCTCTTTTATTTGTAACCCCGCAGTTTGCCATGTGAGAATGATATTTGAGGAAGAATTGTCTCTTCTCTTATGGATATAGGTATAAATAACCATTTTGTTTTATATGATCATTGGGGTTTGATAAAATTATAAGTTATTATAATTTGGGATGAAAATGAAAGGTATGATATAACATTTGTGGTTAAATTATGTTATTTTGAGGAATTTATCTAATTTTGGTAATATTATAAAATATAGTTTTTGAAAAAGGACAAAACGTAGACCGTGTGACAACTCGTCGCATCAGACAAAGCTATGGGAATTGAACCCACAACCAATGTGTGATTGGGATTTATCGCCTACCATTGGACTAAGTGAAGTCCCTGGTTAGTGTGACTATTTTAATTAGTTAAATGATTTTATTGATCAATAATATGTTGATTTGGGTTCTTATGTCTTATCAAATTAATGCCCTTAGTATAGGAAAATGATTTGGTGATTAAGTGAAAAAATTTATTTTGGAAGATGTTCACTTTTTTGGGAACACTATTTGTCCAAGGAAAATAGAATACTATGGGATGTCATTAGAGGAGTAATGGTGGAGTTTTATCTATGTTTTTATTGTGGATATATAGTGATTTGAGTATTTATGGAAATGATTAACCTATAATAAAGAATATGTGATTAGGTTAATTACTTTTAAGTATGTGACTTTAAGAGTAGATGATGTCATTTGGAGATACAATTTAACGTGGAAGACTACATTCTTATAAGTTTTGGGTTTCAATATTAGTTTGGATTATATTGAAGGATTTTAAGGAGAATTTATTATTTAATGATATTTATTTAACTTTGGGGTATTGTTGGTTTAATTTTAGAAATTAAGATTAGTATTTTTTTCTCTAATGGAATATATACATTTGGGGGATCATCAGATCATATACTGGCCATTTTGGTTTTGATTAATCTCTAAATACAAGTTAAATATATAGTTTATCCTACATGGATCATGTATTTCTATAGAAGTTTATTCTAGCTCTTTTATTGTGACAAACTCTTCTTGAATACTGATTGTTCAAAAAAAATAAGTTAGTGGTAAAAAGTTATTAAATAATGAAACTCTACTTAAAAAGTAAGTATATCTCTTTATTTTTTTATTCAATATCATAAATGAATTCCTCGTCCTTATGTAATGTAGCTTAAAAAAAATGTTGTCATTTTAATTTCCTACTAGGAGACTAATGGCCGTTTGTCCCAACACAAGTTTGTGGTTTTCTTATTATTAACTTTCTCCTGATAATGATTTCTATCCCTCTCCATCAGAACTTGACACTTATTTTATCATCCACATCCTTGTTTTCCTACATGGAATCCCAGTATGGGTTATCTTGGATGACCGTTATACCTCTCTTTCTTTCTTTTAAAGTGATAGTTTTATTGACTCTTTTTCCGATGTGGTAATTTCCATTATATTCCCAAGCACAATTGTAAAAATTGAGAGGAGGAAATTTATTGAATGAGGGGAGAATGTAATACCCCAAGATTCCACGGTACGTTTCCTTTCGAATAATGCAATGGCGTGCATTGTACCCAACTTCGAGATTTTAACACACCATATCAATCAAACTAGCCGTTATGAATAATAATACCTACTTTTTGAAATTTTATAAATTATATCTCTCAAAATGGACTTCATTTTTTGATTTGGAATATCGAAATTAGCCTAAGGTAAAATTTTGGTTCTTTTCAGATAACTTTCATATTTTGATGAATAGTGAATATTACTAAATTTTAATTAAAAACAACATTTTTAATCAAAATAATTAATAGTGATAAATTATGAATTTTAGTCGTTTTAAAGTAGATTTATAATATATTTTTACAATGTAATACAATGTGGGTCATTGAACATAATTTCACATTTAAACCAGACATAAACAAGTGCCAATCTTTTGATAGTTATTATCTCTTAAAAACACGCTTTTTGTTTTAACAACAGGAATTAATTTTAAATTAATTTCTGCCACTTCTGTGTTTTGAATTTTGAAAAATGGATTCCATATTTGAAATCAGGATTTTCAAATTGTGTAAATAGGTAACTTTTATTTTTAGACATTTTGGATAATTATTTCGGTAAATATTTTATTTACCATGGTTGAACGGCAAATCCGGTAAACATGGGTTAACAAATAATATTATAATAATACTAAATTACCCTAAAACGTGTCTTAAACCTATTTGTTGATACAGGGTCGACCATGGGCATCTTTGGGTCGATTTTGGGACCCCATGGATCCACTTGTAAGTGATAATGACACTTTATTTTAATTAAGTTAAAATAAATACAAAAATGACACAAGCATATATATTTTAGAAAACAAATTGTTACATAGGGTTATATATGTTGTATTTTAGACTATAATTATTAATTAGAAAGATAAAAATATTTACTACATAATTATATTTTATTAATAAATTTTAGACCTTAAATAAGTTAATTTATTTATGAGACAATGGTGATGTAGTAATTATCATAATAGTGAAAAATTAGAATAATTGATATTATAAATTCCCAAATAAATATAATTTGAGACTTTTATTGAATTAAACTACTTTTCTAGGATAATATGACATATTAGTATTGATTTAATTAACTTTGTTCGAAGTAATCATCTATTATGTGTTTCACAAAAATCAACTATTGAATTGTGTCAAAATTGACATAAAAGAGTTTTTAAAAAAAATATTATATTATTAATTGATATTAAATTCCTAAAAATATAAGGTTCGTCCAAGAGACTTATATCATGATATTTATATTATTAATGGACCACTTGGGGGTCTCTTGAATGTATATAGTATGTTTATTAAACATATAATATAAAAATACAAAGAGACATTGTAAAAGTGAAACTAATTAACTAAGAGTTAATACTTAAAGATAAGGTCAATATAATGACCCAAACCTGTGTAAATTATATTGTTTGAGTTTTTTTAGACCCATCACTACCTTAACATTTAAATATTAAACTTTGGAACCATTAGAAACCGAATATTAGTTTATTATAAATTAATATTTCTAGCTTTTCCAAAGGTGCCTCTCACCCCTCTAATAAAAGGGCACTCCTCCTTCTCATTTCTTCACACCTTAAAATCGTTTTGATTCGCCCAAACCCTTCCCAAATACTCTCTAAAATTTCCTAAATACAACCTAGATGCCTTATTTTGATCAGAAATCCAACCTAATGAGCCCTTTTGATCAAATCAAAAGGAAGAACCCGAAGAAGAGGTAATGTTTTCACCACACCTTTTCAAGTTCTTTTCTTCTTCCACTTCTTCTTTATTTGTTATTACCATTATAAAATAATAACTCCAGTATAATATATATACTGTGATGTTATTATAAATATGGTACAACCATATTCAGTATTCTATCCATCCTTTGAATAACATGTCACCATACGTGCGTACGTACGGCTTACCGTCTCCACGTCGTGGTGTAATTGTTATTCAATATATTATTATTTGTATGGATATAATAATGATGTGTAACTCATGTAAATAATAAATATAACATGATAATTATTCTCTATATATGATATACCATCCAATTATATATTATTTTAATATCAAAATAATGATATTGTCGCTCGTGCGTACGTACGGACTACCGTCTCCACGAACGCGATGAGATTCATTCTCCATCATATCCATTAAAGTATAATTATAATTTGATGATTTAAAAATAGTATCTAAGGACTTGATATAATTCGGTATATTAATAATATACATCCCATTAATATTGAATATGGATCACATAACAAAGAATATAAAGTATAATGAACCTGTTAACACCCGAAATGACGATAATTCTAAGATATTATTAACAAATCAATGTTAAAAGATCATATATGATATAATATTAAAGTAAATGATTCTTGTATAATTAAATAACAATTATTTCACCATTATACAGGAGTTAAACCTACCGTCGACTAAGGAAAAAGTACAAAGTAAGGGTTTTCTTATCTCACTCTTAATTTCGTGATAATTCCATTGTTCACCACTTATTTATTACATGTGGTGTATGTGTACTACCTGTAGTTGTATTCATTTTGTATTATACATTAATTCATGGGTATATACATCATAATTGTATGATCCTTATTTCATGGGAGTATTTTTCGTATGTTACCTAATCGATAAGGGAATTCAAAATTTCAATTTCCATTCATTTGGCTTTACGCATATTTCATTGATTATATTACTCCACGATTATGTGTGGAATCACTATTCATTTTATTATGTCATAATTTCCACTCCCTTTTCTGTGTATATACATTTGATACACATAATCACTCCATTGATAAATTCTCAAGTGATCGGTATGAACTTGATAAGAGTAATTTTAACTCAATCTCCATTTGTTGAGTTAAATATCCAATTCATTGGTGTTGTTTTTACAAGAATATGTGTGAATGTCATCTGATTGATTTACACTAAATATCCAATCATATTGTGTGTATTTATATTTTTTACACGTAATTATGTCGTTGAATTATCCTTAACCTAAGGATACGTCCTTTATGAGATATTTCATCTCAATTAAAATTCCATTGAGACTTATTTATTGTTATACACCAAATCACTTTTATGTGGTGTATATAATGTACATTGACATAATATATCATTAATCCCTTTATTCTCATGATATTACAATGTTTTGATTACATCAATTATTTTTATTCAACTGTCACTATTTTGGTTAGAATCTCTAGCTAAAATACCATTTTTAAATGTTTTAAATACTTATTCTTCTAAATCTTTCTCATTAATGTCCATGTTTTAAAAAATGGTTTTAAGGATTTATTTATATTGACAATAAATTTTTAAAATTAAAACTCATTTTAAAAGTTTCAAAGTGGTATGGGACCCTTTTATTCAAAAATCTATTTCTAAATGGATTCTTGACAAATAATGTGACTTTTAAATGATTTCAAGAAAAAGGGGGATATTTCTCTCAAATAGTTTTGATGATTATTCTCATCTATGTCAACATCCTTCATTATTATTGATTGAGGATATTGTGATACTATACAATCTTCCATATTGTATCGAATGAGTTATGTTTGACTGTGGATGTGCTATTTTTATACCATTCATGGTTTGTGGTGAAAGTATTGCCATTTCTTATGCTAGTTTAATACGAATGTTTATGTTATGTTTAAACCTTTTCATATGGGAATGCATTGGACATAATTTGTGACGGGTGGAGCCTGCTATAGCTCCTCGATGCATCAGTAGGTCTCATGAGACAAACTAGTGTCTTGGCACAAGGCCTTGGAAAAATCTTATTTGTAGCCTTGGCACGAGGTCGTGGATATGTGGTTATGATAGTCTGGCATTATGCATTCAATCATTATGAAAGTAGTTATTGATATTGCATGGGATTGTTCGACTAGTAGAATATCCATGTGAGTATGTAAATGGCATTATTTTATTTTATCTTTCCCATTTTATGCTGAAGTTCAAGTTTAAAAGGATTTTGTTTTAGTTATAAATTGCCTTAAGTTTTTATACTTATCTATGAAAGATTCTACTATAATGTTATCCTTACTGAGCATCTGAGCTCACCCCTTTCAATGTTTTATTTTTCCCAGGACTATGAAGAAGTAATTTATGAATGACCTGCATGGATAGTATGAGGGGATATGAAGACAAGATGTTTTTTATGATGTAATGTAAAACTTTATGGATGTATCTAGTTATTCCAAGGCTACTAAACTAATAAGTCTTTAGAGACTTGATCTTTCTTGTGATCATGCCAATGTTTTGTAATAATGCACCGACTCTAGGTAACTGGGGTCAGAGTGTTACATATGTAAACATCTTTTGATGGATTTTAAACTTGTTTGAAGTTGATTTATTATAATAAAAATCATCCATAGTATATTGAAGGTTTTGTGATATTTTTGACAGTGGATGTGTTATTTTTATCCCCTTCATGGTTTATGGATAATGAATTGAAATTTGATATTATTTTTTTAATACGAATTTTTATGTTATGTTTAAACCTTTTCATATGAGGAATGAATTTGACATAGTAAGTTACAGGTGGAGCTTACTATAGCTCCTAGAAGAATTTGTAGTACTCATGAGACAATCGAGTGTCTTGGGACTAGGCCTTGAAAAAATCTTATTTGTAGTCTTGGTACAGGGCCTTGACCATGTGGTTATGATGTCTGGCATTATGCATTCCAAAATTATGAAATTTAATATTGATATTACATGTGATTATTCGACTAGTAGAAAATGATTGTGAATAAGTAAATGGAATTATTTGATAAATCTTTTCCATATTATATTTAATTTTAGGTTTAAAAGGCATTTCCATTAGTCTTATAAATTTCCATAAATATCTGTGTTGATTTATGAAAGATTCATCTATATTGGTATCCTTATTGTGCTTCTGAGATCACACCATTCTATGTTTTATTTTTACCTTGATTATAAGAAGTTTACTATGATTGGAATACAAGGTTATGCTCTGGGATTAATGGTGTTATCAAAGGATCATTTATATTATGTTTTATTTTCTAATGTGTAATGTAATATTCATGTATGTAATCTATTTTACAAAACTGCTTAACTAATCAGTCTTTTTGGACTTGATTCCTTGTAATCATGACCATGTTTTAAAATAATGGACCGACTCTAGGCTTCTACGGTTGGGGCGTTACAGTTGGTATTAGTGAAAAATTAGCAACAACCTTGGAAATAGATTTAGCTAAACTCTGATTTGAGTTAATTACCATAAGATAGACTTTGAGTATTAGTGTAGAAGAACATCCAAGAATTTTTGTAATGCTTATATGTTGTGTAATTTCCAAACAATACATCCCTGTGTGGATACAAGTAGGTAGAGGCGGCTCTGGCATAGATATACCTAGGAGTGAAAACTCCGACAAGGAGTTTCGATCATGACCCGAGGTATCCGGGTACACAACAACAGGCCTTGCTACACTCTTGGTTATGACGATCCCAAGGGATATGATTAGGATAATTGAAATTTTTTTACCAACAGGTATTAATGATTTAAGAGTATAGTCATCCTAAAAGTAAACATTTTGTATGATTATAGACTATATGAATAAACTTTTAAATTTACGTTAGGTATTTTAGTAGTTTGGAATTATGCATTGTGATTTAAAAAACTAACCTAGTGTATGCCATTGTTTATAAATGGAGACCAATAGATGGAATAACAACTCCAGCAATACGCATGGGCCAATGTGTAAGAAAGATCATATATTTCATTGAATTAAGCTAACATATAAAAGGGAAATAGTCTCAAACATATTACCATCATATGAAGAAATAATATAATGAGTTAATAAGATAAGTAAACAATTCTTTGAGTCCTATGGCTTTAAAGGAAAGTAAGAGAAGCAACATATGGAAGTGAGAAAGATATATAAATGGAAGAGGCTAATGAAGTATTTTCACATATGTGTCAACTGTGGAAAGAATCACCAAGGAAAATGATTTAACTGAATGTGAGTTTGTTTTAAGTGTGGAGAAAAAAACCTGATGTACCAGATTTAAAGGGTAAGAAAAAGGTTTCAAATGTACAATGCCTTATCTATAAGGAGTTGTAACATTACGCAGATCAATGTCCAAAAAATTAGAGTATACCAAAATGTAGAAATTGCATAATAATCAAGTTTGGATACTACTGAAGATGAAGAGAAATGATTAGAGTTCATATGTTATTATTAATGTATTGTGTCATTTGGGTATTGTATAATGATGTACATGTTATAAGAATTATAGAGTATATATGGATTTTATAGAAGTATGATTTCATTAAGGACATGAGATAGTGTGGAACCAAGTAAAGTGACTCAATAACAGTTTAATTTTTTTGGAAAATATATGGCTGAGAGAAAGATAAACCATTATAAGGTTCTGATATTGAGTTAGTGAATTTGGAATAATGTATGTTTGATTTGGATAAGTTATATTTGTTATTCATGACTACCTTGAAACTGATTAATGATTTGTATATTCCATCAATGTAAGAGTTTGCAAAAAGTTCGGATAGAAGTAGTATATACAGTATTCCATAAATAATAATGGACAATGAATGTTTTCAATAAGTTTTTATGGTAATTCAAGGTGTTACCATGTTTTATAAGAATACATGATGACGGTATTCACATGTTATTACGTGGAAAAAAGGATTTACAATATGGTTGTAGTCCTTATAATGTTTGGAATGTGAGTTTGGGTAGAAGTATTTTGGATAATTATAAAGGATGTAATTGATTATGTTTTACATTGGATACAATTGTTAAGGTTAAATCATTTCTTGAGATTATATTTTCATTGTCATAAAAATAACAACCTAGAGGTCGGGTGACAACCCGTCGTGTCCGGTAAGGACGTGAGGCATGAACCTGCAACGAAGGGCGACAATGGTGCACCACCATCCACTAGACCACGTGATTTCATGGATTGTATAATATAGTTTATTTAAAATGTATAATAGATTAATTATAAATTCATTGTTTGTAACCATATAATATTAGGATAAATATAACATTTTTATTTCCTATTATCGCTTAGAGTGAAAGATGAGTTATTGGTAGAAAATAGTTGAAGGATAAAACTTTATTTTTCAAATATTTTTTCCTCTTATTCAATGAATAAATTAATTCATGAAATTCATGGAAGGGAAATTAAAAACTAAAATTTTTATCATAATACCTTATGTTTTTTTGAACTAATGATATTGTAAATCATCATTGATTGATTGATTTGTGGCCCTCAATTTTACATTTGTTTTTGATTGATGACCTCAATCACTCTATATAAATAATTACTTTTTTCCTCCAATTATGTCTGCCTAAATTCCACCAATGTTCACCAACTCGAGATCATAATTTGGTGGTGGCTTTTTCATTTCCCTTTCCCACTTATTAAGACTAAATTTTATTTACCCAATTTCCGATGTGGGTTTTCCGAAAAGTTA
This sequence comes from Viscum album, assembly GCA_963277665.1. NCBI lineage: Eukaryota > Viridiplantae > Streptophyta > Magnoliopsida > Santalales > Viscaceae > Viscum > Viscum album. Next base: position 2,093,389,256 of record OY728151.1, read on the forward strand.
TTTTTCTATTTTTAACAGTTTATTTTCTAAGAACAATATCAAATTGAGAAGATTCAATTTATTGAAGTATAGGATAATGTAACACATCAGGATTTCGTAGTATGTTATATAATTAAAATAACTCAATAGCTAACACTACACACAACACAGAGTTCGAGTGCACGATAACTTAACAGACTAGCATTTGAAAAAAGTGGGTATGAATAATATCTACTGCATTTTGAATATTATAAACTCTAAATAATTTAAACATCTATATTATCTGTTTCTTAGAAATAATATTAGACAAAATTCATTTTTTTAAAAAATGAAGTATTTTTCAAATATGTAATTTTTCCAACTTTTAATGGAGAACCATTTTTAAAACCAGTATTTGACACATTTATATATTCAATTTAATGAAATTAAATTATTCTTTATAATAGGGACATTAAAATTTAGTTTTGATAAATTTTTGGTACTTTTTTGATAACTTTTATATTTTGATGAATAGTGAATAATACCATGTTTTAATTGTCAAAAAGTTTTTTAATCGAAAAAATTTAGATTGAAAAATTATACATTTGAGTGGTTTTAAAGAATATCTATATTATATTTTTATCATTTAATATAATTTATGTCATTTTTTGTAATTTCACAATTAAAATGGAAATAAAAAAGTCTCAATCATTTGACGTTTATTGTTTATTAAAAACACACTTTCGGTTTTAACATTGAGAATTAATTTTAAATTAATTTCTTCAACTTCTGTATATTGAATTTGGAAAAATTGATTCCATATTTTGAATCAGGATGTCTAAATTTTGGAAAAATTTAACTTTTATTTTTATACATTATGAACATTTACATTAGTAAATATTTTATTTACCATGGTTAATGGGTAAAACAGTTAAATTACTGTAAAATAACAATATTATAATCATATTAAATTTACCTAACATGTGTCCTATTCCTATAGTTAGATACATGTCTAACCATATTCATCCTTGGGTCTATTTTGGGTCCCCATGGAGCCACAAGATAGTGGTAATGGCACTTTACATTAATTAATTTAAAGTAATGAAAAAATGACATAAACATAGATATTTTAGTAAAAAATTATACATAGTGTTTTATAAGTTATTTTATAAAATTTAATTACTAATTATAAATAAAAACGAGTTCCTACATAATTATATTTTATTTATAATTTTTAGACATTATATATTTAAATTTTTTTATGAAACAATGATTTTGAAATAATTACCTTACAAATAAAAAATATAATAAATGGAATTTTAAATATTAAAATAAATATTATGTTAATGATTTACTATAATAAAAAATATTATAGGTGAACATGAAATGTTAGGATCGATTTAATATTTTTTTTCTCTGTGATAATTTTTTGTTGAAATTCGGAAAAATCCCAATACCAAATTCTGTCAAAATTGACATAAATTTAATTTTTAAATAAATACTCTATTATAGGTTGATATAATATTAATAAAAATATAAGGATAGGCCAAATGGAATAATTAAATATTATATAGGTCATTAATGATCTAATTTATGTTCTCAATGAACTTTATAGTATGTTTATTAACCATATAGTGTAAGAATACAAGAAGATAGAGTAAAAGATAAACTATTTAACTAAGAGTTAAATCTAAATGTTAATGTTAAAATGGTAAACTAAACATGTATAAAACCTATTTTGGGGATATTTTATACCCATAACTACATACTTCTTGAAATAAATTCATTTGGGGCCATTATAAAACAAATATTATTGTATACTAAATTAATATTTTAATCATTTCCAAAAGTGACCCTCGCCCCCTTATTAAAAGTAACTTCCCCTTATCTAAATTTCACACCTCCAAACTAATTGGCTCGGCCAAATACTTCCAAAATACATTCTCAAATATCCTCCCTTCATGCTAGAGGCCTTAAATTTATCATAAATCCAACCTATGGAGCCATTTTTATCAAGTCAAAAGAAATACACTAAGATGATGTAATAATTTGACCACCCTCTTTATAGTTATTTTCTTCTTCCACTTCCTCTTTATTTGTCGTTTCCATACTAAAATAATAACTCCAGTGCCTTATATATTCAATGATGTTATTATGAATATGGTACATCCATATTCTTTATTCTATCCATCCTATAATGACAAAGTGACCATACATGCGTACATATGGCTTACCTTATCCACGTTGTGGTGTAGTTTGGTATTCAAACACTTCATTATTCGGATGGTATATTAATGAGCATATCTGATATAAATAATAAATATAACATGATAATTATTCTTAATATAAGATATAATATCCAATTACATAGGATTTCACCATCAATATAATGATATTGTTGCTTAGGCATACGTAAGGATTACCCTCTCCACGATGTGATGATATTCCTTTCCACGTTAACCACTCAAAGATGATTATAAAAATATATATTATTAATAAGTAAAAAAATATAAAATAACAGTTCAACTAGATATATTTATATATATGTATATTTTTACATATATCATATTCACATACTTCTATTCAATATGATATGAAAAGGGAAACAATGTTGATTCGTTCGTACGGCCCACGATCTCCATAAACGGTGCATCCCATTTCATATATCTTTTTATTATAAATATATATTTTCTAAATATATATGATATATAAATAAATGTTTATATTCTGGATGTATTTAAATCATTATCTAAATGAAACTATCAAGAATAACAAGTCAAAACATGTACGATAAAGAAAGCGATTATTAGATGAAATGTTAATTTAAGATGGAAATCATTATTAAATGGGTCGTATAAAATAAATAATTAATCATGTATGATATAATAAATATGAATAGAGTTTTTTTATAATTTAGTAACATAATATGGTCATTATACCGGAGGTTAAACGTAACCTCAACCCAATGGAAAGTGCAAGGTAAGGGTTAATTATACGATCTCTTCGTTATCTGATGTTGTTTTTATGTGACTATCTACTAGGACCTTTTTATCATCCTCATCCATGTTTCATAAAAATATTTTCAACAGAAATATTTTATCATTTTATGTAAGGGACTCATTAACTATATCATCATTTTAAATGTCTTAAATATTTATTCTTCTATATCATTCCATTTAGTGGCCATGTTTTCGAATTTGTTTTTAGAGATTTAATTATATGGACATGAATGTTTTTAAAATGTTAATTCCTTTCAATAATCTCAAAGTGGTATGATATACATTGATTGAAAAATGTATTTAAATGCCTTCATTTATAAAATTTGTGACTTTTAAATGTTTTTATGAAAAATGGATATTTATCTCAATGACTTTTACAAATGATTTTCATATATGTCAATATCTTTGGATGGATTTTAATCTTGTTTTATGTTGATTTATTAAAATAAAAATATTATATATTGTATTGAAGGTTTTGTGATATGTTTTACTATTTATGTGTTAATTTTATACCATTCATGGTTTACAGATAATGTATTGACATTTTTTATTCTATTTTTAATACAAATGTTTATATTATGCTTAAACATTTTCATATGAGGAATACATTGGAATTAGTAAGTGACAGGTGAAGCCTGCTATAACGCTTTGATGCATCTCTTAGTGTCTTGAGAAAAACTAGTGTCTTTTCACAAGGACTTGACAAAATCTTATATCTAGTATTGGCACATGGCCTTGAATATGTGGCTATGAAATAAGTAATTATTCATTCCAACATTATGAAATTGGATATTGATATTACTTGTGATAATTAGACTAGTAAAATATCCACGCGTATATGTAAATGAAATTATTGGATTTATCTTTGCCAAATTATGTATAGTTTTGTGTTAAAAATTCTTTTCTTTTTTTCTTATGCATTACCTTATGTGTTTATGTTTATTTATGAATGTTTCTGCTATATTTTTATCCTTACAGAGCATCTGAGCTCACCCATTTCTACGTTTTATTTTTTCCAAGATTCCAGGAAGTGTATTATGATTGACAAGTAGGGTTAAGATATGCGATTAATGTCATTATAAAAGGATAATTTATGTTGTGTTTTATTTTCTAATATGTAATTTAATGTTCATGTATGTAATCTATTTTCAAGACTACTAAACTGATCAGTCTTTCAATACTTTGTTTCTTGTACTCATGAAAATGTATTTAAAAAATGAACTGACTCTAGGTTTCTGGGGATGGGGTGTTAGATTTTAAAATAATTATGGAATCATAATAACATCATAAATATCATAAATATAATATATGACTAGTACATACATCATTATTACAAACCATTAATGGTGGTAATGGGAAAAAAAATTACACCATTTTGCTAGGTGACAATCTGCCGTTGACACAAAAAAATATTTTGTATCCCATTTTATTGATATTTGTGTAGTTTTAGGTCATAAAATTATCATAGAAATAAATTATTATATATAATATACTTATTTTATTTTATAATCATTTAATAATAAGAATTTAAAGAGGTGGGTGAAGAATAATATAAGAAATATTCTAAAAGAACAATACCTATTCTTCAGGTATCCACTTTAGGTTTGAACTAAAACCTTAAATGTTTTCATTTATTACTAAAATAAGTCTTCTAGTATGAGTTGAGAGAATTTGGGATATGATTTATATAGGGTTTTAATCACTCAAAAAGATTTAGAGGACCGAAGAACTGGGTTGGGAGTGAGTTACCTTTCATAATAGATGAGGAGTGACATTCTTGAAAATACTCAAAAGTATTGACTACTCGGAGGTCAATAATTCCTAAAAAAGAAAAAATATTTATAATTAATGATTTTTATGGATTAATTTTTCTTTCCAAACCTAGACCACACAATATATCTCATGTTATAAACATTTGTTTCCTTAACTCCTATATATATTTATTTTAGATTTTTGATTTTTCATTATGATAACATGTTTTCTAACTTAAGTATTTAATCCACTAAAAATATAATAAACTTATCATTTCTAGATAAGTTATACCTACACAGTTTAAATATTATATCTAATTTATAAAATAAAAAAATTATGTGTGTTGAAAATTAATTTTTAATCAAACATACGTGACTTGCAAAAACACAGCTTTGAACATATCAGTGCTAAAAATGTTTTTTCTATTAATGGGAAAATATATTCATTTTAAAAGAAATATCCATATATTAATTAACCATATATTATATATATATATTTTTTAAAATTTTCTTAAAATAATAAATTATTTTAAGTAATTTTTATATCAATTTGTAAAATAAAAATTGTTATGAAATATCGTTAATGTCAAATTTGGGAATGTTTTTTTAATTTGAATACTAAAATATTAATACAAGGACAGATTTTGAATATATTATGTTCAAAACTATATATCATGATATATTCATCAATTCAATTAATGTAACAACATAATGTATTCTATTTACTTCACTTTTAATGTTTTTTGTATCTAATATTTTATTTTATTACTAACAAATTTTTTTAGGTGTTGGTGTTTCTAAAACATTTAATAAAATTATATCATATACAATTTTCAAGAGAAATTACTACGATAATAATTACTCATTTATTATTTAATATAAAATTTAAAATTGGTCATTTTTCATCCATTTTTCTAATCCCAAGGCTTTGTAGAAATTTAATGGGTGAAATTTTCTTTTTTTATTTTTCAATACACAACTTATTATAAAAGTCGATTTCGGGGTATGCTTTCCAAAAAACACATAAATGTAAATAAAAATGTCATAAGGGTTGAAATCGTTCCATTAAATAGGTTTTTAAAAAATGGGAAGGTCATTTTAAACCTTATATTATGAATTTAACTTCACTAGTAAAACCATTTTTACAAAAAAAATGATAATTAATTTTTAATATTTTCACTTTTCATTTTGGTCCATATTTAAATTAATAGTTTAATTAATTTTAAATTATTCATATTACAAATATGGAATATATTTTCCAAAATTTTATTCAAATAAGTCAATAAAATTTAATTTAATAGTAATCTTTCTGATGTAACAGAATATTAGGATTTTAAAGAAAAAATGAATAAAATGATTCAACCTATTTATATCTGATTTCAATATAAAAATGATTCCAATGTCCTAAATTTTATTAATTAGAATAAAATTAATTTTTTTTCATTAAAACAAAATAAATAAATTATTTTACCTTATGAACAATTTAAACAAAAAAACAGTTCTCAATTAAAATATATTATTTTTCTATATTCATCATATAATTAAAAATTAAACAAAAATACCAATAATTAAAAAAAATTTAATTTAGGTTTCATGAATTTAAAAATTAATTTAATTTTTTCAATTTTATTTTCTATATTTTTTATAATAATTTTTTAAATTATTTGTTCTATGATTGAATAATCATTTATTTAGAAAAAAATTTATTTAGAAAAAATTTAATATTATTCTATATGATTCCCATTTTATTAATAAAAAATAGATAATAATAGTCATATATAAACTATATATTTTTATTTGTTAACTAATGTTATTCATGTCCACTATTAAATGTTTATGAGATAACTATTGTATTAAATAAAAAACATTTAATAATATTTCACATTTTTATTAAAATCAGTATTGCATGTCAACCATGGTAAATTTAGAATTTCATGTAATTAAAGTTGTTTGTTTTATTTAATTACTCTAATATGAGAATTTTTTTAAAAATAATTTGGGATTTTTTATTCCATTGAACTCTTGGTGGTGTGTGTCATACATGCTATCAAATAGAACATTCTTCTTTTAAAATCTCAATGTGTTACACTTTAATGTAGGAGTATTTTTATTCATGATGTTTTTAATGATTGAGAACTTTGATAGTAACATACCAACCCTCAACATGTGATTAATTTAGATGGTGTTGATCTTGAGACTGATACTTCCTTTGGGGATAATCCAATTTGTGTTTGGTGTCAATGTGAGAATGTGTTATGGGGAATGTCCATGTAGATATTTTGTGGGTTGTCGCAACATGGCCATGTTTAGGAGGAATCTTTTGAGATGGATTTAGATATGTAGGCTCAGTCGCCTACTCATTTTAACACATAATCATAGTGATTCATCATACTATACATCAAATATGAGATGTTATTATGTGGGGAGATTGTGATAACCTTACCATTGGGTAGATGTCTCATATTCATTTCAGATATTTCTCTTACCCTTTTTGATCACAACATGGTGGGTCTTGATTTGGGGTCATTTATGGAGAATTTGGAGAATTTTATAATCCCATGGGGCAGTGAACGGTTAGGGATAACCATGTGGTTAACCAAAAAACTCGTATAGCCCAATTTTATCCACCATAAGGGGGAGTACGGTTTGACCAAATCATGTTACCACCCTCCCCAAACAATTAATCCTTTGATAGAGGTTATTTTAAGGATTGGAGAATGTTTTTCAAATTTCACACCCACATAGTAGAAATTTTGCACCCTAGAATCTTGGGCTGACAGTTTGTCTAACCTTGCAGCCTATCCAGGAAACCATGTAGACCATATTTTAGACTAAAAAATTTTAAATAATATTTAAAATACCTTTTTTGGTATCTCTAATCATCCCTATTATACCTAAACTGGTTTCTATTACTTTTGGTGGCATTGTAGAGGGTTCTAGGGCTCCTACAACCCCTACCATAATGAATCAATGATTCAGTGGAAATAATAAACCTCACTAATGGTATGTGATCTATTATTTGTTTTTGTTTCTCCCAATCCTATATTCATATCCCATTTATTATGGATTATTTCTTCAAGTTAATATGTTTTTGATATAGTTTTTAATTGATCTCATTTAGAGTATCATTTTAGTAGTTTTTTATGCAATATCTTCATCAACATTGTGATTTCGATCATTCAACATCAAATTAAGAAATAGGTTTTGATGAGAATTCCTCAACGATCATGAGGGTGGTTTATTAATTTCTATTTCCAATTATATTGATTATGATATTATGTATGTAATTGTTCAATTCTATCTCCATGTTGTGTGATTTCATTTAGATTAAATTTTTGAATTTAATAGCAAGAAATGTGAGACCCTTCGTCGATCCTGTTGATACCATTTGTGATTATGAGACAAGGCATGATGGAAAACCATGGTGTGTGTGGATTACCTAGAAAAAATGAAAAATGGAATGTATAAGTGAAAATTGTTGGTTTATGTAATTGATATAAATAATTATTTCTTCATTTTTAATGGGATTTCAAGGGTTTATTTGCATAACCTTAAAATGGTTTATATGTTATGAGATTAATGTGGATAAAAGGATTAATGGGTAAATTTTTCATGTGGTTACTTTTGACAGAAATGATGTATCAGGGTTCTATTTGATAAATTAATTGGTTAATCATGTTCAAAATTGTTGATAAATGGGTTATTAATGTGTAATAATGATATGTTTATATTCATGTGAAGAATGAGTCGCGGGTTTGGGACTACTATAAAAACTCCCCTGGGGTGACAAACTACTTCTCTAGGAACCCAATATATATATATATATATATATATATATATATATATATATATATATATATATCTTTTTATGTGTGTGTTATCATGAAAAAAGGGGTTTGGGTCAGGGACCGATGCTCCAAATACATATGGGGTTCCATAATTCTTCTTTAGTCCCCTTATGAATGTATGTAATTGGAATTAAATTTACTAATGTAATCTTGAGGAAGGTGTAAAATGTTAAAATAAAAATGTAGTATGGTTAAGTATCTAGTACGGGATGATGTAGGTATAATGTGTTTGAATAAAGAATATAAAATTTTAAAATTTCATTCTTTTTTCATTAGATCATTATTCATTGTAAAATTTCATACATATTTATTGAATGTATATTTATTTTGATGTTGTTGGTGGTGTCATACTATGTTTTACTCACACCCTACATGGGTTACCTAATTGGTACATGAATGGACTTCATTTTGGTAGAATATGATAAGGGGAAAATCCATATTCTAGTTGTCTGTGTTGGGATTTTGGATAAAGCATTGATGATGAAACCATATATGATATGAGAACCCGCATGGGTGATGTCACTGAGTCTTAATTCTGATATTTAATTAATCACTAGACAAATATATGGAATTAAATTTTTATTAATTTGGATTATGGTAATTTAATCTTCTTGGATTTATTCATTTTCCCATCGGATGATAATTGGTAATAGTAGTTTCTTGGTTACATGAAACTTTTTTTTCTGGGATAAAGTGGGAATATTGTCTCTAAGTAACATATTAGACACTCACATCTATTTGGATGTGTCTATAATATAGAGAAGGTTCACATGGGGTTGTATAGTGACCTATCTCAGGGCACCGGTTTATGGGAACCATATTCGGGCATTCCACATTATTAACTTAGTAACAAAAAGAAGTAAAATTTTTCATTAACTTAAAACTTTAACAGGTTTCAAGGATAATTGTAACTCATTATTTGAAAAATAATTTAACATAATTGAACAGTGAAATGAATTTATTCTTACTTAATAAAAATTTATGTGGAAAACAAAAATATACACTAGTGAAAAATAACCATTTCAAGAACATTAATATAAATAATATTCATTTCATTAGGTATAAAAATGAAAAATTTATAGAACAATGTTAATATATATTACTTTTTAGAATAATATAATCAGGTTAGGGAATATAAATAATGAATGACATTCACTATTGTTCTAAAATACCTTCACATATTAAACATTAAAAAGATATTATTTTCACATTTGTATAAAATAAATTCAAAAATTAATGTATGGAAAAAATTAAAGGAATTACATTCAAAATTATGAATATAAAGAAAATGTTAATAGAAATTAAACATTTTAAATCCTTAAGGTATATAAAATAATGAATTTGAACAAAAATAAATAATATGGATATGGATGAAAATGATCCACAACCAAAAAGGTGATATGTAGTTAACTTTTTTTATAATCATTATTTTAGTTGATTTGAGTGACAATGAGTGGGAGAAAGAAATAATATTTAAAACTAAAAGAAATAAAAATAGTTTAAGAAAATAAATTGGGTTTTGAAAGAAATAAAATGAAATTCACTCAATGAGAATCAAATGATAAATAATCATGATAAAACGTTATATGGTATACTAATCACTTACCATGGACTTATTATTGGTTTAACATGCTCATCCCTTATATATAATATATTTAGATTAATAAATAAATAAATATATATATATATATAAAGAATATTTATATTTATATGAATTGATACCATTATCTAATAATTTATCATTTATTTTTTTATTAATTGTTCATTATTAAAATTAATATTTTCATTCTAACTATTCCAATTTCCACTCCTGTTCTCAATTTAGCGATTTTGGTCCCCAAACATTGGTAATGGATTCAATATTTTAATAATGTTTCTAAACATTTATATATTTTTTAATTGATTTTTGTTTTTCTGTATCCATTTCATAGAATTTATTGTTATGGTTCTCATGGAATATCTAAATTTTTTTAAATTTTTTTGATTTTGTATAAACAATTGATTTAATTAAAAAATATATATTAATATACTATAATTATATAATTATAAATACACCTTAAATTTATATTAATTACATAATATTATCATTATTTAAAATTGCTTAATGATTCATGGAATAATCATTATAACATCATACATATAGGCGGTATTGCAGTCCCAAACAAATGCAAGTTATAATAATTGAATGAGTAATTAAATCTTATTTCATAATGATAATATCCATTTTAAATAAATTAAATGAATTTAAAAACATGTTATTACCGAGATAAATTATTTCTAACAAGTGTAATATTATAAAAAAAATTAATATATTGGTAAAAAGATATTTCTTACAATGTTTCTGAATATTCTTGATTTAGGAGGATAAATTTTGCAGGGATCATTTATTATTAATATGATTAATTGAATGAAAAAAATTACTTTTCAATAAATAATAATGTTATAAAAATTATATTTATTAATTAAATAATTCTTTAAAACTATCCATATAAGGTTGTGGTGAAAAATGAAATGTTTCCTTCATGAATGTTGTTGTCCACACATACAAGAGATACATTTTCCTTTCTGTAATGGATGGAAGGGAAGGTAGCTAACTGTTATTCCATAAACATAGTAACATTTTAGTATAATAATGATATTTTTTTCAATATATTAGTTTCATTACAATATAATTAGAAGAGGTCAAAGAGGGATAAAAAGAAAGAACTCTGTTAACAAAATTACATTTTCCTTATATATCGTCCTTTGGATATATCCTTAACCCTTCGTATATTTTTTATTTTACAACAAAAATAACCACTAGGATAAGAAAATTGAAGTTTGGGTTGGATTTTGTAACTATTTTTATCAACCTTATGTGCTCAAGATTGGTGTATAAGTAAAGTGGTAAAGGGACCAATTATAAGTGAGAGGAGAGACACTTTTGTGAATACACATATTCTTAAAATAAAATAAATAAGATTTATCAAGAATGTGGTTCCCAATTATCCAAATTTATAATATTATAAAATTTAATTCAATATTACACTGATGAAATCAATTAGGAGATTTTTTTATATTTAAGCACTTATCTACTAGTACAGCTTCCTCTTTTACCATTTTAAAAATTACTGTACTGAAAAAAAATCTAGCACTTTATAATATATTTCATGAGAAAAAATAGAATTCTACATATTGAAAAAATATATTTTGATTATATATATGGAAAAAATTATTATATTCAATTTCCAAAGATATCAAAATTTTATTTAACAAAACTACTATTAAAAGAATGATTTTCCTTAAAATTGATTTTTATGCTTCAATATTAAATTACCCTAAAATAATATATAGTATTGATTCATAGGAAGTTTCTTATTTATGAATAAAATGAGTAGGGGTATCTAACATTTATATACAGGTAAAATTTAATGGAAACATCCAACCACTAAATTATATGAAATCAAACCAAAATATTTTTAGTTAGAGTAAAATATAACTTCAGATCAAAATAATCATGATAGTGTTTGAAAATTAAAAATATTAATTTTATATTCATTAATATTCCCCTTAAATAGATTTATGTTAAAAAATTATCATCTTTTTAATTTATTCCTATATTTTAATGATTTCATATCTATTATTGTATTTTTTTTAATTAAAATTTCCATATTCATCTAGAAAACAAATATTTTACAAAAATAGAAAAATAATCCATAAGTTTTTTTCACAATATTAACTCAAAAATAAATGTAATTTCATCAGATAAATTTTTTAATTCTCTTAATTATTTTTTATTAAAATAATAAAGTGTGTATTCTATTATTTATTATTTAATAATAGTTTTTTAATTAAAATATTTTAGTATTTAGTGTTAGATACATCCCATCTTCAAATTATTTATACTAATTTTTTTAAAATGATGTCATATAAAAAATACCATTTTTTATTTAGAATTACATCATTATTTTCCCACATTTTAAACACTATCTTATGATTTCTCTATAATAACATTAAAATCAATGTCATATTATTTTGAAAAATATTCTCTCTACTATTATAAATCGTGATCATGTATTCACAATAAGATAAATTTGGTTCTAACTCTATTTCCTCACTGGTGAGAACATGTGTTAGGTATATCTTGTAATTATTAATAATGAAATATGGAACATAATGAACATTATTATTGTTTGGTGGAATCTTAAAATAGTAATCCATAGTTCCAATTCATCATAAAATTAAAAAATATGATGTACCTAGGACATAAATACCATTTCATAAAAAACCATATAAATCCGTTCCAGGGAGATACATTTATGAAAACATGATATCATTATTGAAATTCCAAATTATTTATTCTATTATCAACATTTCACTTCTTTTTACATTGATCTATAATAAAACTATTCTATATATTTTTCTTTTCAAGGATTTAAAAACATATTATATTTATCTCTCTCACTTTATCCCAATAACATAGAGTATGATATTTCATCCGATACAATTCTTTATACAATGAAATTTAAATCATTTTTTGGAAGAAATTTTTATAATTAAAATCTACTAAAGGATGATATTGATCCCATATCCCATGAAAATCAAGAGATAATTTTTTTATATTTTCTTGTAATGTTATAATTTTACATTTTTTCTATCCATCTATTTGAGGATTATAATTGGTGCTCAATTTTATCTTAATGTAGAGATCTATTTAGAGACTCTTCCAAAATTTCAATGTGAATCATAGATCGTGATCACATATATTTGAAATAAGGACACAATGAAGTCTCAAAACCTTAATAATAAAGAGTAAAATAAGGTGATAAAGGCATATATCCTCCCTTATAATGAGAAAATGTGAATAATTATAAAGGAGATCTTTAATAGCCATTCTCATCAAATTCCTCATTGGGCTCATCGATAAACCAATTAGAAATACCATAATAATATTATCCTTATTACAAATTGGAATAGAGGTATGTTTCCAGATTTATTTAGTATTTTGTATCTTACCCTATACTTTTTTATAATCCAATCATCACAATACGCAGTTATCAAATCAACACTATAGAATTTCTCACAAAAAAAGATCACTTAAATCCACATAAATCATATTGTTTCTAGTGTTTATAGAGATATTTAATCCATGGGATTAATATATTAATTATTTCTTCATATAAGCTATGTATTAAAAAAATATTCACTTACCAAATTTCAATAAAATATCTCTAGGGGATAAGTCTACCTTATTCACATTATTGAAAATATTAATTTTTTTAAAACACTTATCTCTATGTTTAGACATTTTAATCTTATATAGTAAATATGGTCCATAATTATTTTGTAAAAGGAATGATGTATCCAATTCCATGTAATTACAATATTTATATTTTATAAATACTTTAATATAAGATCTATTAATATCCTTATATTGGGTAGAATTCCATTATCCTTCTTTCTCAGGGCATTAGCAATAATGTTTTTCTTCCTATTGTGGTAGTGCATTAAAAAAATCATAGTCCATGGGTGACTCTAACCATCTTTTTTGTACCATTTTGAGTACATTATATGAGAATAAGTAATTCAATCTATTTGTATCGACATATATTGCTAATATCATACCAATGAGATAGTTCCTCCATGTCTTCATGGAAATGATTATAGATTCCCAATAATGATATTCAGTTGGATAATTTAATTGATGGAATATTTGAATACATTGGGCCTAAGAAAAAACATTATCATCCATTATATAGATAAATACTAGTCCTTTCTTATATGTATAACTACATATAAAAAATACAACCTTTATCAATGGTAATTTGATTATTGATGCACTCGACAATCTATTATTTATCTTCTAAAAAAATATTCACCTTTTTGGATCATATAAATATAACCCATTACATGTCAACTTGGTTAAGTGCTTATCCAATTAGGAAAACATATTAACAGTTTTTCTATAGTAACCATATAATAAAAGGGAACTATGTAACTCAGTTTTATTCATTGTCCTGGGCAATTATTTGAAGATATTTTTCTATGAAGGATCTACATATATCACATACTAGGATACAACATGGATTAGAAATGAAATTTACTATATCAAAAATTAAATAATTATTAATGTACTACATGAATCATTTACTCTTCATTCTACATTAAATTAATAAATTTCAGTTTCATATTATATAATTACTCATTATTAAAATATTTCCCAATGTATATCTCCTTAATAATATTCATTCATAATCTCTTTATCTTTACTCATTCCTTGGTAATTTCTATTAATTTACATTATTGATAAACATTTCAATTTAAATAATAACTTCCTAAATAAACAGACAACATTTATTTGTCAATAAATCAAGAAATATCTTTTTGAAACACCAGATCTTTTGATCAACAACATATGTGTTAGTAGTTCTAATACAGAATGGAGGCTTATACCCCATAAAGCAGTCCAACATTGAAGCATCAAGCAATACTGTTATATTTTTTTTACCATATGAGTAAGTTTATTGGTCGTAAACTAAGTCAACATCCCAAATATATATATATATAATATTATCACTTCTAACACTATCCTCGTTGAATTTCTTATGACAGAGGCCCATATGGTCTTGATAAATTTTCTATTCCATCAACTAGGATATTACTCAAAATAATTTCATAATCCTATTTTGGTGATAATAATAATAATATCAAATCATGGTATAATAATTAAAATGTAGGTAAATGTTATTAAGTGTTATAAGGGGTTTTCATAATGTTCATTAAATCTAATATCTTATAAAAACTATTTACCATGGCTCCTACTAATATTACTCTGAAAT
The DNA here is from genome assembly GCA_963277665.1 of Viscum album. Lineage (NCBI taxonomy): Eukaryota > Viridiplantae > Streptophyta > Magnoliopsida > Santalales > Viscaceae > Viscum > Viscum album. The sequence goes on from OY728151.1 coordinate 2,093,404,630, forward strand.
AGATTGTAATAACCCCAAATCTAGATACATTGATATGGAGTTTACTATAATAAATTCTTACAAGATACAATCGATCTAATTAAATAAGACTGTATATTTTATAAGTATTATAATACTATATACATAGATTACTGTCATATCACATTGGAATCATAGAACATAGATTATAAACATCATTAAAAATTATTGTTCCTCCTTAAAAAAATTAAAGGGTCTCATTTTGAAACCTGAAGGAATGAAATTGAAAATAATGGGTTACCTCAAATTCAAAATAATGGATATTATTTAGTGGAATTTATAATGAATACATATGAATTAAAAAATATATTAGACTGAATAATCCATGAATATGATATATAATCATCAATATGAACATGATGTATATCCAATGGTAATAATAATATAGTAATTAAATGGAAAATTCTAATTGATTTCTCAATTATTAAGTACATAATTTTCTATATATTAATCCTTTCATTTTGTCATTGTCTAAGAAATTTTCAATAAATGGGTAGGCATACTCCAAATACAAAAATAATAAGTAAAGCATGACTAATAGTTTATGTTAAGAGACCTCCCTAATACATTTAGGGGATATATAATTTCAGGCTCCACCCATCACTAAGCATTTAAAATACATTCCATATATATTTTATTTACAGTAATATATATAATAAATTTAACATTGTATTCAATAAATTCTATTTTTAATATACTATGTAGAATTTCAGTATTCCAGATCTAATAGATTAACTATTATAGTCGTATTTCCTTAAATAACACTGCATATTTCAATGGTTATATATTTAAGGAAATATTGTGATTATATTGAATATATACATTTTACTAGAGTATATAGAGACGAAGTAGAAAGATGAATTCAAAAAAATATATATATTGGTGGAGAATATAACTCCGTGGAAAAAATGAATGAAGAAGAAACCATGTATGAATAATAAGGTATAAATAATAATTTGGTAAGGTATGAATTTATAACATAAAATAATATTAAATGAAGGTTTTTTCGAAACACAATGTCTTCAAATGAGTAAACTTGCAGTGGAACATTGAAAATATCATTCTTATGTTAATTGTAAATTTGTCCCAAAATGATTTTAAAATTTATTTCCAAAACAATTTTAGTGAGGTTTTCATAATATGTTTAATTTTTTAAAAAAAATCATAAAATAATGGAATAATTAAATTAAACTATTATTAATTTATAAAATGTGTAATATAAGATAAAAATGTGCAAAATTGAATTGAAATCCCTTTTGAAAACATTAAATAAAATAATTTTCTAATAGTATAAAATAATTCAAACAATAAAAGTAATAGATGTTAATTTTTAGAGAATAAAAAATAATGAATGAATCGAAATATAGAAAAATTGTTGTGATGATGGGAAATTTCATTTATGTAGAAAATGATAAAAATTGATTTTTTTAACACATTTGTTCAAAAATATATAAATCAAATGTATAGAAAAAGAAAAAAAATATTTTAAACATTTGAATAATAAGTTAAAATACATAATTTAAATTTATCATAATAAAAATTCCAAGTATATAAATGAACATTATTGAATAAAAATAACATATTTGGATATTCAAGAAATATATTCCTCCAAAAATGAATAAACAAGGTCCTCTTTTCTTAGAAACATTATTTAAGTTGATTTATGTCCCAGATAATGTGAATAATTATCTAGTATTTAAATCCCCCTAAAATAAAAGTAATATAATAATATATATTGATTTTATAAAATAAATAAAATATAATTCAACTAACGTTAATTGAAACATTATGAATTCTAAAGAAATGGAACATACAAACATAAGCCCTTACCCTGGACTTCTTCTTGGTCAAACATAATCTTAATTAATACTTGTTAAATTTAGATTTAATATCAGTAAATATAAGAAATTTATTTTATACGACTAAATACAATTCATTTATATTTTCTAATCACCTACTTTTTAATAATTATTTATTAAAATAAATATTTCTATTTTTCTTGTTCAATTTTCTATGAATTTTTTTAGTTTCTTGATTCAAATACATGAACATTGGCCATGGATTGATCAAATATGTAATTTTAATGAAGTATTATTTCGCTGATATTTTTTGGTATTTCCATCTCAATTTCATGGAATTCATGGTGACATTTCACATAAAATACTTAAAAATAAATATTTTGATTTTGTAAAAAGATTTGATTTTATTAAAAATTATTCACTGATATACTTAAAATAAATAATTATTAAATATTATTAAATTCATCATTAATACATGATATTATTAGTATTTAACATTCCCTTTTAATTCTTTCCATGAACATTTTAACATTTTTCATATATTTGGTAAAATCGAATGTGATATGTTCATTTTATAATGACAAGATAACAAATAACCTGATATTTCATAATGATAATATATATTTTAAATAAAATAAAGGATTCAAAAATAAAATCTTAATGTGTTAATTTTTTTTGATTATTTATATTAATATGATAATTAAAAGGGAATGGGTAGAAGTTATTACTTAAAAAGTGTCACAATATTCTGGTTAAAGAAAGATAATTTTATAATGACCATTTAATTTTATCATTTTTGATAATATTATATGTTTATCTTTAAAATAAACTAACATTGTTAAAAATAAAATACTTGTTAATTTAATAATTTTTTATTACCATTCATATAAGGCGGTGGTGAAAAATTAAATACATTGTTCATTTAGGAGGTAGTTCACACCAAACACTAGTGATATTATCATTTTTTAATGGATGAAATGGATGGTAGATATTGGTTTTTGATATACATAATTAAATTATAGTATACAATTTATAATTTTTATTTATATTTGGATTGGTAAAATATATTTAGAGGTTGAATAACAAAGATACATAATAAAAATCAGTTACAATTACTACCTCATCCATGGAGATCTTCCTCTAGACTAGTCCATAATATTGTATAGTGTGGAATTTCTTGTAGATTAAAAACTCTAAACAGTAAAATAGAGATTTGGGTATGGTTTTTCATAGGTCATGACTGAGATAATGTTCTCATGTGGTGCTTAAAAGGGAGGTTGTGAAGGGTGAAGGACCCCGGAACACCCTGAGAGGGGAGGGGTGAATCAGGGTGACATCCTTTTCATTTTTAAGTTGGGGATCTTGTTCCCACGTTAGTGGGAACTTGTTATATACATCAAACAACTAAAATAAATGATATGAAATAGCACTTTTACTTGGTTAACCACAAAGGGCTACGTCCAAGGAGCATATGTCGACAGTTTGTCGGTCGTACCTAATTTCACTATTCTTCACAAGTTGTGGATTACAATGGATTGAGAATGGTCACTCTGTCCTTGGATCACTGCATTTACAAATGCTCAGGGATAGCCTACTGTGTCCCTCGTTTCACTCACGTTGACTCCCCTAGATCCCAGACATTGGTGAAAACTCACTTAGGTTATAGACGTGAAGGTCTCTTCAATAGATTTACATTGAAGTATTTGTCTCTATTCAGAACGAGACTATTCTTTTATCGAAGTCATTAATTGATGCACTTGAACACACTAAACCACAAAACTATATAAGTAGAAAATGAAAACATGATGCACTAATGATTTCACGTAGCACCTACCCTTTGCGCACAAGTTCTCACTTTTTCGCGCAATACATGTTTTTTTGCGCGGAAACATATTTCTCGCAACTTCATTTCTTTTTTGCACAATATCTTCCTTTTCGTGTAGCTTATAATTTTTCACATAGCTCTTAATTTTTTTCATAGCCCGGAATTATTCGCCCATGCTAGAATTTTTCTCACAAGCTGGAATATTGCAGGTAGCTTTGAATTTTTCCTGCAACTCCCTTTTCACGAACCTTTGAAACACATCAGCACTTGGATCATCTGTAAGTCTTCAGTCGTACAGAATGATGGGGGTCATCTTTTATTTATAGGAATCTCATAACCCAGCATGAAAAACCCTTATAGCGTAAAAAACCTCTCATTCTGTGCATAATTAATCTCGTAGGTACCGTATTTTGCACACATTTCTAGGTTTTCACACAGCCCATGCCTTTTCCATTTTTCGAATTTATGATCCTGAAACACTAATTATGCAAAAAACCTCGCTCCGCTATTTCGCGCACCACACTTTTCTTCCCACACAACTCAAATATTTCGCGCACAACCCACATTTTTCTCGCACCACATCCTCTTTGGACACACCTCCTTTTACCAAAAATCCATGTCTTCATTTTCCAATTTTCAGGGTCAAAACTTTTGGCACACAATGGGAAATGGAAAAAACATCGATATTGTTGTCTTCAAGAACTGTATGATCACTTTACTTGGAAACATTCTGAACTTCAAATGAGGATTGAAAAAAACACAAACTATTCCCTAATTCCTGCCTAGAATGGCCATGGTTCTAACAAAGGGATCCTTTTATATTTTTGAGGGGTGTCACTTTCATAAATATTCATAATATTGAAATAAAACTATTATGAGTTTCTAATAATGATGAATGAAATTATCCAAATTTATTATATAGAAGAAATTTGGTCAATTATACTCTCAAAAATTCAATCAGGGATAAAAAATTTATGATATTTTAGGCATTCCCCATTAGATTAACTCCTTGTTCAACACTTTTAATATTTACAATGTGGGTAAAATTTTACCTAGAAACCATAATGTTATGTCCAAAAATGTAGTTTTCAATGTCAAAAAATTTAATATTATGGTTCCAAATATGAAAATCTTATTAATACTTCCAATATATAAGGGTATTAAAATTAATTTTTATAAAACTATGCCTACAAATACAGCCACAATTTTTGGAATCATAATTTTTTAGAATAAAAATGAACTTAAACTAAAATATATAATTAAAATTATTACAAATTAATTAATTAATTAATTATTAAATCAAGTATGTTTATGTTTTACTTACATCCTTCCCATACTATTTATAACATTCCATCCACTCAATAAAATACAATGAACCCAAAAAAGTTTTTAAATAGAATAATATATCAATAAATATTTAAAAATTCAAGATTAGATTTTTAAATTAATAAAATTAGTTTAAATGTATTATTTTACTCTTTAAATGAATTATTTATTGATAAAAAGGTTTCAAGTATTTTTATGTCCTCCTTTTTCAAAAATTATGTCATAATAGTGATACTGTTTTTAAAAACATTATTTTCACTATTCAAAAAAATCAACCATTTTTATATAATCGTATGAATTCACCATAAGATAATTTTATATTGCTAAATTAAAAAATAAAGTTCAATTCTTCAAATTAAATTCATAAATTTTATAAATTATTTTCAATTTGAATAAATAAATGTTCTTCAAACTATTGTATCTTTAGGATAATATATTCACATACTATAATTAAATCTCAGCCATTGTAGGTAATCTCAAAACTGAATAATTGATAAAGGATACGTTCTTTCCTATACACCTATGATACACTCAAGATCATACCTAATATTTTCTTATACAGTGAGGTAGAAAATTGGAATATATCATATGATCATAGAGATATGTAAGTTGTTGTGAGGGATATGTATTCATTTTACAGAGAAATTGCAATTGTGGAAAAAGAATTAGGTTAATCAAGATACATAATATATTTAGCATTATACATAACATTTTAACAAATTATTCTAAGAAATTATACAACAAAAATAGCATACACGAGATATTATCGAAATTTAATGTAATGCATAAGATATTGTCTAGAAGTGGAAGATGGAAAAAAACATGAAAGGATTCGATAGAAATCACTTTGTGATATATTAGAATGTCAAAATGATTTGTTAATAGTTATTATTATTATATGAAATGAAATAGTTAGAAATATTGTGAGAATATTATATATTTATTGGCCTTATTTTTTGCTGATATTAATGATTTATCATCAAGATTTTTTTATGTGTTTGTCCTGATTCAAGCCTAGATTAATTGGAGAATTGTGGAAAAATAAATTTATAGTTGAATGAGGTGAAATTTGGGGTTTCACAAAATGAATAAAGTTTCACATATAAATGTGTGAGTAAGTAGAAACTTTTAAGATCTATTCACATAGTAACAAATTCTTCAAAGACTAAAATAATATTGTTTTATGTCTTCATTCTGTTATGATTTTCTATAGTCATGTGGATTTTATGGAGTGTTTAAGACGAGAGATAATTGAATCATATTTTGAGCTATCATGTGGTTTTATTATTTCTATACCTAAAGAATATTTCAAGGAATAATATCTATAATTAATAGGAATTATATTTAAGACCAAAAATAGAGGATTAAAGGTTTGAAAATTTGGGAAACAATATTCACGAAATTATATAAATATATATGTGAGTATAGCGGGAAGAATAATATTTATCCATGAGAATATTAACTAAATTATTATTTAATTTGGAAGTAGAGACAAAAAATATTTACTATACTAAATATCATATGTATTTAAGACCATATAAGAACAATTTTTTTGTGAAAGAACATATTTCATGTTTAGGGGGAAGAAAAGGAGAAGAGAGATATCATCATGGAAAATTATTTTGATTATCTGTTATGAAATCATAAAATAAGACTATCCATATGATATTATTATATCATAAATACTATATTTTTTTGAGGTAGGCAATATATTATTCCTTTTTTATGAATAATAACAAATTTTTTTAATTCTTCCAGAGAGTCTTATGCTACACTATTGTACACTTCCAAAAGATAATACATAAATCTATATTTTTAAAAATAATTGTATTTTTGGTTTGTGATCTAGATAAAATATGAAAAAGTGCTTTAATTGTTCCTAGTTTTTATAGTAATATGGGTCTAAACATATAAAAATTCATAAGGTTTATCTTGATAAAAAATAGGGTGTTTTGGTTATAAGTGATAAAAATCAACAAACTATAGATATAATCATCTCCCTTAGGGGGAAACCACATTTTCAAATCCATGTGTTCCTTGATTTTATTTTTTAAATATATTATATTAATGATAATAAATTTTATATAAAATATTGTTGTATCCATTAACTAAATATGTACATAGGTAATATAGTGTAAAAAATTTACGAGCTAATTTTTCACCAAATAGATTCACCCCCACCCATAGATTTGTGAAAATCATCAGTGATTCTAAACCAGTGTATCAAATCCATGATCCACCTTTGATTAGATTCACTGTAATTTCAAAAATTTAATGATTTGATTCAATGTTTTTTTCTCTTCTAATTAAATTTTGATGTGAATTCTAGGGGGAAAATGTTTAATTTCTGATCAACAATTTATCTCTTATGAGACACTGAAGAACATAATGAAGAAAGAATTTAAAAATTTGATGAATTATTCCCTTTTATGTACAGATTAGTTTTTTAACATCACCTTTTAGTAAATATTTTGAAGATAGATCTTGCATGGAGGAATAAAATCTGTTGGAGATATCCACTAGTGAAATTTTGGAATGAATTTTAACTTTTATGGATTCTTCATCCTAATGTGATGAATAGATATTAGTAATTTCATTCCAAAACTATCCTTTTGAAGAACCAAAATCAAGTGAGGATTATCATTCCTTGTAAGTATTTAATGGTGATAAATATAATGTTTTGCAGAAGAACTACCAATACACATAGGAATAAATTTTCATATTTATATATGGACCTATAAAAGTCATCCATGAAAACATTACCCATACTAATGATTACTCTGAGAAGAGGGAGAAAGTGATTAAACATAAATAAATTATGATTATACATAACATCCAGTATTGTGATGTCATGAGTGTTATAATTATTCATCAAGAAGTCAAATTCTCCAATTTTTGGGAAGGATTGGTTACAAAAAATCATAATGAAATAATAATCAATAGAAAGGCATTATGAAATGTACAATTTCTGATTCTATGGCCCTATACCACTCATTAGTAATTGGGTTGTTCTCTCCCCACAACTTCAAGAATCCCTCCCCATTTTTGAATGGAAATCGATTGGTGAAAATTTCAAATTCACATAGTTAGGAGACTATACCTTTTAATTGGAGTAAAAAAACAGTGACAAAATAAGTAAAATTTGACATTAAAATTAAATTATGTATAAATAGAAAATGAAAATGCTATAACCAATTTGTATTCTATCATAAAATCACACGTACTCTAATAACCCACTAGGGAAATATAAAAATCAATATGTACCTATTTCAAGAAAAAAACACATGAAAACATTAACTACCTCTATCCCTAAACACCAAAAATCATATATCCACATACCCTAGAGTTGAACAGACCTGATCCACAATATTTCCTGAACTAATTATAAAAGTACACATAAAATCCATAAATTCACTGAGGTTACCATTCAGGTGGAGGAAAATACATGTCAATAGGGTATCACAAATTTAACCATGTATATTCTACTATATATTTATATAAAAAAGTAATTAAATAATCATGTACAAAAAAACCTTGGATGTTGTGTGCGATCTTGGACACAATGACACCCTTTTAGTGAAGTGATGATGTGTTATCCAGGCTACCAAGACAGCTGATTATACATGCTAAGGCGCCAATCTAGAATCAACCTCATCACCACATAATCTATATAATGTCATAGTATCGATGCCTAGTTCTACCTCAAGAAGCATGGCTATTTCAAATAAAATACCATGACCTAATTCCCATAGAAACTGTTCGTAGTCATATTTCCACAACCCTAGACCCATCCCTTATAACTAAATGGATGTTCCCCATTATTACCACATAACTCCATGACCCATCCCCTAAAGGGATCATTGACCCGTGAATATGAAATTAATGGTCTAAATCATGCACACCAACCCATTCCATGCAGGGTAATTACCATAACCCAACACATAATGGAATAGGGCACATTTATTCCTATGATCAAATCCATGAATGGATAGGTCCCTGACCCAATATCAAAAGGTAGTGGGATCATTAAACACATAGACTCATCCTTGTATATTAAAAAGAGGGAACATCCCATTGGCCTATTCTCATAGGATTTTTTGATGTCCAAGCACACCAACCCAGCCTTTTAGACATTTGGGTGGTCACAGGAACATATTTCATGAATTTGGTAATATATATATCCTCCTTATACAAAATCATTAGATGCGTGAGACCTAGAACCTCACAAAAAAATATTACAAAGTCCATCAAGGAATCCAATAGGTACTCTAGAACCATCATAGTCTCTATAAATTGATACATTCTCACACTCTTAACCCATTACAAATATTCCAACCTATAAGCCCATTCAGACCATGTCCTCAAAATATAGTCTATCCTCATCAAATTATCTCAAACATATATTCCCAAAACCAAATGATTCCAAATAATTTCATGCTCTAAGCATCATAAATTTCTAATTCAAATACCTTAATTATTCTCATGACCCACACTATGTTCCATTATCATATCTACGAAAGGTGAAGTCTTAGCCCATCACCTAGAGGATATTCCTCTATACCACACCACCTCTAGTCATAGAAGACTCACCTTGCTCATAATTCTCACCAAGATCACGCTCTACCCTCAATAGAATTCTTTTTGACAAAAATTTTACATATGGAAATCTTATCCATCACCCCGAGGCAAAATCCCTCTATAACATTCTCACATTCCCTAGGATCATCCCCCAAATATACAAACACCCATACCATACACCATGACCTACTAAAGGCCTCACATAAGGTGAAATATTTTACTCACCAAACATAAATGTTTTTTCCATGTGATTCCAACATAACCATTATATAACGAGAACATACATTGATAATATGAGACCTAACATCATTCAGTCTCTTCTCATAGGCAACACATAATACCTCTCTATTATAGTCGGTCCCTTGTAATTCATACTGGATGTAAAATGATATATAAATGGGATTACAAACATCTATTAGTGAAACCACCTACCTCCATTTAAGAGTTACCATTTAGGACCATCTTGGTTGAGCCTTTTCCAGGACAATACATGCGTCGTCCATTCCTAAACCACCACCTGAGCACCTATCTGTCATTATATAAAATAATTCCATAATTATTAAAATTTATAATTAATTTTTCAATTTAAATAAATGAGTTATAATTGATGGAAAAGTCATCAAGAATCATTTTATTTCTATAATATCAATAAACATTGTGTTATCAACTAAAAACATGAAGCTAAACCTATTCTACACAAAAGTTCCAAATTAAATTCTTGTTCCAATATGCAATTTTACATCAAGTCACCAAAAAACAAAGTAAAATTCATTTTGAAATAAACCTTCACCAAAATGGTATTAGAAGGAATTATGGAAAAATATTATGTCCTCCTATAACCACCACATAAAAAAATATCATTCTTTTTTAACAGATTTGGCCTTTTCTGGGGGAATCATCACCAAAACCTATAAAGAACAAACTAATTTTCGGGATATCTTCCATATATGAAATCAAACATTAGATGGGGGAGTAATATACGTAAAATAACTGACAAGAACCACAAAAAACCATCCCTATAAAGGGGAATAAAATATAATTAGAGTGTTTTCTATTCAGCACCTCTCATGTGCATGTATGCTAAGAAAGAAAGGGGGACAAACTACATTAAAAAAATTAATTTTCCTAATTTCACATTGTGAGAGATTAGTTCAAACTGTGAACCACTCAAGGTAGGGGGAATCTCTCTCCATCCTAAATTTTCACAACATTTATCCTTGATTGATGGTATGAATGGCCACATCATCCACCATAAACATCTTATACATTTTTCCCTTCCTCTAACAACCTTCTAAACCACTCAAGTGTCTGCTGAAAAATAATCCCCATCTAGAAACACTATTATATATTTTTAAAACACTTGAAACCCCATTCCTATTTACCCTTCTATAAAGGAACCACCCACAATGTGGAAAATTCACATTCCTCTTACACATAACAACCACAAAATAAACTGAGAATTAAAGAATACACATTATAATTCTTCTCTCCCTTGAGAAGTCATGGTAACCCTCAAACCATGTCTCCCACCATTCCGCGATCATCAAACTCAGATAACTCACCACATTATTCTCTATAAAACTCATCAATGCTTAAATTGTTGAACATCAAACACCAAACACATTATTCATTATAATTTTTTTGATACACACTCTGCCAAAACAAACATTGAGATGACTCGCAAAACACTCTTCTACCATTACACACCATAGTTTCTTTAACACATGTATCCTGAGGATCATGGGTTTCCCCAATATAAGAATATTCTTACCAGTTTCTGTTCCAAACAATGGTTCTATGCACCATATGGATAATTATATAAAAATACTCGTTATGTGGTCAACAGACCCACCAACTATGTCTCACACGATTCTCCCAACATGGTTCCAATCTCACAATGTATTAACTCATATAGAACACCAGTCAGACCTCCCCTAATCAAAATTTACCACAACACACTTTCTTACCTTCCAACTCAATGTGAAAATAATCAATTACCCCCTACCCCCACATAATATTTTCTCCAAAAACACCCATATGTATGGTCCAACTCGTGAATCATGTCATGAAAGTGATCGTCCATTAAACCCAATAATTTTTCCCTAATGGGAATCATCACCTTGTTTTATCACATAAGTAACCCCTTGAATCACATCTGAAACTTATTTCAACCCCTTAAATATTTAAAAAATACTTTTTTTCCATCAACTACAAGATGAGAAAAGGTTTTAAAAACCAAAACATGACAAAAATTATGGATTACCCCAATAATCTCCATAATATAACATTGAACCCCTTATAATACTTATGAAAATTCACTGAATCCATCTTCCACTTCATCTAAAAATTAAATCAGGTATTACCCAACAAAATAGATCACATTAAATGACACAACAAGTCAGAAACAAGGCTCAACATTCACCATCCACTTACCAGAATTTCCACACCAACAACCCATCTGACATGAGGTTTGTTCACCTACAACCAACACGATTCACCCCACTATAAGAGTATCAATATAAATTCTATAAAGAACCAAAAAAAACTATTCCTTATTTCCCACACTCCATAAATTAATGAACACAATGACTGGATATATCATCTACCTCCAACCCAAGTGTAAATGTGAAACACCAACTATTTAATGTTTGGGGCTCACTAGTAATGTATTTATACAACAAACAATATTGTCTTTTCCCACCATATGTTTTTCTTTAATTCATCCCCAATCACAAACCCATATTGGTGTCAACACCACTTGTGAGTCACTCCTCAAGATCCAATCCCCTAACCATAAACCACTAACATGATACCTCTCTAAAAATCGAAATCCAAAAATATACTAATGATGACTAGAACATGGTACCAAAACCCCCTCAGTTGGACCTCATATTTACCTAGGGAAAGATCCCATTTTTTTAATACATAGTTTAACATTCATGTAATCACTTTATCACCCCATTTTTTAGTATCATATGAGTTTATATTAAACATGAACTAATTCTCAATGGACCCTCACGTGACCCATTTAGTGATTACACACACCAATTGAATACCTTCTATCATGTAGTGAGAGTTCTACTAAAAAATCAAAACAATTAGCAATATCCAACTACATGGAAGCTTAATTTAGTAAGAAATCATTTACATTTTCTTACTCGGTACATTCTTTAGCCTCACCTAAAACCAATAACTATATCATTCAGTGCATCTGGATCCTCAAATGAGACTCACTATCCCATGATTCACATTCCAATGAACAGAGGCCAATGCATCTAACCCAATGAAAATGGACCACTACATGTTAGGATCAACTCACAAATAAATGAGCCTCAACCATTCTATTGATAGCCACATGAAAAACCACCCACTAAGTGTTATCTCATGAATCACTAGCGTCTACCCATGTTCCCACCATACTACCAGAAGAGGAAGCCCAGAATCCATTTGGAAACTTCCAACATATACTAACCTTGATCCACATCCTTGAAACCAAAAACACTCCAACTACATCACATTCCAAACCCTAATTAATTTTTCAAGCCTTTTCCCACAACCACATAAGTTTACATATATATCTGCACAATTATATTGAGTAGATTTACACTAAGAATCAATAAAGTAAAAAGTATACATATTATAGTTAACACTTTAAGCATCTGAACCCCATACAGAGGGAAACTAGTTCCCATACTTGAATCATCCATCACAATATGAATTTTTATATCTAACCCATTAGAGTTACATCGATGAGGAATCCAATTCCTATACCGAACCACTAAGGGTCCATATCTATCCCTAGATGGAGGGAATACATTCCCAACATTAGACAACTGCATTTTGTTAAATTGGAATAACCATCAATTATAGATAATACCTTAGTTCAAATAATTATAATTCATCCAACGTGTTATTTATGAAATTTTCATTTATGTTTTTAATGAGAATATAAATTGTTGAACCCCCATTAGAATATAAAATCACATAAAATAAATAATATCTCATGTTTCTCTTACATCCCTAATAAAATGCATGATATTTGGCCTCTTACCAAAATTACAAGATTAAAAAGCCAAAAATAAAAAACTCTAAAAAACAACTCATATTCAAAAAAAAATTCCTTCATGGTAGTACCAAATAAAAACCAAACTCTCGTACACCTAGTAACCAGGATATCCCATGAGAATCTAATTTTTTATTCCCTAGTTTATGGTCCATGAAAAGCTTTGACACATTACTAGAGAATAAAAATGTTATCTCCCCAAATTATAAAACTAAATAGGTATACGATGCATATTTTTTATTCCCCAGCACGGGTCCAACTAATCAGTTATTGATCTAAGGGCAGTCCATAAAATTAAGCGCACATTACCATCTACAAGAGGTTACATATTAGTTTCAATGGAATAATTAATATAGTGGGGTTGATATTGCTTATAATTAGGGAAATATAATAGTGTATAAATAACAAAAATATTTTCAATCATATTAAAAGTAAAAATAGACAAACAACCACAATTATACTACAATAAGTAATTTTATCACATATTCAAACATACTGTAATTTCCCAATAGGATGACAAAAAAAACTGAATACCAAAAATAAAACACATGCACATCGGCACTTTCACCATACCTAGAAAACACATAACCTATATCAACATACCATCAATCTACACTAAATCAATCTAATGTAAGTTGTGTTCTTAATCGAAAAGAATATATATGTACTTCACACACTGAGGATCTTATAATGTGGGGGAGAAATACATCTTATTTGGGTTTCACCATGGTCCCCTAGTATCTGTCATCGTATATCTATATGCATGGGGAATAAAATATTTTGGATTTAGTGTCCTAGAACAAAATTCTATAAAACATAGGATGACCTATATTCATTTTTTCAAAATACTAATAAACATCCTGTATCATCATTATTTTTCTACAATGTTACATAGAATGAGATTATGTCCTAAGAGTAACTATATTACTAAATGGTAGATGTAGTTCCCCGCTATGATGAGAACATCAATGGTCCGTGGTAGTATTCATAAATATATTTTTTTAGCTAGATGTAATAATTTTATTGGACACAAATGATACAAGATATTCATGGTAGCTAATCATAGGACTTTCGGGATCCTTCTCATGGTGTATTCCAATGGTAATTTATAGTGCATGAGGTTATGGGAACCTGAATCACAAGTCGGAAATCACTATTTATGTGTTTCATTAGATGTTCCTATCTGTGAATTTGTGTACTGATCCACAGACATTACGATTATAATTAATGATTATAATTATTCTTGTATATTGATGTATTAATGAAACCAATGAAAAAATATGTTATTAGCTATGTTGGATATGTTGGATGTGTCATGAATAATAATACATTATTGAATAATGTGGGAAATTATTTTTACATTTTTTATTTAATAGAAGTTGATGTCTCATTCCCTTTTATGGGAATGAATCAACCTAAATAAATCCATGGACGTTGTTTTTTTGGGTGATTTATTTTTCAAATGTCTATGAAAGGGTCAAAAATCACATAGGTTGATGACACTGGCATGTAACCTAATTCGTTAGTGATAGCATAAAAAATTGATTTTATTACACTGTTATAATATTTATGATTTTTTATGTCATTACGACAGTAACTGCATTCTCTATGGATGCCTTGGCATTTCTATTAGATTATTTACTTGGAAGATGTGAGGCACCACCCAATGCAACTAAGAAATAGGGCAAAAGAATCACACACTATGTGTGTCTAGAATCTCTGTTTAATATTAAATTTTAATAGTTATTTAAAATTTTCAACAAATATTATTCCCATGAATGGTATAATAATAATTCACGGTTTATTGGTTAGAAATATTATGTTACTAGTTATTCAAGGGAATATTTTGTGATCAGAATATTTAATATATATTTATTTTTTATTTAGTGAATAAAAAATGTATTTATGTTATAGAATACAATAAAATGGAAATTATTTTTTAAATAATGTTAATATTCATTGGATGATAAATATTTTGGATGAATGGGAGACTGGATTTTTATGTTTTGAAGAGAAATAATATATATTAATTATTAATTTAAAAAATTATCCTAAATTTATTAATTAAATAATATTTAATTAATTTAATATTTTTTTTTCATGTCATGAAATAATAATAATATTATTATTATATACATGTGATTTCGTATGGATTAAAGAAATAATAAGGGTACATGTGAAATTATGATTTCCTAAGACAACTACTTTTTAAATCCAATTTTAATATTTTCATCTCGATGGCTATATATTGTGTGTTTTGTACACAATTTCTTTGAATAATCTCTACATTCCCTAGAGAGAACCTCTCTAAAAAAATTCATAAGAATAGAGAGTGATATTCCACCACTACCCCTCTAGATCATTGTGTGATATAAAAGTGTCCTTCATAGAATATATTCCAATAGATCAAAATATCGATTGATGCATGTGTTAATATCTTCCATGCAATCACCTAGAGAATTATATGATGATTCAAAGAGAATCATGGAACCTATTAGGATTTACACTATATTGAATATTCACATGATTCCATGAGAAATATAATGGTATGATGTAGAGACATTTTCATATTCATAATTGACAAAATAATTTATAATAAGGTAATTATTTAATTTATCAAAATAATAAAAAATGTTTTATGTGATGATCATGTATTTTGGTAACATTATTATAATGTAAATTAATATTTTATTAAATTATTTTGGACATAGTGTTATTTGTTTATGTGAATCACAAATTAATAATCAATTACAATAAAAAATGGAGTGGTGAAAGACCTAATGGAATTTCTACTATTCCTGGAAGCTTTATGTTGTATCAGAGATGTCATATAACAATTTATAATTCTTTACAGATTGATAATTTTTTACCCATTAATCATTATATTTAAATTCCATTTTAATTATTCATTAATATGAATCTCATAAAATTATCTTTTTGTTTTCAATTATTTAAAATATAATCAATTAATTGATTAATTTTGAATAAAGAACATTGGAAAAAATCACATGTAAGTGAATAGGATACTAGACATATATGATTAGAGAACACGACACGTGGACCAAAGGTACTTTTCATGTATTTATTTTTAATGAACCATTAAAACTAATGAATTAATTCAAAACTAATTTTAAGGAATGTTAATTTCATATATAGGGTTTGTATTTAATACACTATGTGATTAACTGGCTATCCTAGCACTCACTTAGCTAGGGTACACACTATGTAACATGTGTACCTGATTTTAATTTAATTATTTAAGGATGGATCATATCTATTTCAAGTTCAAAATGATTCATGACTATATAAATCAAGTAAAACATGATGTGTTTCCCAAGTACATGTCATGTACTCCATTGTTTTTTGTAGCCAGCCAATAGGCTCAATTCCTTCCATGTGTTATGGATAGGTGGTGAACTAATATACATGATGTGTATCCATGGAGTACACTCCATGTATATTTCATAAATGTTTTTAAATCTATGTGCATCAGAAAACAACACAAAACATAAACAACATCTGTTTTGGGTTTCATTTAGTTGAAATGAACAATAGATGAAATTATGTTATAATATTTGTGTGTAAAATTTCACATGAGTACGTAGTGTATGAATATGAAAAATATTGGGTAGTTAACAAGGTTACACATCATGTTTCATTCAAGGTACAAATTTTTTTATAGTAAATATGAAATGAATTTATATAACTTTTTAAAAATTATGGAGGAACAGAAACTCTAGAAATATTTGATGATAATTTAGATAAAATAACTGATTAAGTAAAGAATATAAATAATTGATTCAAGGGTTATTTCTCTTAAATAATAAATATTTTTATTGAATCATATTTTATTAAATTTTTAATTCATTTTATATATGTGGATGATCATGAGAATATACCTTACATTTTATTGTGATTGGTCACCTTTTAATTTATTATTAAATTATTTATGTGGAAAATGAATCTTACCTCCTCCCGTTATGTAAGGAACTTCATTCCCATGTTCATTATATAAAAATATTAACCAATTATTCGCTTCCCCTCATATATATGTGAGTAAAATCATATGTAATGAATGGAGATCAATGAAAAGTTGTAGAGTTTTATGTTTTCATCCAATGAGAAACCAATCTATGTGATTCACGGGTAGATAGGTGGAATGATACATCATAAAACAAGTCATGGTTCAAGGTGTTTTTACCTTGGTTCAGTGGGTATTTTATGAACTGATATATAATATAACTGTTATATAAATATCATGACTATTATTAAAATATTATGGTCTTGTTTCAATGTTAATTTAATTATGGATTGTTTTTCATGGCCACAAGAATTAATGAATTAATAATATTGCAAGGTAGAAAAAAATTTGAGTATGCATAAACATTATTTGAGACAAGGATAGTCAATGAAGTAAATAAATTTAATGTTAACATCTATTTAATAATGTTATAATGGTATATTTTTCAAGAAGAAACGTGGGTACAATTGTAACCCAATAACCGAGTCGGTCATGACATAGCCCAAATGTCATTCTAGATCCTCACAGGTCTGAGACTAGCACCTAGCATCAAATAAATTGATAGTGGGAATGTCTTTTTCACTATCAATATGGTAGGAAAATAAAAATAATACAGTATGCATATCAATGAAAAACTCCAGCCAGAGTAATGTACCATAATTTATACAGAAAAATCTTCCAAAGGACTACTACCCATGTAAAAAATGGGGAAAATATTCCAAAGTCATTAAGGACACAAATAAACAAGAACAATGTTCAGTAGCTAGATCCTCCTCCAGTAGATCCTCTTACTTTACTCAATCTTTAAAAGAGATAATATATAAACACCTAAAGTTATAAGAAGGGTGTGAGGAAAATCCAAATAGGATTTCACCAAATTATTCGATAATAGATGCTAATATGAATTTAAAAAAATTGTTACTTGAATTCAAAAAAAGATTTTTTTTCATTTACAAAGCATACTTAAACAAGTATTTACATATAGATTAAATTAAGGAAATACATTTATAAAATCATTCTATAAATTTATAATTATGGAAAAACAATTCTAGAGATGGAATTTATTTTTAATCAAATTATAGTTTTCAAAAATAGAAATTTTCACAGATGGCTAAAATAAACAATTTATATAAATGTTTTATATAATTTCTCAAGGAATGTAAAATATTTTATAACAATGGCATATATAATCATTAAATAATTAAAAAAAGTGATCTAAATTTCCATGTTCAAGATAGGTGTGATAGTTCTAGGATACATGGATCCAACACTATGAATATGAAACATTATGTACATACACCCCTTAAGGCTAAAGGTATAGAGATCTTGTCACCATAACCTAAGGAATGGGATGTGCTGATATGATGTTTTAGAACATTGTATAATCATGAAAATCCACCCAAAATAACTCACTAACTAACTATGTCTTGCATGTGATCAAGTAAAAATTAGTGACAGAAAATTCATTTTATAATAGAAATTGAAATTCAACCCATTACCCATTTCAAAATAAAATAATTTTTTCTTTATAATTTGTAACAAGTTTTTAATAACAGACATGCATTATCACCAAGAGGAGACCCTAAGGATTCCATAAAAACATTTTAATCTATTTTTCACGAAACTGGGATTTGAAAACAAATCAAACAATTCCATAATTTTCACCACAATCCCCCAATTCACATGAATTAGGGGATTTCCACAAACATTCCGTGAAATAAAATTTTCATTAATTGTAATCATCATTTAAATTTAATCAATTCCCATAAAATCAAAAATTTAAATTAAACAATTTAAATCACCTAATTCCAATTCCAAGCCAAATCCAAATTTCTTCCTCAATAACCCAAATTCATCAAAATTGGGTTTTTTCCAGAAAAAGGATTGAAATTATTTTGATTAATATATAAAAAATTACATTCAATTCTAAAAAATAGACATTTAAAAAATTCATTTGGGTTTATTAAAAATTAGGCATCATAATAGAAGCACCTACCAAAATCAATTGGTCTAGTAATTCCATATATAATCAAGATTACTCCAAATTGAAGGAATATCACACCAATGGGAATCAAACCTTGGTTTAACATCCCAAAAACAAAAGGTATTAGATCCACAAATCAATAACATGATTTATCCGACCAGAAGGAGAATCAACTATATTGTGGAAGGATGATAACGGGATGAGGAAACTAACTATAAGGGGATTGACCAATGTTTTCGTAGATTCACATCACTTCTGGAAGGGGTTTGAGGGGAAAAGAATCCTTCATGGGATCTCTAAGAAAGGTTGAATCATGTTTCATTTCAAATAGGTTCTTCTCATACCTATAAATTGAGATCATGTTTTTTAATAAAAATTTCATATCTAGAAAACACATGTCTTCATTGTTTCCTTAGAAACTATGCACAGTTATATAATCCCATGTGGATCCCACTGTACAAAATATGGAAGTTGTGCATGGTTTCCCAAACCATGTGTAAGTTATCCAAAAACCGTGATCTTGCCTGACCCCCCCCCCCCCGAATATTCAGAAAAACACCCAAAACAACTATAAACAAAACACAACCAATGGTCAACCAAAATAGGGGTTTAGGAATAAATTAAAATAGTAATGAGGTGTTAAAACCTCCCCATGATAGAAACATTCTTTCCCAAGAAAGCATATGACAAATCCTTCCCATTAAAAAGATGAAGCCACTTCTCCCTCATCATTACCTTCGTCTCCCACATCTCATGAGAATAATAACTATGCTTCCATATCACACGAACCAAAGATATTGTTCTCCAATGATGTTCCTAGGTCTAAAAATCAACTTCCACAAAAAGAGGTTCAGTCATGGGTAAATTACGTTCCACTTCAAAATCACACAAGCTCAAAACATGACATGAATCAGATTAATATGTTAGAATATGATATACATCCAATTGATTATGCATGGATTTCATATTTGGTAGTAATGATAGATAATATGAAAATTTCCCCACCTTCTCAAAATCCTCAGAAAGGTCCACAAAAATGAGGAGAATGCTTCCCTTGCCTCCAATGCCATTAATGAATCAAACAGGGTAAAAATTTCCAGAACACTTAGTCACTAAGTAAGAACTCCAATGTTCTACGATGAATATAATCATAATACCTGTATCATCTGTATGTTTTCAACATTCTCTGGAAAATAAAATGAATAATTTTTGTCATATCTTGGACCAAGTTTTGTCCAACCTAGGATCTCTCACCAATATCCGACCAAATCAATAGTTATTTACAAGTCAGTCCACACAAGGGCTAAAAAGGATCCATCATGATCATGGATTGGTATGTATTATTATATTAAAACTTAGCCAGCCAAAAAATGATCATCCCATGCTCCACCGAAGTCAAAAATTCACGTGTGGAACATATCCTCAATAATATATAAATCTATTTCTTTCTAGCTATTTAAAGGTGGATGGAATGTCATTCTAAAAATGATGTGATATCACAGTGCCTCCTGAAGGCCTCTCTAAAAGTTAGAAGTAAACCAAGGATCTCAATGAGATACTATATTTTTTGGAACTCCATGCAACCAAATAATCTATTTCAGGTAGATACTTCACAACTCTTAAACATTGGTTGTGTCATGAATGGGTATAAAGTGAGTTGATTTAATTAGACTATGGATCACCACCCAAATCAAATTATTCTTCTTCTAGATATGTTTAATCTCAACCACAAGGTCCCTAGATATCCCATCCCACCTTATTTTTGCGACTGGAAGTGGCATAAGCATCCCTAAATGTTTTTGGTGATAAAATATCACCTTTTGGAATATATATAAATTAGAGAGTAAGTCAGAAATTCGTCACCTCAATGATGGACACAAAAACATACTCGTCATGTCATTGAACATCTTTTTGGTTCTTGGGTACACATACCACTATTAATTATGGAAATCCATTATCAAAACATTCTGTAATGAAATCCATATCACAAAACGATTCTAATAGCAGGGAATTATGTCTTTGGAGAATGACCACTGGTATACTATCTCCCCACCATTAATAGAATATCTAAATAAAAATAATTAAGCATCAATCTATTGATCCTGAAGTATCATTTATAAAATAGATGATGACAATTGAACATTGTCCATGGAAACATCAACCCCATTTTCCGGAACACCAATATGTAATTATGAAAAGAGATCCATCAAGTTCCACACCTTTGATGTTTCATTCTCTTCCAGGGCTGGAATCATTCTTCTCTAAGAATCTTCAATGACATTCCCTTTCCGAGAGGTATAGGAAATTTTGAAATCAAAAGACTATTGGTATTCCACCCAACATATTTTGAGGCGATTCAAATATTTTTGAAATAAGATGTATCTGAAGCTTTTGTGGTTAGAAAACATGGTAAACATTTTTCCATAAAGCTAATGCCTCCAACTCTTAATAGCATGAATCACAGCTGCATGTTCAAGGTTATGGATCATATTGTTCTTCATGTGTTGCCAAAGATTAATAGTTCTATACAAAACAACAAGATCACCCTACATAAGAACACTACCCAAGCCTGAACCTGATGCATCAAAAAAGACCATGTATCCCTGCTCGGACTCTGGAAGAGTCAAAACCGGTGAAATATTCAAAAGGCATTTCATCTCAAAACAATAACTCTTAATGTTCTCATTCCAAAAAAACCTAACACCATTCCATATAAGAGAATTCATCGGAGATTCCAACATTGTGAAATCTTTCAAAATGGGACGTTAATATCTATCTAAACCTAAGAAGATCTGAAACTCGAATAAATTTTGTGGTTGTTCCCATGACATTAAAACATTCACCATTTTAGGATCAATTGAAATACAACATTCTGATACCACGTTTCCAAATAAATTCAATTTCTGAATGTAGAAATTACACAATGAAATATAGGCATAGTGATGCATATTTCTCAGCAAACTCCGCCCTATTCTCAGGTGATGGAAATGATCCTCCTATAATTTAGAGTACACAAGGATATCATCCAAAAATACAACAACAAATTTATCAGGATACTCATGGAAGATCCTGTTCATTAATGTTATGAAAATTGCAGAATCATTGGTTAGACAAAAGGTCATTATAATATACTCTTAATATAAATACCTACTTTAAAATGATGTTTTTTGAATGTCATATTCTTTTATTCTTGACTAATGGTAACCCAAGAGAAGGTCAATCATCGAGAACCACTTATACTATTTTAACTAATCAAATAGATCATCATTTCAGGGTAACATATACTTCTTCTTTACCGTTACTTGATTTAACTTTTGGTAATCAACATAATGGCATAGCGAACTATC
The DNA here is from genome assembly GCA_963277665.1 of Viscum album. Classification (NCBI taxonomy): domain Eukaryota; kingdom Viridiplantae; phylum Streptophyta; class Magnoliopsida; order Santalales; family Viscaceae; genus Viscum; species Viscum album. The sequence goes on from OY728151.1 coordinate 2,093,427,591, forward strand.
ATCTTTCTTGGAAAAGAGAACTGTCACCTACCAAGGTGACATGCTCGGAAAAATAAATCATTTTTCAAGAGTATCATCCAAGTAAGAATTAATATCTTTCATTTTGGATGGTTCCATATAGAAATAGGGAATAGAAACTAGATGGGAAAAAGGCATCATGTCAATAGAAAACTCAACCTCTCTTACTGGTGGAAAACTAAAGTGGTTATACACTACTAGAAATTGGGGCTATAGCCACGGACCTATATCCACGGTTTTATAGGTCCGTGGCTATAGCCCTTATTAGGCCACGGTTAAATTTTTGTTCGTGGCTAATTTTTTTTCATCCTTTTATTCTCCTGATCTTTTATCGAGCTCCTCCGCCTCCCCGATCCACAACCCTCCTCCCCGATGGCATCTCCTCCTCGCCACGCCCTCCTCGCCGCGCCCTCCTCGTCGCCGCGCCCTCCTCGCCTTGCCCTCCTCGTGGATGCGCCCTCCTCGTTGCCGCGCCCTCCTCGCCCCTCCTCCCCGACGCTTCCTCACCACGCCTCCCCCCTCCCCGGACTCACTCCTACGGAACCCTCCCTGACTCACTCCCCTCCCCCGACACACTCCCCTCCCCGGACGACCGCGCCTCCCCCCTCCCCAGAAGACAGCGCCTCCCCCGACGCCGACGGACTCCCCTCCAAGTCTAAATCGTGATGGGGGTTTGAGTAAGGTATTCTTCTCCAAATTCCTTCCTCTGAGTTGTTTCTTGACTGGTAGATGTTCAAATCTCTTTGAATCTATTGATTTGGCTTAAAAATACCAGTTCATCATCGATTTAAATATCTCTATTTAATAGTTGCTATTCAATGTTCATATTTAATTGAATTCTACCAGATTGTCTTTGTGTTGAATGCTGGTTTTAAGTCAAATATGATTTTTTCAAACATCTGGTTCGGCGTTGCATCATTTTAATTTCTTTGCCACTGTTTTGTTTTATTAATTCAACATCAACCAAATTTTTCATCCTGTTTTAATGAAAAATCTAAATTCAATTATGTATGTATTTAATTACCTTTTGAATTATGTTTTATACTTGCAGGTATTGAATTCTGAATTCAATTCTAAATTTTGTATGTATTTACTTGAAGATATGACTTATGTGTTGTAATTACAGGTATGTATTCAATTCTGAATTTTAAATTCAATTCTGAAATCTATATGTATTTACATGCAGATATGTATTATTTGTTATAATACTTGCAGGCATGTATTAAATTCTAAATTCCGAATTCAATTCTGAATTTTGTATGTATTTACTTACAGGTATGAATTATGTGTTATAATACTTTCATGTATGAATTTAATTCTGAATTCTGTATGTATTTACTTGTAGGTATGTATTCAATTCTGTATGTATTCTGAATTCATGTATGTATTTAATTCTGTATGTATTTTTAATTGAGGGAGGAATGGAGTCTCTAATTGCAGGTATGTATTTACTTGCAGGTATGTATTCTATATTTATAGAGTCTCTAGTTGCAAGTATGTATGTATTCTTTATGTATGGAGTCTCTAGTTGTAGGTATGCATTCTGTATGTATTCTGTATGTATTCTGTATGTATTCTGTATGTATTCTGTATGTATTCTGTATGTATTCTGTATGTATTCAATTCTATATGTATAGAGTCTCTAGTTGTAGGTATGTATGGATTCTCTAGTTGCAGGTATGTATTCGGTATGTATTTTGTATGTATTTAATTCTGTATTTAATTTTGTATGTATTTACTTGCGGGTATGTATTTAATTTTGTATGTATTCATCAAAAAAAGCACTTGTTGGACAATAATAAGCAACTAGATGTGGTTTTTTCTTTCTAGACTATAGTTTATCCTATAGGGACCCTTATTCCCTCTACTGGAATGTGCTTTTTCGGTTGTAGGGTGCTAAAATCTTTATCATTGGCTTCTTTATTTACCTGTACACACTATTTGGCCTGAATTTGAAAGCATGGTAGTCTTCGCGACGTGCACGCGCAGACGGCACGTCAATAAGAGATAATTAAAATGAGGTGTCAATGAAATTCAGAATTCCAAATTGGATTTCAAAAAGTGTATTCACGTCTAAATATTTCATACCAACTATCATGCTGTATCATTTGAGTTATTTGTGAAAATCAATAATTAATCACAATGAGATTAATGGTTGTGCTGTTTGAATCCAGGTGAAGCTCTCAATATGTGGCAGGGACTTCATGTTAACCCTTATTGCTAGGCGGTCACTTCATTTTACTGGCACCAGGTTGGATAGATACATGTTAGTTGTTTTATGTTTTTTATGTGTGCATTCCTACATGGGTTTGGGTTCTGAATACGACTTTATATAAGATCAAACACTGTGATTCTTTTTAAGATCAATTTTTTGTTATAACCCATCTTCTAGAATGTGTAATTTTTGCTGGCAGATGTTCCCAATTATTCAGTGTTTGACATATTTTTCCTTTCTCTTGTCTGTTCTGTTTGATTTTTACACTAATCTTTCTATACATTTATTTATGTTCATCTAGATAATTAAAATGAGGTGTCAATGAAATGGTTCAAGTAGTTAATTATGTTGTGACAAAACAATTTTCTCCGGAGTATATATCTGAAGGCTGCCATTTATAAATAAGTTCTGTTGTCCAGAATCGGTGTTCAATTCAACTTTTCTAATCTCAGGAGTCATCATGAAGGAATATTGAACCTGATATTATTTTTTTTGGCATTTTCCCATGAATATGCTGCTTTTTAATTTTCTGATCTGTTGCCATTTCTTATTGAAGTTTTGTTTTTTGTTTCCCAGTATTATGGAAAGACCTTCGTTATAAATAAACAAGGCTGCATTTTTAAAATCAAGACCAGAGATATGGAAATCCTATAATCATACTAAATTTTATTAAGGTATGCCACCACGTGGTCCTCTAATTTATCTGGTTCCATACTTTAATAAGCTTGTTTTTCAATTATGATATTTGTTGTTAACATTCCCAGGAAAAGAGACCCATAGAATATATTCTCCTTGTGGAGTTTGCAAATGCTATTGACATTATCAATAATTATTTATCCTCAGAGGATTGATTTATGTTCCTTCAATGGGATCTCAATTGAAAGTAGTGTTACTAGACTACAAAATTGAAAGTGGTGTTACTAGATTACAGAATTTTGAGTTAGGTTTCATTGTCAATTGAAAGTAGTGTCATTCTCAATAGTTTGTGGCCACTGTTTAGATAATCTTATTTTTAATTATTATAATGTGATGTTATTTTTTGTTCTGGTTGTCATGGGTTGTTTTCTGTTGTTGTGGTCACTGTTTATCTCCCTGACAAGGTCATTGGTTATTTTCTTATTGTGGTTATTGGTTCTTTTGGTTATTTTTCTATTGTTGTAGTCACTGGTTATTTTTATATCATGCATTATGAAGGTTGTTGTGGTCACTGGTTATATCTTCTCATTGTGTTAATTGGTTTGATAATCTTCTAGTTGGTCACATCATGCATTATTATTTTTATAACATACATTTAGAAATAACTCTTATGTGAAGGCTAATGTTTTGATTCTCAACAGGATGCTTGTTCTGTTGGGGGTGTCTAAAGTATAGGGTGATGTCAGGTGTAGCTTCAAACCAAAATGGTGTTCCACTGCAATCGAAGGGATGGTGATGTTGGGCATGTTCATATCCACTGAAGCATTTGATAGCTTGTGTGAAATGCTGGGGATTCCAGATATATAGTTTCTTTTGTGGTTGGTTCACATTGGGTGGAGCACCGAGCACCAAGTCAGGTCCACTACATGCTGCTTCCTTACTTCTGCTGCTCAGTGAGCATTTCAGGATTTTTTTGGTGGATTAGTGCTAATAATAGAGGTTAGTAGGGTGCATTTTGTAGACTGTCACTTGTTTTTGTCATTTGCATGGCTTGTCAAGATACCATCTTATGTTTGCTACTTTTTGATTTCAAGGATCATGTTTACTGTTATTAGGGTAGGGGTTCATGATGCCACATCCTAAGTAGTTATATATTTTAACATGAAGGATATCCCTCCATAAAAGGCAAAGACTTCCCGCATGTCATTTTCTTTCAACAGAGAACATTTTTAAAACTAATCTTTGAGCCCAGGAGGCAAGGATCCTTCCTTTCCAACATAGTTTTGGATACAAAAACTATGTCAGGACAGTGTTTCACACTCCAATGAAGGAGCGTGCGAACCGCTCGGGGATTTTCACCTCCCCGACAGTTCCATAAAACTATTTTCATTGGTTTAGGTGGGGTTGGGGTTCACCCACCTCCGCCTCTGAAATTTCAGGAAAGATCTATCACCTGGTGGTTTCCATCTTTTAGGGGGTTCTCAGCAACCTGAGCACTTCCTTATTCCGTTTGTTTACATTGGAATCTAAAATGAGAGTGTCCTCACCTCGTTTTCCTCTAGCACCTCGTCTCTAAGTCCTATTTTTGCCCACATTTGTCTATGTCAATCCCTGCATATTTACTCCAGCCTCCTGAAATCGGACGACATCAAAGGATGAGTGAGTTGTGATGTGGTCGAGCAGACGGCACGTCAATCGGACGTGCCGTGTGCCCGCGGTGACCGGGAACGCCATTCTGGTGACATAAACGGCCGAAACGGGCGTCTAACGGTCAAACTCATAGCGAACGACATCGTATTGCCCTGAAATCACAGGAAAACAATCCCATTATTATTTGCGACGTGCACGCGCAGACGGCACGTCAATCGGACGTGCGGTCTGCGCGGAAGGGCTCATTATGCGTTCTTTAAGCGTTGCGCGCGCTAGAGAAACGCGCGTGGGGGGGGGGGGGGGGGTCCAAACCGGCCGAACGAAGTCCGAATGGCCTGAAATCGGACGACATCAAAGGGTGAGTGAATTGTGATGTGGTAGAGCAGACGACACGTCAATCGGACGTGCCATGTGCCTGCGGTGACCGGGAACGCCGTTCCGGTGTCATAAACGGCCAAAACGGGCGTCTAACAGTCAAACTCATAGAGGACGACATCGGATTTCCCTGAAATCATAGGACAATAATCCCATTATTATTCGTGACGTGCACGCGCTGATGGCACGTCAATCGGACGTGCGGTCTGCGCGGTAGGGCTCATTATGCGTTCTTTAAGCGTTGCGCGTGCTTGAGAAACGTGCGTGGGGGGTCCAAACGGGCCGAACGAAGTCCGAATGGCCTGAAATCGGACGACATAAAAGGGTGAGTGAATTGTGATGTGGTCGAGGAGACGGCACATCAATCGGACGTGCCGTGTGCCCGTGGTGACCGGGAAAGCCGTTCTGTTGTCATAAACGGCCAAAACGGGCGTCTAACGGTCAAACTCCTAGCGGAAGACATCGGATTGCCATGAAATCGTAGGACAACAATCCCATTATTATTCGCGACGTGCACGTGCAGACGGCACGTCAATAGGACGTGCGGTCTGCGCGGGAGGGCTCATTATGCGTTCTTTAAGCGTTGCGTGCGCTTGATAAACGCGCGTGGGGGGGTCCAAACTGGCCGAATGAATTCCGAATGACATGAAATCGGACGACATCAAAGGTTGAGTGAATTTTGATGTGGTCGAGCAGACGACACGTCAATCGGACGTGCCTTGTGCCCGCGGTGACTGGGAACGCCGTTCTGGTGTCAAAAACGGCCAAAACGAGCATCTAACGGTCAAACTCATAGCGGACGACATCGGATTGCCCTAAATTCACAGGACAACAATCCCATTATTATTCGCGATGTGCACGCGCAGACGGCACGTCAATCGGACATGCGGTCTGCGCGGGAGGGCTCATTATGCGTTCTTTAAGCGTTGCGCGCGCTTGAGAAACGCGCGTGGGGGGGTCCAAACGAGCCGAATGAATTCCGAATGGCCTGAAATCAGTTGAACATGGTACCACAATATCGATACAGGAAACTAAGCCCATGCAGGTTATGAATGTCTCTATAGAGAAAATGCACTGCTGTACAGATCTGGAAAATATCATAAAACATCCCATAGATACTTCACAGGCCAGGTATAACTATTTCACCACCTATAGATAGTGAGCACTGTGCTATAAAATCTGGTAAATATTTCTAATCATAACTCTGTTTCTAATTGTTTTCTTGCAGAATATTGATTTTGACGACGATTTTGACGATTGATTATAATGTCGAAGAGAATGATGATATGATAATAATGTATACCATTGCTGTTACAGTTTTTGTAAATGAATTCTAATAACAATTGTTCACTAGATGATGCTGATCTTTACTTATTGCAGATGAGACGTTCTATGATTGATCGTACCCACCAGAGTTCTGTACATTGGATGATGCTGATCATTTTTTTATTCTACCACATCCACATTCTCCTCTCTTTTTTCTTGTCTTCTTTGGCTTTCCATTTTGGTCTTGTCTGGGTCAAATGATGGAATTTCGATTACCAAGTACACCGCAACTGTTGTATAATGAAACTCATTTTCCACTTCTCAATTCCTTTTACCACATCAAATTTGACGATTTTGCAGAGAGGGCACCAGAACTCGCTGGAGTGGCTGCCCATATATTTCCTACTGATGTTGCTGGGAGGGTTTCATCATCCTCTTATATGTGCTGGGTTTGGATTACTTTATAACGTAACTCGGTATTTCTATTTCACGGGATATTCCACAGGTTATTGCACGACCCCTACACTGGACGTCATGAACTAGCATTGTAAGGATCGTTAATGGAAACACAATTTCATCAATGACAATGATTCTTTACAATGCAGACTCATGATGTTAGGTTTTAAGGAACAAAGTGATCCGAATGCATGAATTATGAAGTAAAGGGTTTTCATGTTGTGTTTTTTAAATTCCCCATGGCATAGGAACCGAAGATAATCGAGGAACAAATTTTTGTATAAAACAGAAGATGGATGCAGTTGATGTGTTTCCAAAAGAGTACGGATATTTGGTGATTGTTCTTGTTCTGTATATCTTTCTCAACTTCTGGATGGGTGCCCAAGTTGGCAAAGCTCATAAAAGGTTCTATTCTTATTTGCTTCTTTCTTCACATTTGCTTAATGATGCATTATGTGATGTTTTTTGTGCATTTTTCCTCTGTGACTTTCAGGTTCAATGTGCAGTATCCGGCACTCCCTGAGAAGATGCAGGGGACATCCACTGTACCTGCATGTAAGGCCACTGCCTGACCCAACACTCCCGGAGCAGATGCTACATCAACAACCAGAGAATTATCCCGAGGAGCATTAGGACTAACAGCGTGAGAAAACACTGGCTGAGCCTGCAAATCAGCCTGAGCAGCATCCACAATAAAAGAATAATCCAGATTTGTAGACACCTACACAGAATCATAAGGAACCACAAAAGTTTCAGACTGCACCTGCAAGTGTACCTGATCAGATCCATCACCAGTACCCTGTACAGAGTCTCGAGGGGCATCAAGATGAACTGAAGAGGCCACCAGGTGACCCTGAGCTACAACTTGAATAGCAGGTTCATCAGAACATACCTGGACTGAACCCTGTGAATTTTGATCAGCAAGAGGACTTGCACTGTTGCCTGGAGCATGCACCGGCCATGGAAGACCATACCTATCAAAGGTCTTAACATGTTCCTATCCCTTCATACAGAAAGCATCTGAATGACCTTCAAATTTCACAGCCCACAATCTTTACTCCTCTTACAATCACCTTCCATGTGACCAAAGAAGTGGAAGATGAGGCAGAAAAGGTTCTATTCTTATTTGCTTCTTTCTTCACATTAGCTGCTTTATTGTATTTATTACTCAACTCGATTGTATTATTATCACATGATCATCAGTAGTTGCATTTTTTTTGGTGCTCCAACTCTTGTGTATGTAGATTCATATCATATTCTTTCAACTTTTCTACTACCGGGTATGTTATACCTGAATCGTATGATCATAGGGTGTCTACTTAGCGTACAATTTTATTGGACCATCCGATGATCCTCTATTGCATATTGTATTCTCACAGTGCATATTCTTTCCTCTTATTGCAGTGTACTCCATCCGATGATCAATCCGATATTCTCACTCTGCCCATTCGTGTCATTGCACGACCCCTTCCACCTTCATTTCAGCCCGCTGCCACCAGCATTCCAGCCCGCAACAGCCCCCCCCCCCCCCACAACCTTCGAATCAGCCCGAACCATCCCCCCAACACCCGCAACCAGCCCCCTTCCACCCGCATTCCAGCCTCCTCCCACTCCCTTCGCTCCTGGTCGGAAGATGCTACCCTGCGGATGTCGCTGGATCGGGCCAACATGCTGCGGTCACGCTGCGGTCACGCCGCGGTCACGCTGCGGTCACGCCGCGGTCACGCCGCGGTCACGCCGCGGTCACGCCACGGTCACGCCGCGGTCACGCCGCGATGTGGCCCTGCTCCAGCCACATCCAGCAGGGGGGAGGGGTGTCCAGCAGGGGGGGAGGGGTGTCCAGCAGGGGGGGAGGGGTGTCCAGCAGGGGGGGAGGGGTGTCCGCGGTCACGCCGCAGTCACGCCGAAATATATCTATACGTTTGTAATCAATCTAAACAAATAATAAGAATGGTGTAACGTACACCATTCGATCTAGTCTTTCGAAGATTTTCACAAGTGTTTGATTGTGATCACTTAGAAGTCGCTGAAAGACTCCTTCAGAGGTATCCAAAAATCATGGGAATCACCCGACACTTAGTAGGACCTCTCTCAATACCAGTCCTTCCTGGTTGTCGAAGTTTTCACAATTTTTTGATCGAGATCTCCGAGAAGTCACCGAAAGACTCCTTCTGAGGTATCCGAGGTTCATGGGAATCACCCGATGCTTAGGTAGGGTCTCTCTCAACACCACAGTCTGTTAGAACCTTGTTTAAAGGTGGGAGAGAAACAAGAGCTAGAGAGAATCGGATTTTAGGGGTTCTAACGATCACATGATCTCATCCATCAAGTGCAACCACTTGCATAGGAATTGATCCAATTCATATAGGCCTTCGAGAACCTCAAAATGTTCAGCCTATTCATGGTACGTTACACAAATGTCCCAAACGTTTCAGCTCATTTTAAGCGTACGGCTCAATCCCATTAGTAATCGTTTAACATTTAAATTAAACGATTATGTGAGATGTTCAAACTCCCCAAATCCATCGAAACAGAAAGAATCTTCAAGCCGAAAGGCTGTAAAGCCATTTTATTAAAAACAAAAGATGACATAATAGAGGAGATGGGGCTAGACATTGATAAAACTTCCTTTATAATAAAGCATTTCGTTTTCATAACCCCCCTCCCCGACATCATCATCCCATTCCAAGTTGTAGGTAGATGAGCTATGAGACCTAGTCACCATCGTTGTTCTCCATTGAGAGCAGTCTTTCTTCTTCCATGATTTCCTTGAATAGACAATTTGAAATCCCTATTTATCAACTGAAGGAAACTTTCCCTTGCTTAAAATATCCTTACATGGATCACTTCTATGGGCATAATCATCATTTTCTATTCCGGCCCAACTTCCCCCTATATTATTAAGCTCCATTTGCCGATTGATCTCTTCCTGGATCTGAGAAGGTTGAACCATTGGTTCATGCTGCTCAGACCCATACTGAGGATGCCCCAATGAAGCACCCAGCTTCTGACCCAGGTTACTGGATCCTAGGCCCAGGGCCTGGATCTCCTGTTCCTTCTCCTGCAGGTCCTTGCGACTGGAAGTCAACAGGTCGTTGATTTTCATCCACAAACTGGACACAATCAGCCCGTGCTACTGAGAGTTTCTTCTGCCCTTGAACAGATTTAACCACTCCAGACCCAATTCCAGGTAGCTCCAAGCCTGGATCATCAACATTTACCTGCACCTGTACACCTGATGAGATCAGACCTTGACCCCGCTGCTGAGAGGCAGCATCAAACTCTGACCTTGACTTATCTGCTCCTGGCCTCTGATTTTCATCCTCAATCCGACCACTAACAGCCCATGCTACTGTTAGTTTTCCCTACCCCTGAACCTCACCAGCCCCAGTCCAGGTTGAAAATCTGGATCATCAAAATTCACCTCCTCTTGAAAACCTTCACCTGAAATATCAGAAGCATTCCCCTTCATATTGCTGACTCCAGTCCCTGGTTGATTACAACTTGTTCCTGCAAGATCCTTCCCAAGTTCCACACTTCCATTTCCTGCAACAGCCTGACCAGAGCCATTCCCAGCTCCAGGACCATTCTTTCTCTTCTTACGGAATGTCTAAAAATCATGTCCCTTCTGCCAGAAAAAAGAGCAGACATGTTTCATTCTGCATCTCTCTTTAGATTGCCCTATAGACAGACACTTGGAACAAAATGCAGGTAGTTGTTCATACTCAATTTTCAAAAACAAGTCATCTTCATTTGTGTATAACACAACCTGATCAATGAGGGTGGAATTAAGGTCCACTTCTAGAAGAACTCTAGCAAAATGCACATTATTCTAGAAAAATACCCATAATGTGCCTCCTCAGTTGCTCTATCCATTTTGATGGGAATGCCAATTGTAGATGTAATGTCAAATAATATCCTGGGGGGGGGGGGGGCTGGGTGCAGGTGGTACTGGGGGTGCAGGGGGGTGTCAAGGGTGGGGAGTGGGTTTGGTTTTGGGGGGGGGGGGGGGTCTGTCCATGGGGTGTCTAGGGGGTCCAGTGAGGGGGGGGGGGGCGTTTGTCCTGGGGTATCCAGGGTCTGGGGGGGTCTGTCCTGGGGGGTCTGGGTTTGGGGGGGGTCTGTCCATGGGGTGCAGGGGGCATGGGGGTGCGGGGGGGGGGGGGGGGGGGGTGTTCAAGGGGTCTGTTCAAGGTGGTTGTCCAGGGGGTTGCAAGGGGGTGCAAGAGGGCTGTCCAGGGGGGGCATGGGGGTCCAGTGGGGGTGCAAGAGGGCTCTCCAAGTCCGCTTCACCTTTCCTTTTTCTCAACAATCTTGTGATATAAATAAAACTCACACCAAATTGTTAGTATATAAACTATAAAGCACAAAGGGTGTGTGACATACCACTTTTAGCATTAATTGATACCATTGCTGAATGCATCTTCCAGCTCTAAACCAGATCTGTTTTCAGCTCTAAAATATATGCTTTGTGAGCACACTTAACCCATGGATTGTGTCTCCACTTCTTTAGGTTTGTTCTCTTCTTCACAACCCAAAACACAACCTGTTTTTCCTTGGACAGCTTTACCACCAAGGATTTTTCTTCTCACTATAGGTTGATTTTTCTTTCTCCAAATCACCTTGCTTCTTGGACTGTCCCTCTAAGCATTTTCAGTACATACCTTGCCTTGGGGCACCCCTTTCACATGAATCCTTCTAGTTTTAGGATCATGTGAGTTCTTCTCATGCTTCCAATCCCTTTTTGTGTCTTTCCAGGAGGTTTGTGCTTTAGAACTAGTCTTGGATTTTTTTTACATTACTCTCAGCATAGGAGTTTTCTACATGTAGCCCCAGAAATCTGTTCCTCAAAGGAACATATTTTTCGTTGTATTCATGTTGATTTCTTCCATTAATCCCTACTGAATGCTTGTAGCCTGCAACTGTCGCGGATGAGGATTTTGTTGGATTGGTGTTGCCCTATCCGGTTGGGTCGAATGCTTGGGTACTGTAGCAATGCTGACTACTATAGCAATGCTGACCGACAGGGGGGTGTCCAGCAGGGGGAGGGGTGCTAAACATGGTCTGTAAATCTGATGTAGTTCAGTCTGTTCCTGTCTTATCTCATGCTGCTAAACATGTCAGAATTGTAGAATTGGTACCTGTTAAACCTGAATCTGGCAGTGCTGAAGATGTTGTGGTTATCAGATCAAATAAACTTGGTTATCAGATCAGGGGGCAGGGGGACTAGCAGGGGTCCTAGCAGGGGGCAGGGGGCAGGGGGGGCTGGCCGGGGGACACGAAGGGGGCAGGGGGGGGGGCTGGCAGGGGGTAGGGGGGCTGGGGGGGGGGGGGGGGGGGCTGGCAGGGGGCAGGGGGGGCTGGCAGGGGGCAGGGGGGGCTGGCAGGGGGAAGGGGGGTGGCAGGGGGGCAAGTCGGGGGCAGGGGGGGCTGGCAGGGGCAGGGGGGCTGGCAGGGGGACAAGAAGGGGGGCTGGCAGGGGGACAAGCAGGGGGGCTGGCAGGGGGACAAGCAGGGGGAAGGGGGGGCTGGCAGGGGGGCAAGCAGGGGGCAGGGGGGCTGGTAGGGGCAGGGGGGGGGCTGGCAGGGGGACAAGCAGGGGGGGCTGGCAGGGGGACAAGCAGGGGGGTGGCAGGGGGGCTGGCAGGGGGACAAGCAGGGGGAAGGGGGGGCTGGCAGGGGGGCAAGCAGGGGGCAGGGGGGTTGGCAGTGGAATGGGGGCTGGCAGGGGGACAAGCAGGGGGGGCTGGCAGGGGGACAAGCAGGGGGGTGGCAGGGGGGCTGGCATGGGGACAAGCAGGGGGAAGGGGGGGCTGGCAGGGGGGCAAGCAGGGGGCAGGGGGGCTGGCAGGGGCAGGGGGGGCTGGCAGGGGGACAAGCAGGGGGTGGCAGGGGGGACTAGCAGGGGCAGGGGGGACTAGCAGGGGGGTGTCAGGGGGCAGGGGGGACTGGCAGGGGGTGGCAAGGGGGAAAAGCAGGGGGGAGGGGTGTCCAGGCAGGGGGGAGGGGTGTCCAGGCAGGGGGGACTGGCAGGGGGAAGGGGGGTTGGCGGGGGGGGACTAGAAGGGGGCAGGGGGGGAGCTGGCAGGGGGACAAGCAGGGGGCAGGGGGGCTGGCAGGGGGACAAGCAGGGGGCAGGGGGGCTGGCAGGGGGACAAGAAGGGGGGGCTGGCAGGGGGACAAGCAGTGGGCAGGGGGGGCTGGCAGGGGGGGACTAGCAGGAGGGTGGAAGAGGGGACTGGCAGGGGGGACTGGCAGGGGGTACTGGCAGGGGGGACTAGCCGGGGGTGGCAGGGGGGTGTCCAGGGTGTGTCCAGGGGGTATTTTTTTTATGGATTTGGACACCCTATAGCCACGGTTTTAAACCGTGGCTATTGATTTATTGCCACGGTTTTAAACCGTGGCTATAGACATAATGCCACGGTTTAAACCGTGGCTATAGATTTTGTCCGGCCTTTAGTATAGCCACAGTTGAAACCGTGGAATTTGGTATACAGCCACGGTTTAAACCCTGGCTATAAACCTATAGCCACGGTTTGGACCGTGGCTATAGAGTTAAAGCCACGGTTCCAAACCGTGGCTCTAGGTCTAGGCCTATAGCCACGCAAAACCTAGCCACGGTTCCCCAAACCGTGGCTATTACCTATAGCCACGGTTTGGGGGCCTATAGCCACGATTTAGAAATGTGGCTATAGCCCGAATTTCCAGTAGTGATAGGGAAACACACTGGGAAACTCTACACCAACTGGAGAGAGATCCCTTCTCAGAGGTTCCCACTCCAGATAAAACTATAACACTAATATTACATTCCTAAACTTTGGATAAAATGCTTTGGCCTTACTTGGTCTTGGGTCCCAATAACCTTGAATTGCAAGAGACACACCACTTTCCATTGTGTAGGAGACCCATAAAAGTTCTCAAAAATCCATGATATTTTGTCCATGTTCCAATCAATTGTGAATATTCTATCAGATGAATTCATATCAAGAACCATAAAGGTCCAAGCTAACTTAAAATTAAATAGAGCTAAAACACAAGCAGGGATACGGGGTCCCTACTCTCCCTTCGTACCAAGGGGTGTATTAATATCCATTGCACAAGATAAAACATCCGAAGGAATATTAATCATATTAACAACATGGGTTTAAATAAATCATTTAGATTCACCTGTATCAAATAATGCAGTCACTAATAATGAATCTATAGTTATGGTATATATCATGGTCATTGGACCCATTTCTATTTCCTTTAGAGACTCTTCTACTACATGAAGAATCATTGTTCTGGATGCCTATGGTTGAAGCCCTATTGAATGTGTAGAATCATATTTTCCCTCTATTTTAGGAGGATTTGATTATTCTGTATCACAGTGTGGACTTGAAGGAATACAGAAGAAGCTATAAAAGTCCCTTGACCACCCGTATGATCATAATTATTGGGTGCCATAGTGCAAATCTTCTTTGAATGACATGGAATTTCATATTGGTAACAAAAAAGGGCCTCATCCTAGAACTACATGAGGACTATAAAAACCCTACCATTGAGAACTACCATGATAATCCTCATGCTTCTTCTTTCCCTTGAACGAACTCACCCTACCACTAGGTGAAATAAAATACTCTTGATTACCATGAATTACCCACCTGGTCCTTCTCGACCATCAATGATCTATCCAATACCTCATAATAATATGGTAACATAATCAACAAAACCAAATAATGATTATCCTGAAGAAATCCCAACTTAAATATTCGGTCCTTCATCATCTCATTCGATGCTATCTGAAATGTGAAGTGTAAAAGCTCAACCAAACAGTTTACAAACTCTTTCATAGACCTAACAGCCACGTCAAATCTCAAAAACTCCATAGACATAGCCTACAACATCAAATATGGAATGAACTTGATGGTGAATAAAACTTTTTAGTCTTTAAACTATAAGAACTCATGTTTCTTCATTTTCACTATAGTGTCCCAATATCTCTTTCTCAGTCCTTCGATCACAAAAGTGGAACACTTCACATGGATCTAATTGTGTGTGTCTTAAAACCCAAATAAGAATTCTAAACTACTCAACCACTCATCAGCCTCATGAGGGTCATTGGCGCCTTTAAATAGTGCTGGTTTTAGGTGACATGACTCTTGATAACTAAACTAGAGAAAGTCCCTTTGAGAATAAAAAATGTGAGCATAAATTTGAACTGTAGGCGGTGGATGTCCAAGAGATTGGAAAGTGTGCACAATCACCTCAATCATATTCAGATCCACAATGAGAATTTATCATATAGGTCAAACACCATCTTCTTCCAGGGTTTGATTTTCTTGTCTTCTCGAAGACATGATGCCAAAAAACATCAGCAGACGACAATAAAGTAAACAAGAAATCCTAAAACATATAAATGAGGGTAATTATTTGTAATTAATAAGTTGTAAAATATTTGGAATTCAAACTATCAAGATCAATATATGGAAAAGACTATAACTAAACCACAAGATATCCTCCTTTTACCAACCATTGGGACAAAAGGATCCTTATAATGAGATCTAGAGATGAAATCAGTTGCTACTAACTCCTATATCCCTACAAAAGTTCACAAAGAAAACTGAATTCAAGACAAAATATAATTCTCCCTTAACATCACATTGTCTTTAACCAACTCGTGTACCTATGTAACCCGATAACCAAGTCACTTAGAAAATTTTCTGAAGGGAATTTATGATCCCCACTGGTCGATGACTAGAACCTGGCATCATTAAAACTGAATGTGGGAAGTATCTTTCCACTGACAATAAACAAAGAATATTAAAACAAACCAGTATGTATATTGAAGGGAAACTCCATTGAAATTAATGTACCAGATGTTATATAAGAAAAACCACCAATATACTAATACCCAAATAAAAAATGGGTAAAAAAATCCAATGTCCCTAAGGAAACAACTCACCAAGACAAAAGGTTAGTAGAAATATCCACCTCCATGATATCTTTTTCCATTTCTCAAACATGGGGGGATACAATCTAAAAACACTCAAAGGTACAAGTTGGGTGTGAGACAAATCCTAGTAAGATTTCACCTAAGATTACATTATTGATTTCAATATAAATTTAACCAAAATATGCTTTCAAATTTAAAATAAAGATATTTGGCATTAACAACAAATATTAAAACAAATAATTCTCTATAGTTTAAAATATTGAAATACCTTTAGAAAATAATGTTTCACATTTCAAATTATGGAATGAAATTTAAAAAGAATGAATTTACCTTTAATCAAATGATACTTTTTGTAAATATAAATTCTCCCAAATGGATTAAATAAACATTTTATATAAATAGTTTATATAAATTATTATGTCGTATAAAATAGTTTATAAAAATGGAATAAATATGAATTTTAAAATAAAAACAAGAAATCAACATGTCCATGTGACAAATAGGTACGATAATTCCCGGCTATAGGGATCCAAATCTGTGAATATGGAAAAGTATGTACATATTCCCAATTAAGACTAAGGTAAAGAGATCTCACCGATATTTCTTATAGAATGGGATGTGCTGATATGATGTTTTAGAACATTGTAGAATTATACAGCGCCACCCAAAATAACAAACTAACTACCAAAGTATTAAATGTGTTCAAGTAAAAAATAAATTATGGGAAATTTATTTATAAAAAAAGGAAATTCATCCCGGTATCCATTTAAAATATTCCAATTTTCTATTTAAACCCCATAGTGTTTTTTAATAAAAACATACCTTTTCAGCAATATGAGATCCCAAGGTTTCCATAAAAATGTTTTATGCCATTTTCAAAAAACAGTGATTTGAAACGAACTCAAACAATTCCATTTTTTTATCATAAACCCCAAATTCACATGAAAAAAGGTTTTTTAAAAAATATTTCATCTAATAAATTTATCATTAATTAAAATGAACATTTCAATTAATTCAGTTCCAAAAACATCAATATTTAAATTATAAAATTTATTTCACGCAGAAATTATAATTCCTATCCAGAAACCAATTTTTTTTCAAAAAACCCAATACATCAGAATTGGTTTTTTCTAAAAAAAGCATTGAAATAAATTTGATTTAAATATAAACTATTTTATTTATATATAAATAATTTATATTTATATAATGAAATTAGGATTAAAAAAATTGTTATTTTAATATAACCACCAAGATAAATCAACGTATATCACAACACCAAACCCTAATCTGGATTTTTCCATGATGAATGAAGATCAAACAAACAATAATCAAACATATATTAAAGATCCCAAAAACAAAGGTTATTATATTTAAAAATAAATACTATGATCGATGGAACCCTAAGTAGAAATAGAGAGATCGTTGATGGGAGAGTAAATGAGGATGAAACTAACTGGAAACACATCGACTGATGTTATCCTAGATTCAGATCGCTTCATGATGGGATTTGAGGAGCCAATAATTGTACACTGGAGATCAATGAAATAGAGGAACATGTTTGGGTAGAAGGAGTTCCCTTTGGGACCAAAAAAGGGGGATAGGGAAATTTTAATAAACATTTCGGATCTAGAAAAACCGGTGTTTACAAAATCATGGAAAACTACACATTATTAGGGAAAACCGTGCACAAACCATGTGGAACCCACTGCCCAAAAATAGTCTTCATGCATGGTTTTCCAAACCGTGTATTGGTCATGAGCAATATGAGTAACCTCACATAAAGCTCCAAAAATTTTAAATAAAATTCCTGAAACACCTCTAAATGGAACCCAAACTAAGGTCAACCAAAAGTGGGGTTTAGGAAAACCTGAAAACAGTAATGGTTTCTTACCAAATTTAACCATAAATATAAATATTACTAATTTATATAGATTAATTCGATATATCATTCCACTAAATATTTTAAAATCATGCCCCATTTCAATGTGATTGACCATCTAATGTCTTGGTGATTTAAAATATCGATGAATTATAACATGTGTTTTTGGTCGACATAGCTTATATCACATCAAGGGTTGACTAGAAAAGAAGGGCATGGTGTAACTATGAAGCTGGTTTCTAGAAAATCCAAATCAATGACTTTATGATCGACATTCCACTCAAAATATCATGTAACATTCATTTGATGATGTTAGATAAAAAATATACCTGCCTAAATCATTCAAATAACATTTAAGGAAAAATTCAATATTATTAGAAGTGTAATAAGGGTATTTTCCTCTAGAATGTCCCAAAAGGTGTAATTTTAAAATATAATGTTCATGTTTATTGGGATTTGATAAAATGGTTGTAGATTAATAAATTAAATATTTATTATATAATTGTTTTAGATAAAGTCTCAAATTATTCACTTATTAATTATAGATTATGAAACTATTGCTTCAAGTATATTACTATGATGTATACATGATAAGTATAAGATTATCACTAGATCTAGTTTCCATGAATGTTAAATGTTCTTATGTGTTATTTTATTCCATTAATGTAAATTATATGTTCTAAAAAATACCATTCCTCATGCACCTAACCATGATTCTAGGGAGGATAAATTCTCTCTCTAAGATAATGATTTGGATGAATCCAAATATTTCAATTTTTTTCTATCTTAAATATTCAATTATCATCTAAATAAAATTGATGATATGGATTTTTATATCATGATTCCTTTTATTAATGATTTCAATAATGATAAGGTGATACAAGAGAGATTTGAGATATTCATTTCATTTTTTACATGAAATATTAGTGATGTGGTTCTCTATGGGACTCATGTAGTCAAGGGGATTATCTAAATATATTGATTATAAATTGTGGGATTTATATTAATTGATGAGTAGTGTAAGGATCTCATTATATCCTCTCTTCTTAAATCTATATATAGATTCATTGTGAATCACAACATTATTAGTGGTGAGAAGACTCTTTCAAAACATCTAAATATCATTTTCCATGTTAATAAGGGAATGGGATAAAAAAACCCAGAGTCTTAGTGGTGAATAAGAATGTAGAGAATATGTAAAAGGGTTCCAAGAATCACTCTAAGATAATAAATCTTGAACATCATCCTTCCAAGAAGAAGTTGATCCAATGGTTTGAAAAATATATATGAATAGTTATGTTTTTATAGTAGAAACCATATCCACATTAAGTGGAACTACCCTAGAAGAAATAGGAAGCTAAAGGTGTGTTTTTTTATTAATTTTAATTTTTCTATATCAATAAATAGGATTTTAGATTCAGATTAGTTTTTTCACATGTATATAAAAATGCAAGAAACAAGTATATTCAGAATGATTTCCTGATGAGATGTGGATCATGGAGCAGCTAATGGGACATGGAATTCTCACTTTGATCTAGGATACTAACAACATTCCAATCCAATATGAATGATTTTTTTATTTAAAAACACTTATTTTTTAACATATTTTCAATGAACATAAAATTTATTTCCTTCCATTCCATAAAAGGTAATATATTCATATTCGAAATAAAAATAATTTCAATTTTTTAGAGAATAATATTTTTATGGAATGGTACAACAAAATAGAGTTGTTTATGTATTATATTATGAAAACCTAATATGTTTAATTGATAATGAATCATGTTTACATGAATTATAAAACACTTGATTATAGAAACACCATCTAGTTCACATACATGAGAATATTCTAAAAAAGATCTATCATGAAGGTTATATAGTTTCCTCTTATCAAAGGCCACTTAGAATATGGATTATTTTTTCGAGGAATTATTAACACAACACCAATTGGAGTATAAGGTTAAATAACCATAGATATTATTGGACATGTGCACACTGATTTGTGTGGATATTTCCCAGCTAAATATATAGGTTCATATTCATAATTCCTAGCCTTTATTAATTAATTGAGTAAATATGGATATTCATAATTGATAAGTTATATGATTGAGACATTTAATAATTTTAAATATTTAATGAATGAATTAGAGATTCAACATTGTATGAATGTAAAGAATATATGATGCAATTGATGTGTTCAGTATCTTAAACAAGAATTTATGGACATTCTTCTGGTGTTTGGGTCTCTATCCCAACTCACTCTATCTTATACACCAGAGTGGAATTGTGTCTGTAAAAGGAGAAACTATACCTTTCCAGAAATTGTAAAGATGATGATGAGTCTTGAAGATCATGCATTATCATTATGGGGATATTAATTACAAAATAAAATATTCATTATAAATTGAGTAAAAAATAATGTATAAATTATATTTTTCTTGGATTAATAGAGTTCAAATAAACCTATTTTTTCATATACATATGTAAGAGGATATGAGGAATTTTTTAGGGACCTATTTTTGAAAAAATAACTATCACCCCAAGGAATTAAGTGTATAATTATATTTTATCCTATTAAAACAAAGGGGTATTTTCTACATAATCCCATTGAATGGAAAGTTGTTGTTTCAAGGAAAGATATCATTCATTAGAAGGATTTCATATTCAATAAGGATACTGGAAAAAAATCGACTTCAATGAATTTGAATCTCAAGATTAATAGGATTTGGTACATTATAAAATTCCATAGGTATCATTTACATGTTATGTTTTTTTATAAATAAGGTATGAAATCAATACTCGAAACCCAAAAAAGGGAAATAATAAAAAAAATGGGTTCTTAAGTGGCAGAGCCTGATAAAATACCCTCTTAAAATATTCACACCTTCCAGAGGAAAGGATCCCATATAAAAAAGAATGTATTTGGACCATCATGGGGAGCCTTAGTAATGAGGAAATGGGATTCTTAATTCCCCTCATGACACGTGTGAAAAATAAATTTTATTTTTTTATGAATATCATGAAATTTGAAAATTTGTAGGAGATGATCCAAATGATATGTTTATGGTCGAGAAAAGATTTATGGACTATTTGTGAGTTTGTTTCAGTTCTAGGTGACTGATGGTTTCTATCATAACATAGGTCAGGGCTTGTTTAAAATACATTAGATTCATCATGGATGGAATCTATACTCATGAAGAAGGCCATCAATGAAAATATGAGAGACCCCGTTTTGTCTCACATGATTCCACCACCCCTCATGACTCCCATTAAATAAAAAGTATCATTATATAAATGATTCCACTGATATTTTGGTGACAGCTTATCCAACATCTAGGATATGTGTTATATATAATATAATGGGGTTCCTTGTGTCCATTAGGAAACTGCTGTATAGAGCATCGACCTTGTTCAAGAGAATTCAAAACTAGTTGATCATTAGGATCTTAATTTTGAATACAATGTACAAGCTCGAGAATGTGACCCCATTGATTTGATCTATTTTTCATACCTTATAAATAATCCATCATCGAGAAGCAAGACTGAGTAATATCACCTTTTTCTAAACATTTTTCCCCTAACCTTCGATCAAAATGTAAAAAATATTGTCCCTATATGATCCTGGAGAAATAAACCAGCAAAACTACCATAGAATTTTCACACACTTCTCTCTCAATGGACATTGAATAATTTATACCAGTATGTCTAGACACTTGTTTCATTGAAATTTCTTTACTTTGTCAAATGATGTTTACCAATTTTCTTGAAATTTTCATTTATTGGTGGTTTATAGTTCTTGAACACCAAAAAATAACATTGAACATGGTGGGGATGTCATTAAACTACTGAATTATTCTCCAACAATCTATCTTGGTTGTAGAATTCATCACCATTTGATATTCATTCCTGGTGAAATCTCTCAGAAGAGAACATGTAAAAAAATATTGGGATTGGGATTCATAATAATGAGATAAAAAATATCTATTTTTCCCCTATTCAACTTGTCTTGGATGAAGTATGGGTTACTGATAGTTTTCCTGAAGGAAATTTTCATAGTTGGATAGCATGTAAATATAATCATTCATTCAAACCATTTTTGATTCCAAGAGTTGATATCACCCCATACAAAGATCCATCACACATGATTTTTGAGAAATGTTATATATTATTGTACTATGCTCTATGATGAATATTTCATCCCCTTTTATGATCCTCGTTAATTACCAAACACGTTTCTAATGAACCTTATCCAAAAATTCTGTCACCCTATGACCACCCAAGACATTTTTTCATTAAGGGCACACATAATATCAGATAAAAACATATGTTTTATTAAACCATCCCATTGTGCCTTAGAAATAATTTCCTGAAGGCCCAAGTGAGGTCTACCCTCAGAGTGTACATCCCAAGTGAAATTATCCATTGTGTTTTCATAACCAAAGATGATGATCATTAGAGAATTTATTACTAACAACATGATAATGTGAATTGATGTGAGCATGTTCTTAATTAGTGTAATTATTCCTCCAAATGATAGAAATTTACTCTTCTAATTTGTTATATGAATAGTAATATTATCGAAAAACTTTTGAAAATGGTGTATAAAGAACCAATATGGGGATATTTAAGACCCTCTATAATCTATGGGAAATATCATTCTAATAATATCTTTATTAGATTACAAACTCTTCACCCTCTTATATGGACACCATCTAGAGATGAAGACACTTATTTTTTCCCATTTCGTGAATGCTCCACTCCAATTAAAATACTCATTCATGGTGTTATTGATGCCTGTTATTGATAATTTTATTTCTTTGAAAAAATAACCATGTCATATGCAAAGATGTGATGAAAATTTACATGAAACTGAGGCAGACACCATAATATAGAGACATAGCCATCACGAAGGATCTTTTTTATCTAACAACAGATAGTTTCTTACACCAAGATGAACAAGAACTGAGATAGTTGATATTTTTGAATTAGACCTAGGATAGATTTAAATAATCCACAATTTGTCACCTTAAATAAAATAGACATCCATAGTTAGTAAAAAAATTGAATAGAATATCATTTATCCCACCAAAGAAGCCCACGAAAGTGAGTAACTTAATTATTGATGACCATTCAATCTATTCATAATATTATTCCAATTTCATCCTGATTATAATATTGGATAAAAAACATCTGTTTTATGATGAAAACCATCTATATAGTCAAAAAAATGCTCAGTAGATATTTCTTCCCTTAGAAAACAATGAAGTTCTTTTATGACCCATCAAGGGAGGATTTTGAAAAAACATATATTGATCACACAAGAAAAAAACTAATTGTAAATGTAAAAAATGTATAGGTATATATTTTTTCAAATACTAATCATCAATGAGTTTAATAATAATAACCATGGCGGTAGTTCTTGATATATGGGGGATGCTTCCACATTGAATTAAATATGGAATTTCTACCAAAAAATTATTGTTAAACAATTATCAGGATGTGATGTAGAATGAAACTAAAAACCCATATAGACATGGAGAACTAAAGGATTAGAGAATAATCAAAGCTTCCTCAATATCCTATTTTTCTATAATATATCCCATGGTAAATATATCACTACGTAACATCACTCAATGGATGTTGTTGGTGAGCTCTACATGGCCACTCAAGTAACCACCTGGAATACATGGGTTTGTTCCTGCATGAAGAGACATGAACAACACATCATATATGCCTCCAAACTCATCATGATCATTAATTAAAGAACCATTCTTCTTTCATATGTTTTCATGGAAATATATCTCTTCTTTTAATTAGTTCATAGAATAACATCGGGTGTTTTAGACTTTTTGAAGACATTTAACACTACATATTCAATGAGATAAATTCTCATGTTCTATGAGTCGCACCACCATGGAGTTATTTTTATGAACTATATCAATGAAGGGTGCCTTATCCTATCTATTATTAGGTCCAGCATCCATCCTATTGATCTTTTATTTTAACAACTCTAGGTTTTAATATCTAGGAAGGTATTTCCTTTTCCATTTTTTGAAATAACATTTTAGAAGATTTTGATTTTTATGAAGACCTATCCATAAGGTTTCATTTTTGGTTTTCGCTATGAAACGTAAACAACCTGATGATAATCATGGACTGATTTTCTATTTTGGGGGAATATGGAGTGTCTACATCTTTTTTATCTAGGTGAATGTTACACAATAATTTGAGAGTGATCAGATATAGCATGTATGATGCGAGATACCATTTAGTCTTTGAAATAGGAGATATAATGAAGGATAGAAAGGTACATGAATTGGCTAAAATAGATTAAAAAACATCCATTATGGTTGTTTCACTTGATAAATTGATCCCCCAAGTATACAAAATCTAGAATGTCATTTTGAGATATAAAGATGGAAAACTTCTACATCACCTTCTGTGTGAACGTACGACATCCCTTCTTTTTTGAATGGTCTAGGAATGAATTAAAATCCCATACCTAAATAAACAAAAATGCCCTTAGAATTAAGTACATGAGAACATTCCATAGGGAGACTATATCATGTGAATCACACTTCATGTAGATGAATGTAATGATGAGGTAGTTGTATCTTATGACAATTATAATGGTAATAAACAAGATAGAATCACCCAGCAAATCAATTGAAACACTAAAAATCCATTATATCCATATATGATAGTTGTGAGGCTCATAATGAAAGATGTTTTAGGAATTCATTATTTTTGTGAAGAATTCTATCATTAAGATCTTTTTTCCTGGGTTCCACCACTTATATAATTTATGAGTAGGAATTAAGAATCTCATGATAGTAGAAATCCATTTTAGCACAAGAGTCCATCCCATTGAAATTCCATATTAGAAGGGAGATTATTATTAGCGGAAGGGTATGGGTTTTGTGACATACAATGAGGGTTAAATGGGGATTATGGCCATAGGAGAAAATTGTTTCAACTGGGACCTATTATGAAAACCACTTTAGGGAGAGGGTTGGATCAAATTGGGAGATAATTATTGTTTTTGTTTTAGGAGAAACTAGGGGTGGGATTAGAATGAGTTGAGGAGCTAATGATGAGAAATATGTGTGGAGACTCAGAAGTCCATAGAGAATATATTAGGGATTGAGGTGGGAAGATATTAATCACCCCTTAAATGCCTTTTCACTAGGGATATTTTCAGCTATGGAAATCACAACTCGTGAATGGGGATCATTTCGGTCATGTATCACACACAGACCCTGTTGGATTCTTCCCTAGAAAAAATTGAGGAAATGGGGAAAGTGAGGAAGGATTATTGGAAACATGATAGGTTTTATGGGAGCATACAAGGATTAAAGGCCCCACATATACATTGAAAGGCTACTACGGGTTGGAGGTGGAGGGAGGGTGTAGGAGGAGAGTCATAGAAAATCAAGGAAGCCATGGTGGTCTAAGAATCATTCTATAGGGAAGGGGAAGAAGGAAGATAGTGTTTTGATTTACAATGATGGAGAGGCTCTTAGTCGGGTCCATACCTCTTATACGATAAATATTAGTGACTATAAAACAAATATCTTGAACTGAAGAATAATGGGAAACCATAAATTTTTCCCAGGAAATTCCACTCTAGCTGTATCTATAGGAATTGAGAGTGAACATCAGAAAAGGTTGGAACTACCTGAAGAAGAATATCATTTGTAGTTGGACTAACTGATTCGCCATTTTGAGCCTAAAATTATAGAAATCCTTCTACGGTATATGAATCCAATTTCATTGGATGAAGTAATGAAGAATCAAGGAGAACCACTACTAGGAAAAGAGGCCAATGATAATTGATTCAAGGTGATAGAGTTTGTAGAAACGGTTAGGAAATTTTCAAAAACCCAGATGTACATGAATCACTTTCATTGAACACATTTTCAAAAAAATTGATTCCTAAATTCCATAGGTCCCCATAGAAAATATTTTTATGATACACGTGCACTATATTTGATCACTAGAGATGTAAAAGAACAAGAAATATTTTTCTTCTAGTCATCAAATATTGTAACACATTATTGGTAGAATATAATGAACATATCTCTTATAAATAATAAGTATATTGACAAAAAACAGAAATATAGAAATAATACATGAATTATATGATTTCTTCCATGTAATAAGGCCATGTTTGAGGTCTTTTCGGTCATCCAGTTGATGTAAATCCTGTTATGTGAAAATGGGTACTCAATAGGAAACGATATACCAATTGTAGTATTAGTACCTATAATGAAAGGATTGAGTCTAAATGGTTTAAATAAAGTCGATGCATGGAAAAAAACAAAACCTTTTTTCTAGTTTCCATGTTTAAATCCATCAAAATTATACATTCGATAATATCATTTATTGACTATAAATTAAGGTTGATTGATTTCAAAATTATGTTCATGAACATGAACCTTCACGAATATGTCACTAAGGAACATAAAGATGGGTTTTTGACCCCAACTATTTCCAAAAAGAAATCAACATAAAAAAATATATTTATATATTAAAGAAATCATCTACATCAAGGAAAATGTGCTTCGATGAAGCTGTAACAGAATTATATTTCATTACAGAAAAATTTGAGTCGGGTATTTACATGTAGTTTAGTGAAGGTAATTTTGATACCCTAGAAACATATTTTGATGAAATATTTCTTATTATAAACAATGTATCAATATTATGATCTATTAAGGATTAGTAAAACAGTGTTTCTCTATAATGACCTTAAGCGAACTAGTATGTTTTATACGGATCATGATTATTCAAGATAGACCCAATATGTGAATCTAACTATGTCATGTAATATATATTTTCCATATAATAAAGTGTTTTACCCTGGAACAATCTAAAAAATTATTGGTTCCAATGACACATTGTATACAGATTTTAAAGAAAATTTATCCTTATACATAATACGAGAAAGAGGAAAAGAGTATGATCCCTTACGCTTATATAATACTATTAATCATGGATTTAATGCTATGTACTATGTTGGATGTTTCAAATAATGAATATTTTTTGTATATGAACCATATTTAATGAGAATATTATGAAACCCAAAATTAAATAACTCATCAAATTACATTTTGTTAATCTTGTAGTTTTTTCTCTTGCAAAAGATTCATGGTCCCACAAATTATAAAAGAACATAATTTGGACGTATCACCTATTCTAGGATTTTTCTCATAGGGATGATATTGAAATAAGAATAGTTTACATGAAATAAAATTTTAATTTCCCCTTGACTAAAGTATTATCTCAACTCAAGAAAGAATATAATATGGGAATAAGTGGAAAAAATATTTCTAAAAGTTAGAATAAGTACATGTTGGAGTTTTTTGGTGTTGGGGCCCTATAACCAAATTATATTTACATTATGATTACTTGTAATAATTATTTTGAAAATTAAAAAACAAATAGTCATGTCATTTTTTTATTCTACATGACATAGTATGTGATGACGTCCAAAGACTTACTATCACAATGAAAGGTCATAGTATTACCCTAAAATGATAAAAACATAGAAGTGTCACAACAATACTATTATATATATATTTCATTTACATATGATATAATTTTTTGCATACTAATGATACAAAATTTAAGGGTAAGTGACTTATACGACATTGAGTCACCATCTCATTGTGTACATCATTAGTGGTTTCTAGTGTAGGGGGGTATGATAATACAGACCACTAGAACAAAATCTACATTTATGTGTGTCATTGGATGTTCCTATCTATGGATGTGTGTATTGATCTATATACTTTATGATTATTATTAATGTACATTATTAATTTCAAAATTTATTCACAAAAAACATGGTGAAATATGTTGACAGGGAGGTGGGATATGTTGGGTGTTTCATGAGTAATATTTCATTAATAAATTATGTGAGAAAGATTTTTGTAACTTTTATTATTTAATAGAATATGATATCTAAAACCCTTTGATTGAAAAAATAGACTAAATAAATTCTTGTCCATGGTTTTTTCATCGTATGTTCATTTTTGGATAGTCAACGAAATATACATTAATCACATTGGTTGATGACACCTACATGAACATGTCTAGTTAGAGATATTATTATTAATAGATTATATTACACAGTATCCATCTATATGATGTGTAATGATGTTGAAACAAAAACCTTTATCTCTAAGGGTGTCGTTGAATGTTTCTAGATGTTAACCATAGAATTTGGATGACCCTACTCAATGAAATTGACAAAGAGGTTTGGAGGGTGACACACAATGTGTATCCAAAATCTCAGTCCAATATTAAATATTAACTATTATTTAACAGTGTTTATAAATATTATTCTCATATTATGTTTAACAATTATTCATGTTTGTTTGATAAAAAATATCCAGTTGCTATTTTTTTAGAGAAAATTTTGTCTGTGTAATATTTAGTAAATATTTATTTGATAGTTATTGTATATAATATTTATTTTTTTGTTGGAGAATAATGCAATAAATATTTTTTATTAGATAAATAGTAATTTTTTCAGGCCATATAAATATTTAAGGGGAATGTTAGACAAATTTTAATTGTTCGTTGAGAAATAATATATATTTATTTATTTTTTAATAATATTTAATTAAATTTTTAAGAAATAATATGTAATTAATACAATTGTATTACACATGAAAATTAATAATAATAATATTATTATTATATATATATTATGTTCCATGGGATTAAATAAATAATAAATTCTTATGCAAAATTATAAAGTTTTATGCTTATTACTATTTAAATATTTTTATATTATTTCCAACACTAATACTAGGCATTGTGTTTGTCATGAAAAATGTATCTCAATAATAACCTCCTGACCAATAGAGAAAATCTCAAAGAAAAATCTCAATAATGAAGTGGAATTTTCCTCCACAACATTTCTCAATAAAATAGTGAACATTGAGAAACCTTCTTATAATAAAATCTTTTTGTAATCAAGGCTGAACAAAACAGGAATTTGGATTTACTATGAATGTATATAGATAATCCAATTGAAATTATTATTATTCTATGTTATACATATATATCATTTCTTGAGATAATATACACTTGATTCTTATCATAAAAATGGTATGACCTAGGGATGTTTTTAGATTCATCAAAAAATAAAGGATTCATCTAATGGTAATTCGTTAATTGGTTAAATAAATTATAATGTTATTATGTGATGATACTAAATTTTGGTTTTTGTTCTCTCATATTAGTTAATCATTGATTCAATTATAATTTAAATGATTTATTTTTTGATGTAAAAATAAAATTAATCATTGGTTACAGTTAAAAATGGGTTGGACCTATAGAACTGGTGCATCCATTGTTCCAAGAACCTTCAAAATTAACCTCTCACACATGTGAAATAGATGTTGTTTTCTGACCAAGATTCAGAAACTCCCTGTATATAATTTCAACATGTGTTATCCAAACCACTACAACTCTTGATTATACCTACTTAAGTAATATTACTGATTCCAAATAATTACCTTGGCATCCATATCATTTCACATTATTGATTCGAAAAAAAATATAAGGCTTAGGGTATCCTAAAATCCAAATCATTATCCCAAAAAAGAAAAAACTAGGCATGTTCATACATACATAATCCTCAACCCTTCACTTCTCACTCGATAGAGGTATATAAATCCCATCACATCACACCACAATCTAACCCTCATAGTGTTCCTTACCCCAATCTTATACATGGAAAGGTCCAAGTCATGCAAACTGACCCAAGACATGTATAGTGAATTCGAGGACCCAATACCTAATGTGTAATGGACCATAATTTTAAAATGATATATGATTCTTCAGAAAAAATTTGTTACACATTATATAATATTATTCATGTAAAATATTAATTTAAACTAAATTATTTTATATCCTTAATGAATATCATTACATTATGCGTCAATAAATCCAATTGAATCTCCAAATAGTAAATATGGAAAAAAAAGAAAATAGAATTTTAAAAATTGGTAAGTATGGATCACCCTAATAAAATAATATCATCACCCAAAAAAAAATTATATATAAATTAAATAATATAATAGTAAACTAATCAACACCTTGTGAAATGAAAAATATAACCCTAAAATAACTTCTAGATAATTTTGAGTGAATGAATTTTTTAATATTTATATTGTATAATGGGATATGTGAACATGGGATTCAATAGTTATATGACCATTGGAGACTATACACTAGGATGATTATTTCACATTAATAATTTGGTTTTCAAAGTAGTAATGACATAGTATAATTGATACAGAATGAATAATTGATGTCCTCAAAAAGTACAATCATGTGCTTTGAAGCCAATTTTTCTGAAATTGGGAGGTAGGTAGCATCATTAGGGTTTTCTCTTTACCAATGCCAAGGTAAGATTCAACAACTAAATCATTAACAAAAACTCCTATGTGAGAATTTCACGTTAGTAATAATTAAAACTCGATCAATGTTAGTTGAGCCACCCCATTAAACTACATCCATCATGCACTTTACCATTAAGGTTTATGAGGGTGTAATAAGGGGTAATGTTTCGAGACCTTAAAATAAATTCAATTGTATAAAATAAAATATTTCTTCTATTATTTCATCATTAGAATTGTTTTTCATAATAAAATATAAGTTTAACTGATATGAATTTGATAATTTTATATAATTGTATTTTTCTAGAAACTATATAAAATTGTTATAAAAAAATCATTATGACTAGTATGTTTTTTAATTTAATATAATTTTAAAAGACTTTTATTTCAATAATAAATCACAAAATAATTTTATAAAGGCCTAAATTTTTTTAAGCGTCAGCAATTTTACTGTGCCCAAAAAACACTATTTTGTAAACAAAATATAAGGACTTTTATATTAAAAAGGTATGATTATACTATTTAGAGAATATTAGTGATTAAATAGGCATAATTGTTTTAAATGCGGACATAAAAATTAGTTTATGGTGAATTTTAGATAATTTCCAAAAATACATTATTTTTTTTAAAAAAATAATGTTTTATGGTTTCAATATATTTTATGCATCATAATTATGTAATAGTAATATATTAATTA
The DNA here is from genome assembly GCA_963277665.1 of Viscum album. NCBI lineage: Eukaryota > Viridiplantae > Streptophyta > Magnoliopsida > Santalales > Viscaceae > Viscum > Viscum album. Next base: position 2,093,458,134 of record OY728151.1, read on the forward strand.
ATTAAAAAATCGAAAAAAATAAAATAATTTTATTTTACAATTTGAAATTATTTTAATAGATCTTAATCAACTTCAAAAATTATAATTGGCTTTCCAAAGTCTAAAGAAAGTTAATTTTTAAATCATTTAATTTTTGAAACATTACATATCCATGTAAAAATATGTATTAAAAAATCATTTTCGGTTTTGGAAGATATAAATAACTTAAAACGACACCCAAATTATCAAAACCATGAAAAAAACCATGGGTAATCCCATGTTTTTTCATTTTCCGAAATCATTTCTTCCAAGATATATATTTGGAACTTATTAAACAATTCTTCCACTTATCCTATTAATACTCATCCATTTATCCATTTCTATTCACTAACAATCCATTATCCACAAATTTTTTGTAACTTTTCCTCCCAATGACTCCCTCCATGGTTTCTGAAATCTCCCATGGTTTCATCCTCATGATTTAGGACCAACCCTTCATGGTAAGGGAACCTTCACATCTTTCTACATTGAAGATACTTTTGTGTGTTATATATTCCAATTTCCATCTTAATTCATTTTTTTTCTACATTATTTTAATAAATTACTATAATAATTAAAATTTATTAATGGTATATCCTTTTACCCTATAATTTATCCATTTTCTAAATCAATTTTTTATACCCATCAAACTATAGAAATTTAATCTCAAAATTTCCTCCTTTTAATGAGAATTTCAAATTTTCATTAAATTTTAATACCAAACCACTTTTCTAATCAATGGGTATTCAACTATGTAATAAAAGTAATTCATTGGGGGATTTATATATATGAAAATCACTATACATTTTTTGGTTAAAAATGATGATATTATCAAATCATTAAACTATTTTTCATGTCAATGTTTTTGATAAGAAACTTGTTCTTTATACTCAATGGGTTATTAATGAAATTCTTTGTTATGATCTACGTGGATCACATGAAACTGATACATATGAATGACATATAATGATATCTCTCTAATGCATTGGGTAAAAAATTTAATCTCTACATATTACATTTTTTAATATTCCTTTTTGAATTTACTAGGTAATTTTCACTTACAACACTTTGGTGAATACCATGGTTATATTATTATGAATATCTCTTTTAAATTTTGTATCCACATTTCCATTTTATGATTATTGATATTTTAATTATAATATTACTCTTACTCATGAATTATAGTTATTTCTTTTCTTCTTATTGATATGTATCAAGATCAAATGTTATATGTATCTCCTGTTTATAACCTTATCGGGATTCATGCTCACCACATTACTTTGATTTATATCCCCTGGTTATGAGATATAATAAATATAACATAGGGTTAACCCCTAAAAATGAATTTTATGTGGATTTAGAATACTTTTTAACGTTTTAATGTATTATGTAACTTATTTCCAAGATACGAAACTATAAAATATCCTTGTTATGTACCAAATAATTAACAGAAATGTAGTAATAAGATGGGAAGCCAAAGTTTGGGTGAGAGGATGGTTTAATTATTTTTTGAAATTAGAACATGATAACATTAGGAATATCCCTAGGGATGATTATATATATTAGAAAAAATCATGGAATTTTGGTGATGTATTAAGTAATGGGTTTTTTGATAAATGAAATCTATGTCTGGATACAAAAAAGTAGATGTGGCATTGGCACAGATGTACCTATTAGTAACATTAGAAAACACCACTTTGATCAAGCCTCTAATGGGAACTAATGCACAACAAGAGGTCTTTCTGAATAGTTGTATTGACACTCCTAGAAGATATTTTTGGTTAATCACAATATTATTATGAACATTATGGTGGATACATAGAAAATGTAATTGATATTATAGTATATTAATAACATATTTTACAATGATATTTTATGGCATAAAATCCCTTTAGATTTATAATTTTCATCCAAATAACATGTCTCTAAATAAGTTTTTCTTCTTTTATTATGATGTTGTGAAAAAGAGGATCTAAATAAATGATGAGTGCAATAGATTATGAATTGATAACACTCTAATGGAAGATGTAATGGAAAACATCATGGGCATAATGAATCCCCTAATTCAAGTTATGAACAATGAAATGAATCAGGACGAGAAACTGAATTCACCGTGATGGGAACAAATTTTCATTGATTACATTATGCATCAATGGAAACCATATTCTTGTAGATATACTAACCCATTGATTATTGGGAAATGGATATAGTCTATAGAAAAAAATCATACACTGTTGTTCATAGTAATTGAATGTCACCCTAGTAGTTTACTTCTAATAAGTAGAAGCAGATCAGTAGAGGAAACTGATTCAAAACAAGAATACAATAAGGGAGATCGATTATAAGGGTTTAAAATAGTTTAGTGGAATCATTTCCAATAAATATTTCCCCATTATATATTAAAATGGAGAATGAATTATTTAAACTATAGCAGATGGAAAATAAGTCAATGTGAATCTTTGTGATGAACATTACATGACTTGTTTGATAAAACTATAACATTTTTATGAAACATAAGTTAACATTTGATATATTAATTAGTGGAATAAGACCCCATAAATAGAGGAATATATAAAATATAAACAATGAAATCTATTAAGAGATAGTGTGGACTACTATGAAGGTTTAATTGGAGTTTGGAGAGATGCAGCGATCACATATATCAAATCAAAAGATGAGATTATTGGATCCAAACTCAAGGAGGGACATTGATCATGGAAGAGGATTAAAGAAAGTGAACTCCCCACATGTAAAAAATTTCAGAATAAGTATTCAGGGAACATCTTTATTGGCTGTAGAAAGTGATAAAAATTTGTATGATATGTGAATATAGCTCGAAACTATTTCTGTGAGGTGGATCTTCAAATTAACAACACAAATGACAAAGGGAAGATTTTGCAGACCTTTAAAAAATATCAATTCTTCATGTGGGGAAAACTTCGTAACTTTTCAAATAAATTTCCAAGTAAGAAGATAATGGAGGGGAACAACCATCAATCTCAGTATTTTCCAAGTGATAAACATTAGTCATTTTATATCAAAATGATTGAATTGGAGGCTCTGAATGATGTGGTTGAAGGCACACTCATCATGCTTTAAAATCTTGAAAGAACATTTTTTGGTTATAGTTAAAAACATTCAATAATTACAACCATTTTTCAAAGAATATAGAATGAATAGTTAAACAGCTATAATTATAGTTATAATTCAAGAATCATGTAGGAATTTTCTAAGCATCAACAGTTTATTGAAAATATAGTATGAACTTTTTTGAAAACACTATCATTGAAAATATAGTCATCATTCCCAAGAGGTAATTTTACCCTACATAAGGGATGAATAGAATCTCGATGTATAATGAAAAGATCAACTACAAAAAGCCTGGAAATTCTTATATTCATTACCGAACAATCTATATCCATTTTGATTGTTGATATTTCTCATCCAAATATTTTTCTATAAGTACCTCCCTTATCCTTATTTATGGAGATGGTTGGTGACTATGGAGAAGGAAATCAAAGTAAAAAAGTTAGATAATTTCCATATTATTTAGGAATACATAGATATGTTTCTTAAAGAGTTACCTAGGAATCCCCCAGAAAGAGAGGTAGAGTTCTCTATTGAACTTGTACTGAGATCCAAGACAATGTCAAAGACCCCATTTGGAATGATAAATTTGTATTTATATGATTGAAGGAAAAAATCATGTTTTCATGGAGAAAGATTTTATCTACCAAATTGATTATCCTTGGGGAACACATGTTCTCTTTGTAAAAAAGAACGATATATCAAAACATCTATCAATTGATTATAGATAACTTAACTAGATTAGAGTGAAGAATAACCATCTCCCAAGGATCAAGGATTTATTTTACTATCTTCTTGGTGCTCAATTATTTTCCATGATTGAACTCTGATATGTGTATCATCCATTTTGGGTGAAGAAGGAAGATATTTCAATGAATTCATTATGAACAAGATATGGGTATTATAGTATTTTTTTTATACTCTTTATGTTGACTAATTTCCATGCAATATTTATGGATTTGATAAATATTGTCCTTAAAGAGTACCTTGATAAATTCTACGTAGTTTTTTATTTATAATAATCAAATATACTCCCAAAGTCATATGGAGAATGAGGATTATCTGTGTTTTTTAGAACCTTGAGGAGGGAGAATATTTTTTTAAAATTTAAAAAATGTTAATTTTGGTTACGACAAGTTTCATTCCTGGGGAACATTGTAACCAATGATGGAATCATAGTTGACTCATTGATGAAAAATTATATATAGGAGTGTCCTTATAAAACAATAGTAACCATGATTCTTAATTAGTTTTCTTACAATGATATTATATGAGGTTTGTGAAAAAACCAATCATGACTTTCTAATATAATAACAAAGTTAACTCAAAAAGGATATAAGTTCATCTGGATAAGGGAGTGTGAAGAATGTTCTATGAACTAATTAAAAGATTGGTTACTGCACATATGTTAACTCTACCATATATCAGAGAAGTAATTTTTATTTATAGTGATACATCTCTAAAAGGTATGGATTTCATCCTCATTCAACATGATAGTGACATCACTTATGTATTTTTATAACAAAATCCTCATGAGGAGAATAATCCAACGCATGACTTAAAGCTATATGTGACTATTTTTTATCTGAACACAGGGAGTCACTGTCATTATGGTGGTAAATGTGATATATACAAATAATACAATATTTTTTATATATTCAAGAAAAATGAGTTGAACATGAGTCAAAGGAAATGGGTGAGACTTCTTAAAGACTACGACTATTCAATTCATTATCACCCTATAAGTGAAAACAATTTATGTGGGTCATTATGTAGGAATGAACTTATTGGGATAGAAATGATGGTGATTCGATGGGATCCTTTAATTAAGGACCTAGTAAAACTATACATGGGAATAATAATGGAAGGGACTTATCCAACCCTATCAGAGATGATTTCCCAGACATTATTCAAAGAGGAAATCCTATGGTGTAAAGGAACATAGAATCTATATATAATTTTATGTTTCCTAAGTTCAATATTCATGAAGAATTTTTATTGAAATTTCAAAAAAGGATATATTTCCCATCTATCCAAAAGATGAAGATGGTGTTGAAATATATATATATATATATATATATATGAGATCTACATTCTCTACACATCCTAGAAGCACTAAAATGTATAGGAAAATTCATGATCATTACTTTTGGGATAATATGAAAAAAGTGATTGCCAACCACACTACAAAGTGATTAGTATGTACGAATGTGAATTAAGAGTGGATTATTTCTAAAACGGTGTTGAATAAACTACCCATACCAACATAGAAGTGGTAAAATATAACTATTTACTCTATCATTATTCACATAAATAACATACAATTGAAACAATGTGAAATGGGTTATATTGGATTGTTTCACGAAGACTGCCGATTCTATCGCTATTCAAGAATATTTCTATCATTTCCAACTAGACAATATATACAAAAAATATGTTGTGAGGTTTTATGGGGTTCCACTTTCTATCATTTTTAATCATGATCCATGGATCATATCTAAATTATGGGAAAGTATTTAACGTAATCCAAATAATAAATTGAATTTTATTAACGCCTATCACCCACACACTGATGGCTAATCTGAAAGGACTATTCAGAAACATGAGGACATGTTGAGAACATGATCAATAGAAATTGAAAGTTTATTGGATAAACAACTCCCTTTAATTGAGTTATAAAACAAAAAACAATTCTATAAATTTTTAAAATGGAACCATATTTATTTCTATATGCAGATAGATTTAGAACACTGACTTATTAGGATGAAGTTTTTGAGAGGAAATTGCATACGCCCATTCTCGTACAAGAGATGATAAAAAAGGGTTTATTCCATCCAAAGACATTTAAATTCTGCTCATTATTGGAATAAGATCTATGCTAATAACAGTCAAAGTGGATTGGATTTTGTGATTGGTAAAATTTTATCCTTTATATATCACTATGGAAGAGGGTCATGTGATTTGTAAAGAATGAAAAGCTTTTCCTCAGGTATGTTGGCCACTATTTAATCCTTGATTGCATAGGAGAAGTAGAATATCTGCTATCCCTTCCACTAAATCTAGTTAATGTTCATAATTTATTCTATGTATCTCTTTTGAGAAAGTAAAAACATATTCCCTCTCATGTATTTAATCTCTATTTGTACAATGAGAACACGACCAGTATTTTGGGGAGAATCTGATGAAGATATTGTATCCTAGTGACAAAGTTCTACACTAAAATAATACCCACATCATCAAATTGTTGTGGTCGAATTTTTTTTTGAAGAAGTGATGTGGGAACCAAAGTAGATAATAACGTAGAAATACCCTCAACTTTTCTCAACTGAGAAAATGAGTTGAAATTTCTGGGATGAAATTTCTTATATAAGGAATAATATAACAACACATATTTTTAAATGATATTTTATTCATGAATAAATGAGTATTATGTATTCATTAACATTAGACACAAACAAAATAATGATAAAAACATATTTAATATCCTTAATAATGATCATTACATTAGTTACTTATAAAAATAATTAATATGATAAACATTATAACCAGATAAAGAATATTAAAAAATATAGATATAATGGGATAGTATGGATGACCCCAATTAAATAGGATCATTAACCCATTTGGGAATGATATATAAATTAATAAACATATTATTAAACCAATTAAAATATTATGAAATGAAAATATAACCTTAAGAGAGCATGTAGTGAATTTTGAGTGAATTAATGAAGTAGTATTTATAGGGTATAATTTGATTTGTGAACATTCAGATTCAAAATTTATATGATCATTGGCCAATAAGACCATTCGAAAATATAAACTTTGTTGATAATTTTACCATTATAATAAATTTTTTAATGTATTAATGAAAACATATAATTGATTCATAATGTATTATTACTAGATTCAACCAGTAGAGTCATGGAATTTAAACCCCATCTATCTGAACATGGGAAGGCGGTAGCATCACAATGATTCTCGCATAATCAAGACCAAGCTGAGATAGACCATGTGAATCCTGAATGAAATATCACATGGGGGAATTTCATTTTATTGGTGATTACCATGCAGTCTATGTTAGTCGATCCTCCCTAGTAAACTACCATCACTACACACCTTACCCTTAGGGAATATGTGGGTGTAATAAGGGGTTACACGTATATTCATTACTGTAAATCCCATTTCATTAATAAAATGATTATTCCATCATTTTCTCTAATGAATTGGATTTCATAATAAAATATATGTTTAATTGAGATGATTTTTATAATATGACATAATTGTATATTTCTATGAAATACAAAAAAAATATAATAAAACAAATTATTATCAATAGTATTTTTTAAATGATTTATTCATATAAAACACATTTATTCCAATAATAAATAATAATATATTTTTATAAATTCCAAGAAAATGTTTCTTTCATTTAAGAAATTTTACTTCATGTAAAACACATCTATTTTTTAAATAAATAAAGATTTTTATTTTGAATTGTTAAAATTATCTTAAAAAGAAAAAATTTATGATAAAATAAACATTTTTTTTGAAATTAACATATCAAAATTATGATATGGTGAATTTATTATAATTTTATAAAATATTTTATTTTCTAAGGAATAGTAAAAAATGAGTTTTAGGGTTTTGGTAAATTATATAACATCATACTTATGTAATAATGATGTAGTAATTAATTATAAACAATACATGACATGAAATATTTTATTTTATTTTATGAATATTAATTATTTAAATATATTTTAATCATTTTCTAAAAATATTACTCAATTTCTAAATTCTAAAATTGAAAAGTTATTTTTTAAAAGCATTATATCGTGGAGACATTACTTTTTCAATCATATATAAGTAATACAAATGATTTTTGGTTAACATGGATTAAAATAGCATTATCATTGACCCAAATTCCAAAAACCATGGGAAAAACCCCATGGTTAGGCCAATGGTTTTTTATTTTCTACTACCAAATATTCCTTGAAAAATATTATGAAATTATTAAATAATTCCTCAACTTCTCCAATAAATACCCCCTCATTTCTCCATTTAGGTGAACTATCTATCTGAAATCCATGATATTATGCTTACTCTCCACCCAAGGATTCCCCGTAAGGAGTCCTCACTCCCCTAAGGATCCATCCTCATGTTTTAAGAACAACTCTTTATTGTAATGTAAATTTTCACATCTCTTTTCCTTTGAAGAGTGTTTTTTGTGGTATGTATTCCAATTCCCTGGAAAAATCTTTCTTTCCCAATTTATATTACCATAAACTATAATAATTGTATCTTATGAATAGGATACCCTTTTCCCCTATCATTTTATCATTTTCAAAAACCATGTTTTATACTCATCATAGCACCAAAATTTCTTCTCAAATTTACATCTTTTATGTGAGAAATTCTATTTTCATTTTTATTTGAAAACCAAAACCTATTTAATTTTTAATGGGTATTCAAATAGATATTAAGAAAATTTATTTTGGTATTTACTTTTATTTGAACTTACCCAGTCAGGATCAATGTATAACTAAGAGTGGGAGGGGGTGAATGAGTGATATCTTTTTCTTGTAGGTTTTCATAATTTTTGAATCAACCTTCACCACATGGTACCGATTTATTTCCCTTATCAATGCACACAAACATAGGAAAACAATATTTACAAGGTTTAATACTCAATAATAGTAGCTACGTCCTTGGTATGGTGAAAAAATGATCTAGTACCAAAAAATACACTAGAAAACGATCCTTTAAAGTGTAGTATAATAAGTAGGATATACCCTTACACTCATATAGAAATTTTAAAACAATCCTAAAGTGTGTATGCACCCTTTTAGAAAAAATAGGGAAAAAAGATTCAATTATTCTTAATTGTCATTCACAGTTTTATTTTTCCAAACAATTATTCTCTTTCCTAAATAGAAGTTAGTATGAACAACCTTGCACACAACTAACTAATTGTGAAAAACTCAAATATTTCACACACCCTTTAAGGGTCTTGCATGAAACTTCAATGCCACCCACTCAAGATTGTAATTTTGTCTTGAAACACCTCTTGAAGGCAACTTAAATGTTGTGTGAAACTCTTTACTTTCACAAAACCTCTCTTTCTTACACAAAACATTATTTATTTCACAACAACTCCCTTTACATAAAATTATTTTACAGTTCAGATATCTAGAATTCTCTAAGTGTCGACCTACAAAAATTAGACAGTTTCACCTCTTATCTATAGACATCACCAAACACCATGCACCAAAAACATAACGTGACACATTAAACAATAATGTATCGTGAAAAACATAATTTCACGTCACATTGGTCTTGTAAGTCTCTTTCGCACCAACTTTATCTTTCGTGCACATTTTGAATCTTTTGTGCACATAATTCCATTTCCATTTTTTGGTGTTCTGACCATGAATCATGCCTGGTTCGCATGATACAAATCCATTTTCATATAGATTATTTAATAAACACTTTCTTTCATAATGAACAATATATACCGTGATATATATTTTTTGTTGAAACACATTTAGCATCATCAATTTTCCAACATAATGTACTTCCACTTCCCTATCTTCCAGCAGCGTCATTTTTTTATCAAAACTAAATATGATTGTTATCATATTTTATCCCTATTTCCTTTATAAGTCTTTCATCAAAAGATATCCAATGATATGATATTTGGGAAAATATAATTCAAAAAATCTTTTTCTAGTTTCATCATGTCTTTTACAAAGTGAATTGATTTATCCCAATTTTGACAATAATAGACAAAAATTTTCTTTTCCATCCAATGTGGTCCCAGTAACATAAAACTCACATTTCCATTTGTGGGTAAAAAATGACATTATTATCTTAACTTTAGGATCTTTTGTATAACATTTTTTTTAACAAACCCATTATTTATTGTTCATAGGTTATTAATGAAATTATTTATTATGAAAAATGTGGATCACATTAAATTAAGAAATATGATGTGTGTTTCCTAATATCACTCCAATGCATTGTGTAAATAATTTATTCTCTAGTAATGACAAATTTTATGATACAATTTTTGAATAACCTTTTTAATTTTCATTTATAAATCATTTGTGAAAACTCTCGGTGATATTATTATGAATGTGTTATTTAAATATTTTACCCACATTACAATATTATGATTCTTCTTCTTTTACTGTTATATTATACTTACTCATGCAATATCATTTTTCCTGGTGTTCTTATTGATGCATCTCCATATCATGTGTTATATGTCTCTTTTATTTGTTACCTTACTAGGATTCATTATGACCCATTTCCTTTGATGTATTTCCCTAAGTTACGATATATAGAAAATATAACTTAGGGAAAGACCCTAAATAAATATTTCAAGGTTATTTTGAATAATGATTTATTTTTTCATGTTTGATGTACCTTATTTATAGGAAAATATTCTCTAAATGATCCTATATAGTTACCTATCAATGAATTTTTATGAAATAAAAAATGATGATTCCATATAATGGAATAAGGAATAGTCATCCCACTAATCGAATCAATTCATTTTAAGGTCCTATACCTGATACCCAAAATAACAAGGTTTGATCATCACACCAACTCATCACTAAATACTATAGAGAGGTATCACTACCCAAAATAACCCCAATACGATCTAGTGTGGTCTAAGAACATATAATCATCCCTATAGGATCTCAGGATGTCACAACCACTCAAAGATAATATCCTATAGCACATATCTCCAGCTGATCCTTGGGAATTATTCACTCGAGACATAAACACCAGATCACAACATATCCCACCTATCCTATATTGACACAAACTATTCAAACATAAATATTACAATGTATTTTATTAATATTTAGAATATAAGAGTATTATTCATTCTAAAATCATATAGGTTTAGTGTATTTGGGAACATATAAACATAAAAAAAAATTCTTAAGATATCTACATCATTTCATAATAGTTTATTTATAAATATCACCCTTTTTTGACATACCACAATTACAACATTCCATTATAAAATGGAGAAAGGAATGATAATAATGGTTTATCTAAAATACTCAATAATGGTAAATGGGGGAGATATAAATGAACATATAAACATAAAATTAGAATTAATTGTATGAGAACATGAACATAACCAATTAACATCATGCCCATGAATTCATATATCATAAAAAATGTCATGGAAAAAAACATGGTGGTTCATAACACAATAATCATTCAGGAATAAAAACACACAAGACATGAGAACATAACACTTGTATAATATCATTCCATGTGTTGGATGAATAGGTGTGGAATAATCACAATAATTGAAATATTATGTCAGGAATACTCACCATAACATGGATAAAAAGTGAGGCTTTGGATGTCCTCCCATGTACCTCCTTAAAAATTGGGATTAACACCCATGTACAGCATTTTGGGCATGGGATAACCTCTTGTTTACCCTATCTCAGGCTTGGAATTACCTATCATGTATCATATTTCCGCCTTGGGATAACCTCTTATATAAAATTTTAGATAAGAGAACTTTAATGTATACACAATCCCATAATTATAAAAATATTCACAGTTGCTCCTCAAAATCATAAAAACATTAATCATATCCTAACAAGTGGAAAAAATGGGTTTCATTGATATTTATTCATCCTATGAATATATCATCATGATAAATAATAAATAGGCTATCATTGAATCATATCCCTAATAAATAATAATTAACATCAAACGATATTATCATAAATAAAAAATGAATTTAAAATATCATTGGAATATTTCTTGAGGAAAAAAATATTATCATATTTAAATTGTATATTTAAAAAATTAAAATTTCTAAAATATCAAGGGAAGAATTCTCTTTTTAAATGACCTTGAAAACTTGTAGAGGAAGATTCTAATAAATTAATGGCCATGATGCTGGGAAATTTCATTAATCTTTTTCATTTTATGTATATTATTGAATGTAAAACAAGGGTAAAAACTTCCATTAAAAACATTGGATATTATTAAATCTATTATTTGTATTTTTTGAATATGAGGATATAGGTGAAAAAAGGATTTCTGACCGTATAGATTATAAGTGTAAGTTTCACTGAATAAAATTCATTCTGTTTCCAATGTAATTTATGTGGGGAAAATGATGGGAAAATATTGATTCTCTAGAAATAACTATAGAAGTATAAAATTAAATTTTTTTATATTAAAATACTCATATAATTTTATGAAAATTCATGCCTAATTAGTCTTGATTAAAATGATATCGAAACATCAATCCCCTTCCTAATGTATTTCATTACTCAAAATGAATCTAACCCACACTATAATAAATTTAAATTTATTATAATTTTATTCTATAATTATTTATAGATATATAATATCATATATTATTCACTTAAAATATTTGAACTCTTATTTACTAATAATTAATAATTTAAATCACCATTTCTAAGTGTTAACAATTTTGTTTTTTGAGTGTATCTCATTTAATTTGTTACGATCATTGTACATTGATCGTGGTTCCATTATATAATTAATTTTAATCATGATATAAATTTCAAAAATAAAAATTATATATATATTAACACATATATTAATCAATAAAAGGTATATATAAAAATATAAATTACGCTTTTTATAGAGACGGTAGGTCATACGTATGCATGAATACTGTTTTCCTTTTTTGATAGATGGAATGAAAAGATATTAATGACTAATTCACCTTTCAAGAATTATTACTCTTACATATATATATTATATATAATAATTAAATATCTCATAAAAACCATCCATGTAAAGATAAAATAGAAAATGAATCTCGTCGATTTGTGGAGGTGGAAGTCAACATTTATGTATGAGCGATGTTATTTTTTTCCAACATATGGAAATGTAACAAGGAAGATATGATATTATAATTAAAAAAATGATATAAAAAATATCATAGATAAAAAAATAAACCCATAATAATATTCATCAATGATGGATGGTGATGGAAAATTAATAAACTCGCTACATGGAGGTGGTAGTCCAAACGTAAGAATGATAAATGCCTTCACATACAATTTGATAGATGATAGGGTTAATAAATATTGTTTAATATTCTTAGTTAGATTTTAATAATTTTTTTATTTTTTTGATATAATTTTATGATTAATACAATAGAATTATAGGAGTTATAAAATGAAATAATTTGAAAGTGTTTTTTTTACAATGATTACACACCGTTGATTGTACTCCTTTAGATATTATTATATGGACCATTGGAATATTATTTAAAGGATAATGGAAGATATAAATAATATAACGTGGTGTTTAGAATGGAATTTTGTAGGCTTTTTTGAGATTTAAGGATCAATGTTGTGTAAAGAAGTGAAAGGTGGGGTGTCTTTAAATAAGTTGTCATGGACACACAGGTAATTTATTAAAATAATAAAATTTAATAATGACTTAATCAATAAAAATTATTCATAATGGATTTATATTTTAATATCATATATTATTATATTTAAATAAGTCCATCTAAAAGGATTTGAAAAAATTAAATTGGAAAATTTTCCCTTATCTCTTTATTTGACCCCAACGGTAAATCTGTTTCCACATTATATGTGGTAACAAGTTTCTACACTTTTTACAATTTGTTAGGATAAAATTTTTTCTAATTTATTTAAATGACGTTATTTATTATAATCCAATATAGAATCAATTTTAGGAGATTAAATTCATAGGTGATGCAGAATATAATTTAAAATTAGACTCCTAAAATAGAATGATAACCGGTTTTCCAGAAAATATATTTCCTATTTATAAAATTTATATATCAAAATACAATATAATATTAATTAAAATATCCTAATTTGGATTATTTGTAACATAAATAATCTAATTTTACATTTTAAATCATTTTTGAAATTGACCATTATACATTCTTTAAACAAAAAGATAGTTTTTTATAAAAAGTTTTATTTTTTTGTATTAATTAAAAATTAATATTATAAAAAATAACCTTTAAAATTAAAAATAAGATAATTTTTACGTTATAGTTTTAAAATGAAAATTCATTTTTTCAAATAAATTTTATTTAATTATAAATAATAAATTATATTATTTTCTCACAAAAAAAGTATAAAACTCATTTTGAGGATAAATATATTTTTGAAGAAAATATATACATCACTAAAAATTGAGTATCTAGTTACCTAGATATTTTCATTATCTAAATATTTTATACATTTTTTTTCAAAAAAAAATCTTATTCATTGAACCAATTTAATAGAAATTTGGTAAAGGTGTACTATATTTTGGTTCATTGGGACTTGGGTTATCTTTTATTGCAATCTATTGAAGAACATTAATTTATTTGAAGCCAAATAGATCAGAAAATATATGGTTGATATATATACCATCATGGCATCCAATTGGGTGCTCCAAAACTACCATAGTCTCTAAAATTCACTATCATCCAACACTCATCATCTATTGGGGAATCACATCTTATAATAACATACTGACTAAGGCCTCATGGTCTGGTCCATCCACATTGAAACACCTCACACTAAATATCTGCTTACCAATGAAAAATATTAAGATCTCATGATCTAAACAACATTGAATCCTAATAACCACCCTCAAATGAATCCCATGACCTACACCTAGGTCCCATATCTCATCTTCTGAGAGAGATGTATCACCCCATCACATAGTGTAATACCCTATTTTTTACACCTCATTAATTCTTATATTACTCATTCCTATCAATATTATCACTAGTTTTTATGACCCCCACCCCTTAATAGGTGATCCTCACTACACAGGAGAAATATGATCATATTTTTTATACCCCTAAGGCCCATTCCCTTTCTTGAATGACCCCTAAACCTATATGATTAAACATAGGCTACCTATAAAATATTCCAAACCATGATACCTTCTAAAAAGGCTCATAACATCTCAATAATTGTTCATTCCATTTGGAAAGAAAGTCTTTATCTTACTCTGACTAAACTAGGTGAAAAAGTGAATTTACCCTCGCATAAAAGACCCAAAATCATCTTACACCTTCTCATAAGACACTCTGGATCCCTATCTATTTTATAAAATTCCTTTACTTCCTTTAAGAAAGCACAATAATACATATACCTGCATATTATATTGTATTTAAAAGATCACCTTTTCAATATAGAAATTTTTACACATTCTAAGCACTTTAGTGCCCCAATATAGCACATTTATCCCTCATCTAATCACGAACATCCAAATTATATTTTTTCCAACATCATACACCATTAATAGTTAGTATTAAAAATTTATAATTAAATCTTTAATTTATATAAATTATTTTTAATTAACTAAAACAACACTTGTACTCTTCTTCTTTCTGAAATATTTTGAAACAAGGTGCATTCCACTCCCATCATTCATTCAAACATACTCTATGAAAAATTTCCATATTAAAAACCCAATAAATCATCCTATTTTACTCAATATCACCAAAACATTCATGAAGATACAATTAATCATAAAAATGGCAGGCATACAGTGTCTCAGGTCTTCCTCTAGTCACTTTTGAAGTAATCACCTTTGAGTTCAATTGATTATATTATTCTCATGTTGAATCAGTTCCAAACCCTAGATAATGTCAAACAAGAATTTGGGATGACTATAATAAACGAAAAAGTGAACAATTGGGAGTAATTTTCGAAAATTACACATTAAAATCCACCCCCTCTCTCATGGGGGAACCAAATGTATGGTACGGCCGGTAATTAAGATCCTCCCACAAGTAGCTCTTATAAGGGAGAAAATAGTTGGATCCATATTGAAAAATATTGTTTCTGATGCTTTTGATAGGGTGTGAACCTCCGTATATGGTGAAAGAACTGCTGTTGCCCCACATTCCCGCTTTGCAAAGGTGGGCAGCATCCATTCCTTTTTTAGGAATTTTTGCTCCATGATTGAAATGGGATGATGGGATTCCGCTTCTTCCTTCTGGGGATTCTTCCTAGAAACTTGTCACCATGTCCGTGTATCCCTTAAAAATTAAGTCGTGGTTCATGAATATCATTCCTGGTTCCATATTTTCATGGACGCCAGTTAATTACACTAATTCTGTGGGTACATTCCAAGGGTTCTGATCAGGGAAGCAACCTTCGGTCAGAGTAGACAGTAACATCAGGCATGTTGGGACATCTATCGATGCGTGGACATAGAGGAACATGTATTCATCCTCATAAAAGGGCATCTCAAGCGTGCGAATGTCTGATGCATCCCACATCAGTCATGGGGTATCTTATGTTGGAGGCAAGTCAATGAGGTTTTCCTTAGATTCCCCTGTTTAACATGGGGCATTCCCCATGTTTAACATCTTTCCGAGATGGTTACGTTAAAGGTGTTTCTTCTGAGGTTTTCCATAGGAATATCATGTTTATCACGAGGTAGGACACGAGTTTAACATCTTGCGAAGATGGAATGAGGTTGATCAGAACATCCCATATAGAGGGATCAGATTGGTAGATCCCTAGGAGGTAACACCTAGATGATATATAGATTAGAACACCCAATGAAGACGGATCTAAGGTGGTGCACCCCATGGAAGGGAGATTTCACACCATAATGGCTGATATGAACACCGCTGAGGGTTGATCATGAAGAGTGCACCCTAGAATGGAGGACACCAAGGTTTTCAATTGGATGATATTGAACCTCGGGGAGGTTTCCTATATACCCTGTGTGGACTACAGGGATCCAAACCCACTTAGTTCTAAGGGGTGACGAATCAGGGTGTACACAAAGGACTTTTACCCGAAGAAATGTTGGGGCATACACGTGGATTACGTCCTAGATACATCTAGGAGCAGTGAAGGGGTGGATGACATGATCCCACATAGATGTGGCAGCTTGGGTATGAATCATGACAGATGATGGAGAGTTGAATTAAGTGGAGAAGGAATGTGATGTGACCGTCGTGAAGGTGATGGTGGTATTCGGATTGAGCCAAGAATAGGATTCCAAGGTATCCATGTGGTAGGGAATACATGTCCACATAGTTAATCTGATGACAACTTTCCACCGATTGGGTATTTAAACGGTTTACCATTACATGAGGTTGTAATGGCTTACCACTGGATAGGGGTATCAACGGCTTACCATTGATTGAGGTCACAATGGCTTACCATTATATGGGGTTTCATTGGATTACCGCCGAATAGGGATGAAAAAGGCTTTCCACTGAATAGGGATGTCAAATGCTTACCATTGTATATGGTCACAACAGCTTATAGCTGATTGAGGCCCACAATTTAACGTCATGTTGGATGGGGGTGGACCGACGTGAAAGGGGGTCAGAACTGCTAATTGTTGGGATTGAACCACATGGAGGCTTCCTACATACCTTTCCGTAGCAAGGATCAAAGACCATGTAGTACGGGTGGGTGTGGGCCTTATAATCTAGGCTGCCCAAGGTGTTAGTGAACTGACATGAAGGGGGTCAGAATGACTGGGTGAACATCAAGCATGAACCTCATAGAGGCATTCTATATACCCTTCCATGGAAAGAATCAAAGACCTCGTAGTTCATGGGGGTCAAAGAACCGATGGGAATGAGGACCTGGGTCCAATGGTAGTTGGGCATGAACCATAGGGAGGTGTCTTACATACCATTCCATGGAAAGGATCGTAGTCTATATAGTTTAGGATGGGATGGGGCTCGATACACTGACGTGGGGTAGTCGGGACCAATGGTTATTGGGATTGAACCTCACCGAGGCTTTCTACGTACCTTGCCTTGGAGAGGTTCAAAATCCTCTTAGTTAGGATGGTGGCATTTGGGGATTATGCTCTGAGGCAGCCCAACGAGTTGGTGATCCAACGTAAAGATGGTTGGAACTACCAGTGTTGGGATTGAACCTCATGGAAGCTTCCTACGTAACTTTCCTGGGCAAGGATCAAAGTCCACGTAGTTCTGGTGGTGTGGGGCTTACACTCTATGCTGCCCAAAGCGTAGATGAACCGAAGTGAATGTGTTCAGAAGGACAAGGTGTTTGGAATGAACCTCAAGAGGCTTCCTACATACCCTATCTTGGCAAGGATCATAGTCTATGAAGTTTAAGGGTTTTTTGGGGATTACACTCTAGGCTGCCCAAGGTTTTGGTGAAACGAGATGAAGGTGGTCAGTGGGAAAAATGGTTGTTGGTCATGATCCTTAGGGAGGTGTCCTACTTACCATGTCTAATCATGGATCATTTTCAATGTAGTTCAGGATGGTAAGGGGCTTGGTGCATCGATGTGGGGTTTTTGGGACCAATGTGTGGTGGGCTCGAACCTTGTGGAGGCTACTGACGTACCCCTCCATATCAAGGATCAAAGACCACATAGTTTAGGTTGTGAGGGGCTTAAACTCTTGGCTTCCAAAGGTAGATGGAATTCTCGATGATCACTCGAAATACATGTGTGTCATGCTTGGTGTGAGAAACAATTGGTATCAGAGACCTAATGATCACGTCATGAAAGGTGTATCCATGGGAGGTGAAGTGGATGGGGCTTACGTAAGGAAGTTTCTCGGGTGCCTCTATGGAGTTTCAATGGTGCATGGGGCTTATGCAAGGATTCTCCTAGGTGCTGCTATAGAGAGGAAAATGTGAATCGGTTTTATGAAAAGAATCTGCTTAGGTGACACTATAGAGCCACAATGGTTAATGGAGCTTACGCAAAAAGCTGGCTAAGTGCCGCTATGGAGCGACAATGCTGAATGGGGATTAGGAAAATAAGTCACCCGTAATGTCTTCCTCATGTCTGGCCATGAGGGAATCCCAACCCAATGATGGGTTGATGCCTTCACCAATGTGATAGTGCATAAGAGGGATAATGCCAAGGGCATTTGAATCAGTCAGATCAAAGGGAGTTGAAATGTGCGAATCACATGCCCAACAATCGGAATGAAATGAGGGTGGTGTGGCGATGGAATATAACTGTTGAACATGTTCAAAACAAAACATCCATATCGTGTTAGCCTAAAATGGGGACAAAAAATTAGTGTCGTTTGCTGACCATGTTCGAAACAAAGGACCTGATTCGAAGTATTGTCCAAGGTCTTATTGGGCGTTGGCCCAGGATGGTAGGTGTGCCGATGAAGCACGAGACTAGGCCGTTAGGTGGTCCCTACAAACATGGATGTGGATGATGATCCGAATGAAGGTCATACAAAGCGTGAGGTGTATTGATGGAATGTTTGAAAATATTCCAACGCTCTTGAAATTATGCCATTGTAATCATGGCATTAGGGATCTTATGCTTGGCAGACACGACATATTGTTTTTGGAACACAAGGAATCCTATATTTGGAATGTAGGGAATACTATAGTTTATATTCTTATAGAGAGGACAATTGGAATCTCATGCTTGGAGTATAAGGCATGTCTTGTTTGGAGAAAGAGGCCTCCTATGTCTGGAACATAGGGTGCACTATTTTTTAAAGTCATAAAGATATTGTTGTTGGCAACTCATGCTTGGAGAATAAGGCATCTCTTGTTTAGAACAAGAGGCATCCTATATTTTTCATATAAGGTTCACTACATATTATATTCATATAAATAGGACTGTTTGAATCTCATTCCTGGATAATAAGTAATCTCTTGTTTGGAGTAAGAGGCATCCTATATTTTTCATATAAGTTTCACTATAGTTTAATGTCCATAGATAGGACTATTAGCATCACGTGATTTGAGCATAACTCATCTCATATTTGGAGTAAGATGCATCCTATGTTTTGAACATAGGGAGTACTATAATTTATATTAGAGTAGATAGGACTATTATTCATAAGGCGCTTATAAATTGATGATGTTGGGACTTATGAAAGGGTGGAATTTTCTGGTTTAACCTGGCATAGGAGCCAAGTGATAGGGTTTGGAGGAGTTGCATGAGGAATGGTTCAACTCATGGTACTAGGGGAATTGATGGTGAGAGACTCAAGAAACGACATGGGAATGGAACAAAGTGGAATATGTTGACTCAAGGAGTTTCATGGTGTGAAGATGAGTATCTCAAATCTTGGACTTCCACAGGTGGGAGGTGGATGTGCATAAGGGAGCAATGGAAAATATCAACATCCTCACCCGAGAAGATTGCGGTGAGACTCTCCATTTTTCATGGGGGATAGTGATGGTAGTGAAGGGACTGGATCGGTGGGACGGGATTGAATCTCTGCACTAACCCCAAGCGGGGGTGCAAGGGGTGGAGCCCCTGCTGTAAGGGATGGTGGGTGCGAATATAAAAGCCTCACAAAGGACAAGTCTTCATGAAGTAGCATCGCGGAGCAAAGGGGATTGTGGAGCATGGGGACACGGGTACCATGGACTCGTGGAGCATGGAATTGAGGAGCATGGTCTCACGGAGCATGGAATCATGGAGCATGGACTCCCAGATCATGGACATGTGGTGCATGGACTCATAGAGAAGCATCGCGAAGGATGGTACTCGCGGAGCATGGGCTCACGGGGCAGCATCGCGAAGCAAGATGCTCGTAGAGCATGGGCTCGCGGAGCCGCTTCATGAAGGAAAGTAGAGCTTTGCGAACTAGGAGATCAGTCCCCCATGGGGGAGTGTTACTGTCTAGAGAATGGGGGTGACATGGGTATTTATAGTCAAGGGGTGCACAAAGTAGAGATCGCTCGGTGTGAAGATGGAGCTTGCTCCGCGGAGGGGTTGTGAATGTCAAAGGGGTTTATGGAGCCATCTCGCCTCCTTGATTCGCGGAGAGTTCTAGAATTTAAAAGGAGTTCATGAATCATCTAGCTTCATGGCCTTGTGGAGTGTTCACGAACATTAAAGGGGTTTGTAAAGAAGATCGCCTCATTACTTCACGACGGCGCTCAGGGATCACAGAGGGGGCTTCAGAAATGGGGTTCTTGAACTAGATTTCTATCCCAACATCAAATATCCATAACTCTTAATATGTAACACCATTTGGGACCTACGACCTACCAAATAGAAGCATGAAAAATGGGTTATGATCTTAGATCACGTATGGAAGCATTTGAAAAATTTTAGTGATTCATTTTCTGGGGTCAACAATGACCATGACCACATTCAATGTATGGATAGATTATTAATGTCTTGAACCCCTCAAGATAGGTGGCTTGTCCCTTTATCATGATTTTCCCCACAATAAAACCATGGTTCATAGTGTAAATGGACAATTTCATCCCCATTAATCTTACCATCCACTCATCCCTTCCAATGACACTCTCCAAAAATATAGGGAATCCACAAAACCATTAATATCATATAAATAAACTATTATAAACTATTTAAATTTATGAAACCACAAGTCATGTCACTGTTAATAAATATAAACATCCCCCAAACAGATAAATAAGATTAAAGGAATTCCATTTTTATTAATAATTATATACAAAATACAATAGAATTCAAGGTATATGTGATTAAAAATGTATTGAAAGAATGAAATTGGATTTATGATGTTAACATTTAGAAGAACATTATATAGTTTTAAGATAAGGTGAAAATATTTTATTAAATAAATAACATCATTAACATGAACTTTTAAGTGAATGAAGTCAAATTGATAAATATTGATGCAAATAAAAATAGAGTTTAGAATTAGTTGAAATTAGTGAAGAATTAATGAATACTTATAAGAAGTATATTTTAACTAAAGTACCAATATTTTATTGGATGTAGATTTAGATAATATTTAGTGGAAAAGATGTTCTAGAATAAAATCCCCAAAAATAATTCAAACCATTTCCAATAACTACACAAAAATAGAAATTATTCATAGTGTAACAGACTATAGTTCATGAGTTGAAAAAAATTGGTATATTGTTCGAATTGTAAAATGTTATACAATAGGGATATTAGTAATTTGAATAATATAACATTATATAATTTTCAATAAAACCCTAAATAATGGGGGAGAAAAAATGAGAATTATTAATATTCATAGAATATATATTTAAATATATTAATACTGTAGATATATTGAATTATTGAAAATTTCTATCGAATATACAATAGAAGTGAACATAATAAAGATACATGACTATCTTCCAAGAAGGTTTAAGAGAAAATTTAAATTAATATATCAAATAACCACATGATTAGTGGTAATTTTTATTTGGAATGGAATCAAAATAAAAATTATGAAGAAAATATTCTGATGATTTCAAAAATGATTGCTACACTATATAGAGAAAAATCTATTATGAAAAGTGAGGTCTTACCATTTTCCGCTATATAAGGGTCATGGGAATTAAATTTAGAGGTTTCAAGTCAGAGATAAATGGAATATTAATTTAAAAAATAATATAGGTTATTTGAAACTAATAATTTAGATTCAATGTTTATGATCAAAACGATAATACCATTTTCCAATAGAATTAATGATCATATCACTATATCCACTAGAAATATAAAGAGTAATGGAGGATGTTTGGATGAAAATAATTTTTAAAGGGAATTAAAATGTACTATAATAATAAGATTAATTTAATTATATGTTTTGAATTGTTTAATTTCCAAGACCACATGATGAATTCTATTGATGATGAATATAGGAAAAATGCATCTCAAAGAATTAATTTCTCATAATTTCTTCCCAAATATAGACGTTAAAGAAAAAACCTATCCTGAAAAGATTCATTTTCCTTTATAGAAAAGAAAAATAGTAATTTGACACATAAATAATTGGTTGAAATAATTAAGGATGTTATTCTACCAATAATATCTTTCAGTAAAAAATTGATTACATTGCATTAATAAATATTTCAATCTTGGAGCTAAAATGAAAGGAGTATCATGATTCAAAAGGAACTCTCAAACTTTTTTTATCAATTTATAGATAAAATTTATTTTACCTTATTTCTATATCCATTATTTTGTATATTTACTATCACTGATGTTAATATATAGTGATTCACTTGTTTAAGGTGAGAATTAATGGGATATGATTGTTTTCAAAACTAGAAAATAAATTGGAGATGTTAATATTTTTAAATGATCTATCGATTCATAACTTGATTAAGATTTTTTAAGAACTTACAATCTTGGATAAAGAGGATCAATATATTAATACTAAATAATAGTATAAAATTTCACATCTTGATAGTAATACAATATTTGGTATCTATAAGTGTTGTTGATTAATAAGATCAGTCTTGATGAAGAATGTTTTTGGGGATTCCTCTTCTGGTATATTTTGAGAAGCTCTCAGAATTATTTATTTTAGATTAAGGTAGAATTAAATAATGGTGCTTAAAATATATCATTGAAAAATAATGTTGTTAGGACATCATCATAATATAAAAAAGAACACTATGTTTGATATATAACACATAACACTAAGATTCAAAGAACATGTAACTATTATTATTTAAATATGCCCATTATAAACTAGTCATTGAATGGGTGGATATAAATAAGAGTCATGGAATTATGAAATTAAAAGATAAAGTTCCTAATCAAATAAGAATTTTTATATTACTTCTAAGAAAATAAACACTCGATTTTCAATACTGTCATTTTATGTTTAAAAAAACATTATCATCATAAATGGTTTTTTATTTCATTTAATTAGTGAAGATTACAATAAATTTATAAACGTTTTGAAAATATATTTGATAAAAGAGGATATCATTTCTAAAACATTTCTATTAATATTATATTAGGGTGATGATTGTAATTTTTTTTACATAAATGATTTTTCATGGAATAGTTATAATATCAATTATTGTAAAATAATCATTTTTTTCATTTTAATTTCCCAATATTCGTAGAATTTCATGTTAAATTAAAAACAAAATTTTCTCTAGTTAGAAATAATATAATTAGTTACATGTTAATATGTAACACCCTAATCGTTTATGATATATTTTTTCAAAAAAATTAAAATTCATTCACCAAAATCATTCATTACATGAAACATCTAGTATTAGAGAACCATAATATTCTATTAATATTATTTTTTTTAACAAGAACACCATAACTATGCTGCTAAATTTTCAAGTAATATTAATAATAATATTATTATATAAAATATAAGAATTACACATAAATAAAATGCACAAATTTTTTATCATTATATTATAAATGAAAATAAAAAATCAGTTAATGAAATAAAAGTTTTTTTGAAAAACATTTTTTAAGATCATGATTTTTTTACCCTCATATATTGAATTAGTCACTATTATTGAATGATGTTAATTAGTTTTATATATTATATATCCAATTAAATGTTTCATAATTCAACTAATATTTTTATTAATCACTGGATAAAAATAAATCATGTTTTACATTTAGAAAATGTATTTATCTAAATAAAAATTTTGACACTTTATTAAAATTAATTTTAAAACTATTTTTTACAAATCTAGAAAATTAATTTAGAAAAATTATTTTATTTTTCTAATTGATAATTTCAAATTTATCTTATAGTTATTTTTTGAGAAAATTATGAAAAGGAATATATTTTAATGAATACTGAAAATTAATGATTTTTATTGAGAACTACCCTTTTTATTAAATAAATAATGATGTTACATTTCATTTTAATTATATTAAAAAATTAAAATTAAATAAAATTATTTACTATTAATAAATTTTTTATCTAATTCTATTTTTTGTTCAATTTGGTTAAAAAAACTGTTAAATTTCTGAAAACATTTTCTTTGGAGAACAGTTTTTTCATCCCATCGACATTTTTAATATTAAATTAAATTCTACCTATTATGTCAAATTCATTTTATAAAATGGATTAAATATTTTTATTCATAATAATTAATTTAATTTAAAATGGAAAACTTATATTTCATTCATAATGAATAGTGAAAATCATAAATAATTAATTGCCCCGATTATTGTTAAAAGAGCATTATAGGGGGTTAAACCAAAATATAAGTGTATGTTTTCCAAATAAAATTTCTAAATAATATTTTATTGAAATATTTAGACATTATAATATCCAAAATTATACTATATGGTAATTTTGAATCATATTTCATCAGAATGGCTTTATTATTTCGGATTATTTTATGAACTTTCCATGTACTTTCCATGTGGGTTCCATTCCCCACTTATATAAGGAAATATCTCTTCCTACACTATCCACAGTCTAATTTCATTTTGGATCATAAAATACCTACCATATATATTCCTTAATTACATTAAATTGTACTATAGGGTTTATTTTTATTTGGAAACACACCTAAGAAGGATTTTGTTGCTATCATAAGGAGGTAGTTCATAAAACTAGAATTGTTCTTAAAAAAAATTATTTAATATCTAATTACAACACCGTCATATCATATTAAAATATGGTTATACAATAACATAAAAATCTATCATATTATTATATATAATTATTTTAATTTTATAACTTGTATCCATCTTCTCTTCCACAGAATAGGAACTGAATCAATTGATCATGTGTGTGAAGGACTACCTCCCCACAAACCAATGTAATGCTTTTTCCATCACCACCTCACACGGGTGGATATAATTATGGAATAAAAATATATATATTATATTTATGAAATTATTAAACTTCAATAATTATAATATTACATCTATCATCCTACCTTCTACTTTATGGGAAAATGATGACATCGCTCTAGTATACGTGTGGATTACAACCACCACGAAGCGATGCAATTAATTTTTATTATATTTTTAAATTGATGGTAACATGTATATATTTAATGAATATAAATGATGTATATGAAATAAAATTTATTATTTAAAGGTGAAGTATTATTTTTCCTATATTTCTTTCAATCCATTTATAAAATGGAAATAGTTTTCAAGTCTATGTTCATCCAACCGTCTACAAAATTGATGTAATTAATTTTCTGCATCTATCATTTATGGATT
Source organism: Viscum album (assembly GCA_963277665.1). NCBI lineage: Eukaryota > Viridiplantae > Streptophyta > Magnoliopsida > Santalales > Viscaceae > Viscum > Viscum album. The sequence goes on from OY728151.1 coordinate 2,093,484,144, forward strand.
ACTATAAATAAATATATAATTAATAAATATGATATTTATATCATGGTGAACCATATTTATATAATTTAATCATGATCAATTTAAAAGTAATCAAAATACCAAACAAAAACATACATAAAAAATGAAGCAGTTATATCCGGAAATATGATTTTAAAAAATAATTATTAATAAAAGAGTTATAAATGGTCATAAGTAAATAAAATATGGTATGATATATATTATAATTGTTAGGAAATATATTTATAGTATATATAAATATTTATCGTACATTATTTTAGTATTTTTCTGAGTAAAGTCAAGATTATGATAAGGAATTTTTGTGTCACTTTTATTTTAATGGGACACATATCATATTCCCCACTTGATTCTTTTTTATGGTGTATATATATATCCATTTAATGTTGATAATGACCATTATTTTTATTTTCATGTGGTTTTTTTATATCTATATTATTTGATTTATATCATATCGATTATGATTAATAATTTACTAATGTTGTGAGGTTTTTATGTTAATATATCATAATTTTTTTTGATTATTTCTGATTATGATTATTAAAATTAAATATTATGATATAACTATCAATAAACTCATTAATTTTCTTATAATAATTTCATTTCATGATACTAAATTTTTCCTTTCATTTTCCTATCTCTGAGAACTAAATTGACTAAAATAATGTTTTCAAGAAAAAATGACTTTATCACCATCTTCGGTAGAAGATAATTTATATTCCACGACCATGTTTTCAAAAAATGATATATAGTATATTTTTATTAATGTAAAAGGATGAATAAAATTTATTTTTTTGCTTTATTGAATTTTTTATAAATGTCTCAAAATTAATCTTCTTTTCATTTTATACAATTATGTATGTTTGACTGTTACTAAAAAAATAAGAAGGTAGATTTTGTATTAATGTGTATGTAATGAATATTATTTTATAATTCATCACCCCTCAATGATATAAAAATTAAATTTAAATTTTCTCATTTTATTTTCATATAAAAAAAATTATATACTATTTTATATTTTTTCAATGACCTTTTCAATATGGTACTGAAATTTTCAACAAAAATGTTTTAAAGATTGTTTTATAAAATTTATATTCATTAAAAAATCATTGGTGATACATTTGTTTTAATATGTATATTATCCAATAGTAAAACCATTATTATTTATTTTTATGTTTTTTTATTATGATGAAAACATTTTTTTGGAAATCCATTTCATTTCCATAGGTTATTCTATCATGAATTTATTATTCTCAACCTATTAATTTTCACGGGTTATCCAATTATTAAATGTTTATGAAAACTAATTATTTTTATATGTTATTAAATAATGAATGATTATAGTATTTTGGAACAAAAATTCATAGACTATGTGATTCATGGGACCTATATATCCCACCAAATCATTGGGAAAGATTAATGTTTATAATATCAAATGGTAAATAAGAGATTAACCCAATCAAAAAAGATCGTACATGGGAGGTTTTTCAAACCCAAAAGAGGGTACCTAAGAGAATATAGCATGCTTAAATTGGATACAGGCATGTCTAACCCAATAATAACATGTAATAATGTTTTTTGGGTATAATCGACATAAGAATTTATATTTTTATGTGTATGTAAAAAATATATGTCTTATGTGAATGGTATCCTCTCATAGCATATTATCATAGATTATGTTATCATTTATGTCTTATAAACTACCAAGATGTATCCAATGACTCATATTTATGATTTATTATTTAAAAATTAGGGTTTTAAAATGCAATTATCAGTATAGAATACATTAATGCCCAGGTAATGATTATGTGATCATGATATCTCCACTTTTTACCCTTACTCTACATCCAAGCTCACCCTCTCTTATGTTTTCTTTTCACTATTTTAGGGAGAAATTTTTTCCGTATTATATTTTTAACTGGGTTATAGTTATTAATGTCTTTTTGGGAAATGATTCATCTCACTTATGTACCCGTTTTTTATCTGTCTATGTTTCCAATGTTAGTATAAATATACAATTATTTCATGGATCTATATGTTATGTAATGAATATTAATCTACTAAGATGTAATAAATATGTATAAAATGTACAACTAACTGTATTTTTTTTATTTTACATTTTAGTTAAAATTTTGAATCATTGATGAGAAAACATTAGTGAGAACCATTAGGAAAATTCTGATTATGTCAATTTTTATTGGAATTTTGGTCTTAGAAAGAGAAATTTGTTTCCAAGAAAATACATCCATGTATAGATAATAAAATTAGTTTGTGATCAAGAATAATTTTTCCTTGGTATAAAAACTACAGAAATTGTTTATTGGGATTTGACTCTATCTTCATGAGGGCCATGAAAATGGGCCTTTCGGCATAATGTTCGACAATCCTTAGTGATATGGAATGGAAATTACAAAACTCGTTTTGAATCATGATAAATGAATTGAAAAATGTCCTTGAATTTCTTATTATAAGACAATGTTTTCATATATTGAATATAATGTTTCATGAATTAGATATCTTATAAGTTATTTTTTCAAGATTAGGTGATTCCACACCATGACTATTGTTTCTTATTCCTATATTTTTTGTTTTAGTTAATGGGTTGAACCCAATGGAATCATTTTAACGCTGAATTAAATGTAAAATGAAATTATTTTTCAGATGAGAGTCCAAATGATAAATTATTTAGAATAAGATATCTCACAACAATGATTAAAAAACCTTCTCAGAATATGATTCACACTGTAATGAAACTTAGAAAATGAAGGAATAATGTTTTACTGAGTCCTTCATGAGTCAATATCCATGTTATTTTAGTATATCCACTAATAAACTATTTTTCATGAAATTTATTTATTCCATTGAAAATATATTTTAAATCTCAAGTGTTCGAAAAAAATTCATTCATGAAGTCTATGATTTAGAATTAAAACAAAATCAATGGTGTACTATTATTAATACTATGATGAAACATTATGAAATTGAATCCACATAGTTGGATAAGTTTTAGAGATTATTTTTCAATATGTAATTTCCTTTTATTGTTATTAAGAAATTGATTGTGCAATCATATGAGATAATATAAAATTATGATAAATCCATGCTACCTATGAGGAAAATTTTGCATGACTCATGAGTTACGATTTTGGTATTATCATCCAATCAAAATACAATATTTCTTGATCATTTAATGGATTATAATTATTTCTATTTAGGTTGATATCCAAAAGGGACATCAATAACTATGAATAAATCATTATATGTAATATCAAGGTGGAAATTTACATTGGATTCCACCATCGTTCACATGGTTATGATAATTAAATAAAAATGAAAATCAATAGAAACTCTAAAAACCATGGAGAAATGAATCTGATCTTTCATCTATTCACAATGTGTAGAATGTGATGTGTCAAAAATTGTCTTAAATGGCTAGTAAATATTTTTATTTTAAAATGGATTTTCATCAAGTGTTTTAGTGATAAAGTGATGGAAGGATGTTAGCTTATGATATAACGAATAAAATAAATCTTCATAAAATGCACTAACCACACATTAGTGTTCAAATTGCAGGGAGTTAGGTAAATGTACTAAAAAGTGATCAGATATGTAGGTTATTAATGATTATTGACATCCTCAACCTAAAAAAATAAGAGAAAGTATAATGTCTCATGTGATTAAAATTTATGATGAGGTGTGGGATAAAAATATTTTGAAAGGTACACTTGCCAAACACTATATAACTACTAATTTACCCCTTGATAATAGATCTTACCTCTTATTTAAATATGAATTATATTTCAAGGTTATCAAAATCAAACCCAAATTATTATGTGTTGAATTAAAATATAAAACCACTAATTTTATATTGATTACATCTCATGTATATGATTCATCTCTAGTTTAATTTTGTGGTACTGTTCTTCTTATAAATCTTGTTATTTTCCCTTTAGTTTAATTGGATATTGTGTTAGTCATGGATATTATTTCTCTATATAAATCCAACATGAATTTCCTTGTAACAGATGTTATGCTTCATATTTTGAACCAACCTATGATTTTCAACCGCAAAAGCGGAAAATATAAACATCCACTAGAAATTGAACACATTGAATTGTTCTTTATTCCAATTAAAGATGGGTGATAAAAAATATTGTTGGGGATAAAATCGATATCAATTTTATTCCAATTATGTGGGAGAATATTCATGTATTTCGATATGAGTTTCAAAATCTTCAACTAAAACATGATGTATAGTTCTTAAGAGAACTCATACATTTTTCTATTCCTATTTAAAAGAATATCTATAAAATAGCCCCAATTGGGTTCTAGTAATTAATGGATTAATTCCAGGGGAACCTTATCAAGGGATTTATTTAGTGAATTGTGTCACCATAGGGATAAATAGTTATTTTTTTAAAAATAAGGTGAAATTGATGTGACTATTTATTAATTATAGATAACCTAACAATATCACAATCAAGAAAAAGTATCTTCAACTTTATATTTACTACATGATTGATTAACATGATGAATTTCAACACCTTTTAAATATTGACCATTTCTTATATATTATTAAATGATGTTTAAGAAGGGGGATACACCCAAGATTACATTCTATATGAGGTATAGACACTATAAATATGTTGTGATTTCATTTTGTCTTACTAATTCCGATGCTTTCATGATGGATTAATTAATAGAATATTTAAAAATTACAAAGAATAGTTTGTGGTCGTTTTTATAGAAGATATACATAAATATTCGAAGTAAAAGGGGGAGAATAAATATTACATGAGGATTGTATTAAAGGCCCTATGTAAGGATTATATATTTGAAAATTTTATAAATATAGAACTATGGATTAAAAATGGTTCATTTTTTGTGTCAAATAACCTCGAGTGTGGGTATATCATTGGATCCATAAATTTTGGATGCTATTTAACGTTGGTCCAGACCAACCTCTATGACTATGATATAATTATTTCATTGTTTTTATTTGTATTATCAATTTTTTGTGGATAATATTTCAAGATTGTGTAATAAAATCTCCATGTTAACTTGAAAGGGATCCAAGTGTCCTTTAGAAGATGAATGTGAGGAAAAAATCAAGGAACTAAAGAGATGTTTAGTTATCACACATGTTATTGAATTAAAAAACTGAGGAAAAGTTTTTGTAATATATAGTTATGTATTAATGATGGTATTGGGATGTTTTCACATGTTTAATAAAATGGGTATAGCTTATGGATCATAAAAATTGAAGGTTTATGGTAAAAATTACCCAAATTATGATTTGGAGTTAGATATTATAATTTTTTACTAAAGATACTGGGAATTATCATTATTGTTAATGGTTTCAAACATATAACCATCCATAGAGATTAAATTATTTATTCCCATAAAAAGAGTGAAACATGTTCTAGATAATATTTTTGCAGCTGATTTATGATTCTGATTGCTCTATACATTCCACCTTGGGAAAGTGAACACGGTGGATGGGGCATTGAGTATAAAGGATTATGATAGCTTATATATGATGTGGATTATAAAAGATCCCATATCAATATAATTTTTTAGGATAGATCCATAGATTTTAATGGAATAGAAGAAATATTATCTTTCACAAATGAGATTTCAACCATTTATCCAAATGAATATTATAGATGCATAGAATGATTATGTAGAGCTACAGAAGAAGGTTAAAAATTATCTTGAGATTAACTATGATTATGTTGGAATGATATGTTTCAGTAACTAGGTATGTGTAACATCCATACCTAATTTAAATATGTAGTTGTTAGTGGAAGCACATTGTTCTTTATTCACAAGTCATCCAAGATGTACAAATATGAACAAAAATTTTAATGACTATTTTTGATGGGATGTATTAAAGAATTATATTGGAGAGTTTATTTTATGATGCATGTTATGTCACTATGTTAGGGGTAAGGGAAAAAATTCAAAGTGTTGGTAACAACAATTACCAATACCATAATCGAAATGTGTAGAAATCCCCATTGATTTGTTCATTAGACTCCCAAAAATATATAAAGGGCATAATTATATATTAGTTACTCCAAATCACCTTAAAAATTCAGCAAACATCATCTATATAAGATTATATTTATCTATGAATCAGTATTCAAGGATATACATTAAGTATTTGGGAAGGATATATGGAGTACCACATTCAATTGTATCACATTGTGATCTATGGTTTTCATTGATGTTTTGTAGATATATTCAATAGTATATGGATAAAATGTTGAATTTACTCAATATAATTGATCCATAGATAGATGGATAGAATGAGAGTATCACTCAGACCCTAGAAAATATATTACAGTCTTTTTAAATGGATTTCAAAGGTGTATTGGATAAAAACTTTCTTCCAGACATGTTTTCATACAAAAATAGCTTTAACTCAAAAATTTGGATGGATCCTTATAAATACCTATATGGAAATATGTGTGGAAATATAATGTTTTGTGATGAAGTTCAAGAATGTTTGTTATTGGAACCTAAGGTACTAGAAAAAAAGGAAAATTATTTTACACCCATTCAGTAAAACATCAGGGTAGCCTAAAGTTGATAAGAAATTTATACATATATTTTTATTATATTTGGAGTTCAAAGATAGTGACAAGGTATTTTTATTAATTTATCATAGGAATAATATATTAATATTTATTCAAAAATATTTTGGATCCCTTTGTATATTGACCACTTTAACATTGTTAATCTATTTGGTATTGTTTCTTAATGATTACCACTTCCAAAAAACCATTCTCAAATCAAATATGGTTTCCAAGTATCTCTCCAAAGTAAATAATTGATCATTCACATGAACTAAAATAATTATTCATACTGATGGAAAATGATATTTATTATTAGAAATGATCATTATAGATTCAATATCATAGAGTTAAATTTTTTGTAAAGAAGTCCAATTATTAGGTCAGAATTTGTTCATGAATCCAATAATTTTAGGATTCTATATGGAACCCGTGAATAAGATGAAGAAGAAGTATCCTTAGTTTTTTGTATCAATGTTATGGAATTTTTTCGGTGATATTCATATAAATGGATATATAATTTAAAACCATGAGATTTTAGGAATTATATTTTTCGGAATTTATTTTTTTCTTTGATATATTGTGTTACACGAAACACTAAGTTTTAACAAAAGCCAACATACAATTAATATTATTCTTTAAACCTGACCACTATAAACAATTCAAAAAATTGGGTATGAATAAGTGTAAAAAGTGATGAAATACAGAGGTTTTAAATATGAATAAAATAAATTCAATTGTTATGAATGGATTATAATAAAATAAAAAAATTGAAATTATATGAAATGTGATTTTGGAAAAAAAAAATTAGGTGAATGATATTTTTTAACATTATAAAATCAATCTATCACTATTTTTTAATGATTTTAATGAAACATATATATTATTTATTCAATAAATTATTTAATCATTTATATTGAATTTTTCTAGGCATGGTATAGGATTAAACCTAGTTTTATGTTTAATAATTGGGTTTATATATAAATAGATTTTATCGCATTTTCTACACTAATTTTAAAACTAATTTTTCAAAATTTATATAATTTATTTTATAAAATGAGTTTTATTTTTTAAATCAACATGTCCAAATTATCATATTGTGATTTTTTTAGAATTTTATGAAAAAATTAGTAGTTTAATAAAGACTGAAAATGTGGCATTTTATTGAAAACTACCTTTTAATTAAAAGAATTTAATTGTTTAAAAAAATAATAATTGTTTTAAAGTAAAATTTGTTAAATAATTTTAATTTTGATTAAAAATTTATCATTTAATCAATTATATGTTACATTTTGAAATAAAAACTATTTGTACTTATGAAAACATCTAATTTGGTAATTTTTTTATTTGTCGCATCTGTTGGTTTAATTTATAATTAAAATTTTCAATTATTTGAAATTAATTTTTTATAATTGATTAAATATTATTATTATTATTAATTAATATTACTTAATATGTATGACATAAATTGTCTTCATAATTAATGTTTATAAATTGTAAAATTTAATTATCATGACCAAGATTAAAACATTTTATTGTGGGATAAACCAAAATATAAGGGTAATTTTTAAAATAAATATTGTATCAATACTATTTTATGTAAATATTTAAACCTTATAATATCATATATCCTAATTTATATAAATTTAAAAAAATTACATGGTAATGAAATTTTCATTTTGAATTTTTTTTTGGGAACATTCTTTATAGTTTCCTAGTAGGTTCATTCCCCTGTTATTTAATAAAATATCCTTTCTACACTCAATGTTCCTTTTGGATCAAAAAATAAATAAAAAATTTGTTTTATACTTCCCTTTTCCATGACTTATATTACATGTTTTGATCAGTAAACCCTCCAAATAAGCCTTTTGGTGCTCACTTAAGGAGGTTGTCTGAAAAATATGTAACATTCTGAACCGAGAATTTTAATTTTATTTCTTCATATAAAACCTTTAAAACCTCTAAAAAATAGTTTTTGTAATAACATAATTATATCCCATATATTAATATTTTATTATTTTATTTTCATGACATTTATAGATCACCTCTTATATAAAATGATAAATGATGTCGTCGACCATGTGTACGACAGACAACCGCCTCACGAACAGATGTAATTCATTTTCTATCACAGCCTCTCACAAGTAGATATAAAGATGGATTGAATTTATATATATTATATTTATTAAATAATTATATTTTCTGAATTATAATATCACAAAAAACTTTTTAACTTCTAAAATGTGGTAAAAAGATATTGTTTCTCATGTGTTTGTGTGAAATACCGCCTCCTGGAAGCAATGTGATTTTTCCCATTTAAATTTTTCATGGTCATTAATAATGCTATATATAATTAATATATATAATATATATTATATTAAAATAATTTTTCAATTGTGATATATTAATTTCCTTTCTTTTTCCCCATCCATTGATAAAATGCAAAAAACGTTCATATGTACGTATGACCTATCATCTCCAAGAATAATGTAATTCATTTTCTATATATAAATTTTATAGATTAATATAAATACATGTATAATGAATATTTATTATATTCATATAATGGTCACATTATTGAGATAATGGATCAATGATGATGGTAAAATTACCTAAATTACAAAACAAAAACACACATGAAAAATAATGCAGTTATTACCCAAAACATTATTTGAAATAAAAATTAATAAATCGGTGATAGAATGATATATCTAAATCATATATTCTATGATATATATGATAATATTTAATTCATAAATATATAATAAATTTATATTTATTACATTGGAGGTCTTAACTTTTATGAAGAGTGTCAGAACATGTAGAAACAAATTTTTGTTTAAATTTTATTTCCATAGAACACATGCCATATTCACCACTTTCTAGTTTCTTTGTGTATATAATACTAATGAATGTTTTTTATGATAATTATTATTAATTATATCTGTATTTACATATCCATATAAATTAATTTCATTCAAAGTTCTTATTATTCATGAGTTACCGAACTGATAAGGATTTTATGTAACGATCTCATATTTTATTGGGATTTTTTATAATTATGCTTCTTATTATAAAATATTTTGATCAAAATATCAAAATAAAATTATTTTACATCTACCATATTTATTTATTAAGAATAATTTTTTTATTAATTTTCTCTCCCTAAAATCTAACCATAAAAAATGTTTTTATGGAAATACAAATTTTTCTCTCTATTTGGACGAAAATCCTTTCCCTTTCATGGACATGTTTTCTGAAAATGCTTCAACTATTTTTTTATTAGAAAATGTTTTAAATTATTTATTACCCTTCCTTGAATTTTTACAAATGAATTAAATAGAATATTCTTTTCATTTTATGAAACAATATTCTTTATATTATTTAACAAAAATGTGAATGAAATATTTTTTTAACATGTAAAAATTGAATGATAGTTTTATCAATCATGAACACTCAATGATTTAAATATTACATTGCATGTTTATAAAATTATTTTCATAGAAATATTTTCATTAATATTTGATAATTTTATTTTATTTTAAAAACATGATTTCAAAATGGAAATGATATTTTCATCAAGAATATTTTAATTATATTTTTATGGAATTATAATTCAAAACAAAAAGAACCTTTTGAGTCGATAAAGTTTTTTTGGGATGTGATCCTATGGTACCATCTGTATTAATTCTATATATGGTCTTTTATTATTATGAAAATATGTTTATGAAACTCATTCCTTTTTATGGTTATTCTATGATGAATTAATGATTATGAAACCCATCTATTTTACTTGAGTTATGACGTTATGAAATGATTATAAAATAGGATTTTTTTTCATATGTTGTGATATTATGAATTTTTTATGATTTTTGAAATATATATATATATGGATTATGTGATGGGTGGAACATATATTTCCATCTAATGCATTGGGAAATAAATAATGTTCAATGGGATCAAAGAGTTCAATAGAGGTTATCGAAAGCACAAAAGAGGTTACATAAGCGGTTATCATAAGCCCAAAAGTAGGTACATGTTTGGTAAACCCATGCCTAACATGTTTTGAATTTCTTATTTTTTAGCCTCGACATGTGATTTTCTATGATTATGTGTATGCCACAAATCTACATCTAATACCAATGTTAATATATCAGTCCTTATGTTATTTTACTCCTTTATGATACATGTATAATTAACATTCATGATATTTTCCATGAATTTAGTTTATAAACTATGATATTCCTGGTCTAGTATCAAAATGCTATTCTCATTCTCTTATACCCTAATTCTGCTTTTACAAATATGTGATCAATGGTATCTCTCTTTTTTACCATTACTCGTCTTCTGTTCTCAACCATTATTATAATTACATTACATATGTTTTGAATAATGGTCTAATTTATGATATTTCTATGAAGGGTTATAGTTATTAAATGCATATTGGGAGAAGTATTAGCTCACTTGTGAACAAGTTTTTTATATCCAAAAGTTTCCACGAATACTAGACCTATGTGATTTTTTTTGGATTGTTATGTTTTGTAATGAATATTCTCTTAAAAATATATAATATCTATATATATTAATTTTTTTAATAAAATAATTTGTATACTTGATTTTGGTATAGGTTAATTTTATTCTCAATAAACATTTTCCTAAAAACTGTTTTTCATTTTATTTTTTGAATTTTTAATAATGTTTATTTCATAAACATATAGAAATTGATTCTATAAAAATGGATTAAATTTTTTTAACTTTTAGGTTAATTTTTTTGAATAGGTAAACATTATGATTTTCATAATGAGTGGTAGTTTTGGTAAATATATGTCATATGAGAGAGTTTTAATCAGTTAATTAATGTTACAAATAATAAGATACAGGTTTAAAATATTTTCAAACACATGGATCATTACTACTGGGTGATTTTATTTTGACCAAAATCATCATTATTAGAATATTGAATTTTGGTGGAATTTTTATTGGATAAATTCCTTTATATTATTTTATGTAATGGAAAATTCAAAATTTTTACTCTCTCACTTTTATTTAATATTATAATTTCACTGAAAGAAAATAAGATGTTATAAATGAATATAAATGTTTGAATTTTTTATGATTTTAATTTATTTTAAATCATTAATGATTTTATAACTACTTTAAATTCATGCACAACTTGTATAAGAAGTAAAAAATATATATGAAAATTATTTTTGAAAAAAATTGTCATATTTTTTTGATAATTTATGGTGTAAAATGAATTTTAAATTAAATAATAATTATTAATTTATGGTAAAGGATTTTATTTTATATTTGCATACATGTATTAATGTCATTAAATCCAAAATATGTAAATCATTCTTAAATTTACAATAATTGTATTTTATTTTAAATAATATATTATTCAATGACTTAAATTATAAAAATATTTAAATAGGACATGTTTCATGGGATATGGTATAATATTTTATAAATTGACAATTTTTAGGAAATTCATAGCATCCAAGTATACTTATAACCCTTTATTGTTAATAAATAATTTACCACTATTGACATTAAAATTAGATTACTATGTTGTTAAAATGAATGAGAAGAAATAAAATATAACAAACAACTATAGAAATTTTATTTATTGAAACTGTTTCAAAAAATAATTATATTAGCATCATATTTTTGATATCATTCTTCCACAATCACATAAAAAATAATTTATTTTGTTGGTATATTTTACCTAATTTTAAATGTGTTATATCTTTAACTATAAAAGGATACAACCTATATTATATTATTCATACAACTAAAGAACAATTAACTCAAAAAAAATCCAAAACCTCTTATAAAATAATTTTCCATGTTCTAGATTTTATAGTCTTTAAAAAAGGAAATCCTTAGTTTCCTTAAGATGAAATATGGAGGTGGTCTCTCAAAACAGAAGTAATCCTTTTAACCAGTCTCATTCATTTTACATAAACTTTTACCACATTCATTTATATCCTAACCATTAATATATAATAAAATAATTATTTATAAAATAATTATATTATATTAGGTGTATGTTATAAGTTTTTCTTCTCTTTTTCCATTCTATTTGGAATGAAATCATTATTTGTTCGTACTTGTGGATGAAAACATCCAAAGAGTGATTCATTTCACTTTTAATTACCCCCAAAAAAGGATGGTTATTATGATGGATTTTCAAATATATATATGATTTTCACTAAGTAATTATGATTCAGAAAATATAATATATAAAATATCTTCATACTTTTCAACCTGCTAAAAATTATATTTTTGCTCATGTTTGCATCTAGAATACCACCTCCATTAAGCGATATAATTAATTTTTCACATTCTATTTTAATGGGTGGTTATAAAATTTTATTTTATGTATATAAAATGTAATTATTTCATAACAATTATTCTTTAGATGATGGAATAATGACGCTTCTGACAACAGTGAACCACCAAAATCCATTTCTCATTTATGAACTAAACGTCGTCCAAACACCCTCTGTGGACTAATCAAATTATGTGATAAAATATATCATTTTAATAAATGAAACAAACTGTTTAATGATAATTCAGTTTTATATTAAAATTTTCGTAAAAATTAAATAAATAATATAATTTTATTACAGAAGATGGTAATGGATGAGGATATGAAGTCTGAACTCGAGTTAAGGGGTTTCTTAACCAAATTTCAATTCATTGGGTTATACTTATACTATATTTACTTTCTTTTGAAAATATTAGATTTAAAATGAACAATAAATGTATTATGTTTTATTTTCAATATCATTTTTGTGTTTTAAAATTTTTACACATAATAATTTCATTGATTTAATTCTAATTTAAGCAATATATTCTAGGCAAGGTTTGTTCATTTAAATATTTTATCATTAAAATGAGTCTTTTATTAGGTACCAATATACGTTTTTAAAGTGTATATTATACCTATTTAGATATTCTATTGTGAATTAATATTTGATAATAATATTTATTTTCTCTTTAAATTTCACAATTTCATGTTATATCGATTCAAATGTTAAAAATTTTCACAAATTTTGTTCATCTTAATTTCAATTCCTTACAAAATAATTCATGCTATACACCCAAAATTATTTTATATATTGTAGATAATACCAAATTAATGAATTTTAAAATCTGATTTCATATAATTTATGGGTTTTATATAATCATGTTATTTTCCTTCTTTAATTGTCTTTTTGATCCAATCATTACCCATGTTACAATGATTTCTCATTTCATACATCATTACTAGAGACATGTTTTGATTTTTAAACATATATTAATTTATATGATGTATATAATAACTATTAACATATAATATCATGAATATTTTTATATTTTTGGTATTTTTTTCCTTCATATCTTCTTTATTTCAATTTCTTTTTAAAAAATATTTAATTGGTTTTTCTTTAAAAACATTTTTCGATGTTTTAAAACACTTTTACATAAACTCTTTCTCCATGTCCACTATATAATCTCAATATTGTTTTCTATAAATATATATTAGATGATAATGTTTTTTAATGGATATTTTACCTTATCTTAAATTTTTTTTAATGAATAATTATTTATAAAATGGAATGGGTCACTTTTCACTCTCATTGCAAAAGATTGAAAATAATGACTATTTTTAAAACATAAAAATGAATGGATATTAATATTATCATGAAAATCGATTAAATTGATGATTCTATTATTAGTATCCATATTTATTTTCAAAGAAAATGATATTAACTATATTATTTTAATTTTTTATTTTTTTAAATATATCAATTAAAAGGGTATTTTCTCTTATTTTTCAAGAAAACTTCTTAAATTTTTTTAAATGTGTTTTTATCTATGTAAAAAACATATAATGATTACTAGTATTCCCAATGTATATTATCTTGTGGTAAAATATTAATTACTTATTTTTAGGGTTTATGAATATTTTTTAAATTTATCTTCATGAAACCTATTTCATTTTCATAGCCAAATCAATATAGGATTATCTTGATTAAATGCAAGAATCCATGTATTTTGATTCATGACATAGTACTTGAAAACTATTGATGAAAGTGGGGTTGGGTATTGAAATAAAATAATTTATGTACTTTTCCCAATATGTGATGATTGGGTTTGTTATATCCCTTCCATGAATTAAGTAATGGACAAAAGTTAATTGGATGAATGTTACAACTAAAAGTTCATGGAGTTATGTTCTTCCTAATAGATGAAAGGGTAATTTAAATATAAGTAAATCATAAGATAAAAAATAATATTATTATCTATAGTTTACTCTTAAAACATATTATAATTTTCTTTTTTGGTGAATCCATGATGAATGATTGATGTACCAAGATACCAGCATTGTTTTTCAATGATTTCTATGAGCTTTAAAGCATCCTTTTCTCATGGTTTTTTACATATATCATGATTATTTAATTATATAACTCTTACATTATGTTAAATATTTATTCCATGTCTCATGATTTATGATTAATGTTTTATGCGTATTAATTCATTTATGATATTATTAAGAACATTTATTTTTTATATCATCTCCTTATTCTAATTTTATTCCCAAAAATGACATTAAATTGTCAATCCTTATGTTTACAATTACTGATTGTTTGAGTTCACCATTATTTTTTTTATTTCCCTTGGTTTTTATGATTAATGCTAAATTAATTAATTCTGTAATGGTTCCATGAGTAAAAAATTATATGGTAAATTATTAAGATGTATTTTGAAATAGGAAATGTAGGGAATAGTAATAAAAAAATCTCACTTATTGACCTATCTTATTTTATTTAAGAGTTTTCCCTAATTCTAAAAAACACTAAACCTAGATGATCAATGGATATGAACGTGATCCCATATTTTTAATGATGTTGTATTTTTTGGGGCAGTAAAATTCGGTCCTTATTTTTTGTATCAAATCCATAAATTTAATGATTTTTAGCACTAGAGTTGGGTGTAGGTGTTTATGGGTGTTATAGTTTTTTTCTCTGGATCATATGATAGATGATTTCATAAAACCATTATGTCTTGGAAATTTAATTAATCAATTAAATGAAAAAGGAAAAAAATATGGATGATATCCCAAGTGAAATCTTTACATTTATTATTGAATGTTTTTAAAATATCTATTTAAATGTGTACTGTAATTTTTGTTATAATTATTAAAATAATATATATAAAAATTGATATTAATTTTTTCAGTTTGAATATTTTAAAATATATTGAGGACAATTTTAATTTATTTTATATTAGTTATTATAATAATTTAATTTTATAATAAGGAAATTATTTTCGAGATTATACCATATTTCATTCTACACCATGAACGGATCACATTGAATTGAATTAGAGTAATTTATTGTAAAATAATTCAATTTAGTTGTTATCATCCTCTATCAAGTGGTTTGTTATTTATATATTATAAGGGGTAGAGAGAGTAAAATATATAATTAAATATACATGTTCAAATTGACATTATATTGAAGTTAATTTTCTAGGATATAATTAATATATATATATATATGGGTTGATTATTGAACCCACTTTGTGTTTTTTTACTTTATTTAATAGTTATAAAGTAAATACTATAGATTTAAATATTTTATAAAGCATATTGGATTCAAAGGTTGCATAATTCATCCAATCCAACTTGAAAATATTTCAGAATGAATTAATCTTTATTGGTAACTAGTAACTAATATACTTCCATGATTTTTGAAGATAAGAAGTAGTTCCCCATAAGGGTTGTAGGTTATGTTGAAAACATTGCATCAATATATGCGGAGTTGGATACACACATAGATCTTGATAGTTTAAGATGTTTCTACTATTGGTATAGAAGATGCAGTGACTTGTTTTTCATTACCAATATGATGAAGTAATATACATCCATTGATTATTATTAGAGATTTATTCATATGGAAAGGATGAATAAATATTATAATATTTAATATTACATATGGATAAACTAGTTAAGTAGATTTGAAAAGGTCAAAATGTTGTGACAACCAATGAGATAGATGAATTTTAATCATCATATCTCTCTCATGTTGTTTTGAAGAAATATTGTGATGTTACATACTTATAGTTATTGAAATTAAAGGATAATATATCATATGGATGGAAACATGGATTATTCTTAAGTATTAATTGAGTTTATGGAACTGTACGTTCATTGAAATGTTCTAAGGAATATTTAACTTTTTGATTACACTCAGGAATTATTCGAGAATCTATTGTAGAAGATCTGGAATTATTCTAAATATATTTTTATTTCTAGAGTGGGATTCTAAAATTTTTGGTTTTGGGATATTAAAACAGAGAAATTTTAGAAGATATGTACCATATATCAAAAATATGGATTATGTGAATTGAAATTTTGGAAAATTAAAAAACCAATTTGAGATATGAAAAATATGCCCAGGGTGATGAATTAGGTGAAGTCCTCTTACTCCACTGAGATGCATAATATATGTTTTAAAAATTAAATTATTATAGAAGGAAATATTCTTTATTATATGCATAATAAAACTTTGGATCAAACAAAAGATCTTCCACTAGGATAAGGTGAAATTTTTTCAAAATTCAATCAGATCACTTAGATATGTAGTATAATGATGGGGATATGAAAAATTTGTTCTATTGAAAGTTGAAATGAAAAAATGGAATAATGATGCATCTGATAACTAATATATATTAATTTATACATAAAATGTTTTCAAGGAAAATTTAAAATGTTTAAATAGAAAATATGAAACATGTGATACGAATAAAATTCATAGGAATATGTAATATATTATATAATAATATAATGATAAAAAAATTGAAAAGGTAAAGACTTTATATATATCATAAGAAATATGAATCTGAAAATATTATTTAATTTGTTATACTTATTAAATAATTTCAAACATTTAGATATATTTTTAAATTTCATAACATTTATGGAGATGATGTTATGTGTATCAAAATAATTATACCACAACATACATTGATGCGTAATACAGGATTAAATGTAGTATTAAATGGTTTATTATTATATAGGAATAATGTGTTTGATTAGATGGTTGATGATGTTTCACATCGTGAAATGAGTTCCACACTAATGTTTGTGTTGAAATTTAATAATTATGGAGATAGTCACACTAAAATATAAGTTCCCATGAAAAAACATGGTTTTATATATAACCATTCATTTAAGATGTTTTGAATTTATGAGGATTTTGGTAATGTCATGTCTCACATGACCACTAAAATAGTAGCCAAACCGGTCACCACATGGCCTTATGCACTCATCCCAATATTCTAGAGGCTACCAACATGTAGTGATGTTCTATTGATGTTTTGGTGAGGATACTATACCCTCTAGATCAGAGACTCACAGTGGCCTATTAGATAATTAATAAAAAAATTAATAATTAGTAAAAAAAATAAATACAAACATTATAAGATTAATATAATATATGAATAAAAATTACCAATTCCAATTTACAAGAATTCAGGTACGACATATGATTATTTAAGTGAAATACATATGAATTAAAATAAAAATATAGTGTAATAAATGAAAAACCACTAAATGACAGGCTCCATGAGAATCCAATGATCTAGCTTGGTCATGTGCTCCAAACTCCCTCGTACTAGCTAAAAACACAAGAAATCTACAATGGTCCAACAAATATAATGTCTACTCTAGAACCCTAGTGCAATGGAACCCCATGGAGTTTTTGAGATAATAATATTAGTAGGCTAGCACCCAAAGTGTCTATTCCAATCCATTCCTTGATATGTAATGTAATGTAGTCAATGGGTATAAGAAAAAAATAAACAAGACATGCTGAATAGATAATCAACAACCCACAAAGGTTCCTATGGGACACATGGAAGCTAAAAATCCTTCGGTACCCAACCATATATCTATGTGTGTGGGTATATCCTCCTAGAGTAGGATGAATCACCCAAACTAGTGGAAGAATCTTTTACCTAAGATAATTCTGTCACTACATACCATAAACACATGGCATCTTCCCTTGGGCTAAAAACTATATCTCCCTCAGGAATAAATGTAATCTCACCCTCAAGCATTATGTGATTGTTCATATAGCTCTCATTCATCAGATATATTCATATATTATTCCTTCAATAAATTAGTAACTATTTTCTAATTCATCATGTGCTATTTAAACATGCACAAATCACCCATTCATCGTGTGATTTTGAATTTATCCCTCAAGCATGTGACAAAATCATATATTGTCACACCCATTTTTCCATGTATTGATCTTGATCTGGTTCATTTGGAAATCCCAATCCCTTTATTTAGTATTATTTGAGACAAATGTTGAGTTTTTAAGTACGATATATGTCTCATCATCCTACCATGGGTGCCTCGTATCTTGTTTGGGTGGTATTAGAGAAAAGGTTGGTTACATCGGGATTTGGTCCAAACCATGAGACTATTTCAATATTTAAAAACGAAATATGTTTCATTAAAACTACATCATATTTTCTACATTTTTCACAGATTCCACTTCCCACTTTATCTCCTATGACCTATTCAATCCACCATATCCTTTTCGACCCCTTTCAAATTTATAGTCATGGTGGATTTGGATTATTTATTCTGGTACTCGGCCAGCCCATGAGACCATTTCCAATTTAAAAAAATGAATCTTTTATATATTATTCATTTTTAATATATTTTAGTGATTCTACCTCACAATAGAGACTGTGAATCTTAGGAAAACCACTAGGTTATATTGTTTCTATTTAGATCTCTTATGCATTGCAGATTAATACGAAATTTCTCAAGGATTCTCAAATCATCCATATTTTAGAAGGTAATTTGATTGTTTCATAAATGATAAAAATTTTATTCTATTTCCCACAAATATTCACTAACTATTTCTTCCAGACCAAAATATATTCTACAAGATGTTACAATCCATTAACATTCCACTATGGGTTAAGATCTAAGGGAAGATGATGAGTTCTCTAGTTTCCAAGGTGAGATTCCTTCTCATCCATAATCCTTCTCCATCCACTTTCTTTTGGGTTCCACTTCTACACTTCTCATGAAATACCTATGGTTTTGTTATAACATGATTGTTTTTGGTTTTTTGGTTCGTTTAGATATGGTCTTCATAGATCTTGAGTGTTTGGAACGACAGCTTGTTTTATCCGATGTGAGTTTCCTTTTCCCCATGGTTTTGAGGTTGGTTTCCTATTTCGCGTGTTATTTTTTATTAAGATTCATATTTTTCAAGGCCTTATAACCCTTTAAGAATTATTAGTGTTGTTTTATAAGAATTAAATAAAACCATTTTTTATGAAAAGTGTCACTATGCATCTAGTTGTCATGCATCAAAAAATATGATATAATCTCCCCGAATGAAATCAGTACCAGTTCTCCAAGACACCATTTAGTATGAAAATATTCCCCAAGCCCTCATTGGTCAACACTAATCACATGTTATATAGATATAAACACAACATGACATTAGTTTCAAACCCCTAGGTATCAACCATATTGATATCACATAATCTCAAAAGCTAAGCAAGATAAATCATAAGTCTAGTATAAAACATACCATATTTATCATCATAAGACACAATAGTCAATTTATAAACATTTCAATATATCAAACAAAATTAGTTTATTAATATATATTTATAATTAGAATCATAACTATATGAAACCAATTTAATAAATCATTCAACCCTAAGGTTCTTAATATATCAATTATCAAAAATTATTCCAGGTGATTCTTCCACAAGAAATCACAAAAATTTATTAATGTGCCAATTCAAAAGGCTAATCCAACAATCAATAAAATTATCCAATTTATTATATGGCTTATAATTAAAATAGACTAGGTCATAATTAAATCCAATGATGGAACACCAATCAAGTGGCAGCAGGTCTATGTCTACTTGCCTATGGACCCAAAGAGATTCAACGGTGGTATAGAAATAAAATATTATTATTTAATGTGGTTTAATGATTTATCTAAACATTCCTGAGGCATAAATATGTCATCACCCATATCTCAATTTCTATAAATAATTGTATCAAATAAAAAAATGATTTACTTTAGACCATCTGAATCAATTTTATTTAAGGAATGTGACCTCCATAAAGAATTTCTTTGAATATATTCAAGTCTTTTCATTAAAACATTTTACGTAAACAATGCTTATTTAATTATACCATGTTTCATGGTTGTACCACACTAATAAGTTCCACATAAATTAATTAATTTAATAATTCAAGGAAAACACGCCATCTTGAACATACTAACCAAGTTGTGTAATAACCGTTAATCATTTAAAGAAGTCAGGCCATCATGTTAAGAAATTTCAATTAATTTATTCCATTTTCTTAAAAAAGTAATGGATATTCATTTATCATGGTTCAACTGGTACATAGAACACATCCCATGCAAATAGGTGAAATTCCTATATGGGTATTCTCTTTTTAAAACACATTCCATGTAATTAAATTTATATGATGGGTCGTGCACATATATTGTGCCACAATTCGTTAAACATTTTAAAAAGAATACTATGTTTTCTAAAATCATTATAAGCCATACCCTAAGCATTCCATATATATATCAGAATCTCAATGCAGAAGGAAACTCCAATTCATTAAGATAAGAAAAACAGAAATGTTTAATTACTACATATAAGCATAGATGATAAAAAACATTTTTTGGAGGGGTTTTATTAAAAAAACATTACTTTGTTTATAAAACAAATCATTTATCATAACTATGAATTTAATTCACAGTTTGCAGTTCAATTTATTAAAGGAAAACAAAACTAAACTTATTTAACGAAGCACATAAATCATTCTTAAATATAATTTTTTTTGGATAGGGATCCTACCTCCAAATTAAACCAATATAAACTAATTTGTAACTCGATTCCTTTGATGAATATTTATTCAATCTTCCACACACAAAACATCTTACATATATACCACATAATCAAATGTACATGTTCCCCTTTCGATGAGGGAATGTGTACAAGGATGACACACACACACACACAAACATATATATACTCGTGTACCAATGTATGGGTTTATAAGACTTCAAGAATACAGTAAACTATCTAACTAATTGAGAAGGAACAAAAAATCATGAAAGACCCCAATTATAAATAGGCTAGAAAAGGTATCAGAAACAAATCTTACCTCAGATGGTAGAAAAAAAATCAAATCAAAACAATTATCATTGCCTTTAGTGATGGATGTTGGAACATGAACAAGTTCAACACAACAAACCATTTGTATAATCTAACATCAAATTAAGAAACCAAAATTTTTTAACCCTATATATACGGTTTCATAAAAACAAGAGGGGAAACGAGGGGACCAAAACTCATCTAGATAAAAGGAAGAGGATGGAGGAGAATGCTTACCTTGAGACCTCAACCATGAATTGTAATGTGATCCAAGTGAAATAGTAAAATGGAGAGGGATCTACGATGATGGTGTGTCATGTGGAGTAGGGAGATCCCTAGGGGCTGTGCATCATGATGTGGAGAGGAAGGGGGATACCCCATTGGGTCTCTAAAAAAACTATCCTACTAATAAAAATAATGATAGTATTATATTTATTATCATTAAAACTATTCATTATTTTCTATATTTCTCCATTTATACTTATTTAATTTATTTTTATTTTCATTTTAATTTACATAATTAATTTCTTTAAAAAGAAACTGACCACACAGTTTACTATTGAGGGTCTTACGATTTCAGACAAACTGTGTGCCCCTTCTTACTCCCCTAACATGAGGTTTAAGAGCCCTACGGTCTCAAACCATGATGAAACACCTAGGGTAGCCCCCAAACCATGATCCACACATAAAAATAACACATTAAAATGTTGAACTCTCATAAGTTCTTGTTAAATAGTAGTTTCAAAAACATCCCATCTAGTAAAAATAAATAATCAAATTTATCAGGATTTTTCATCCTATTAAAAAAATGGGAGATCACATATATCTTATATGTCTGAAAATAACCGAAAATTCCATGATATTTATAGATATCATATAGTATTTTTTTCATAAATACACATTTTGGTTTAATTGAATAATTAATATGATTAATTTGAATGAGTTTTATGGATGAAAATAAATGTGGATTAAGGGTGAAGAAAAAATTAAATTAATAACCATAATGTACTAAAAATATATAAATGTGTATTATTGTGCTATAATTCAATCACATAAAGATGAGATGAATGAAATTTGTATTTTTTATAAATTTAGGCTTGGTTGGAGCCATATTATGATATAACAATAATCTGGTTTGTATGTTGTACCTAATTAGTTACTTCATTATATTTCTAAGGATATAACAGTAACAAATCATTAAACTGATAATAAATTGGGAAATGTTTTCCCATGAAAAAAATATAGGAACACGTAAGGGACGTAGTCATCCATAATGGGGGTGAGCCTTATAAATAAATATCAGTGTTTGTAGTTATTATTTTATGCATACACTATGTAAATTCAAAGCAAAGGTAAGAAAAATAATGAGATATCAAAACATAGAATATTTGCTGAGAAAACAAATGGGAAATGTTTTGGGTGATAATAATAATTCACCACTCAAATCCCCCAACCCAGCTTCTCACTCGGGATCATATCATGAATGATCTTAATGAATATCTTCATACTTAATATACGTAAATGAAATCCACAATCAAACCTATAGATCCCACTATGTACAATGGAATAAAATAGGAAGTTGATCGTCCACCATAAATAGTTTCATGATGGCTTTTCCTAGGTTAAATAACATGTCATATGTAACGCCCCGACCCCAGTTACCCAGAGTCAGTGGATTATTACAAAACATTGGCATGATCACAAGAAAGATCAAGTCTCGAAAGACCGATTAGTTTAGTAGCCTTGGAATAACTAGATACATCCATAAAGTTTTACATTATATCATAAAAACGTCTTGTCTTCATATCCCCCCATAATATCCCTGCAGGTCATTCATAAATTACTTTTTCATAATCCTGGAAAAAATAAAACATTTAAAGGGGTGAGCTCAGATGCTCAGTAAGGATAATATTATAGCAGAAGCTTTCATAGATAAGCATAAACACTTAAGGCAGTTTATAACTAAAACAAAAGCCTTTTAAACATGAACTTCAGCATAAAATGGAAAAGATAAAATAAAATAATTCCATTTACTTACTCACATGGATATTCTACTAGTCTAACAATCCCATGCAATATCAATAACCACTTTCATAATGATGGAATGCATAATGCCAGACTATCATAACCATATAGCCAAGGCCTAGTGCTATGGCTACAAATAAGATTTTGCCAAGGCCTTGTGCCAAGACACTAGTTTGTCTCATAAGACCTACCGATGCATCGAGGAGATATAGTGGGCTCCACCCGTCACATATTATGTCCAATGCATTCCCATATGAAAAGGTTTAAACATAACATAAACATTCGTATTAAACTAGCATACGAAATGTCAATAATTTCACCACAAACCATGAATGGTATAAAAATAGCTCATCCAAAGTCAAACATAACTCATTCGATACAATATGGAAGATTGTATTGTATCACATTAACCTCAATCAAGAATAATGAAGGATGTTGACATAGATGAAAATAATCATCAAAACTATTTGAGAGAAATATCCCCCTATTTCTTGAAATCATTTAAAAGTCACATTATTTGTCAAGAAGCCATTTAAAAATAGATTTTTGAATCAATGTGTCCCATAACACCTTGAAACTTTTAAAAGGAGTTTTAATTTTAAAAATTTAATGTCAATATAAATAAATCCTTAAAACCATTTTTTAAAACATGGACATTAATGAGAATGATTTAGAAGAATAAGACTTTAAAACATTTAAAAATGGTATTTTAGATAGAGATTCTAACCAAAAGAGCGACACTTGAATATAAATAATTGAGGTAATCAAAACATTTTAATATCATGAGAATAAAGGGATTCATGATATACTATGTCAATGTACATTATATACACCACATAAAAGTGATTTGGTGTATAACAACAAAGAAGTCTCAATGGAATTTAAATTGAGATGAAATCTCTCATAAAGGTTGTATCCATAGGTTAAGGATAAATCAACGACATAATTATGTGTGAAAAATATAAATACAATCAATATGATTGGATATTTAGTGTAAATCAATCAGATGACATTCACACCTATTCTTGTAAAAACAACACCAATGAATGGGATATTTAACTCAATAAATAGAGATTGAGTTCAAATTACTCTTATCAAGTTCATACCGATCACTTGAGAATTTATAAATGGAGTGATTATGTGTATCAAAAGTATATCCACAGAAAAGGGAGTTGAAATTATGACATAATCAAATGAATAGTGATTCCACACATAATCGTGGAGTAATATAATCAATGAAATATGCGTAAAGCCAAAAGAGTGGAAATTGAAATTTCGAATTCCCTTATCGATTAGGTAACATACGAAACATACACCCATGAAAGAAGGATCATAAAATTATGATGTATATACCCATGAATTAATGTATAATACACAACGAATACAATTACGGGTAGTACACATACACCACATGTAATAAATAAGTGGTGAACAATGGAATTCTCACAAAATTAAGAATGAGTTAAGAAACCCCTTACTTTGTACTATTTCCTTAGTAGAAGGTAGGTTTGCCTCCTGTATAATGGTGAAATAATTGTTATTGAATTATACAAGAATCATTTACTTTAATATGCTATCATATATGATCTTTTAACATTGATTTGTTAATAATATCATAGAATTATCGTCATTTCGGGTGTTAACGGGTTCATTTTACTTTATATTCTTTGTTACGTGAGACATATTAATTATTAATGGGATGTATATTATTCATATACAGAATTATATCAAGTCCTTAGATACTATTTTTAAATCATAAAATTATAATTATACTTGAATGGATATGATGGAGAATGAATCTCATCACGTTCGTGGAGACGGTAGTCCGTATGTACGCACGAGCGAAAATATCATTCTTTTGATATTAAAATAATATATAATTGGATGGTATATCATATATACAGAATCATTATCATGTTATATTTATTATTTAAATTAATTACACAACATTATTATACCCATCCAAATAATAATATATTGAATAACAATTACACCACGACGTGGAGACGGTAAGCCGTACGTACGCACGTATGGTGACATGTTATTCAATGGATGGATAGAATACTGAATATGGTTGTACCATATTTATAATAACATCACAATATATATATGATACTGGAGTTATTATTTTATAATGGAAATAACAAAGAAAGAAGAAGTGGAAGAAGAATGGAACTTCAAAAGGGGTGGTGAAAACATTACCTCTTCTTCGGGTTCTTCCTTTTGATTTGATCAAAAGGGCTCCATAGGTTGGCTTTCTAATAAAACTAAGGCCTCTAGATTGTAGTGAGGGAAGTTGAGAGAGTATTCGGTTAGGGTTTGGCCGAACCAAAAGGCTTTGACGGTGTGAAGAAATGAGACAGAGGAGTGCCCTTTTATAAGAGGGGTGAGGGGCACCTTTGGAAAAGCTAGAAATATTAATTTATAATAAATTCATATGCGGTTTCTAATGGCTCCAAAGTTTATTATTTAAATTTTAAGGTGTGGTGGGTCGAACAAAACTCAACCAAAATAATTTAGACTGGTTTGGGTCATTATATTGACATTATCTTTAAGTATGAACTCTTAGTTAATTAGTTTCACTTTTACAATGTCTCTTTGTATTTTTATATTATATGGTTAATTAACATACTATATACATCCAAGCGACCCCCAAGTGGTCCATTAATGATATAAATATCATTATATAAGTCTCTTGGACGAACCGTAGATTTTTAGGAAATTAATATCAATTAATAATATAATATTTTTTTTAAACTCTTTTATGTCAATTTTGACACTATTCAATAGTTGATTTTTGTGAAACACATATCAGAATGATTAATTAAGAAAAAGTTAATTAAATCAATACTAATAGGTCATATTAACCAATAAAATTATTTTAATTCAATAAAAGTCTCAAATTATATTTATTTGTGTATTTATAATATCAATTATTCTAATTTTTCACTATTATGGTAATTACTGCATCACCATTGTGTCATAAATTAATTAACTTATATGATGTCTAAAAATTATAAATAAAATATCAATATGTAGGAAATATGTTTATATTTCTAATTAATATTTATAGTCTAAAATCCAACATATATAACCCTATGTAACAATTGTTTTTCTAAAAGATATATGCTTGTGTCATTTTTGTATTTATTTTAACTTAATTAAAATAATGTGTCATTGTCACTTACAAGTGGATCCATGGGGTCCCAAAATCGACCCAAAGATGGTCGTGGTCGACCATGTATCAACCAATAGGGTTAAGACACGTTTTAGGGTAATTTAGTATTATTATAATATTATTTTTTAACCCTTGTTTACCGGATTTACATTTTAACCATGGTAAATAAAATATTTACCGAAGTAATTATCCAAAATGTCTAAAAATAAAAGTTACCTATTTACATAATTTGAACATCCTGATTCCAATTATGGAATCCATTTTTCCAAATTCATAACACAGTTGTGGCAGAAATTAATTTAAAATTAATTCCCGTTGTTAAAACAAAAAGCGTGTTTTTAGGAGATAAAAACTATCAAAAGATTGGCACTTGTTTATGTCTTGTTTAAATGTGAAATTGTGTTCAATGACCACATTGTATTACATGGTAAAAATATATTCTAAATATATTTTAAAACCACTCAAATTCGTAATTTATCACTATTAATTATTTTGATTAAAAAAGTTGTTTTTAATTAAAATTTAGTAATTTTCACTATTCATCAAAATATGAATGTTATCCGAAAAGTACCAAAATTTCACCCTAGGATAATATCGATATTACGAATCCAAAAATGAAGTCCATTTTGAGAGATATAATTTATAAAATTTCAAAAATTAGGTATTATTATTCATAACGGCTAGTTTGATTGGTTATGGTGTGTTAAAATCTCGAAGTTGCGTATAATGCACGCCATTGCATTATTCAAAAGGAAACGTACCGTGGATGATTGGGGTGTTACATTCTCCCCTCCTTCAATAAATTGTGTCCTCTCAATTTTTAAAATTGTGCTTGGGAATATAATCGAAAGTCCAACATCGGAAAAAGAGTCAATAAAAGTATCACTTTAAAAGAAAGAAAGAGAGGTATAAAGGTCATCCAAGATAACCCATACTCTGATTCCATATAGGAAATCAAGGATATGGATGATAAACTAAGTGTCAAGTTCTGATGGAGAGGGATAGAAATCATTATCAGGAGAAATTTAACAATAAGAAAACCACAAACTTGTGTTGGGACAAACGGTCATTAGTCTCCTAGTAGGAAAGTAAACGGACAACATTTTTTTTTGTTTTAAGCTACATTACATAATGACGAGGAATTCATTTATGATATTGACTAAAAACATAGAGATATACTTACTTTTTAAGTAGAGTTTCATTATTTAATAACTTTTTACGACTAACTTATTTTTTTTGAACAATGAGTATTCAAGAAGAGTTGGTCACAATAAAAGAGCTAGAATAAACTTCTATAGAAATACATGGTCCATGTAGGATAAACTATATATTTAACTTGTCTTTGGAGATTAATCAAAACCAAAATGGTTTGTATAAGATCTGATGATCCCCCAAATGTATATTCCTTTAGAAAAAAATACTAATTTTAATTTCTAAAATTAAACCAACAATACCCCAAAATTAAATAAATACCATTCAATAATAAATTCTCCTTAAAATCCTTCAATATATTCCAAACTAATATTGAAACCCAAAACTTATAAGAATGTAGTCTTCCACGTTAAATTGTATCTCCAAATGACATAATCTACTCTTAAAGTCACATACTTAAAAGTAATTAACCTAATCACATATTCTTTATTATAGGTTAATCATTTCCATAAATACCCAAATCACTATAGATCCACAATAAAAACATAGATAAAAATCCACCATTACTCCTCTAATGACATCCCATAGTATTCTATTTTCCTTGGACATATAGTGGTCCCAACAAAGTGAACATCTTCCAAAAAAAAAATTTCACTTAATCACCAAATCATTTTCTTTTACTAAGGGTATTCATTTGATAAGACATTAGAACCCAAATCAACATATTATTGATCAATAAAATCATTTAACTAAAGAAAATAGTCACACTAACCAGGGACTTCACATAGTCCAGTGGTAGGCGTTAAATCCCAATCACACTTTGGTTGTGGGTTCGATTCCCACAGCTTTGTCCGACGCGATGGGTAGTCACACGGTCTATGTGTTGTCCTTTATCAAAAAATATATTTTATAATATTACCAAAATGATATAAATTCCTCAAAATAACATAATTTAACCACAAATGTTATATCATACCTTGCATTTTCATCCCAAATTATAATAACTTATAATTTTCTCAAACCCCAATGATCATATAAAACTAAATGGTTATTTATACCTATATCCACAAGAGAAGAGACAATTCTTCCTCAAATATCATTCTCACATGGCAAACTACGGGGTTACAAATACAAGAGAAAATTATTCCAAAGTAAACCCATCAACAAGGAGCGCTAATACTTTTTAAAAATTTCTCCATCCATTTATTTCCACATAGCTTCTTCTTTGACCAAAAAAATATCCTATAGAATAGGTCATTCACTCGGGTAATGGCCAGGTCCCCTACATTTACGACAAATGACTATAAATGGACTCTTGGGACCATTTTTATCTTCTTCCATAGTACTCTTCATTTTTAATCGGCAATTCTTCATTTTATGTCCTTCCTTCCCGCACGTAAAGCATTTCATTGTCCCATTGAGACACTTTCCAGGGTTTTTCCTTCCACATTTCCTGCATGATGAAAATTGAGGGTTCTTTTCTCCATGGTCTCCATTGCTGGAGCTCTTATCATTTATCAACTTTCTCTTCCTTATTGAGTCTGGGAGTTGGTTAATATATATGATGTTGATAATATTTTTGGAAAACTGATTTGGCATAATGACGATATATTTTACGCCTTTCAACATTCCATTTTGTTGCTCATTCCCACCATCGTTCCCACCTTGTACATCATTCTCAATGTCACTATGACTTCCTTGGAATCCATCCATTGACTAAAACCAGAATGCATTGTGTGAGTAACAGTAGTCGTAAAATCATTTAGAGATTAAAATGTCACCATATTCTCAATTTGAAACATATTAGGATTAACCAAGGACATTTACTCTCATCTTATATATATATTACTTAAATCGGTTTGTAAAGAAAATGTAAATTATCCTAAGCATATCCCCCAGGAGTGTCGTAACCAAGAGTGCAGCAAGGCCCGTTGTTGTGCACCAGTTCCTGTTCGAGTCTAGCTCAAAGCGGTTTATTCGAGTTTTACCCCTAGGTACATCTGTACCAGAGCCGCCTCTACCTGCTCATATCCAAACAGGAATGTATTTCTCGGAAAACTCACAAAATCTCTACAATACCAAAATTCTAGGAAGTTCTTCTATACTAATCCTCAAAGTTCATCTTAGGTCTACGTGGTCTAATCAGAGTTTATCTAAATCTAGATTCCAAGGTTTGTACTAAACATCCTCTGATACCAACTGTAACGCCCGGACCCCAGTAAACCAGAGTGGGTGCATTATTACATAACATTGGCATGATGACAAGAAAGATAAAGTCTCGAAAGACCGATTAGTTTAGTAGCCTTGGAATAACTAGATATATCCATATTGTTTTACATTACATCATAAAAAAACATCTTGTCTTCATATCCCCTCATACTATCCCTGCAGGTCATTCATAAATTACTTCTTCATAATCCTGGGAAAAATAAAACATTGAAAGGGGTGAGCTCAGATGCTAAGTAAGGATAACATTATAGCAGAAGCTTTCATAGATAAGCATAAACACTTAAAGGAGTTTATAACTAAAACAAAAGCCTTTTAAACTTGAACTTCAACATAAAATGGCAAATATAAAATAAAATAATTACATTTACTTACTCACATGGATATTCTACTAGTCAAACAATCCCATGCAATATCAATAACAACTTTCATAATGATGGAATGCATAATGCTAGACTATCATAACCACATAGCCAAGGCCTCGTGCCAATGCTACAAATAAGATTTTTCCAAGGCCTTGTGCCAAGACACTAGTTTGTCTCATGAGACCTACCGATGCATCGAGGAGCTATAGCGGGCTCCACCCGTCACATATTAAGTCCAATGCATTCCCATATGAAAAAGTTTAAACATAACATAAACATTCGTATTAAACTAGCATACGAAATGTCAATACTTTCACCACAAACCATGAATGGTATAAAAATAGCACATCCACAGTCAAACATAACTCATTCGATACAATATGGAAGATTGTATTGTATCACATTAACCTCAATCAAGAATAATGAAGGATGTTGACATAGATGAAAATAATCATCAAAACAATTTGAGAGAAATATCCCCCTTTTTCTTGAAATCATTTAAAAGTCACATTATTTGTTAAGAAGCCATTTAAAAATAGATTTTTGAATCAAAGTGTCCCATACCACTTTGAAACTTTTAAAAGGAATTTTAATTTTAATACTTTAATATCAATATAAATAAATCCTTAAAACCATTTTTTAAAACATGGACATTAATGAGAAATATTTAGAAAAATAAGTCTTTAAAACATTTAAAAATGGTATTTTAGTTAGAGATTCTAACCAAAAGAGCGACACTTGAATACAAGTAAGTGAGGTAATCAAAACATTGTAATATCATGATAATAAAGGGATTAATGATATACTATGTCAATGTACATTATATACACCACATAAAAGTGATTTGGTGTATAACAACAAATAAGTCTCAATGGAATTTAAATTGAGATGAAATCTCTCAAAAAGGTCGTATCCTTAGGTTAAGGATAAATCAACGACATAATTATGTGTGAAAAATATAAATACACTCAATATGATTGGATATTTAGTGTAAATCAATCGGATTACATTCACACATATTCTTGTAAAAACAACACCAATGAATTGGATATTTAACTCAACAAATGGAGATTCAGTTAAAATTACTCTTATCAAGTTCATACCGATCACTTGAGAATTTATCAATGGAGTGATTATTTGTATCAAAAGTATATCCACCAAAAAGGGAGTGGAAATTATGACATAATCAAATGAATAGTGATTCCACACATAATCGTGGAGTAATATAATCAATGAAATATGCGTAAAACCAAATGAGTGGAAATTGAAATTTCGAATTCCCTTATCGATTAGGTAACATACGAAACATACACCCATGAAAGAAGGATCATACAATTATGATGTATATACCCATTAATTGAATTATAATACATAATGAATACAATTACGGGTAGTACACATACACCACATGTAATAAATAAGTGGTGAACAATGAAATTCTCATGAAATTAAGAGTGAGATAAGAAACCCCTTACTTTTTACTTTTTCCTTAGTCGATGGTAGGTTTACCTCATGTATAATGGTAAAATAATTGATATTGAATTATAAAAGAATAATTTACTTTAATATGATATCATATATGATCTTTTAACATTGATTTGTTAATAATATTTTAGAATTATCGTCATTTCGGGTGTTAACGGGTTCATTTTACTTTATATTCTTTGTTATGTGAGCCATATTCATTATTAATGGGATGTATGTTATTCATATCCATAATAATATCAATTCCTTAGATAATATTTTTAAATCATCAAATTATAATTATACTTGAATGGATATGATGGGGAATGAATCTCATCGCGTTCGTGGAGATGGTAGTCCGTACGTACGCACGTGCGACAATATCATTCTTTTGATATTAATATAACATATAATTGGATGGTATATCATATATACAGAATCATTATCATGTTATATTTATTATTTACATGACTTACACATCATTATTATACCCATCCAAATAATAATATATTGAATAACAATTACACCACGACGTGGAGACGGTAAGCCATACGTACGCACGTATGGTGACATGTTGTTCAAAGGATGGATAGAATACTGAATATGGTTGTACCATATTTATAATAACATCACAGTATATATATGATATTGGAGTTATTATTTTATATTGGTTATAAAAAAGAAAGAATAAGTGTAAGAAGAAAGGAACTTGAAAAGGGGTGGTGAAAACATTGCCTCTTCTTCGGGTTCTTCCTTTTGATTTGATCAAAAGGGCAACATAGGTTGGATTTATGATCAAAATAAGGCCTTTAGGTTGTAGTTATGGAAGTTTAGAGAGTATTTGGGCAGGGTTTGGACGAACCAAAAGGCTTTGAAGGTGTGAAGAAATGAGACAGATGAGTGACCTTTTATAAGAGGGGTGAGGGGAACCTTTGGAAAAGCTAGAAATATTAATTTATAATAAATTCATATTCGGTTTCAAATGGCTCAAAAGTTTTTTATTTAAATTTTAAGGTGGGTATGGGTCGAAAAAAACTCAACCAATATAATTTAGACTGGTTTGGGTCATTATATTGACCTTATCTTTAAGAATTAACTCTTAGTTAATTAGTTTCACATTTACAATGTCTCTTTGTATTTTTATTTTATATGGTTAATAAACATACTATATCCATCCAAGAGACACCCAAGTGGTCCATTAATGATATAACTATCATGAGTTAAGTCTCTTGGCTGAACCGTAGATTTTTAGGAATTTAATATCAATTAATAATATAATATTTGTTTTAAAAAGTCTTTTATGACAATTTTGACACTATTCAATATTTGATTTTTGTGAAACACATAACAGAATGATTACTTCAAAAAAAGTTAATTAAATCAATCCTAATAGGTCATATTAACCTATATAATTAGTTTAATTCAATAAAAGTCTGAAATTATATTTATTTGGCTATTTATAATATCAATTATTCTAATTTTTCACTAATATGGTAATTACTGCATCACCATTGTGTCATAAATAAATTAACTTATATAATGTCTAAAAATTATAAATAAAATATCATTATGTAGGAAATATGTTTAGCTTTCTAATTAATATTTATAGTCTAAAATCCAACATATATAACCCTATGTAAAAATTGTTTTTCTAAAAGATATATGCTTGTGTCATTTTTGTATTTATTTTAACTTAATTAAAATAAAGTGTCATTATCACTTACAAGTGGATCCATGGGGTCCCAAAATCGACCGAAAGATGCCCATGGTCGACCATGTATCAACCAATAGGGTTAAGCCACGTTTTAGGGTAATTTAGTATTATTATAATATTATTTATTAACCCTTGTTTACCAGATTTACCCTTTAACCATGGTAAATAAAATATTTACCGAAGTAATTATCCAAAATGTCTAAAAATAAAAGTTACCTATTTACACAATTTGAAAATCCTGATTCAAATTATGAAATCCATTTTTTCCAAATTCAGAACACAGAATTTGCAGAAATTAATTTAAAATTAATTCCCGTTGTTAAAACAAAAAGCGTGTTTTTAAGAGATAATAAATATCAAAAGATTGGAACTTGTTTATGTCTGGTTTAAATGTGAAATTATGTTCAATGACCCACATTGTATTACATGGTAAAAATATATTCTAAATATACTTTAAAACCACTCAAATTCATAATTTTTCACTATTAATTATTTTGATTAAAAAAGTTTTTTTTAATTAAAATTTAGTAATTTTCACTATTCATCAAAATATGAAAGTTTTCCGAAAAGTACCAAAATTTCACCCTAGGCTAATTTCGATATTACGAATCCAAAAATTAAGTCTATTTTGAGAGATAGAATTTATAAAATTTCAAAAAGTAGGTATTATTATTCATAACGACTAGTTTGATTGTTGATGGTGTGTTAAAATCTCGAAGTTGCGTACAATGCACGCCATTGCATTATTCGAAAGGAAACGTACCGTGGAAGATTGAGGTGTTACATTCTACCGTACTTCAATAAATTGTGTCCTCGCAATTTTTAAAATTGTTCTTGGGAATATAATCAAAAGTCCCACATCGGAAAAAAGAGTCAATAAAACTATCACTTTAAAAGAAATAAAGAGAGGTATAAAGGTCATCCAAGATAACCCATACTCGGATTCCATGTAGAAAAACAAGGATATGGATGATAAACTACGTGTCAAGTTCTGATGGAGAGGGATATAAATCATTATCAGGAGAAAGTAAACAATAAGAAAACCACAAACTTGTGTTGGGATAAACGGCCATTAGTCTCCTAGTAGGAAAGTAAACGGACAACATTTTTTTTGTTTTAAGCTACATTACATAAGGACGAGGAATTCATTTATGATATTGACTAAAAAAATAAACAGATATACTTACTTTTTATGTATCGTTTCATTATTTAATAACTTTTTACCACTAACTTATTTTTTTTGAACAATGAGTATTCAAGAAGAGTTGGTCACAATAAAAGATATAGAATAAAATTCTATAGAAATACATGGTCCATGTAGGATAAACTATATATTTAACTTGTCATTAGAGATTAATCAAAACCAAAATGGTTAGTATAAGATCTGATGATCCCCCAAATGTATATTCCATTAGAAAAAAAATACTAATCTTAATTTCTAAAATTAAACCAACAATACCCCAAAATTAAATAAATACCATTCAATAATAAATTCTCCTTAAAATACTTCAATATAATCCAAACTAATATTGAAACCCAAAACTTATAAGAATGTAGTCTTCCAAATTAAATTGTATCTCCAAATGACATCATCTACTCTTAAGGTCACATACATAAAAGTAATTAACCAAATCACATATTCTTTATTATAGGTTAATCATTTCCATAAATACCCAAATCACTGTAGATCCAAAATAAAAACATAGATAAAAATACACCATTACTACTCTAATGAAATCCCATTGTATTCTATTTTCCTTGGACATATAGTGTTCCCAACAAAGTGAACATCTTCCAAAATAACATTTTTCACTTAATCACCAAATCATTTTCCTACACTAAGGGTATTCAATTGATAAGACATTAGAACCCAAATCAACATATTATTCATCAATAAAATCATTTAACTAAAGAAAATAGTCACAATAACCAGGGACTTCACTCAGTCCAGTGGTAGGCGGTAAATCCTAATTGCACTTTGGTTGTGGGTTCGATTCCCACAGCTTTGTCCGATGCGACGGGATGTCACACAGTCTAGGTGTTGTCCTTTTTCAAAAACTATATTTTATAATATTACCAAGATGAGATAATTTCTCAAAATAACATAATTTAACCACAAATGTTATATCATACCTTTCATTTTCATCCCAAATTATAATAAGTTATAATTTTCTCAAACCCCAATGATTATATAAAACCAAATGGTTATTTATACCTATATCCATAAGAGAAGAGACAATTCTTCATCAAATATCATTCTCACATGGAAAACTGCGGGGTTACAAATACAAGAGAAAATTATTCCAAAGTAAACCCATCAAAAAGGAGTGCTAATAATTTTTTAAAATTCCTCCAACCATTTATTTCCACATAGCTTCTTCTTTGACCAAGAAAATATCCTATAGAATAGGACATTCACTCAGGTAATGGCCAGGTCCCCTACATTTACGGCAAATGACTATAAATGGACTCTTGGGACCATTTTTATCTTCTTCCATAGTACTCTTCATTTTTCTTCGGCAATTCATCACTTTATGTCCTTCCTTCCTGCACGTAAAGCATTTCGTTTTCCATTGAGACACTTTCCTGGGTGTCTCCTTCCACATTTCCTGCATGATGAAAATTGAGGGATCTTTTCTCCATGGGCTCCATTTCTAGAGCTCTTATCATTTATCACCTTTCTCTTCCTTATTGAGTCTGGGAGTTGGTTAATATATTTGTTGTTGATAATATTTTTGGAAAACTGATTTGGCATAAAGACTATATATTTTACGGCTTTCAACATTCCATTTTTTTGCTCATTCCCACCACTGTTCCCACCTTGTACATCATTCTCAAAGTCACTATGACTTCCTTGGAATCCATCCATTGACTAAAACCAGAAATCATTGTGTGAGTAATAGTAGTCGTAAAATCATTTAGAGATTAAAATGTCACCATATTCTCAATTTGAAACATATTAGGATTAACCAAGGTCATTAACTCTCATCTTATATATATATATTACTTAAATCGGTGTGTAAAGAAAATGTAAATTATCCTAAGCATATCCCATGGGAGTGTCGTAACCAAGAGTGCAGCAAGGCTCGTTGTCGTGCACCGGTTCCCTTTCGAGTCTAGCTCAAAGCAGTGTTTTCGGGTTTTACGCCTAGGTACATCTGTGCCAGATCCGCCTCTACCTGCTCGTATCCCGAAAAGGATGTATTGCTCGGAAAACTCACAAAATCTCTACAATACCAAAATTCTAGAAAGTTCTTCTATAATAATCCTAAAAGTTCATCTTAGGTCTACGTTCTCTAATTAGAGTTTATCTAAATCTAGCTTCCAAGGTTTGTACTAAACTTCCTCTGATACCAACTGTAACGCCCCGACCCCAGTTACCCAGAGTGGGTGCATTATTACATAACATTGGCATGATCACAAGAAAGATCATGTCTCGAAAGACCGATTAGTTTAGTAGCCTTGGAATAACTAGATATATCCACATTTATTTACATTACATCATAAAAAACATCTTGTCTTCATATCCCCTCATACTATCCCTGCAGGTCATTCATAAATTACTTCTTCATAATCCTGGGAAAAATAAAACATTGAAAGGGGTGAGCTCAGATGCTCAGTAAGGATAACATTATAGCAGAAGCTTTCATAGATAATTATAAACACTTAAGGCAGTTTATAACTAAAACAAAAGCCTTTTAAACTTGAACTTCAACATAAAATGGCAAAGATAAAATAAAATAATGACATTTACTTACTCACATGGATATTCTACTAGTCGAACAATCCCATGCAATATCAATAAACACTTTCATAATGATGGAATGCATATTGCTAGACTATCATAACCACATAGCCAAGGCCTCGTGCCAATGCTACAAATAAGATTTTGCCAAGGCCTTGTGCCAAGACACTAGTTTGTCTCATGAGACCTACCGATGCATCGAGGAGCTATAGTGGGCTCCACCCATCACATATTTAGTCCAATTCATTCCCATATGAAAAGGTTTAAACATATCATAAACATTCGTATTAAACTATCATACGAAAAGTCAATACATTCACCACAAACCATGAATGGTATAAAAATAGCACATCCACAGTCAAACATCACTCATTCGATACAATATGGAAGATTGTATTGTATAACATTAACCTCAATCAAGAATAATGAAGGATGTTGACATAGATGAAAATAATCATCAAAACTATTTGAGAGAATTATCCCCCTTTTTCTTGAAATCATTTAAAAGTCACATTATTTGTCAAGAAGCCATTTAAAAATAGATTTTTGAATCAAAGTGTCCCATACCACTTTGAAACTTTTAAAAGGAATTTTAATTTTAAAACTTTAATTTCAATATAAATAAATCCTTAAAACCATTTTTTAAAACATGGACATTAATGAGAAAGATTTAGAATGATAAGTCTTTAAAACATTTAAAAATGGTGTTTTAGTTAGAGATTCTAACCAAAAGAGTGAAACTTGAATACAAATAATTGAGGTAATCAAAACATTGTAATATCATGAGAATAAAGGGATTCATGATATACTATGTCAATTTACATTATATACACCACATTAAAGTAATTTGGTGTATAACAACAATGAAGTCTCAATGGAATTTAAATTGAGATGAAATCTCTCATAAAGGTCGTATCCTTAGGTTTAGGATAAATCAACGACATAATTATGTGTGAAAAATATAAATACACTCAATATGATTAGATATTTAGTGTAAATCAATCAGATGACATTCACACATATTCTTGTAAAAACGACACCAATGAATTGGATATTTAACTGAACAAATGGAGATTGAGTTAAAATTACTCTTATCAAGTTCATACCGATCACTTGAGAATTTATCAATGGAGTGATTATGTGTATCAAAAGTATATCCACAGAAAAGGGAGTGGAAATTATGACATAATCAAATTAATAGTGATTCCCCACATAATCGTGGAGTAATATAATCAATGAAATATGCGTAATGTCAAATGAGTGGAAATTGAAATTTCGAATTCCCTTATCGATTAGGTAACAAACGAAACATACACCCATGAAAGAAGGGTCATAAAATTATGATGTATATACCCATGAATTAAAGTATAATACACAATGAATACAATTATGGATAGTACACATACACCACAGGTAATAAATAAGTGGTGAACAATGGAATTCTCACGAAATTAAGGGTGAGATAAGAAACCCCTTACTTTGTACTTTTTCCTTAGTCGAAGGTAGGTTTACCTCATTTATAATGGTAAAATAATTGATATTGAATTATAAAATAATTATTTACTTTAATATGATATCATATTTGATCTTTTAACATTGATTTGTTAGTAATATTTTATAATTATCGTCATTTCGGGTTTTAACGGGTTCATTTTACTTTATATTCTTTGTTATGTGAGCCATATTCATTATTAATGGGATGTATATTATTCATATCCAGAATTATATCAAGTCCTTATATACTATTTTTAAATCATAAAATTATAATTATACTTGAATGGATATGATGGAGAATGAATCTCATCGCGTTCGTGGAGACGGTAGTCCGTACGTACGCACGAGCGACAATATCATTCTTTTGATATTGAAATAATATATAATTGGATGGTATATCATATATACAGAATCATTATCATGTCATATTTATTATTTACATTAGTTACACATCATTATTATACCCATCCAAATAAAAATATATTGAATAACAATTACACCACGACGTGGAGACGGTAAGCCGTACGTACGCACGTATGGTGACATGTTATTCAAAGGATGGATAGAATACTGAATATGATTTTACCATATTTATAATAACATCACAGTATATATATGATACTGGAGTTATTATTTTATAATGGTAATAACAAAGAAAGAAGAAGTGGAAGAAGAAAGGAACTTGAAAAGGGGTGGTGAAAACATTACCTCTTCTTCGGGTTCTTCCTTTTGATTTGATCAAAAGGGCTCCATAGGTTGGCTTTCTGATCAAACTAAGGCCTATAGGTTGTAGTGAGTGAAGTTTAGAGAGTATTTGGGCAGGGTTTGGCCGAACCAAAAGGCTTTGAAGGTGTTAATAAATGATACGGAGGAGTTCCCTTTTATAAGAGGGGTGAGGGGCACCTTTGGAAAAGCTATAAATATTAATTTATAATACATTCATATTCGGTTTATAATGGCTCCAAAGTTTATTATTTAAATTTTAAGGTGGGGATGGGTCGTAAAAAACTCAGCCAATAGAATTTAGACAGGTTTGGGTCATTATATTGGCCTTATCTTTAAGTAGTAACTCTTAGTTAATTAGTTTCACTTTTACAATGTCTCTTTGTATTTTTATATTATATGGTTAATAAACATACTATATACATCCAAGAGACCCCCAGGTGGTACATTAATGAAATATAAATCATGATATATGTTTCTTGGACAAAACTTAGATTTTTAGGAATTTAATATCAATTAATAATATAATATTTGTTTTAAAAACTCTTTTATGTCAATTTTGACACTATTCAATAGTTGATTTTTTTGAAACACATAAGAGAATGATTACTTCTAAAAACGATACTTAAATCAATCCTAATAGGTCATGTTAACCTAGAAAATTAATTTAATTCAATAAAAGTCTCAAATTATATTTATTTGGGTATTTATAATATCAATTATTCTATGTTTTCACTATTATGGTAATTACTGCATCACCATTGTGTCATATATAAATTAACTTATTTAATGTCTAAAAATTATAAATAAAATATAATTATTTAGTAAATATGTTTATATTTATAATTAATATTTATAGTCTAAAATCCAACATATATAACCCTATGTAACAATTGTTTTTCTATAAGATATATGCTTGTGTCATTTTTGTATTTATTTTAACTTAATTAAAATATAGTGTCATTATCACTTACAAGTGGATCCATGGGGTCCCAAAATAGACCTAAAGATTCCCATGGTCGACCATGTATCAACCAATAGGGTTATACCACGTTTTAGGGTAATTTAGTTTTATTATAATATTATTTTTTAACCCTTGTTTGCCGGATTTACCATTTAACCATGGTAAATAAAATATTTACCGAAGTAATTATCCAAAATGTCTAAAAATAAAAGTTACCTATTTACACAATTTGAACATCCTGATTCCAAATATGGAATCCATTTTTCCAAATTCAAAACACAGAAGTGGCATAAATTAATTTAAAATTAATTCTCGTTGTTAAAACAAAAAGCGTTTTTTTAAGAGATAATAACTATCAAAAGATTGGCACTTGTTTATGTCTGGTTTAAATGTGAAATTATGTTCAATGACCCACATTGTATTACATGGTAAAAATATATTCAAAATATACTTTAAAACCACTCAAATTTATAATTTATCACTATTAATTATTTTGATTAAAAAAGTTTTTTTTAATTAAAATTTAGTAATTTTCACTATTCATCAAAATATGAAAGTTATCTGAAAAGTACCAAAATTTCCCCCTAGGATAATTTCGATATTCCGAATCAAAAAATGAAGTCCATTTTGAGAGATAGAATTTATAAAATTTCAAAAAGTAGGTATTATTATTCATAACGACTAGTTTGATTGGTTATGGTGTGTTAAAATCTCGAAGTTGCGTACAATGCACACCATTGCATTATTCGAAAGGAAACATACCGTGGAAGCTTGGGCTGTTACATTATCCCATACTTCAATAAATTGTGTCCTCTAAATTTTTAAAATTGTTCTTGGGAATATAATCGAATGTCCCACATCGGAAAAAGAGTCAATAAAACTATCACTTTAAAAGAAAGAAAGAGAGGTATAAAGGTCATCCAAGATAACCCATACTCAGATTCCATGTAGGAAAACATGGATATGGATGATAAACTAAGTGTTAAGTTCTGATGGAGAGGGATAGAAATCATTATCAGGAGAAAGATAAAAATAAGAAAACCACAAACTTGTGTTGGGAAAAACGACCATTAGTCTCCTAGTAGGAAAGTAAACGGACAACATTTTTTTTGTTTTAAGCTACATTACATAAGGAGAGGAATTCATTTATGATATTGACTAAAAACATAAAGAGATATACTTACTTTTTAAGTAGAGTTTCATTATTTAATAACTTTTTACCACTAACTTATTTTTTTGAACAATGAGTATTCAAGAAGAGTTGGTCAGAATAAAAGAGCTAGAATAAACTTCTATAGAAATACATGGTACATGTAGGATAAAATATATATATAACTTGTCTTTAGAGATTAATCAAAACCAAAATGGTTATTATAAGATATGATGATCACCCAAATGTATATTCCATTAGAAAAAAAAATATGAATATTAATTTCTAAAATTAAACCAACAGTACCCCAAATTTAAATAAATACCATTCAATAATAAATTCTCCTTAAAATACTTCAATATAATACAAACTAATATTGAAACCCAAAACTTATAAGAATTTATTCTTCCACGTTAAATTGTATCTCCAAATTACATCATCTACTCTTAAATTCACATACTTAAAAGTAATTAATCTAATCGCATATTATTTTTTATAGGTTAATCATTTCGATAAATACCCAAATCACTATAGATCCACAATAAAAACATAGATAAAAATCTACCATTACTCCTCTAATGACATCCCATAGTATTCTATTTTCCTTGGACATATAGTGTTCCCAACAAAGTGAACTTCTTCCAAGATAACTTTTTTCACTTAATCACCAAATCATTTTCCTATACTAAGGGTATTCATTTGATAAGACATTAGAACCCAAATCAACATATTATTGATCAATAAAATCATTTAACTAAAGAAAATAGTCACACTAACCAGGGACTTCAATTAGTCCAGTGGTAGGCGATAAATCACAATCACACTTTGGTTGTGGGTTCGATTCCCACAGCTTTGTCCGACGCGACGGGTTGTCACATGGTCTACGTGTTGTCCTTTTCAAAAACTATATTTTATAATATTACCAAAATGAGATAAATTCCTCAAAATAACATAATTTAACCACAAATGTTATATCATACCTGTAACGCCCCGACCCCAGCTACCCAGAGTCGGTGCATTACTTCGTAACATTGGCATGATCACAAGAAAGATCAAATCTCGAAAGACCGATTGGTTTAGTAGCCTTGGAAACACTAGATATATTCATAAGTTTTACATTACATCATAAAATTAAAAACTAATACAACAACATAATGTTTCCACAGTCCACACTATAATCCCCTCATAATATCCCTGAAGGTCATTCATAACTTACATCTTCACATCCTGGGAAAAATAAAACATAGAAAAGGGGTGAGCTCAAATGCCCAGTAAGGATAACAATATAGCAGAAACTTTCATAAATAAGAATAAACATTTAACGCAATGTATAACTAAAACAAAAGCCTTTTAAATATGAACTTTCAACATGGTATGGCATAAATAAAATGAAATAATGCCATTTACTTATTCACATGGATATTCTACTAATCGAATAATCACATCCAAAAATCAATAACCACTTTCATAATGTTGGAATGCATAATGTCAAAAGTTAATTTCATTGTCTAGGCCTCATCCCAAGACCTAGGGGTTACTTCTAACCGGAACCCAACCCGGAGTGCCTCTAATAACCGGACACCAACCTGGAGTGCCTCTGATAACCGGAGACCAAACCGGAGGGCTTACTTTAACCAGTCCCCAACCTGGAGGGCTTACTTTAACCAGTCCCCAACCTGGAGGGCTTACTTTAACCAGTCCCCAACCTGGAGGGCTTA
Source organism: Viscum album (assembly GCA_963277665.1). Taxonomy (NCBI): domain Eukaryota; kingdom Viridiplantae; phylum Streptophyta; class Magnoliopsida; order Santalales; family Viscaceae; genus Viscum; species Viscum album. Next base: position 2,093,527,874 of record OY728151.1, read on the forward strand.
CTTTTACCGGTCCCCAACCCGGAACATACTTGTTCAGCACATTCATCTGAAGAAAAGTTTGAAATATAACATAAACATTTGGATTAAAAATAACTTCTGAAATGTCAACACTTTAAACATAAACCATGAGTGATATAAAAATAGCACATCCACAATCAAACATAACTCATTCGATACAATATGGAAGATTGTATTGTATCACATTTACCTCAATCAAGAATAATGAAGGATGTTGACATAGATGAAATCAAAATTTTTAAAGGAATATCTCCTTTTACTTTTGAAATCATTTAAGAGCCATATAAAATAAAACATTTTCTTGAAAATATTCTTATAAGCTTGTAAGGAAAGCTTTGAATATTTTATAACGGCGAAAAATAACCGCACCTGCCGTATAAGTTAAAAAAAACATTCTTACCTTAATTTTGTCGAAAAGGTTAAAAAGGACCTTGTTTTGAAAACGACGGAAAGATTCCTTTATAAACCTCTTATAAAAAGTCAAATAAGGGTATAAATGACTTTAATCCATATTCTTGTAAATAATAAAAATGTTTTGAAATACATTTTTAAGAAAACATGGATGTGGATGATAAAGAGATCCCAGTAGATTATTACATATAAACAACCTCAGATAATGAAGAGATTGTGAAATAAACCCTTACCTTGTACTTTTCCTTGGTTGGGGTAGGTTAACCTCCTGTATAATGGTGAAATAATTGTTATTAAATTATACAAGAATCATATATATTAATATGATATCATATATGATCTTTTAACATTGATTTGTTAATAATATCTTTGTATTATCGTTGTTTCGGGTGTTAACTTACTCGTTTGCTTTTGTATGTTTTGTTACGTAAGACATGTTTGTAAAGGATAGGTTGTATATTATTCAAATACATAATGGTATTAAGTCCTTAAACATCATTTTTAAATCATCAAATGATAATTATACTTGAATGGATACGATGGAGAATGAATCTCATCGCGTTCGTGGAGACGGTAGTCCGTACGTACGCACGAGCGACAATATCATTCTTTTGATATTAAAATAATATATAAATGGATGGTATATCATATATACAGAATCATTAACATGTTATATTTATTATTTACATGAGTTACACACCATTATTATACCCATCCAAATAATAATATATTGAATAACAATTACACCACGACGTGGAGACGGTAAGCCGTACGTACGCACGTATGGTGACATGTTATTCAAAGGGTGGATAGAATACTGAATATGGTTGTACCATATTTATAATAACATCACAGTATATGTAAGATACTGGAGTTATTATTTTAGAATGGTAAGAACAAAGAAAGAGGAAGTGGAAGAAGAAAGAAACTTAGAAAAGGGTGGTGAAATCATTACCTCTTCTTCGGATTCTTCCTTTTGATTTGATCAAAAGGGCTCCTTAGGTTGGCTTTATGATCAAACTAAGGCCTCTAGGTTGTATTTAGGGATGTTGGGAGAGTATTTGGGCAGAGTTTGGCCGAACCAAAAGGCTTTGAAGGTGTGAAAAAATGAGAAGGAGGAGTGCCCTTTTATAAGAGGGGTGAGGGGCACCTTTGGAAAAGCTAGAAATATTAATTTATAATAAATTCATATTCGGTTTCTAATGGCTCCAAAGTTGACTATTCAAAGGTTAAGGTGGGGATAGGTCGAAAACCACTCATCCAATAGAATTTAGACAGGTTTGGGTACTTATATTAACCTTATCTTTAAGTATTAACTCTAAGTTAATTAGTTTCACTTTTACAATGTCTCTTTGTATTTTTATATAATATGGTTAATAAACTTACTATATACATCCAAGAGACCCCCAAGTGGTCCATTAATGAGGAACCTATCATAATATAAGTCTCTTGGCCGAACCTTAGATTTTTAGGAATTTAATATCAATTAATAATATAATATTTGTTTTAAGAACTCTTTTATGTCAATTTTGATACTATTCAATAGTTGATTTTTGTGAAACTCCTAACAGATTGATTACTTCGAAAAAAGTCAATTAAATCAATCCTAATATATCATATTATCATAGAAAATTAGTTTAATTCATTAAAAGTTTCATATTATAATTATTTGGGTATTTATAAGATCAATTATTTTAATTTTTCACTATTTTAGTAATTACTGCATCATCATTGTGTCATAAATAAAATAAATTATTTAATGTCTAAAAATTATAAATAAAATATCATTATGTAGGAAATCTTTTTATATTTCTAATTAATATTTATAATCTAAAATACAACATGTATAACCCTATGTAAAAATTGTTCTTCTAAAAGATGTAAGCTTATGCCATTTTTGTATTCATTTTAACTTAATTAAAATAAAGTGTCATTATCACTTACAAGTGGATCAATGGGGTCCCCAAATTGACCCAAATATGCCCATGGTCGACCATGTATCAACCAATAGGGTTAAGACACGTTTTAGGGTAATTTAGTATTATTATAATATTATATTTTTAACCCTTATTTACCGGATTTACCTTTAACCATGGTAAATAAAATATTTACCGCAGTAATTTTTTAAAATGTCTAAAAATAAAAGTTACCTATTTACACAATTTGAAAATCCTGATTCCAAATATGGAATCCATTTTCCTAAATTCAAAACACAGAAGTGGCAGAAATTAATTTAAAATTAATTCCCGCTGTCAAAACAAAAAGCGTGTTTTTAAGAGATAATAACTATCAAAAGATTGACACTTGTTTATGTTCGGTTTAATTGTAAAATTATGTCCAATGATAAACATTAAATTGAATGGTAAAAATATATTCTAAATATACTTTAAAACCACTCAAATTCATAATTTATCACTATTAATTATTTTGATTAAAAAAGTTGTTTTTAATTAAAATTTAGTAATTTTCACTATTCATCAAAATATGAAAGTTATCCGAAATGTACCAAAATTTCACCCTAGGCTAATTTTGATATTCCGAATCCAAAAATGAAGTCCATTTTCAAATATAAAATATATATAATTTCAAAAAGTAGGTATTACTATTCATAACGGCTAGTTTGATTAGTTATGGTGTGTGTTAAAACTCGAAGTTGCGTACAACACACGCTACTGTTTTATTCAAAGGAAAGCGTACCGTGTAAGCTTGGGATGTTTCATTTTAAATTTTTTTTTGATGTCCCCATTTAGTCAAAAAGTTTGAAATATTGTATTTAAAAAGGTTTCACTATTAAAAGTTGATAAAAGTGCAATACCGAAAATGAATCTGTTCTTGCATTATGACTAAGAAACTCATAATATGGATTCTAAAATTATAAGGATTATATAAAGTTTAAAATTTAGTTAATACTATTAATGACCTCTTTTAATGGAATTTTTTTGTATGTAATGGTGTGATTGAACTCGGTGTTGCGTGTAGTACAAGTTATTGAATTATTTTGAAGAAATAACACACTATGAAATCTCGGGGTGTTACATTCTACCCTCCTTTAATAAATTGCGTCCTCGCAATTTGAAATTGTTCTTCGAAAATAAAAGGTTTAAAATAGAAAATATATTTGTGGGAAAACCCACATCGGAGATTGGGTTACTAAAATTTAGTCTTAATATGAGGAAAAGAGAAATGAAAGGGTCACCACCAAATTATGATCTCGATTAGGAGAACATTGGTGGAAATTAGAGACATATAATTGGAGGAAAACGTAAATATTTATAGGTAGTGATTGAGGTCATCAATCACAAACAAGTGTATAATTGAGGTCCTTAAATTCATCAATCTATGATGATTTGAAATACCATCGGTTCAACAAAACATAGGGTATTAGGATAACACATTTTTGACGTTTCAAAATATCTAAGTTAAAATCCCAAATCGAGAAATGAATTAATGAGGCCTCTATTTAAAATAAAGAGTCGAAAGTATGAAGATTACCGAAAATAACACATACTAGGGTTCCATGTAGGAAAATATGGATATGGAGGAGAAATCTAACCATCAATTATCTGATGGAGAGTGGTAGATAACATGGCTATGAAAAGGCCAACAATCCCAAAGCCATAAATTAGTGATGATTTAAGGTACCATCTAGGACAACATTTTTGTTCTAAGTTCCTTTTCTTAATGTTGTGGAATTTATTTATGAGATTGGCTAAGATCATAAGGAGATATACCTACTTTATAATTAGAGTTTTATCCATTAATAAATTTCTACCACATACTCATCTTTCACTCTAAAAGATAATAGAATGTAAAAAAATTCTATTTACACTATTCGTATAGGGTTCCAAAATAAACGAATTTATAATTCATCTAAAATATCTTTTAATAAAAACTACATTATTTAATCCAGGACATCTCGTGGGCCAGTGGTAGGTGATACACCCTTGTCGCCCTTCGGTTGCGGGTTCAAGTCTCGCAGCCTTGCCGGACGCGACGAGTTGTCGCCCGACCTCCGGGTTGTCCTTTTATGGAAATCCAAAATAATCCAAACTAGAACTATCCAAAATACTTCTGTCCAAACTCATAGTCCAACATTTATAAGGAAGGTAAGCATAATGTAGATCCTTTTTACCCCGTAATAGCATATGAATACCTTCATCATGTATTCTTTTAATACACTGAAACATCCTGAATTACCATATTCTTTATTGATTACATTCATGCTCCCTTATTCCATATAGAATGCTGGATATACTTCATTAATCCAAAAATGTTTTAAACCCCAACAATGATGGAATATACAAATCATTAATCAGTTCCAAGGTAGTCAAGAATATCCAATATAATTTATCCAAAACAATCATGTATTATTCCAAAATCACTACCACGGTGTCAGAACTATATTATGGTTTATCATTCTCTCAACCATATATTTTCCAAAAATTTATCCTACTATTGAGTCACTTTTCTTTGTTCCACACCATCTCAAGTCCTTAATGAAATAGTACTGCAGTACAATCATTATATATTCCATAATTATTATAACAAGTACATTGTTGATACAACACTCAATTGATATAATCAACATAATAACTCTAATCATTCCTCTTAATCTGTGGTAGTATCATAACTTGATTATTATCCAATAGCATTATTTGCGGCATAGTCTGATGACTGGGACATAGGTTCGTGTAGTTTCCAAACTCCTTGCAAATGAAGCATTGTACATTTGAAACCATTTTCTTACCCTTGCAGTCATGTACTTTGTGCCCTTTTCCTCCACACTTATAACAATCTCCCATTCCTTTCAGGCAAGTTCCAGGGTGTTTCTTTCCACAGTTACCACATATGGGAAAATTCTTCTTTTCCCTCTTCCCTTTATCCATCTTTCTCTCTTCTATCCTTTTCTTCTCTTGCTTCCCTTCAAAGCCATAGGACTCAGTAAACTCTTTACTTATCTTATCAACACATGATATTATTTCTTCATATGATGATAATACATGGGAGACTATTTCTCTTATAAATTCTAGATTAAGACCATGAAAGATATGATCCTTCCTTCTCTTTGGATCATGTGCATTTCTGGAGTTCTCATTCCTTCTACTGGGCGCCATTTCTAAACAATGGAATACACCAGATCAGTTTATGAATCAAAATACATAATCCCATACTTATAAAACACTTAACATAAATTGAACTATTTATGGATATAATCCATAATCATAAAAATGTTTTCTTTGAGGAAGTATATACTCATAAACCCTTCATAATGATTTGTAAAGAAAATGAGAGTTATCCTAAGCATATCCCCCGGGAGTGTCGTAACCAAGAGTGCAGCAAGGCCCGTTGTCGTGCACCAGTTCCCGTTCGAGTCTAGCTCAAAGCAGTGTTTTCGGGTTTTACCCCTAGGTACATCTGTGCCAGAGCCGCCTCTACCTGCTCGTATCCAGACAGGGATGTATTGCTCGGAAAACTCACAAAATCTCTACAATACCAAAATTCTAGGAAGTTCTTCTATACTAATCCTCAAAGTTCATCTTAGGTCTACGTGCTCTAATCAGAGTTTATCTAAATCTAGCTTCCAAGGTTTGTACTAAACTTCCTCTGATACCAACTGTAACGCCCCGACCCCAGCTACCCAGAGTCGGTGCATTACTTCGTAACATTGGCATGATCACAAGAAAGATCAAATCTCGAAAGACCGATTGGTTTAGTAGCCTTGGAAACACTAGATATATTCATAAGTTTTACATTACATCATAAAATGAAAAACTAATACAACAACATAATGTTTCCACAGTCCACACTATAATCCCCTCATAATATCCCTGAAGGTCATTCATAACTTACATCTTCACATCCTGGGAAAAATAAAACATAGAAAAGGGGTGAGCTCAAATGCCCAGTAAGGATAACAATATAGCGGAAACTTTCATAAATAAGAATAAACATTTAAGGCAATGTATAACTAAAACAAAAGCCTTTTAAATATGAACTTTCAACATGGTATGGCATAAATAAAATGAAATTATGCCATTTACTTATTCACGTGGATATTCTACTAATCGAATAATCACATGCAAAAATCAATAACCACTTTCATAATGTTGGAATGCATAATGTCAAACGTTAATTTCATTGTCTAGGCCTCATCCCAAGACCTAGGGGTTACTTCTAACCGGAACCCAACCCGGAGTGCCTCTAATAACCGGACACCAACCCGGAGTGCCTCTGATAACCGGAGACCAAACCGGAGGGCTTACTTTTACCAGTCCCTAACCTGGAGGGCTTACTTTAACCAGTCCCCAACCTGGAGGGCTTACTTTAACCAGTCCCCAACCTGGAGGGCTTACTTTTACCGGTCCCCAACCCGGAACATACTTGTTCAGCACATTCATCTGAAGAAAAGTTTGAAATATAACATAAACATTCGGATTAAAAATAACTTCTGAAATGTCAACACTTTAAACATAAACCATGAGTGATATAAAAATAGCACATCCACAATCAAACATAACTCATTCGATACAATATGGAAGATTGTATTGTATCACATTTACCTCAATCAAGAATAATGAAGGATGTTGACATAGATGAAATCAAAAATTTTAAAGGAATATCTCCTTTTACTTTTGAAATCATTTAAGAGCCATATAAAATAAAACATTTTCTTGAAAATATTCTTATAATCTTGTAAGGAAATCTTTGAATATTTTATAACGGCGAAAAATAACCGCACCTGCCGTATAAGTTAAAAAAAACATTCTTACCTTAATTTTGTCGAAAAGGTTAAAAAGGACCTTGTTTTGAAAACGACGGAAAGATTCCTTTATAAACCTCTTATAAAAAGTCAAATAAGGGTATAAATGACTTTAAGCCATATTCTTGTAAATAATAAAAATGTTTTGAAATACATTTTTAAGAAAACATGGATGTGGATGATAAAGAGATCCCAGTAGATTATTACATATAAACAACCTCGGATAATGAAGAGATTGTGAAATAAACCCTTACCTTGTACTTTTCCTTGGTTGGGGTAGGTTAACCTCCTGTATAATGGTGAAATAATTGTTATTAAATTATACAAGGATCATATATATTAATATGATATCATATATGATCTTTTAACATTGATTTGTTAATAATATCTTAGTATTATCGTTGTTTCGGGTGTTAACTTACTTGTTTGCTTTTGTATGTTTTGTTACGTAAGACATGTTTGTAAAGGATAGGTTGTATATTATTCAAATCCAGAATGGTATTAAGTCCTTAAACATCATTTTTAAATCATCAAATGATAATTATACTTGAATGGATACGATGGAGAATGAATCTCATCGCGTTCGTGGAGACGGTAGTCCGTACGTACGCACGAGCGACAATATCATTCTTTTGATATTAAAATAATATATAAATGGATGGTATATCATATATACAGAATCATTAACATGTTATATTTATTATTTACATGAGTTACACACCATTATTATACCCATCCAAATAATAATATATTGAATAACAATTACACCACGACGTGGAGACGGTAAGCCGTACGTACGCACGTATGGTGACATGTTATTCAAAGGGTGGATAGAATACTGAATATGGTTGTACCATATTTATAATAACATCACAGTATATGTAAGATACTGGAGTTATTATTTTATAATGGTAAGAACAAAGAAAGAGGAAGTGGAAGAAGAAAGAAACTTAGAAAAGGGTGGTGAAATCATTACCTCTTCTTCGGGTTCTTCCTTTTGATTTGATCAAAAGGGCTCCTTAGGTTGGCTTTCTGATCAAAATAAGGCCTCTAGGTTGTATTGAGGGATGTTGGGAGAGTATTTGGGCAGAGTTTGGCCGAACCAAAAGGCTTTGAAGGTGTGAAGAAATGAGAAGGAGGAGTGCCCTTTTATAAGAGGGGTGAGGGGCACCTTTGGAAAAGCTAGAAATATTAATTTATAATAAATTCATATTCGGTTTCTAATGGCTCCAAAGTTGACTATTCAAAGGTTAAGGTGGGGATAGGTCGAAAACCACTCATCCAATAGAATTTAGATAGGTTTGGGTACTTATATTAACCTTATCATTAAGTATTAACTCTAAGTTAATTAGTTTCACTTTTACAATGTCTCTTTGTATTTTTATATAATATGGTTAATAAACTTACTATATACATCCAAGAGACCCCCAAGTGGTCCATTAATGAGGAACCTATCATAATATAAGTCTCTTGGCCGAACCTTAGATTTTTAGGAATTTAATATCAATTAATAATATAATATTTGTTTTAAGAACTCTTTTATGTCAATTTTGACACTATTCAATAGTTGATTTTTGTGAAACTCCTAACAGATTTATTACTTCACAAAAAGTCAATTAAATCAATCCTAATATATCATATTATAATAGAAAATTATTTTAATTCATTAAAAGTTTCATATTATAATTATTTGGGTATTTATAAGATCAATTATTTTAATTTTTCACTATTTTAGTAATTACTGCATCATCATTGTGTCATAAATAAAATACATTATTTAATGTCTAAAAATTATAAATAAAATATCATTATGTAGGAAATCTTTTTATCGTTCTAATTAATATTTATAATCTAAAATCCAACATGTATAACCCTATGTAAAAATTGTTCTTCTAAAAGATGTAAGCTTATGCCATTTTTGTATTCATTTTAACTTAATTAAAATAAAGTGTCATTATCACTTACAAGTGGATCAATGGGGTCCCCAAATTGACCCAAATATGCCCATGGTCGACCATGTATCAACCAATAGGGTTAAGACACGTTTTAGGGTAATTTAGTATTATTATAATATTATTTTTTTAACCCTTATTTACCGGATTTACCCTTAACCATGGTAAATAAAATATTTACCGCAGTAATTTTTTAAAATGTCTAAAAATAATAGTTACCTATTTACACAATTTGAAAATACTGATTCCAAATATGGAATCCATTTTCCTAAATTCAAAACACAGAAGTGGCAGAAATTAATTTAAAATTAATTCCCGCTGTCAAAACAAAAAGCGTGTTTTTAAGAGATAATAACTATCAAAAGATTGACACTTGTTTATGTTCGGTTTAATTGTAAAATTATGTCCAATGATAAACATTAAATTTAATGGTAAAAATATATTCTAAATATACTTTAAAACCACTCAAATTCATAATTTATCACTATTAATTATTTTGATTAAAAAAGTTGTTTTTAATTAAAATTTAGTAATTTTCACTATTCATCAAAATATGAAAGTTATCCGAAATGTACCAAAATTTCACCCTAGGCTAATTTTGATATTCCGAATCCAAAAATGAAGTCCATTTTCAAATATAAAATATATATAATTTCAAAAAGTAGGTATTACTGTTCAAAACGGCTAGTTTGATTAGTTATGGTGTGTGTTAAAACTCGAAGTTGCGTACAACACACGCTACTGTTTTATTCAAAGGAAAGCGTACCGTGTAAGCTTGGGATGTTTCATTTTAAATTTTTTTTTGATGTCCCCATTTAGTCAAAAAGTTTGAAATATTGTATTTAAAAAGGTTTCACTATTAAAAGTTGATAAAAGTGCAATACCGAAAATGAATCTGTTCTTGCATTATGACTAAGAAACTCATAATATGGATTCTAAAATTATAAGGATTATATAAAGTTTAAAATTTAGTTAATACTATTAATGACCTCTTTTAATGGCATTTTTTTGTATGTAATGGTGTGATTGAACTCGGTGTTGCGTGTAGTACAAGTTATTGAATTATTTTGAAGAAATAACACACTATGAAATCTTGGGGTGTTACAATACCTTGCATTTTCATCCCAAATTATAATAACTTATAATTTTCTCAAACCCAAATGATCATATAAAACCAAATGGTTATTTATACCTATATCCACAAGAGAAGAGACAATTCTTCCTCAAATATCATTCTCACATTGAAAACTACGGGGTTACAAATACAAGAGAAAATTATTCAAAAGTAAACCCATCAACAAGGAGCACTAATACATTTTAAAAATTTCTCCATCCATTTATTTCCACATAGCTTCTTCTTTTACCAAGAAAATATCCTATAGAATAGGACATTCACTCGGGTAATGGCCAGGTCCCCTACATTTACGGAAAATGACTATAAATGGACTCTTGGGACCATTTTTATCTTCTTCCATAGTACTCTTCATTTTTCTTTGGCAATTTTTCACTTTATGTCATTCCTTCCCGCACGTAAACCATTTTGTTGTCCCATTGAGACACTTTACTGGGTGTCTTCGTCCACATTTCCTGCATGATGAAAATTGATGGTTCTTTTCTCCATGGTCTCCATATCTGGAGCTCTTATCATTTATCACCTTTATCTTCCTTATTGAGTCTAGGAGTTGGTTAATATATATGTTGTTGATAATATTTTTGGAAAACTGATTTGGCATAAAGACGATATCTTTTACGCCTTTCAACATTCCATTTTGTTGCTCACTCCCACCACCGTTCTCACCTTGTACATCATTCTCAAAGTCACTATGACTTCCTTGGAATCCATCCATTGACTAAAACTAGAACGCATTGTGTGAGTAACAGTAGTCGTAAAATCATTTAGAGATTAAAATGTCACCATATTCTCAATATGAAACATATTAGGATTAACCAAGGTCATTTACTCTCATCTTATATATATTAATTAAATCGGTTTGTAAAGAAAATGTAAATTATCCTAAGCATATCCCCCAGGAGTGTCGTAACCAAGAGTGCAGCAAGGCCCGTTGTCGTGCACCAGTTCCCGTTCGAGTCTAGCTCAAAGAGGTGTTTTCGGGTTTTACCCCTAGGTACATCTGTGCCAGAGCCACCTCTACCTGCTCGTATCCAGAAAGGGTTGTATTGCTCGGAAAACTCACAAAATCTCTACAATACCAAAATTCTAGGAAGTTCTTCTATACTAATCCTCAAAGTTCATCATAGGTCTACGTTCTCTAATCAGAGATTATCTAAATCTAGATTCCAAGGTTTGTACTAAACTTTCTCGGATACCAACTGTAACACCCCAACCCCAGTTACCCAGAGTCGGTGCATTACTACATAACATTGGCATGATAATAAGAAAGTTCAAGTCTCGAAAGACCGATTAGTTTAGTAGTCTTGGAATAACTCGGTATATCCATAAAGTTTTACATTACATCATAAAAAAACCTCTTGTCTTCATATCCCCTCATACTATCCCTGCAGGTCATTCATAAATTACTTCTTCATAATCCTGTGAAAAATAAAACATTGAAAGTGGTGAGCTCAGATGCTCAGTAAGGATAACATTATAGCAGAAGATTTCATAGATAAGCATAAACACATAAGGTAGTTTATAACTAAAACAAAAGCCTTTTAAACTTGAACTTCAGCATAAAATGGAAAAGATAAAATAAAATCATGACATTTACTTACTCACATGGATATTCTACTATTCTAACAATCCCATGCAATATCAATAACCCCTTTCATAATGATGGAATGCATAATTCCAGACTATCATAACCACATAGCCGAGGCCTCATGCCAATGCTACAAATAAGATTTTGGCAAGGCCTTGTGCCAAGACACTAGTTTGTCTCATGATACCTACTGATGCTTCGAGGAGCTATAGCGGGCTCCACCCGTCACATATTAAGTCCAATGCATTCCCATATGAAATGGTTTAAAAATAACATAAACATTCATATTAAACTATCTTACAAAATGTCAATACTTTCACCAAAAACCATGAATGGTATAAAAATAGCACATCCACAGTCAAACATAACTCATTTGATACAATATGGAAGATTGTATTGTATCACATTAACCTCAATCAAGAATAATGAAGGATTTTGACATAGATGAAAATAATCATCAAAACTATTTGAGAGAAATATCCCCCATTTTCTTGAAATCATTTAAAATTCACATTATTTGTCAAGAAGCCATTTAAAAATAGATTTTTGAATCAAAGTGTCCCATTCCACTTTGAAACTTTTAAAAGGAGTTTTAATATTAAAACATTAATGTCAATATAAATAAATCCTTAAAAACATTTTTTAAAACATGGACATTAATGAGAAAGATTTAGAAGAATAAGTCTTTAAAACATTTAAAAATGGTATTTTAGTTAGAGATTCTAACCAAAAGAGCGACACTTGAATACAAATAATTGAGGTAATCAAAAAATTTTAATATCATGAGAATAAAGGGATTCATGATATACTATGTCAATGTACATTATATACACCACATAAAAGTGATTTGGTGTATAGAAACAAAGAAGTCTCAATGGAATTTAAATTGAGATGAAATCTCTCATAAAGGTCGTATCCTTAGGTTAAGGATAAATCAATGACATAATTATGTGTGAAAAATATAAATACACTCAATATTATTGGATATTTAGGGGAAATCAATCAGATGAAATTCACACATATTCCTGTAAAAACAACACCAATGAATTGGATATTTAACTCAACAAATGGAGATTGAGTTAAAATTACTCTTATCAAGTTCATACCGATCACTTGAGAATTTATTAATGGAGTGATTATGTGTATAAAAAGTATATCCACGGAAAAGGGAGTGGGAATTATGACACAATCAAATGAATAGTGATTCCACACATAATAGTGGAGTAATATAATCAATGAAATATGCGTAAAGCCAAATGAGTGGAAATTGAAATTTCGAATTCCCTTATCGATTAGGTAACATACAAAACATACACCCATGAAAGAAGGATCATAAAATTATGATGTATATACCCATTAATTAAAGTATAATACACAATGAATATAATTATGGGTAGTACACATACACCACATGAAATAAATAAGTGGTGAACAATGGAATTCTCACGAAATTAAGAGTGAGATAAGAAACCCCTTACTTTGTACTTTTTCCTTAGTCGACGGTAGGTTTACCTCCTGTATAATGGTAAAATAATTGTTTTTGAATTATACAAGATTCATTTACTTTAATATGATATCATATATGATCTTTTAACATTGATTTGTTAATAATATCTTAGAATTATCGTCATTTCGGGTATTAACTATTTCATTTTACTTTATATTCTTTGTTATGTGAGACATATGAATTATTAATGGGATGTATATTATTCATATCCAGAATTATATCAATTCCTTAGATACTATATTTAAATCATAAAATTATAATTATACTTGAATGGATATGATGGAGAATGAATCTCATCGCGTTCGTGGAGACGGTAGTCCGTACGTACGCACGAGCGACAATATCATTCTTTTGATATTAAAATAATATATAATTGGATGGTATATCATATATAAAGAATCATTATCATGTTATATTTATTATTTACATGAGTTACACATCATTATTATAACCATCCAAATAATTATATATTGAATAACAATTACACCACGACGTGGAGACGGTAAGTCGTACGTATGCACTTATGGTGACATGTTATTCAAAGGATGGATAGAATACTGAATATGGTTGTACCTTATTTATAATAAAATCACAGTATATATATAATACTGGAGTTATTATTTTATAATGGTAATAACAAATAAAGAAGAAGTGGAAGAAGAAAGGAACGTGAAAAGGGGTGGTGAAAACATTACATCTTCTTCGGGTTCTTCATTTTGATATGATCAAAAGGGCTCCATAGGATTGCTTTCTGATCAAACTAAGGCATCTAGGTTGTAGTGAGGGATGTTTAGAGAGTATTTGGACAGCGTTTGGCCGAACCAAAAGGATTTGAAGGTGTGAAGAAATGAGAAGGAGGAGTGCCATTTTAAAAGAGGGGTGAGGGGAACCTTTGAAAAAGCTATAAATATTAATTTATAATAAATTCATATTAGGTTTCTAATGGCTCCAAAGATTATTATTTAAATTTTAAGGTGGGTATGGGTCGAAAAAAACTCAACCAATAGAATTTATACAGGTTTGGGTTATTATATTGACCATATCTTTAAGTATTAACTCTTAGTTAATTAGTTTCACTTTTACAATGTCTCTTTGTATTTTTATATTATATGGTTAATAAACATACTATATATATCCAAGATACCCCAAAGTGGTCCAGTAATTATATAATAATCATTATATAAGTCTCTTGGACGAATCTTAGATTTTTAGGAATTTAATATCAATTAATAATATAATATTTGTTTTAAAAACGCTTTTATGTCAATTTTGACACTATTCAATAGTTTATTTTTGTGAAACACATATTATAATGATTACTTCGAAAAAAGTTAATTAAATCAATCCTAATATGTCATATTAACCTATAAAATTAGTGTAATTCAATTAAAGTCTCAAATTATATTTATTTGGGTATTTATAATATCAATTATTCTAATTTTTCACTATTATGCTAATTACTGCATCACCATTGTGTCATAAATAAATTAACTTATTTAATGTCTAAAAATTATAAATAAAATATAATTATGTAGGAAATAGTTTTATCTTTCTAATTAATATTTATAGTCTAAAATCCAACATATATAACCCTATGTAAAAATTTATTTTCTAAAAGACAAATGCTTGTGTCATTTTTGTATTTATTTTAACATAATTAAAATAAAGTATCATTATCACTGACAAGTGGATCCATGGGGTCCCAGAAACGACCCAAAGATTCCCATGGTCGACCATGTATCAACCAATATGGTTAAGACACGTTTTAGGGTAATTTATTATTGTTATAATATTATTTTTTAACCCTTGTTTACCGGATTTACCCTTTAACCATGGTAAATAAAATATTTACCGAAGTAATTATCCAAAATGTCTAAAAATAAAAGTTACCTATTTACACAATTTTAACATCATGATTCCAATTATGGAATCCATTTTTCGAAATTCAAAACATTTAAGTGGCAGAAATTAATTTAAAATTAATTCCTGTTGTTAAAACAAAAAGCGTCATTTTAAGAGATAATAAATATCAAAAGATAGGCACTTGTTTATGTCTGGTTTAAATGTGAAATTATGTTCAATAACCCACATTGTATTACATGGTAATAATATATTCTAAATATACATTAAAACCACTCAAATTCATAATTTATCACTATTAGTTATTTTGATTAAAAAAGTTGTTTTTCATTAAAATTTAGTAATTTTCACTATTCATCAAAATATGAAAGTTATCCGAAAAGTACCAAAATATCACCCTAGGCTAATTTCGATATTCCGAATCCAAAAATGAAATCCATTTTGAGAGATAGAATTTATAAAATTTCAAAAATTAGGTATTATTATTCATAACGGCTAGTTTGATTGGTTATGGTGTGTTAAATCTCGAAGTTGCGTACAATGCACGTCATTGCATTATTCGAAAGGAAACGTACAGTGGATGATTGGGGTGTTACATCCTAGTAGTCCTAACCCCAATATAAGAACAAAATACATTAAATATTTATATAAATTTAATTCCACATTGAAGCTTCTTTGAAATAATCTCCCTTAAGACACTTAAATAAGTAACTCTATATCCTCATGAGCATTCCCAAATTCCTAGGGGTTTGAAACTAGAATTGTGGGATTTAATATCTATTTAGGGATTTATTTACTCCCATATTTATAAACTATCTCAATTGAAAAATTCTATTGAATATTTAATGTGACATTTATATATGTTAAATATCCTAAAAACATAACAATAATAAAAAATGGAAATTAAAAAATAAATTAAGGAAAAATCAAAATTTATTACTCTTTATGAATTCATACAACTCAACTCAAATAAAAACATTTCATTAAAAACCAATCCATTGTAAATGTACATTTTAGTTGAGGTATAGTTATTCAAAAAAATTTAAAATTTGAAGTGAGTCAAAATAAGCCTTTAACAATATTGAGAAATGCTAATCATAAGTTAGGACCTTTCCCACACCCATTACCATATTAGATACAAATATAGAATGACCCAACATTTATCTATGTAAATGTGTGTACCTAAATTGATGAATAGTTTATGAATATTTTCTATGGTGTCCATGTAGGTTATAAGAATAAAATAATTATTTGTTAACTTCATGAAGAACCTAAATTTATTATACTAATATTTGGGGTGTCATTTTTTCTACAAACATGAATGATTAAATTTCAATGTTAATGTTTTAAAAAAAATACAATGCTTGACAAATTTAATGTTTTTGAATAGTGGGGGTTCATTATTGGATTTATTTTTTAGAATTATTCATAATTTGGAAATAACTATTTTATTTGAATAAGTTCCCTTTGGTAAATTTTTTTTTAACTATGTGGATTGAAGAATCGACATGTAATTCATAAGGCATCTGTCAATGGTTATTTATGATTCGAACAATTGTTTACAAAAATGAAAGGAATTAAATTTTAGGGAATTATGTTAAAATTACGAAATAAAAAAATGAGATATTGTGAATAAGTGTGAGTATGATTATGTTTTATTTTTGTTGGTCCGATTATTTTTGGGAAGGATTGGTTTTTATGTTGGTCCTTACTTACAATAGAAGGTAGCAGAGGAGCTGACCCTAGCCAACTCACCCCCTTCCATATGAGGGACCCTATTGGGTAAACCATGGAAAAGAGTATCAAGCATAGACTAATAAAATTTGTATTAATGGGTACATCAGTGCGCTTTCATGAGGTAAATAGAGGGCGGAAAGTTCCTTTGTATGGTGTGACAAAATAAAAAGGTGGATGCTTGAAATGGGTGGTGCCAACGTTTTAGGGAGAGCTACCTGTAAAAAATTTTATAAGACGCTTTACATGGTTCTTATATTATAAATAAGAGGAATTTTTAGGGTATTTCTTTGTGGGGTAGGTGTATTTTATCCCTAAGAGAACATTCGTCATCCGATCTCCAAATGTAATAATCGGGTTCATGCTTTCGATGCTCCATGTCACATTCCCCATTGAAACATTGGATATGCTCATCTAGAAATCCTAGTCTGTTAATGTTACCAGAAATTTTATCTTCAACCTTGACTTTGCCCGAGTTTACTTATCACTTGTATCTCAATGGTGATGTCGACATAATCTTGATCAAGGCCTTCAGATAACCATTTTAGCCATCTTATGATTAGAATAGTTTAAAAATATTTATACAACTCTATTTTTATAAATTTAAAATGAAGAAAAAACTAAAACATTTTGGAATGAAAAAGGTTGATATTTTCGTTATTTTGAGGTTTCCTTATACTAATATGATGGGGTTGAAGAAAATATGAGCATACGAGTAATGCTAGTGGAATTATTCTTATAAATAAAAGAGGGTGGGGTCATTTTTTGTTATTGATTCTTTGATTAAGTATTAAAATTTTGGAATAAAATAGATCCATTTCGAATGTCATGTTCATGAAAGGAAAATTATTTCATGCCCTATCAATTAGTCATTATGGAGAAGAGATCTTATGAGTGATTGAATTATTCCTTTCACACTCAGATAGTTTCGATAAGAAACTTGTTTCAATGAAGAATTTGGGATAGTGCTATGAAAGTTCTCCGTACTTTCATGAAGAACACATTAAACTCATGCATTCTTATATCTACATGAATTCTTTGACCAGTTAAAATTTTATTTCAAAATAGGAAATATTTCATTCATTTTTTTTGTGTGAACGAATTTTTTGAAGCTATGGTCTCGCCAATAAGTATCCACTTACACTATACAGAAAAAAATGAGTATCAAGAATTTTTTTAGGTGTGTGCATAAACTTTTATGCATATAAAAGAGGACATTATATATTTTTTGAATGAAAATTCATGTATGTATTCACATTAATACCTAAGTATAAGAATAATTTTCAATTATTCTAATTGATATAAATAGTTAATGTACAAATTTTATGTGAATAGTGTATGAAGTGAACAATTGTGCTACGTAGGTCTTTGGGAAAAGAATTTGTGTGGTACATGAATTTCTAATATACAGTGGAATCATGTGTATATTGAGAAGGAACAAATAATTGGTATTGTGCAATTAATATTAATATAGTAAATAAAGGATGAATGCACAATTTTTTCACCCATAAAAGATATGTTGATGACATTCCATGATTAAAATGTGGATATACAATATTTAGAAAAGTAATGTGTTAAGGCAATTGAAGTGATATATTTTTTTGTGTTTTTGTTGACATTGAGTACTTGCACAAATATGATCATTGGAATATATGATGTTTTCCATTTTTTATTTCACAAAGAAGACACAGAAACATATTGTAAAATTAAATGAATTAAATATTTTCATGTGATGCTGAGAAATACATGATTTACGAAAATAGGGTATTGATGTGTGCGACATTCGAGTTGTGTTAAAGAAATATATTCTAGTGAGGGAATGAAGAATACAACATTTAGTTTAATGATATATCTTCAATTTTTTATTCTGTTACTATAGTGAGTTGAAATATATGTGATAAATTATACAATTCAATATAGTATATATATCTGACAATAATACATTGTTGCTGATCAAATTCAGTGCAATTCGAATTGTTTTAGTTGAAGTGAGAAACTATAGAATTAGTTTATTCTTATTGGCTTAATGATGAATATCAATTTTGTGTTATAGTGATAAATTTTTTTTCTTGTTATCTTAATCATTGTTTTATTGTTCGGTTTTTGAAACACTAGTGTAATTTGTTTATAATTAAAAATGGCAGGATTCATGTAACATTTGGGAAAAGGTTCATACCAAACAACTATGATTTCAGGGAGATAAAATACCAACCCACTTATAATTGGTGATTCATTCATAATGGATAACATGTGTCTCACGTTATCCTGAACACAAGAATGATATTTTCATCCACATCAAGGATTAAACATGTAAAAATATTGCGTGTTCTACTTCTTTAAGATTAGTCTTCAATATATTATATTATTATTTATTAATTTGGATGATTCATTCAATCTATTATGTATAAAGGTTCGATTTAAAAATGCTAAGGGAAAAGAATAGAAGATCGGTACAAATGTGGGTATATAGATTCACCCCCACCCCTCCCCTCAGTGTACCTACATGATCCATTGGGAATGTCAATCGATATCAGAATACCAGTTACACATTTGATTGGATCTATATTACTGTATCATTTTTGTATCATAATTATATGATGTATGTATTTGATTTTAAAGTAGTTGTGGAGTTGTCTTATATGAATTGATAATATACAATATATATCGGTGTCAATAATGTTTTTTATATATAAACCTTGAATAACTGGAAAATGAAAGAGTTGTGAGAGGTGAGAAATAATTTGAAGAAGAAAAATAGTTCATCAAAATTTGAATATATTTAGAGAGGTAGTTTAGCAGCCATATCTATTAAATCAATTAATAAATATTCTTTTTATGAGTATGACTCAATCAATGAAAAAGAAGAATTTATTGAATCAAACTAGGTTTTTTTTATAAATCAAAAAATATATGCAGAATGTTCCTACTAAAATTTTCAATTATATATCTTTACATATCAAGGGACGATACGATGTAAATTCATAGCTTGAAGTGGATGTGATAGAGAATGTTTATACTAAAGTGATCTATACATGGGAGACACTAAAAAGAAACTCTATAAATGTTAAAAGAAGACTAACTATAGAATAATAAAAAGATAATTAAAGACTTTAATGGATCTCGACTGGGGGAAAATCAAATGCATGATGTCGAAGTTCATAAAATTAAAATTCAATGGGAAGAAAAAATGAAATATGCTAAAGATTAGAAAAAATTTCTTAAAATGATTTGTCTTGAAAAGGAATTAAATTTGAAAATTATAAAAGGAATAAAATTAAACCCTTTACAAAAATAATGTGAAGAGATGGTAAATCACTTAATTATTAGAAAAATTCTCTAAATCTAGAATTTCATGAGGTAGTGGTCATGTCCAGAAATACTAAGAATTTTCCAGCCGAATCTTCACAAAATGCTGAGATTAGAAACGCCTTTAAGTGTATTTAATAATAATGTCTTACTTCTGGAAAGACTCATTCAAGAGGAAAGAGTATCTTGATACTATCTAAAGATAATTCTAATTCTAGATCATTAAATAAAGTAAACCTTGACCCATTAAATATATTTATAATAATATTGTTTCATTTATATGTTCAGGTCTCAAAAACATTATTCGAAAATATGGAAGAAGAAAATTGATGGTAAATCAATCATTTCCTCAAAGGTGGATATGAAAAAAACATGGATTCTCGTTCCCCATAATGAACTAAAATGAATAATAATATTATCCAATAACAAACAAGATGTATAAAATATCTAAGATATATAAGAGAATTATGCAACATTATTTGTTTCCTATTATTGGTGTTGTGGGAAATTTCAGCATCAAGCTATTGAATATTGGTATAATATGTCTTTTCATGATAATTACAAAATCCCACTTTTATGGGGGACAATATCTGATGTGTAACTCCCTAACCCCAGTTACCCAGAGCTTGTGCATTATTTATTAAATTGGCATGATTACAAAAAAATATAAACCTGAATTACAGATAAGTTTAGTAGTATTGGATGACCCGATTACATTCATGATACCGGTAATGTATACAGAAAAAATAAAACATGATACAATATAAAATGACTAAAAATTCTTCCTATAAATATTATTCAATTTTTTATTCTTCATTAACTAGTGAATGAAAAAATAAGAAAGGGGTGTCCATAGATTCCTAGTAATGGTAATAAATACATCAAAAGAATAAATAATAAATAATGGTGAATAACAAAAAGTACACATTCTATTGAAACATAATCTTGATCATATTATGACAGGAAGAAAAGATCATTAAATAATAAAATAATAAAACTTAACCAGTGATATTATACTAGTCGAATAATCAGATGGACTATCAATTACAAGTTTTCTAATGAGGAAATGCATAATGTCGATTATAATAACCATATAATCAAAGCCTCTTTCCATGGCCATAGAGAAATAGGTAAAATTCCAAACTAGTTTTTCTTATGAGAACAACTGATTCATCATTGTGATTTAATTAATGAGTCTAAAACCAATAGGGATTTCATTAACCGCCCCCAAAACCATAAGTATTTTATTAACTAGTCCAAAACCCATCACTTTGTCCAATTCATTCCTCAAATGTATAATAAAAATATGTCTTTAAATCAACATGTCCCATACCACATTGAAAAATTATAATTATTGATCCATATAATATCATAATAATAAAAAAAATCAAGATTTAAAATATCAAAGGTTATTACATGCACCACAGTCATGGAATAACAGGTGTCTAAGGCATATATATTATAGAAGAAAAATTGAGATGAGAAAACCACTTTTACTTTTGATGGAAGAGTTCTTTTGGAAAATCATTTGTATTTTTCAGAAAATCAGATTGTAAAAATGTATATTCAAGAAAAGAAAATGATAGGATGTTGATATTATATTTGAGTCTTAAATGATGTCCTATTTAATTTAAATCATGTAAAAAATTGATTTTAATAATTTTTATAAACAAAACATTTTAATGTGGTTTAAGAAAAATACTAATGAGATTTTTAAGCACAAAGGCATGTTTGTTTCCATAAAACATTAAAATAACCATGATAATATTTCATTATAAAATAATTGATTTACAAAAAATAATAATCCCTTAAAAAATATAATACATATACCTTGATAATGGGTAATAATTCGAGTAGTTTCCTTGAATTAGGCTTGTATATAGGGAAAAATTAAAAAGAACGCCATTTTAAAACATTTATATTCCTATAAAAGAGTGATGAGATGATCTAGATATATGATTTTGGTTTATATACACAGAATTTAGAAGAAATATATTTAAATAAATAATCCATTAATTTGTTTAAAAGTATAGAAAGAGTAACCTGAAGGAAATAATGGGGGTTCTGGTAGATTCCCTTACCACATCGTAATCAATCGAATCATATGAAATAATAATAATAATAATAAATAGATACATTTAATACCATGAAAATAAATATATTTATGATATTATACATCAATGGTAATTATAAATACACCATACACTATAATTTGTGGTGAATAAGGAATATCTCACTAAAATAGAAGTGAGATAAGAAAACCCGCACCATATGTTGACTAAATATTTCACATGTCCTTAATGTCATGAATAATCTGATTAAATGACTTAATTAATTAATTAATTAACCTTTATACCGTTATTTTATTAATTATTTTTTATTAATCTTATTTATTCCCTTTTTGATACGTTATAATATTGGATTTCGTCATTCCTGAGTGTTCGTTTAATTGATTTTCATGGTCGGTTCGCTTGATTCTATGTAATGGATTTCATGTAAAATGTATATAATTATCAATATTTGAAACTAAATGATTTTTATGGAAATATATAAGGGTAAATGGCATTATATGTTATTATTTTTTGATGTATGAGGATGAATCAATAGATTACATGTCAATGATAATCATTTACCTTGAGTATAACAGTTTTTTATCATAAGGAACTAGTTTTGTTATATTAAATAATAACATGTATATATAATTCTTATAGAAAATCAAATAAGAGATAATATATATTTTATAATATTTTTAAAACAAAAAAAATGGTTTCATGACCGTCCTTTAAGGATGAATTGATGAACAAAAGGTTCATCATCCATGAAGGTTGTAAATCACAACCTCCCAGATGATGATTTCATTTTTAAAATAAAAATGGGGGAGAAAATGAATTTTTGATGGATCTTCCTATAACAGGATATAATTAGAGAATAAATATTATAAAATATTTATACTTATAATTTGTAAATAGAAGGTGAGTAGATAATAGTCAATGAAATGAACTATAGAAGAAATTAAAATGAAAAGGAAGAGGATTTTACCTCTTGAACTTTCTTCCCTGAGAACCCCTTTAAGAGGATTGGTTTTGGACTTTAGGAAATACCAAGAGATACTAGTAATGGAGAGTACCATGAATGGGTAATTGTGTAGATCTTTGACATGCTTTGGGGTTTAGAGTAGTTAGCAGAAGAGGGGGTGAGGGTGTCTTTCTTAGTGGAGGAGAGGGGTCATATATTAATAAATTATTCATCATTTTATTATTTTTATCAAAAAAAGATATATTATTGATTAATGGTACTCTATTCAACAATATTTACTTGTGATTTTTAACCAATTGCTTATTATATCAGACATATATAACCTTTGACTTATTAATTCATGTATTAAACATTTATCATAAATTATATTATTTTACTATTCAAAAAAAATTTAAGTACATTAGAAAAATCCAAAAAATATACCCTACACATTTTTTGATGAGTAGAATTACAAAAATAACTCCATTTTATGAAAAAAAATTATAAGTATGATAACATTAATTTTTAATTAAAATCACCATTTACTCAAAAAGTATAGTTTTTAAAATTACAACAAAATTTATAATAAATTGAAAATTTTACTAGGGTCTCATTAAGTTATCCCAAAATCATAAGAAAAAAATATTTATTTATTCAATTTTTTTGAAAATTAATTATCTTTTAAATTTTTTATTAATTATAAAATTATAATTAAATATTTAGTACCCATAAAAAGACTAACACTCATTTATTAATACTTTAAAATATTAACCTACTAATACTATTATATAATTTTTTCATTAAATTATTTATAAGACGCATACAATTTATTTACACCTTAATTATCAAGGTTACTATTTATTTGGCCAATTTACAGTTCATATTTGTCATGTTTCTATTCATAAGTGTACATAACTATTCATAAAGTTCAAGTTACTATTCACAAAAAAAATTATGTTCATTCAATCAAACTATAAATTTCATATTGATTACAACCATGTATGGACATTTTTCAATATTCAATCAACAAAAGTGTAAAAAGCATGCTCAATTCTAAACTCATGGGTGAGGTGAGAAAGAGGGTATGAGAAATGTTCAATAAGTTCTATACATTTTTATCTCTAATTTCTCTGTAAAAAATATTCCAATGATCTACATTGCATTAATATATGTTTAATTGATATATATTGTGACATTAAGAATAAATTTAAATTCTAATAATCATTTAATTTAAAATACATTTTTAACTACAATTTTGCATTTCACTATTCATCAAAAATTGAATCATTGCAGAAAAATACTAAAAATTACCCAAAAAATAATTTTTAAATTACCAATTCAAAAATTATGTTTATATTAAGAATATTTATATATTTATATATGAAAATGTTTTATTTATATGAAACCATTACAAAAAACATATAATAATGATTATTGCTATTAATATTACTATTATATTGAAAAATTTTCTTTCATAGAGACATAATGTTGTGTGTATTAAATTCAATATTAATTTGTAAATCCATAAGGTGTTAAAATCTGTGAAGAAAAATCTTGTAGAATTGAATCATATTTCGTAGATGATGAAAAAAATATCTGTTTAGAATATATTTAAATGCCTTAATGACTAATTTGATTATTACAATAGAAGTGGTCACAATTATAAGTAGTGATGGTATGTACACACCATACATATTTCATATTCAGATAAAAATAAAAGTCCACCTCAAATGAAAAGAAAAAGATAAAATATAGAAAAAAATTACTTGGGGTAAAATAAGGAGAAGTATGTTACAAAAACAATGAAGAAAGCTACTCCCAAGAAGCATGATTGGATGAATGTCTCACCAATTAATATATGTTTCTATTGTGGTTGAATATATCACATCCTTGACCGTTTCATAGAGTTCATAAACCCCAATACACGTTGAAGCAAGTTAAATCAAAAATATAAATTAAACTTGTAAATAAATAAAATTAATGATTTGGTTCATGAAAATCAAGTTGAAAAACTCAAAATTTCATGATATTTTTTCTAAAAGGGATAATCCATTTATTAAGGAGATTTGTGTTGATGTTGAATAATTTTAGGCAATGTTACTAACAAATTAAAGACATGGTTTCCTAAAGAAATAGAACAATAAAAAAAAGAGAAGCACCAATGTCATCTTATGATAGAAATGCTACTATGAAGAATGCGTCTACACATAAGAAGATGTTGGAGAATATAAAAAAATAATGCTTATTCATAAGGCCATAGTAACTAGAACTAGCTAAAAACTGGACTAGGAATAGAAGAATAAAATATCACTACTTTTCAATGTTAAAAATCATATTCTATCATTGATTAAAGATAAAGAAATATTGAATTTGATGTTTCCCTTAAATGATTTAATTTTGAATGTCAAATAAGGAGAATAAATAATGATTTTCATTAATTTAGAGAAGTATTGATATGAGTTTCTAGTTTGAGAGAAAAATCTCAACCATCCTACTATAACTAATTATCAATGAAGAACCACTTTATTTCTATGTATATTTGGTGTTTTTTTCATTTTTTTAGGGAATTAATGTGAATCATATATTGATGGGTTATTAAAGATATGAGTGTTGTAAAATAATTATATAGTATTCATGAGGCTATCGTTTATGGAGTTATTTATTTCAATTTATATTAAAATTGTTCATGAATATCAATCTTGAAGAAAGTCAGTCATGATTATGAACAAGAATAAATTACATCCCCCTATAGGGAGAAAACTTGAACAACAGCCATATTTAAGTATCTCAACTAGTACTATTGAATATTTAATGTTCTAGTAAGGTATTTATTTGAGGATTTCAAATTATGGAAATATAGGGTTATCATTAAATAATAATGTTTTCCTATTTCTATATGAATAACAATTCTAGATTAGAATGGAGAGAAACTAATATTTTTAGGACAATTGTTATATGATCTCACAAAATTGGGAAGTACATTTTTAAATTAAAATGAATTTAATATGATTGAATGTATGAATACAAAATATTAGTGTAACCAATTTTAAATAACCCCAAATATAATGTTTTCAGTATTATAAATATATTATGTAAAATTTATTGATATAATTGTTTAACAAATTGATCACTCATGCTTTGTACAACAGGATACCCCATGTAGACATAAAACTAATATATTAAAGACTCATTTTATTTAAAATGTGATTTATTCCATCACTCAAGATGAACGATATGAATTTCTGATAATATCCACATCATAGGAAATGAGATGATTTAAATTATTTCCTATACTATTATATTTGGTTTCATTTTCAAGTAAGGGGGATAATGAAACATTTAAATTGAAAGTAAAATCTGTATTGATAAAAAAACCCAAAGAAAATATTGAATAACCAGAATTTATTAATGTTAAATTTGTGTTTTAATTGTTGTTGTTGTACACTATTACTGCAAATTTAATGTCAAAATATTTTATAGTCTACAAATAATTTTAATGTGTTTGAACAATGGAGGATCAACCCTTGATTTGTTGTTAAAAAATATTCATAACTACGAAAGTATGATTTGATTTTAAGAAGTCACATTATTTAATGAAAAAATTAAATCTGAAAATTACATAATTGGTTTCTTATTTATATTGGATGTGTCATTAGTTATTTTAGTTTGGAAAAATTTTCTTTCAACATTTAGAGGAATTGATTATTATGTATTTATTATGAATATCAATAAAAATTAATAGAGATATATAATTATCAAGTGGGAGTTTGATTATGTTGGATTTGGCTTGGTCCTATTGTTTTTAGAATGCATGAAGTTTAGTTTATTACTTAAAAAAATAAGATTTCACATGATATGGAACTATCCAACTCAAACCCCATCATTTGTGGGACCATGAAGGGTCAACCATATCCTAGAGGATCCACCTCGGGCTAAATAGGTGGAGGAGTGAACACACATGAGGTGCATAAAAGGAAGAAAGAGCCACCATGTGGGGTGGAACGGTGGTGGAGGAGGATGATGGCATGGGGCGATGCCTGAAATTTTTGGGAGACCACGTGGAAAATATTTTTCCGAGCCACCCACATTGGTCCTTGTATTATAAAGGAGTTTTGATTCAAAGGGGGTTTTGATGCGGGATTGTAGTACCATAACCCCAAGAGAATATCTATCATATTATGTCCACGTATGTTCATCTTTGATATATATTAATTGCTCCATGTCACCATCCACATAAAACCATTTGATCTACTGATTTAAACATTCTAGCCACTCAATGGTACAATCATATTGGCCTTTAACCCCAACCTAACCTGAGTGTACTACTCACCAAGATCTCCATGGCCACAATGAAAAAATCATAATCCCACCCTTTGGATCTCTATTTGAAACATCTTATGATCAGAATAACATTTAAATAACTATAAAACACAGTGTTTAAAATTATATGATGAAAAAAAGAGGCATTTTGGTGTGAAAATGGTTGATATTTCGCTGATGATGATGTTTCACACAACTGAGAAAATGTTGTTGAATAATTCTCGTACATATAATACATGTTTGTGGAATGATGTATATAAATAACCTGGAGTGGGTACATTTGTTTTTGTTGACCATATATTGATGTTCTTTCATTTTTGAAGTAAACAGATCCATTGTGAATGCATGGTTCGGGAAGGAAAAGTGATCCATTCTGTATCTATTTTTCATGAAGGAGAATAAAACTTTTTTTTATTAGACATGTTCTTTAAAAACTCAAATTTCTTAGCAAAGAAACATGTTTCTTAGAATAATTCAAGACAATACTACATTGAATTTTTCTACTTTCACGATGAACATAGTGAACTCGTGTATTTTTATATTTGTGTGAATACATTAAAAAATAACATATTTTATTGTGTAATAGTAACTATTTCATTCATTTATGATTGTGTGAATGATATTTTTGATGTTGTGGAATCACACATAATATTCCACATATTCTAGATAGAAAAAACATTTGTATGAATACATATTTTTATTTGTGTTCATAAATTTTATTAATTTGAATAGTTGAAATTTATTTTTCCATGAAGGAAAGTGCATGTATTCTTTCTATTTCATAGGTATGTATAAAAAGTAGTGTGCATGATTGTGGTTGGTAAAAATAGTTCTTAGGCATAAGTATTATTACAATGTTTCTGTGAAGAATGTAAGAATTCAAAAATTATGCTACACAATAATTTTTGTGAAGAATTTTTATGGTACCCACATTACCAAAATAACGTTCCATAATGTGTACATTGTGAAGGAACAAAAACTGGTACAAAAAAATTAATTTTCATATAGTAAAAAAGGTATTCAATAACAATTATAGCATGAATAAAAATTATATTTATGACTTGTAATGATTCAAATTTTGATAGTCATTAATTGGAAAAGTAATGTGAGAACAAAAATAAACTAACATATTAATTGTGTGTGTTGGAATTGTGTACTTGTACAAATTAGATCATTGGAATATACATTGTAGTGAATTTGTTATCGCATAAAAAGGAAACAAAATTATTATGGAAAATTACATACATTAAACATTTTAATGTAATTATGATAACTAAATGCATTAAGAACACAAGATATTGACATGAGTAATATTTTTGTTGTGTTGAAGCATTATTTTTCAGTGAATCAAAGAAGAATGAAAATATCATTTTATTTACATATCTTTAGTTGTTAATTATATTACTATAGTGAGATTATTTTTAAGAGTTATCTTCTATAATTCAATATATTACAGTGATTTAACTAGCATAAATTGTTGTTGATCTGATTGAGGGGCTATAAAATTGTTTCTGTTTAAGTGAGAAAGTGGAGTACTAGTTTATTCTCAGTGGAAAGAACTGGAAGAATAGTTTTGCATTATAGTAACAACATGATTATCTTATAAATGTTTTCATTTTATTAATGTGGTGTGAGTGAATCATAGGTGGGATACCAATATAAATATCACTGGTGTGATACCAGTAAAATTTGAGTAAAGGTTCAAACCTATACACGAAGGGTTCTGTGTGATACATTACCAACCATGTTGTGATAGATGATTCATTCATAGTTCATAATCAATCTCTCAAATCATCCCAAACACAAAAGGATATAATAAACCACGTCGACGATGAACATTATAAATATATTGTGTGATGTGCTTCATTTACCCTTGTCTTACATAGTATATTTGTTTTAATAGGGAATATCCATTCACTTTTACAAGTGAATAGATTTAAATTAAAAATTGGGTAAGGGAAAATAAACTAAAATTGGGAAAAACAAGGGTACATTGATTCCCACCCCTAATTAGTATACCTTCAAGATCCATTGGGAACATCACCACTAATGGTGTCTCGACACAATAGTGAGAGAGATGAATGTATGAAAATGCATGTCCAAAAATTTATTGAAATATAATAAAATTGTTTAACAACAAATACGAATAACACAGTTTCATAAAAGAAATGATGTAAATCAATGGATCAATAATAAAGTGCAACAGATAACTAAAAAACATCAATAATGACCCCATAATCTGAGAAGATCCAAACCTTTCATACATGCTCTTAGCCCCAACTCACTATTTATGATGAGTGGGATTAAATTTATTTCAACTAATTAATCATAAATGTAGTTTGGTTGAAATACACATTACATATTATGGAAATGGGTTCACCTTTACTCTTGTATGTGAAATATTACACCCCTACTCATGGGGACTGTGGAATGGGGAGTAATATATTTAAGGTGATTCAATATCTTCAAATAAAATCAAATTTTCTATCAACCCATGGTTTATGTAGGCAAATTTTGTCCTAATGTATATTACCATTTTCTTAAAGATAATAATTATATGTAATAAACTAATTAAATATTGATCCATATTCATATAAATTTCTATTAAATTAAAATAGAATATAAATATAGTTAATATTATTCATGTATGGTTCAAATGTCTAGAAAATTCCATGTTCACAATTGGTGACATAAAAGGCATTCTTGGAAAGAAATCAATAATAAAATACTAAAATAAGAAAGGCATAAATTTAAAACAATAAAGGGAAGGAGAAAATACATATTGAATGCCTCCACATCAAGTGTATCTTGTATATTTAGTTTCTACCACATGCAATGAAATTAAACCATGATAAGAAATGTTATTGGCACATTACATGAGCACGTCAGAAAAGTCAACTTGTTAATAAAAAAGAAGAGACTACATGATTTTTCATTACTAATTGTCAAAAAACATATCATAACATATAATTTATCCATGATCAATGTGATTAACATTAAAATCAAATAATTAATAAATCCTCCAACATGGTTTAATGTATTTAAAAATTATCAATCTATCCCAAAATCAATAAATTCCATGTATGTATCCATATATTTCTTGTGATTTTTCAAAAATAAACCCAATGTACAATGTGTTAGACTTCAATAACATATTAGAAAAATATAACAGGCTATGTTTTATTTAAAATATAAATAGATTTCAAATAAACCACATTGATTCATTTAATTAGTTATATTAAAATATCAATTAAAACTATCCATCTAAATCTTCAAAATATAAATAAGTTTATTTTTAATTTATAAAAATTGTAAGAATATTGTGGGAAAAGCGTGGGAATATCTCGATGAGTAGAGATCCCAAAAAAATATTAATACCAATATATAACAAATGCTACAATAATTAATAAGTACCTATTTATTATATTTTAAAAATTTATCAACCTATATACACAAATATATTATAATAATTTACAAAAATCTATAAAAACAAATTTCATCAACTCTATAAATATTCCCAATGAATATAGCTACACTATTCATTAAAAATTTCTATATAATCAATCAAACATTTCACTATAGAATTGGAAATCCCCAATAGATATTTCATCAAAATTTATTTTTCTTAAAAAAAGAAAAATTGATGGAAACAATCCAAGGGTAACTTAATTTAACTAAAGGGAAATGGAATCCCTATGGTTTAGGGAAATATAAATTGTAGTATGTTGGAATTCCTTACTAAATTACTAACCATTATAAAGAAATTAGAAAATAAATTGATAAAGGGAAATATAATGTGATAATGGAGGGATATGATTCATTACACACGAAATCCACAAATGGGTTCGCCTAGGTTATGGATGTAAATATGTGAGGTAAGAGAAGACATAGGTGTGATATATTAAGAACTCTAATGCGACATTAGAGAGTGGGATAAAGGGATAAGGAGGAAGGAGAAAATAGAGTGTGTGGGTGAAAATACCAAAACACCCCCAATAAAAAAATCCATATATACCACTCAATACCTGGTATGAGGCCACCAAGTAATCTATGGAACCTATATATTTGTAGGTCCTTTTACCTACTCACTAAGTTCCCACTGATAGCCCTCAGGGTATCATGAACCACCCATAGTTAAAACTATAAGATCTTCCAACCATGCACCTCACCTGATATCCAATTCTTCCATCATACCACAAAACACATCAAAACCCCCATAATAATTCATCCTCAAAGACTCAAAAATAAAACTAAATCTAAAAAACAATCCATTATTCAGAACAATTATTTTCTAACCCAAGCCCAAACCATCTAAAATAGCCATCTAGTGATAAAATAGGTTTTTACTCATTATAGCATATATATGGTCCCTCAAATTGAATCTTGTACATACCATTAGAAGTGTGTTCAACTCATATACCTTTCCCATTTTCTATACACTACCCCAACCCAAGATCAAACTCCACCATGAGCCAAAAATTTTAAGGTATTTTTCATCCAGAATCCAACAAAAATACCATATCACAATTGATTATGTTCATATCAGAATCATTGTTTCCAAAAAAATATCAAAATCAAATACATCATGTTTCTATATGGGATAAATTTTTACAATATTCAACCATTAAAAAATACATATTAACCTCATTTACATGGTTGTTTTTACCCAGCCTAAGTAATTTTAACCTGTAAACCATGACTGAGTAGACCATGCATTTTCTTATAATATAATTCTTCATCCAACCTACTCAATTGAAAGAATAAAACATTCTAAAAATATAATACAACTATTTTCCGACCACTTTTACCATTTATAACATAAACATCCAAAAACACAACCACATTATTAGTTCATTCACCTTGATCCAGGGCACATAAGGTTATTTTTAAATCCATAATGAAGATTACATCATATATTCATCAATAATATTATTTTAAAATTGAATAACCTTATAGGTTTCATGGTATATATTACCATTTAATTTTTAATAAACCAAATCCCAAACACAAAAAGCTATCCCACTTACCTTGTTCAATAAAAATATGATATTTTTTAGTTTAACATCTATTTTCTTGAACAATTCATCAAATACATCAAGATGTTTCCGATAAAGACATCATGGATTCTTCTTTATTTGTAAAATATAAGGATATAAATTCCATTCCAATATAAAACAAAATGTCATTGAAATATCCATCCATTTTTAGTATCCTTTCATCAATCTAAATTATTACCATATTCATTCATCTCCCATAACCCAATTCACTCCCTTAATTCATTTAATTTAATTAACCAAAAACCCTAACTCCAATCTAAGATAATGTTATACCACATCATCTATAACCCACTAACCATTTTAGTAGATCATATAAAAATGTTTCCTTCACCATTATATTTTACCCATCACCAATGTGTCATTAATTTAAAGAAACTCATTAATACCACTCTGTGTACCACATTGAATGATGAAAAAAACTCTACTATAACCCCATACTAGGAAATCCATATATTTCTAATCCATCCCCAAAAAATCCAAAAAAAAACCCCTCTATGATTCTACCTTCCTTCCAACAACATATTTTTTAACCATAAAACACTTCCCAACAAACCAATCCTGGCTAACAATGCACCAATAAAACTCTTCCTCTTTATGTGTGAATCTAATATTTTTTCATTCTTTGAGCCTTAAAAAATTTTAAACTACCTTGATTTTTCAAAGTAAAACCGATAAGATGTATCTTGTGTTATTAGTTACTAGAAAAATATTGTGTATATTATTATAATATTCTTTCATGTTGGTGTGGATTTGTTTCGATGAATCAGTTCTTGTTCATTGTCAAAACTTTCATTTGGAATAGATTTTTAATTTTTTATAGACAAACATAGGTAGATTATTTTGGAACCTATTATGACTATTTCACAGGATCATAAAAATCATATTTCATCAAATTAGTAATAAATTTATTATCTTTATTGATATATTTGGGTGGAAGGATGGCCTTTGTTAATAGTAATTCAAATCATCTATAAATTTTATAATGTTTTCTCTTATACCAAAAAATATTATAGTCATCCATATATTTTAGGAATTTATTGGACATGACAGATCATGATATGACAATACCAAATCAAAAATAGCATATTTAAAGAACCTGTCCCTGAGAATACTTTGTAGGGAAATCACATATTCAAGAAAACCCAAATGAAATTTCTAAGGTTTGGTAAATCAACATGATTTTGAAATTTATCATTCTTTTATATTGGAAACCAAACAAATTATTTCATGGTGATGATCCAAAATTTTCAAGTATTGAAACTAAAGTGGATAGGAAAACCAACAGGAGGATAATTTTTATAAAAAATTTCAATGACACACAATTTTTTTACGACACATATCCATTGAATAACATTGGTATGTTAAACTTCTGTGATTCACCCACACTATAAAGAGTTGAATTCTAATCCTGGTTGGAAATTGATATTTTCTCAAAGGACCAGAACCACTACCAAATGATCAGTAGGATAACTCATGATAAACCACAGTTAGTAGTTTTGAGCCATCATAATATATTTTGGACTAGTATTTTCTATAACAAACATAATTTGATTTGATTTAGGACACATTGACCAAACATGTGGCCAATTTTAATTATTTCACTGAGATGAGTGGTCCATGAGTATATCATGTCGGCTATTTAATCCATATAAGAGAATGTTAGAGTAGTGTAACCGCATTATCTTTTAGATCCTCATTCAATATATCTTGACAAGAAGTATCTTTATTTCTATGGTCTTATAAAATAATTAGTATACTTGTTTCTATAAACTAACACCGATACCAATCCAAAAGATGCTCTATTCTCTCCTCCATAGTCCCTAAAGATGTCACATATCATACAACAACCAACACCACACCCCATTATTCATTGTCATCTATTTAGTATAAAATTAGATATATCACAAAAACTGTTGATATAATGTAGGATGAGACAATAATAATAATGTGTTATACACTTTCAACTACCATACCTTCTTCACCATTCCTTCGTAGTCAACACAAGTGTCAAAAGTTCCTTATTTCCATCAATAACTGAAAAAATACCATTTAAAAAATAGGGAATGGGGAGAATAAAATGAAGGAGGAATAAAATAATAGAAATAAAGACTAAGAAGATGGCGAAAAAATAAGAAAGGAAGAATGTTATATGAGAACATAAAAATTATGTCATTTTTATAGAAAAATAAAAATAAAGTGGATGTATTTATTTACATAGAATATTAGAGGAAGGTTATGATTTATATCTCATAGAAATCCATTGATATTATAACTACTTATAACCATCTTGGTTGTACTGAGACTCCATCCCTAATTAGCATTGTTGTTTTTGAACCACCACTATGCATCCACATGCACTCATTTATATTACATCAATAGTTAATACGTAATACATTGATATAATGAAAATTTTAGAATAAATTACTATATATCATAATGAAATGATAATGTTTTCCCTCAATATTTATATTCAGTTATTTCTTCAGTTGATATAGAATTTCTTTTACAAGAAATTACGAAGTAACCCACTCTTATTCAGACTACTCATCCTAATGGTGTTTTTATGGTTAGGTTGGATTGAGAATATTGTTAATTTTATGTGATGATGATGAGTGAGTTTATATTGGTAGAGGTTCTCACTACTAACATGGTAAAGGTTATTGATTCTCTGGGGGATCTAATGGAAGTTAATCCTCTTTTAATTTTTCTAACATTTTATTTTCAGGTCCTAATATTGATATATTTTTCTCTTCTTAAAGATATAGTTTTATAATATT
The DNA here is from genome assembly GCA_963277665.1 of Viscum album. Lineage (NCBI taxonomy): Eukaryota > Viridiplantae > Streptophyta > Magnoliopsida > Santalales > Viscaceae > Viscum > Viscum album. The sequence continues at coordinate 2,093,563,311 of OY728151.1, forward strand.
TTATGTGAATAAATAAATGAATTTTATGACTTATTAATTAAACCATGGAGTATATAATATTCATTTAAAATTTGCTACATTTTTTTTAAGTTATTATTGAAATTAATTTATTTAAAATAAGATAAATAATTTTTTTGTATATGAATCACAAATTTAAACAACGATTAAAATATTAATTGTATAAATTTGAAAATAATTTTTTTCATCATTTTTATTTAAAATATTTAAAATAGAATATTTATTGATATTTGGGTTTAATATAAAAATTAATTGTTAAATTCATTAGGGTTTTTATATTTAATTCAATAAAATTTTTAATAATTGACTAATTAATTGAAATTTATTTAACGTGTAATTTTAAAATTTTAAAAAAAATATTTAAAATAGTTACATCAAACCACTGGACATATTCTTTCTAAAATCATTCGTCCTTATGGATTCATGGAATATTCATCACTACTAGAACTTTCTTTTGAATCTTATTTTAAACATGAGGATTTTAGGGCAAAAAAATGATTAAATCAATTTTTAGTAACTTATTAGCCATACACTAATGTGTGCTGCCATATATTTGACATTTCATTAAACCCATTTATGTATATGGATAGTGTTATAGGATATCTACATGGTAAGATAAATTTTACTTCCTGATTTATTAATCATATATCGTCATGATCAAAATTTAATATGTTTGGGAAAAATATGATTTATTGTATTTTATTGATATGAAAATCAATAAAAAAATATTTTTTTAACCATTGTTTGTATATTGTGTTATTTTTTAATAAAAAGTAAAACATATATATATTACGGATTAATTTCAAAAGGTAATTGGGTGACAATAATAGACATAAAATAGGATTTTTTTTAATATGATGATGTAATAGAGATTAGTGGAACATAATCCAAAGTGGTAGACATGATTGTAAACTATAGGTATCATGACCGAATATCACTGATAACTGATAAAAAATATAACCATTAAGATGATATATGAATATGATTACCATATAAAGTGAACGATTCTAGAAATTTATAAAAATAGAAGTAGAAATTTTGGATAGATATGGATATTTGTGAATGAATAAATTTGAGTCACCGCAATGAATACATGGAGCTTTAGAAAATACATATTGAAAATTTCCCATCATGAAAACTGTAAAGACCCGCAAATTTCAAGGAAATTTTTTTTCTTAATTTTCTTTGGAATTTTACAAGAACGCAGCTTCAGACGGCACCTGATTCCGAGGCCCGGTGTGCCCGGAATCAATTTCCGAAGTTTGGCTCGGGTACGTTCAGTGAACGGACGAGCGGGTTTTTCTATCTTTTGAACCGGTGCCCGGAATCGAATTCTGAGGGCACCGATGAAATCGCAGCGCCGGTATTTGCTTAGAAACGCCTCTTCCGGAGTTGCGTTTGCTCAGACGTGGTTTTTAAATTTTACGGCTTTAAGTCAGAAATAAAATAAAGTTTGTGCGACAACTTTATTTTATTTCACTTAAGCTGCTTGGAAGCCACTTGAAGTCACTTAAAGACGGCTTGAACTGAGTTGAACTGGATAGGATGCTATCCAGAAATATCCTACCCCTTGGTAGGATATTTGTGCGGTGGGACCCGCACGAGCCCCGCCGTTTCTTTCGCTAAGTAACGCACCCGCGAAAACCCGTCAAAGTAACTGAAAAGTCAACCGACGCGTTTTCTTTAATTCTTAACAGACCATTTAATTGGGCGGTTTATTTCGTGAATTAAATGGACTGTTTCTTCGTGAATTAAATGGGTCGTTTCTTTCGTTGAATTAATTCAACGAATTGATGGATCGTTTCTTAACCGGTTTCGTGTTGGCATGTTTATAAAATAAGACCAACATAAAAATCCTTGGAAAGGATTTGAGAGAATCTTCGTTCCTCCACCCTCTCCGCGAAGAACGCGAAGAACGCGAAGAACGCGAAGAACGCGAAGAACGCGAAGAACGCGAAGAACGCCGGCGACCGGAATTCGACGACGCACACCAAGATCTGCGACGTCGACGAGATCTACCCGCGACGTTCTTCGGCGACGCCTCTTCTTCCGCGGCCGACCCTCGTTCGGCAACAAAGGTGAGAATCAGATCTTTTCTTCTCCCTTTTTAATTTCAATATCAACGGATTTAAACTAATTAAATCCGTTGATCTTGATCCGGAGATTGGCGACGCGACGAGCGATTCCGCGACGACGCGGCGATCTCCATCTTCCGCGACGAGCAATTCCGACGACGACGATAAAGTAAGGGTTGATTGGAATATTTTCCTTCCCGTGATTTATTTCTTTTAAAGTAAAGAAGCATGACCTTCGAACAATTTTAACATTTAAAATTGTTGTTGATTGTTTTATTGTTCCTCCCGTGGATTATGACTAACGCGGAGGGTGCGGGTCTAACGAACAAGACCCGGCAACCCTCCGCCGATCTATTTTGGTTGTGCGGATTTGGCGGACGTCGACAAACCGTGCGGCAAGGGCAATTTGTTGGCTCCGCAGTGAAGATCGTCCCCCGGGAGGAGCATCGGCGCAGACGGGAAAGAAATCGGGCCACCGGAGCATCTCCGGCGGCCCGCGGAAGGAGGCGGCGGCGCGGGTCGCCGGCGCGGCGGCGCCGGCGACCGGAGGCGGCGGCGCCAGGCGCGCCGCCGTGGAAACCTTCCGCCGCGGCTGAAGCCGCGGCGGCGGCGGCAGCCGGTTCCGCGGCCGCGCGGAACCGGGACGGACGCGGCGGCCCGGCCGCGTCCGCGTGACAGGCGGCCCCCCGCGGGGCCGCGGTTTCTCTCAAGCCGCGGGTTCAACCCCGCGGCGGCGGCTCTTCGGCCGCGCGGCCGAAGACCGAGCCGGCCGGTCCGGTCGGCCGGGCCGCGCCCAGGCCGGACCGGACCTGGCCGAGCCGGTTCGGGCCGGGTCGGGCCGACCCGGTTCGGGCCGACCCGGTTCGGCCGACCCCAGGGGGGGGTTCGGGCCGGGTCGCCCCGGGCCCAGTACCCCCGTTTCGGGCCCTCTACGGTCTTTCGCCCATATCTTGGGCCTGGGACCTCCGATTGACGAACCGTCAGCGGCTACGCGATCCTTGGATCGAGACGGTCGTTTCGGTATATTATACTCAAGGTTTCGGAAGACTTTGGGTTCGGCCGGGTTGGTTCGTACACGAAGCCAACCGGGCCCTCGGAGCGGAAACGCTCATAACTTGAGCTACGGACGTCCGAACGACGTACCGTCAGCTGTGGTAGTTTCCTCTAAGTGATACGGAACTTTTGGCATACTCCGCCCGAGGATCGGATACAGGCGGAGTACGGTCGGGTTGGTTTTGCCCTAAAAACCAACCGGGCCCCTGGGACGAAAATGCCAATAACTCTCAGACCGGGCGTCCGATTGACGCGCCGTCTGTCGCGTTGAGATCCTGTTGTCGATACGGAACTTTTGGATACATCAACTTCGGACTACGTGTCAGTTGATGTATCAGCCCCTCGGCTCGTGGAGCGGACCCTCCTAAACGAGCTCGCTACGTGCGGGAACCCTAGCGCTGGCTGTGACCTCGACGACAGAGCAGAGATCCTCCGTGGACTGCGACGACGGCAGAGCAGAGATCCTCCGTGGACTGCGACGACGGCAGAGCAGAGATCCTTCGTGGACTGCGGCGACGACTGTGCAGAGATCCTCAGTGGACTGCGTCGACTACTGCACTCAGCGATCCCACGTGGATCAGTGCTTCAGGTTCTGTGTGAGCCCGATCCTCCGTGGGTCCTTACTACTGGTTCTGTGTGAGCCACTGCCTACAGGTTCTGTGTGAGCCCGATCCTGCGTGGGTCTTTTTGCGGGGGTTAGTACCTATCGATCCTTCGTGGGTCCGACGACTTAGACGGATCAGTGATCGTCTTGACGTCATCTGAAAAAGTATACCTGGTTGAGCTGAATCTTATGTTACTCTCCTTTGTGGATTGTGTTGAACCATCCTTTGTGGATTTACTGTTTACTCTCCTTTGTGGATTTGGGTCTTGCTTTCCTTTGTGGATTGAGTTGTTCTTGAGCTCGTGAGCAGAGCTAGAATTGGGGACTTAGGTATATGTATGGGCATATACCTAAGTCGAGTCAGATGTTACTTCGTGATTGCATCTTTCTTTTGTGCTATATCCTTTGTGGATTTCGAGAGACCTTCGGGGGTCTCGGGGTCCTTACTGAGTAGTTGTACTCACCCCTGCACGGGCTATGCCCGCACCTTGTTGTGTTGGTTGCAGACGACGGACAGCGCTGATCACGGTTGGGGCGTGGAGCAGGACGGTACCTGGAGGTGGACCACTGGGCGGGACGTGCTCAGAGCGGACGTGGGGCCCGAGGAGCTTGGAGGCTATCTGTACCCACCCTTCAGGTGGGATTGCCAGTGGACGACACGAGGCCGCCGTCTTTTCTTCAGTTGCTGTTCTTTTTCTTTTCAGTTGTACTTTACAGTTGGGCTTGTATTTCCGGCCCCTTTACCTTTCTGCACTTTACTTTCCGCTTGCTGACTCTGTGTGGTTGTTACTTATAAAGGCAATGCCTTCCCTGTTTACTGGGATTTTACGCCTTGGTGCTAGTCGCCAGCCCCTGGCCTATGGAAGGCGGGTTTGGGGTAGTCACGGCACGGGCCCCGAGGACGGGTCGTGACAAATTGGTATCAGAGGCGGTCGGTTCTACCGCAGACTCTGATCGTCCTTTCTTTCTATGTGAAGCAATAGTGTTTAGTGTATTGAGTGTGGTTATCAGTTCAGGGAGCCCAGTGTTGGTGCGGCGGCCGACGTATCCGTACACCAGGACCCTGACTCCTGATTTCCGACTTAATGCATGAAAACATTGATTGCGTGTGTGTTTCAAGTTTTCTTTGTGATTACTTATGTCAGCTCACCGGGTATACTGATCTGCTTTATGAAAGTCTCAAGTTTTCCTTGTGATTACTTGTGCCAGCTCACCAGGTATACTGTTCTGACTGTGGTGCTCTTGTTCTCCTTTTCAGGATGGCCCCGCGACGACTGCCAGCTAGGGTTCCGAGTGTAGGGCGCGACGGCAGCCCACCGAGCGACGAGGCCTCGGTGCAGGGCCCTTTGCCAGCAGTGGCACCGGCGGTAGCCTTACCCGCCGAGCCACCGATGCTTCCAGTACCAGACGCCGACGATGCACGTCGCCTCAGGGCACTGCACGAGTTTCAGAGCCAGCGACCGCCCAGGTTTCGCGGTGAGGCGGACCCCCAGGCCGCCGAGGACTGGCTAGAGGCGGTGGTACGGATCTTCAGGCTAGTGAGGACACCAGCGGATCTCATGGTGATCCTCGCAGCGAGCCTCCTGCAGGCGGCGGCAGGACGATGGTGGAGCCTGATGCTCCAGGTTCACGATGAGGCATCCCTGCTCTGGACGGACTTCGAGAGCCTCTTCCGCTCTGAGTTCGTCCCGGCCACCCTCCGAGCGGTGCGCATCCAGGAGCTTCTCCAGCTGCGCCAGGGCAGCATGACGGTCGCTCAGTATGCGGCGAGGTTCACGGACCTATCTCGCTACTCGACCGACATGGTACGGGACCCCTTCTTCCGGGCCCGGACCTTCGAGCAGGGCTTGCGACAGGAGATTCGTGCGTCGCTGATCTCCCTCAGCATTCCGACCCAGGCAGGAGTGCTGGAGCGAGCCCTCCTGATCGAGAGCTTCCTGGCAGAGCCTTCTTCAGCGGCGAGACCTAGCGCAGGGCGGCAGGTAGCTGAGTCTTCGGCAGCAGGTAGCCGACGGATGACTCACGGGTCCAGGCAGACCAGACCCCCACGCAGACGGCCTCAGGACACCGGCTCAGCAGTACGAGGCACACAGCGGAGTGCCAGCCTTTCGAGAGGCAGGCTGTGCTACTCTTGCGGCGGGCAGGGTCACATGGCTCGTGACTGCCCGACTCGCCGATCAGAGGAGCAGCAGACGGTGGAGGGGCCACCCAGGCAGAGGCAGAGGGTCGACCGTGGCGGTCCGCAGGGAGGAGGCGGACGAGGCCGAGGAGCTGGCCGAGCAGCGGGTGGTGGGCGACGCTTTCAGGCTCTACCCCCACCACCACCAGGAGGGCCACCTCGACCACAGGGAGCCGGCGGGCAGGGACAGGCCCAGCTCCAGGCAGTGGAGGCCTACGACCCCGACATGCCAGAGATGATTCGAGGTACGATCTGTGTCTATTCCACCCTTGCTGCAGTACTTATAGACACAGGAGCGAGTCACTCTTTCATAGCCTCTGCCCTTGTTCGGAGCTCGGAGATTCCGACTGAGCCGTTGGCTCGATCCTTACGGCTAGAGACTCCTACGGGAGCAGACTCGACGATTACGCACTGGTGCCGGCAGTGTGAGCTTACTCTAGGAGGCGAGAGCTTCGGCTGGGATCTCCTTGTAGCGGCGTCGAGGCCTTACGACGTCATCTTGGGCATGGATTGGCTATCCACGGTTCATGCCCAGATCGACTGTTTTAGGCGCAAGGTACGATGTGTTCGTACCAACGGGAGCAGGTTTACCTTCACCGGCGAGAAGGGAACCTTTGCAGCACAGGATGGACTTCCGCGGAGGAGAGTGCAGCCCATCTCACATCAGTTGGCTAGCCTCATCCTAGGAGCAGTGGACGTGCGGAGTCCGGCTTTTCCTGCAGTGGTGGACCAGTACGTGGACGTCTTTCCCGACGACGTTCCAGGGCTACCTCCTCGTAGAGAGGTAGACTTTTACATCGACTTGTACCCCGGGACAGCCCCGATATCTACTCCAGCATATCGGATGGCCCCCGCCGAGCTTCGAGAGCTGCGGGTACAGTTGGAGGACTTGCAGAGCAAGGGGTTTATCCGACCCAGTGTTTCACCCTGGGCTTCCCCGATTTTGTTCGCCAAAAAGGCGGACGGGAACTTGCGACTTTGTGTCGACTATCGTCGCCTGAACCAGGTGACAGTGAGGAACAAGTATCCGCTGCCACGGATTGATGACCTCTTCGATCAGCTCAAGGGAGCGCGGTGGTTCTCGAAGATAGACCTCCGGTCAGGCTATCATCAGCTCAGAGTTCGAGACGAGGACGTGCAGAAGACGGCCTTCAGGTGTCGGTATGGCCATTATGAGTTCTTGGTTATGCCGTTCGGCGTAACCAATGCTCCAGCGGTGTTCATGAGCCTCATGAACAGGATCTTCCAGCCATACCTCGACCGATTTGTCGTTGTCTTCATTGACGACATTTTGGTATACTCGACGACTGAGGAGGAGCATGCCTACCACCTGCGAGTTGTGCTAGACACACTCCGAGAGCACCAGCTTTATGGCAAGCTCTCAAAATGCCAGTTCTGGTTACGTGAGGTCCATTTCTTGGGGCACGTCATTTCTGAGGCGGGAGTTGCAGTGGATCCCGCGAAGATCGAGGCAGTGCTAGCTTGGGAGCCACCCAAGAGCGTGACAGAGGTGCGGAGCTTCTTGGGCCTAGCGGGATACTATCGGAGATTCGTGCCAGACTTCTCCAGAGTTGCAGCACCACTCTCAGCCTTGACGAAGAAGGGGAAACCCTTCGTGTGGTCAGACAGATGTCAGCAGAGCTTCCAGGAGCTGAGACAGAGATTGACCAGCGCACCTATCTTGAGGTTGCCTGAGGAGGGAGTTGGGTACGTAGTTTACTGCGACGCATCAGGGACTGGACTCGGGTGCGTCCTGATGCAGGAGCGGGCCGTGATCGCCTACGGATCACGTCAGTTGAGGCCGCATGAGCAGAACTACGCCACTCATGACCTGGAGTTAGCAGTAGTGGTCTTCGCTCTGAAGACTTGGCGGCACTATCTGATGGGCGAGCGCTTCACAGTTTTTTCTGACCACCAGAGTCTTAGGTATATCTTCTCTCAGAAGGACCTGAACCTGAGACAGCGGAGATGGCTTGAGTCCCTCCAGGACTATGACTTTGAGATAGTCTATACTCCTGGGAAGGGGAACGTGGTAGCCGATGCCCTCAGCAGGAGGACGGGCATTCAGCTGCTTGAGGAGGCGACGGAGCAGCTAGCCTCCTTGCAGATATCCTTCGTGGATAGAGACGGAACAGCCTTTCTTCAGTCTCTCACAGTCTCTCCTCCACTTCTACAGCGGGTCAGAGAGGCTCAGCGTGGGGACGCTGACTGTGAGACCCGGCGTGCACAGATATCCTCAGGTCAGGCGCCTGATGGTTTCTCCCTTGGAGCAGAGCACGACATCCTTTTCAGAGGACGTACCTTCGTACCAGTCGCTTTACGAGAGGAGGTGCTGAGAGAGTTTCACACTTCTCCCTTGGCGGTACATCCCGGAGTGGCGAAGATGTACCAGGATCTCAGGCGACAGCACTGGTGGCCGGGTATGAAGAAAGCTGTGGCAGAGTTCGTTTCACGATGCCTCACCTGCCAGCAGGTGAAGGCAGAGCACCAGGTACCAGCAGGTTTGGTACAGCCCTTGGAGGTCCCGGAGTGGAAGTGGGACGGCATATCTATGGACTTCGTGACTGGACTTCCACGCACTTCCAGAGGTCACGACTCCATTTGGGTGATTGTCGACCGACTCACCAAGTCGGCACACTTCTTACCCATCAGAGAGCAGGGCTCAGTAGAGAGCTTGGGACGTCTTTACGTCCAGGAGATCGTACGGCTTCACGGTGTGCCATCGTCTATCGTCTCCGATCGAGATGCTCGTTTCACTTCCAGGCTTTGGAAGGGGTTGCAGGAGGCGTTCGGGACGCGGCTCCATCTGAGCACAGCCTTCCACCCTCAGACGGATGGACAGACGGAGAGGACCATACAGACACTCGAGGACATGCTCCGTGCATGTGTTCTCGACTTTGGTCGCAGCTGGGAGGACCACCTACCCTTGGTGGAGTTTGCGTACAACAACAGCTACCACTCCACCATCGGGATGGCACCATACGAGGCGTTGTACGGCAGACCCTGCAGATCACCGTTGTGCTGGACAGACCCTGGGGAGTCAGCACTCGTGGGACCAGAGATGGTCCGAGCCACGACAGAGAAGGTCCAAATCATCCAGGAGAGGATGAGGACAGCTCAGAGCCGGCAGAAGTCATATGCTGACAGGAGGCGGAGGCCACTAGAGTTCGAGGATGGCGACCACGTCTTTTTGCGTGTCTCACCTCGACGTGGTTTACGGAGATTTGGCCGAGGCGGCAAGCTGTCTCCCCGCTTCATCGGGCCTTTCCAGGTCCTCAGCAGGATAGGAGAGGTGGCTTATCGCCTGGCTCTACCACCTCAGTTGCACCGGGTGCACGACGTCTTCCACGTGTCTCAGCTGAGGAGATACGTGCACGACCCGACGCACATCATCGACTTTGGGGAGCTGGACGTGGACGATGGGGCGACTTTTGCGGAGGTTCCAGTGGAGATCGAGGATCGACAGGAGCGGGTCCTACGTGGGCGGTCGATTCCTCTTGTGCGCGTCAGATGGCAGCACGGGAACCTCCAGGAGAGCACTTGGGAGCGGGAGGCTCAGATGCGTGCTCAGTACCCCCATTTGTTCCCCTAGTTTTGATGTATCTTTACGGGGACGTAAAGCCCTGAGGTGGGAGTAATGTAAAGACCCGCAAATTTCAAGGAAATTTTTTTTCTTAATTTTCTTTGGAATTTTACAAGAACGCAGCTTCAGACGGCACCTGATTCCGAGGCCCGGTGTGCCCGGAATCAATTTCCGAAGTTTGGCTCGGGTACGTTCAGTGAACGGACGAGCGGGTTTTTCTATCTTTTGAACCGGTGCCCGGAATCGAATTCTGAGGGCACCGATGAAATCGCAGCGCCGGTATTTGCTTAGAAACGCCTCTTCCGGAGTTGCGTTTGCTCAGACGTGGTTTTTAAATTTTACGGCTTTAAGTCAGAAATAAAATAAAGTTTGTGCGACAACTTTATTTTATTTCACTTAAGCTGCTTGGAAGCCACTTGAAGTCACTTAAAGACGGCTTGAACTGAGTTGAACTGGATAGGATGCTATCCAGAAATATCCTACCCCTTGGTAGGATATTTGTGCGGTGGGACCCGCACGAGCCCCGCCGTTTCTTTCGCTAAGTAACGCACCCGCGAAAACCCGTCAAAGTAACTGAAAAGTCAACCGACGCGTTTTCTTTAATTCTTAACAGACCATTTAATTGGGCGGTTTATTTCGTGAATTAAATGGACTGTTTCTTCGTGAATTAAATGGGTCGTTTCTTTCGTTGAATTAATTCAACGAATTGATGGATCGTTTCTTAACCGGTTTCGTGTTGGCATGTTTATAAAATAAGACCAACATAAAAATCCTTGGAAAGGATTTGAGAGAATCTTCGTTCCTCCACCCTCTCCGCGAAGAACGCGAAGAACGCGAAGAACGCGAAGAACGCGAAGAACGCGAAGAACGCGAAGAACGCCGGCGACCGGAATTCGACGACGCACACCAAGATCTGCGACGTCGACGAGATCTACCCGCGACGTTCTTCGGCGACGCCTCTTCTTCCGCGGCCGACCCTCGTTCGGCAACAAAGGTGAGAATCAGATCTTTTCTTCTCCCTTTTTAATTTCAATATCAACGGATTTAAACTAATTAAATCCGTTGATCTTGATCCGGAGATTGGCGACGCGACGAGCGATTCCGCGACGACGCGGCGATCTCCATCTTCCGCGACGAGCAATTCCGACGACGACGATAAAGTAAGGGTTGATTGGAATATTTTCCTTCCCGTGATTTATTTCTTTTAAAGTAAAGAAGCATGACCTTCGAACAATTTTAACATTTAAAATTGTTGTTGATTGTTTTATTGTTCCTCCCGTGGATTATGACTAACGCGGAGGGTGCGGGTCTAACGAACAAGACCCGGCAACCCTCCGCCGATCTATTTTGGTTGTGCGGATTTGGCGGACGTCGACAAACCGTGCGGCAAGGGCAATTTGTTGGCTCCGCAGTGAAGATCGTCCCCCGGGAGGAGCATCGGCGCAGACGGGAAAGAAATCGGGCCACCGGAGCATCTCCGGCGGCCCGCGGAAGGAGGCGGCGGCGCCAGGCGCGCCGCCGTGGAAACCTTCCGCCGCGGCTGAAGCCGCGGCGGCGGCGGCAGCCGGTTCCGCGGCCGCGCGGAACCGGGACGGACGCGGCGGCCCGGCCGCGTCCGCGTGACAGGCGGCCCCCCGCGGGGCCGCGGTTTCTCTCAAGCCGCGGGTTCAACCCCGCGGCGGCGGCTCTTCGGCCGCGCGGCCGAAGACCGAGCCGGCCGGTCCGGTCGGCCGGGCCGCGCCCAGGCCGGACCGGACCCGGCCGAGCCGGTTCGGGCCGGGTCGGGCCGACCCGGTTCGGCCGACCCCAGGGGGGGGTTCGGGCCGGGTCGCCCCGGGCCCAGTACCCCCGTTTCGGGCCCTCTACGGTCTTTCGCCCATATCTTGGGCCTGGGACCTCCGATTGACGAACCGTCAGCGGCTACGCGATCCTTGGATCGAGACGGTCGTTTCGGTATATTATACTCAAGGTTTCGGAAGACTTTGGGTTCGGCCGGGTTGGTTCGTACACGAAGCCAACCGGGCCCTCGGAGCGGAAACGCTCATAACTTGAGCTACGGACGTCCGAACGACGTACCGTCAGCTGTGGTAGTTTCCTCTAAGTGATACGGAACTTTTGGCATACTCCGCCCGAGGATCGGATACAGGCGGAGTACGGTCGGGTTGGTTTTGCCCTAAAAACCAACCGGGCCCCTGGGACGAAAATGCCAATAACTCTCAGACCGGGCGTCCGATTGACGCGCCGTCTGTCGCGTTGAGATCCTGTTGTCGATACGGAACTTTTGGATACATCAACTTCGGACTACGTGTCAGTTGATGTATCAGCCCCTCGGCTCGTGGAGCGGACCCTCCTAAACGAGCTCGCTACGTGCGGGAACCCTAGCGCTGGCTGTGACCTCGACGACAGAGCAGAGATCCTCCGTGGACTGCGACGACGGCAGAGCAGAGATCCTCCGTGGACTGCGACGACGGCAGAGCAGAGATCCTTCGTGGACTGCGGCGACGACTGTGCAGAGATCCTCAGTGGACTGCGTCGACTACTGCACTCAGCGATCCCACGTGGATCAGTGCTTCAGGTTCTGTGTGAGCCCGATCCTCCGTGGGTCCTTACTACTGGTTCTGTGTGAGCCACTGCCTACAGGTTCTGTGTGAGCCCGATCCTGCGTGGGTCTTTTTGCGGGGGTTAGTACCTATCGATCCTTCGTGGGTCCGACGACTTAGACGGATCAGTGATCGTCTTGACGTCATCTGAAAAAGTATACCTGGTTGAGCTGAATCTTATGTTACTCTCCTTTGTGGATTGTGTTGAACCATCCTTTGTGGATTTACTGTTTACTCTCCTTTGTGGATTTGGGTCTTGCTTTCCTTTGTGGATTGAGTTGTTCTTGAGCTCGTGAGCAGAGCTAGAATTGGGGACTTAGGTATATGTATGGGCATATACCTAAGTCGAGTCAGATGTTACTTCGTGATTGCATCTTTCTTTTGTGCTATATCCTTTGTGGATTTCGAGAGACCTTCGGGGGTCTCGGGGTCCTTACTGAGTAGTTGTACTCACCCCTGCACGGGCTATGCCCGCACCTTGTTGTGTTGGTTGCAGACGACGGACAGCGCTGATCACGGTTGGGGCGTGGAGCAGGACGGTACCTGGAGGTGGACCACTGGGCGGGACGTGCTCAGAGCGGACGTGGGGCCCGAGGAGCTTGGAGGCTATCTGTACCCACCCTTCAGGTGGGATTGCCAGTGGACGACACGAGGCCGCCGTCTTTTCTTCAGTTGCTGTTCTTTTTCTTTTCAGTTGTACTTTACAGTTGGGCTTGTATTTCCGGCCCCTTTACCTTTCTGCACTTTACTTTCCGCTTGCTGACTCTGTGTGGTTGTTACTTATAAAGGCAATGCCTTCCCTGTTTACTGGGATTTTACGCCTTGGTGCTAGTCGCCAGCCCCTGGCCTATGGAAGGCGGGTTTGGGGTAGTCACGGCACGGGCCCCGAGGACGGGTCGTGACACAAACGATTAGGAATATTTTAAACATTGGATATTTCTTGAATAATAATGGATTATTTTGTATTTGATTGAGATTATGATAATGTAAACTATGTATATTATAGTATACTATGGTTGTGAAAGAAGTGTGTGTATGCATAGTATAAACTAGTGATGGAAATAATCTATCATAATGAAGTGAAAAAAAACATTTTCTAATGTGTGTGTTAAAAATGTTATCTATATATATAAATGAACGCAAACTATGGAATAATAAATGTTTAAGTAGTCACACCACAACAACCAGAGTTGTTCCAGGAAATTGGATATTGTTTTATGAGAAATCCCCCTTTATAATTTGGTGTGGATATATATAGAGATGGATCTGGTTTTGTGTCAACAAGAATTAAATAATGTCCCAAAAATGTTATATAGGGATAAGTAAAAGAACTGTAATAATATGTTCTTACACGTCATATTGCAGTACGTACACCATGCCCCATGTAAAGAAGAAAAAAATATTCTGATCTAGTTTTCATTACGAGAATGATAACATCATGTTTTTTGAGTGGAATTATTATTTTGAGGTTGAATAGGTTAAATATTAAATGTGTTTAACATGCTAAAATAAATCCGGGGTTTATTTATATTTTAAAGGACAATGTATGATTTCCAAGTATTTTCAAATTATATTTTATCCATATCTTAAAAATATTTATTTAACATTAATCTCATTCCAAAATGTATGATATCTCATTTTAATTATAGTGATGACTAAGGATGTCACATTCTATTGAAGACATCACATTACGAGCTGGTAGTTTATTAAATATCATTAAGATTCAATTTGATTTTCAAAAGGAGGAAACATGGTTTAATATTTGAGATATTCTTTGACACATATTATATCATTAGCCTCATTGAAACATGTCCTAAAAATGTAAAAAGAAAAAATTATTATATTAACAGAAATCAATAATTATCATTTATCAAATGGATAAAGAATTTAAATAGCATATAAAACGTTCTTTTATATATATATATACAAATGTGAGTTAGAGTTTCAAAATCAAAAATATAATTGAATGAAAATGAAATATATAGTTCTAAGATACGTAGAATATAGCATATTCAAATGAAGAAAATAATTGATCACAAGTTGTTTATTTGAGTAATAGTATTAATAAAAATGGAATTATGTTGACATATCTCGTTGTTAGGGAATTTGTGAATGAGAATAATTTCAGTGAATTTTTTTCACTGTTGTGTTGTTCCTATTATAGGAAATGAATTTACTCCCTAATTTAGGATTCATTATCCATGTAATTATATAATTATAAGTGCATTATGTATTATAATTACAAATAATAGTTTTGATGTACATGAAATAATTCTTACATTTCCATTATGAAGTGACCTTCAGGTATATAAATTGAGGAATACATACCTAATGTTGTGTAAAAAAAGAAGAAGAAATTAGAGTGACCCTTGGGATGTAGTGAACCATCAAAAAAACAATTGTAATGTTAGTGCACCTTGGAATTAAGTGGCCATGATCAAAAGAATTATCTATTGAAATAATGTGTTATAGAGGATTTTGGTACACTATCTCCCCATTGTGTGTATTCTATTTGAAAAAATCCTTGTATTTGTGAAACAATAAAAAACATCTATTAATTTAATTTTCTATTTAATTTTTCATGATAGATATTTGATGTGATTGATGAAAATAGAGTTACATATTGAGAAATTTCCATCCAATGCGGGAAATGTTTTTAAGGAAGTGTGAGGAATTAAAAAGAATAAGTTTTATTGTGGTATCAGCCTAAACCAAGCCCTTAGGGTTCCTTAAGACATTCAATATGAACCTCATTTCAAAAAAATTGTATTATCAGATCAAAAATGTTTAAATTTATTGTTCATTATTTCATATATGTTCGACGATTTCTTTCTCAGATGGAATATTTAATAATTCCTGCTATTTTCATAGCTAATAACATCAATGGTTGTTAAAATGAGATGTATTGGTTTCTACATGATTGTTGTAATTTCCCTCAATTATTAGTCATTTATTTCACCTTTTTTGGTACAGAAATAGTGTGTTGAGGGAATTTTATTTCTAAAATGGAAGGGGTTATATTGAATATTTAGTCAATCATATCTCAAATTAATTCCATTTAAGATTCTACTCCTTAACCTGTTCACTGATCTAACTGAATATAATTGGTGTAATAGGGGACTAAAGGGGAACTAGTGGATGAAGTAGAAAATGGTGTAGTTTATTAGTAGGTTCCTTATGTGAGTGGTTTGCGTACTTAGTGGGAGAAAATTGAAGTAGGTGGTTATGTTATGTAATGATTGATTACCTAGTGGCCTTATACTATGTACCCAATCAACTCCTAGAGAAAATAACTTATAAAAGGGGTTTTTTATTATTTTAAAACAATAAATTTAACCCCTGAACCCCCTTGGACTCTAGAATACCATCCTTTACATATTTGTGATTTCCCATTTTGGGGATCTACCTCTCCAATTTTAAATCCCATTAGTTCCCTTTTCCTCATTTATTCATGATTAATGTGGATGATCGAATGTTCTTGATTATCTTGGATTGAGTTCTTATCACTGTTAAAATTCTTCTTATTCTTCTAATTTTGTAATTATAGTGTTTCCATATCTTTATTATTTCATCCATGTATTATATAATCTATTAATTTTTATAGATTTTATTCCATTTATTCTTCGTGAATGTTTATTTTACATAATGTTAGTGTATTCCCATTATCCTTTTTCTAGATTTCTTGTTTTACAATGGTAGTGGACGAACATATAAACCCTTAATTTATATTGTTGACTAAAATATAATATGTTGGATATATATCCTCAATTTATACTATGAATGATATTTTTGTAATGTTATCAGTAGGTGGAACCCATATATAACAACCTGTCCCAGATTATCATCGAACCTGTAGCTAGACCGATCACCAAATGACCTCAAAAATGTCTCCCCTCATGCTAGAGGCTACCAACATGTAGTGGGGGTGTATGGTTAGTCAATTGGTGATATTGTACCCTCAATATCAATGTGTATAGGGTTAAATATATAGTAAAACATATAAATCAATGGAACATGTATAATGAAATAACTAAATCAGTGGAAGACAATTGTAATAACAACAGAATATAGATAATGTTCAATCCTTGTTTTAAAATAAATGAATTCCATATGATGATAAATATTTTAATGTTATAAAAAATTCACCATCCATTATAATATAGTAAAAAATAAGAAAAAGATATTAAATCCCTATGGGTGGTCTCCTCAGGTATCATGAGATGCAGTTTGGCCCTTTTCTCCTATCTCCAGGTACAAGAAACAAAAAAACCCAACCTAAGCCTTGAAAATGTAAGGTCTTCATGGATACCAAGTCTACCCAATCAGGTTTTAAGATAAAATCATAGCAGGCCACCACCGATCGGTGTCTAGACCAAACTATTATGGTAATAATAATTAAATAGTGTACATGTATCGATTTGTAAGAAATGAAAAGAATAAATAAACAACAACCAATCCATGTTCTGAAGGGACACCAGACAGTGATACCAGCTTCAGATCGTTATCAGAATAAGAATTTGATTATATCACATTTTTTAATATATATTAAAAGTGTATACCATTGTATAAAAAAATAATACATAGTTAATAATTTAAACATTATAAATTTATTCAATTAACCTTTATTTAACCTTATATACCCTAGGGTTTCTAGGGAAACCTGTATCTCAATATCTTCAACAGCTTGTGGTAGAGTCTGAATCATTTATCATATCCAATTCAAATTCATAGTATCACACTGAAATTATTTATCCTTTCATTTATATTCTTATAAGACTAATTGGCCCTAATTTCCAATATCAAAATATTGGTGTAGAACATCATGTATAACACCACTAAGTATTTAGAGCATCAGTTCCAATCCCAAAAATAGTTTAACTATAATATTTATAAATATATATGATAAATATCACAATTTTAATATAATTAAACATCTTCTGGATTCCCAATTCACATTACATTGGCATGGTTAAATATTCAGTTCAAAGCATAAGGCATGGCCTCTCTTGCATATCCCATGGAATTTCAAATTTCCGTTGAATATTTCAATTTTTATAAAGTGATTTATGATCCTAAATATGAGGTATGGAATAAACCATCCAAGAGGATTGAATATCACTAAATTCATTTCAAATATCCTACTGTGTGATTATTACAATAACCAAAGGTGTAGTCATACCATCCTAATCGGTTCCCTTTCAAGTTTAACAGTTCATATATTCCTTTTAATTCATGTGTGTCAACATGAAAAGGAGGCGGCACATATCATAGATAAGAAAAACATATTCCATTAATGAATCAAGCATATTTTTTCTAATAAATCATAGGAAACCTTTGAATCATCAAGATAAAAAAATATAAACAATCTACACACTACATTTTTAGCTTTAAGGAAGTACACCTTCGTTGGAGGGGTTTTATTATAAAAACATGACCATATAAAACAACATTTCATTTCATGTATTTGAGAATTTAATTCAATATATGCAGTACCATTAAAATAGAAAACCTATAACAACAAAGTATTTATAGAAGAAACTAAGTCATTCTATAATAAATATTCAAAGATAAGGACCCTACATCGATTGATGGGGAAGCCAATTCATTCTAACTCAAGAAGATGCCCTCTCGCACACACATAATTCCATGTATATATTCATCATTAATACAATGTATGTATTTTCCACACCATGAGAGAATAAGTAAAAAAACACAATATATATATATATATATATATATGTATGTATATATACATACAATTACCTTATGTACATGCGAGCATTCCCTCAAAGACGTTAAAACCACTACAACAATTATCAGTGACTCAAAATCATTGTTTTAAGGATGACACACATTATATATAACTTCCATGAATTAAAAATTAATTCAGAAAAAGAAAAACATGTCAAATAATATACCAGGGACTCATATGTAAAATATACCTCTATTTGGAGGGTGGGAAACAAGTTAAAAATATAGAACCATACCCCAGATGGTAGTGGAAAACTGAAACAATCGGAATTTCCTCGCCTTCGATGGCGGTTGATGGAATAAAAAAAAGAGTCTCGATCGAATATTTTCATTCTCTAATACCATATGAATTTTTAAAACCTAGTTAAAAGCAAATATTTTGTTTTTGGTCATGCAGCATAGGGTGACGGGGAGCAACGAAACAACCAAAAACAATTAGAAGATGTGGGAGATGACCATACCCTATTTGATCAAAGAGGAATCATGAATAAACGAGGATGAAAAATAATTGGAGAGGATATATAACAGAGATTGGGTGTACACTGCAGGGGGGATCATGTGTCTAGGGTTTTTCAGCTGAAGGGGTCCATCGTGTCTGTTGGAGAGCAGCCAGGAGGGGGATCACGCTACAACAGGGGTCACAACGAGGAGGTTCGACCATGGAGAGTGATTCATGTGAGTCACATGTTGTAAGTGAGCTTTTGCATGCATGAGGTCAACCAAGGGAGGGGTAACATGACATTTTAGGTGGAAAGGGGTGTACTTCATTAAATTTATCCATTAAACATTATTTAAAACAAAAAAACTACTACTAAAAATAAGAATAGTAAAAATAATAAAAACATAATTATTATTGTAATTAAACATTTCATTATTATTTCATATCATCCCTTTAATCTCATCATCTAATTTTTCTTTTAAAATTTTTATATAAATAATTTAAATCTCTTTAAAAGAAAAAAACATCCTAGTATCGATGCTCAATAAAATAAGTTCTAATGTTCGGTTTTAATTTTGACCCAACCATTAATTGCTAAAAAAATCTAAAACCATTAGAAAACCCACCATGTACAAAACATGGGATTAAATAATCATCCCAACATAAATCATATCATCCCAATGAATCAATAATGAACTAATAAAACATTACATAATATCCAATGGTCATGAATTCTTGTTAGAATTATTCTGTTTCTTTTCCAGATGCCAAAGGCACCAATAAACATTTCACAAACCTAATGTGATTAAGCCTTTAAAAACTGAGAAAAAGATAAAATTCACTCCCAAAATCAATATTGAATTTATCCATTCCCACTCAACTAGAGACAATATCTCATAGTCATCTCATTAACAATGTTCCTGCTGGTACTTTCCACTAAGGTTCTTATCATTTTACATCCAATTCCAAACAACATATCTATCAATATTGGAATTTCCAAAGAGGAAAGGTATTAATCGATATAGAAACGATTATCACATTATATATAAAATAGTTTTAAGAGGTCTATCCCCATATAAATCAAAGAAAAATTGAAGTTAGTTGATCATGAAATGCACCAGTGAAAACCAAATGCACTCGTCTCCACCCGATGATTTTCCCTAAAACGGTCCTTCACAAATTTTAAACATTAGGAAAGAAAGGAATAAATAAAATACACTATAGATGACTAATTCAAAATATGCATGACATAGATGACCGGTTTTAAAAATTTGGTCTGTTATTTCTTCTCCTAAGGTATCTCACATAACAACAAACACATCCACCGAAGTACATACTCGACATCTAGTGAAATTTCATGATCAAAAAATAAAGGAAAACCTCACACACCACATGAATCTAAATGATAGAACCAGCGAAGTAGCTCAAAAACATTGTATTCTTTCATCGTGGCATAATACCGATACTCAAATAGAGAAATTAGGTTGAAAAAAAGATAGGCAACATGCTAAATGCTATATATAATACTCAAGAGCATTGAAATGGGGATTTTTGTTCATTCATACCCAATAACTAGAAATGAGAGATGTTTATCCACAACTGGTCAACTACTAAAAAGGGAATCATATTCATCTATTTAATAACTACAATTAACAGATCCTCGATGCCTTTCTCCCCAAAGGAATTTGGGTTATTTCAAATATTACTAATGAAAATCTTCCAAAACTACTATAGATTATAAAGGGTTGTGTCCCCTTCCAACCTCATAAAATTAATGGTGAAGAAAATGAAATGGCATGTATACTAGAACATATATGACTCTCCATTTCATTTAAGTGTTGAATTTTTTTTAAAGGAATCATCATCAACTATCAAGTGCACTATTTTAGAAACACAGTAAAAACATGTGTGCTGTTCCATGAACCAGAATCAACATAAAAAAGCATTTGCCTTGAAAGCCTAAATTTAAACTGAATGGAATGTCAAAACTCTTGAGTCACAAAATGTCCTCAAGAACAATGGGATGAACATACATTAATTCCCCAATCACTCTACAATAGTGTTAACCTAAGAACATTCTATGAATTTCAAGCTCAACAATCTCACCAAAATCTAACTATTATATGTTATCACATACAACCCTAATTTAACAAATGAATACTTCACATCACCACATAAAATTATTAACTGAGAGGAATACATATCCATTCTTCATCACTAATGAAAAGATAGATTCATCAATTTCATTAATTCATTTCAACCATTAGGAATTTGAATGAATTTTATCAACCCAGAAGTACCATTTCACTACAGAGCACATGGTTTTTAAACAAGTTATAACAAGATCCATTATTAAACATTTTTCATTGAATGTAATTCCATGATAAATATCAAATTTATCATATAAATTATTTTTAATTGAAATAATACCTCTAAGGGTGCCATTTATTCAACCCAATTTCATCAAATTAGACAACCCCGAAAGAGTTTATTTCATAAAAACATCCACCAACTGGCCTACATGGGTATATTTGAGCATTTTGAAAACATAACAAACCATTTCACATCATCACATGATCAAATTTATATCGTTCTACTGATATGAGTGGCCATATACCTATTCATACTGTCCCCATACACAATATAGGTCGCATTTTGATCCTATTTAATCAAATCAATTTATTAAAGATAAAAAAATAATAGCTCTCACATTACACCAATTCAAACACATCATGCCTTTAAGTTTAATATCGGTTTCTATTTCCCAATTCATTAATAACACAAACGATACATAAAATAAAAATTTTATATCATCAATCACATCCAATTCAATTTAACAATTTATTTTAGAAGCCTGATTCAATGGTTTGAGTACATAGTTTACCCTTTTCCCAATTATAAGGTTCCCATACATCTTATAACTGAAACTAGATTTCATTGTAACCGTAACTAATAAATTTATCCAATGTAAATAGTTATATAACAAAAAAATATCATTTCACTACAAAAACATAACATGGACTAACATGTTGAATTCAAAAAACATGATATAACACCGGAGCACGACACATAAGAAAGATATACATCATGGAATATTATCACCCAATCATGTCAAATATATCCCTAAAACATGTTATCTAAAGAGGCACTATAAATAATTACAATGCATGACATACATTCAAGACACACAATTTGAATCAATTGGAAAACTAACATGCAACTACATGGCATGGAACTATGAATGGCTTGTCAATTCCTATGAGCCTAATATGAAAAATGAAACATTTCATCCTTGTTGATCCATGAAAAGGGTAAAATTACATAAATTCCCTGAGACATAAGTAGTAGAAAATACAGCAATCACTTGAGGTGAAATCATATCATTTGTAATATCGAAAATCATGAACATTAATTCCCATCCCTGGCCACATGGCCATTTCCCAAACGTCAGTTGACCATTCCCGAAAACAATTAATAACCATGTACTGAAATATTACTAGTATCCTTTATACCAACCAAAATTATAATCCAAGGTGAACCCTACCAATGATACCACTTTGTAACGTCTCGGCCCAACTTACCATCAAATAGATAGCAGGATCAGTCACTACAAGACCTCAAGAACCACTTCCCATATGTTATAGGTTTCCAACTAGAAGTGAGGTTTGTTAATTGGGGAGACTATATGCTCAATCATGTAGTTCATAGTGGTATCAAGATTGTAAAACTCATAATCCTGGGGAAGCAATATAAAGAAATAATTTAAGCATTGGACGATAATTGTAATAACTTCTGAATATAGGAAAAAGCCATTTCCAGTTTTATAATGAATTCAAGCCATATGATGATAGATATTTAATAGAAGTAAACAATTCAACACGATTCAAATTATTGTAAAAAATAGGAAAAAGAATGAAAAACCCCTTAGGCATTCTCATCGAGCTTCCTGAGTTCCAGTTCGGTACAATGCTCCAAACTCTAGGTACAAGCAAGACAATAATAAACCTAGGTCCTACAAATATATGGTCTAATCAGGTACCAAGGTTACCCAAGAAGGGTTTGAGATAAAATTGTAGTAGTCTAGTAATCTCCATTTCCTATACCAAACTAGAATCTGAATAGTAATTAAACAATGTGTTTGTATAATAATGTACTAATAGAATTGAATAAATAAACAAAAACCCATCGAGGTTCCAAAGGGACACCTGAAGGCAATACCATATTCGGCTCATTGTTGAATTAAGATTTAGACTATTAAAATTATGTATATATATAGTAATAGTTTATGTAGTTTTATATAATAAAGTCCAAGGTAATAATGTAAACCATTTTACATTTATTCAATTAACCATTATTTAACCACATATACCGCTAGGTTCCCATGGATACTCATGTCTTAATACCTTCTTCGGTCTGTTCCAGAGTCTGAACCATTTATCATATTCAATTCATAATTATTATATCACATCATATTTCAATATCCTTTTAATTCAATTCATATAGAAACTATGGGACCAAAATTAGAATTTCAATAAATGGGTGTAGAACGTCACGTCTTGCACTTTGTGTATATTTGAGGCATCTATCCCTATCTCAGAACCCATTTATTAATCATATATATATTTATAATAAAAATATCACAATTTTATCATAAGAAAAAATATTGTTAATTCCCAATTCACATTACATTAGTATATTCTTTTATTTGGTTCAAAGCATGAGGAATGGCCTCTCCTGCATATCAAATTCCATATGCAATTTCCATTAAATATTTCAATTTTTATAAGTTGAATTATGATCATAAAGAAATTATATGGAATAAACCCTCCTAGATGTGTCATATTCAATAAAATCATTTCAAATATCATAAGCCATACTAACTACATTAACCCAAGGTGTTGTCATACCATCGTAATATGTTCCCTTTCATGTTTAACCATTTCATCTAATACATTTAATTCAAGGGCGAAAATATGAATAAGAGGTGATATATCTCCTAGATAATAATACCATATTCATTTAATCAATCAAGAATCATCTAACTAATAAATCAATGGAATACTATAAGTCATCAAGATAAGAAAGAATAAATAGTCTATTCACAATTTTTTTAGCTTGAAAGTAGCACACCTCTAATGTAGGTGTTTTATTATAAAAACATGAATTTATCAAACAACAAGTCAAATATCATCTAGTAGAATTTAATTTATTATACAAAATTTTATTAAACTAAACAAATGAATTAGAAAAACTTATTTAATGAATAATATAAATAATTTATAAATAAGGATTCAAACATAGGAACCCAACGTAAAAGGATGGCTAAGAAAACACTTTAACTAAAGCATCCTGCCACTTGCATGCTCATACTTCCAAATATATATATATATACATCCTTAATGCAATGAATGTATTCCCCTCACCAAGAGGGAATATTTACATCTAGGAAATATTTTATATATATATATATAAACATAACATTATTACATGCGTGCACGCCCTCAAAGTCATTCAAAACCCACTGCAATTATTATCAATGACTCAAAATCACCACGGAATGGTTAAACCACATAATGTAAAAATACTAGGAACTCAATGTTAATGTGTAAAGTACCAACACATATCAGATAATTTACTAGGAACTCAAATATCACTAAACCCCCAATTTAGAGGGTACACAACAAATTAATGGTATAAAACCTTACCCCTAATGATATCGGCAAACTGAAACAACCTGAACCCACTCAAATACAATAGAGGTTTTCATAAAATTAACATGAGAGTTCCTATAGATTATTTGAATGCCATACTACTAGAAGGAAAACAATCCTAGTTAAAACCTAACCTGAGTTTTTTTCCCGCATAGTGTTGGGAGACATAGAGAAAAAAACTACTAGAAACAATTAAAAGATGGGGCATTAGAACATACCTCATTGGATCGAAGAGGAATCATGAGGAAATAAGATAGAATGATGATCAGAGAGGTTATCTGATAGAGATGGGGTGCACTCTACAGGGGGGTCACATTTATAGGAGGTTCTGCATAAGGGGTACATCAAACCTACTGGAGAACATCCAAGGGGGGATCGTGCTGCTAGAGGGGTCATGACCAAGAATTACAACTAGGGAGAGGGTTTTAGGTTAGTCACAAGCTGTAGTAGTTCTTTTTCATGTAGGGGATCGACCAAGGGAGGGGTCGTGTGAAGGGTGATGGGGAAAGGGGGTGGCCACCCTTTAGGTTTTCCTTAAAACCCAAATTAAAAAATAAGATATAATAATAACAAAAACATTATTATTACTATTAAAATGTCTTTAATATTTATTATCTTCCCCTTAATCTAATTTAACTAATTTTATTGGAATCATTTAATTTAATTAACTTCAATATATTTAAATAAAAAAGTCATCGAATTTTCAATTCTCAGTGAAATAAGTTCTGACGCTTAGTTATAATATAAATCCAACCATTAATCTCCTAACAAATTGAAAACCCTAATAAAAAACACCATTCCAAAATTCGGGATTCTACACCGTCTATATATCATGTCAATATTTTTTGGATAAATAAATCATTGATTAATGTGAATTAAATTATAAAAATACACTGTCCTATAACAGACCTTTCTCAAATTGTTTTGTGAAAACAATTTATGGCTTGGACTGATGTGTTATGAATTTATATTGACATGAATTAATTTTAATGTTCTCTATTTTTAAAAGTTTTGAAAACGATAATTATTTTTTAAAACATTATTTAATAAAAATATTTCAATACCAAGTGTGGTTCATGTATATATTATAACTCATATTTCTACATAAAATTTTTTGGGTTTATTATACATGGTATGTTAAAATGTTTTTATACTCTATGGTGGGATGATTTATTTGAAATCTATGGTTGTTAAATTATTTTTGAATATGATTTGTAGTACATGTGTAATAATGTTTCATGTGTACATTATTATTATTGGATCGGTTGAAGGGGTGGTATAGGCCAAAGGTTACCTGATTCTATTACACCCCATTCCCTTACCCCAGGATACGAAGATTATCACATTGGACCAACCTCAATTATACACAATTAACTTATCCCAATATTGGATGGGCCTTTCACCAAGAATTCAAGCTTACATGATGGCTTTTGAATCATAACATAACTATATAGTGAATCCAAAATCACAAATTAGGATATATGTCTGTTTTATATGTATGAACCCTCTATGTAATGTGATATATTCTTTAATATTAGTAATTTTGTTTTGTTATTTATCTTAACCGTATTTATTTCCTCAATAACTATCCATATAGATATACTTTTTTATATAAATTATAATTTTTAATCTGTGTTTATGGGTCAGTGGTGACCACATACTTGGTTAATAAAACTAAAACTTATCAAGGGACTCTCTTAATTCATGTGCATTTAATTTATTCATTTTCATGGTTAAAATAAAATACAAAATAATTGATCCTAGTATTGTTGAGATTTAGGATCATCGGTGGAGAATTTTGGATCATTGAATAATTAAACATAACATTGAAATTGTGATGAGTTTATAAGGATATAATAACACATAATTAATAAAAGGAAATAGATTAAAAATCTCATTCCTAACATATAACATTTATCAAATCTAGAACAATGAAAAACTATACTCATGAACATTATACATACAATTAATCAAAGATATCCATTTCAATTTTCTACCATTATATGATTTATGAATATATATATATAAGAAGAAATTGAATGAATATATCCTCCATGGTTATTCCAAGGGTTAAATTAATCACCTAATAATCAATAATGATTCCCATTCTCTATATAGAAATATAGTACCTCATTGGGTAATGGAATAATAAGGGGAATTTTGGGAAGAAAGAATAAAATGGGGCATGGTGACACATGTACTCTTTCTTACCAATGGTTTTTGATCCAATATATAAAGCTCAATGATGATCCTTGAGTGGAAATTAATTTACTCTTATGGGATAGAACATATAATTAAACGAATTGGCCATTCATTAATTTTTTATATAGATTCATGGATAATTCACACAATCATTTATTTTTATGAATCTCCAATAATTATTATAGACAATGTGAAAGGGAAACTAATTTATAATTATTCTTATTTGGTTTCTTAATGTATTATAATATTTTTGTGTGAATTTTAGCATACAGTTATTCTCACAACACTAAAATATGATTCAACCCTATTGTAATGTATTGTTAGTTAAGGTAGTGACTTGAAATATATATTTCATTTTTTATAATATACCCTAATCATACCATTTATTATTGTATAAACTCCTCATATTTGTATAGGGATTCATGTTATAGATCCTTTAAACTTCTACTACCATTGAGGCACCATAAACATTGTTCTATTTCATCATATATCATATTATATATAATAATCATAGAAACCACATCCAAAAATGATTTGGGAAATCATCCATACACTTTTATAAATCTTAAATAAAATTCACCATTCATCACAACATATGTAGCATCTTCTCAGTATCAAGATGAAACACATTTTTTAAGATACTAAAATACTTTTTGAGTGGATCTCTATGTCAAAATTAATACCCATCCAATCAATTAAAATGTATAACCCCATGGAACTTCGTAATTTTGGAAACAAATATGAATTTATGTAGAGACCCAAATCATGACATACATGGACATTACATTACTTTTGTAGAATACATAAAACATAATTAAAATAGACACACAAGGATCGTAATAGTTTAGTGTCTTTGGAATCTCGAAAAAATAATCTTCTAATCGTGGTGAAAGATCTTCAACATATCCCATAAAGATCTTATCCTTTTGTTTTCTTACATAAAACCTTTCTTTAAATCCTGGGGAAAAGAAAACATATAAAGGATGGGCTCAAATGCTCAATAAGGGTAAGCATAGATAACATAAAACTATCCATTAACATTTGAAGGCAAAAACATGAACATAAAATCAAAACATCAAAATCAAGAGCTACGACATAAATCTTGGAAGTACACAAGGCATATATCATAAAGGAACATTAGTTATAATAAACTCACATGGTAATAAAACATGTAATTGTGGAATCAATTAAGAACATGTTATGTTTTCCATAGTAGAAAATTCATTACTTCTAAGACCATCTTAGTGGATAGAGTCCCATTCTGAATCGAGTTCACCCCTCATTCCAGTCCTGTAACACTGAACTGGAATAACTTACCATTCCAGCCATGTCTATATCATGAGATATAAATCTTTACCCAATTGATTGGAGGGAAATATTGGTCCCACACATTTCATAATGAAATCATCCTTACTTGTGCCACAAAATAAACATTCAACATTCAACATAACCTAAAAAAATAAAATGGGTTTCATAAACATCGTCCCATCATCACATAATCCATATAAAACAAATGGATATTTCATCATAAGAAAAGTTAAACCATGTAAATCATAGATACATTATACACCAAACATAAAAATATGAAATAATGTCATCTTAGATGGAAAATGGTTTTCATAAAACACTTGAAATGAATTCTTGAGGAAAATATCCTTTCTTCTTCAAAATCATTTTATTTTCACAAAATTCCACTCAATTATAAAAGAAATGTATTTTGTTGAAAATATTCATAAAATATTCTCGAGTAATATTCATGGAAATTATGCGTTAGGAAACCATAAAAATTTGTTCCTGCTGTATAAGTTAAAAATAACATTCGTCTTTTACTTTTTTCAGAAAAGTCAAAATGTAGCTCGTATGGTAAACAAAAGATATATTCCTTCCATATGTTGTGGTAAATGTAAAAAAGGGTAAGAATGACTTTAAACATACATGGAAGAAAATTAATCATTTTATGAAATCATTTTGAGAAAATATGGTCATGGATAATAAACATAACCCCAGTAAATACTTACGAATAAACAATCTCAGATAAGAATGAGATTGGAATAATTATCCCTTACCTAACGACCAATATGCTTCGTATGTATCCGGAACTCCTGTATATTGATTTAAATAATGTTATTGAATTATTAAAGAATCATATTCATTGTTATAATATCATATATGGTTCAATTATGACTTCATAATACCCGTTCTTTTATAAATTCCATGTTAAAGCGGTGTTTTGAGTAAAATCATTTCATTTATCGTACGTGTTTCAATTTTTTGTTCGTGATATTATTATTACATATATCATGATTTTATTAATTCATGAATGTAAATAATTATTTATATATCATATATATTCTGTATATATATATATATATATAATAGATAGATGAATGAAATTTAATACACCGTTCATGGAGAGGGTAGGATGTTCGTAAGCATGAACGCTGTATTCTTTTCCTTATTGACATGGATGGAATTAAGTAAATTACACACACATATATATATAAATAAATCCAGTAGCATTATTATTTCATATATTCCATGATTACTTATTATATATACTTGATAATCATTCTTGAATTGTAAACATGGAAAATGAATCTCATCGCGTCGTGGAGACTGTAATCTGTACATACGCACGAGCGATGATATAATTCACATATTTATTGAATGGAATTGGAGTGGATTATATAATATCATAGAATCAGTATGATGTTATAATAATCATATATAGTTATTCTTTACACCATTATACAGATCCAAGTAAGGTGGTGGTGGAAAAACAGATTACACCACGGCGTGGAGACGATATTCCGTACGTACGCACACATGGTGATTTGGATTTCGATAGGATGGATATAAGGTAAAATTGGGTTATTTAATATTTATAATAACATATAAATTTATAATTATTATTGATGTTATTAATTTAAAATGAAACAACTAAATAAGAAGATGTTGAAGAAGAATGAAACCTGAAAGAATCGTTAGAAGAGATTACCTTTTCTTCAACCCACCTACTTTAAACTTCTTCATAGTGAACTAGAGTTGGTATTTTGAGAAACCAGAACCTCTATGATATAACTATATAGTTTTTGAAGAGTAATTGGAAGTGTATGGCCGAGATTCAAGGCTCAATAGGGTCTGAAGAGAAGAGGGAAGGGGTTCCCTTTTTTATAAAGGAGGAGAGGGGCACCTTAGGAAAACTTAAAATATTAATTTATAATAAAGTCATATTCGATATTTAATAGCTCCAAATTGATTTATTTCGAAGATAAGGAGGGGATAGGTCGAAATACTCTCAAAAAATAGGTTGTAGAAAAGTTTAGGTTTTTATTGTATCATTATCATTTAGATTTAACTCTATGTTAAATAATTTAACTTTTACCTTGTCTTTTTTTTCTTACATTATATGGTTAATAAACATACTATAACAAGACAAAAGAACCCCAACTGGTTAATTATTAATATATATATATTCTTATCTGTGTCATTTGGATGAACCTTAGATTTTTATGAACAAAATGACAATTAGTAATATAATATTTTTTTAAAAACTATTTTATGTCAATTTTGAAACAATTTTGTATTTGATTTTTGTGAAAATTATAAAAGCATGATTAGTTCAGTGAAAGATAATTAAATCAATGATAACATGCCATATTAACCTATAAAATTATTTGAATTCATAAAAAGACTCAAATTACATTAATTTTGGTATTTATAATATCAATTATTTTAATATTTCATTATTTAGGTAATTAATGCATCACCATTATGTCATAAATAAATTAACTTATTTAATATCTAAAAATTATAAATAAAATACCATTATGTGGGAAATATTTTTATCTTACTAATGATTATTTATAGCTGAATTTATCTTATGTATAACTCTATATTAAAAATGTTTTAGTTATTAAACTTCGATTTTAACGATTTTAACACTTTTTTAAATAAAATAATAATAAATGTCCTAATCAAATCAAAATGGACATAAATGATAATATTTTATTCATAAGGTTGTTTTTGGTAAACGTATACTTATCCAATAGAATTAGAACATGTGTTAGGGTAATAATATTATCATTTTTACCCTTAATTACAGTATTTACTTTTAACCGTGGTAAATAAAAGTAAAAAGTTACAATTCACCAATAACTATTTTTATCTTGTTGAACAACATATTACTTCTTGATATTAACCATTCCTCTTGTTTTTTTGAAATTCCGCTCACAGAAGCGGTAAAATTATGTTTTATGTAAATTTTCTAATTCTTCTTGATGGTGGGTAAAAGTGGGTGAAAAGATAAATAAAATTTATATATATCTAAAATTATTATAAAATAACACCAATTAATTACATTGAACATATATAGGTATTATGTATCAATTTTGACATAAAATAAATTTAAATAAAATAAATAATTACTTAAATAAAAAGTCGGTTTTTAAATAGTATCCCAGTGTTTTCACTATTCACCAGAAATTGAAATTTTTCAGAAAAATACCAAAAATTCACCCTAGGATAATTTCGATATTCAAAATATAAAAATGAAGTCCATTTAGGAAGATAAAATTTATAAAATTTCAAAAAGTTGGTATTACTATTCATAACGGCTAGTTCATAATAATATTATAATAATATCTCGTTTAGTGAAACTCGGTATTGCGTACTACACACGCTATCGAAAAAGGTCTTGATTGTGTGTAATGAAAGCCAATTCAGGGCTGCATGTAGTGAAAGCTTTGTTTACTGTTTCATATAACATAATCAAAACTTTTTTCATTTATACATTAAAAATATCTATAATTAATGTTGTGTAAAATAATTTCCAAAAAATGAACATGAAATTGTGTATAACACGAGACAAGAATAGTGTTGAGTATTCTGCAAGCTAATATGGTGTTGCGTATAGTACAACCTAATCTGGGTGTCAGGTATAATAGAAGACATCAAAGAAATTAAAAATAATATATCTCATAAAATCTCGGGGTGTTATAGTCTACCCCCCTAAAAATGAATTTCACCCTCAAAATTTGTCGGGGTTATAAATGGTTTGTTACTTGAGAGTTTCATTCATAAAAACCCACATCATCAAATGAAATACTAAAACATACATTTAAAAAATGAACATTAGAATCAAAATGGATACCCAAATTAACTCATCAATTGGGTTCCCACATAGGAGATCATAGGTGAAAATATGGATAAGGAAGAGAAATCTAACAGTCATGTTCTGATGGAGAGTGGTAGAGAATAGGGTTATGAAAAATCCAATAGTCACAAAGCCATAAAATTGTGATTATCTAAGGTACCATCTGATTCATAAGATATGAGAGAACTAGGACAACATTTTTGGTTTTCAAGATCATTTCCCTAAAGTTGAATAATGTTTGAATTAAAATAAATACTTACTTGATTTTGGTACAATCTCGACGTTTCTCGTGCCTCGAAAAATTTCCACATCATATCTTAAAGAAAGGAAGTTGAATTTTTCTTTAATGAAGTGTTAGCAGATCATGCGATAGAATGATTGGTCATTCCATTTGTCTCAAACATAGGGTTAGCAAAAGTTATATACATAAGTCCTTCTATGGTGAGATTAATCGGATATGGTTCCAAAATGTACTTATATTTCATTTATCATCCTACATAATTAAATAGAACTAGTTTCTACTAACCAGGGACTTCCTGTAGGCTATTGGAAGGAGATAAAGGCTCGCCGCCCTTCAGTTTTGGGTTCGATTCCCACAACCTGGTCCGACGCGACGGGTTATCGCCCTTCCTACGAGTTGTCCTTTTTATTAAACTATACTATTATAACATTATAAAAATAATATAAAAAAATAAATATCCTTAAAAAATACTATTTTATGTCCAAAATAATCCATTTCAATCTTTAGAATTATTCAAAATACATCTATCCAATCTCATAATCTAAAGAAAACGATTACTGGAAGGGTCACAAAACAAGAACATGAATACAATCATTTATCCCCCATATAAGATATATCTTGTTGATCATATTACAAACATTTGAATACCTTAATCGTTAATTCTGTTGAAAAATGAATACCCATTGAATCTTAGTGAAAACATGAATGTTGTCAAAAGTTAACTCTTTCCACATACAAAAATAAAAAAAATCTATATACTCAAACGATGATATAACTTTTTCCTTATATCAGTCATGAGCTCATGAATACTGTCAAAAATTTCATTTTCTTCTTATCCCTTCATTATGCACATGTCATCTTCTTTCCAAAATATCTCAATCACTTTCCATGGTTACCGGTACCATAAAATTATTGAAAACCAAAATAGACCAATACATAAATATTCAAATATTCCATGATACTATATAAAACATTATTTTGGAATACCAGTACATAAACACTTATTCATTCCACCACATCGTTTTGATATTCAACATCACCAATAGTGATCACATATGGCATCCCATTGTCTATTTCCTTTAGTGGTTTCTCATGTCGATCATCGTTAACCCTCGGATTATGGCATTGACTAGCATAATGCCCCATTTCATTTCACTTTAAGCATTGAAGTGTGGGTGGTGCGTTCTCTGCAGTGTTTTCATTATTCACATCATTAGAAACCCTTTTTACATTACTTCAACACTCAGATGCTCGATGACATTATTTTCCACACATAAAACATTTTCATGTCCCTTTAAGACAATCTCCACCATGCATCTTTCCACAATTTGAGCATAAAGAAACATCCATCTTATTTTGAAAAATATTCTGAGATTTTCCCTTGAACTCCATCTTTCATTTCTTGTCAAAACCATGAGATGAATATGTAACACTAACTTCCATTTCTACCTTTATATAACAACAAAGAATTACATCATTGGTACTGAAGTATCTTATAGCTAATTCCCTTCGACGACTTGGTTTTAAGATACTGAAGAATCGATCAACTTTACTTTCAGGTTGGATGATAAAGCCAGATGAATACCTTGAAAGTCATGTAAAATTCTCATCGTATATACCAACAGATTCATCATCCTTCTGCTTAACCTCAATAAACTCCTTTTCCATCTTTGTTCGAAGAATACTAGGGAAGTACTTACTGAAAAACAAGTTATTGAACTCTTCCAATTCCATGGATTCAATTTCATCTTGGGGCCATGTATTCTTAATTAGAGTCCACCACTGGTCTTCTTCACCTTATAAACAGTAAACAGCTAAAATGACCTTTTCAGGTTCTGAATAGAGAATTATGGAAAATATCTTTTCAATGGTACTGATCCATTTTTCACTAACAAGTGGATCAGAATACCCATTGAATGATGGTGGACGTTGCCTCATGAAGGACTCAATAGAATATTGTTTCCTTCTCTGATCATTTGGAAATCCAAAATGATTCATAGCTTGTGTAAGTATATCAATAAGATTTTTTACTCCATCTCCAATCACATTTGGTTTCTCGGGAGGACAATCATTTAATTGTCCATTACATTGACCAAAACGATTCTGTCGGGTTCCAGCCATCATCTAAAACTAAAAAATAACATTGTGTGGGGAGAAAATCATGCTATGAAAACAACAAAATAAAGGGGGAGTACCATTAATATCTAACATCTTAGGTTTAATTCTAATATATTTACCATAATTCTTGGACTATAACTGATACTTATACTTAACCTTAGGGACATCCCTAGACATAACCTAGAAATATATCTAGG
The DNA here is from genome assembly GCA_963277665.1 of Viscum album. Classification (NCBI taxonomy): domain Eukaryota; kingdom Viridiplantae; phylum Streptophyta; class Magnoliopsida; order Santalales; family Viscaceae; genus Viscum; species Viscum album. The sequence continues at coordinate 2,093,597,237 of OY728151.1, forward strand.
GATCTCACTAAAGTTTCCGCATCCTAGTTTCCAAAGATTAACTAAACCATTCCTCTAATACCAAATGTAGATACCCAAAGCTTGACGTACATGGACATTACATTACTTTTTCGGAATAATTAATACATAACGAAAACAAACACACAAGGATCTAAGTACTTTAGTGTCTTTGGAAACTCGGAAGAATAATCTTCTAATCGTGTTGAAAGATCTTCAACATCTCCCATAAAGATCTTCACATTTTGTTTTATTACCTAAAATCATTCTTTAAATCATGGGGAAATGAAGAAATATAAAGGGTGAGCTCAAATTCCCAGTAAGGGTAAGCATATAGAACATAAAACAATCCATAAACATTTGAATGAAAAAACTTGAACATAAAATCAAAACATCAAAATCCTGAGCAACGACATAAATCTTGGAAGTACACAAGGCATATATCATAAAGGAACATTAGTCATGATAAACTTGCATTGTAATAAAACATGTAATTGTGGAATCCATTAATCACATGTTATGATTTCCACAGTATCAAAGGCATTGCTTCCAAGACTATCTTCGTGGAAAAAGTCCCATTCTAAATCGAGTTCACTCCTTTTTCCAGTCCTCTAACACTGAACCGAATTAACTTACAGTTCCATCCCGGTCTATCTCATGAGGGAAAAAATCATACCCAATGTATTGGAGGGAGATATAGGTCCCACCCATTTCATAATTAAATCATTCTTACTTGTGCCACATAATAAACACAAAACATTCATCATAACCCAAAAAAATAAAATGGGTTTCATAACCATCGTCCCATAATAACATAATCCAGATAAAAGAAAGGGATATTTCATCATAAGAAAAGTGAAACCATGTAAATAATAGATAAATTATTCTTGAAACATACACATATGAAATAATTTCATCTTATATGGAAAATGGTTTTGATAAAACACTTGAAATGAATTTTTGAAGAAAATATCCTTTCCTCTTCAAAATCATTTTCTTATCAAAAAATTTAATGAAATTTTAAAAGAAAAGTATTTTGTTGAAAATAGTTATAAAATCTTGTAGAGTAATCTTCATGAAAATGATGCTTTATGAAACCGTAAAAATCTGTTCACACCATATAAGTTAAAAATAACATTCTTCTCGTACTTTTGTCGAAAAAGTCAAAAAGAACCTCGTATGGTAAACAAATGAATGATTCCTTCCATACAATGTGGTAAAAGTAAAAAAGGGTAATAATTAATTTACATATACATGGAAAAAAATTAAACATTTTATGAAAAAAAAATTAGAACATATGGACATGGATAATAAACATAACCCTAGTAAATACTTACGAATAAACAATCTCGGATAAGAATGAGATTGAAATAATTATCCCTTACCTTATGTCTGATATGCTTCGTATGTATCCATACCTCCTGTATAATGATTTAAATAATGTTATTGACTTATTACAGAATCATATTAATTGTTATGATATCATATATGGTTAAATTATGACTTTATAATACCCGTTCTTTTATAAATTTCATGTTAAATAACCGTTTTGAGTAAAATCGTTTCATTTATCGTACATGTTTCAATTTGTTGTTCTTGATATTATTATTACCTATATCATGATATAATTACATTCATAATGTAAATCAGGATTTATATATCATATATATTCAGTATATATATATAATAGAGAGATGAATGAAATGAAATACACCGTTCATGGAGACAGTAGGTCGTGCATAAGCATGAACGTTGTTTTCCTTTCGTTATTGATTTGAATGGAATTATGTAGATTACATACATATATATACATAAATCCAGTAGAATTATTATGTCATATATTTCATGATTACTTATTATATATACTTTATAATCATTCTTGAATTGTTAACATGGGAAATGAATCTCATCGCGTCGTGGAGACGGTAATCCGTACGTACGCACGAGCGATGATATCGTTCCCATATTTATTTAATGGAATTGGAGTGGATGATATAATATCATAGAATTAGTATGATGTTATAATAATCATATATATTTATTCTTTACACCATTATACCCATCCAAGTAACATGGTGGTGGAAAAACAGATTACACCACGACATGGAGACGGTATTCTGTACATACGCACGCGCGGTGATTTCATTTTTCGTAGGATGGATAGAAGGTAAAATGGGGTTCTTTCATATTTATAATAACATATCAATATATAATTAATACTGATTTTATTACTTCATAATGAAACATCTATAGAATAATATGTTGAAGAAGAAAGAAACATGAAAGAATCGTTAGAAGAGATTACCTCTTCTTTGACGCACCTCCTTTAAACTTCTTCTTAGGGCACTGGAGTTGGTCTTTTGATAATACCAGAACCTCTATGATATAACTAGAGAGGTTGAGAAGAGGAATATTCAGGGTTTGGCCGAGCTTCAAGGCTCAAAAGGGTGTGAAGAGAAGACGGAAGGTGTTCCCTTTTTATTAGGTGGGAGAGGGGCACCTTAGGAAAACTTAATATAGTATTTTATAATAAAGTCATATTCAGTTATTAATATCTCCAATTTGATTTATTTCATAGCTAAGGTGGGGATGGGTCGAAATCCGCTCATCCAATAGGTTTTAGACAAGTTTAGGTTACTATTTTATCCTTATCATTTAGATTTAACTCTATGTTAAATAATTTAACTTTTACAGTGTCTTTTTGTTTTCTTAGACTATATGGTTAATAAACATAATATAACAATTTAAACGAACCCCTGGTGGTTAATTATTAATATATATATATCCTTATCTGTGTCATTTAGACAAAATTTATATTTTTAGGAATAAAATAACAATTACTAATATAAATTTTGTTTTAAATACTATTTTATGTCATTTTTTAAACTATTTGGTAATTGATTTTTGTGAAAAATATAACAGCATTATTAATTCGAACAAAGTTAATTAAATAAATACTAACATGCCATATTAACATATAAAATTAGTTTAATTCATAAAATGTCTCAAATTACATTAATTTGGGTATTTATAATATCAATAATTTTAATATTTCAATATTTAGGTAATTACTGCATCACCATTGTTTCATAAATAAATTAAATTATTTAATGTCTAAAAATTTTAAATAAACTAAAATTAGTTAGGAAATAATATTATAATTCTAATTATTAATTATATTGGAATTTATCTTTGGTATAACCCTATATTAAAAAAAATTAGTTATTAAACTTTTATTTTAATTATTTTAACTATTTTTTAAATAAAATAATAATAAATGTCCTAATCTAATACAAGTGGACCTAAATGATAATATAATACTCCTAAGGTTTTCTTTGGTCGAATTATACTTATCCAATAGAATTAGAACATGTGTTAGTGTAATAATAATATCATTTCTACCCTTAAATACCCTATTTACTTTTAACCATGGTAAATAAATGTAAAAAGTTACTATTCATCAAAAATTATTTTTATCTTATTGAACCACATTATACTTCTTGATATTAACTGTGTCTCTCAGATTTTTAAATTTCCACTCACAGAAGTGGTAAAATTATATTTTATGTAAATTTTCAAATCCTCCTAGGAGGTGGGTAAAAGACGGTGAAAAATTCAATAAAATTTTTATATATCCAAAATTATTATAAAATGACACCAATGAATTAAATTGAACATATATAGGTATTATGTATCAATTTTGACCTAAAATAAATTTAAATAAATTCAATAATTATTTAAATAAAAATTCTGTTTTTAAATAGTAACATAGTGGGTTCACTATTCATAAAAAATTGTAAGATTTCAGAAAAATTCCAAAAATTCACCCTAGGATAATTTCGATATTCCGAATATAAAAATGAAGTCAATTTTGAAGGATAACATTTATAAAATTTAAAAAATTGGGTATTACTATTCATAATGGCTAGTTCATAATAATATTATAATAATATCTCGTTTAGTGAATCTCGGTATTGCGTACTAGACACGCTATCAAAAAAGGTCTTGATTGCATGTAATGCAAGTCATGTCTGGCCAGCGTGTAGTGAAAGCTCTGCTTAGTGTTGCATATAACATAATCAAAACTTATTTCATTTATACATTAAACAAAATCTATACTTACTATTGTGTAGAATAATTTCCACAAAATGAACTTGAAATTGTGTATAACACGATCAAAGAATAGTATTGAGTATTCTGAAATCTAATACGATGTTGCGTGTAGTAAAATCTAATCTTGGTGTAGTGTATAATATAAGAAATAAAAGAGATTAAAAATATTATTTCTCATAAAATCTTGGGGTGTTACAATTTATATGTCCATAAATATAAAAAAAATAGTGGCCTCTATCAAAGAATATGTTATACTAAAGATACAATGAAATTTTGTGTGATCTCAATTATGTATATGTATCTCAATTCCTATGTCCATTAGATACATCATAGGCTATTATACATATTTATATGATACATTATCCGAATAAATCAAGTAACTATTGGAGACATCGTATTCTAATCTCATCTATCTACGCATATGACATTGATTAACCAATTATATATAGGCCATGTGGATGAATACATCACATATCATTTAAACTTATAGATAATAATATCACATGCCCATTATCTATATAGATATATTGGTCATATTACATAACTAGGTATGGTTGAACACTTCCTTAACCTATCTCAATCAAGGGATCAAATTCCATAATCATCATATGTGATAAAAAACTCATATTGGTCAAGAAAAAACAGAGGAATGGATTAGGAATATACCCAATCACCTATAAATTATCTATGTGTGAAGGATTTAATTTGAAATTTATGAAAGTATAATTTTTTCAAAGTTAGGTATTTTTTCTACCCCCAAGTATGGTGAAATAAAAAAATCAAATCATTCAACCCTATTTAACCAATGACATAATGTATGCGAGTATATGTCATATAGTATATGGGTCACCAAGAACAAAATACATATTTTGTGACCCAAGATCGTGTATAGTTCCCCGATATGAGAATCTCACTCACTCTAACATTGAATCTTCGTCATAAAATATAATACACATTAATTGACATAAGTTAGAGATAACTAAATTTGATGCTTTGAGAGTGCAATTATCATTTCTCTTAATTTTTTATGCTTCGTGTAATGCCCCGACCCCAGTTACCCAAAGTAGGTGCATTATTACATAACATTGGCATGATCACAAAAAAGATCAAGTCTCAAAAGACAGATTAGTTTAGTAGCCTTGGAATAACTAGATACATCCATAAAATTTTACATTACATCATAAAAAAAACATCTTGTCTTCATATCCCCTCATACTATCCCTGCAGGTCATTCATTAATTACTTCTTTATAATCCTGGGAAAAATAAAACATTGAAAGGGGTGAGCTCAGATGCTCAGTAAGGATAAAATTATAGCAGAAGTTTTCATAGATAAGCATAAACACTTAAGGCAATTTATAACTAAAACAAAATCCTTTTAAACTTGAACTTCAGCATAAAATGGCAAAGATATAAAAAAAATTCCATTTACTTACTCACATGGATATTCTACTAGTCTAACATTCCCATGTAATATCAATAATCACTTTCATAATGATGGAATGCATAATTCCAGACTATCATAACCACAGATCCAAGGCCTCGTGCCAAGGCTACAAATAAGATTTTCCCAAGGCCTTGTGCGAAGACACTAGTTTGTCTCATGAGACCTAACGATGCATCTAGGAGCTATAGCGGGCTCCACCAGTCACATATTAAGTCCAATGCATTCCCATATGAAAAGGTTTAAACATAACATAAGCATTTTTATTAAACTAGCATACAAAATGTCAATACTTTCACCACAAACCATGAATGGTATAAAAATAGCACATCCACAGTCAAACATAACTCATTCGATACAATATGGAAGATTGTATTGTATCACATTAACCTCAATCAAGAATAATGAAGGATGATTACATAGATTAAAATAATCATCAAAACTATTTGAGAGAAATATCCCTCATTTTCATGAAATCATTTAAAAGTCACATTATTTATCCTGAAGCCATTTAAAAATAAATTTTTGAATCAAAGTGTCCCATGCCTCTTTGAAACTTTTAAAAGGAGTTTTAATTTAAATCATTAATGTAAATATAAATAAATCCTTAAAACCATTTTTTAAAACATGGACATTAATGAGAAATATTTAGAAGAATAAGTCTTTAAAACATTTAAAAATAGTATTTTAGTTAGAGATTCTAACCAAAAGAGCGACACTTGAATACAAATAATTGAGGAAATCAAAACATTGTAATATCATGAGAATAAAGGGATTCATGATATACTATGTCAATGTACATTATATACACCACATAAAAGTGATTTGGTGTATAACAACAAAGAAGTCTCAATGGAATTTAAATTGAGATGAAATCTCTCATAAAGGCCGTATCCTTAGGTTAATGATAAATCAATGACATAATTATGTGTGAAAAAATATAAATACACTCAATATGATTGGATATTTAGTGTAAATAAATCATATGACATTCACACATATTCTTGTAAAAACAACACCAATGAATTGGATATTTAACTCAACAAATGGAGATTGAGTTAAAATTACTCTTATCAAGTTCATACCGATCACTTGAGAATTTATCAATGGAGTGATTATGTGTATAAAAAGTATATCCACATAAAAGGGAGTGGAAATTATAACATAATCAAATGAATAGTGATTCCACACATAATCGTGGAGTAATATAATCAATGAAATATGCGTAAAGCCAAATGAGTGGAAATTGAAATTTTGAATTCCCTTATCGATTAGGTAACATACGAAACATACACCCATGAAAGAAGGATCATACAATTATGATGTATATACCCACAAATTAAATTATAATACACAATGCATACAATTACGGGTAGTACACATATACCAGATGTAATAAATAAGTGGTGAACAATGGAATTCTCACGAAATTAAGAGTGAGATAAGAAACCCCTTACTTTGTACTTTTTCCTTAGTCAACGGTAGTTTTACCTCCTATATAATGGTTAAATAATTGTTATTGAATTATACAAGAATCATTTAATTTAATTTGATATCATATATGATCTTTTAACATTGATTTGTTAATAATATCTTAGAATTATCGTCATTTCGTGTGTTAACGGGTTCATTTTACTTTATATTCTTTGTTTTGTGAGCCATATTCATTATTAATGGGATTTATATTATTCATATCCAGAATTATACCAAGTCCTTAGATAATATTTTTAAATCATCAAATTATAATTATACTTGAAAGGGTATGATGGAGAATGAATCTCATCGTGTTCGTGGAGACGGTAGTCCGTACGTACGCACGAGCGACAATATCATTCTTTTGATATTAAAATAATATATAATTGGATGGTATATCATATATACACAATCATTATCATGTTATATTTATTATTTAAATGATTTACACATCATTATTATACCCATCCAAATAATAATATATTGAATAACAATTACACCACGACGTGGAGACGGTAAGTCGTACGTACGCACGTATGGTGACATGTTATACAAAGGATGCATAGAATACTGAATATGGTTGTACCATATTTATAATAACATCACAGTATATATATGATACTAGAGTTATTATTTTATAATGGTAATAACAAATAAAGAAGAAGTGGAAGAAGAAAGGAACTTGAAAAGGGGTGGTGAAAACATTACCTCTTCATTGGGTTCTTCATTTTGATTTGATAAAAAGGGCTCAATAGGTTGGCTTTATGATCAAACTAAGGCCTCTAGTTTTTAGTGAGGGAAGTTGAGAGAGTATTTGGGAAGTGTTTGTCCAACCCAAAAGGCTTTGAAGGTGTGAAGAAATGAGAAGGAGGAGTGCCCTTTTATAAGAGGGGTGAGGGGCACCTTTGGAAAATCTAGAAATATTAATTTATAATAAATTCAAATTCGGTTTCTAATGGATCCAAAGTTTATTATTTAAATTTTAAGGTGGGTAAGGGTCGAAAACAACTCAACCAATAGAATTTAGACAGGTTTGGGTCATTATATTGACCATATCTTTAAGTATTAACTCTTAGTTAATTAGTTTCACTTTTACAATGTCTCTTTGTATTTTTATATTATATGGTTAATAAACTTACTATAAAAATCCAAGAGACCCCCAAGTGGTCCATTAATGATATAAATATAATGATATAAGTCCCTTGGCCGGACCATAGATTTTTAGTAATTTAATATCAATTAATAATATAATATTTGTTTTAAAAACTCTTTTATGTCAATTTTGACATTGTTCAATAGTTGATTTTTGTGAAACACATAACAGAATTATTACCTCTAAAAAAGTTTATTACATAAATCCTAATATGTCATATTAACCTAGAAAATTAGTTTAATTCAATAAAAGTCTCAAATTATATTTATTTGGGTATTTATAATATCAATTATTCTAATTTTTCACTATTACGGTTATTACTGTATCACCATTGTGTCATAAATAAATTAACTTTTTTAATGTATAAAATTTATAAATATAATATAATTATGTAGAAAATATTTTTATCTTTCTAATTAATATTTATAGTCTAAAATCCAACATATATAACCCTATGTAACAATTGTTTTTCTAAAAGATATATGCTTGTGTCATTTTTGTATTTATTTTAACTTAATTAAAATAAAGTGTCATTATCACTTACAAGTGGATCCATGGGGTCCCCAAATAGACCCAAAGATGCCCATGGTCGACCATGTATCAACCAATAGGGTTAATACACGTTTTAGGGTAATTTAGTATTATTATAATATTATTTTTGAACCCTTGTTTACCGGATTTACCCTTTAACCATGGTAAATAAAATATTTACCGAAGTAATTATCCAAAATGTCTAAAAATAAAAGTTAACTATTTACACAATTTGAACATCCTGATTCCAAATATGGAATCCATTTTTTGAAATTCAAAACACATAAGTGGCAGAAATTAATTTAAAATTAATTCTCGTTGTTAAAACAAAAATCGTGTTTTTAAGAGATAATAACTATCAAAAGATTGGCACTTGTTTATGTCTGGTTTAAATGTGAAATTATGTCCAATGACCCACATTGTATTACATGGTAAAATATATATTCTAAATATACTTTAAAACCACTCAAATTCATAATTTATCACTAATAATTATTTTGATTAAAAAAGTTGTTTTTAATTAAAATTTAGTAATTTTCACTATTCATCAAATTATGAAAGTTATCCGAAAAGTACCAAAATTTCACCCTAGGATAATTTCGTTATTCTGAATCCAAAAATGAAGTCCATTTTGTGAGATAGAATTTATAAAATTTCAAAAAGTATGTATTATTATTCATAACGGCTAGTTTTATTGGTTATGGTGTGTTAAAATCTCGAAGTTGCGTACAATGAACGCCATTGCATTATTCGAAAGGAATCGTACCGTGGAAGCTTGGGGTGTTACATTCTCCCCTCCTTCAATAAATTGCGTCCTCGCAATTTTTAAAATTGTTCTTGGGAATATAATTGAAAGTCCCACATCGGAAAAAGAGTCAATAAAACTATCACTTTAAAAGAAAGAAATAGATGTATAAAGGTCATCCAAGATAACCCATACTCGGATTCCATGTAGGAAAACATGGATATGGATGATAAACTAAGTGTCATGTTCTGACGGAGAGGGATAGAAATCAATATCAGGAGAAAGTTAACAATAAGAAAACCACAAACTCGTGTTGGGACAAAGAGCCATTAGTCTCCTAGTAGGAAAGTAAACGGACAACATTTTTTTTGTTTTAAGCTACATTACATAAGGACGAGGAATTCATTTATGATATTGACTAAAAACAGAAAGAGATATACTTAATTTTTAAGTAGAGTTTCATTATTTAATAACTTTTTACAACTAACTTATTTTTTTTGAACAATGAGTATTCAAGAAGAGTTGGTCACAATAAAAGAGCTAGAATAATATTCTATAGAAATACATGATCCATGTAGGATAAACTATATATTTAACTTGTCTTTAGAGATTAATCAAAACCAAAATGGTTAGTATAAGATCTGATGATCCCCCAAATGTATGTTCCATTAGAGAAAAAAATACTAATCTTAATTTTTAAAATTAATCCAACAATACCCCAAAGTTAAATAAATACCATTCAATAATAAATTCTCCATAAAATAATTCAATATAATCCAAACTAATATTTAAACCCAAATCTTATAAGAATGTAGTCTTCCATGTTAAATTGTATCTCCAAATGACATCATCTACTATTAAAGTCACATACTTAAAAGTAATTAACCTAATCACATATTCTTTATTATAGGTTCATAATTTCCATAAATACCATAATCACTATAGATACACAATAAAAACATAGATAAAAATCCACCATTACTCCTCTAATGACATCCCATAGTATTCGATTTTCCTTGTACATATAGTGTTCCCAACAAAGTGAACATCTTCCAAAATAAAATTTTTCACTTAATGACCAAATCATTTTCCTATACTAAGGGTATTCATTTGATAAGACATAAGAACCCAAATCAACATATTATTGATCAATAAAATCTTTTAACTAAAGAAAATAGTCACACTAACTAGGGACTTCACTTAGTCCAGTGGTAGACGATAAATCCCAATCGCACTTTGGTTGTGGGTTCGATTCCCACAGCTTTGTCCGACGTGACGGGTTGTCACATGGTCTATGTGTTGTCCTTTTTCAAAAACTATATTTTATAATATTACCAAAATGAGATAAATTCCTCAAAATAACATAATTTAACCACAAATGTTATATCATACCTTGCATTTTCATCCCAAATTATAATAACCTATAATTTTCTCAAACCCCAATGATCATATAAAACCAAATGGTTATTTATACCTATATCCACAAGAGAAGAGACAATTCTTCCTCAAATATCATTCTCACATGGAAAACTGTGGGGTTACAAAAACAAGAGAAAATTATTCCAAAGTAAACCCAACAACAAGGAGCGCTAATACTTTTTAAACATTTCTCTAACCATTTATTTCCACATAGCTCCTTCTTTGACCAAGAAAATATTCTATAGAATAGACATTCACTCGGGTAATGACCAGGTCCCCTACATTTACCGAAAATGACTATAAATGGACTCTTGGGACCATTTTTATCTTCTTCCATAGTAATCTTCATTTTTCTTAGGCAATTCTTCACATTATGTCCTTCCTTCCCACACATAAATCATTTCGTTGTCCCATTGAGACACTTTCCTGGGTGTCTCCTTCCACATTTCCTGCATGATGAAAATTGAGGGTTCTTTTCTCCATGGTCTCCATTGCTGGAGCTCTTATCATTTATCACCTTTCACTTCCTTGTTGAGTCTGGGAGTTGGTTAATATATATCTTGTTGATCATATTTTTGGAAAACTGATTTGGCATAAAGACGATATCTTTTACGCCTATCAACATTTCATTTTGTTTCTCATTGCCACCACCGTTCCCACCTTGTACATCATTCTCAAAGTCACTATGACTTCCTTGGAATCCAGCCATTGACAAACACCAGAAAGCATTGTGTGAGTAACAGTAGTCGTAAAAACATTTAGAGATTAAAATGTCCCCATATTCTCAATTTGAAACATATTAGGATTAACCAAGGTCATTTAATCTCATATTATATATATATTACTTAAATCGGTTTGTAAGGAAAATGTAAATTATCCTAAGAATATCCCCCGGGAATGTTGTATCCAAGAGTGCAGCAAGGCCCGTTGTCGTGCACCAGTTCCCATTCGAGTCTAGATCAAAGCTGTGTTTTCGCGTTTTACCCCTAGGTACATCTGTGCCAGAGCCCCCTCTACCTGCTCGTATCCAGACAGGGATGTATTGCTCAGAAAACTCACAAAATCTCTACAATACCAAAATTCTAGGAAGTTTGTCTATACTAATCCTCAAAGTTCATCTTAGGTTTACGTGCTCTAATCAGATTTTATCTAAATCTAGCTTCCAAGGTTTGTACTAAACTTCCTCTGATACCAACTGTAACACCCCGGCCACAGTTACCCCGAGTCGGTGCATTATTACATAACATTTTCATGATCACAAGAAAGATCAAGACTCGAAATACCAATTAGTTTAGTAGCCTTGTAATAACTAGATACATCCATACAGTTTTACATTACATCATAAAAAACATCTTGTCTTCATATCCCCTTATACTATCCCTGGAGGTCATTCATAAATTACTTCTTTATAATCCTGGGAAAAATAAAACATTGAAAGGGGTGAGCTCAAATGCTCAGTTAGGATAACATTATAGCAGAAGCTTTCATAGATAAGCATAAACACTTAAGGCAGTTTATAACTAAAACAAAAGCCTTTTAAACTTGAACTTCAGCATAAAATGGAAAAGATAAAATAAAATAATACCATTTACTTACTCACATGGATATTCTACTAGTAGAAAAGTCCCATGAAATATCAATAACCACTTTCATAATGATGGAATGCATAATGCCAGACTATCATAACCACATAGCCAAGGCCTCGTGCCAAGGCAACAAATAACATTTTTCCAAAGCTTTGTGCCAAGACACTAGTTTGTCTCATGAGACCTACCGATGCATCGACGAGCTATACTGGGCTCCACCTATCACATATTATGTGCAACACATTCCCATATGAAAAGGTTTAAACATAACATAAACATTTGTATTAAACTAGCATATGAAATGTCAATACTTTCACCACAATCCATGAATAGTATGAAAATAGCACATCCACAGTCATTAATAACTCATCCGATACAATATGGAAGATTGTATTGTATCACATTAACCTCAATCAAGAATAATGAAGGATGTTGACATAGATGAAAATAATCATCAAAAATATTTGAGAGAAATATCCCCCTTTTTCTTGAAATCATTTAAAAGTCACATTATTTTTCAAGAAGCCATTTAAAAATAGATTTTTGAATCAAAGTGTCTCATACCACTTTGAAACTTTTAAAAGGAGTTTTAATTTTAAAAATTTAATGTCAATATAAATAAATCTTTAAAACCATTTTTTAAAACATGGACATTAATGAGAAAGATTTAGAAGAATAAGTCTTTAAAACATTTAAAAATGGTATTCTAGTTAGAGATTCTAACCAAAACAGAGAGACTTGAATAAAAATAATTGAGGTAATCAAAACCTTGTAATATCATGAGAATATAGGGATTCATGATATACTATGTCAATGTACATTATATACACCACATAAAAGTGATTTGGTGTATAACAACAAAGAAGTCTCAATGGAATTTAAATTGAGATGAAATATCTCATAAAGGCCGTATCCTTAGGTTAAGGATAAATCAATGACATTATTATGTGTTAAAAATATAAATACACTCAATATGATTGGATATTTAGTGTAAATCAATCAGATGACATTCACACATATTCTTGTAAAGACAACACCAATGAATTGTATATTTAACTCAACAAATGGATATTGAGTTAAAATTACTCTTATCATGTTCATACAGATCACTTGAGAATTTATCAATGGAGTGATTATGTGTATCAAAAGTATATCCACAGAAAAGGGAGTGGAAATTATGACATAATAAAATTAATAGTGATTCCACACATAATCGTTGAGTAATATAATCAATGAAATATGCATAAAGCCAAATGAGTGGAAATTGAAATTTCGAATTTCCTTATCGATTAGGTAACATAAGAAACATACAACCATGAAAGAAGGATCATACAATTATGATGTATATACCCATGAATTAATGTATAATACATAATGAATACAATTACAGGTAGTACACATACACCACATGTAATAAATAAGTGGTGAACAATGGAATTCTCATGAAATTAAGAGTGAGATAAGAAACCCCTTACTTTGTACTTTTTCCTTAGTCGATGGTGGGTTTACCTCTAGTATAATGGTGAAATAATTGTTATTTAATTATAAAAGAATAATTTACTTTAATATGATATCATATATGATCTTTTAACATTGGTTTGTTAATAATATCTTAGAATTATCGTCATTTCGGGTGTTAACGGGTTCATTTTACTTTATATTCTTTGTTATGTGAGCCATATTCATTATTAATGGGATGTATATTATTCATATCCAGAATTATATCAAGTCCTTAGATACTATTTTTAAATCATCAAATTATAATTATTCTTGAATGGATATGATGGAGAATGAATCTCATCGTGTTCGTGGAGACGGTAGTTCGTACGTACGCACGAGCGACAATATCATTCTTTTGATATTAAAATAATATATAATTGGATGGTATATCATATATACAGAATAATTATCATGTTATATTTATTATTTACATGAGTTACACATCATTATTATACCCATCCAAATAATAATATATTGAATAACAATTACACCACGACGTGGAGACGGTAAGCCGTACGTACGCACGTATGGTGACATGTTATTCAATGGATGGATAGAATACTGAATATGGTTGTACCATATTTATAATAACATCACAATATATATATGATACTGGATTTATTATTTTATAATGTTGATAACAAATAAAGAACAAGTGGAATAAGAAAGGAACATGAAAAGGGGTGGTGAAAACATTACCTCTTCTTCGGGTTCTCCCTTTTGATTTGATCAAAAGGGCTCATTAGGTTGGCTTTCTGATCAAACTAATGCCTCTAGGTTGTAGTGAGGGAAGTTGAAAGAGTATTTGGGCAGGTTTTGGCCGAACCAAAAGGATTTGAAGGTGTGAAGAAATGAGAATGAGGAGTTCCCTTTTAAAAGAGGGGTGAGGGGCACCTTTGGAAAAGCGAGAAATATTAATTTATAACAAATTCATATTAGTTTTCTAATGGCTCAAAAGTTTATTATTTAAATTTTAAGGTGGGGATAGGTCGAAAACAACTCAATCAATAGAATTTAGATAGGTGTGGGTCATTATATTGACCATATCTTTAAGTATTAACTCTTAGTTAATTAGTTTCACTTTTACAATGTCTCTTTGTATTTTTATATTATATGGTTAATAAACTAACTATATACATCCAAGAGACCCCAAAGTAGTCAACTAATGATATAAATATCATGATATAAGTCTCTGGGCCGAACCTTAGATTTTTAGGAATTTAATATCAATTATTAATATAATATTGTTTTTAAAAACTCTTTTATGTCAATTTTGAAACTATTCAATAGTTGATTTTTGTGAAACACATAATAGAATGATTACTTCGAAAAAAGATAATTAAATCGATCCTAATATGTCATATTAACCTAGAAAATTAGTTTAATTCAATAAAAGTCTCAAATTATATTGATTTTTGTATTTATAATATCATTTATTCTAATTGTTCACTATTATAGTAATTACTGCATCACCATTGTGTGATAAATAAATTAACTTATTTAATGTCTAAAAATTATAAATAAAATATAATTATGTAGGAAATCTTTTTATCTTTGAATCAATATTTATAGTCTAAAATCCAACATATATAACCCTATGTAACAATTGTTTTTCTAAAAGATATATGCTTGTGTCATTTTTGTATTTATTTTAACTTAATTAAAATAATGTGTCATTATCACTTACAAGTGGATCCATGGGGTCCCAAAATCGACCCAAAGATGCCCATGGTCGACCATGTATCAACCAATAGGTTTAAAAGACCTTTTAGGGTAATTTAAAATTATTATAATATTATTTTTGAACCCTTGTTTAATGGATTTACCCTTTAACCATGGTAAATAAAATATTTACCGAAGTAATTATCCAAAATGTATAAAAATAAAAGTTACCTATTTACACAATTTGAAAATCCTGATTCCAAATATGGAATCCATTTTTCCAAATTCAAAAAACATAAGTGGCAGAAATTAATTTAAAATTATTTCCCATTGTTAAAACAAAAAGCGTGTTTTTAAAAGATAATAACTATCAAAAGATTGGCACTTGTTTATGTCTGGTTTAAATGTGAAATTATGTTCAATGAACCACATTGTATTACATGGTAAAAATATATTCTAAATATACTTTAAAACCACTCAAATTAATAATTTATCACTATTAATTATTTTGATTAAAAAAGTTGTTTTTAATTAAAATTTAGTAATTTTAACTATTTATCAAAATATGAAAGTTATCCGAAAAGTACCAAAATTTCACCCTAGGCCAATTTCGATATTCCGAATCCAAAAATTAAGTCCATTTTGAGAGATAGAATTTATAAAATTTCAAAAAGTAGGTATTATTCTTCATAACGGCTAGTTTGATTGGTTATGGTGTGTTAAAATCTCAAAGTTGCGTACAATGCACGCCATTGCATTATTCGAAAGGAAACGTACCGTGGATGCTTGGGGTGTTACACTTCGTATATAAAATAATGTTAACACAGATATAAACTTTTATATGACACGATACATTTTATATTCACAAAATCTTTTAAGTTTATTTAAAAAAACATACATATGGTTATGTCTAGATATATAACACATTATAGAATTCAATATGGTCCTTCTATTTACTTCAATTTTAAGTATTTTTTTAAACTCTTAAAATATTTATTTGACCTTGTAATAAAACTCTCTAACCAGACACTTTAGAATGTACCCTTCGTGAAGTAATCATGTTTGAATAATTTTTGAAACATTTGAATAATATACCTAGTTTAAAATATTAGAAAATATTATTCTAACATTTTAACATTACTGCTTCCTGGTTTATGGTGATAATATCTTTTTTATGGGTCTAAAATCTTAATATTTTCATCATTATCTGTATTATTGGAAAATTAATCTCAGTAATTTTCTTTGAAATTTATCAACAACTAATGTTACTATTTTAATTAATATTTTTCTAACATAAAAAATTTATTTTGTTATATTAATTTAAAATATAACTATATTTCAACTTATAAATGTTTTTTATTGTACTGAATATTTTATAAAAAAAATATACTCATAATGAAGACTTAGACATTGTATTGTTTTTAGAATAACATGATATGATACTGAAAATATATGGTTTCAACAAATTAACAAATATTTCATTATGTGGAATAATTAATAAAGAATCTATTAATATTTATCTCTTATAAGGGATTCAATATTTTTATAAAAATATTCAAGAAAATAATATTATTCAATAAAATTTACTACTAATGGGTGATGAGATCATATCCCTCATATTTGCAATCACTATATTGTAAAAAATATTTTTCCCTAAATATTAAATTTTTATCCATATTATCATCACATGTATGTTATAGAATCTAATTACTCATAAACAATTTGTAACATATCTTATGGATTATAAAAAGTCCTTTTTAAAATATAACTTATATTTCCACATAATAGAGATAAGATAAAAATACAACCAATTTATTTGGAACCATATTAGCTTGATATATTATTCAACAACCCTTTTATTCATTTTTTGAATGATAATTGAAAGTTATATTAATTATTTTCATTATTATGAACTTATTTATGTTTTAAACTCTTTGAAAATATAAAATTAGTATCATAAACCCTTCATAATACATATAATTATTTTAATAACAATGATAATGAAGAGGTAAATTCTTTAGTGTTTCTCAAAACCCATTAGATATAAAAAATTACACCATCACATATAGAAAAACATCTCTTCGTTCAGAACCATCATTTACAATTCAATTACCCTTGCATGGTACTTGAAGAATAATTTTTTGTAATTTCCATCTATTTTTTCTACATTCAGTTTGAATTTTTACCCACTTATACGATTAATACATAAAAAATCATATTTATCACATAGTAAATTTTTATATCCTAAAACAATTGAGATAAAAAGATAAGAATTACATAAAATCAATTATATTATAAAAACATCTCCAACTGTGATTCCAAAATGGGTTTCATTATGTGAACAAGCTATAAAGATACCCTTTGATCTCTAAAATTACTTAACAGACCCAATCATATTATGTATATGAGAACAACATATTTTTACCTAGGTTATCTTTCATATAATTCATTTAAAACCTCATTTGAATTAATTGTTGGTTCTCCAAATTATTTTTATTTATGTATTGAAAAACATTAAAAGTTCTCTACTTAAGAATGTGATAACCTAACACGTTGATGTTTTATCACATAATTATGAATGATTATTATGTTTTCCAGAAGTCTACGATGTTTATTTAATTAACCTTATCATTCACTATGATTTATTTGAATATATGCATGGATAATGATAATATTGTTTAATATATTATAGAATCTTTTACCAATTTTGTATCATGTTTAAAATTCCATTAATTATGAAATTTATTAAATGTATAACCCCAAATTACCTCTTTTAAAATCCATTATATCCATTGGTGTGAAATGAACAAAATTTCACTAAGATTTAGATCAAATTTTCTTTTATCATATCACATAGAAAGTCATATTGGGCATCATCCTTATTATATCATATATTAATATTATATAGTTGAGAATATTACTCTTTTCTCAATCATTTAGATGGACCTAATATTATTAGGGTCTCTTTATTGTCTATAACCTATATAAAACAATAATAACAAGAAATTAATCCTTTCAAGTTCACATATTAATTTTTTGAATGTCATAATTTAATATAGGCAGATAAATTTTTAGTATGACTAACGTAATTAGATGATTAAGGTCTTAAGAAGTGTTCTCTTTAGAAGGAATATATATCTTAATATATTAATGGGGATTTAATCTCACCATTTAATCTCATGTATTCCATGTGCATGTATGTATAATTATATTTGTATAGTTTGATTATAAAATCTTCCACTAAATAAACTTGTTTAAACCATATTTATGTGAAACCATTTAGGAAAATAATATCCTATTTTATTAAAAAAAATTAAAACAAAACTATATTCCTATGTATCCAAATGAATCTCCTGAATAAGGTACAGGAGACACTTTCATGTAAATCCCTAGAATAATTTAAAATTAATATTCTCTAAAATATTTAGCTTTGATTGTTACACAAGCAACCCCCACATTTTCAGATAATGTATATTCCTATAGGATAGTGAAAATTCCCAGATAATCACTCTCAACCATTGACCCCTTTACTTAATGGAGGCCAAAAGTCCCTCAAAATTTTAATTCCAAATATCTACAAACTATATTCGACATTCAAGCTAAGTCTCATTACCTAGTATAAGACAATTCTAATGTAGAATAAAACAAAATCAATTAATAGTCCTATCATGTAACCTAATGGATGCTTGTAACCCAGTTTAAAAAATCAATTTCATATTTAAACTAGATAGTAGATTAATTAACTATACATACAATTATATGTATAAATATTGTCACGTAATGAACTAAATAAATGAACAATTCATATATTTAATTATGATATAAACAATTTGTGAATATTTTAAAATTTATAGTAAATATAAACATTATATAATTTATTCATGCGTTATAAATATTTATTAATTAAATATATATAAATATGTATTATTTATTATAATATAAAATCCTTTATATTTTCCTTTTATGTGGAATTAATTTTAAATAAATGATATTAAATGAAATATAATCCTTTTATATTCAATTAGATTATATAAAAAATTTACATAATCTATATATCAAACACACCATGTTATTTAAAACAAGATCATATCTTTTTTCAAAATTAATCTGGACATGTTTAAATAGTTTCTCAAGTAAAAAAGTTTTAATTTAAATAATTCAAATTAAATGTATATGAATAATTCAAAATGGAAAATATTAATTTTTTATATTATTACCGTTATTTTTCAATTTGTAAACACATTATATATTATACATATAATTTCCATATAAACAATTCATATCTCAACTATATATCATTATATATAACTTAGAAAATGTATTTATATATCAAAAATTAATATTATGGAATATTTATTTTAAAAATGTTTCATCAACATTCAATTAAGTAATTTAAAACAATTCTTAATTAATCAATTCAAAAAAAATTAGATATTAAATAAATATCTTAAAATATTTGTTTCCATAATTTATAAAAAATTATATAACATAATATTCAATTCTAAAATAATAATTAATCAAATAATTTTTTTATATCATATTTTAAAATATCTTCTATATTGTATGACACTATTTTCTCCATTGTCTTTCATATTTAATGAATAGTAAATATTATACCATGTTATAACCCATATTCTTTGGAATTTTATATCATAACATATATTCTTTATTGTAACAATAATATCATGATCTATTTTTAAGTACATGGTAAGGTTATATTATGTATGTAACTTCCATTATCATATTATACCATATATAAAAACCCAATGGGTTTTAACTATATAATTTCATATGATATCCCATATCATTTGGTGTGGCTATATTTCAACTTTCGAAATCCAATATCATATAATAAACATCAGTTAAAAATTTCTATTACTTTTATTATAGCTATTATGATATCTTTATGATAAATAATGTTTTTTATGTCTAAATCATAAATTTTGGGGACCAAAACATGTGGTGATGATTTGGAACTACTAATATATTTTTAAAAATCCATTAACACTTTATCAATCTCGTAAAATAGATTCAACACCTTATTCTCATGGTCTACAATGTATGAAACAAAAAATGATGTGTAACTAAAATATAGAATATTATTCATATCATTAACCAATGAAAATCACAACAATTATCTTCTTTCATGCACTTGATGAAAATATTTTCGAGGCAGTACAATTATACCATCATATGAATTGGATTAATGGGTAGAAGGAATAAAATGTTGCTCGAGAATAATTCAATTTCTCTGATTGACATGATAATAACCACATGGCAAAGGAAGAATAAGTAGAGATATTTTGGGATGGGAGAATAGAGTGGAGAAAAGGGACACACATACACACCCATCAAAATATAAGTGGATCCCTTGTATAACCATCCAAAATGATTCTTGATTGCATATTAATTTACTCATATGTTATGGAACATATTAGTGGATGCCTGTGTTGTTCATTAATTTCTCATAAAAATACAAGGTTAATTCCCTCATTAATTTCATAATATAAAAAACCATAATTATGATTTCCAATATGGAAGAATTAATGGGTGATAAAACTCGTCAATTTTCACTAATTATATCATCGGATATTCATATAAATCATGTAATATAATTCCAATAACAACACTTACATATAATTTATACCAGTTATATAGTATTTCAAAGTTAATGTAGTGGAATAAACTACATATTTCCCTCTTTATGAAATTCTTTTATTGTTTCATATGATATATTCCAAATCCATTGCATCTACATAATGTTTTAGGGAATTTCTCCTCCACATAAGGTTATCCTCTAGTGTTTTAAGGGGTAACTAAACATATGGGATCATTCGTTTCTAGACTAATATTATTGTTTGGAACCATTTTTATGAGAATTAGTTTTAACATATTTTACTCACCTTTTTGTAATTGAGAAATTATAGAATAATATGGTAATTTATGGTATATAATCTCCAATAGTTATTTTTTAACCACATTTTTAGATAAATGGTTACATGTATTAACTCAAAGATACCCAAATGTTAAGTTCTTAATATAGACATTCCCAGGGTTATTGTAGTAATTTTTTATGACCAATTTCTGTAAACATTCATAAAATAATGGTAAAATGATTTATCACCTGATCAATACCCATTAAATATTATTTACACTATCCTATAATGATTAGTATGTGTGCATGAGGTGTTGTCCGAACATGATATAGGTTTTTTGGGAATTTTGAACTTAGATGATACAAAATGATACCAAAACAAAATCTAATATATCTTTGGTGTAGTAAATATAGTCTAAAGAAGATATTACAAATGTAACTCATGAATTAACACATAATTATGTATGGCCAACATAATTAAGGAAGAACTCTGAGTGGCCAAGAGTGGTCATCGATACTTTTTATCTCTTATCCTCCACACAGTTCAATGTTTTTGTGTTTCATAAATCATTCTAGTTATTTATTGGTAGTCTATGGTAGAGAATCTTAACATAAAATGTACTTTTATATGATTATTATTGGATTTTTATATTACATTTGTAATGATGAAAATAATAATGTAAACATAATAATTAAAAATAAATAAATATTGTATTCCAATATATTTATTTTTAAGGATAATGTTAATATGGATTAGTGCTTGATTCTAATAGATGTGATTATTTCTTTATTATGATTGATAGATTGTATTTATTTCATCATATTTCTAAAAAAATTAATCAATAATTTATGTCTACGATCATAATTTTTTTAAATTGATTTTCGGAAGATAACCTAAAAATTAAAATTAATTTAGTAAATATAAAATTTAAGTAAATTATGTCTATTTATCTCAATATCTAGTCTTACATTTTTGTATTATAAACATTAATATTAATTATTTTTCAAAAAAGTATATCCCAAATCATGTTATAAAATATTATAATTCCCATTATGTTTTTAGAAGGTTTGTCAATTTATCCTTATGTATTATTTTTTAATGATATTATTCATTAAATTGATCTTCTTTTCCATTATTAATAAAATCACAATGCGCTTATATTCTACTCCTGTGGGAAAATTATTTTTGGAATTATTTTCATTTTGTTTTTTTGCTTAGTAGACGTAATGTTAGTTTCTGTAACATTAAGAGAACGTTCCCACATCACCTATGTTCATGTACATTAAGAAGTTGCGATGATATGCATCATTATTCGTTATTTTTTAGTGATTGTGCTCACCCTAGATGATATAGTTCGATCTTACATCCCTTAAAATACCGAGTGTTTCATCAAATGTAGTTACAAAAATATCCAATGGTCATGTAATTTTACCACTATTATTTATTATAATAGACAATATTAATTAGAGTGATATATTTATGTAGAAAATTATAGTATGATACAATATATACTAAGTTATCTTATAGTTTTCTTAATGTCAGAATCATCTCTATGCTTTGAGTGCTCTAATTATAATATTTTTGTTTGTGTTTTTGGTAAGAATTTATATAAAGGAGGTTTATTATAAAATATATTTGATTTATTATAAAAACGGTTCATTGTTGTATTTTGTCTTATTGATGAGGTTTTTGGTTTCAAACCTATGCTAATTTTAATCCTTTAAGACTACTGTTATTCTAGTGTTAAATTTTGTATTTTCAAAACCGTTATGTTTAATGAATTCATAATGAAAAACTTCAACTAAATTGTATATCAAGTACATGATCGAGTCTAGAGAAACATGTTTCTTCCATTTATGATAAATAAATTACTATGTAAAATTAAAATTATATCAGTGAGATTTTGTAAAATAATTTTGGAATTGGAAATTGAAAATATTCAATATACCTACACTTGAGGAATATTTTTGTGAGGATCATGGATTCCTATGATTTTTTTAAAGATTATACTACCACATCAGCTAAAAAAGGTCTCACATTATTTTAATTATATTGGTAATGTAATACCATTTTGGGGTTTCAGCATTACTATTTCGAATGATGGGGATTTATTATTCATTCCCATATTGTTTTCAATTTCAAGTGTGATATTACTTTTAGTAGTCTGTGTTTACGTTTTAATAATTTAATTTCCAATGTTCTTTTACTGAATGTATTCATTTACTTTTCATAAATTTATTAATTTCAAATTTTCATTTTTCAACTACTTTTGATTGGATTTTTAGAAAAAATATTTGTTCGGTTTTTTTGAAATTGAACTCTATTATTCAATATCTTCCTTTACAAGGAAAATATATAGTATTAGAGACTTAATTATTGTGTCTCTAAATCTTGTTTTTAATTTTTTTATACTATCATTTATTATTAGAAAAAGTGTATTGTTTATATTTTTTGTATGATTATATATTTTAGTTGATTTAATATCTAGTTTTTTTTTATAATAACTCATATAAAATTACATACCAAAAAAATACAATATATATAATATTTATTTATTTTTTATATTATATGAATACTTGTTACATTGGTTAAAAATATAAATCTTAATCAGACAACTGTTTTTTATGGTAGTGAATATTAATATAGGAGAGAAACTATTGCGACATACATTATTAACACTCAATTATAGAACCATCTCATGATGACCATAAATTATAAAATATCCATGAAATAGGTTAATTAATTTTTTCAAGATTAATGAGATGAATTTCAATATAAATTTCATTTCATAATTAATTTTTATGTACTATCTAGTGGAACAAATATAATATGGTTTTATAATTTGTTCAACGTATTGGATTGGAAGAATGATGAGGTTCTCTAAATTTGAAAATCCAAAGCTTCTAGAGATAGAAAGACCTGTACTGGGAGAGTACTATCAAATTTTTTATTTTCTACCAGGTAAGTCTATTTAATAGACAAACCAAATATTCATAACAATTATTAATAGTGTTCAATCTCATAGAGAGAAAAAAATTACCTGCAAATAAAAATTTATTGAGGTCCATTAATATTTTATCTAAAGGATGGGTGTCAATGAGGATTACTATTAGTGATACCAAACATATTATGATGTTGAGTTTATATTATTTAATAGAAACTGTTATGAAATGTGAGGGTAGTATTAAAATATATGGTTGAATTAGAGAAAGAAAATTTATTTATCATTTTCATCAAACTCAAAAACATAAAATTCTTATAACACAAAATTCCAACACAAGTATATCTAAAGGTAATAGTTTTTTAGAAATTAGTTCCGGTCAGTTCACTCATTTGTCTAAAAAATTAATATGTGGGAACAATATAATTTCAGAGGGATAATCATAATGATAGGAAAAAATATGATATGAAATATAATTTTGAAACTACCTTCTATGAGTGTAAAAATCAGGGTTACAGATGACCAAACAATTTTAAAATTAAAAATATAGATAAATAATAAAATAGAATAATGTACAGAAATATGATAAAAGATCACATAATGACCAATTAAACATAGAGTGGTAGGAAATATCCATCATCTTCAGATGACATTAGAGATCTGGATTGTGATTACATTCAAATATATATATTTCTATAATAAAATAACATTTAATCTGTTATGATTCATGGGAAAGAATATTTTAGGATATATTATTAATCAATAATCATTTAAAAACATTAATTTTTAGGTAGACAAAAATAATGAATCATCTTATTTAGATAATGAAGATCATTCACTATCACATGAGGAAATAGTTTTTTATATTCATTTTTTCAGGAAAATGATATTTATATAAATGAGTAACGTGATAAAAAAAATCATAGCATACTAATAATTATAAGAAATATTCATATTTTTAATTTGATGTCAATAAAAATGAAAAAATAGTATACTTAGGTCATGAATGAGTTGCATATGTTTAAAAATAAGTTTTTAATGTCATAAAACAATATTTCAAATTTATTTTTTGAGCTTAAGGTAATGTTTTATTAAATGATCCGATGAAAGGAATGAGTTTGTAAAACATAAATCTAATTTAAATTAGAAAATAAATTATTTTCAAATTTTAATAATGGCGTAAAATAATTTGGTATGTTTTATATGAAATTGAGTCCCAAGTGAAATAATTTAGAATTAAGCCATAAAACAACTAAAAACAGACATTATCATAATAATTAAATCATTCCAAATAGTTTAATGTTCAATAATATTATATAACAATGGTTTACATGAGTGGAATCAAGGTGTATTGATTAAATTTAATTCATTTATAACTCACAATTCTTAAACATCAAGGGAACATTCATCTATTGATCATTAAAGGGAATGAAAAATATAGTTTCCAAAAGTACAAATTTTTTAGTACTTAAGGATTGAGCATGTCTTAATTCATTAGATGTAAACTATGATTGAAAATTTAATTGTATAAAAAATATTATATATTGTTTTTGGTACCATTTAAAATTTCATTTTTTAGTATCATGTTTAGACTCTTACGATTTTTTAAGGAATAAAAAATTAGACACTTTTTTTGTTTTAACCCATCCATCTCACAAAATGTTTTACTTTTTTACAAAATTTATTTGTTACATTTAAAAATTTTAATTAAAATTTATCTTCATTATCAATGCGGTGCTTTTTTGATAACCTTATTTTTTATTAATTTTTTATGTTATGATTAATGGAATATAGGAATGATGTTACATAATTATCTATAGAAACATGATTTGTGGAAGAAGATCAGTCCATATATGATGGGATATAACTTCTAGAATTTAAAATTTTACTAATTTTAATGTTGTTAATTTTTATATTATCTAGTATTTTATCTCAATTTGAAAACATTAGAAAATTCAAATAATTTCATGTTTTTTAGATTGAGGAATTGAATTATTTGGAAGATTAAGAGGGGTGGTTAAATAAGTATAAAAATATGATTGATAAAACACTAAAAAAATAATAGATTTGACATTCTTATTTTATATTATAAATACTGTATATATTTTTAATATTAAAATTAATACATAAATATTCATTATTATTGATAGACACTTTTATTCAAGGAATGAAAATTTTTATATTGTTTTATATGTCTCATTAGTTATATGAATTAGAAGAATTTATATTGGGATAATTTCTAAAAAATATTAAGATCAAATAATTTTACCCTACACTAATTTCAATATCATTTAGGGATTTGTATCCCAAGGGGAGATTATTGAATAATTTATCGAGTTGTCTATTTATTTTTTACTATATATTATATCTTATAATAAATTATAATTCTTTTTGTAGTGATACACTTTGAGAAAATTACAAAGGGATAAAATTAATATTGTAGTTTTTCCTTCATTGAGTATTTTTTTTATTCACTAATGAATTATTTTAAGGTGCTAAATAGTTAAAAAGGAGAGATTTTACAAAGGTGTAATAAATCAAAATGAAAGTCTTCTAAATGATAAATTAATGGGGAGTCTTATCAAATTTTTTAGAGGGTTTTATTTTTTATTTTTATCATAAATAAATTCTCTTGTGTGTATTCTAAATATAAAAAGTGGGTAGATTATTTGGTAATATTTTGAGTCAATTGACCTTATTATCCATTTTGTAAAATCATCGTAGACATATCTTTCACATGTGTTGGAATCTGGTTTTTGGGTAGAATGTTTTTTGAATTTTTATGTTGTTTATAATTAATTTATATTTACTTATAATCTAATTAAATTACCCACAACACATATGTGCAGGAACATTGAGAATTTATATTAAACAGTATCTTAAAAAATGTGATTTGATGACATCCACATTAGATGAAAGAGTTAGAGTCTATGTCTATTAGAAGATGAAGTGTTTCTTAAAATGCATTTACTATTGAAATTGATGATTTTATAACCTAACGAATGTATTTTGATTAAAAAATGTCTATAAATTAGACCTATGAATTTTAGAGTAGAGTATAACTAGTTATAAGATGCACTGAGCTTGTTTATAATCAGCTTGATGTTTGTATCACTATAATGATTTGAGTTCTTTATATTTTAATATGTATATTCCTTCAGTTTTAACAATGAGCTTCCATGTTTGATATTTATTATAAAATATATATGATTTCTACTTATAATAGTTAATTTTATGATCTTGTGTGATGTAGGATGTCAGGATCATGGAACCTATACTAATTCTGATCCATCAATACATATGTGATTCTATGGATGAATGCTTTACTCTAATAACCCTCAGGTTCGATGAATTCCATGTATGGAATTGCTATAGTTAATTATATCATGGACGTGATAAAATATATATTTTACTCTACCTGATGTTTTAGTAAAAAATATTAATGTTGATACATGAATATTTATCAACAAGACTCTGTTAAATAATTTCCTATCATGAAAACTGACACCTTCCAATAGGTCGTCATTTTATGTTATTCCATGTGTGAAACTGGGATACCTAGGTTTAATTCCATAGATCATCCTTCCAAGTTGGATTAATGCGAAATAATTTTCGATTAAAATGATATTGGTAATATATTATATGTTGAGGGTTTATATATTATTATCTAAAAATCAAAACATTATTTTTTACATCGATTTATTCCCTTTTAATATTTATTCTGATGTTACATTAATCATATAATGATTATGTTCCAATAATATAATTTTTATTATTCTTGTACATGTATTAAGACGTTTTATATCATAATAGGACTAATCATAAATTATCATATTTAATCAACTTTTGTTCTAAATTGGATAAAAAATTGTTTATCAATTTTTTACTATAATTCACTTCCTCATGTAGTGTTATAACATCCTTTACTAGGACAATAAATGTGTTCTTAAAGGTCTGTAAAGTTTATTTAAAAAGTGATATCTTATCAATATAAAGGTATGAGAGGATGAAGTTTAAAACAATCTAATATAGTCCTTTAATTCTCTTAATATTGGTTAGGGTTATTTAAAACCATGATTAAATTATCTCACGTTTCATCATTATGTGTCTAAAATGACATTATTAACCTTTTAATCTAAGGTGTATAGTGATTTATTTTTAATTTATCTATATATAATTTGTCATTTTCATGAATAATTCTAATGTATACTTAATATATTTTAATGGAAAATCATTCAATTTAGGAATTTGGAGTTGACATGTGGATGTGTTTATTATAGATATTCTTCCCATTTAATGGAAGAGTTTCCCATTGTGGTGTTTTATAAATGATAAATTAATTAAAATAAAGGTTTTTAAAAATTGATTTTATTTTACAATAATATTTTTTATAGTCTCAATGAATGGTGTTATTTTTTTAAAATAACTTTATAAATTTAATTTAAACTATAAACTATTTCCCTTATAATGGTTTTATAAATCAAATTAAAATAAAATTAATATTCTGAAACACAATAATGAACTTCATATTCTTATATCAGTGGGATAATTTTTAACTATTATTGGAAAAAAATATAAAATTAATTTTTAATGGTATTTCATATAGAATTTGTTTTTTCAAGATTGTTTTAGAAATAGATTTGTTATTTGGGGTAAATACAATAAAATTGGTTTCCTTGGTTTAAAATTTTTACCATTAGAAGTGTTTAATGACTTCTTTATGGTTTATTAGAGGAAATTATAGTAGGAACAAAATAGTTTCTTTAAATTATTTGTTTTGAAAAACCATAGAGATTATTATAGTAGTATGGGAGAATAAATTCAGTAATTGTAAGTTTCTTAAGTGGTTTTAAAGTATTAGTTCTATATTTTAATGGGTTGGAGCTTTTGTGTGGTGGATGAAGTTTGTTATCTAGCACATAGTCACTAGTTAACATGTACCTATTGATCATATTATTGGGTGTTTATTACAATAGGATATCATCAGGTAGATTATGGTGTTCTACACGGTACCTGGTGGGGTTATGATTATTTTCTCGTGGAATATATAAAATGGTAGTTTCTATTAAATTTAGTTGTAAACATATGAGGGATTTTCATAAATATATATTATTACAACCATCACCCAAGTGAAGGGTTTTGTCTTTTTACCTTAGTCTTTTTCTTTTCATCTTACTTCTTTAACAAAGCTCTAGAGCAGTTTTTAGTGGTTTTATTTAAATTAAATATCTCCCTATAGTAAAATTAATTTTTTTTTCAACAACATACTTTTTCCATCATATTTATTGAAGAATTAGATTAATCATTTCACTATGAATGGTTTTAATTTCCCCTAACTCATGTAATCTCCTTTTTCTTATTTTTCATAAAATAATCTTTTATTTTTAATTTTAATTGACATTTTTTTTTGATTATTCTAGGAAAAATATTTTAATAATATCACCTTAATTATGATTAATTTTTTTTATTTCCCTAAATGATCGATTAAGTAAATGAATTTACCTTAAGATATAAATGTAGAAAATATCTCTAAAACTACTATATTGGTGATTTCATTCAATAAAAATAATTGTTCACAAAACCATGATTTTAATTCCATTTTTTTCACACCATTCTTAAAAAACAAATATAAAAATTATTGAACATTTCTCCCCAATGAATTTTTTAAATGTTAAAAACACTTATGGAATAGTTTTTTTGATTTTCCCATTTAGTATGTTTATATAACAGTTTATGTCAAATATTGAAAGTTTAATTTTTTGATGTTAGTATAAGAGTTTGTAAACAATAATTTTAATAGTAAGTTAAATTAAAACTTATTTGTTGTTTATTTATTAAAAAATATTTTATTAGATGAGTTCTCAAAAATAAATATGATAAAATAAATCATATTTTCTTATTAAAGTATTATATTTATGTTTAATATCATCTCAACATTAAAGTAAAAAAGTGTTTGTTGATAAAATCATCTTTCAAGGTATTCTAAAAATTGTAAAAGTTTAATATAGATTCATTCTTAATATTAAGGGTAATGCTCATTCAAAAAAACCTTAAATGGTAATGAGGGAATCTGTTTATAATTTTCGTAAATGCATTTGAAATATTTATTTAGAACATGTAAATTATTCTTTTAATATTCAAAAAATAATTTAATAAGACACATTTTTAGCATGAGTTATTTTGTAATTTATTTAAAAAAATTAATTTTTCCAATGGTTATTTTATCCCCAATATCAAAATCTATTTTCCATAATTATTATGAGAAGTTATCAAAAAAATTATGTTAAACAATTTTTTTCATTGTATATTATATAGATAACTGATATTAAAATAAATCCAAAATTTTAAAAAATTGTAGATATCTAATATTTATGATTATTTCTCATATCCAAGTGATATTTTTGTCATTTTTATAACCTAGATCCTTATTCCCACTTAAAATGACTACATTCTTTGAAAAAACTTCCTTATTCTTCATCCTCATCAATCATTAGTAATCCTTTTTTATACTCTATTTCCCCCACTGTCTTCTTTTTTCATCTTCCACCACTATCAATTTCCATCCTCTCTTGTTTTATTTCATATTTGAGTTAATACATTTGAGTCAAACACATATTTTCAACTATAACTAATGTAACTTATTCTTTAATGGTTTCTATGTACTATTTATTAATTTTATAATGATGCTTTACAAAAAAATTATACAATTTTTCTTCTGAAATGAAATTTGAGAATGATGTTTTTTATTAGTAAATAACCTCATCAATGATTTTAGTCACATTATTTTCACTTTTTTCAATTTAATATCTATGTTGTTTATTTAGGGTTAAATCGGTATTATTTTTGTTACTAACATGAATATTTTTTTTAATAAATTGTTATTTCTAAATATTATTTTTAATTTTTATATTTTATATATTTTGTATATATATTAAAATTTTAATTGATATATTTTATTTACATATAAATTAATATATATGAATATGGATTTATTAGTATCCCTAGTAAAAAAATTTCTATATTTATAAAATATGTATTATGTTTCTTGTAAAATATATATATATATATCTTGTAAAGGTTAATTTATATTTGTATTATTCTATAAAATATATTTTATCATTAGAATTATATATTTTTTATAGAAATACTATATACCTATATTTAAATATATGAAGGTTTTGAAATAGTATTTGGAAATTGAATCATATTTTCATCCCCCTATTTTACTGATCTTGTTAGGTTTCATAGGACTACTAGTGCAAATATTTAAGACAATTTCGCTTTTTATAATTTAAAATGTTGTTGGTATGGCCCTTAAACTTGACATGGATACTCTGACATTATCATGTCATTATATTGAAATGAATTATTAGAAGATTTTCATTTTAAATCCACTATCTTCTAGGATTTGGATTTCAAAAGCATAGTATAGATTTTTGATAATGTCAGTGTATGAAAATATATCAAATTAATATACTTATTATTGGAAAATTTTCCATTTCTATATGATTTTTGGTAAAGAGATCAAACATAATTCAACACTTACTCATTTAACCCCTCTTAGACAATGGGGGATTTGTATTGAAAAAGGAAGAAACTCTCTAAAGATTTTTTACCTTTTAAATCCCAATATGATCAAATTGTGAATCATCATTGAAAAAAACACATCTTATTAAAATAATAAACTTATCATCATTATTTATACCAGTAATATATTTCATACTGATTTTAGGATAGGGGATTATATTGTGTTTTTTAAGCAGTTACCATTAACCTACATAATATTCTTACAATGGAGTCTTATCACAAGGGTATTGTGGAAATTCATAATCGGGAAATATTATATGTTGATGAATTTAATGGTTCTCTACCTCTTCTAATGAATACATATATTGAGGAATGTTATTTTAGATAATGTGATACAAAAGGTGAGAGACTAATAATTGGCATGCATGTGTTTATCAATTCACATCTAAGGATAATAAGACATCATAAGGACCAATCTTGAATGAAGAAGACAATTGATAAATTTTCTTCTCTAATTTGTGTTTTTGTGAGTAAAACCACTAAATATATAATTGATATTCCTTTTTTGATAGATAATTTATAAACACCATTATCATCAAGTAAAAATGAAGTTAAATATATAGATATTTAAAAATTCACAAATGGTTAAATCAAAAAAGTGGGTTTAAGGGAGGATATTTATCCAATTATTGAAGATCAAGATATTATTTTATATAAAAAAATATAAATTAGTATATAACATTTTATATGATTACATCAAAATTATAAAATATTTTATCCTCAAAACTAAAGTGGGATTTGATCATGGTAAAAATTTATACTTTATCAAAATCCTTTGGGATTTATCAACTCTCGATACAATACAATATAATGATCATAGGTCCTCTGATCTTCATTATTGATGTTTAGTGTTTTCATCAGAGGATGTAGTGATAATGTTTTATGATATGTATAATATCTCTATGTTTTTTGAATGAAAAATAGAGGTTTTATCTAGCTACATGGGGTATGTTTTTGAAACACCTTATTAATATACATTATTCCAATAATGTTTCACATTTTTTGGATTATTATGATTCAAAAAACACATATTACATTAATAGTGGACGATTCTATTTGATCCAGGTTTGATAATGAAGTAGGGTATGCTCTAAGTTTAAGGAAATTTATAAAGACAAGAAAAGAAGAGAAATTTTTTGAATGGATAACCTACTTTTGGATTCCACTAGAATATATTTTCATAAGGATGTCATATTATCTTATAGATCACATAAATGTTTTAGTTTTTAAAAATTATCGTATTGTTGTACTGGGATAATAAATTTATATATACATATATAATCTTATTGATCTATTAATAGAATAATTATATTTATAATGAATGGAGGATTCTTTGTTTGGATGGGCGCTACCACAATATGGGGCTCTAGATTCTAATTTTTGGGGTTTCAAAAAGTTATTTTGATATAGCTATGTTTTTTTAGTTTTTTATTTTCATAGACAGGTGAAATATATCTGGGGATTGATAAATGGGGGGAAATTAATAGAAGTCAAGATACTAGGTGTTGACTATGTAGATCTTGTGATGTTTAGATTAAAAAATGATTATGTATCTTTCAAACATACAATGAATTTACATAATTAATATATATCAAGAAAGTGGAGATGATTGATTGAGATTTAGTGTAAATGATGAAGTGTATAATTTCTTTTTTTTATTCTCTTCCAATTATGCTTCATTGTATTTCATGATGTTGTATGAAAATTTAACCTTTTACAAACACCTGAACTTTCGTTCCCATTTAATAAGGGGAATATTACATGGTTATCAACATAATTCTTATAGTCCTCTAGGAAAAATATGTAAACATTTTATTAAATTATTTACCTTTTTATAAATATATAGGAATAATAAATTATTGTTTTAATTATTGACTATAGTTTTAATATATTTAATAGTAGTGGAAATATTATTAATATTCTTATTAATATTATTAATATTCTTGTACAATTATTAATATTAATATTTCTCTTGATATTATTAATTTTAATATTAATTTTTATATCATTAATATTTTTAATAATAGTAATATAATTAATAATACAAATATTTTTGTTAATATTATTAATTTTAGTTATAATATTGTTAAAAATTATACGGACATTGATTTTTATTTGCTCTTCTAATATCAATTAACTATTTTTGAGGCATTCTATAAGACTATAATTAATCAATATTAATCATTTTATTGTATATAAAATGTTTAAAAAATATTTAATGTATTTTATAAAAGATAGCATAACATTTTTTTATGCATGGAATTTCTATTAGCTGCGAAATGTAATATAGATAAAAATATTACATATAAGAGAAAACAATAAAATGCACCAAATATACCACATGCATTGATTTTAAAAATATTATGAATCGGTTCAATAACTTATATTTATAATAATATAACATATATCAAATATATTTTTATAAATTCAGTTTATTTAATTATTAGTTAAATATTTAATATAAATTAGAATTAAAAATATATTATATTTTGACTATTAATGATTATCAGAAATTTTTATTCTGTATTTTTTATTTCTATTTTTTGAAAGACAATTAATTATTAAATTTATGTATTTAATATGAATTATGTTAAAAGGTGCGGGCTTCATTGTTTTTTGAAATCTGTTAATATATGGAAGATATAAATTATTTCAATTTTAAATGTGATTATTATAATATTAATTATGAGGATTTTATAATCAGATATATAAATGGGTTATTATATAAATAAAAAATTATTGAAAAAAGTATAATTCACTTTCTCAAAAAAAATTAATATGTTGAGAAAATTAAATAAGGGGATGGCATGTGTGGGAAGATGGAAAGACATATAAAAATATATGTAACATTTAAAAAATTTAATTTTGTGAAAAGGGAATGGTGTGAGTAAGTGGTGTGTGGTGAATGAAAAAAATGAATTTTAGAAAAATGATCTAAACAAATAAAAATACTAAAATAAAAATAAAGAATTATAAAACAATTAAAAAAATAAAATTAAAAAATTATCTAAAGAAAAATATAAATACTAAAATATAAATACGAAAATTATTGAACTTTTTAAAAAAAATTAAATTTAAAAAATAAATGGGGTTATCAAAATTAACAATTTGGTGTTCCTCTTAAAAAAAGGAGTTTTTTTATTAAATGCTTTAATGGGAATATTTTAATATGTTAACTATAATGTTTTGATATTTACATGATGGATTATTTATTATGAATAAATTTTTAGTATTTACAATTCACATATTATGGATAAATGTTATCAATTGTTATCATCTCGTTATTTTGGTGAAATTAATCAAAGGTTTCATTTTTTAGTATAAATACTTGTCGTTGTAATATGATTCTTCACACATCAAAAATATATGACCCACATAAAATTTATTTAATCATTCCATCCTTACAAGGTGAAAAATTATTGTTTTGGATCAAGAAATGTATTTGGAATGTGAATATAGTAAATAAATCAAATAATAATCATCCACCACCAATTGATAATTTTCCTAAATATGTGATGGGAGTAATCATAATTCTTCATGATTGAAACATCCCTTCGTATCATATGATCCATGTAATATTATGTCACTTCAACCATTAGTAAACTACATTTTAATAATAAGCCTCCATATGTTGTATGTTTTCCCTCTCTCCTCATGCTTATCAATGATTGTTTAGCCTTGGGGGAGATGTTTTTTTTTATTTTATACATTTAAATATTAAACACTTCACTAAAGGCCACTTTTTGTTCATGATAAATGAGTTATTTTTGTTTCCAATCACATTATTTTACTATATATGTGTTTTTACTTTTTAGTATTTTCTATATATTTTCTACTTTAATTTTCTCCAAAATTATAAATATGATATTTTTTTCAATTTTTTCTTGATGATTATAAAATATTTTTATTTTTACACACAATAATTTATATGTGTTTCCCACATGAAAAATATTAATTCTAAAAGGAATAATTAAAATAAATATTTAATGGAAATAAATTATAAAATTTGAATATTATTTTAGGTTATTCTTCTATTATTAAATATGCTGTAAAAATATATCATTGTTTTGATTTGATATTATTATATTTATTTATTTGTGTATATGGTCCCATATTAAGTTATTGGAAGTTATTATTTGTGATTTAATGGTAAAATGAAGTTATTATTTTAATGTTAACATAGAATTATTATTAAAGTAATAAATATGAGATTATGAATGAGTAAATATATTCAATTGGGAGATAATATTTTTAAGGTGAGTAAGGTTTATAGTGTAGTAATTTAGAGTCTTATAGAGTGGAATGTGTTTCTTTAGGTGATATGGTTTATGGTATTAGTAATTATGTAGTCTTGGTAAATATATGTAAGATAAAGATAATGTTTAGATCTCTAAGTAAATAATATTATTACTTAAGTGACGGTTTGTTATTTTATACTGAAGTCGAGTAAGTCTTGATATAGGGAATTCTTGGATATTATAGTTATATTCATGGTTTTGGGTTTTTTATGTTGGTTAACTATTATTAATTTATTAGATGTTTATTTCAGTGGTTTTCTAGGGGTTGTAAACTTAAGATGTGTCCAAAATCATTATATTAATTAACTATATAATTTAGGGAAGTAGAATAATTAAATAATTAATAATATAGGGGTATTACTATGAATTACTATTTTTTTCTATTTTATTATTATTACTTCTTTTTAAGTGTTTTGATATTGTATCTACTTCTATTTTATATTCCTGTTTTCCTGTGGTTGATTTTTTAGTTTTTATGTCATATTATTGCCTTTTTTTTAATTTGTATAACGGTGTTTGATGGCTTCAATAAACCGAAGTTGTAATGGATTCTGGGTTTATGTATACAAATAGGAGATATAATATAATTTTACATAATTATCCTATAAATATGTTTTAAGGACAAAATTTATTCCCATCTATATTTTATTTTAGTATGTAATAGTTTTTTATTACAGTATGCACATATATATGTGTACAAGATGGAATTATATAAGTGTAGTGTATGTGTGTGTATATGTTTTTGTGTGTGTGTTCTAGTTGTAATGTATCATGATTACAACATGTTAATATATTTATGAGATTAATTAGATCATGGTGGATATGTACTAATTTCCTGGGGCTACAATAGCATAGGGTTATGTGGTATATTTGGGTTCTGATAGTTTAGGGATATAGTATGAGTTTTTGAGATGATTATGTGGAAATATAATTTATGTATTTTAATCTATATAGGAATGATGTTGAGTTGATTGGGAGTGTTTCAGAAATGTAATTATCAGTTTTGTTTTATTATTATGATTGTTTGGGGGATTTTTCGATTGTGTGATGACTATAGTGATTTGGTAGTGTAATGAATTTGAATATTATGGAAATAACATTCATGATATGAATAAATTATTATAATAACTCATAATGTTATGTTATATTTTTAATTCTGTTTCTATTTTTTTATTATGATTCTAGAAGAGTGATATCATACTCATTCATTTTTTTCAATTATTACATATTTTGGTATTAACACTAAAGTTGAATTTTATAGTCATTCGTGACCATTTATTTACTTATATATTTTATTAATAGGTAAATTCCAATTCATAATTATATGGTCTTTTAATTAATTTGTAGATTTCATGCATTAATATCTATGTACTTATAATTTTAATGGATATATAACTTCTTTTAAATTGGATCTTGTTGAGTATATTCGACTTACCACCACTCTAAAATCTCCATAAGATGATTTGTAGGATGATCTATTGATGATTAGATATACACATGTCCTGGTTATTGGAGTGGATTCAAGGTGGAACTCATACAGTTTCATTCATTTTGTTTTAAATATTTTTATGTAGTTAAAATGTGGGAATATGAAATGATAACACTTTAGTTTATTTAAATATTTTTTACTATGGTTGTTTTATTTTTCTTTGGAATATGTAAGGTAAGTACCTTTCATTTGAGTAAAATATACACTTGGTGCTATTTTCCATCTTTTCAACTGTTATATGTTGGAATTAGGAGTCAGACATTTCATAACTACAATCATTGGTGAGATTAAAATAATAGTATTTCATGAGAAAATGCTGTCTAAGATTTTGGTTGAGGAATATGAGGTATTTTTGAGTATCAATAGGTGTACCTTTCATGGATTCATAAGAAAGAAATTCATTTGACCTAACCAGTGAGAAAGGTGGAAGACTGGTTAGAACATAGATATTTAGGTTCCCTTATGAAGAATTCTTAAATAGTCAATATCAAGAAAAAATCAATAATATGGGTATATTAGATCCATTAGATCAAATATAACGATCATAAAAACCAACTATGAATTTTTAGGGAGAAAATGCATTTATTTCAAGGTATAGATTTCATAAAGGGTGCTTGCATCATTATCCTAGGTTGAATATAACTAATTTTTTTTTATTTTTTAATGTTAGGATTTCATAATTTCTTTATGTTAGATTAAATATTGATATTAAGTAATCTTTATAATTATATAAAAGTATTTTTTCATAAAATATCGTATTTTAGTTAAAATATATATTCTTAATAACAAAGAGATTATAAGCTTTTATTTTCAGAATATACCATGTTTGTTAACAAACAAATAATTAATATTAAAACATAAAAGTGTTTTTTTAAATTAACCTAAGTATAATGAAATTATATATTTATTAAAAAAGAATCATTTCAAATATATAATTATTTCAATAATAAATATTCTCAATGGTTTCTTATTCATTAATAAATTTTTATGAAATATTAAATAAGTTAAAATAATTTTCAGAAGAAATGTTACATAAATTATATTTTTATTATAATTTTTCTTATTATGAACTGCTGTTTTTTTTAATTTGAACTACTAAAACCCCTTTTTAATTTTATAAAATAAACAATATATATATGGGAAACATAGTACAACCAAACACAAAAAATCACAAAAATTCAAAACATAAACCCTCCTGAACCAGAATGAATATAAAATTTCAAACTGATGAGATCATTAAGGCTAACAATATGACATTCCTTGACCATTTCACATTATGCATAGATTAAGGTTATCCTTTTGAAAAACACAATCTTCACCACCACTCATCCACATTACAACCATTTATTTAATCACTACCACATTACATACGAGTAATGTCATCTTTGAAAACAATCAATGATGACCAATAAGAAAAATCCATCACGAACCATTTAATATATAATCCATAAATTAAATAAAATCCACCTTGAATAATTATTGTATCCTCATAACATAATGGATGAAACCCAAGCCACTCAATTCAATAAACCATTCATCAAGACCAGCATGATGCTATGAATAGAACCCCTAACCACATCCAATATAATGTGTATCAATAGAACACTACCATCACTCCCAAACCAACACATTCCATGAATAGAACCAACAGTAAAATCTATACAAGATCTCTATGTTATAAAACACTGAAGGAACCAAGAAAAAAACAAATAAGACCATGAAAAACAAAAAAACTAGACCAATTGAGAAGGTTAAGTATAAGAAAAATGAAAAACGTGTCCACCTAATTGACCAATAAGTGCATCACATCAAAAATATGAATACACTCTAAGACCCACCACACCAGATAGAATTGGATCTATCATGGTGGAATAGGAAACAATGGAAAATAAGGGGAAAATGTATTCAAATGTTTTGGTGACAAGCCACAATAAAACCAGAAAAACAAGAAAAACCTAAAATTGATCGATTGAATATGAACCAACACTACACAAACACCATTACAAGCAACTATTATTACTATTTCACATGTATAAGGTGACATTTATCATGGAAGGGAAGTAGAAAATAGGTAAGATGGTGAGATATAGAAAACTTGATCACATAACACCCCTTAAAGAGTAGATGAATTGAATATGTAAGACATAAAATAATACAAAACAAATATTGGAACGTAACTTGGGGCCAACATAAATTCCATTCATTATGGGTTCATGTTAATATGATCAAATAATTCAAGAAAAATTGAAATTTAATTTATGTTATAATTTTTATATCTTCTAATTGGGAATCATGCTAGAATACGTAATTATTTTTTACTTAGTGTGCGTAATTTGTAGAAGTGTTTTTATGATTACCTAATACATATTATTATTATTATTTAAACAAGATATAAGATTTAAATAGATAAATAATGTAACATGAATGTACTGATTATTATAGAAAAAAATTCTATAATTTTTAAATAAGATAACCAATTTCATATAAAAAATGAGAAATTATTTATCATTTTAAATGTTGTTATTCCATGATAAGAATAATTAAAATTTTCAATATAATTTATATTTCTATTATTTGATTATGTATACACCATAAAAATAATTCAATGAATAAATTATTAGGGTAAAACTATTGGGATATATGAAATTGATAATTATTTAATCATGCATAGGACAGTAGGGCATAACTCATTTTTTACGATGGCTATTTTATATATTTTACATCATCTTTTGGCTGATCTTATTACATGAGACATTATAAACATTATTTTTTATGTCGGTCAATTTAAAACTGATGTCAAAACCAAAAATTTAAAGTGTTTTTCACGTTGGTTCATCAATAACCAATTTGGAAAATGCTTCAGAGTCATGATTTATTATGTCGAAACTGAAATAACCAATTTGGTATATACATTTTCATGTCTGTTATATAATAACTGGCATAATAAACTACTTATATTTAGTTTTTATCATGCCATTTATTTTAATAACAGATGTTATAAACTAGTTTACCTAGTGTTTTTAGGTCGGTTAAATAATAACCAATGTGTAGAAATATATACTACATCGGTTATAAAATAACGGACATAAAAAACTTTTCTATCCCATTTATTTCATCAGTTATGAAACAACCGGTGTAAAAACCCATTCCCATGCATTTGATACGTCGGTTTTCAAATAATCGACCTTAAACCCCATTCAGACTCATGTTTTTTTACTTTAGATAAAATATAACGGACGTAAATTCAATTTTTTTAATAAAATCATTCAATCACAACTATGCCCATCCAAAGAAGACCTCAAACAGACAACAAATCCCAAATCCATATGAAAAATAGACCCCCTCCCACTACGTAGCCCTCCCACACCCTTGGAATCCCCCACCCCACTGGTCAACCACCTCCACACCCATGGACAGCCCCGACCCCCTAGATAACCCCAACCCCCTAGACAACCCTCCCATCCTCCTGAACACCCTCCCAATCCTATGGACACCCTGGAATCCCCCGACCCAACCCCACTAGACTACCCTCCTACACCCCTAGAAATCCCCACCCCATGGGCACCCCCACACCCTTCGACACACCCTGAATAACCCCCAACACTCTAAGGAAACCCCCAGTCCCTTAGACAGACCTCCCACCCTCCCTCCCACCCTCCCACCACCATTGACATCATGGACACCCCCACCCCACTGGAAAACCCTCCCACACCCCTAAAAACTCCCCCACCCCACTAGACATCCTCCACACCCCTTTACACCCCATGGACAGCCCCCCACCCTCTTGGATAGCCACCAACCCTGGGCATCCCACCCACCCACATAGACACCACCACCCCCATTGACACCATGGACACCCCCCCCCCAATGAGAGCCCTCCCACACCCCTGGAAACCCACCCCCTAGACACCCCCACACCCCTAGACACCCCCCCCCTCCTATAAATCCCCCACAACCCTGGAAAACCCTCCTACCCTCCTAGACACCCTCTCAGTCCCATAGACTCCATAGAAACCCCCTCCCCCAC
This sequence comes from Viscum album, assembly GCA_963277665.1. Lineage (NCBI taxonomy): Eukaryota > Viridiplantae > Streptophyta > Magnoliopsida > Santalales > Viscaceae > Viscum > Viscum album. The sequence goes on from OY728151.1 coordinate 2,093,639,077, forward strand.
CCCACTTGACATCCCCCCAAACCCTGGAACACCCCCACCCCCACGGGACACCCCCATACCCTTGTTCATCCCCCACCTTCCTGGACCAAACCCACCCCTTTGAAAGCCCTCCCACCCTCCTGAACATCCTCCAACCACCATGGACACCCTGGACACCCCCACCCCACAGGATATCCCTACCGCACCCCTGGAAACCCCCCAAACCCCGTGGACACCCCCACACCCCTGGACACCCCCTCGATAGCCCCCACCCTCTTGGACAACCACTCACTCCCCTGGACAGCCCTCCCACCCTCTTGGACACCGTCCTAACCCATGGAGACCCTGGAAACCCCCACTAGACACCCCTCCCACACCCTTGGAAACCCCCCACCCATCTAGAAACCCCCCATCATTGGTCACCCCCCACCCTCCACGATATCCCCCACCCTCTGGATACCCCACCAACCCTCTTGGACACCCTCCCACCCCCATAGACACCCTGGTCACCCCCTCCCTAGTGGATATCCCTCCCACAACCCTGGACCCCCCCCCCTAACCTTTTTGATAGCCCCACTCCCCAGGACTATTATCCTACCCTCCTAGACACCCTACCACCCCTATAGATACCCTAGACACCCACCCCACTAGACAGCCCTCCCACACCCCTAGACCCCTCCCCACCCCACTGGACACCACCCACACACCTAGACAGCCCCAAACCTCCAGGATAGCCCCCACCCCCCGGGCATCCCTCCCACCCTCCTAGACACCCTCCCATAATCATGGACACCCTAGACACCCCAACCCTACTATAAATCTCTCCGACACCCCTGGAACCCCCACCCCCCAAGACACTCCCCACACCCCTCGATACCCCCTGGACACCCCCCCCCCCCTTATAGACAACTGCCAAACCCCGAGACATCCCTCCCACCCTCCTGTACACCCTCCCACCCCCATGTAATCATTATACCCCCCCCCCCACTAGACAGCCCTCCCACCCCCTGTAACACCCCCCCCCCCCTCCCGCTCCCCCCAAAACCCCTTGACACCCCATGGATATCCCCCTACCCTCCTGGATAATCCCACACACCTGGACAACCCACACACCCTCCTGAAAACCCCATCCTCCCATAGACACTCTGGACACACCCACACCCCACTAGATATCCCTCTCACAGTGTTGACCCCCCCAGTTAACATCCCAAAACCCCTTGATACCCGCTAGACAGCCCCACCCCCACCCTTCAGGACAACCCCCCACTCCCCTGGACAACCATCCCACCCTCCTGGACACCCTCCAACCCCCTGGACACCCTGGTCACCCCACCACATTGGAAAACCCTCCCACAACCGTAGAAACCCCCCACCCAACTGGACACCCCCTCACACCCATTGACAACCCCTAGACTGCCCCGCACCCTCCTAAACAGCCCCCACCACATGGATTGTCCTTCCAACCTTCTGGACACACTACCACCCCACTAGAAAGCCCTCTCACACCCTTAGAACCTTCCTTGACTACCCCGACTCTTCTGGACTTCCATCCAACCCTCCTTGACACCCTCCCACCCTTATAGATATCCTGGATATCCCCCAAACTAGTTAATCCTCTTACCCTCATGGAGAAACTCTTACCACCATGGAATCCCCCACCCCCACTAGACATCCCCTCCCACACCCCCTATAAACCCCCACCCCACTAGACACCCCCACACCCCTAGATACCTCCTGGTCACCCCCCCCCACACCTTCCTCGACTTCCCCCACTCTCCTAGACTACCCTCCCACCCTCCTCGACACCCTCCCATCCTTATGGACACCATTGACACCCCCACACCCCACTAGAAACCCCTCCCACATCCATACCACCCACTAGACACCCATAGTCTTGGAAACCCCCCACCCCCAGACTAGAATACATACTAGAAAAACCATCATTACTAGACAAAAACTAGAAGTAGAGAAAAATTAAACATTCACAAATATAGAATTAAAAAAATACAATGTCAAATAAAAAATTTAAATCCAACATAAATGACTACCACTTACACAATTTTACTAAAATAACAAAAAATTACATTTTACACTTCAAACTAACTGAATTCCAATAAAACCTGTAAAATAATTTGACCATTCCACTAGTATGTGTTGAATATAATTATCACAATTAGGTTGAGGGTCATAAAATAAATAAAAATTAAAAGAATAGTTGTTAACATGTAAAATGAATAAATCAAATGAAATATTATGGGAAGGTTTAAAAGGAAATCATAACATAAAAAAGTTCACAAGTATTCTAGTTGTAATTATTTCATACGTAATTCATAACATCTAATATCCACATTCGATGGAACATTGTTTTTTATGACTATTTTGATTAATTGGGTGTAAATTCAAAATATTATTTTCATGTAATACATAAAAAGGTACAATTTAGAAATGGATATTTACCTTGTTTTATCCATTGAAAAAAAACACCTAACATCCAATGATCATTGATAGAAGAAAAATTTAATGTTAGTGATTTTAATGGTAAAATATAACGAAATATTTTCCAGAGATATGATTCATACCATTAACAAAAAGACTTTATCAAACACTATGTGATTGTATTTTGTTAAAATATATCAGTAATATAATGCATTATTTATTACTTATCCAATGCATGTGCCTTAGGGGAAGTCAAATGTGGGTCCATGAATCCATATACATATGTCCTCTCTTTATTCTCAAAAAAGTTATAAATATCCCTAAAACAAAATAGGCATAAGTATACATTTTTAATAAATATAATGCAGGGAAAATGTGTTAATACATACATGGAAAAAAATTCCCCACATTAATGCCCAACTTATCTCCAGTATCAAGCTCTATGATATCATTTTTCAGAATCCCCACATTTATTGAACATCCACAAACATGAAATTCCATTGGAAACTCATAATGTTCTTCCAACAAATTTAAATCTCTTGAAAATCTGTTAAGACAACAAGAATCTGTATTTTATGTTAGATACATTTGTCTTTTTTGGTTGTCTATATAACATTTATTTACCTTTTATGTTTTCTGGTAAAAATACATAGAAAAATATTTTATTTTTGAAATGTTAAAAAAACATTGTTAAAAAATACGATAGAATATATAACATACATACCACTATGGTAATGAGTTGTAGAGGTCTATATGGCCAAATTAAAAAATGGCTGATACAATGTCATACTATTATCACCTTATCTGTAGGTAATGGTACTCAAAATAATTTATTTACTTTATCAAATACAGTGACCGTATGATGCTCAATCTCTAACTGTTAAGGATTGGTTGTATCTCCAATACAATGTACCAGCCTATATGCAACTATATGATGTTGAGGATCATAAACATTCAACTTGAAATAATTAGGAAGATATGGAAGATTATTATGAAAAAATGGGGTCTGCAAGCTGAGGTGGAGGAGGGGGAGCTACTGGAAGAGGTGGAGGATAAATAATGGGGTCTGTAGGGGGAGGAGGAGGAGTGGCTACTTCAGTCTAAAATTGTATTTTCATGTTAGAAAACATATACTATAACTACACAGTAATATTTTCCTCCATAAATGCATTAATATTATGAACATAATCATCGAAGGATTCTATTATTTTTAAAAACCCTCAATGGAAAAAATTTAAGAACGTGGAAACAATTTTAATACTGATACAAACATTGAATATCCTCATACACGACTAGGATGTTCGGGATATACCAATGATGCTACTAAAAAATATTACCTTCAAGTGGCTGTAAATACCCCTTGTGAGCTCTACTCTTCAATAGAATCATGTATTAATTAATTGAAACTTTTTGTAATGATTAAAATTATTTAAAACATATAGTTAACATAAATAAATAAAATGAATATCTTACAATCCTCTCTACTAAAATTATTGAATCTTCCAAAAAATATTACCCCTTTTTCCCATCTGAGTTATTTTACATTTTTCATATCTAGATGGAGTGAATGGTTGGTAATCCTCTCCAGAGCTTGAATACGTAACACTCAGTTTTTCTAATATTTTCACCGTCATTTGTTCTTCCAATATTGTATAACCACTCAGAGATAAACTATGAGGGTATAATTATTTTGATTGGATCTCCTAATGAGATGTCCTTATTTGTTGAATATTAATAATAAGAAAACATTAACAAAACATTAATAAGATCACTTATATAAAAACGCTTATAAATGATTACATTACATTTACCAAAAATTAATCTTTTCTTCTGCATTCAAAAAATTGTCCCCCTTTGTCTTCATCTATGAAAGGATATATATGAAATGGATTTTCATGACTCCTATGATAGAAAATGAAATCATATATGAAGGTTGATTGAAATCCATTCATCTCCTATAAGTCATCGATAAGAACTTCATTCGGACACCTCTAGTGTTAAGAATTTCAAATTTAATTTGATAAAGAAGAGGTAAAACATATTATACAAGATACATTTAAAGAATACAAAATCAATAATAAAATATATTGCCAAAATTTTCTCCCAAAACAAAAAATAATAAATTTAAACAAGAAATAAAAATATGTTACATGTAATAATAGGAAAGTAAAAATGGATTGTTTTCCAAAATTCCTTCATCATGATCGTTCCTTAGGGCACAAACCATGTCTTCTACATTCAGATCATTAGGATCTGCTAATTTTTACATGGAAGTAGGTATCTCATATAAATCCACATTGTCATCATGTTAATCCTCACCAATATATTTTTTTTTCATTTGTAAGAAAATAGACCACTACATATCGGATTGATCAACTACATAGAATATTGTTTTTCCATGTGTTGACATTATAAAAGAATTTATTTTGTCTTCAAATCTATTCAGAATATCAACAATGATTCCAAATTCTCCGTATCTAACACTGTTGTTACCGATATACAATTGGCTGTTAAAAATAGGATCATTAATTATAATGTAATCAACCTCCCATATTTCATCAATGAAACCATGATATGCAGTTAATGTAGAAGTTGGGGTTTTTTATTTTTACTCAAAAAATTCATTGCTTCTGCAATCACCACTATTATGAAATGCACTTCTATTTTCCTGAGCATTCCTCTGAAATTTATAGATATTTAATGTCATAATCCGACCATATTATCACATTTAAACATGGAACACCCACAAACCATCTTATTATCTCTAATACATCTAATCTACTAAGTACAATCTTTTTAAACCATGACAAATTTTTTTTTCTGTGATCATTAAAAATCCACATTTCTATCTACATTGGATGACACTGTTTCAACTCATTAATTTGAAATGTGATATAAGATTGAGAATCATCTATGTTATTCAAGATGTATAATTCAATATTCTTCATCTGTTCAGCTGACAATGATTTGACTTTCAAGACAGAAACCCCCTCTCCCTCATTATTAACTCGTTCATGGTGAGATGGAGGAAAACCTATGTTCTCTATCACAACTAAATTTCTTGTAAAAAACTCCACAAACTCCTCAGAAATATACTTTTCAATAATAGAGGATTGAAGTCGATATGCATTCTTAACAAAACCCTTCAATATTTTCATATACATCTCAAAAAGATAAATCCAAAGAATATACACATGTCCACAAAGCATTATTTCTCGAAATAGATGAATCACTAAATGCACCATTATATCATAATAAGATGGAGGAAAATACATTTCCAATAGAAATAGTATAGAAATTGAATCCTTTTCCACAATGTTCAAATATTTCACATCAATAACCTTATATAAAAATGAATTGAAAAAATAACACAACTACATTATATTATTTTTGACATGGATGGGAAATATTACAAATAATGAAACTTGTAGATGTTTTTGTATCATTACATAAAAATCATGTGATTTCATACCTATCAACATCAAATCATTCAAAGGGAAAAAACTTTTTACATTTTATGAATAACCTTGATGAACATTGATATCATGAAGACACTGACAAAAGATAATTTTCTCCCTCTTGGATAATGTATGACAAGTCGGGGGAGGAAATGTTCTTCTTCTATTATGAGTAGGAGATAACTCCAAACATATTCCCATTGATAGTAATTCTAATCTTTCATTCAACCCATATTTTTTCTTTCCTTAAATATCTAACAATGTTCCAATCATGCTATTGTAGATATTTTTCTCCACATGCATGACATCAATATTATGTTTCACTTCATTTAATATCCAATAGGGTAGCTCAAAAATATGGACCATTTCCCCCAAATATCTCCATCATTTACAGTTTTCTGTGTCTTTCCCAATGTCACGTCACGGTTTTACACCCTCTCAAAATAAACTTCAGTGGATAAAGTTTTTGGATCATTATAAAATTCATGTGAGCTATTGAAGGCCTTTTTTTCATCTTCTATAAGAGCGATGCATAAGAAAAATCATTTGATGACCCATGTACACTATTTTCCTCCCAAGATGCAATTAACAATATAAAGTCTTTTGTTCTCAAATTGGACATGATTTTTTCCCTTTAACACTGTATCCAATCATATCTAGATATGCTAGGAAGACTTTTAGAGTGAACATAAGTAATGAATACAGTTGAAAATATACCATTTTATAAGATTCATACACCCTAATACTATCCTTACATAATAGATTCAAATTATTAATAAATGGGGATAAGAAAACATCAAAATCATTTTTGGGTTGCATCGGACCAAAGATCATTATACTCATCATGACATGTTTGCGCTTCATAAAAACTTTATGGGAGAGTTAGGAAATTACCAATAAAATATTCCATGAAATATGTGTGCCACTGAGGGTTTGGTATGGATTCATTCCATATATGCACAATCCTAGCATGAGATTTCTAATTTCATTTCCAAATGTAAGATACTGATCATCAATTTTCATCCATTGGGGAAAATCAGTTGGATAAAATATTTTTCCATCACATATCCACTCAATAGTATTCCATATTATCCTTTTCCCATCTTGTGAATTAGAAAAAAAATGATTCAAATGATAATTAATAGGAAGTTACCAAAATACCTTTTAAGATATCATTGTAATCTCAACATTAGCATGTGATTTTTTTCATCTTATTTAGTGATGTCGCACATTTAGGACACTATGACAGAATTTCATATTCCTTACTATATATAATATATTCATTTGCACAGGAAATTATTTTCTTGAATCCCAGTCCCATCGAGTATAAAGTTTTCTTGGCCTTGTAATGTTTATTTATATGATCATTGTATTTTGGATGAAGGTCTTTCAACAATTGTAGCAGCTCTATAAAACTTCTGTCACTCCATCCATGTTTTGCTTTAAATTTAATCAATCGTAACATAACTGTCCAAACTGTAATATCTGTAAAGCAGGATAAAATGTTTTTTTAGAATCAAAATTTTGACGTGAAACCATCGGTTATATCTAAATTTGTTATTCTATAATATCACAGATCATTTCCTCAATTCCATTGGAGGTACCATCTTGAAAATCATCATCATCAGTATATCTGACATTTTTTCTAGTTTCACCATGCCAAATCCAAGGGCTGTGACATAGATTAAAACCATAAAAAATCAGATGACCTTTGATCTCTCTAATTTTCAACATCTTTATATTCAAACATTTCAGGCATGGATAGAAGAAATGTAACTTCTCGGAACATTTCATTTAGAAAAATTCAAAAAGCCACTAACACCTTACTCATATTCATTACTCATATGATGTGTCGTAATCCAACTTATACTCATTATTACGTATAAAAAATACCAAAATTAAGCATCTTTTTATGATAAGACAAATATATATTTATATGAAAAATATCATAATTTGAGTGTAATACAATTTTGATATAGAAAAAAATTAATGCGTATTTGAATAAAATATGAATGAAAATGATTTAAAAAAAAACTATAGTAAGAAATAATTTTTTCAAATTAATATTGGATCCTTTCTTCTTAAGGTACACAAATAATACATCATAGTGCAACTGGATACCAAATTAACCCATAAATAAAAATGAAATATAAAGTATAAATATTAAAATATGTATACAGTCACTACTGAAAATTACTCATACCACAGTGATTTGAAAATTTTGGGATATCCACAAAAAACATTGGTATAGAATACCTCAATTGTATCAAACACCATTGGCATGATGGTTGTTGCAATAGCCCTATACAAATGATTTTACTAGAACCGTAGGTATAGACTACCAGAAGATAAAATATTCCAACTATTTCAATGATTACATTGGTATATATATATTCCAAGGGGGGTGTTCAAGGGGGTAGGGGATATCTGAGGGGGTGGTGGGGCTGTCCAAGGGGGAAGGGTCTGTCCAAGAGGGAAGGGGTTGTCCAGGGTGTCTATGACGGTAAGGGGTGTCCCGGGTGTAGGGTCTTGTCCAGGGGGTGTCTACCCCTACCCCTTGGATGCCCACCTAGATAGCCCCCTCACCCCCTGCACAACACCCACCACCCCCACCCAGACACCACCCCCACACCTACCCCCTTGGACACCCACATGGACACCCCCACCCCCTAGACAACCCCCACCCCACTAGACACCCCACCCCTAGACACCCCCACCACCTTGGATAACCCCCTCACCCCTAGAAACCACCCCACACCTACTGTAACATCCCAGGAAAATAATGAATATGAAATTTTCATATTAATAAATATTTTTGAATTAAATTTAATTTTTACTTTAAAGGGGTTGCTATGTTCGATAGCATACCCGATACGTAGCAATGGATTTCTTGGAAATCTTACGTTGCACACTAATAATATAATATTATTATATTAAATGGTCATTAACTCCTAGCCATTGTTTAGGTGGGAATGAAAAAAACTAAATACAATATGATTATACATGTTTGTTAAATCTAATTACTTTTATCCAATAAATGTTAGAGGCTTATAATGTGAATGAATCTAATTTTAAGAATAATTTACATTAAAAGGTCGATTTTCCGCCTTTTAATGTCGAACCCTTTTTAAATATAGTTTTGGTCACATTAATAAATTCTATATGACCAAATAAAATCCTTCTTTATAATGGGGACATCAAAATTTACTTTCTGTAAATTTTTGTAATTTTTCGAATAAAGTTCATTTTTAATGAATAGTATAAAATATTCTATTTTAATTCAAAAGTGCCTTTTAATATAATTTATTTATATGGTTAGATTATCTTTTTATTTGGTTTTAAAGTAAAATTAAAATATTTTTTACCATTTAATCCAATGTTGGTCATTGGTATAAATTTCACATTGAAATTGGACTTAAACAAGTATCAATCTATTGATAGTTATTGTTTCTTAAAAACATGCTATTTGTTTTGATAACGTGAATTAATTATAAAATTAATTAATTCCACTTATGTGGTTTGAATTTTTAAAAATAGAAATAATTTTTGAATTCAGAATATCAAATATATCTTAGGCAGAAATTTTGGTATTTTTCTGAAAAACATCAATTTTTTATGAATAGTGAAACCACTTAGTGGTAGTTAAAAAAACTGACTTTTTCATTTAATGGAAATTTTACCACTTCTGTTAATTGAATTTAATAAATCTGACATACATGATTGTTATCAAGTAGTCAAATGTGGATCACTAAGATGAAAATAATTTTTTATGAATTGTAACTTTTTACTTTTATTTACCACGGTTAATGGTAAATAAGGTAATTCAAGGTAAAACGAATATTATAACAAATCGAAATTAACTTAACACTTGTCCTAAACTTATTGGTTGAGTCCTTAACGACCATGGGAATATTTTTGTCTATTTTGGGACCCTTTGATCCATTTTGAAGTGATAATGACAATTTAGATTAATTAATTTAAAGTAAAGGCCAAAATGACATAAAAAATATAATTTAGTAATTAATTTTTATATACTGTTATATAAGTCCTATTTTCGACTATAAATATTATTTTGGAAGATAAAACTATTTCTTATATCATGGTATTTTTTTAAATTTTTATACATCATATAAATTAAATTGTTAATGACACAATAATGATGAAATATTTACCTCATTAATAAATGATTTAAATAAATAAGATTATAATGATTAAAATATTACACAGAACAAGTCAAATTATGATTGGATGATTTTATTTCGACCATGAGTCATCTTATCTTCTAATATATTTATTTTTGGACCATTAGAAACTGAATATCATTATATAACAAAACAATAGTTTCAGACTTTCCTAAAGTGACCGTCATCCCCCTTATAAAATAAGACCATTTCTAACCAATTCCCCACACCTCTAAAGACATTTTTCTCATCCAACCTCTTCCGAATTAATCTATAAACATCCCTAGCCTCCTAGTAGATGACTTACCATAGGCAGAAGGAACATTGAGATGTGCTTTGTTTCAAACCAAAGGTGGTTACCCAAATTAAAGGTAATGATTTCTCTTAAATTGTTTTTTTATTTTTATTCTCCAACCCCTAAACTCTTCTCATTCCTTTCTTTGGTAACAAAAACAGTATCCTAAATATAATAGGCCGTTGTTATGAGATGAATTAAAACTACAATTACAAACACATCCATCTAATGGATGAATAACATAATGTTTCTGTGGATGGAAAACTAACACCTCACGAAACGAGAATTGTTCAAATATCTCCAACCGCCCCTCATGGTGGCTATTATGGTGGAAATTTATTACAGACTACTACACCCTCAAAGTGATGTTACTAGTTAATTCCTTATGTGGGATGTATAAAGGATGGATTTAGTGATACTACATATGATATTATTCTGAAATTATAATATATCTATGTATCATTATGTTTTATTTCAATTAAAATATGGAATAAAATGAAAGTAGCGTTCATCCGTACTTACGGCTTACCGTCTCCAGGAAAATTGCATTTCATTTCTTACCTCTAAATGTTATGTAATATTATAAAAACATGTATATAATGGATATATATGATATATATGATAAAAAAATCATGAATATCATTCTGGATATAATTAACCTTTGACCACATGGACAACTTGTAAATATAAGGTGTTCATTTTTACTCATGTACCAAATATCGACAAAATGATCGTTATTAACTTAAATGATTGTATAATGTTTATAAAATGGTAATATGTGATATAAATGGAATAATAATCTTGAAAAGAGGTTCTTAAGCAATTAGAAATTAAATTTAGTTTATTATTTAGGATATTAATGAACGATCGAGTCATATCAGACACAAGGTAAGGGATCTGACCTCTTTCTTTCTTTACAAGTACTCTCTTTTATGTAATTTCTTCTATGCTCCAAGTTATTATGTTGGAGGATGTCATTTAATATTCACTATACTTTAATTTTTTTTTATGATTAGATACACCGTCTAACTCTCATTAATTAATTTTAAGAATTTTTATGTGGCGTAGTTAGGCTGCCAAATTTTTGTAAGGGATTTTCATATCTAACTATTTAATTCCGTGAGATTTCCATTGTTTGCTACTAATTTATTGCTTGTGGTGTATTTTGTACTTATTGTTGATATATATTATCATGTTTCTCTATATATTCATGTTATTCTGTCAATCATTTGGTGGTTATTAACTTTTGGTCATATGACTCGGTTCATTACAACGTGGTAAAGGGTTTCATCTCACTTTTTATTCCGGTGAGATGATAGCGATATTTACTACTATTTCCTTTTATGTGGTGTATGTAGGGACCATGATTGTACTCTTTATGTAAAATAATTTCATTTATGGGTATTTACATCTACATTGTATGGTACTTCTTTTATGTGGCGTATGTTTTGTAAGTTACCAAATTGTTAAGGGAACCTTTCACCCTCTTCTTTATAAAAGACTTCTTTTTGTTATGTCTTTTAATTTGCATCTTATTATGTTGGGATATGTTCTCCTATATATTTATTGATGTAATATTTATATCCTAGTTATTAGATACCTCGTTTTTATCTCATCAACTCATTTTCTGAATTTTAATGTTATGTCGTTATCTGTCAAATTTTTACAAGGGAAAATCTTAACCCAATTTCAATTCTCCAGGTTCAACTTGTACAACTTGAATATGTAATCATATGAATATATTTTAATGACCTCTGATTGTTTTAAACTTTATATCCACTAATATTGGGTGTATTTATATTTTTCACACATAATTATGTGATTGTTTTATCCTTAATTTAAGGATACCTTCTTTATAAGGGATTTCATCTCAATTTATATTTCCATTGAGACTTCATTGTTTTTATGCACCAATAAACTCTTATGTGCTATATATACTGTCCATTGGAATAATATATCATGAATACCTTTATTCTCATGATATTATAAAGGTTTTATTAAAATGTTATTCCTCAATTATTTTTATTCAAGTGTCTCTCTTTTTGTTAAAAAACACTTTAACTAAAAGAGCGTTTTCAATGTTATAATGCTTTATTATTCTAAATATTTATCATTAATGTCCATGTTTTCAAAATGGGTTTTAGGATTTATTTATATGGACATTAATATTTTCAAATGATAACTAATTTAAAATCATCAAAGTGGTATGAGACACATTGATTCAAATATCAATTTTTGAATGGTTTTGAAAATCATTTGATAAAACATTGTTTATTTAAATATCATGATTTGAAATATTGTAATGTGGAAATGTTATATTAACTTTATACATGTGTTATATGTTATGATTATGTTATGGTTATTGGGAATTGCTTACGTATACGGGTGGTTCCGTGATAAAACTAGGGAAGGTGAGCCCGAGATAGCTCTCCAATGCATTGGTTAACGTGAAGAAGGTAAACGTGATGTTTATCCTAAGAGAATTGGGGAATATATTGTGATGGGTATTCCAACAGTGACTCCCTATGTATCTGTCATAGCTATAATGTATGTTTGATGTAGATTCCATAAGTAACCTTTATTATTTATTATTTGTGTGTGTTATTCATTAATCTCAGGATTTCATAAGGTATGTTATGATTGAAAAGTATGGTTTCATTGATTTGTATTTATGAGGGGATAATTTTTTACTTCCTTATTTTATAACCCTTCCTGAGGTTTTTATGCTCAACCTAATTTATTGAAATGTTTTCCACATGACATAAAGATGAATTGGGTCAAGGATGGGATCATTGAAAAGTCATGCTATCTAAAACATGGAATTAAACATGTTTCTTTTTATGGGTTTTTCTTTTATGAAAAAATGGATAGTGAGTAGTTCTGTCTACATGTAATATTATATTTTTAATGTAATTGTTATTCCAAATTCTCTAAAACTCTAAACATGAAAAGATCCTCAACATGAATTATTCATTTAATTCAATATTATGTAATGTTTAAGGTCGGGTTTTTATTGTTGGTATGAGAGGTCGGTTTAGACAACTTTAGGGATTTAAGAATTTTCGTTAGACATATGGTTAGTCCCTATCTATTATTTCACATAAATCCTTGTTTTATAACTTTTTCAGATCAAGGAATCTCAGTTAAAAATGGAAGGAGGAGGATCCCAAATGACATTCCAATCTCTTCCTGATGACATGCTTGCAATAATTATTTTAAAGTCATGTTCGGATGACTATGAAACGTTTTCTAGCATACAACTAACATGCAATTTGTTTTTTGAGATATCAAAACCATTCAATATACCTCATTATCATCGTGGATCATGGGTTGTATTTAGAAAAATCCTATATTCCCAATATTGTCATATTTTCATGATAGGTAAATATTGTCAAGGTATTTTCAAATAGTTTACCTTATCACAAGATTTTGAAGCATATTTTGATTTTAAAAATGGTACTGAAGAAAGTGAACCTTGTGAAACCTATTTATATTTGCATTTAAAATATAGTCTCTCATCACATTCTTATGGTATTTTAAATGTATCGTTAATTGAAAGTTTCAACTCATATTCGGTTCGATTGTTTTATAGAAATCATGTTTTATCAGATGTTTTGAAATTATATGTCATACATGATTATTTTCCAAAACTGTTTTTCTGTGAACACCCATATGATCCATGTCGTACAAGGTGTATTTTGATGGAGGATGAAAATGATTTTGAAGGATCTGTAAATCATTATTGTAATTCACAGACCTTCTACCTATGTGAACATGATTACGATGTAACCATGTAGATTCCATGATCAAGGTATGATGATATTCATTTTGGGAATTGTTTTATTTTTTCATATGGTGGTTAAATAAGACTTCAAGAATTAATATGTTGAGATAATAAGGAATTTGGATGAAATTTAGATTTATAAGGAAACCATTGAGGTTAAAATATGTTAGGGTTATTTTTGACTGTTTTAAAAAGGAAAGCTCATAGGATGGGTGACAATCTGTTGCATCCGGCAAGGCTGCTGGAATCGAACCCACAACTAAAGTGTGACAAGGGTGCCTCGCCTACAACTTGCCTATTTGAAGTAATTGGTCAAAATGACTTATTATTTTAGTAAAATGATTTAATATAATAATAATAAGTTTTTTTGGAACATATTTTTTATCAAATGGATATACTTTGTATAGAAAAATTATTTAGTGATTATGTGATAATGGTTGTGGAGAAAAATGTTCTCTATTTTTAGGAAACACTATATTCCTAAGTAAGATAGAATACAAAGGGATTTCAATTGTGGAATAATGGATGAAATTTATGTTTGGTAGAATCTATGTTTTTATTATGGACACATGATGATTTGATTTTTTTTATGAAAATGATTAACCTATCATGAGAAATATGTGATTAGGTTAATTACATTTCAATATTATACTTTATTAGTAACTGATGTTACAGGGAGATAAATGTTAAGATGTATATTGGATGTCTATGTAATTAAATCCTCATGAGATTTGGGCTAAAATCACAGTTTGGATTAATTTTGAAGACATTTAGGGACAATTGTTTATTGAATGGTCTTTATTGAACTTTGGGTTTTGTTAGACAATTTTTTGAGATTAAAAGTAGTTTTTATTTATGTAAAAATTTATCCTTTTGGGGGATTATCTGATCTTATAATAAACGTTTTGGGTTTAGTTAATATCTAAAGACATGGGAAATATATAGTTCAAATTTTATGGATTATGTGATTCTCTCGAAGTTGATTATAGCACTTTTATTGTGAAAAAAAGTCATCCTGAATACTCATCATTTAGAGAAAATATTAGTTTGTGTTAGAAATCTAGTAAAAGATGAATGTCTACATGAAAAGTAAGTATATTTCCTTATGTTTTTGGTTAAGCTCATAAATAAATTCCTCAAATATATTTATCTTTAAACAAAAACCTAGTATGTTAACTTTTCCTATTGGGGAATCAAATATTGTTTAACCCATCACATGTTTGTGATTTTCTGGTGGTTAACATTCTCCTAAACATGGTTTCTATCACTCTCCATCAGAACATTATGGTTTCTTCTCCTCCATATCCATGTTTTCATGGAATCCTAGTATCTTTTGTCTTGGGTAACCTTTTTACTTCTCTAAATTTATTTTAAAGTGATAATTTTACTGACACTTTTTTCACTGTGGGGATTTCAATGAAGTTCCCGAGCCCAATTTTTAAAATTTTCAGGACGCAATTCAAAAAATGAGGGAAGGATTTAACATCCCAGGAAAATAAAGAATATGAAATTTTCATATTTATTAATATTTGTGAATTAAATATTAATTTGACTTTAAAGGGGTTTCTATGTTCGATAGTATACCCGATACGCAACAATGGATTTCTGGGAAATCTTACGCTGCACACTAATAATATAATATTATTATTTTAAATTTTCTTTAACTCCTAGAAGTGGTATTGGGGGGAATGAACAAAACTAAATAAAATATGATGTTACATGTTTGTTAAATGTAAATACTTTTATCCAATAAATGTTAGAGGATTAAAATGTGAATGAATCTAATTTTAAACATAATTTACATTAAAAAGTCGATTTACAGCCTTTTAATGGTGGACCCTATTTAAATATAGTTTTTTGTCACATTAATACAATATATATGACTAAATAAAATCCTTTTTTAGAATTGAGACATCAAAATTTAATTTTTGCAAATTTTTTGAATTTTTCGGATAAAGTTCATTTTTAATGAATAGTGAAAAATATTATATTTTAATTAAAAAGTTCATTTTAATCTAATTTATTTATATGTTTTGAATAACTTTTAAATTTGTTTTAATGTGAAATTAAAATATATTTTTACCATTTAATCCAATTTTTTTCATTGGTATAAATTTCACTTTACAATTTGTCGTAAACAAGTATCAATCTTTTGATAGTTATTGTTTCTTAAAAACAAGCTATTTGTTTTGATAACGGGAATTAATTATAAAAATACATAATTCCAATTATATGTTTTTAATTTTTAAAAATAGACATCATTTTTGAATTCAGAATATCAAATATAGCTTGGGCTGAAATTTTGTTATTTTTCTGAAAAAACTTCAATTTTTGATGAATAGTGAAACCCCTTAGTGGTAGTTAAAAAAACTGACATTTTCATTTAAATAAAATTTTACCACTTCTGTAAATTGAATTTCAAAAATCCAACTTACATGGTTGTTATCAAGATGTAAAATTTGGTTCATTAAGATGAAAATAATTTTTTTGTGAATAGTAACTTTTGATTTTTATTTACCGTGGTTAAAGGTAAATAAGGTAATTCAATGTAAAAAAGAATATTATAATAATTCAAAATTACCTTAAAACTTGTTCTAACCTTATTGGTTGATTCATTAACGACCATGGGAATCTTTGGGTCTATTTTGGTACCACTTTGATCCACTAGGATGTGATAATGACAATTTAGATTAACTAATTTAAAGTAAAGTCCAAAATGATATAAACGAAAATATTTTAGTAATTAATTTGTATATGGTGTTATATAAGACCTATTTTCAACTATAAATATTCATTTGAAATCTATAAATATTTCCTATATCATGGTATTTGTTTTATAATTTTTAGACATCATATATATTAAATTTTTTAGGACACAATAATGATGCATTATTTACCTTATTAATAAATGATTTTAATAAATAAGATTATAATGATTAAAATATTATCAAAAACATTTCAAATTCTGATTGGATGATTTTATTTAGACCATGAGTCATCTTTTATTTGAATATAATGATTTTTGGAGCATTAGAAACTGAATATCATTATATAATAAAATAATAGTTTCACACATTCATAAGGAGACCCTCCTCCCCCTTATAAAAGGAGTCCACTTCTAACCAATTCCTCACACCTATAAATCCATTCAGATCGTCCAAACTCTGACCAATTAAGATATCAACATCCCTCTTCTCCTATTAGAATCCTTATCTTAGGAATAAGGATCTTAAAGAAGTCCTTTGTTTCAAACCAAAAGGGAGTTACCCAAATTAAAGGTAATAGTTTCTCTTAAATTGTTTTCTTTTATTTTACTTCTCCAACCCCTAAAATATTTTCACTCATTGCTTTTGTAAAAACACCAGTATCCTCAATATAATAGTATGTTGTTATGAGAATCATTCAATCTACAATTACACACACCTCCATCTAATGGATGAATAACATAATGTTTCTATGGATGGAAAACTAACGCCTCACAAAACAATGATATGTTCAAATATCCCCAACCGCCTTTCATGTTGGCCATTATTATGGAACTGTTTTAATATATGATATATATTATGTTTATGTTTTCTTTATGCTTCTGTATTCTCCATTTATATAATGCCTTTAAGGTTTCCATAGTGGGTAAATACGATAATCTCATTTGAGGAAGCACGGACTTCCGCCCCATCAAAGTGATGTGACTCGTTAATGCCTTATATAGGATGTATATAGGAAGGAGTTAGTGATATTATATATTATATTATACTTTAATTATAATATAAATATGTATCATTATGTTTTATTTACATTTCTATAAGAAATAGAACTGAAAGTAGCGTTCTTGCGTATTTACGGCTTACTGTCTCAATGAACGGTGCATTTCATTTCTTACCTCAAAATGTTATGTTCTATTATAAAAACATGTTTATAATGGATATATATGATATATATGATATCCAAATCATGAATATAATTCTGGATATAATTAAACCTTTACCACATGGACAACTTGTAAATATAAGGTGTTCATTTTTACTCTAGAGCCAAATATCGACAAAATGAACGTTATTAACATAAATGACTGCATAATGTTTATAACATTGTAATAAGTGATATAAAAAGAATAATAAACATGAAAATGGTTATTAAGAAAGTATAAATTATCTTTATTTTATTATTCAGGATATTATAGAATGATCGATTCAAGTCGGACAGGAGATAAGGGATCCAACCTCTCTCTTTCTTTTCAAGTACTCTCTTTTATGTCATTTATTTTATGCTCCATGTTATTATGTTGGAGGATGTCCTTTCATATTCACTATAAATTAATTTTAATTTTAATATGATGAGAGACCCCCTATTACTATCATCAATTCTTTTTTTGAACTTTTATGTGGCGTAGTTAGGCTGTAAAATTTTTGTAATGGATTTTCTTTTCTAACTTTTTAATTCTATGAGACTTCCATTGTTCGCCACTAATTTATTGCATGTGGTGTATTGTGTACTGCAAATTTATATATATTATCATGATTCCCTTTATATTAATTTTATTCTGTATATCATTTGGTGGTTATTAACTTTTGGTCATACGACTCCGTAGATTACAACGTGGTAAAGGGTTTCATCTCACTTTTTATTCCCGTGAGATTCATGCGATATTTTCCACTATTACCTTTTATGTGGTGTATGTACTTACCATGATTTTACTATTTTGTAATATAATTTCATTTATGGGTATTTAAATATACATTTTATGGTACTTAATTCATGTGGCTTGTGTTTTTTAAGTTACCAAATCGGTAAGGGAACCATTCACCTTCTTCTTTATAAAAGACTTCTTTTTTGTTATGTATTTTAATTTAAATCTTATTGTGTTGGGATATGTTATTATATATCCTTATTGATGTAAAATTTATATCCAAGTGATGATATACCCCTTTTTTCACATCAAATCATTTTTATAATTTTTAAATGATGTCGTTAGGCTAACAAATTTTTATAAGGGAACCTCTTAACCCAATTTCAATTCTTCTAGTTCAACTTGTACTTCTTGAATATGTCATCCTATAATTTTGTGTGAATTACATATGATTTTTTTCACATAATAGCCAAATATATTGGGTGTATTTATATTTGTCACACATAATTATGTGATTGATTTATCGTTTATTTAAGGATGTCATCTTTATAAGTAATTTCATCTCAATTTACATTTCCATTGAGACTTAATTGTTATTATGCACCAATTCACTCTTATGTGGTGTATATACTGTCCATTGGAATAATATATCATGAATACAATTATTCTCATTATATTATAAAGTATTTATTAAATTTTATTCCTAAATTATTTTTGTTCTAGTGTCTCTCTTTTTGTTAAAAAACACTTTAACTAAAAGTTCGTTTTCAATGTTTTAAAGATTTATTATTCTAAATATTTCTCATTAATGTCCATGTTTTAAAAATGGGTTTTATGATTTTTTTTATATGTAAATTAATGTTTTCATATTATAATTCATTTCAAATCTTCAATGTGGTATGGGACACATTGATTCAAAAATCAATTTTTAATTGGTTTTGAAAATGATTTGACAAAAATTTGTTTATTTCAATATCTGGATTTGATATTTTGGAATGTGGAAATGTTATCTTTCCATCATACAAGTGTTATATGTTATGATTATGTTATGGTTATTGGGAATTTTTTACGTATATGGGTGGTTCCGTGATAAACCTAGGGCGAGTGAGCCCGAGATAGCTCTCCAATGCATTGGGTAACGTGACGGTGGTAAACATGATATTTCTCCTAAGAGATTTAGGGAATATACTGTGATGGGTATTTCAACTGTGACTCTCTTTGTAGCTGTGATAGCAACTGTGTATTTTTGATATGGATTCCATAAGTAACCTTTATGATTTATTATTTGTGTGTGTTATTCATAAATCTGATGATTTCATATTGTATGTAATGATTGAAAAGTATGGTTTCGTTGATTTGTATTTATTGATGGGCTAATGTTTTCCTTCCTTATTTTATAACCCTTAATGAGATTTTTATGCTCACCCCATGTTTTTGAAATGTTTTCCACATGACTTAAAGATGAATTGGGTCAAGGATGGGATCATGGAGGAATTCATGCTATCTAAAACATGGAATTAGACATGTTTCTTTTAAAGTGTTTTTATTTTATGAAAAGAATGGATACTGAGTAGTAGTGTCTACATGTTATATTCAAGTTGAAATGTAATTATTATTCCTAATTCTCTAAAAAAAATAAACATGAAATGATCCTCAACTTTAATTATTCATTTAATTCAATATTATGTAAGGATTAAGGTCGGGTCCTTATACCTACCCCATTGGACACCCCCAAGGAAACCCCCACAACCCATGGACACCCACCCCCGGGAAAACCCCATCAACCCTGGGAACCCACCCTAGAAACTGCCACCCACATGGAAAGCTCCCTCATCCCCCTGGACACCACGATGACCCCCTAGGATAGCCCCCCCACCCCCTGGACACACCCACCCCCCGAACAGACCCCTCACCCCCTAGACACCACATCCCCTTGGAAATCCCCCTCACCCCCTGGACATCACCACCAACCCCTTGGACACCCCCTGGACACCACCACCCCTTGGAATTCCCACCCACCACTTGGATATCCCCCAACCCCTCTGGACAACCCCCACCCCCTGCACACCACCACCCCCTATAAACCCCATACCCCCTTGGATAGCCCACTCACCCCCTAGACAACACCACCACCCCATAGACCCCCACCCCCTAGACACCACCCCCACCGCCCACCCCCTTGGAAACCCGTTGGGACCCCCCCCCCCCCATCCCATGGATGCCCCCTCAACCCCCCTCGACACCACCCCCACCCCCAGACACCCCTAACCCATTGGAAAGCCGCCTCTCCCTCCCTAGACACAACCTCCACCCCCTTGGACACCCCTGGGACACCACCCCCCCCCCTTGGACAACCCCCCATGAACACGTCCCACCCCAGGACATCCCCCCAACCCTCTGGACACCCCCCATTTCTTGGATAACCACACCCCACCCCCACACTGGACAGCCCCCCATGCCCTGGACGAACCCCACCCCTTCGGAACATCCCCAACCCCCTAGACACCCCCACCCCAGGACACTACCTACCCCCTAGAATATCCCTCTAACACCCTGGACACCCCCACCCCTTGGACACCCCTAGCCCTTTGTATAGCCCCTTAACCTCCTATACACCCCCCTGGACACCCCAACCCCCTTAGATAGCCCTTGAACACCCCCTAGGCCCCACCCCACACCCTTTGACATCCCCAAGACACCCCCACCCCCCGTGATGGCACCCCCAACCCCTAGACACTGCCACCGGCATGGACAACCCCCTGGATACCCCCTGTACGCGCACAACCACGTGATAGAACACACAAAAATCATAAACATCAATGATATCACTTCAAATGTTTATTTTACCAAAAAAAATAATCTATCATGGTATTAATGAACACTATGAAACTTACCATAATTTCCTAAACAATGATTGAAATATAAGATATGAAGAAATTATTTTAGGGCATCATGATTAATAATAACTGAAACTGAGCAGGGTGATTCTTACATGAGTGTTGGGTAGTCGACATGATAAATCAGATGATAATAAAGATGAAGAATGATTTTTGTAAAATTAGGTTGGAGGAAATTACTTAAAAAAATCCTTTCTACATTTTCTGTAAGAGGGAGACGACTCGAAGGTCTCCCAGTTGAAGAAAATAGAATGACTAAATTCGGGGCGTGATAAATTATTTAAAAAGATTATCATGTCGGTTATTTAATAACTACCATTGAAAATAATTTATCACGTCGGTTATTTTAAAACCTATGTGATGAAATGGAGCTTTATCGCATCGGTTTTTTTGATAACCGATACGAGAAATTTCTAATTTTTTCATTATCACGTCCGTTATAAAAAACTTATGTGATAAAGCTAACTCATTATTTTTTATATCGGTTATTTTATAACTGACTAAAAAATTGATTATCATGGAATTATCATGTAGGTTATAGAATAAATGACATGATTAATTTATTTTTACATCTTTTCCAATCATTTATATAGAACCGACGTGAAAAATGTCGACATGTTAGACATTTTTTCTACTACTATGAATATTCCATGTTCACATTCCATGAAATATTATTTCAAATGAAAATTAAATATCATTTTTGGATTGTTTATCATTGTAATTACATGTTTTATTATTTATTCAGGGAATTAATTCATAATTATTTTTTATGGAACAAGATTTACAAATTTTACCTAAGGATTTATAAAATAATGAATTAATATAATGATGATGATATGTATGGAATAACATGATATGAAATTGTGAGGAAATATTGCTGATAATGGAATGTAATTTATGGCATGAGATGGAAATTGTAATTACAAGCTTCTGACTTATTTTATTATCATAACTATTTTTTACAAGATTCTATTTTCTTATTTAAATGATGTTTCCTTATTTATTATTTTTATCTACATTTTTTTGTGGTTTCATTATTTACATGTAATTTTTCACATAATTTTTATGTTTTTTTCTACTAGAATTATTGATCTGATAGTTCCACAGTTATGATTTTGATTACTTGCATATTCATTTATAATATTCTTACTGATGTTAATGTGTTTTAATATATTTTAACTTGTTTTTTTGTTTTCCTCAATAATATACTGGAAATGATGGATAATAAATAAAAACAACTTATATATGAGTGGTGAAACATGATCTAAACTAGTTTATTTTTTTTATACTCATAGTGTGTTGCATTAGGAGTCATCCGCATGAATAATTTGAGGCTTGGTAAGTAACATAGGCTTAGATGCGTAGTTATGGTTTATAGAGTGAGGTTTTATGTATGGTGTTAAATCTAACCCTATATTACTTAAATTATTCAATAAATTTGATGTGAATTCCATATACTAAAAAAAGTAATATTGGGATGATTTTTTTGAATAAAATATGTTTCCTTATTCAATAATTTTATAATTCATATTATATAATCCATTTTTTCACATTCTCTAGTATAACAACCCAGTCTTAACATACATAGATATGAAATTTCATTTGTAGAATAATTAAAACATAAACATAAACCCAAAGAACACATTAGTTTAGTGCCTTTGAAAACATGGAAACATAAATACTAAAAAAAGTGAGGTACATTATCTCACAGTATGCTCCTCATGTCTATCAACCTTCTTATAAACATCATTTTTATATACACATAATCATAACATGAAGAAGAAACCATAAATAGGGGTGAGCTGAGATGCTCAGTACGAATAACCAAGGGAGATATGTATATATAAACATGAGCACAGGGGTATGATAACATGATCAAAAAACATGAATATCATACCATACATATCAAAAGATCATAATCATGAATCAGGGAATAAATGTTGGTAGCTAATAGGATATGAATAATAAGGAAATAAAGAACCAAATACATGAAATCATATCATTGGCATACAACATGGAATTTTGGAAAACACATAAGCATATTATATCCCTATTTCATGGTTTCTTAAGAAGACCATTATAAAAAGATAGGATTGGGATAATCACTAATGTACCTACTTCAAGATAAGGATTCCCTTCTATTCACCAACTTCTTTCTAGTTGGTATTTCCTCTTGTGTACCTTTTTATTTTGGGCATGGGATGACCTCCTGTGTACTCTCATATTTTGGGAAAGCAATTTTCTCCCATGTACAATTTTTATTCATACCAAAATTATCGTTACCCAATGTATAATAGGGAGATATAGCTCCCACCAATCTCATAATAACATCATTTATACATGTGCCTCAAAATAAAACACTAATTGTATCATGACCCAAAAAATAGATGGGGTTTAAAAACATCGAATCATAACATATGAAATGAATTTTGTATCATTAAAATTTCATCAATTAATAACCAATTGAAAATAGATCGGTATTGTAATAACATAATGAAATCTTAACCCATGAAAAGAAGTAATATTCAAAAGAATTTATCCCTTTTAATAGAAATGGTTTCCATAAGAATCATTCCTATAAATCATGAACAATTAAATAATGATTATGAATGAAACCATTGGATAATTTCTTAGAAGTCATTGAGTAATATGAATGGATGTAATAATAGATGGAAAATAATTTGGAAACATATTTTAGAAATATTTCATGAAGAAAATATCATTTTTTTCTATGGAATATAATTTTTAAAACATAAACCCTTAATAAAACCATTTTCTCGAAAAATGGATTTAAATCATAGAAATATTTATAGAAATCATTTTTTAAACATTTTACCATGAAAATATATAAAATATTCTTAAATTTGTTTTAAAAAAATATTCAATGTAATTTTTTTAAATAATCATGAAAACATTTTGATTATATTTTCCTTAAAAACTTATAAAAGAAGCATGAAAATATTTGAAAACAAATTTTCCTAAAATAATTATAAATAAATCTTAAAAACCATTTGAAAACAACATTACATGAAAAATAATTTCAAGAAATATAATGAAATATTGAAAATGTTTTGGAAATAATTTCATTGAAAAACACTTTTAATAAAAAAACATAAAAATTATCATTTTAAACAATAGAATGAATCAAGAATGAAATGACAGTGGGTAAATTTATACATGTCATTCATGTTAAAAAAGACATTAATTTTTCATGATAAAAACATTAGAAAATTTCGTTGTTCAACAAGTGATAAGAATATTTCCATAAAAAAATTGGAAAAGTAATAAATAACAAATTCCATTTAAATATTATAGGAGAATAGTGTAATATTCCTAAAAACCACATTTTTGAAAACATTGCTTCGAAGGAACCTGGATTTCTATCTAATGAGATAGTAAATTAGTGTTGTCTTAAAAACGCATACTTTATTATCTAATGTGAAAACGTGATGAAAAATCATACCAATACGTAAATATGTAATAAACCATAAAATATAATGAAATGAAAGAGATTAATGATATTTCATTTCAAAGTAATTATATACACCTCATGGAAAAATATAGGTGAATAATATGGCATGTGTGTCGAAGAAGAATAATTGAGAATAAATTACATTTATGTTTTTGTAACTTTTGATACAAAAACACCCAGAATGAAATATAAAAAAAAATTATATTAAAAAAAATAGTAAGATTCAAATCATACTTCCGAGTGAAGTATAAAAACTACAAAAAAGAAATGGGTAATGAATAATTCATTTATCTCACAGAAATAAAAAGTGAGATGGAATTCCCTGACCTTGTTTCTTAATACTTATCGTACATGTTAAACATTCTTATAAAATATATATAAGTTTACTAGAAATATATCATATAACCATATTCTTTTATAAGATACTATATATGTTTCTATTATGTATTTATATTACCCTATATTTAACAATTATATATTAAGGATTCACTACATGTAATATTCACCTTGTTTTTTCATGTGTCATAATTAGGTATATATTTAATAAATATACATATATCATGATTTAATGAATAAAAAAATTATATAAATATCATTTATATCCATTATAATTTTATTAAAATAATCTATATAATATCGAAGTATGAATAGAATATGTCGTTCATGGAGACGGTATGGAATATGTACACATGAATGTTGTTCCAATTTTATTTTCATATTGAATGAAAGAAATAAAAAATATATATTTTTATTGTTAAGTAATATTATTATAGTATAATTAATATATAATATATATAATATAAGTTCACTAATCCCATACTTGATAAAAATTTTTAGTGTGTAAATGAATCACATCGCCTTGAGGGGGTTGTAGTGCACACATCCACAAACAAAATTATCATTTTTACACAAAATGAACAGTATAAATATATTATTTTTGAAAGGATTGAATAATATTACAGAAATAATAAATATTTTATTTAACATATATAAATAGATTTTTCCTCGTATTATTATCCATAAGAGTCAGTCAATAAAAAATGAGGAATCATCGTTTTGTGAGGTGGTTGAAAGTCGTACACGTAAAAACTATGTTTATAATCCATTAGATGTAATTGTGTGTATTTGTACGTTGGAACCTTATAGTAAAAAAATTATTTTATATTTATGATATTTGGGTTTTTATAAAATAATTTAATAATACTTTCTGAGGTGGTGGGTAATGGAAATAACATAAAAGAATGGATATGGAATAAGGTTGTTACCTCTTCTTTAGGTTACTCTCCTTTTGTTTTTCATCAAAGGGATTCCTTGGATTTATTTCTACCAAAATAAGGGATTCAAGGAGAATGTTAGGTATGATTATAAGTGTATTAGGCATATATTTTCTGAACCAAAGTGGTTTGAGCATTGTGAGGAATGGGGAGAGTTAGTGGCCTTTTATTGGGGAGGAAAAGGACACACATGGTATTATTGAAAACAAGTT
Source organism: Viscum album (assembly GCA_963277665.1). Taxonomy (NCBI): domain Eukaryota; kingdom Viridiplantae; phylum Streptophyta; class Magnoliopsida; order Santalales; family Viscaceae; genus Viscum; species Viscum album. Next base: position 2,093,665,692 of record OY728151.1, read on the forward strand.
TGGTGTACTAATGATTTTACCTAAAAACTGTCTTCCAAAATACACCAAACTCAATAAAGTATGGTTAATGATGGAATCATGGACATAAAATGGGTTTTCAACAAATATTTAGGTTAAATTGGACCATATGTTTATGGTTTACTTCTTTTTTAAGTTTAATTACACAATAACCGTTGTCATTAATTTTAATTAATTTCAATAATATTTTTGGTCCAAAACTATGTTAACCTATTTAATCATTATAAATTACCATGATTGTAATTTCTTAATCAATTTTTCCAAATTCCAAATACATAAGTGGTAGAATTAAATTTAAAATTAATCTAGTGGACATGATGACACTATGAGTTTTTAATGTAAAAATGATCAAATGTTTTGATAGGGTTTTATATCCAATTTAAATGTACATTTTTTTACGAAAACATAAATTTCATTAACTAATAGAAATTTAATAAGACTAAACTATAAAACGAATTAATAATATAATTTATCAATGTATATAAAGTACATGATAATTAATTTTGAATTAAAATTCATTATCTTTCACGATTCATCAAAATATGAAAAATCAAAAAAAAAATTAAAACAAATTCACCCTAACAAATGTTTATTATTCTGATTTAAAATATTATGTTTAAATTGACATATAATATTTATAAAATTTTAAAAAAATTAATTTGAAATAGTTTCTTCCTTTAAAGGTGGAAGATGTTCCTTAAAAAAATATTTGGTTTTCTATTAGCTTATGTTTATAAAATCTATAGGATGAATGTAAAAAATATTTTATTTGGTAGATAATAAATATTATATTAATATCACTCACTAATTTTTGTTAATTTAATTAATTATTTTAAAATATATTTGTGAGCATAAAAATGGTTTTCTATAATAACATTCCCTTTATATTCAATTTTCTCGTATCTTCATTTCTAATTTTTTTGTAACTATGAATTCAACCATTTACGTGCATAGGTTAGTTAATATTATTCATAATGGAATCATAACATCTTGGTTTAATATTATTATATTAAATAATAATATCTTTAATAATATATTATAGTTTGGTAACACTCGGCCTTTCGTGTTACCTATGAAATCAATGAAAGTTAATATTTACGGAAATATACTCTAACCTCCGTATTCAGTATAGATAATGTTAAAAATTATGTTGTATTTAATTCATATTGGAAAATAATACTAAAAATTCTCTTAAAAGGGAATATATGAAGCCATAATGGTTACCATATGTAACATATAACTTGGTTTCCTCATTGGATAACATAGGTGGAAAGCGAAAACATGGAAATGGAAGGGAAATTTGAGTATCATGTTCGGGAGTAGTGTGATAGAGATTTTAGTGAGGAGAATGTTAACAATCATAAAGTCATAAATTTATGATTATCAAAGGGACCATTTTATTCATCTAAAAAAAGGAACAAGGATATTTATTTTAGTTTCAAGATATTTTCCTTGAGGTTCAAGAGTTTTCATTAGATGAAATACTTGATTTAATTTTCTTTCATAAGTAAAATCGCAACCATGGTTCTTGACTTGACCAAATTCCACATCACACCTTTCTCCAAAATGGAAGGTGAATTTTTCATTATTGTAGCACTAACAGATCATGAGATCTATGAAAAGTCATAAAATCTCTCTTCAGTTACCATCAACATAAAATTGTTAGATGAGGTTATACAATATGCATAAATCAACATGTGGTGAGATAATACATTAATCAAACCAAAATCCATAGATGTTTACCATAAACATCTGATAAATGGATAAACATATATGTGTTATAAATTATAGAAAATAATAAAATACAATGAATGAAACTAAATCATCATAAACATTGATCCCCCATATATCACAAAGTATCCCATCAATGTCACATACCAAACATGTGAATATCCACATTGTATATCCTCTTGAAATATTGTAATTACCTGAATTAGAATAAAAAATTTGGAAAACAAGAATGATTCCTTATTACAAAGTATACTAGATATATTCATTAAATAAAAGATGTAATAAATTTAATCCACAATTTCGAAGACCAATTCATTGAAAAAATAATTACATCCAGGGTAATATGGGTTTTTCAGTATAATTTATCAAAATCAACCATCTCTTTAACCAAGAAATATATATTTTTACCTACATATTCATCACATTGAGGGTTGCCTTCTATTAATCAAAACATCACTTATCAATGTCTTTATCACCACTAAAAATACCCATTTCATTCCGCATTGAAAATTTTTACAGAAAATAGTAATATATTTCATGATTCATATAAAATAATCATTGAATTCCAAAACATAAATACTTCATTCATCTAAATTTATTCTTAAACCATTACTCATGGTTCATCAACTATTTCATTAATACCACATTCTTAGAATATATGAATCATGTATTAAGGTTCCTCAACCTCAATATAATAATACTTTTTATGTCTAATGTAAATAATATTAGAGGAACATTCCATACCTTTCATGTGTTAATTATGGTCTCTTTATCTTCATAAGCCTAACCAATACTCATTCAACATCCATATTCTATTTTTGATATTTAAAAATGGGAAATTTATTTTCCTAATTATCTTAGTTTCCAAATATAAAATAATAATTATTCACCATTTTCCTTATAGTTATCTCCACTGACTAAAACCAGAAAAAATAGGGTGAGAAACACATATCGTAGAATAAAACCACTTAATAAAGACAAATTACATATAGTATTTCTAAATAATGACACCTTCAATATTCTATGACACCATATATTTTTACTAGGTTTTCCATACATAGATTCCATTTAGCTCCTTCATGATGGTTTCAGAAGTGGTTGTTAATTTACTAATCATTTTCCCATTGAGTGTTAATCCAGGTGTGCAGTAAGTCTTTTTTTCTTGTATCAGGTTATGTCGAGTTAGGACTGACACATATTGTTGGAGTTATTACTTCTCTGTACATCAATTCTATAACCACATCCATTTATAGTATCCATAGAAATATTTATTTCTAGAAAACCACTAACACAATCATTTACCAAAATTGTAGGAAATGTTTCATAAAGATTAATGCATACATTAAAATAACCATAGAAATAACCCTATATGTATAATAAAAAATATCCCTATATATATAACTAAAAAAATCTCATCCTAGATTCCAAAGGTTTACTGAACCATCACTCTGATACCACCTATAACAACCCAGTCATAACATATATAAAAATTACATAAATTTTTTAGAATACATAAAACATTAAACAAATAAACACCCAAATACCGTATTAGTTTAGTGACCTTATAAACATATAAACATAAAAATCAACACCAATGTGAGGTAAATTATCTCCTACTAAGTTATTTAGGACATGAACCATTTTTAGAGACATCAAACTTAATATATATCTTCATAAAGTATGGTGGGAAACATAAAAGTGGTGACCTCATATTCTCATTACGGTTAAAAAAAGAGACATGTAAGAAAAAACATGAGCATTAGTATATGATAATTTTACCACAACCTTATATGATCATTCCCTATAAATCAAAATATCATAAACATAAATCCTGGAACAAATCTTAGCAGTTTATAAGATATAAATCATAAAGAGTTAGAGAACAAAATCCATGAAAGCAAATCATATGAATAAAAATGTAATCATTGAAAACAAATAAGCATTTAATAATAATATGTGAAGGCTTCCTACCAAGATCATTGTTACATCTTATTCCTGGGTTAATAACTAGTGTAGCTACTTCATTTATGGGATTTACTTCAGTGTACCCACTTATTTCTTCTTTGGGATTTCATCTCGTGTACTCTCTTTTTCTGGGCATGTAATACCTTCCAATGCACACTCTTGTTTCCAGTATGGTATTAACCCCCAACTAACCTTTTTAGCACATAAAAATTATCATTAACCAATGAATTGGAGGGTGATATAGGTCCCACTCATATCATAATAACATCAACCATACATGTGAAAAAATAAATCTTCTACTATATCATGACCAATCCAAAAAGATGGGGTTTATAAACATCACATCATAATCGATGAAATTAAATTGGTATCATTATCATTTTTTCAAATTATAACCAATTGGAAATAGATATGTTTCATAATCACATCATGAAATAATAACCTATGAAAAGAATCTGGTTTAAAAAGCATATAATCTGTGGATGAGAAATAGTTTTTTAAACAAATATTCCATCAAAACATAAAATATTATTGAAATATTATGAACGGAACCATTTGGATTATCTCCTATAAGTTCATGAGTAACATTAATGGATGTCTTCTTAGATGAAAAATAAATTTGGAAGATATTTGGAAATCATTTATTGAGGAAAATATCATTTCATTCATGTAAAATAATTTATAAATCATAAACACATTATAAATAAATTTTCATTGAAAATGAATTAAAAATAGTGAAATAACGCAAGAATATTTTTTGAAAAACTTTTCTCTTGAAAACATATAAATGAAGCTTCAAAAAATATTGAAAATAGTTATCCTTGAAAATGTATATTATAATTATAAAAAAAATTTGAAAAATATTTCACTTGATAACATATAAAATAATATTTAAAACAAATTAAAACTATTTTCATAAAAAATTATAAAAGAATATTAAAAATAATTTGAAAACCACTTTCCTTGAAAAACATTTGGCAAACGTATAGAGAAATATTGATAAATTATAGAAATCTATTTCATTGAAAATAAATTTTTAAAAACATTTTATTTATAATTTTCCTTTTTTTCAAAACAAATTAATATTCAATGAATCTATGGATGGTAAAACCATAAAATCCATATGGGGTAAAACTTACACCCCTTTTTCACGGTAAAAAAATAAAAAAATTCATGTTCAAAAGGTGATAAGAATATTCATCTAAAGATATTGGTAACTGAAAAAAAGGTTAAAAATTCATTTTAAATATTATAAAATTATAGTAGAATATTATAGAATGCCTCATTTTAAGAAACATGGTTCTGATAGAATATAGACATCTTCCTGAAGGGAGGGTAAATTTTGGATAACTGAAAAGCACTTAATTTTTTTACCTTATGTGCCAAACAGTGGAAAATTTGAACCAATAAATTAATATATATTTAATAACTATATGATATAAAATTCAGGTGTCTTCTTGGGTGGTGGATATTAAGATTTCATAAAAGGAATCAAAAACATAAACAATATCGTAAAGCAATTGTATTGTATCAATAAAATATTGACACTTGGTAACGTCGATGAATTCTCTCAAAGAAAGAAAACTAAACATACTTGAAACATAAAATATCAAGAAAATAAGGTGATTAATGATTTAAAATTTCAAAGGTTGAATTTACACCTCATGTAAAAATATAGGTTCATAACATAGAAAGTGTCTCAAAGAAGGAAAATTGAAAAAAATTTACATTACCGATGTGGTAAATTTTTAAAAATAATCCCCATAAAAAAATATAATAATATGGGTATGTAAATATCCATAAATTTATGTAATAAAATCAAATAATATATCAATGGGTAGTTTACACATCACATTAAATGAATGGGTGAATAATAAATCATGTATCTCATGGAAATAAAATGTTAGATGATATTCCCTTACCATGTGTCTTGATTCTCATCGTACTCATTCAATATTCATGTATAATAAATAAATTCTTATTATAAATCTATCACACAGAAATATTATTATATCTAATACTATATATGGTTTTATTATGACTTTATATTCCCATCTTGTTAACAATTATATGTAACGGTTTCACTTCAAGTATGATTCACATTGTTTTTACATGTGTCTTAATTTTTTATATAATTGGTTGTTATACTTGTATAATTATTTAATAATTATAATATGTGATATAAATATAATTTATATAATTTATATTTTTATTATAATAATCTATAGAATATATAAGAATGAAATGGAATACACCATTCAGGGAGATAGTAAGTTGTACAAACACATGAATATCGTTTCTATTTTATTGTCATATTAAAGGAACAAAAGAAAATTACATATATGTATTTCTGTATATAATATCATCAAATTATAATTATTATGTAAAAAATATCATATATGTTCAAAAACCTCATCCATAATACATTCCATTTAGCGTGTAAATGAATCACATTATTTTGAGGGGGTTGTATTCCACACTTATTGAAATGAAATTATAATATTTAAAAAAATCATATGTATGACGATATGTTTTATAAAAGCATTAAAGAAGTTTATAAATACAATAAATATAATAATAATATATATATATATAATATCCACTATAATGTACTCCATGAGAGGCGGTAAAATAAAAATGAAAAATCATCGATTCATGAGGTCGTATTTCACCGTACAAGTAAACATTATGTTTGTTACGCCTTAGTTATAAGTGTGAGCATGATTAGGTATAAAAATTAACATAAAAATCCTAGTATATTGAGGATTAATTTTTTTATACATGAATTTAATATGAATATTTTTATAAGTGGGGAATGGAAATGACCAAAATGAATGCATCTTGGGGATGTTTGTAACCCCCTTTTTGGGTAACTCTCCTTTTGTATTTCACCAAAGGAATTGCATGGATTTTAGTTTTAGTTGATTTAGGAATAAATTATGAAGGGGGTTATTTAAATAATTTTATTGGGAATATATTTTCCAAACATTTGTGTTTTGAGTGTTGTTAGGAATATGGAGAGGTGGTGGCTTTTTATAAGGGAGGAAAATGACTCACTTGGTATTTGTGGAAATAAGTTAGGTGTACCCCTGTTTTTACCTAAAAAGGTCTCCCAAAACCATCCAAACTAAATAATGGAATTTTAATGGATTATTAATGTGTATTAATTTTTTTTGGTAATGTGGATTGATTATTTGGGCCCCTATATTTAGTGTTTACTACCTTGGTATGTTTAATTTCATTATAATTGTTGTTATTAATTTTAATTACATTCACCAATATTTTCAGTCAAAAACTAATTTGACCCCATTATGAATTATAAATTATTTTGATTCCAAATATTGAATCCATTTTCAATATTCCAACCAAATATGTGGTGGAAATTAAATTAAAATTAATCCCAGAAACAGGACGACACTATGGGATTTTAATATAAACAGATGATCGAACTTTTTGAATGTTTTTATAATCAATTTAAAAATGAAATTGACATCAATGGAGTAAATTTGATTAATTGATAAAATTTAATCTAATTAAACATTAAAATTAAAGAAAAATATTATTTTTCCATATATATAAATTATATTAAAAATTATTTTGGAATTGAAATTCCCAATGTTTCCATATTCATTAAAATTTGAAAATTCATAGAAAAGTGCCAAAAGATAGCCTAACCAAATTTTTTTTGTTTATATTTTAAAAAATACGTTTATTCAAACATATAAACTATATAAAAGTGAAAGAAAAATTGGATTCAAAATAGGTTCTCTAATAAAATGCGGAAAAAGTTCCTTATTAAAAATATTGGGCTTGTTCCTATATTATGTTTATCAATCCTATTGGATAAATATAAAAAATATTTGATTGGATAGATAATATATATATTAAATTAACATATCTAAATAATTTTTATTATTTTAATTTATTAGGATAAAATATCATTGTGATCCTAATACTTGTTTTCTATTAAAACATTTTCTTTATATTCAATTAGATCTTATATTTATTTTAATTTATTTGTAAGTAATGAATTCAACCATTTATTTTCCTAATTTAGTTAATACTATTCATAAATGTAAACAAAATAGCTAGGTTTTATATTATTATCTTAAATAATGAATTTTTTAATAATATAGCATAGTTTGGTAACACTCAGCCTTGTGTATTATCAAACATCGATGAAAGTTGATATATTGTGTAATGTTTTCTAGCATTGATGTCACATATGGTGAATGATGAAATTTATGTTGTGGATAGTGAAAAATAACATGTTGTTTTTTATAACCCAGGAAAAAAATAGTGCATTAATATAAATAACTATTTTCAATGAATGAAAATAAAAAAATCAAAAACAAATAAATTAATTAAATAACAATCATTTTACAAAATTTGGGGGATTTACTAAAAGGTTCTTCTTTAGGAGTAATCTGATAATGGTCATTAATCATTGGGTGTATCTTACTCTTAACAAAAATTGTATTATTGAGGGTAAAAACCATTTCAGAAGCATTCGATGTGAAGAAATGAATTTTTCTTTTTTTATAGGATGGCCTCTCTTTTCCATTGGGTTTAAAGTTAATTATTGAGGATGAGAATTGCTTGAGAAGAATTTTTTATAAGTGGTCAGTTCTTCATGATCCCTTAAATTATAATTTCATACTTTTTTAGAGTTCACTAAATCCTATCATTTAATAATTGACATAATTTAATTTTTTTTATAAATGTTTTATAAAATATTTAATGTATTTTATTAAATATAAATTGAAATTAGATTTTGCATGTTTTTTTTGTTATTTAGTAAATCATATGTATTTAAAAATACTATTTATTAGAAACAAAAAATATTTAAATATATATTAATAATTTTTTATATAATATTATGTATCGATAAAATAATTATTAATTAAAAATATAAAATATGCTTCAAATATATTTTTATATTTTTTGTTTAATTATTTATTTTTTCTGTTATTTAAGGTAATTTAAAATTATTTTATATTTATTTTCTAATTTTTGATCATTAGGAATAGTATCTATTAAATAGTTTTATATTTATTTTTTTATTATAAGGATTCATATTTAAGGAATTTATTTATATAATTTATTACATTATCAAATATTATGGTTTAATTTTATCATTTAGAAATTTATAAGTATTTTAATGTTATAGTTAATTAATGTTTAAAAATTGATGAATAGAATATTGATTATGATAATTTTAAATTTGTATTGGATTTATTGTTGAGTGTTGAATGAATAATTTTTTGATGAAAAATGAAATTTTTTAAAAAAATAATTAATTAGACTTTAAAAAAAATAAATGATTTTTTTAAATGAATGGAATCTTGAAAAAAATAACAAGGCTTAATTCATATTTATAAAATACAATATAAATTTTATTAAAACACATAAATGGGAATAATTCAAATTTTAATATATAATAATTTTTTTTATTCATGGGATATTTAGTATGAATAATTTTTTGGAATTTATTTAATTGATATTAATTATATATATTATTGACTTTTATGAGTCTATTAATTTAGTAAAATTGATGACAAGTGTTAAATTTTATGTATTTTTTGTTTTCCTAGTGATCTTATTTATTTTCAATTCAAAAATATATGTACCCTATCAAATTTCATAATCATTCAATCCTAACAAGTTAAAAATTTGATGATGAAAATTGATTAATGTTTAAAAAAAAATTGATGTGGTGAATGGTTAAAAATGGAAACCAACAATTGAGCTATTAAGGTAGAGGATTTATAATCATTAATTTATAATATAAATTTATTTCAGTTTATATAATGTGTAACAGACCATGAAATCATTTTTGAGATTGAACCATTGATTATCAGCCCAGTTGTTGAGGACTCCTTAAGTGTATATAGGAGACACAAGATCAAATCCAGGCAGAGGCTATTTTCCTAGGTATTGTAGTAGTACTGAAGCAATACTGTAGATGTAATTGTAGTAGGCACTGTTTGGTAGTGTATTAGCCGGGAATATTCCCTCGTTTGGGCCATCGGACCACCCATATGTTCCTAGAATACTCTATGGCCTTTGGTACACCTAGGACATTGAGTCAGTAAGGCATTCGGGCCATATCAAGGCTTTTAGGCCACCTTATGTGCAGATGAAAACCATTCAACATACAAGGAAGAAGCTTTAGACAGAGGAAAAAAGAGCTTACAACATAGTAGAATCTAAACAGATTCCAAGAATAAGAGGTTATGGCACCTTCCATAAACACAAGCCAATGAATGCACGAGAAATCCAAGCGGAACAGCCAAGCGAAGGTGGAGATCTGATTTCACGATGAAGATGGTTGGGAGGATTATTTCCAAGTAGTTAGTTTGGGTTGTATGAAATGTTTGAGGACTATGGGAAATGAATTCCTTTACGGCCTATGTTACATGTAATACATATGACTACGGGCCTTATAGGGGTTCCACCTCACCACATTAATGGTGGATTGTCAAAAATCTGTATAAAATGAATTCCTTTAGGACATTGGTGGAAACCATTGATTTTTTTCCATTAAAATATAATTAATCTATTTATCATAATTCACCAGTAAAAAATTTCAAAACAGATGGGCGATAGTAGTCTACATGTTGAAATCTGTTACACACATAACTATTTTTTTAATTAAAAGAAGCATTTTTATCTAATTTATTTATATTGTAATATTATATAATAATTTGGGATTAAAATATAATTATATAACATATAGATAGATTAAACTATTATATTTCATTAGAACCAATTTAACATTTAAAGTGTCTATAAAAACATTTCAATCTTTTAGAAATTTTGTCTTTAAAAACCAGCATTCACAACACATGTGGACAATTAATTTTAAATTATATTATTTCACTTATGTGGATAGAATATGGAAAAATGAATTCCATATTTTCAAAAAATATAAGTAATAATATCAATTAAGTTCAGCTTAGTTTTGACCAAAAATAATTATGAAAGTAATTAAAATTAATCACGGTGATTAAGTTAAAAACAATTTTACATTGTGGTTAAACATTAACACAAGGGAAAAAATACCATTAAAATGTCCAAAAAAATTTTTTTGGATATATTTAGAACATATAAAAACTTTTATATAAAATTGAAAATTATTTGTTGGCTCATGATATAAGGGAGACCTATTAATCATGTTTACCTTTTTTTATTTACAATAATGACACTCCTCAACAATAAAAGGTCACTAACCTCCCTCACCTCCTCACACCTCAAAATAAATTTTGTCTCATCCAAAACCTACAAAAATAAGCTCTCAAATTCCCTCCTTTCAACCTAAAATCCACACTTATTGATAAAATTCAATCCAGCAAGCCCATCTATGCATACCAGGAAGAGTTACCCAAAGAAATGGTAACATCCTTCCACGAGATCTTTTGTTTTATATTAATTATCGACCAAATAAATTATTCTAATTCCATGATTTTATAATAAAATCCATATCATTAATTTATATAAATCTTTTATTTTTAATTATTAGACACACACTGAGACACATTTTCATAATATGTGTAACAAACTTGTCGTTCATGTGTACGGTGGATTACCCCCTCATGGAACAATTTCGTTCATTTTTCCTTTACCATATATAATGGTTGGGAATTATTATCCTCAAAATTTATTCTATTATATATATGATACTTATGTTGCCCTTATTATTCATTAATTATAATATAAAACATAGCTTCATTCATTACATTTTTTGAAAAATTATGATGATGTTTGTGGATGTGTAGACTACTGCCTTTTCAAAACAAAGTAATTTTTTCACACATTACAAGGAAAGTGATAAGTATGGGTTCAATAAAATTAATTAATGAAATAATAATAACATTGGAATGATAATATCAATATATATACAAATATTTCATTTACATACTTTCTTTCTAATTTGATGTTAAAACTGAAATAGAGTTATTGTGAATGTATGGCCTACCCTCTACCTGAATGGTGCATTCCATTTCATGTTTCAATATTTTAGAAATTGTAATAAATATTTATATATCTAATATATTTGATTTTTAAATAATTTTTAACATTCCTTAAATAATTAAATAATGATCTATTTAAGGGGATCAAGAATAAAAAATCAAAACATATACAAAAAACAAACCGGATATTACTAGAAATGTAATATAAAAATGAAATTTTTAATAAATGGGTAATATAAAGTCAAAATCAAAAAATATATGGTATTATTTATAATAATTTTTTTATTTAGTATATCTATAATAATCTTATATGTATTATATGTTGTTTTTTAACATGTTTGAAGAATATTAGTACATAAGGTAAGTGATTACACTTATCACATTTATTTTCTATGAGGCAGAAAAAATGTTCATCATATATTTATTATATATGGTGTTTATACAATCCAATTTTGTAATTTAGAATTATTATAATTATATTTTTTTTATTTACACATCCATTTGTTTTTCAATCATTCATGATGTTTATGGATCAAAAGTTACCAAATCAGTAAAGTAATTTTGAATCAATTTTCATTCTTTGACATACATACCATGTTATGCACCTATATTTTTTATGGGGTGTATATACGACCATTTGATATGTTATGTATTGAATATCCTTATGTTCATGAAATTTTAAGACTCATTTAATTATATTATTAGATGGTTATTTTGATTTAATCATACCAAAGTGGTAACATTTTGTTTGTTATAATCTCATCATTTTAATGACTATTGATGATAAAACTTTTGTTGATGAAATATTATAATACATATCTCAATAAAACTCATGAATTTTATTAAATTGTAGTAAATAATGATAGATTCATGTATTCATACAATTTATTGTCTATTTGGTTGTTACGATAATTAAAAAAATGATTTAAGAAAATATGACATTATTTCAATTTAGTCATCAATCTATTTTATAATAAAAAATTATTATTCAATAAAAATCACATTATTTATAAAATAAATTTTTAAAGTAGTATTTAATTAAGTTTATTTTTTGAAATTTTGTTTATAATGGATTTTGAAATAGTTTTCAATTCTTCCTTTATATATTTTCAAGGTTATTTTCATAAAAAAGTCTTAAAAAATCATTTATGCTTTAGAATATGTTTTTAAGAGGAAATTTTATTTTACTAATGAATGTTTTTTTATTTTTTTAAATATTTATCAAAATGTTTTTAATATGTTTTTAAGAAATGGATTTTGAAAATTTTCACTGTTTTTTAAATAGAATTTCAAATAAAGGTTATTTTACTTGATAAATTCTACATGTAATCTTTCTAAATAATCCTCACTCAAAGATGGTATCCTTTCTTATTGATTATGATTTATTTGGGAAATGATTTAATAATATCATTTATATTCTTTCTTGAAGAGTTTTTTTATGGTATGATGTTATTACACCCAATTCTCCGCCATGGGTACTACCTTGAAAATTTATTACGATACTCGCTTCCTTTCATATTATATTCAATAATGAAATTATTGTGAAACCTTTATATTTTCGATAAGTTATTATTTGATGAAATGTTTATGATACCAATTTAATTTTACTAGTTATTATATGATGTATATAATACCCAAATAATTTTATGGGTCATGATATGTCTAATATTTTATTATCATTTGTAACATGTATGTAAAATTTTATTATGTGACGAGTGTGACATATCCCTCCCTCAAATACATTGGTTAATGATTTGTATTTAAATAGATAATTAATGAAAGAGTTGATAGGCTTTATCCACAATGAGAAATAGGTGTGTCCTGATCCAAAATGGTAAATAGGTCTATCATGATCCACAATGGGAGACCAGTGTGTCCAGATCCACAATGAAAAATAGCTGGGTCTAAATACATAATGGGAAAAAGGTGAGCCCTGATCCACTATGGGAAATAGGTGTTTCATGATCCACAATGTTGATGGTTGCAAAATTTAACATACATAGATGAAATGGGTTTCTATATTTATGATGGATCCACTCATATATGACATGAGATTATGGTTCATGATTGATTTATGATGATTTTCCCCCAAATGCTTCATTTAAAATGAACATCCAATCATTATGCAATGAAACATGTGTATGATCATTGATATGAATTGAATAATATTAAAATGTTATTATCATTTTCACTTACACTTATGCTCTTGTTATAATTACATATCTCGATTATTTTACCTCATTGAGCTTCTAATATCACCCTTTCTTATGTTTACATTCCATAGGATATGAAAAAAAAATTTAAGTAGATGTACAAATATGTAGATCTTTATAGGAAAAATTTATGATTGTTCACTATGTTAGAATATTTTGTTCTATGTTTCTATAGATATTAAATTATTATAATCCCTAGGCATGTAATTTTTTAATATGAAGAATATTCATTAATATGTAGGTAATATCCGTGTATTTTAATCCTAGGTCACATTAGGTAATCCCTAAAAATCATTGATAGACACATCCATGATACAATTTAATAAAGGAGGATAATCATCCAGTTGTATTGTACAATCCTTTGAAAAGAAACTAGCAATCGTGGTGGTCACTCTACGAAGACCATGATGCTCTTGTTTAGGTCTATTATCCTATACATCCTACTCACCCTGTTAGAGATAACTTCTACCCTTTGGTGATGAAAAAAACACCATATATTGATAAATTTCCACCTTGACATCATATGATGAAAAAAAATACATCCTAATATTGACATTGAAGGACATCATCTCTAGAAAAAAGATATCCCATAAGAAGGGATAACTTCATCCCACAAGGGGTAGTCCCTGTATGGGAATATCCCTTAGACTGAACTCCAAACAGAGTATCAAGGTTCATTACTCCATATTTGTATTTAATTTCCAAAAAAATACACTCTCGATATAGAGTAAATGAGTGATAAGAAACAATATCTAATAAATTAGATACAGTAGTAGAGGATACTATAATAGTACCGTATACTATAGATGGCCATCCACCATGATCTTTAGTATCAGCTGTAATGCATGAAACTTACCTAATTCATAGCCCTATGATATAGCTATACTAAAAAGAACTTGTCTTCTCTACTAACACTGATAATTATAATTCTGGTTACAATGAACATGACCTCATCCTCGATAAGAACTGCCAAAGATACTCCAACTCTCTACATAAATGGTTATAAAAGTACCTTCCCCTAATGGTTCATCTAGTGAGGTGCCTCTTTTACTGGATGAAAATGGAAAGATTGGGTAGAATCTATGAATAATACCAATATTACTGTAATAACATCACTCTAAATGGCTCCCTATCACACTAAGGCTTCAAATTCCTTGATCATTCTTACTAATGGAATATAATGGATCTATTAGTGTGGTTACTCTAACCACTGCTCTATTGATGAGAAACCTCAGGGTAACTATTCTTACTACTAGAATAACTACTAGGCTTCCTCAACACTGATCGTCGGCACCCATTATAATCACATTCCATTAATTTTCATACAGTTGTAAGATCCTAGTCAACTATATCAGAAAATATATGAAGGAAAAATACATTCATCTAAGTATGACTAAAATAATTAATCCAATCATTTAGGTGTCTAGAACACAATATCTCATCACCAGATGGAATCACTAAAATTCAATATAACTCAGTGAAACGTTTTGAATAATCTATACATTAAATACCACCCTGCTCTAGTTGCATGAAATCTCTTTCTCGGTAAGATTTAAACATATATGGAAATAATTACTCATAGAAGACAGGCTAAAAGTCATCCCAGACCATGCCCAAATGATTACTAACCTGGGTAATCACATCTAAATACTTCTTGTACAAATATCAAAGCATGTATGAACCAAGAATGGACCTCCTCTCCGGAGGAGACTCTAGATGATCAAAGATAGAAAAGGTTACCTCTAGCCAAGATTCAGTAGCCTGTGATCCTCCATCCCCCGTACTGGTGGGAGGATTCTCTTTTTAAAAACTCATGTGTCATAGTAGATTCATGAGGTGGAGCACCTTGCATGGACTGAATAAACCAGATGAAACCTAAAAATTATGATTTTCAATGCCTAGTCCAGGTATATTTTGTGGTTCCTCTTGTGGCACTATAAACGGAATAACATGTCACTCAGGGCCCACCACCTCTAGAGCCTGGTCATCACCACACTTATAGCACACTTTTCCTCTTAATTTACTGGAAAATGTTTTATTTCTATAAGTCTATATTTACATTAACTATAATAAACATAATAATAGAAAGGATTATTTAGAGGGGCTTATTAACAACACCCTCAAAATTCAGTTTACATATAATTATATGGGGTTCTGCACAACAGCCTCTAATTATTGAATTTAGAGGGTTTGATGAATCTCCTCTAAATAAATTTCCTATAAAACAATAAATTGGGGTTCATTAAAACCCTTGGTCATCATCGAATTTATTGGTGGATATAGATGCCTCTAATTTGTTTAACATTAAATTTTTATTAACCTATTAAATTTTAGAGGGGTTTCAAAACCACCTCTAATATCATAAGTTAGAGGGGGGGCAAAACCCCCCTCAAATGTCTTAAATAAGAGGAGGATCACAAAACCCCACTAATGTCATAAATTAGAGGGGCTTCACAACCCCTTTTAATATCTTAAATTATAGGGGGTTAAACCCCCTCCCCCCAATTTAAGAGATTATATGTGGTTGTCAACCCCCTATTTTTTTAAAGAAAATATACTTTCATATTATATATATATAATTAAAAAATAATGTATAATTTACATAAATAAATT
Organism: Viscum album; assembly: GCA_963277665.1. NCBI lineage: Eukaryota > Viridiplantae > Streptophyta > Magnoliopsida > Santalales > Viscaceae > Viscum > Viscum album. Next base: position 2,093,682,205 of record OY728151.1, read on the forward strand.
AAATGATCATATCATATAAAAATATGTATATGATAGTGTTTAACTGTGTTTCAATCAATACATAAATATAATTGTATAATATTATGTACATTAATATATGTTTTTTTGTATAAATTGTATTTTATATAATAATAACTATTTATCATATTAAATCCTAAATATTTTATAACAACATATATATAAAAATAATTTATTTAACTAAATATATAAAAAAATACCAATCATATATCTTTTATAATTTATATAATAATAACAATAAATATTTTTTTTTGATTTATATTATATGTATTTAATATTATATGAAATATAATTTATAAAAAAATGTATATTTTAATGTACACAATATTATAGAATTATATTTATTTAAATAGATATATATTAATGTATATAATAATAAATATACTTGTTGAAATATATTATATAAATATTTATAAAAATTAAATTTCATAAAATATTAATTTTATATAATATATAATTTTATATCATAATATACTATGTTTATATTTTTATATATTTTATTTCATATAATATTGATTATGTATATTATACATATTAATTATATATAATATATAGTGGTAATTCACATATCAATATATTAATATTTGTATAAATCACATTTCAGGTAATATTAATTAAATATAATGAAAATATTTTCAAATATTGAATTTAATTTTATAATAATTATATAATAATTATGTAAAATATCATACAATATACAAATATATATATATATATATATATTTTAATTTAAATAATAATAAATATATATACTGGAATACATTATAAAATTATATTGTGGAACACCATATATAAATTTATTAAGTAAATACTTATTTATATATATATTCATTATGTTAACATGTATATAATTGGTAAATGTGTATTTAATTAGATAAATAATTTACATAAATATATCATATAAATTTATTAATTATAATATATGTATGAAATAAAACATATAATAAATGTATTGAATTTATAAAACTAACCTATAATTTTTCTAGTTAGAAAAAAACATGTAATAATAATAATAATTAATATTATTATTGTAATCAAACACACAAACACACACATATTTATATATATATGTATATAATATTAATTAATTAAATATATATATATATTGCAGTTATATTATTTCTATAAATATTATATAAATACATTAAAAAACACACAAATATATATGTATTTATATATATAAATATATATATGTACTTATAATTACTTATATATATTATATAAATAAACATGTGTATAATATATATATATATTATAACTTATATAAATAATGTATATGAATATATTTATAAATATATAAACATATGTGTATATATAAAAATATATATTTTATGTAAATTTATATATATTTTAGAAATTTAAATGTATTTAAATATAATTTATAAATTATATTTATTATAATAGTTAATCAAATAAATTTAAATATAATTTTTTTCAAATAATATATAATAAATCAATTTGAATAGTGGTAATTTTTGTTAGCATACTATCCATTGGAAGAGTTTGGTCATGGTTTAGAATCTTGTTTGGAATAAGTTTTACACTGGGTAGTGAGGATGTGTATGGGACTTTGTAGGAGGACCCATGTGGGAGTTAGTTGGGACTGAGCCCGAGAGTGTGTTCAAGTGGGCCGTAGAGTTTTCACATGATTGAATAGGTGGGGAATGATAGTTAAAGGAAGGGCTACTTAGATAGAGCGGAAGGCTAAGAAAGGGAGAGGTGTTCGGGAGGCGTGTGGGATGGGAAAGGGGGTGAAAGGTATGAGTGAGATGCACAAAAGTAGGATTTTATATAATTGGTGAAGCATGAGGTGCAGTTATAACCACCACTAAATATATAAGTGATTATGTGAACTTATAGAACCACACTTTAATATTCTAGTGATTAGGGGAATTTAAGAAACATTCCCTAATGTTTCACTTTCAAATCAATTAGGGTTAGTTTTATCCAATCCTAAATTGATAAAAAATTTATAGGGGGAATAGAGAAAAGGGGGGAGGGGGGATAATATAGGATTGAAAATAAATGGTGAAACATTAGGGGAAATTATAAATGCCCCAAAATATTCATGTCATTTGGGGAATTTACTCAATCTCCCCTAAAATTTCTGGTGATTAGGGTAATATATAAGACCACCAATAATGTTGCACATTTAATCCAATTAGGGGTGGTTTTAATACCAAATTGAGATGGAAATTAAATGGTGAAACATTATGGGTAGTTAGAACCACCCCTTATTATTCAAGTGATTAGGGGAATTTATAGAACCACCTATAAATGTTCCACTGATTGTGGGTGTTAAAGAAACTCCCTCTAATGCTTCACTATCAAATCGATTTGGAGCAGTTTTAACTACCTCTAAATGGATAAATTATTTAGAAGAGGATAGGTGTGGGGGACTATAGTTAAAGGGAGTTGTAGGTGGCCTAAAATTGGAATTGAAATTAAATAGTAGAACATTAGAGAAAATTAGAACTTCCCCCAAATATTCATGTGATTAGGTTCATTTATAGAACCGCCCATAAATATTCTTGTTATTAGTGCATTTTAGAAACCACCTCTGATTTTTCACATTCAAATAAATACGTGTTGGTATTAATTGCACCTAAATGTATAAAGTATTTATAAGGGGAGGGTCCGTGGGGAAAATCATTGAATGGGAGAAGAGTGGCCCCCCAATTTTTGATTTAAAATAAAATGTAAAACAATAGGGGTAGGTGTAACTACCGCTAAATATTCTAGTGACTAGGGGTGTTTATAGAACCGCCCCAAAATATTCCAGTGATTATAGGCGTTTAAAAAACCACATTTAAAGTTTCACTTTAATGTCAATCAGGGGTGGCTTTTACCACACCAAAATTGATAAATTATTTAGAAGGTGTTTAACACAAAATTGGGATTTGAAATAAATGGACAATAATTAATGGAGATTAGAACCACCCCTAAGTATTCGAGTTGTTAGGGGGGTTTATAAAACCACCCATAAATATTCTTGTGATTGTGGAAGATAAATAAATTTCCTATAATGCTTCACATTCAAATCAATTAAGGTTGGTTTTAACTTCCCATAAACAGAAAAAAAAATTTAGAAGGTGAGCTACATGGGGAACAGAAGTGCAAGGGAGGGGCTGGAGGCATAAAAATGGGATTGAAAATTGATGTTGAAACATTAGGTGTAGTTAGAACTACCCCTAAATATTTGAGTGATTAAGGGATTTTATTGAACTATCCCTAAATATTCTAGAGATATGGGTCATTTAATAAATTACATCAAATTTCTCACTTTCAAATCAATTTGGGGCGGTTTTATCCACACAAAAAATTTATAATTTATTTAGAAGGGGACTAAACCCCATATAAATTATCTTCCCTAGGTATATTTATGGTGGTATATGATGCGGTCTAAACCCCTTCTAATGTAACCACTGATAATGTTCATCCAGATATACCAGCACTTGATGAAAACCACCGCTAACCATACAATGCAACCACTTTATCAGTGGTTCATCATTACTGCTGCTAAATCCATTAAAGGGGTTTATAACCCCCTCTAAATTCAATAAATAAACCACTTATAACATTATATATATTTTTTTTATTATATTTTTTCATGTTACATATATATATATATATATATATCAAGTTTTTATGAAAATGGATCACCATTCATAGTGAATAAGTTCCCATACACCTAATCACTCAAAATGAAACCCATTCAATTTCCATTAATTTCATCAACATTTAATCTTAGAATGTAAAAATGGAATAAACAATGGATCAACATGTAAAATAACGCATTCCAAAACAGAAGGGCTCTTAAACCTCATGAATTGAAATTGGAAATCAAACAATCATAGATAAAGATATTCTAATTTTTCAAGAGGTACAAAGCTGAATTTTTTTGAAACTATCTATTTAAGATGCCACCATAAACTTATATAGGAGATAACAATTTAGATTCATTTTGAGTCATTAAATAACAAACATCACATCCTATTGAAAATTATAGAAACACAAGCATATTTACCAATATCAATTAATCACTCAGAATTCATAGGCTAGATAATCAATGAAAGTAGTGAAATTCACAAAACATGGCATGGAATATGCATGGAATGATAAATCTATGTGCCTATAATAATGCATGTGATTGTTCTTCCATTACCTCATCTCATTAAGCTAAGGATAATTATCATTAATAAATATCAAATACCAAAAATCATCTGAACCACCAAATGGTGAAAGCATATCAACTGTAATAACAATACTATATAAATACATTCCCATTTTCAGGTTACTAAGTATTTACGCAGAACATGGGTTAGCTATTCCAAATCCTGGAATATAGCCATGTTTTAAATTATTCTTAATATCATATACATTATCTCAAAATAGTAATGAAAAATAAAAACAATTCTCTGAAATTAATTAGTGAAATCACAAATTTATTTACACTAAAAGGTTCCACAAACTCAGCTAGCCATAGAGCATTAAGAGCACCCCTCCATGTGCCCGAGGATTATCACTATAAGAAAGGGCCTAGTCTATTTTATTTGGATAGACTATTTACTAATTTCAATGTAATATAATAATAAATATATAATAATGCATAAGTATTGGAATAATATGTAAAAATAATAAATTGTCTTACATATAATTAAACATTCATGAAATATGCAATAATAAAAAACTTGAAATTGAATCATATACTTGTTGATGATATTGGATTTCATTTCTCTACAATATTGGAAAAAGTAAAATATTAAATTAGTCAATATATTCTATATAAAATAAAAAAACAATCCAAATACTTTATAAGCATTCCATACTCCGTCTTGGTCATCTCTTACCAGGCTCCATCATAATGAATTCAATCATGATTAGGTGTCCAATGATTGACAATTACACATATCAACACCTAAATACATATAATCTTCCCATGTAACCTCAACATTGAGGACTAAGTGTGTAATAAATATTAGCAAGCCACAACCAATGACATTTAGACCATCCAGACTTAAAATTCTAAATAAAATCTATGCAGGTATATATATGTAAAGAAGTATAGTAATGTAAATACATAGATACTTGCTTAATACTCAATTTGGGTTTGAATGTGTAATTATTTAATTTATTCTATTCTAGTTTATAATAGGTGAAGTAATGTGATCCAAGAAATGTACAAGGAAACCTATAATGATAATCACAACTTAGGATCCAAGGTTATGACCAAGGATATAAGGACCCGTCCTTGAAACATTACTTAATCATGAATTAAATTTAATTGTTCACAATGAGGATGTTTTCAGGTTTAGTGTTTTAGAGAATTATGACATTAATATTACATCTCAATGATTACAAAGTTGATACATCTACTCAGTTTCCATTTTTTCACAAAATAAAAACTCTTGAACGAAAGATTCACGTCTAGTTCTTGTTTTAGACAGCATGACATTTCCTTGATCCTATCCATGACTCTATTCCACTTTATATCCTTTGAAAAACATTTCAAAAAAACATGGGATGAGCATAAAAAGCTCAGCAGGGGTTATAACAATACATAAAGAAAAAATTAGTCCTTGTATACATAAGAATCATTGAAATCATACTTTACTCATAAAACATATGCAATTTAACATACCTCATGAAATCAAAATATTTATGCATAGCTCAATAGAAATCATAATACATAATGGTAACTTGAGGAATTCATAACATTTTTATGTAGTTATTAACCCTCATGGTTACATTTGGAAGACCTATCATAGTATATTTCCTAAATCTCTTTGGAGTAACCTTAGCGTTTAACTCCTTCACATTACCCAATGCATTGGGGAGCTATATCGGGCTCACCCGCCCATAGTTTATCACGGAACAACCCATCTTCATAAAAATTCCCAAGAACCATAACATAATCGTATCACATTAAACATGAATAAAGGAAACATAACATTACCACATTTTAATAACAATATAACATTTTAAAATATTGAAATAATGTTCCATTCTAAAAACCATTTTCCAAACCATTTAAAAAATTTAATAAATAGATTTTTGAATCAAAGTTTCCCATGCCACTTTGAAGATTTTAAAATTTTAAACCATTAATATTCATATAAATAAATCATTAAAACCATTTTGAAGACATGGATACTAATGAGAAATATTTATAAGAATAAATCATTAAAACATTTAAAACGATATTTTAGTTAAAGGGTTTTTAAAAAAATGAGAGATACTTGAATACAATAATTGAGGAATAACATTTAATCAGAACTTTATAATATCATTAGAATAACGGGATTCATGATATAATATTCCAATGGATAGTATATAAACCATATAACAGTTAATTGGTGCATGACAACAATGAAGTCTCAATAGAAATGTAAAATGAGATGAAATCCCTTATAAAGAAGGTGTCATTACATTAAGGATAAATCAATCACATAATTATGTGTGACACAATATAAATAAACCCAATATATGTGTATATTAATTTTAGAATAATCAAATGTCATTCACACATATTCAAAGTTTGACATATTCAATAACTACATGTTGAACCCAAATAAATCATAATTGGGCTATGAAGTTCCCTTAGTAAAATTTGACAGCCTAACGGCATCACATTAAAATTCATAAAATTAGTTGATGAGAGAGAAAATGGTATCTCATCACTTGGACATAATATTTAAATAAATAAGGATATATAATAAAATATCCCAACATAAAAAGATGTAAATTAAAATACATAACAAAATAAGACTTTAAAAAATAGGAGTGTGAAAGGTTCCCTTACCGATTTTGACAACTTTCGAACCGTACACCCCATGAAATAAGGGTCATACAATGAAGATGTAAATACCCATAAATGAGAGTATATTATAAAAATAGTAAAATAATGGTCATTAAATACACCACACAAAAGGAAATAGTGGAAAATGTAGCATGAATCTCATGGGAATATAAATTGGGATGAAAATCCCATTATAAATATTCGGGAGCCTAACAGTGCCACATAAAAATTCCTAAAATGGATCGAGGAGATAAAATAGGGTCTATCATCATATTAAAATATAATTTACATCAAGAGGAATATAAAATAACATCCCCCCAACATAAGAAATATGAGCTTAAAGTAAGTTACATAAAAAAGTGTACATAAAAAGAAAGAGAGAGGTAGGATCCCTTACCTCAAGTCCGACTTGTCTTGTTCGTTTATTTATATTCCTGAATAATAAACTTTGGTCAATTAATAATTTCTTAAGTACCTCCTTTAAATATTATTATTCATTTCATATCACATATTATAATGTTATAATAATTGGTTAATAATGTGAGTTCATATCAGACGTTCTTGTCGATGTTTGGTACATGAGTCAAAAATGAACTTGTTTGAAAATGATTTTCCATGTAGTTATAAATAAATCTTCTAAATAATAGTATTAATGATTTAAATATCATATATATCCAGTACATATTCATTTTATACTATTCCATAACATTTGGAGATGAAAAGAAATGAAATTCACCATTATTGGAGACGGTAGGCCGTACGTACGCATGAACGCTACTTTCATTTCATTGTCATATTAATGGAATTAAAAATAATTGATAGATATATATATATTATAATTAAAGTATAATAAATTTGGTATATAGGTCACATAATTTCGTTAATTTCATTCTTTATACCTTTCATTTATTGCATGAACGAGTTACATCATTTGAGGGGGTGGTAGTCCACACTTCCTCATATGAAATGACCGCTTATGAACAATATGGAAAGAATAAAGGGATGTTTTAAATATAAAATAAAGAAGAATATATAAAACATAAATACCATATATATCATATATAAAATACAGTTACTTCATAATGGCCACCATTATAGGTATTAAAAGTATAATGAACAATCATCATTTCGTAAGGCAATAATTCTCCATCCACAGAAACAATATGTTATTTAACCATTAGATGGATTTGTGTGTAATTGTATCTTGAATAATTATTATAAAAATATACTAGTATATTGAGGATAATGTTTTTGTTACAGAAAAAAGTAATAAAAAAATTTAGGGTGTTGGAGAAGCAAAATAAAACAAAAGAACATTAGGGAAGACTTTAACTTAAAATCGGGTAACTCCCTTGGTTTGAACCAAAAGGGTTTATTGAAGAGATTTCTGCCTAAGGGAAGGATTATAGGATGAGGATATGGATGTGGAGAAAAAATGTGCAGATCTTGGCAGAGCCAATGGCTTGTGTGGTGTGGGTAAGGTGGTAGAGGTGGGGGCCTTTTATAAGAGGAGAGGAGGGGTACACTAGGAAAGTTATAACATATTACTTTATTATAAAATGCTTTTCGGATTTTAAATTTCCAAATAGGATATATTTAGATGATATGATGATAATGTTTATAAATACACCCATACAATAGGTTTTTGAGATGTTTATGAGTTAGATTATACCCTATCTTCTCATTTTATTTAAATCGTTCATTTATGAGGTAATCACTGCATCCTCACGATGTCCAAAAAAAATTAATTTATTTAATGTCTAAAAATTATTAAAAAAGTATCATGATGTAGGAAATATCTTTAGATTTCTAATTAATATTTATAGTTTTAAATATGACTTGTATAACCCCACGTAAAAATTGTTTTAGTGAAAAATACATGTTTTTGACATTTTAATTTTACCATTAAATAAGAAGTTATTAATGTCATTTTCCTACCAAAGTGGCTCCATGGGGTCCCCAAGTTGACCCATGATTTTTCTTGGTCTTCAATGACTCATACAATAATGTTAGGACATGTTTCAAGGTCATTTAATATTATTATAACATGATCTTTACCTTAAATTACACTAATTACCTTTAATCGTGATTAATAAAACATAAAAGATTCTATTCACCAAAAAATTATTTTATTCACATTGAACCACATTTTACATCCTAATGAAAACCATGTATATTGGATTTATGAATTTAAATCATAGAAGTGGTATGTTTCATTTAAATGAAAAATAATTTTTTTAGCTACCACTTAGTGGTTTCACTATTCATCAAAAATTGAAGTTTTCAGAAAAATACCAAAATGTCACCCTAAGCTATATTTGATATTACGAATTAAAAAATGATTTCAATTTTACAAAATTCAAAACAAATAAGTTTCATTAATTAATTTAATAATGAATTCTGGTTGTCAAAACAAGTAGTGTGTTTTTATGAACCAATATATATCAAAAGATTGACACTAGTTTAAGTCAAATTTCAAAGTGAAATTAATTCCAATGACCACTATTGGATTAAATGGTAAAAATATATTATAATTTTTCTTTAAAACCAATTATAAAGATAATATAATAATTTAAATAAATTATATTAAAAAGTGGTTTTGAATTAAAATACAACATTTTTCATTATTCATAAAAAATGAACTTTATCCGAAAAATACCAAAAATTTACACAAAATAAATTTTGACGTCCCAATTATAAAGAAGAATTTTATTTTTTCCAATATAATGTATAAGAGTGACAAATACTATATTAAAGAGTCTTCACCATCAAAAGTCGATAAGTCGACCTATTAGTGAATTTTAGAGTATTTATGCTTAAAATTGAATTATTTTCTTATTTTAAGCCATAATCGTTTATTGGATAAATGAAAAAAAATTAACAAAAATATATAATCATATATTAGTTATTTATATTCATTCCAGCCAATATAACGGCTAGGCGTTAACTACCATTTAAAATAATATTATTTTATTATTAGAGTGCAACGTAAGATTTCAAAGAAACTCGTTGTTTCATATTCGGTATGCCATCGAGCATAGCGTTCCCTTTAAAGTAATATTAATATTTTATTGAAAAATATAAATAAATATGAAAAGTTAATATTCTTTATTTACCTGGGATGTTACATCCTTCCCCACTTTTTGGAATTGCGTTCTCGGAATTTTAAAATTTGGTTTGGAAACTTCATTGAAAGCCCCACATCGTAAAATGAGTAAATTAAACTGTCACTTTAAAAGAAATAAATGGAAGTACAATGGTCACCCGAGTTAACCCATACTAGGATTCCATTTAGGAAAACATGGACAAGGAAGAGAAATCAAAGGGTCATGTTCTGATGGATAGTGATAGAAAACATGATTAGGATAATGTTAACCACAAGAAAATCTCAAACATGTGATGGGTTAAACCGTATTTGAATCCCCAGTAGGAAATTTTAACGGAAAACATTTTTGTTTTAAGATACTTTTCATTGAGGAATTTATTTATGAGCTGAAATAAATCATAATGGAACATACTTACTTATCATTTATACTTTCATCTTTTACATGATTTCTAACACAAACTCATACTTTCCCCAAATGACGAGTATTTAGGATGACATGCTCCCATTAAGAGAACTATAATCAACATCTAGAGAATCACATAATCCACAAAAGTGAACTAAATTTTACCCATGTATTTAAAGAAAAACCAAAACCAAAACTGTTAGTACGAGATTCGATAATACCCATAAAGTACAATCCTTTATAAAAAGAAAATCTATTCTTAATCTCCCAAATTTTTCTAACAAAACCCAAATTTCAACGTAGACCATTCGAAAAAAAAATTCAATAATATTCATCAAATTAAACCAAACTAAGATTGGAACCCAAATATTTGAAAGATTGAATCGCATATTCTTTAAGGTAAAATTAAAATTTATCTCCAAATAACATCAGCTACTCTTAAAGCCTCATATTGAAAAGTAATTAACCTAATCATATATCCTCCATGATAGGTCAATATTTTCCCAGAAAAACCAAAATAAACTTATTATTGATTAATAAAATTATATAACTAAAAGAATATTCCATACTAACTAGGGACTTCACATAGTCTAGTGGTAGGCGATGCGCCCTTTTCGCCCTTCAGTTGGGGGTTTTATTCCTGCGGCCTTACCAGATGCGATGGGTTTTCACCCATCATAAGGTAAGTCCTTTTTATAAAACTCCAAAATAAACCAATCATGTTTTAACCTCAATGGTTTCCTTATACCTTGCATTTTCATCCATATTCACTACGACATAAACATCATATTTCTTAAAGTCCTATTTCACCACCATAATATAAAATAAAATGATTCCCATAAAATGGAGAACAACATACCTTGATCATGGTGTCCATTTGGTTTCATCTTCATTGTGTTCACGTAGGTATAAGGTCCATGCATTGCAACAATGATTTAGAGATCCTTCAAAATCTTTTGCTTCCTCCATCCAAATACACCTTGAACAACATGGGTCATATGGGTGTTCATCGAAAAACAGTTTTGGAAAATAATAATGTATGAAATATAATTTAAAGTAATTTGATAAGAAAAGATTTCTATAAAATAGTCTGACTTAATTTGAGTTGAAAATTTCAATTAATGGACCTTTTAAAATACCACAGGTATGTGCTGAGAGACTATATTTTAAAAGAAAATATAAATAGGCTGAAAAGGGGTCTCCTTCTTCAGCACCTTCATTAAAATCATAATATGCTTCAAAATAATGTGATAATGTAAAATATTTTAAAATGCCTTGATAATATATACCTTTCATAAAAATAAGAGAATATTGTGAAAATATGATTTGTCTAAATACAACCCATGATCCACGATGATAACTAGGTATGGTGGAGGTGTTTGATATCTCAAACAGCTACTTGGATGTGAGTTGTATGCAAGAAAAAGATTCACAATCATCTGAACATGACTTTGCAATAATTATTGCAAGCAAGTCATCTGGAAGAGATAAGTCTGTTTTTTGAGATCCTCCTCCTTCCATTTCCTTAATCTGAAAAAGCTATAAAACAAGGATTTAACTATGATAATAAACATAGGGACTAATCATGTGTTTAACGAAAACACCTAATCCCTAAAGTTGTCTAAACCAACCATTGATACAAACTATAAGGACCCGGCATTAAAACATTACTTAATCTTGAATTAAATTGAATAATTCACAGTGAAGAACTTTTCAATTTTATAGTTTTAGAGAATTATGACATAACTATTACATATCAAAGATAACAAAGTAGACACATCTACTCAGTTTGCATTTTTTTCAGAAAATAAAAACTCTTGAACAAAACAGTCATGTCTAGTTATTATTTTAGACAACAAGACTTTTCCTTGATCCCATCATTGACAATATTCCACATTATGTCGTATTAAAGACATTTCATAAAAACATGGGATGAGCATAAAAAGCTCAGTAAGGGTTATAAAAATACCTAAAAAACATTTTTCCATGTATACATAAGAATCAATGAAATCATACATTACTCATAAAATATAAGCAATTTAACATACCTCATGAAATCATAAGATTTATGAATAACTCAATAGAAATAATAAGACTTAATGGTATCTTGAGTCATTCATAAAATTTTTATGTAGGGAGTAACCCTCATGGTTACGTTTGGAATACCCATCACAATATATTTCCTAAATCTCTTCAGAGAAACATTAGCATTTAACTCCTTCATGTTACCCAATGCATTGGAGAGCTATATCGGGCTCACCCGCCCTTAGTTTAGCATGGAACACCCCATCTTCAAAACAATGCCCAAGAACCATAACATAATAGTATCACATAAAACATGCATAAGGTAAACATAACATTCCCACTTGCAATAGCAATATAACATTTTAAGATATTGAAATAATGAATCCATTCTCAAAACCATTTTCAAAACCATTTAAAACATTTAATAAATATATTTTTTAATCAAAGTTTCCCATACCACATTGAAGCTTTTTACATTTTAAACTACTAATATCCATATAAAAAAATCCATAGAAATATTTTTAATAACATGGATAATAATGATAAATATTCATAATAATAAATCATTAAAACATTTAAAGTGATATTTTAGTTGAAGGTTTTTTACAAAAATGAGAGACACTTGAATACAATAATTGAGGAATAACATTTAATCAGAACATTATAATATCATGAGAATAAAAGGATTCATGATATAATATTCCAATGGACAGTATATACACCATATAATAGTGAATTTGTGCATAACAATAATGAAGTCTCAATAGAAATGTAAAATGAGATGAAATCCCTTAAAAAGAAGTTATCATTAGATTAAGGATAAATCAATCTCATAATTTTTTTGACACAATATATATAAACCCAATATAAGTGGATATTATGTTTAGAACAATCAAAGGTCTTTCACACATATTTAATGGATTATATATTCAATAACTACGTGTTGAACCCAAAGAAATCGAAATTTGGTTAAGAAGTTCCCTTAGTAAAATTTGACAGCCAAACGACGTCACATTAAAATTCATAAAATTAGTTGATGAGTGAGAAAATTGTATCTCATCACTTGGATATAAAATTTACATCAAGAAGGATATAGAAAAACATATCCAAACATAAAAATATGTAAATTAAAAGACATAACAAAATAATTCTTTTAAAAAGAGGAGCGTGAAAGGTTCCATTACCGATTTGGGAAACATTCAAAACATACTGTATAGACCAGGAAATTTCATGAATTTTTTTTCCTTAATTTCTTTGGAATTTTACGAGTCTGTGGCATCTGACGGAACCTGATTCTGAGGCCTGGTGTGGCCGGAATCAATTTCAGACGATTAGCTCGTGTACGTTCAGTGAACAAACAAGCGAGTTTTTCTAACTTTTGAACCGGTGCTTAGAATTGAAATCCAAGGGCACCGATGAACTCACAGCACTGGTAATTACATAAGAACCATTACTGATGATGCATTAGTTCGGGAGAAGTTTATTATATTTTGAAGATTAAATGTGAAGTGAATAAAATTGTGGGACAATTTTATTCTTATATATAAAGTGGTGTAAATCTACATGGGAAGTTTGGGTGGGACCCATAAGTTTCTAACTACGCATGTTAAGATAATTGTGAGGTGGGTCCCACATGAGCCCCAACTATTCACATTCCTATAACTCTCATAAAATCCCTTGGTTTTAATGTGACAAAATTCTTTTTTTAAATGTGACTCCTCACATCCTCCTCTCTTTGATAAATTCTTGCTAACTCACCTGTTGTATTAGTATGATGTTAGTATAATTCATACTTGAATAATTTATACCCTCTTCGATAATAAAAGCATGTGTTTTAATGACTATCTATTGATAACACCTAACATAGAGGGCATGGGCCAAACAAACAACAGTCGTCAACCCTCCGCAGATTGATTGTTGTTGTGAGGATTGACAGATGATGAGGTAACAGGCTTCATTGGCGATTTGAAGACATCATAGTGATGTTTGGGTCCCGCAATGACCTTAGGCATAGACGGCGGCCGAAATGGACCATCGGTGCACGTCAGGTGGTCCGTAGAGAGCGGCGGCAATGGCGCGCCGCCGGAGAAGACAGTCTCTTTGGTCCAGAATGGAAAATCTGTTTCAGATTTAGGGGGATCGCACAACATTAAAGTCACATTGTTTCTCAATCAAGGGGGGCAATACCCCCCCCCCCCGCATCCCCCTTGGCCGAATGCCTAGCCGCCAGCGCCGGGCCGGGCCAGCCGCCGTGGGTCGGGCCGCCCGCCCTGGACCGGGCCGCTACGCTGGGCCAGGTCATGCCAGCTGGGATGGGCCACGCCGGCTAAGCCGAGCTGCGCCAGCCGGGCCGGACCCAGACCCGGGTCGGGCCGACCATGTTTGGGCCGGCCCAGGGGGTATCGGGCCGGGTTGAACCGGGCCCGAACCCCCTTTTTTCGGGCAGTTTCGTTCAAATGACCTTAACATGGGTTACATACCTCCGATCTACACACCTTTAGTAGAGTTGGGATCCATGGATCGAGACATTCATTTCTATTTATTACACTCAATGTTTCACAGAACTTTGGGTATAACCGGGTTGGTTCGAACCCAAAACCAACCGGGCCCTCATAGCGGAAACGCTTATAACATGAGCTCCGGACGTCCAATTGATGGGCCTTCGACATTTTTGGTTTAATTTAGGTGATAGGGATCTTTTGATATACATCACCTGAGGTTTTTACTCAGTTGTAAAATGGCCGGGTTGGATTGAACCCGAAATCCACCCAGGCCCCTAGAACGGAAAAGCCGATAACTTTCAGACCGGACGTCCGTTTGATGAACCGTCAATGGAGTTGGTGATCATGTTGAGAAGAAGTCACTATGAGTATACCCTATGTATGTTTGGGGTACAATTGAGATATGATAGGGTTGGTTCATACACGAAACCAACCAGCCCCCTCGGACGAAAATGCTAATAACTCACAAACCGGGCATCCGATTGAAGCATCGTCTATTGCGTTGAGACCCCTATGACAAGGCGGTCTTTTGAAATACATCCTCGTGGAACTTTGTGATTCTTTGAGTATTAACTTATAGATCATGGAGAGGACCCTCTCAGAGACGGGCATACAGAGTTTGGAGACCGTGTAGCTGGCTGAGAGCTAAAGACTGCTTGTCTGATTCCAGCCGGAGTGACTTGTATAGCCCAGTGGGGAGCACTACTGTGTTTGGGTGGAAGAACCACGACGGGGAGCACTACTGTGTTTGGGTGGCATACCTGCA
The DNA here is from genome assembly GCA_963277665.1 of Viscum album. NCBI lineage: Eukaryota > Viridiplantae > Streptophyta > Magnoliopsida > Santalales > Viscaceae > Viscum > Viscum album. Next base: position 2,093,697,823 of record OY728151.1, read on the forward strand.
TTACTCGAGAGGAGGAGTACGTCTGCTGGCTATTAGGGGGGGTGCACTACTGTGTTTGGCTGGCAGACCCCGGTGGGAAGCACTACTATGTTTGGGTGGCTGACCCGCGGTACTCGACAGGAGGAGTACCTCAGCAGTATTAGGTTGGTGAGTAGTGCCTCAGGGTCGTGACTGGTTCACTGTACTCGTTAGAGATAGAGCTCTTCATCAGTTGCAGTTTTATAATGAAAATCCTGGTTTGGGATGAGTCAATGACCATTGTGTTTTCCTCATGATTGAGATGGGTTACTAGATAACTTTCGTATATGTATGGGAAAATACCCATGTAGTGGTTATCCGTCTACTTCATATTTGTGTGATACCTCATGGATGAGATGGATTACATGGTAACTTAGGAATAATTACGGGCTTATACCTAATTAAGGGTTATCTGTTGAGAACTTTCTTTGTGATTATCCTTCTTGGATTTAGTGAGACCTTGAGGGTCTTGGGATCCCTAATGAGTATTGTATAATCACCCCTGCACAGGATTTTCCCGCACCTCGTTGTGTTGGTTGTAGATGACGGAAATCACTGATCGTGGTTGAGGATTGTAGATCTAGACGGTTCCCAGAAGTGGATCTCATGACGACTCGGTACCCGGAGGTGGATCTCATGACGACTCGGTACCCGGAGGAGACGGATGGACGTGGAGTAATGAGGAGGAAATCTATACCTACCCTTCATGTAGGAACCCAGTGGACAATCCAGGAGCTGCTTGCCACCTTTCAGCTGTCATCCTTTGAGTTGTACTTTACTTTCAGTTGTAGCAGTACCTTTTTTTTGGGCTTGTATTTCCGGCCCCTTGTACTTTCAACATGTTTGTTATAATTATTTACATTGTATATCTTCTACTTGCACTCTGTTTGTATGTTCTTTCGTTTCGTAAAGGAAATTCCTTCCCTTTTAATTGGGATTTACACCTTTGGTTCTAGTCTCTAGCCCCGGGCCTATGGAAGGCGGGCTTGAGGTAGTCACGTCACGGGCCCAGAGGATGGGTCGTGACAAATTGTTATCAGAGGAGTCGGTTATACCACAGAACTTATAACTCTGATATTTCTTTTTCTGTGAAGCCATAGTGTTAAGGGTACCGAGTGTGGTTTTCAATTAGGGAGTCTAGTGTTGGTGCATACGGCCAACGTATCCATACACCAGGACCCTAACTTTTGATTTCCGACTCAGTGCACGAAAACACTAATTGTGTGTGTGTTTTCATAAGTTTCCCCTTAAAACAGCTCAAACCAGGTCAGCTCACCAGGTATAATCGTTTGACCATGTTGCATCTATTTCTTTCAGGATACCATTCTATGGACGATCATCTAGAGCCCCGAGAGATGTACATACTGACAGCCTATCGAGCGACGAGGCCTCTGTACAAGTCCCACTTTTTGTTGATGTACTAGCAGAGGCACCAGCGGTACTACCATACGTTGGGCCACCGATGCCACCAACGCCAGCAGCAGGCGATGCACGCTGCTTGATCATGCTTCACGAGTTTCAGTGCCAGAGTCTACCGAGGATCTAGGGAGTGACAGACCCACGGGCAGTTGAGGATTGGCTGGAGGCTGTGATGAGAGACTTCGGGGTCGTAGGTGCACCAACAGACTTCATGGTGATCATTACTGCAAGCCTCCTTCCGGAAGCAGCAGGAGGATGGTGGATCTGAATGCTCCAGTTTTGTGATGGTATGACCTTCACATGGGGAGACTTCTAGACCTACTTTAGAGTGGAGTTTATACCAGTGACTCTATACCCCAAGTGTGTTCATAATCTTCTTCCTTTGCCGTAGGATTTTCCATCAGTAGACGAGTAATCTGTAAGCAGTAGACAGATGATGCAGGGGTCCAAGAGGACTAGCCCAGTAGATGGGTGACCTCGGGATACAAGCTTGGTTGTGCGAGGCACAGGAAACAGAGCCATCTATATGAGGAGAAGGATGTTTTATGCATGCGGTAGGAAGGGTCACATGGAACGTGACTGTCTGACTCCTCACACAGTTCATCCATAGGTATTGGATGTGCCACCAAGACAGAAGCAGCGGCGGGTGCTTGAGCAATAGCCGAGCAGTGGACAAGGCAGTAGAGCTCCGGAAGCAGGTGGACAGGAGTGGAAGTAGTATATTTATTTTGTCCCTTGTACTTCTAGTTCTATGTTGTTGTTGTATTTGTGTCTTTGTATTATGAGCTGCAGTAATAAAAGACACTAATCTATGTGATGTTTACTTTCCTGTCCATTTGTTTGGATGATACTGAGAGGGCCTGGTTAAAACTATTGACTTCAACTTCACATTCGATATTTCTTCTGGAGGAGACCCAGTGACTCCACACTGATGCTCACAGTGTGACTCGACCCTTAGAGGCGAGAGTGATGGTTGGATCTATTGGTAGTAACGTCGAAGCCTTACGACATCCTCCATGGCATGAATGCATCATTCATGTCAGGACTAACTTTACTAGGAAATGAGAGTGGTTCATCTAGGGAATGAGACCAAGTTTCACCTCTCGAAAAAGTGGAAATATTAGCAGCTCTTACAGATCGTAGTTGGAGAAGGTGAAGATCATCCAGGAGTGGGTGAAAACTGCACAGTGTAGTAAGAAACTAGAAACTGGCGCCAGTCTCCGAGATTCAGGCATGTAAAATGTTTCAAGAAGAGGAAGAATTAAAGACATATGAATTTTTAGATATGTAGACGTGGAAAGTAGAGCTAGGAGAGAAGCGTGTGGTGGTGAACATTTCAACATGTTACAACCACCAACCTTTGTTGTCCCCACAAGGCCTATGAAGCTGGAGGGTAGTAAAAAAGAGTAGCTGCATGCGATCATGGAGTGTGACCCAATGTCTCTAAGAATTATTCGAGGTATAGTCTGTGTCCACTTATAGCTGCCATTACAAAAGACGTTGATACGAATCATTCCTTCCTTCCATGAATCTTGTCCCAGACCAAGAGTTTTCGGTAAGCTGTAGACATGACCCTCGCGTATGGAGATACCTTGGGAGGAGAATCCATAATCACACTTACGCTGACAGTGTAATCTGACACTCGAGGTGAGAGTTTCGGTTGGAATATCTTGGTGGCAGCGTCGAGGCCTTACGACATTGGTCTGGGAATGGATTGGATTCACATTTCATACACATATTGATTGTATTAGGCAAGAAGGTTGTGGTTTATCTACAATGTTGGGTTGGGTTTTCTTTGGTCGGTGAAAAGGAAACCCCAGGCAGCACATAATAAACTCATGACTAGAAGTGTACGGTTGATCACTATTGAGTCATTCAACCTTACCCTCATGGAAGTAGGAGTTTTGAGTTTCAGTTCTAATCAAGAATTGGAGGCCTCTAGAGTTCTAGTATGACGACCACGTCCTTATACAGGTCTCACCTCGACGAGGTTTATGGAGATGTGGCCGAGGCGGCAAGTAATATCTGAGGTTCAACAGAACATTCTAGGTCCTCATCAGGGTAGCAGAGGTGGTTTACCTCTTGAACATTCCACCTCAGTTGCACCAGGATCATGATGTCATCCATGTATCATAGCTGAGGAGATACGACCATGATACTTTACACATCGACGACCACAAGGGGTTGGACATCGATGACGGGGCGACATTCATAGAGGTTCTAGTGGAGAATGGGGATCGACAGAAGCGAGTCCTACGTGTATGGTCGATTCCTCAGGTGCGCTTTCGCTGGCAGCACGGGAACCTCCAGGAGAGCACATGGGAGCAGAAGGCTTAGATGCGTGCTCAATACCACTTTTGTTTCCCTAGTTTGTGTTATATCTTTACAGGGACGTAAATCCCTGTGGTGGGAGTAATGTAATGACCCAGAAATTTCAACAAATTTTATTCTTTAATTTCATTGAAATTTTATGAGTATGTGGCTTTGGATGACACCTGATTCTAAGGCCTAGTGTGCCCAGAATAAATTTATAAAGATTAGCTTCGGTACATTCAGTGAATGAATGAGAGGGTTTTTCTAACATTCAAACCGGTGCTCATAATTGAAATCTGAGGGCACCGATGAACTCACAATGCTGGTAATTGATTAAGAGGACCATTACCGATGATGTGTTAGCTTAAGAGAATTTGATTATATTTTGAAGATTAAATGTGAAGTAAATAAAATTGAGGGACAATTTTATTCTTATATATAAAGTTGTTAAAATCTACTTGGGATGTTGAGGTGGGACCCACATGTTTCTAACTACTCATGTTAGGATATTTGTGAGGTGGGGTCCACATGAGACCCAACCATTCACATTCCTATAAGTCTCACAAACTCCCTTGGTTTTAATGTGACAACTTTCTTTTTTTTAAATGTGACTCTTCACATCCTCCTCTCTTTAAATTCTTGCTAACTCACCTCTTGAATTAATTGGTAACCTCCTCTTAATTTGTGTAACTTCTCCTCTTCAATCTCTCCCTCTTTATTCATTTAAGCCAACACACACTTTAATTAATGTATTGAGTCTCCTCAATTAATTAATTAAGAGTTTGAGTTTTGAATTTCAAATGGAATTTGTTAATAAAATAATTGGATGAGTAATTATCTTATTTTGGGACACACTTTGTGTTGGGGAATTTAGAGAGAGTTCTTGTAAGAAGAATAAGGAGAAGATAATTCTTCCGAACTGAAGAACGATACCTCCTCAACGAGGAACAACGCTTCTTTAGAAAAGAACATCGACTCCACAAAGTGCGATGTCGTACTATTTCTTCCTTTCCCCACGACAAGTGAGAAGGCGTCTCATCTTTGGGTACACTCCGGTGACGTCGGGCCGTCCAAGACCTTCGATGAAGACTGTTCCCCAGATCTCCCTCAAAGGAGGAGACACCACAGTGGGGAAACTGCAAACGACGACTTTCCCTTCCGATGTCAACGAACGATGCTACCTCTCCGCTGATCGATCGAGGGATCACGTCACGATGTAGGGGAAATTGTGTTTAATTCTATTTTGAGTGATATTATCTCACGTGATTGAGAATTTTTTATTATGATGTTAGTATAATTTATACTTGAATAATTTATACCCTCATAAATATTAAAAGTTTTTTTTAATGACTGTCAATTGATAACACATAACACGGAGGGCACGGGCCAAACAAACACGGGCCGAAAACCCTCCGCAGATTAATTATTGTTGGGTGGATTGAAATCCGATGACGGAACGGGCAAAAATGGCGATTTGAAGACTCCACAGGGAAGTTTGGGTCCCGTGATGACTTTAGGAGGAGATGTCAGCCGAAACGGACAATTGGTACGCTTCCGGTGGTCCGCGGACATCGGCGGTGGAGGCGCGCCGTAGGAGAAGACAGTCGCGGCAGACCAGATCGGAAAAGCCATTCTGGATTTAGGGGGAGGGAGCGACATTAAAGCAGCACCGTTTCTCAATTAAGGAGTTATCACCCCCCCCCCGCATCCCCCTCGGCTGAAGTCTGAGCCGCTCACGCCGTGCTGGGCCAGCCGCCCTAGGCCGGGCCGCCCGCGCTGGGACAGGCCGCTGCGCTGGGCGGTGTCACACCGGCTGTGCGGGGCCACACTGGCTGGGCCGTGCCACGCTAGCCAGGCCGGACCCAGACCTGGGTCAGGCCGACCATGTTCAGGCCGGCCCAGGGGGTATCGGGCCGGGTCGAACCAGGACCGAACCCCCTATTTTCTTGAAGTTTCGTTCAAACGCCCATAACATGGGCTACGGACCTCCGATCGATGCACCTTCTATTGAGTTGGGATTCATGGATCGAGACGGTCGTTTCGGTATATTACACTAAAGGTTTTGGATAAATAGGTGTACAGCCGGGTTGGTTCGAACCCGTAACCAACCGGGACCTCAGAGCGGAAACACTTATAAATTGATCTCCAGACATATGATTGACATGCCGTCGACATTTTTGGTTTCCTTTAGGTGATGCAGATCTTTTGGTATAATTAACCTGATGTTTGGACTCAGTTGGAATATGGCCGGGTTGGATTGATCCCGAAATCCACCCAGGCCCCTGGAACGGAAAAGCCGATAACTTTCAGACCAGACATCTGTTTGACGAACCGTCAGTGGCGTAGGTGATCAAGTTGCGAAACGGTCCCTATGAGTATACCCTAGGTAATATAGGGGTATAGTTGAGATATGGTAGGTTTGGATCGCACATGAAACCAACCGGGCCCCTGGGACAAAGAGGCTAATAACTCACAGACCGGTTGTCTGATTGACGCACTGTCTGTTGCGTTGAGACCCCTATGACAAGGCGGTTCATTGAAATACTTCTTAGTGGGAATTTTTGATACTTGTAGTATCGACCTATAGCTCATGGATATGACCCTACCGGAGACGAGCGTACGAAGTACGGAGACCGTGTAGCTGGTTGAGACATGATGACTACTTGTCTGATTCAACTCGGAGTGACCTGTATAGCCCAGTGGGGAGCACTAATGTGTTTGGGTGGCAGACCCACGACAGGGAGCACTACTGTGTTGGGGTGGCAGACCCGCGGTACTCGAAAGTAGGAGTACCACTGGAGGCTATTAGGGGGGTGCACTACTACGTTTGGGTGGTAGACCCCAGCGGGAAGCACTACTGTGTTTAGGTGGCTGACCCGCGGTACTCGACCAGAGTAGTAACTTAGTAGTCTTAGGTTGGTGATCAGTGCCTCGGACTCATGAAAGGTTCACTATACTAGTCAGAGACGGAGCTCTTTAGCAGTTTCTATTTCGATAATGAAAATCCTGGTCTGAGGTGAGTCAATGACCATTGTGTTTTCTCATGATTGAGATGGGTTACTAGATAACTTACATATATGTATTGGCATATATCTAAGTAGTGGTTTTCAATCTAATTAATATATTAGTGATACCTCATGGCTGAGATGGTTTACTTGGTATCTTTGGTATAAGTATGATATTATACCTAAGTAAGGGTTATCATTTGAGAACATTATTTGTGAATATCCTTGTTAGATTTAGTGTGACCTTGAGGGTCTTTGGGTCCCTACTTAGTATCGTATACTCACCCCTGTACAAGATTCTCCAGCACCTCATTGTGTTGATTGCAGAAGATGGACTTCACTGATCATGGTTGAGGTTTATAGAGCTAGAAGGTACCCGAAGGTGGATCTCAAGACGAGTCGGTACCCAGAGGTGGATCTCATGACGAGTCGGTACACGGAGGTGGATCTCATGATGAGTCGGTACCTGGAGGATACAGACGGATATGGACTACTGAGGAGGACATCTATACCTACCCTTCAGGTAGGAATCTATAGGACAATCCAGGAGTTGGTTGTCTCCTTTCAGCTATCATCCTATAAGTTTATTTTACTTTTAGTTGTAGTTGTACCTTTCTATTGGGCTTGTATTTCCGGACCCTTTACTTTCAACACGTTTTTTATTATGCTTTACTTAGTATAGATTCTACTTGTACTCAGTTTGTATTTGCTTTCGTTTCGTAAAGAAAATTCCTTCCCTTTTTGTTGTGATTTACGCCTTTGGTGCAAGTCGCCAGCCCCTGGCCTATGGAAGGCGGGTTTGGGGTAGTCACGACATGGTCCCCGAGGATGGATCGTGACACATAAACCCCATGAAAAAAGGGTCATAAAATGAAGATGTAAATACCCATAAATGAGATTATATTATACAAATATTAAAATAATGGTCAGTACATACACCACACAAAAGGAAATAGTGGAAAATGTTGCATGAATCCCACTGGAATAAAAACTGAGATGAAAATCCCCTTATAAAATTCGGCAGCATAACGGCTCCACATAAAACTTCTAATAATGGATTGATGAGATAAAATAGGGTCTCTCATCATAATAAAATTATATTTACATCATGAGGAATCTAAAAGGACATCCCCCAACATAAGAAAGATGAGCTTAAAGTAAGATTCAAAAAACGAGTACTTAAAAAGAAAGAGAGATGTTGGATCCCTTACCTCAAGTCTAGCTTGTCTTGTTCATTTCATTATATTACTGAATAATAAACATTTTTCAATTTATAATTGATTATGTACCTCCTTTAAAGATTATTATTCAGTTCACATCACATATTGTAATGTTATAATAATTGGTTAATAATGTGAGTTCATATCCGACGTTATTGTCGATGATTGGTACATGAGTCAAAAATGAACATGTTTGAAAATGATTGTCCATGTAGTTATAAGTAAATCATTTCCATAATAGTATTAATGATTTAAATATCATATATATCCAATAAATATTTATTTTATACTATTCCCTACCATTTGGAGATAAAATTAAATAAAATGTAGCGTTCATGGAGACGGTAGGTCGTACGTACACATGAACGCTACATTCATTTCTTTTCCATATTAATGGAATTAAAAATAATTGAGAGATATATAAATTATAATTACAGTATAATATAAATCTTATATAGGTCAGATATGTTCATTAATTTCTTTCTTTATACATTCCATGTATTGCATGAACGAGTCACATCATTTGAGGGGGCGGTAGTCCAAACATCCTCATATGAAATTATCTCTTTTGCACAACACGAAAAGAATAAATGTATGTTCTAAATATAAAATACATAATCATATAGAAAACATAAATACCATATATATCATATATAAAATACAGTTACATCATAATTTCCACCTTTAAATGCGTTAAAAGAATATTGAAAATTCATCGTTTCTTGAGGTAGAAATTCGCCATCCACAGAAACAGTATGTTCATTAACTATTAAACGGATGTGTGTGTAAGTGTAGCTCGAATCCTTCTTATAACAACATCCTAGTATATTTATTATACTGTTTTTGTTACATAAGAGAGGAATAAAAAGAGTTTAGGGGGTTGGAAAAGAAAAATAAAACAAAATAACATTATGGAAGACTTTTCCTTTAAAGCAGGTAACTATCCTTGGTTTGAACCAAAATGGTTTCTTGAAGAGATTTATGCCTAAGGGAAGGCTTATAGGATGAGGAGAGGGATGTGGAGAGAAAAAAGGGGTAGAGAATGTCCAAGCCAATGACTTGAGAGGTGTGGGTAAGGTGGTAGAGGTGGGGGCCTTTTATAAGAGAAGAGGAGGGGCACTCTTGGAAGGATATAAAATGTTAATTTATTATAAAATGATTTTTTGATATTTAATGTCCCAAAAGGATATATTTAGAGGATCAATTGATAAAGTTTCTAAATCCACAAATCCAATAGTTTTTTGACAAGTTTAAGACTTAGATTTTACACTATCTTCTCATTTTATTTAAATCATTCAATTATGAAGTAATCACTGCACCATCACGATGTCATAAATAAATTAATTTATTTAATGTCTAAAAATTATAAAAAAATAATGATGTATGAAATATTTTTATATTTCTAATTAATATTTATAGTAAAAAATATGACTAGTATAAACCCATGTAAAAATTGTTTTAGTAAAACAATACATGTTTGTGACATTTTAATTTTAACTTTAAATAAAAAGTTATTAATGTCATTTTCCTAACAAAGTGGTTCCCTGAGGTCCCCATGTTGACCCACAGATTTTCATGCTCTAAAATGACTCATCCAATAATGGTGGGACATGTTTCAAGGTCATTTCATGTTATTATAACATTATATTTACCTTAAATTACACTAATTACCTTTAATCGCGATTAATAAAACATAAAAGTTACTATTCACCAAAAAATTATTTTAATCCCATTGAACCACATTTTACATCCTAATGAAAACCATGTGTGTCGGATTTTTTAAATTTGAATCACTGAAGTGGTAAAGATTCATTTAAACGAAAAATCAGTTTTTTATCTACCACTTATAAGTTTCACTATTCATCAAAAATTGATGTTTTTCAGAAAATTAACAAAAATTCACCCTAAGCTATATTTGATATTCCGAAATCAAAAATTATATCTATTTTACAAAATTCAAAACATATAAGTTTCATTAATTAATTTAATAATTAATTTCTCTTGTTAGAACAAATAGCTTGTTTTTATGAAACAATATATATAAAAAGATTAACAGTAGTTTAAGTCCAATTTCAAAGTGAAATTAATTCCAATGACCAATATTGGATTAAATGATAAAAATATATTATAATTGTACATCAAAACCAATTCAAAATATAATCTAATAATATAAATAAATTAGATTAAAAATAGGTTTTGAATTAAAATACAACATTTTTCACTATTCTTAAAAAAATGAACTTTATCGGAAAAATACCAAAAATTTACACAAATTAAATTACGATGTCCCAATTCTGAAGAAAAATTTTATTTGGTCCAGTAGAATGTATAAGAGTGACGAAAACTATATTAAAGAGGGTTCGCCATCAAAAGGTGATAAATCGACCTTTTAGTGAATTTTAGAGTATTTATGCTTAAAATTGAATTCTTTTCTTATTTTAAGACTTAATCTTTTATTGTATAAATGTAAAAACATTTAAAGAACATATAAAATCATATTTTAGTTATTTATATTCATTCCCAGCAATACAACGGCTAGAGGTTAACTACCATTTAAAATAATAATATTTTATTATTAGAGTACAACGTAATATTTAAAAGAAACTCATTGTTGCATATTGGGTACGCCATCGAACATAGAGTTTCCTTTAAAGTAATGTTAATATTTTATTCAAAAATATTAATAAATATGAAAAGGTAATGTTCTTTATTTTCCTGGTATTTTACAAAGGAACCCTTGATGGTAATTATAATTAAAGAGGATCCATGGTTATAATGAAGGCCATATAACTCAGTAATAACATGAAACTTTTCTATAAGAGTTATAAGAGTAATCCAAGGTTATCACCAAAGTAATCCCATTGTAACTAGTACTAAATAATTCAAAATATTTCATTCATGGTAAAACATGTTAATCTGGTCTCACCCTAATGCATGTATCCATTGGTCCACATGTCCGAGGACATAAATATGGATCTAAAAAGTGTCTCCAATGACTTCTAATATTAGGAAGATAATGAAGGGGTCATATAAAATCATATCATACATCCAATGGAAGATAAATACCTTTTCCAAGGTGGGCATATCCCTTGTAAATTGGTTCCTTGAATTAAAATGGAATCCCCATAGTTCTTAAGGAATTCCCTCGTGAATCTATTGTTGTCTCAAGTCGCATCACTCTTATAATGATTAAAAGGTCAATATTCAAAATTCAACTTATATATAATTCTTTATATAATTAATCCCATGTAATATGTATTCAAAATTATTTAGACATTCCTTTAACATTAATAATAATGACAAGGAAATCTATGCACATAAAACTATTTAACAATTTGATTTATAATCATTTAAAAGGTTCTTTACATTTCATATTATTAAGAAAAATAATGAAAATTGGGACCTGAAACTTATTTCCATCTATAAGTCATGTTCAATTGATATCTATAGTATAAATTCATTTTTAATAATCATAAATTAATTTATAGAACTTTACTTAGGTGGGACATGTGAACAAATACCTGAACAATAGAGGAAATAATCACAAAAATACACTATATTAATAAGTAAGGAAACACCGTACTTGGGGTGGTCTACATTGACTCCATAACCACCAATGATGGATAAGATATATATATATATATATATATATATGGGCCTCTAGAATACAAGAAGAATGATTATAATAAAGAATTTTGACTTTAATAATAAATTCCTGATGAAATACACATGCACACAATGATTATAGTTTATTAAACAATGAAACATGAGATATGGGTAATATAGCACCTAACTTGATCTATAGATCTCTGCTCATCCAGTATCAGATTTAAATTTGGTCTAGATCATAAGAAATATGAATAATGAATTAATTCCCAGAAAATAAGATGTATGATACTACACATCGTCAACTATGATGAGAGAAATACATGTAGAGTAAGGACCTAGATTTTATAATAGCATACAGATTGACATCCAATGAGACAAATGAGGACTGAATCAGACTTCAGATGAAGGATCAGGATCCATAACAAAGAAGAGGGAACTTTGGTAGAGCCAAAGTGTGGGAGGAGTTCTTCATCCATTATATATAGAATAATATTATTGTTGGGTTAAGATTAATTAGATTTAAATGGAAAATGATAAATTTACAAAAAAAGTATCTGGGTTTCATGGTTTTTCTTCATTTTTGGTCAAACTATGTGCCATCCATGTGCCTTACCTGGCTTAAGGAGGGACCTCAAATGTTTTCAAGCTCATGGCTCAACAGACAATATGCTAATAATAACATCCCCTTTGAAAAGTATTTTGAGATACTTGCATGAGCAAGTGGCCCTATGAACATAGTTTAGGCAAGATTTATGCCCAATTTTGATGATTTTTCATCCCCTCACAATTAGGAGAGATCATGCAAGCTAGGTCATACAATTTCAATTATCAATGTGGCATAGTTATTTTTCATCTGATCGGGTATCCGAGCATCATTAAAACCTAGAAACCCTTCTAACCTCCATGAACTCATTTGATATCAAAATTATTTCCAAAATAAATAATTTTATTCAAATTTAATGGATACATAGGAAAAAAGGGTTCTTACATGGAACAACACTAGAATCTAATTATTTCCAATTTAGGAACATCATGGAAATTGTATCTCTCTATTAACATTCCCATAGTGTTTTGACTTATATTTCCAAATAAAAATACCCCAACATATTTTATTCAATAATAAATTAATTACATGAATTATAAACATCACCAACTTGAAACATGTTCCCTTTTTAGTGCTAAAACCTTGCAATAATATTTTTTTAACAATAACTCTTTTCCCAAAAAAACAATCTTCTCTGAATATAACCTTATTAACTTAATAAAATTGGATTGAAACACATAACAATTTTAGTATCATCCCATCATAAAACAAGTAATTTTTATATTTAAATTTTTCTTCCACATAAATAGTATATCTAAAAACATTGATTCTGGGATATTCATCATTGCAACCTGTTATTTTTCATTCATTAAAATCATTCAAATATTTCTAAAGATTGATATATCCTGTCATATTTGAAGATCAATGACTATCAAAAATATAGATGGATTCACGTTTTCTTTCTTTGAGAGAAGTATATGTAAGAAAATTATTTTTTTCTTCCTTCAAATACATATTTTGTTAATTATTAAAAAAAATTGTGTTGGTAAAAAACCAAGACTCCCTTTGACTATATTTCTAGGATGTTCATGTATTTCATAAATAGTTTCCAATAGTTGGAATATATTTTAATCTTTTATAACAACTCTCTCAGTGATTATTCATTGAGACTATTAAATACAAAACAAACATTTCATCATGTTAATTATTTGATTGATTTATTGTTATTGATTGAAACAACACATATTTTATATATGAACAAATCCTCTACAATACCAGAAGTAGAAATAGAAATAATATTTTCCTTTGTAACATTCAAAATATATATAGTTCTAAACATGTTTTTCGGAAACATTCTTACATTACAGGATAAGACATTGGTGTGACACAGATGTTGTGATATCATTTCAAATATTATTTTTTGACTTGTATTTTTTCCATATTCAATAGAGTCAAAATTAGTAGAATCATTGGAGTCATAGTTTGAAATTTTTGAATGATCTGAATTTTCAACTCTGTTGGATTCTAGTACATATAGTATATTCTCATATTTCATAATTCTATGAAAATATTTTTTTTCATACAAAGAATATATTTTTTAATCTTTATTAGGTTCAAACTTCTCTCATGTTTCACAAATTTCAGAAATATGGTTTTTGCCACACATAACTCCTTACTCAGTTTTGAAAAAAATTGAACAGGTTATAAATATTACTCCTCAAATATTATCATTAATTCAATGTAATAACTCCAAATATTTTATTTTTAAATATATTTCTTCAAAATATAAATATCATCTAGAAACATAGAATTTTCTTCAAGAAATTATTCTTCACTGTTTTATCTAGATCATTCCTTTTTCATATTCTTTATTTCTCCTTTAATTATTACAATTTTTAAATAATTTTTTAACATTTAATTTATGTGAATATTGTAAATGATTTTATAATTATTCTTCCACATGAAAATTATTTTCATCATCAGTGAAATTTGGATCATTAATATTTTATGTAAATATGTTTTCTCCTGGTACTTCGGTTAATTTTTCATCTTCAACCACATTATCACCATCTCCATCAACATTTGACAAGAGTACCGTCTTTTTATATTTAGAGAAAATTTTATTCGTTCGAATGGAATAATATTTGTGTATTTCATTATTATTCTTAATGTATATTCTTTTATTTTCATCATCTAAATCATATTCATCATCAATCATTCATTGAGGTAAATTTATTGTAAAATTCAAAACTACCTACGCAGTTGAAACATTTTAGAGGTAACATGTCTTTTTAATTTTCTATGAAAGATATCACATTTTTAGAAAACATTTAAATAAATTAATCAATATCAATTCCAAATAATTATTCAGTTTTTATATCAATAACATTATTATCTTGGAGATTCGTCTTATATTTTCCTTGCCCGCTATATTTGAAGGAAATTTGTAGATCAGACTTTTCATTTCATTTCATGACATTATATCAAATCATTTAATATGTAATGAGAGTGCTATGTATGTAATCAAATGGTATATTTTAATGATATATATCATCCAAATATGAATATTTTTCCTCAAAAAGTTCATGAATAATAAATTAGAACTTATCAACAATAGTTGAATCTTAGATTTTCTCACCAAGACATCTTATGTTGATAACCATTGTAAAGATATCACCAATGGATACATAATGACATATTTTGAGATATTCTTACTTCATCATCTAGATTTATAAGTTTTCCATTTTATATTTTTTATTTCATTTTTATATATTTTTCATCTTTTCACAAATACCTTTGGTGGTTCCCACTCTGTAACGATCTGTGTTTTAGATTGTATATAAAAGTGAAGGTTTTTTTTTACCTTTTTCAATTACAGGACATGTCTCTTTTAATACAGATCTTTAGAACAAAATTCCACAAGTTGGATTATTTAATAATAATTTTATTGGACATGGGTTAAGACCCATTATGTTTCTTGAGCGGTTCAATGAGTTTCAAGAGCACCAGACCTAGAAAATATGGTTTTTTTGGAAATCTATAGGGGGTGCATGATATTTATGAAATTGTGAGGCCCATTATGTGTAATTGTGTGGCCTTATTTAAGGGGTAGATATGATTAACATATTTTTTTCATGGTTTCCAATATCGTGCGCCTAGACCTTGCATAGAGAGTCTATTAGACAAGGGATTGTTGCACCGTTTCTATAGAATTTGGAAAAATGATCAGTTGGGTATATTTATGTAATTATATTAATTAAAAATAAAATGAAATTTAAAATCCAAACCTAAACACTCATTTAAACTGCATCTCATATGAGACACACCCATGGGGAGGGATACCCATTCAGTACGCACTCAACCCCCCTTATCGACTTCTCCCCATCCTTTGATTCTCAATGGATTTCTTCCCATTCATCGTTGAATATTCATAGTGAGCTCCTCTCTGCCTTATCCTCCCAGTTTCCAACTAATTTTGGCATCATCATAACTCATTGAGAATTTTATAAACCATATGTCAAAATAGGTAATATTTTTTTTATTTTCATTTGATTCTAGGTTGTGCAGAATGTCTTTAAGTTTTCCTTCTTGTGAGATTTGGCAACCACTGCCAATGGCTAAGCAGTTCGTGTGGTTTTGGTCGACTAGTTTAATCTTAGTGAATTTTTTTATTTTTTGATTTGATTTTCACCCTCTATGTTAGGCTCTTTATGTGTTTTAAATTTATTATCATTTAATTTGTTGTGATTTTAACTCTGTAGTGTGGTTTTAAGGGAATGGGATTAAGGTGACTCGTCAGCATGTGAATTAGTAAGATAATATATATATGTGGTTTCCCTCGTTAAGTGTTTAATACCCATTGGAAGTGAATATACATGTATAGGGCTAGGTTTTACCTTGTATATATATATATATAAACATTTATACAAAGGTGTGTGGAGATGGGTATATCCATATTAAAATATTGGTAAGGATCCCCTTATACATGCTCAATAGAGTTAATTAATGCGTTACGGTTTCCTGGTTTAAATGTTTTCCTTCATATGGTTAGTGGAATGAATAAAAGTGACGGTTAATTGTGAATAACTATCCATCATTTTTTAAGAAAACCCATCCATTGAAGTTGTGCTTACTCCACGATAAACAAGTACTGAAAAACAATTATACTACCTACCTTATTACATTGCAATTTTCATGGTAAAAATGTATTGATCGACTATTATGATACCTTCCTTGTTACTTTTATATTTTCATTATACGTGGGTCATAATTGATTAGGAACATGTTAGGTTTCTTGGAAAAATTGTGTTTCTTTTTCCCATATAGATTCATTCCTTGTAGCCTTGGTACTATATCATACACTTGAACCCATAATACAATTTTTCATGCATAGGAAAATTGGATGAGGTGACCATGACTAGGAAACATACACAAAATTTCATGCATCAAATGCAATGGTTATGTCATATTGAATTGTTTTTTCATGTATTAAAGTGGTAAATCACATGGTATCCTAGTGATGGAAGGTGTATTGAAAAAGGTATACATGAGAAGTCTTGTCCTTATGAAATGATTATAATTGGACTCATCCAATGTCGATGTTTTAATTGAGATACTTATGTGGATTTTACTCAAGTGAAAATGTGAATATGTTTTCTTATGAGTGTCTGATATGGATCATTTAAAATTCATAAGATTTAATTCTATGTGAAATATATTATACCTATGGAACTGTGTTAAATGTCTATGGATGGAAGGCAGGTTACCCTATTCCTTTATTCAATTGTGCACATTTTGATTCCACTTAATGAACTATATTAATGTGTACACATGATGATGCCACAAAATAAACTATGTTAAAGTGTGTACATGATGAGGTCACTTAATAAACTATATTAATGTGTGTGCATGTTGATTCAACTTAAAGAACTATATTATAGTGTTCAGATGCTGAGGCCACTTAGAGAACTATATTAAAGTGTAGACCTATTGAGGCCATATAATGAACAATGTTAATGTGTGCACATGCTGAGGCCACTTATTGAACTATAATAAAGTGTACACATGATGAGGCCACTTCATGAACTATATTAAATTGTGCACTTGATGGGGCCAATTAATGAACTGTATTTAAGTGTTCACATGCTGAGGCCCCTTAAGGAGTTGTGTTAAAGTGTGCACATGATGAGGACACTGAATTAATTATATGAAATGTGTGAACATGTTGAGGTCACTTAATGTGTAGTTATCTTCTATTATTGGGGGGAGACATGTCTCAACCTACATTAATTTTGGTATATGTGTGTGTCTGTGTGTGTCTATAAATATATACAGACATATTGTGACATGATCAGACATACCAACCATTGGTTGATGTGGGTATCTCCATCAGGTGTCCAATAAAAACTTGGATTGGTGTTAATTATTTATTCAATCTGGAAATTAATTCTTCATACCGACAATATATTATATTTATATTACACTGTCTAGATAGGGATACACATCTGTGGTGTCGTCCAACTAAGATTTATATCTCACTCCCTACGTGGGCCACTATTGCACTAGGGTATCCAAGTAGAACATTCTCATTCATAGGACTACAGTCCTTGGAACATTCTTGTATAGGTATTCTCATACCTAGATTTAAGAGTGAAGGACCGAGATGGATCTTAGAATGATCATGGAGATTTTCCTGAGGAATTTGTAGTTATTTTCTATATTTTAGTCATGTAATGTATTATGGTGAACATAATGTTGTATTTTTTTCCAACATTTAGTTATATAATATCACTATGATATACATTAATGAATTATATAAAATGGCATTGGCCACTTCTATAGAATGTTTATTCACTATCATCCACTATTTTATTTTATTTATCTACAAATTTTGCACTTCTTTTTATTACCTGCTAGTATAACAAAGATAGTAGGGTATATTCTACCCACGATCACCTCCCCAGACCCTCTCTTCTAGTAGGCAACCACCAGCATTCAGGGAGACAATCTTGTGGGCATGGGACCCACCTGTTCATCTACCGGGTTAATGTTCTGTCAGGATGGGATGTTACAAAGTGTTATCAAATGATGTTTTATTTTCTTTGCCTTACTCTTTTGTGTTGTTAGAAAAAAGATTAGGAATATTTTGGTACTTGGTTAGTAACCGTTATTCGGGATGATCACCCCTCTTACGGGATATGACTGAGTGGACATAGTTGGGAATTTTTGTTCATACTGTTTGTTGTTAAAATTGATATGATTTTTCCTTTAGTGATTGTTTCATTTTATACTACATAAGGATTTATGTAATATCTATCATTTTACCCATCATGTGTTATGGAAAGGATTTTTCAATTCATTTGTCATACTAGGGACATGTCAATTGACATGTCATGCATAGTTCTATGCTATGTACTTGAATATGTTGGATTCCTATTGATATTATTAAGTATTTTGACTTTCCGTTTATTCTTTATCATGCCTATTTTTATAACACACTTCTTTGTTAGATACTAATTATTATATATTTTTTTATTTATTATATACCATGTTCCTATGTATGTTTATAGGATTGAATGATTGTATTGTTTAATATATATAAACTAGTTGTGATTAATTCATGATAAAATTTTCAGTTGAAAGGTGTATGGGAACCATATTACTGGGAAAGGGTAACATGTGTAATTGATCCTTAGTAATATGCTTTTCATTTTTAACTCTTAGGTGAATTTATTTTTATAAAAGAGATACAAATGCTAAAATATAATGTTTTTGGGAGCTTTATATGTTGGTATATGGCCACCCATATGTCTGGTCTAGTATGTATTTGATCATTATATAATCTGAAATGGGAATGGGTTTGAATAATTGAGGCCACTTCTCAACACATGGAGTGTATGGGCACTTCACGAGTCGGGAAAAGACAACCCATGTAGTCGAACTCTCTATATGAGATTAAGTTATATTATAAAATTATTATAAATCTAAATAGTGGATTAATTTATATCTTAAGTGAATTGTATTAATGAAATCCTTATAGGTTTCTTTAACTATTAAAAATGAATTTATATGGTAAATTTCCTATCATGACGGGATTTTAAAAGTTATTAAATGTTTAAATATGATTTTTGATGTAACTTTGCTATGTTTTACAAGGGTGTTTGAAAAATAATGTACTTGGTGTTTGGTTTTAAAAATTACTTGATGTTTTAAATGAAATCATTTTTAGGATCACAGAAGAAATGTTACTAAATATAAAGAGTTTGGGAATAGAACTTATAGTGGTGTCCTCTTTGTAAAACCAACATGTTAGGTGTATTTTGTGATCACTTTTAGTTTCCTTATAATGAAATCATAGGTGTTTTCCATATTTTTTGTTCATTTATCAATGAATTGGTAATCAGATTGTGAGCCTGTGACTTTTGTTGGGCATGACCAAATGCTTGGGTCGATGCTTTCCCTTTGTTAGCGGCTAGGTCGTGGTAGATAGCACCGTTATAATTTGTTTATATTTTCTAGAGATATTTATTTAATGAAATTTTTTGTGATTAGAGAATCATTGTACTGAGTATGAAATTTATTAATTAAATAGAAACCTTGTTCCGATAGGTGTTCATGTTTTAATTGACCTTTTTATGGGCTTTACCATCAGGTAATGATAATTTTGTGTTTGTTATACATGCCTCAGGCATGGGTGATTGTTTCATTTGTCATTTGAACCCTTCTTTTTTTCATGTAGTATAAGTTGATATACATAGTACCCTCAAGTGGTAAGTGAAATATAAGTCTTGTTGATATTGGCTAAACTGTTGATTTTGTTCCTATGAGTGTTGTTTCAATTCATCTCCGTACTAGAGAAGCTTGTGTGGAAGAATTAGTTTCATCTCAATTCTCAGGATTTCTATTAGAAGACTCAAGTGTTTGGACATTCCAACCATTTTAGTTTGTCTTTTCTTTTATAATAATAGAAATTTTTCTCATGTCTGAGAGGAGTGTAACATGTTTGTTTTCGGTGATTTTGTACTAGTGCTCTTATGAAGGGTAGTTATCTTCCTTACCTTTCAACTATGACACCCCAAAGGTATGGAGCATCATGTCAAATATGGTAAATATGAACTTTCAAGTATAAGTGGAACTACCTAAAATTCCATTTTGAATTGGATGTCAGATTTTTTAATGCCTCTAATCCTTGTGATTTTTAAATATGCATCAATGCTTGCTCAGAATAATGACTCTATTAGGTTTGGTTGTGTGTATAACCTCATATAAACACCAATTGAATTGAATGAGCTTCATTAGTAAGTTGAATGATAATTTAATTACTTGGGTAGAGGTGGATGTGTTCAATTAATGCGGACGCATCAGGAGGTGACACCGAGTTACCACCTTTTAGTCGACCATTTGTGGTTCTACCATTCTCCCCTCCAACAGTTGGGTGTGATAGAATGGAATCAGCTGAAATCCTCTTAGTGTATTTAGATAATGGACGACTGAGAACACAATCATTTTTTCATCCAATATGCACTAAGAGAGCATCAATCTTACACCATGCTCAATTCATTCAAGCTGTGGAGCAGGTTTGGGTTGTTCTATATCGGTGTTTCGTATGGGATACATGGTTCCCTTGGTTATTTGATAATAGAAAAATCATTTTATGTTGGATATGAACTTTATTGTGGATGTTCATTATTAAGGGAATATTCAGTAGGAGTAGGTATCATAGTTCTTTTGCAAAAGTCCTCAATCGGCTAAGCTAGGTTCACTCTTGAATAGTCTTCCAAGTGGCTTGAAACATTACTTATCTTGTATAATGAATGTGGTTAGGGAAGAACCATATTAAATAACATCATCATGTGATGAAATGTGTGGTTGGTGTTGGATGCGGATTTTCATGAAAAGATGATTGGACTTGGACTTAATGGTCGATGGGGATAGATCCTTTAAACTAATTCGTATTCACACTAGGAGCATCTATCGGATTCTTAAGAGCATTATTGTAAGTCAATTCTGACAGTGGATTGAACCGTGGATTGTATTTGGACACTCAACTTCAACACCTAATGTGGGAAGTATCTTTGGATGGCTGATTTACAAGACAATGATGGGATTGTGTCTTTGGTAACGGGATCGAGAGAGAGCCTTTTTGATGTTTTGGTTGAAAAACAAGCATTGGGTCGAGTCTTGGTGGTTTGAGTGCTCTGTGTTTAAAGGGGTGGTCGATGGTGCATTGGATTTTTGGAAATGTAATTCCACTACTTGAATGAAGCATCCAGACCCTAGAAGGCTTCCTGATGTGTTACATTGTTCTTGAAGGATTCTCGAGGAAGTGGTGTTCTATGGTGGGAAGGTTGTAATGATCAATGTTTTAGATTATACTAAAATGAGTTTCTTTATGAAAATTTTCAATTACTAAATGTGTGGCTGTTAAAATAAAGATATTGAACTCAATTTCATGACTTGGCACCTCTAAAACTATTTTTTGGACTTCAGAGAGGCCCTGAATGGTTTCCTAGGTGGACTGAATAGTTTTTGCTATGCCAGAACTAGAAAACCAGGTTTTTATGAAAACAACAGAGGATGCACCGCATTCCAGAATTTGTGTGACCCACTGCAGGTAACCATACTTCCTTATTTAAGGGCGCATATGAATTTCACATGGGTTACAAATAGTTTCCCAAGCTGTGCTCCAATCTTATCTGAGGGGCATTTATTAGAAAGGGGGATCCACATGGTTTATGCATGGACTGGAAAACTATGTGGGTTAAACATTGTCGTTGGGTCGGTTTAAGTAATTAAATTAATTAAAATTAAAACTATAATTATAATTAAAAATTAAACCCTCATTCTATCCCCCTCTCATATAAGACACACCCAAGGGCTGGGATCCCCTGTTTCCACATTCTTGACCCCCCCTCCTCAACACATCTCCCTCCTTCAATTATCAACAAATTTCATCTGTTTCTTCATCGAATCTCTCTAGTATGATCCTTTATCCCTTCTCCTCAAGATTTTGGTCCATTTTACGGCATAATCATCACCCAATTAGAATTGGTCGAACCCTAGGTCAAAAAGGGTTATCTTATTTCTAGTTTAGTTAGTTCTAGGTTGTGTGGAAGCAATATTAGGATTCCTTCTTGCATGTTTGATTACCCGCTGCCAAAGGCAAGGTGGTTTTGGTGGTTGTGGTCCACTTCTTTCATCTTTAGTTAAGTTTTGTATTTTCTATTTTGTTTTTCACCATATATGATAGTTTCTTTAGTTGTTTTAATGTTTGTATCATTTAATGTGTAATGCATTGAACTCTGTCATGTGGTTTTGAGTCAACGGGTCTTAGGTGACTCACCTGTGTATGCATTTGAAATTAAATATATGTGTGTTTGTGTGTGTGTGTGTGGGGGGGGGGGGGGGGGTTCCCCAATTATTTGTAATATCATCCATCTAAGTGATAATACATGTATAAGGATATGTGTTCCTATCTATTATTATATATATGTATATAAATGCATACATAGGTGACTGCAGAAGAGTATATACATAGGAGCATAATTGTAAGGATCCACCTGCACATGCTCATGGCAATGAAAGTGTGTTCTTAGGGGATATCTTTCCTTTCATGTATATGATGTTTCATATTCATAGTCGGGGAGTAGAAAAATTTAGTTAGAAATTGGAAAGAAACAAAGTGCATTTATTTGATCCATTATATGGTAGGTTCCATTTCCATGCAATCAACTTTTAGTAATTAATAATTTAGATTACTTATTTCAATGTTGTTTGAGATAACTAATGTAGTATGAATTCCTAGTTTTAATATTTTTCCTTGATATGGATAAAAGAATGCATAAATGTGATGGGTGATTTTTAATAAATAATACATTTTTTTAATAACCCTCCCTGAAACAGAGGTGTGTTGCATTCAAGATAAAAGTTTAATGATAGACTATTATATTATATATCTTATTGACTTGGTGTTTTCATTATAATTGGGTCAAAATTGATAAATGAAATGTTTGGTTGCGTGACTACTTTATGTTTATTTTTCCTATGTATGTACTTTCCTTTTAGCCTTGGTACTACTTTGTACACTCGAACAGTTATACAAATTTTCCATGTTTAGGAAAATTAGAAGAGAAGACCTTGAATAGGAAACATTCACTAAATTATGTGCTTCAAATGAAATGGTTAGGTCATATTGAATTGATTTCCCTTAATTAAATAGGTAAGTGAAATTGATCCCTTGGGATAGAAAGATATATTTCTAAGGGATTACAAGAGAGTTCATTTCCTTAGGTAATTATTAGAATGTGACTAATCCTATATTGATGTTTTAATTGAGATTCCTAATAGGGGTTTCCTTATGTGAAAAAAGTTAATTTCTGTCTTATGTTATTTTGATATTGATATTTTGAAATGCACATAAGGTAAATCTGTATGCATTATATTATAACTATGACACTGTGATTAAATTGTTATGGATGGGAGGTAGGTTTCCCCATGCCAATATTAAAGTGTGAACATGCTGATTCGACTTAATGAATTATATTAAACTCTGCACATGATTATTACACTTATTGAACTATTTTAAAGTGTCAATGTGTTGATTCCACATAATGAAATATATTAACGTGTCCACATGCTGATCCCACATAATGAAATATATTAAATTGTTCACCTGATTAGGCCACATAATGAATTATATTAAAGTAAGCATGTGATGAGTCCTCTTAATGAGCTATATTAATCTGTGCACATGATGAGTCCACTTAATAAACTATATTAACGTGTTTTCATGATAAGTCAACTTAATGAAATGTATTAACATATTCTGATGATGATGATACATAATTAGCTATATTAATGTGTGCACATGCTAAGGCCACTTAATGACCAATATTTAAAATGTGCACTTGCAGATGCCACATAATGAGATATAATCTTCTATTATGGATGGGAGGCATTCTTAACCCATGAAAATTATGGTATCTATATATTATATAGTGATTGATCAGACATACCAACTGTGGATAGAGGCAAATATCGCAATCAGGTGTCCCGTAGGAACCTAAATGGATGTTAATTATTTATTAAATTCGGATATTAATACTTCATACCTCGAAATAGTGAAATTTATATTAGACACTCTAGATAGAGATTGACATCAGTGGTTCCATACTACTATGATTTATATCCCACACAATAATCTGCCTCCCATTTCACTATAGTAACTATGTAGACCCTTCTCGTTTGTAGGATTGTAGACCTTGGACCTTTCTTGTTGTTGTATGGTCATTCCTAGAGTAAGTAGAAATAGACTGGGTTGGAACTCTTGATGCTCTAGTAGATTTTCCTTTGGACTTAAAAGTTATTGTCCTTATTTGAGTCTTGTAATGTCCTGTTGTGTGAAGCTATTGTATTATTTCCTATGTTCTGTTATGTTAGATCACTATGAAATTCATGCGTGCTTTGAATAAAATGGAATTGGGAAGTTTAAAAAAAATTATTCTCTATCTTCAACTGTTGAGCATAATTTATCCACTTCTTCCACTATTATTTCTAATTCCAACTATTTGAACTATGATATGTAGGTACAGTCTCCCCACGATCACCTCATGCGACCCTTACTTCTAGCCAAAAAAATCTAATGTACATGGAGATGAGCTTGAGGACTTATGACCCACTGGTCTAGCTACTGGGTTAATGGTCAGTCGGGCTGAGATGATAAAAACTTCGTTACATCTTTGTTACATTCAAAAAGGTAATAATGTAAATAATTTCTAGTCATACCATAATTATAATGATTATTATTATCAAAATCAATGAGTGGAAAATATTTAGCACCAGGAATAAATACTTTAGTATTATCCTCTAGAACCTCATAGTTAATGCACATATAATATAAAGAAATTCAATCATTCTAGATATGATAGTTCATTCTATTTAAAACTACAATCTCATTACTGTTCACACAACTTCAATTTTCCATAAAATTATTGCTTCAAAATTTTTCACAAATTATACAATGAAATTTTCCCTCTAATACCAATTGAAATGATAAATATAATAACTAAGAAGGCGAGCATGTTCAATTGTACCTTTTGTTTTTATGATACATTTCTTGACAAACCTGACCACATATTAGAAAGACAGAACATTCCTAAAAAAAAATTAAAATATTTCCATTGGAACACTAGTATTTTCAATGATCACTAACCAATAAGAGTATCTAGAACATGAAATGGTTCAAAATTAATCCAATACCACAAAATCCACAATAAAATGGTTCTTTTATATAGATAAAATATGTAGGAAATACCCTTACACATTCCTAGCACTATGATCAATAGAATATTGTGTGTGCTTATTCTAGCATAGAAGATGAAAATAATGTCTTTTTAATATTTTTATAAACCTTCACAAATTGGGTCATAACATCTGGACTATGCTTCATCAACAAAATTTTCTTTTTAAATTATTTGAAAACTATTCCTCACCTTCTTACCCATTAATATGTATTGACATCTTCTCTGAACATCGTACAACATTCAGTTTCATCACTCTATCTGATTCCTCTATAAAAATTTTGTGTCCTAAAAAAATTAGGATATATTTATTTGGATAAGATAAGAACTAACATATTTCTTTCGTTATTATCTTCCAGAAAATATAAGTTTGATTTCATAGTTTGATCCAATCAATCATAACAATCAATTCAATGATCTCTTTTTCTATCCACAAAGCATTCCCCGTATGTATTTTTTGGTATGATGTTCCAAAATACATCATAACTCATCCTCACAATACATGAATAGTATGATTTTACATTCTACATTAACCCTATTATAAAGGTGATCCCAAAATATCAACAGCGGAAACATGAAATAATTTTCTTACTCAACACAATTTCAGATCTCCAAATTTCATGTTTATTAAATTCCATTTTACAACATCTCAAATATTCTCATACCTTTTGGTATGTTCTAAAATCATATTTAATTCACTAGAACATCTTAATCATCAACATTATATGATAATGAACTTTAGAAGTGATCATTCTAAAAAATAATAATCCAGAACATCATAGTATGAAACTCATTTTTTCATTCTAGTTCTCTTATCCCATTTAAAAATAAGTAAAACTAATGGCTTCCTAACACAATTCTCCAAACCAATCAAAAATATTTTATGACGTCATTGAATCTTCTAATGAATTAATAAAACTACAACCATGATCTGGTGGAATATTTAATATGTCACACCTTTCCATCCACTTTCTTAATCAGTTCAATAGCTCTGCATCCTATAAAAACATTGTTCTATGATCAGTCATGTCAAAAAGATCATCTGATGAATCAATATCAGTGAGAATGTCTGATGGATCAATGTTTAAAAATTTCCTAATGGATCAGTGTCAACAACTCTTCTAATTGATTGGTGTCAATAAATCAACATATTGATATATGTCAACAACTCTTCATATGGTAAGTGGTTAAAATGTGTCATGTGAATTGTTATCAATGGTGACTTATTTCATTCTATAACACAAAAATCATTGGTTCATTCAATGGATTGGTAGGTCTGATAAATTGTTTTGATTGATGGATCGACCCATTTGACAGAGCGAATAATCAAAAAAAATTCAAATCATCGAACTTCGTTAAATTCAAACTTCCTTCTACATCTGCTGATTCTAGATATTATGATTTATATTTTTAAAACCTAAAATTCATAGAAACAATATAAATTAAAATTTCTATTTTATTCTAAAAACATAATATTTATTCATGAATTATTCATGTTATTTAGAACATTAAGATCAACATAGTATCGTCATATTTTTTTTCGAACATCTCTAACAACAATCTATGTCTGATACATCTTCCTCGTCCATTTATTAAAGCTCTATTCCAAACAGAGAAGAATGAAACAAATATCACCAGTAAAATAAAATTTAAAATAGAAAACATCAGTTGGTGTAATTTCTCATGAAATTTTTTTTGATTATCTGATTTTGAACCCCTTTCAACCAATCACCATAGTTAAACAAATAAAGGTAATTTTTCCTAAATAAAAGAAAAGGAAAAACATCCAACATACTTCTTTCAAAAAAGCCCTCTATCCCTATTTTTCCAAACATTAAGTATGGTTTATAGAAATTTTATTTAAAGGATTATAGTGTATAAAATGATTTTTAATATGATGTAATAATTTTATAACTAATGGTATCAACATAGAAAATATATGTAATCTTTTATTAATGATTTTATTTGAAAGGATGAATTATAATATTCTAAGATTTGCTTTATTATTTTATAGAAAAATTTGAAAATTCAAGGTTTTGTTAATTCTACATAAATTATATTTATATTATAGGCATTGGTATTGTTTTGTTGGGTAGCTACAAGAAAAGTGTTAGTATTATCATTGTGGGTTTGTGAGGGGGATTTTGATATTAATTTGTGCTATATAGGTTTAGGTTAATTTACTAGATAATTTACTAAATTATAATAACCAATTAATTAATGATATATGATTAAAAAATATTAATTGATAATATATTTGATATTGTGCATAAATTATATATATTTTTTCATGTTGTGTTATTGTATCTACTCTTATTTTATATTCTTATTTAATTTTTATTTTTTTGTAATTAATTATTAGTTTTATCATTAGTTTGTCTATTTGTTTTCTATGTTTATATAATACTACACATGTAGGTTTTATTGGTTTTTGATTATATATATAGATTAATGTGATATAATGGATATAGTAAGAGTAAATCTAGACATGGTATTTAATGACTAAATGTATAAGAATGTATTGTCCAGTATAGGTTCTAATGTCTTGTGGTTGTGATATGAACTTATAAACAAGCATGAGATGTGGAGGATTAATGTGTAGTGTCCATATATAATAATGTGAAGGTTGTAATGGATAAATCTTATGACACACCCATCTATTTAAGGGTTTTAAGGTTATAGAGTGGACATGTACACATTTACCAAGGCTATGATGGTTTAGGATTATGTCATTAATTTCGGTTGGGATTTCATATGGTTGCAACATTAGACATTGAGGTGATGATTTGATGATATGGTTGATGAATTATGATCATGATTAGAGTGTTCTAGGAATTCTTATCATAGGTTGACAGATATTATTGCCTTTTTTCATTCTTTTTTATGATGATTGTGATAATGTGGTGATGGTTTGATGGTTGTGGTGATGTGCTAGTTTTATAATGTCAAGATTATGGAAATAATATTACTGATATGAAGAAATGATTATAATGACTCATCATGTGGTGATTTATTTTGGGATCATTTTATATTATATTACTATTTTTATCCAAAAAACATGATATCATAATCTTTTATGTATTCCAATTATGGCACCTGTATGAAGTACAATTATAGGTGAATGTTATATGAATATGTGGTATTATATTTACTTTTTATTTTACAGGATATCAAATTAATTATTCTTAATTTTCTTATATATTCCATTCTTTGTTGATTTCAAAATTGTCTATCCTGGAAAATATATTTCACATGCCTATATTCTTTATTAAAAATTTGATTCTGTGGATTTTTCCCAAGTTCTCACCCCTATACAGTTTTCTTGAGTTTTTTTCAAGACAATCGAATAGAGATTAGACATTCTATTGTTTGGGAAAATGGAGTGGAGTCAAAGTTTTCCTCATGCGTTCACGTTTTTTGTTGTAAATAGTTTCATTTGGCCTTATTTTGGGGGTGGTTAATGTCAAAGCACTAGTTTATTTAAATGGATTTGATTGATGGTTTTTTATTTTTAGTAATAATTAATAATATATCTCATTTGAGAAACAGATACCCTTAGTTTATTCACCAAATTTTGGCCTATTAGGTGTTGGAATTTGGTGTCACACTTATCATCACTCCTAACTCTGGTAGGTTTCTAATTCTAGGTGGCGAATGGAAATATTTATAATTTTAGTGTTGATATTATTATTATTAAAATTAACAGTGTTAAAATAATTAAAATCAATATTGGTCTAAATTTCATTAAAAGTAATAATAGTGAAATTATTATTAATAATTATTTTACTATTCATATTATTAATATTACTATTAATATTATTATTATAAATATTAATATAATATTAAAACTATTAACGTAAATATAATAAAAATTAATATTATTCGTAATATTATTACTGTTACTAATATTTTTGATAATTTTAATATCAATATTAGTGTTAATATTTTTAATATTAAAATGAGCGCTAATATTATTAATCTTTTTACTACTATTATTTTTTGTTAAAATTATTTTATTTGTTTTTTTAATATTATGTTCAAATTTATAATTTCAACAAAACATAACATATATTATTTACTTAATAGTTTCTAGGTGATATTTAATTGTAGTTTGATTACTACCCAGTGAAAAATTGATAAATAAGAGGAAGGGGTTGATGATTTTTTAGAATTCACCAAATAAAAATTTTCCAAACAGTGAAATTTTTTACTATCCATGTCGAAAGTGTTTAAATATAAAAAATCTATAATGTATTAAAATCAAAGATAATTTTACTTTTTTATGGTTTTAATTTTACATATAGTACATGGATATACTTTGGGGAAATTTTATAGACATCAATATCAAATAATGATGGAGATCTTTAAGGTGGTAATTTTGGTAAAATTTAAAAATGATTATTGATATTAAAGTAAAAAACTATGAAACAATATGATATTTGGGTGCCTATATGGTGATGTTGAAAAACAAATATATCAAAATTTTAGGAAATTGTATAATCCAATCTATTATGGTTTGTTTACATGAAAAAAATATATATATATATATGGGGTGATATGAGTTTATATAATTATTTGAGCAATTGAAATACATAATTCTACAGGAATGTGATATGACATATTAAAATTATATTAGAAAAATATTTTATACATGATGAGATTGGGGTACAAGAAGATATATGTGTAACCCAATGGTTTTGTGCTAAATGAAATAAAATATTATTTTTTTCAGAGTGTTCATCATATGAGAGTTCAAGGAATAATTTTAAAGAAATAACAGAAGTTTAATTGTATATTATAAAATGTTCAAAGAATAATACTAAATGAATTTGGTTTTATCCTATAATTAAAAATATTAAAAGTGTATTTTCAAATTCAAATGATGTAAAAAGGTATAAATGGAATGTCAATGAACAAATATTTGATGGAAAATTTAATTATCATATGTTTTACCAAATTGAATAAAATTGATCATCAATTTTTTTTAATGAAGTTATAAATATAATAATACGACTACACATGGATGGAATCAATCCATTTGAGGTTATCAATAGAAAACGTAGTTCATGGGATGTTTTTGATAATATTTATAACTAGTCCCCAAATTTTTTTAGGATGAAAAATTATATTCAATAGAGTATATTTATTTCTAGACCAAAACATAATTTATATGATATTGGTGATAACCTTTCACCATGAATTTATTATTTGAAACCAATATGGGAGGATGGTCATATAGTTATTGTTTATTAAAATGATTAATATTTTTAATTATATCCAAGGATTATGTTAACTTTTAATATATTCTAAGATTATAAAATTTATTATAGATATGGTTTTAAGAGGAATATATATTGAAAATTTTAAAAACAAGGGACTTCAGGCTATCAGCTATAACATGGGAGAAAACCCATGTATATGTGTCAATGAAGGATTTATCTATAGAATAATATTATAAAATATTATAAATGTAATTCAATGACTCACTTGAATTATATATTACTCTTAATAATTTATTGACCAGTCCGTAATTTAAGAGGATGAAAATTATTGATATAACCATTGTAAAGACATGAATATTAGGTAACAAGAAAAATATTTAAAAGAAATGATCAATATGTTTTTTCTTCCATATTGGATATATCATGAGGAAAACATAAAAATCATCTGATAAATGAATAAATGAAATTTTATTAGGGTTTTTTGGGAACATTGTTAGATATTAAATGAAATACTCGAGATGGTTGGAATATAATGGTAGACATATAATGAATGGGAATATTTTTCAATGTTATTTTCTAATCTTAAAGGAAAATAAACAAACTCACCTCTATCATGTTTTACGTTAACCAAGAGGGATAAAATCAAGTGTTCACTGCCTATATCATATCAGGGTACATTATGATATTCTTATAATTTAAAAAAATATTAAAAAAACTATTTGAATTGAATATGTACATAATCTGATGATTTTCATGTTATGATGAAAAAACTATTATTGATTAAAATATATGGAATGTAGGCCATAAAAATCATAATGGCCGTCATCAAGATTATTTATTTTTTTCATTTATGTTTGTAACGAATTCATGGATTGGAATTCATTAAAAAAAAATTATATCATAAAATTGCTAATATACATTGTCAATAAGAAATATTATTTCTACGTGTATTTTTTTGAAATCATAGTTCAATTAATGATTCATTTTCTATGATAAATCATGATGTTTAGACCTATATAATTGTGTAGGATGTATCTTTTTATATTTTTATTGATATATTAAATAGGTATACTAATAAAAAAACATCTATTAGAATCTTCCATTGTTGATAATTGTTTCTCTATGGATGTGGAAGAGTTTTATATAGACTACTTTTTTGAAGTATATCCCATCGGTTTTACAATATCAATCCATGAGAGAATCAATTTTTTGAGAAAGGGTATATGTTTCCTAAATCAAAATTCACTCATATGTGAAAAAAATAAAGCAATTATATTTATAGATATTTAAAACCAAAGATGATGGTTGGTTACATATAACATTTCATATTAAGGTGGTAAACCAACATTATATAAATTATAAATATATATTAGTTTTAAAATATCACAGAAAAAAAAATTTACCAAGGTTTATAGAGACATTGAATAATTTATTTCTTTCATTAGAAACATTAACATGGTTAATGGGTAGCTCGTTATAAATGTGATAAAAATGTTTAGGTATGAAATTAACAGTTTAACATTTTGTACTAAAGAATAGGATAATAAATTTAAAGTTCAAAATTATGGGGTAATAGTGTTTTTTTAAAGTATTGAATTGTTTTAATGTAAAATAATAAACACAATTTTCACGTTTAGTGAATATTATAGAGTTATTTTAAATTTAGGGGAGATTCTCTATATTATATTTTACGTTGCAATGTTCAATTATAAATAGGGTTTTGGTAAAAATTATTATTAAACATGGTAATTATTGGAATGAAACTGGTATATATAAATATATTGGGATAAATATATAACCATTTATCAATAAAATCACATTAAAAATAGAGTTTCATGCTATATATCCATAAAAACATTTGTGGCCAGCCATTTATCAAGGAAAATAACCAAATTTGGATGGTGTAAAAGTTGATGATAATGATGATGAATTATATGATATAACTAATTTATTAGAAACATTTTCTTAGTATATATATTACCATAACATATAAGTGGTACAAGACATATAAAATGGTATGGAATATGGAATTTATTAAAACAACCCTTTAATAATCTCTAACTATTATAGGTATTTTATATTGACTTCCAATTTTAATTTACAAATTATTTAAAGTGGAAAATATATTTATTATAATATCCTTTTCTAATTATGTTTAATATTTTAATAAATATGATAAACCATTTTTTATTACTAAAAAATATAGTACATATAGATATATATTTTTTATAATAAATTTATCATTTTTAATATTAATTAAGTTTTGTTTTCTTTAGTTGATAGTATTTTGTGTCGGATATTTTTTGGAATTTTTTATCATTATGTTTAAAACGATTAATTAATATTATGAATGGTTATTTCTATTTTATTTTGTTTATAGTATCTTTTCAAATAAAATAAATAAGTTATCTTGATCTTTTTGGGAGAAGCCCCTACATCCCTCTATTGTGGAGCATCATCATCCCTCTACAAATTAACATCCAAATATTATTAGGAAAGAGAAGGATTCTTGTGTTAGTAAAAATGGTTTCACATGATTACCTAAATTATAAATATCACATTAAAAGGATCATTGGACACCTATCATGTTTTATATAAATGTAAATTCTACTGGTAAACATTCAAAAAAATGTAGGAGTTTTTTGGTTATCAATGCTTAAGAATAAATATTAATTTATATTTATAATTGGAGAAGTTTCATCCCAATTACATTAACTAAGCTAAGGGAGATATTAATGGTAATTTAATTTATTACTAAAATAATTATAATGAATTGTTTTCAGTAATATAGATCAATTTTCCCTTACCAAAAAATGAAATATGAAATACCTAACACTAAATAAGTGTGTTGGATATTTTTATTTTTTTCTAAAAGGATTTAAAGTAATTTTAATTCAATATTAAATTTATATTTAATTTTTTGTAAAATAATGTAATGAAAATCGATGTCTACTATATCATTTATTATATGGATATTCATTGAGAAGGTTTGATAAAATTAGATGAAAAGAATCATTATTGTTAATTGAAATGTTTATTATGAAAATTTTATATTTTTATAATAAATAAAATTTTTTATTATTTATATTTTCTCTAAATTTATAGGCAATAGTGAAATCTATTCATGATATCAACATGAATAACATATTCCCAGTACATTATCTAGTGGAGGGTATATGTTACTCTAATAAAAAATTATTGATGAGAGGTTTGAAAAATTGATTGGTGAGTTCTTAATATTTTTAGATAATACCCCTCCTTAAAAATTTCTCACCATGAAAAATATAAAAGGCCATAGATGATGAAAAATAATGTATATCTTAATGAATGGTTAGTGTATATTTATTACATAATTTTTTTTCAAAATATATTATTTATAAACTATTTATATATTATAGTACTAAAAAACATTAAAATATTCTTTATTGGATGCACTATCGAAGAAAAGAACATAGGTGACCTTCATAACAAAGGGTACGAATGATATTCTAGAAAATTTATTAGAATGGGAAGAAAACCTGGGTAAAATTGAGGATATTAGGTGGGTATATCTTATAAAAAAAGTTTGGTTATGATTATACTTATTCATGGGTGGAAATATATAAAGAAAAAAAATATGATATTTAAAAAAAGGATTTAATAATTTTTTAAATAATTGAGGTTAGGGTTAGATCATCATTGAAATGGATATTTTCTGACATGTAGATATAGTTTGATCATATGAATCCCACTCCTCCACCTCCTTCTCAAAAGTTGAAAATCCATTATGAGTAATACATAGAATATCCCTAGAATCATATTATACCTTATGGGATCATAAATTATATTGTGGAATCCATAAACGATCACCATATAAATATATGTAATCTTATGTTAATAATATGGGATATTATAGATGCAGTTACTAGAGTGTTGTTCCCTTCTACTGAACTAGATACAATATGCATGGGTGTCAGGAATTTCTTATTTCGGTCGTCTAAATGTCAAAAACATCTCACCAATCATTAATAAATATATTATATAATTTATTTAATTTATTAAAATTTATTTTAATTTATATATATTCTATTAATTACATAAAGATAAAGACATCTAGTATATAATGAATCAAAAAGGTTCTTCCTCTACTACTTATTTTGGAGGATTATTTAAATTATCTTTATTTGAATTTATATTATTGGGTATATGAAGCTAAAATTTTATAGTGAAATTTTTTTTTCTTAATTTTATTGATGATTTATAATAATGATATGTTGGATGACGTAGTTACATATATGTTAATACTCATATTGATTCATGTATTTTATAGGTAATTATATTATCACTTTTCTCTCAATTATATCAATTTTATTTAACTTAGAAAATATTATTCTATTTTATTAGTTTAATTCATATAATATTTATTTAAAATATATGATTTAAGTGTAAAAATTAGTAGATCGATACTATATTTCTATATTAATATTGATATTTTGTTATTATGAATGAATCGAATGTATATCTCAAAATACTTCCTAACGAAGCCATTAAGTGTTGGGTGATTCCTAATCAAGAGAGGTAAGTGATAAATATTTCATTATAGTATACAATTTATCTTAATAAAATGGCCACTCATATTGGTTTTATTTTATATCAAAAATCGTTCACTATTAGTAAAACAAAACATTTCTATAGTTTTTAGTGTTGATTCCTAAAGAATACCTCTAATTTCAAATCATTAATTCCTTCCTCATTTATTATGAGTGATTTATTATAATTGATGTATATTGAATTATTATAGATGGTTTTTTAAAATACCACCAACATATTAAATATTAATTGTGATTTTTAAAAACCAATTCTAATTAATATACATTTTAGAAATGGAGCTTCCCCATTCCATTCTTCTTATGATAATATTTGTATCTGGTTCATGACACATGACATTCCCCTTTTTTATCTAATAAAATTTTAAATTAAAATTACCTGTTAGTTCCCAATCGATTCATTCATTGGAAGTGGATTATTTGGAGTGAAAATTATGTTCTAAATTCACGATGTTTGTCACTATCATCCCACCTTCTTATTTTATATGGTATTAATGAAGATTTAAAATCTGGGATCTTATATGATTACTTATTTTCTAGTTTCATTTATAATTAATTATGTGTGTTATGTTGCATTCCACTTATATTTCCTCCAGTGATGTTTTTATTGATTTTCACTATCATTTCATTCTCTGAACATATAATATTCTATCTACATCACAAGTTTCATTATCATTTAATGGAACTTGTTATTATTCATGGAAGCTATAACATCCTAGACCAATATGCCACTGAATGGCGCCATGTTCTTTGTGGGTCACATGGACTCAAGTGAATCTCCCCAAATTCCAGAGGCTACCAACATGTAGCGAGGGCATGGGTGAGTCCTTTGGATGAATATTCTCCAATTATCAGAGTTTAAGACGATGGAATATCAATAACAGTTACAAATAAAGGAAGTAGTAAACCATACAACAGATGTAATCAATGGATGACTGATAGTATAAACAATAAAAAATTCATATCATATACAAGATTATGATATATGTCATAGGTTTCTAAAAAAACAGACAAAACATGTATACAAGTAATATGTACAATCCATATAAATAATGTACAAAAAGGCTAAAATAATCCCAGTATCATAACAATCCTCAGATTGGTCCCATTCTTTCATGATCCTATGCACTATATGAAGTCCTTAATTGAGGGAACTTTCCCTTATTATTACCTACAATCATATAATCTCGTTGGACCCAAAAGCATGACCCAAATAGGGTGTGAGACGATATCTTAGTAAGCAACCACCTAAGGTCTGTGCTAATCATTTACTGAATATATATTTCAATTAGTGTGTAATAAGAAATGTAGTAATCAAGGAAGTACTCAAAAGAAATCAACCCACATGAATTGGTTTTCATTTCCATTCATTTCATTCATAAATTTAATTATAGTGAAGTAATCGGTCATGAGATTCTACTCCAACCCTGTATCCCCTATGTAATTGGTAGCACAAAATATTCCACATAATTCCATCTAATCAAGTATTAGTGAAGATAGGATCCAAGATTATGATTTGTCTTTGCAGAAGCCTCATAAAACATATAATATAGAATTCAATTGGGAAGCAGAGCCTATCCATGACATTAATAAGTATGAATTAAATATCATTCCAAGTTCAATATCAACCAACCCCATACAATTCCATCCCTAGTGAACCTATCAGTTACCATATATCACTCTTGGTGAGTCATAATTTCCAATCCAAACAATTATGTCCATTGTGCTCCTCATCATAATCTCAAGTTTCACCCTTATCATAATATTCATATTAACATTGAGTTTGTCCAATGAAATCTCTTACGAATCCATGAATCACTCACCATAAAATTATATCATTGATGATTCCCACTATGGTATCCCTCATTTAGATCAATGTGTCACCCATGAAAATATAATATTAACCATTGAATTTTCCCATGTCATTCTATGTTGAATCCATGTATCACCCAATGTATAATGGCGAATAGTTAGATTAGTATGTCTATGGAATTTTAAATTGAATCCATGTCTCACCCAAATCTATTTATCATTTAATAAATTCCCATTCTATATAAAAAATCCCTTTAACATGCCTTGGTCAAAACCAAGATCCTCTTTTTACAATCTCGTCTCAAAAGGTGTATCAATCCTTTGACAACCTCTAAGGACTAGGAATATCATTTACTCAAATAGTCATATTTTCAATAACATGGTTAAATGGAATAAAAATATACTATATGGCTTGGTTATCCTATATATCACATGAGAGAATCATTAATAGGTGATATCCCTTCTTGTTGAGGTAGTGGAAAAATAATTCCAAGATCGAGGGTTTTCATTCAAATAGACAAATTGGAGTTTTTAGAATAACTATCCTAACAATCCTATTTAGAAAATCTAGGGATTACATATCATATATATCATGTTGTAAAAGAAAAAAATTAAAAAACTCAATCCAATTGCATTGATACAAGTCATATCCTAGATTTTTCTCAAATGGGAAAAGAAAGCAAGCTTTAACAATAAAGGAATTCATGGTTCATGGGGAAATCATTCATCTTATTCCCATAATTAAATTTAATTACAATTTGAAAATATTGGAATTTAATTCACATACCAATTAACAATTGTACATCCCAGGTCATGAGGAAAAGGGCATACCTTATAGGCATCCAAGGACAAAATCTATAAATGGTCCCTCATGGTAACTAAAAAATTAATGGGTTTTTATTCAAGGTATACAATGTATAACATGAATAATAAAACCTATTTAAATACCTAATTCAGTATAGTAAATAACATCATTCAATTCAATTTTAAGAGACACCCCAAATATGGGCACTCAACAAGCTGAAAAATATAAATGATCTGAAGTTCAATGAAAATAACATGGCCACTATTCTTATATTTTCCGTTTATAGATTGCCCGGTATCAAACTATGATTCATCTTGGTTTTGAATAAATTTGATTAAGAGAAGAAAAATTATTAAATAGGGCATTAGATCATAAATTCTAATATAAATGACAATTTCTAGAAAATTTTAGAAAGAAAAAAACTATAATTAAGGCCTTAATATTAAAGATCCAATGAGAAGAACCTCATTTGAATCTTATATTAGATGGTGAGTAGATCTAAAAACCAAGAATAGGCCTAGAGGAAATATTATCCACAGTGAGGGCTACTGTGAATTTGAGAAAGAACCTAATTTAAGGTTATTAAATAATTTCAATTAAATTTCAAATTTATAAAAATCATAAAATTACAGGGTTGCATGATTTAACCCCATGGTTTCCTGTTGGTCTAAGGAACCTACATGGCTTCCCCACACAATTCACTAACTAGGCAGTAAACATATTAAAGGCCTATGTCAATGTCTACAAAAAATGAAGACCTGGCCGCACGACCTGGAATATCAACACGCATGATTTTCACTAATACTAAGGCTTCATCTTCTCACCCAAAACATGGGTTTCGGGCTACTAAATAGACCTAGAAACCCCGAAGACCGCATGGACCTAAAATTGCTCTCATGTTAGGACATATTTAATAAATTAAACATAAAATTCAAGAAAAAAATAGAATCCTTACCTCAATGAAGAACTATGTTCTTATAAAAATCCCCCCTTAAATAAATTTATACTTTGATTTCCCTTACAAGTGTGTTGAAGCAATATCAAAGAACAAATCCTACAACTATACTCATACATTGGCCACCCTCACCCAGGAATCATCAGAGTATCAATAATGTTTCCCTAGTACCCATACTAAATCAAAAGACCAACCTTAGAAAACCTTCATTCTATGATCCAAAAATGGAATAGGAAGCTCATAAATGGATGCATATAACTATAACTCAACTTTCTTGGGATGGAAGGCATGAGATGGTTATGAAAAGTAATGTCCCAGCTGAGAAACATGGAAGACTTCATGCATATCCTAGTACCTCTAAGGTAATTGAATCCGATTTGATAATGGCCTGACTCTCTCCAGAATCTTGAATGGACTATTGTATCTAGCCGAAAGATTACCCTATATCTTGATCATTTGTGTCCCATCATCAGTGAAACTGATAGAAAAACACGATCCCTACCATCAAACCCTAGACATTTTCTGTGGTGATTAGTATAAGATTTTTGATGAGACAACATAGTATTCATGGACATATGAATGAACTTCTTCGATTTTGTGGTCTCATGGACATGATGAGGTCCCGATATAGTTGCATCTCCTACCTCCATCTAATACAAGGGTGATCAGAACGACCTATTGTAAAAATCCTCATATGGTGCAATCAAAATATTTTCATGAAATATTTTGTTGTAGGTGAACTCTACCACAGGTATATTCCCTCCTAGGAGCCCTTAAAATCTAAGATGTATGCCCACAACCAGTCCCTAAGCGCCTAAATTGTCTTCTCTGACCAGCCATTTATTTGGGGTGGTATGAAATGTTCAAAAGAACATGTGTTTCCAACTTCCTCTATATCCATTTCCATAAATAATAATTAAATACATCATCCCAATCTAAAATTATAGAATAAGAGACCCCTTGTTGTCGTACAATCTCATAGATGTACAACCTCCCATGATCATCATAATTGAAGGCTTCCCTAATCAATATTAAATTAGAAACCATCATGAGACTATCCAAAAAAAACCCCATAAAACATTATTTACATGATCCAACCTTGGTAAAACAATCAAGAAATCCATAGCAACATCAATCTATTTCCACTCGGGAATGGGAAGCTATTGTAAATGTTCGGGTGTTCACTGGTGTTCCAGATTCACCTACTGACAGGTTGAACATCTCATCATAAAACCAATTACATCTGTCTTCAATCCAATCCTCCAATACTAACGATGTAAATCCCAATACATCTTGGTGAAACCAGGATGAACATCCCAAGTTGAATTATGAAAATTCAACAACATTTCCTCAAACATTTCTGATGAATCCCATACACGACCATGTGCTTTCATAACCTCATCCTTAGCTAAGGTATATCTATGGGGAGGTTCTTCACCTACAACATTCTCCTAAGGAATTATGCCTTTATATTATAATATCATACTCATCCTCACTCTATCCATAATGGAATTGGTAATAGCAATGGAACATAGATAATTTTTCCCCAAAAAATCATGCATCTCAAAGTGAATCTCATAGAAAACACCATAAGCTACTGCATACTACTATCCTACTGCACTACCTATAACTGAGTCCTCTTGTTCATTGAATTGGCCACTATGTTTTCTTTACTAGGTATTTAAACAATCATTAAATCGAAATAATGAAGATACTCTAACCACCTTCTCTATCTCAAGTTCATATCACAATGCGAAAATATGTACTTGGGGTTTTGTGGTCCACGTATAGAAAAAAACTCTACCAATAAATATTGACTAAAAATCTCTGAATGTGAACAAGAAAAACTAACTAGATATCATTATTCTGGTATTTTCTCATATGTGGCCTCAACTACCCTGATAGGTACGTGATGACTCATTCCCCCTACATATGAACTACTACCAGCCCGATAGTGGATGCATCATAGTTCATAGTTTCACTCCTTCCTAGCTTAGAAAAAATAATATCGGAACTGAATTCAATATATCCTTCCACTCATGAATGTACAACTTGTATGAATTCATCCATAAATATGTCACAACCATCTTAATCAATTGTATCAATAGCACTACTATGCATGCGAAGTCATGTATGAAAATCCTGTAGTAACCAGCCATCCCTATGAAACGCTACACCACATTGATATTCCTAGGATTCACTCAAGAAACTACCAATCTCACCATTTTTGGTTCCACTAATTCTCTATTCTCTAAGATAACGTGGCCCATGAAGTGAATCTGATCC
Organism: Viscum album; assembly: GCA_963277665.1. Classification (NCBI taxonomy): domain Eukaryota; kingdom Viridiplantae; phylum Streptophyta; class Magnoliopsida; order Santalales; family Viscaceae; genus Viscum; species Viscum album. The sequence continues at coordinate 2,093,738,915 of OY728151.1, forward strand.
ATCTAGAAGTGGAAATTTGTGAGATTAACATTAAATAATTCTCCACCAATGTACTCAATAAGATATCAAAATATTTGGCCTGGTTGTGTCGATTGTGAGAATACACTAGGATATCTTCCATGAAAACCATAAAAAATAAAATGAGGTATGAATGTAAGAGTCGTTTTATCAGTGACATGAATACTGTTGGAACGTTTTTCAGGCCGAATGACATAACTGAATATTCATATAGACCGTACCTTCTCCTAAAGCCTATGAAAGGCATGACTAATAGTCTAACATGCACATACTAATATTTAGATATTAAATAAATATTTATGAGGATCCAAACTCCACTGAACTGGTCAAATATATCATCTATCAGTGGAAGTTGATGCCGGTTCTTAACCATAATCCGGATCAATTTCCGGTAATCTTTCCATATCCTAAGGGCATAATCTAACTTTTTTACAAAAGGAATGGTGAAACCCAAATAAAAGTAATGGGTAGGAAGAAACCATTTTCTTATAAATCTTTTAGCTGCCTCTTGAGCCCCAATAACATTTTTGTAGACATCCTATAAGGATGAATGGATAATGGGGCATCTCTGTGAACATTCGTGATAGAGAACTCTACCTCTCTAACTTGCGGTAATCCTAAAAGGTAATCGAGGAAGACATCCCTAAAATTATCAACCTTTGGATGGAAATCAGTTTGATGTGACCCCTAATCATCCTGTCATAAAATCATAATTTCATTTATGATCATGCCCAACCAATAATTCTTAGGACCATCTATGATTGGAAGGAAATATCATTCACCTAAGTGAATGAAATCCCTACCTTGGTTGATGTAAAACACTCCTTACAGTGATAGAAATAAAAAAATCCACGAAATAGGACCAACAGGTCCATCCTGATAATTACATAAAACCCATTCATCACAATGATAAAGAGGTCCCATATGATGTGACACCCACCATCCAAAAGGGTGAATTCCCTACACAGATGCACACCGTCATTCTTGATCCCTAACAGAGTGTCTATTGTCATTACAACATTAGAAGTATAAACTCAGAGCCTAATGCTCTTCATAAGGGCCATAGATATAAAACTATGTGAATACCTTATATCAAAAAGTTAGTATTCTAAAATAGAGGATACTAGAATAGTACCTCTGACAGTTGAATGTTTCGGATCCTACTACTACTAGGTCTATTTCACTTGATATGCATAGCATGTACCACGACCAAGTGACATTATCTGTCTACCATAACTTGATACTCCTTATTTCCTCTATGAATTTGGGGTCTGGAAACCAAATCCATGACAACCACCTCTTCTTGAACGGCCTAAAATACAACATATCCCTATCAGGTGAGATTCTTCTAATCGTTATGCTAAATTTGGAGTCGATTCAAAACATCTGTCACTATATTCTAGTGGAAATGATCTTCAGAAGTGTTGTAGATGGCCCGTCATTCCAAAATATTGGCACTTGAATTTGTCCTTCACACACTATGACCGTGTATGTCCAAGCCTACTACACTAGTAGTACCTGACCAGGCTACCTGAAGGGTCATTCTGACTGATATTATCACCACATGGAAGCCCCAAATAATGCTTCCTAGTTGTGGTCGATGTAGTACCAAATCTAGGTGTGAAAACTTCCTTTGTCAAACCACCAATTTCCCTCAGGTTATGCTCTATAATCAGTGCCTGACTCACTATCCATGATATATTAGTCTACTGGAAGGTATTAACCTTCCATCAAATGATGTATTTGAATCCAACCCCGATTCTCTTGCCTTTCGACAACTATTCACCCATCTGAATGGGTTCAATGTGTTGGAGCTTAGTAAAATGGTCTGAATAGTCCATGGTTGATAGCCTAACCTGCATATAATGTAATAACTCATGTCCTCTATTGACCCTCAAATTATAGGGATATAAGTAATCATCTGAGGGTATATGAAACTCTATCCAGGCCATCTCCTGATCACGACCAGTTTGAGTGATAACATCCCAAAACCTCTTTGTGGAATCACGTATCATATAAGTAGAGAATTTTACCCTCTTATCATGAGGCATCTATAAATTCTATAATATATATAGAATGGAATTAAGGAATTATTATGAATCATATTGTCATCTATCCCCTAAAAATGTGGGCAGATGCTATTGCTGACGTGCACACACCAATTATTCCATATTCGGGGCAGGTCATGGTACTCTGTAAATAGTATAGACGTACCAAAAAAATCATTCATGGAATTGTGCCTCGACACCTAAAATTGGTATAATAGATGGCACTTCATGTGGAACTATAATCCACTAGTAGCCTATAGACTACTACATCCTAATTTTGATAATCTCCACCCTCTTAGAATACATCATGAGGGTGTTGTGGAGGCATGGATCTACAATGCCAAATTCCTACCTAAATTTATGATCATTAATTATTTCGAAGCTCAAATATAGAAAAAAATTAGATTGTTAAAAAAACATCCTACATAAGAACTCAACCACGTCCTACCCCATGGGTCAGGTAAGGGTTTCAAAAAAGTGAGAGAAACTTCATAAATCCCAATATTATAGTCGGGTTTGGTCATGTTCTCTATCACAATATATTTTAGTTTCAACTTATTTTCATATTCATTTGATTTCAAATTATGTTTACTTTCAGATTCACTGAATTGATAATCATTTCCAGCTAATCAAATTCACCATAAGAATGAAATTTATGGGAACATTGAATTTTGATTTATGGCGACAATGCTCCCCACGAATCAAAGATTGACGCCCACCTACGAAACATTATAACATGATCCACTTTATGTTTGATAATGATATGCCAAATTTTGATCCAAAATGGACCATACAAAACAGGGACCAAAGCGTTCCATCTATCTATTTCAAATCATAAATTATCACAATACACCTAACACCACAACATGCATATTCATCATGAAAACTATCACAACAACATGAAATCGGTAATGCATCAAAAATTAAATGGAATAATGAATGGAATGTAAAATATAGTAGGTACATATATAATTAATGAGCTGGAATACCCATATCTCATTTGGTTATAAAGAAATTGAAACCACAATCAAATCCATAATAACTGCATAAATCATGTTCATCACCCAATTGTGGAATCAAATCAAGTTTAATTATCAAAATCCATAAAGTGGGAATTTAATTCGAGGCAATGTGAATTTTTCTTATAGACAGGTAAGATAGGACTAGGAAATTTTCATTACCAAATTTATATTCCTCCCTATTCATTTTTATTGTAACCAAATAGAAATTCAAAACAGTTAATGAAATCATCTGATACCACTTTGTAACTTCCCAGGCCTGAATGCCTCTAAAATCTTCCCCAAGCCTAGTGGGCCACATGACCTCATGCACATATCCCCAAATGCCAACGGCTTCCAAATATAAGTGAGGGACTAGGTGAGTCCATTGGGAGACTATTATATCATTAGAAAAGTGTAACACAGTGGAATATAAATAATAGTTACAAATAGAGGATGTAGTAAACCATATAATAGAAGTGAATAGTGTAATACTGATAGTATAAATATGTTATAATTCATATCATATACATAATGATGATATATGTCCCATGTTTCTAACAAATTAACCATAATTTAAATACAAGTAAGAAGTAAAATCCATATAACAAAAGTAAAAAAGGAAAAAAGAATACCAGTAACATCATAATCTTCAACCTAGTCTCATGTTCTCCTACTCCTAAGAAGCATATTATGTCCTTAAAGACGGCGGAATTACCTTATCATTAGCTATATTAAAATAATCTAGTTTAGCCTAAAATAATGACACAAACATGGCTTGAGACTAAATCTTATTAGGCATCATCCCAAGTAATGTGCTAATCATTCAGGGAATATATAAAGAAGGTATTGTGCAATAATAAAAGAAGTAAGGAAGTACTCAAAAGTAAACATACATTCACTAGTTTTCATTTCCATATATTTCATTCAAGTATTTAATTGCATTTAATTAATAAGTCATAATATCTGGATAATGCTTGAAATCCCCCATTTAATTTTTAGAACAACAGATGCCTAAGAAGGCCATCTAATCAGGTACAAGTTATGGAAGAATCCTTGATTGTGGAGGACTTTTTATAACACATCATAAGTTATTTCATTTATATTTAAATTCATAACATGATCCTATTCTTCCCATTTATATGTTGTAATTCTTGAATCTCTCTAGGTTTAATATCATCCAACACCCTACAAGACCATCCTAGGTGATCGTATCAGGTACTCGGTATAGCTCTAGGTGATGTATAACATCCCATAAAATAAAGTATGTCCTCAACACTCCACAATGTATGCTTCAGTATCACCTTTGTAAGAAAATTCAAATTCCCGTTGAGTTTTTCCATGGGTTTCTCATAAGAATCCATGTATCACTCGATATATAAGTATATCCTAGAAGAGTTTTCCTGTGAATCCCTCATTTGGATCCATGTATCACTCATGATAATATAATATTAACCATTGAATCTGTCCATGGAATTCTATGTGGAATCAATGCATCACTCAAGTTATAAGGATAAATATTCACATGAGTCTATCCATGGAATTATAAATTTAATCCATGTCTCACCGAAGGCTATTTATCATTTAATCAATTCCCTTTAATTGAAAAAATCTGTTAAACATCCCAAGGTCAATACCAATAGCATCATCTCTCATGCTTGCCTCAAAATGTTTATCAAGACTTTTCAATCCTCAAAGGAAATAATTTTCATTTACTTTCTTGTTAATATTCACCCTAAAATGTTTCAAGGGCATAAAAATCTACTACATGGCTTGGTTATCCAATAACTCACATTGCAGAAGAATTAAAAGGTGAAATCTCTTCATATTAAGTTAGTTTCAAAACAAGACCATGATCATGTGATTTCCTTCATATACTCACAAGGGTGTTTTTAGCATAACTATCGTAACAATGCTAAAAAGCTACCCAAGTGATTAGATATCATATATCTGACATGGGATAACAAAAAATTTAATAAATTTAATCCAATTATATTGATTCATGTTGTGGCCCCTATTTTACTCACATTGGAAATGAAAACATTCTTTAACAATAAATCCATACATCAGTCAGGGGGAAATCATCTCTCTCATACCCTGAATTAAATTTAATTACAATATAACAACATTTAAATTTAATTCCTAGGGCAATACACATTTAGAAATCCCATGTTAGGGATAAAAGGGAATACCTAATAGGTATCCAATGCCAAATGATATAAATGGCCATTCATGTAAAATCACAAATAGGGTGGTCCTTATTCAAGGTATACAGTCTATAACATCCACAATCACACCAATTCAATTACCTAAATCCCCATATTAAATAATAGGGTCCAATTATTTTTATGGTGACACCCCAAAAATGGCCAATCGACCTGCCAATACATATATATGATCTAAAATTCAACCAAAATCACATGACCACCTACCTTAGGCTCATGATTGATAGCTCATCCAGTATCAAGCTCTGAATCATACTTGTTTGGAAGAAGTATAAATAATGGATGAATAATTGGAAAATAGGGCATAAGATCCAAAATCGAAAGAGAAAAGTAGTTATCCATATGAATTTAGAAAAGATAAAAAAGAATTAAGGCCTTACCATTATGGATCCAAGGAGATGAAACACATTCAAATATGAGATCAGAAGATGAGTAGTTCAGAAAATCAAGAATATTCCAAGATGAGAGATTTTCTAAGTAGAGGGCTGATGTGAATTTGAGAAAGAACCCAATTTAGGATTATAAAAGAATTATATTTAAATTTAAAATTTATAAAATTATTAAAATTATACGGCCTCATTGTATACCCGCACGGTTTCTTTAGGTTTTAGACACCCGCATGGTTACCTCATATGGTATTATGACCATGAAATAACCCTGAGAAAGGCCTATATCAATGTCTACTAAAAATATAGACATGTCTGCAAGGTCGTGCGGCTTAACCCACATAGTTTTCGCTAATCGTGTGGCCTCCTCTTATATCCCATAACATGGGTTCTGGGCTCTCAAATAATATTAGACTACCCCGAGACCTCCATAACCACAACAAGAACTCAAATTAAGCCATATTTATGAAATTAAATTGAGAACTAATTGAAAGAAAAGAATTGATACCTCAACAATAAAATTGGTTCTTATAGATGTTTATAATGGATATTTCTCTTTTTACTAAGAACAATCTTGGATTTCCTATTGTTGATTTTTATAAGCCTCTATATTCCATCCATTTACACCAGTTTTTGAATTATTATATCAATATGGTTAACAATTAGTGATTCATGTTCATTTAAGGAAAATTTTGTAAAGTTTCCTACTCATAACTAGTGCATAATCTATTTTTATTAATCTCACGGAGTGTTTTTTAATGGAATACATTACTCAGATTTTTCCCAATCTAGATGTGGTTATATTAAATTTATGTTGGAATTTATCTAGTGTTTAGAAATTTAATCATGATTAAGTGGATATAAGATATTCTAAGTGAATTCTTATCTATGAATACATGAATTTTTTGTTCAATTTATATTATTTTATATTTAATTATGATCATTTATTTTCTTAATGAATTATGGGTCTAAAAGAACGTTTTATTACTATTTGAGTTAATATCCTCCTGATTTTTCTACTTTTTTTTATTAAACCATGATTATTATGTTACTATTCAAGAGTATATATAGAATAAATGTTCTTGAATTAATATTCCTTTTTATGGTGATGATAGGTCTCTTTCAGCCACATCCATCAATCTCGCTCTTTCATATAAAATAGAATGTAATAAACTAAATTTAATTTTTTATTATTTCAAGAATCATAGTCACATAAAGCATAAATTTCATCACCTTTAAGGAAATTAAAATAATTTTTTGTTCCCAAATTCCTATTCTATTTTAGTAATGGTTTATAATGATGTATCTCACATTAATAACCAAATTTAATTTTATATTTTTTACTAGATTTGTATTCTAAACTTACATGATTTCATTATAGCATAAAAATAATCGATCATCCTATTCCAATTATTTAAAGGAACTTGAATGCATAGAATTTCTTGTGGCCAAAACAATTTTTAATTAGTTACACCATTTGACATATTTTGGGTCCTATATAGGATAGTTTAGGCTTATATGTGCAGATATTGGGCTGATTAGCATGTGAGCCAATGTATACTCCTATTATGTATAATTATTGGATGTGTATTCCCATTTATTTGAAGAATTATATTTTTGATAAAAAATTAATTGTATGTTAAAATAAGTATTTGTAAATTTTTATATAATATTTCTATCAATTATAAGTCTAAATATTTTTTCATATCAAATATGTAGATGAATTTCTATTTTTTTGTTCATGTCATTGTTGTACATTAAAGAAATTTGAATAATTTGAGGAGAATGTGGTAGAATAATAAGTACAGGTTGTTGTGCGAATTCAATGAATCCTCTTTGATTCCCCTTCAAATGAATAAATAGTTACCAAAAGGGATACCAAATGATCAGTTGATGACCTTTCTTTATGTTATTCATCATCATTCTCATAAGGTGTATGATACCCACTATTAAATTTAATATAAATTAAATGAAAATTTTGAAAATTTATTAATAATAACATTATTCAAGAATATTTTAAAAAACACATCAAATAGGGAAAAACAAGTCATCCACCTTGCAATAGGTTCTGAAATATTTTGAGTGGAAGATCAATGAAGATAATATCCAAGATATTTAATAAATTTATTTTCTCATATTAATTGAAGAGTTTTTTGTATATGAAATTTTTTCCATCAATGATATTGGTGGATGAAGTTGTTGATCAGGACGTTCAATGCAATTTTTTTTAAAAGTTTATATAAAAGATGATGGAAACTGTGTTAAAAATCCTACAAGAAAAATTGGTGTAAAAATATAAATTACAATTTATTTGTTTATTTCAAACAATTTATTATTGTAAAATTTCTTCCATTTAAAAATACTAAGGAGGTAGGGGATGAAAATATAGAGTAATCACCATTAGACTCCCACATGGATGTCACTACCCAATTATTGATAAGGGGTCATTCTAGTCATGTGTATCGGTTAGGATGTTGGATAGCCCCCCATTGGTCTCTTGTAGGAGCTCATTTTCATTCACTATAATGATTTTTCATATATTTTTTATTAATGGTATTATTATCAATCACCTAGACTCACAAAAGATAATTTCAATTCATTATAATAGAATTTAGGGGCTTGAAACATTATTTTAATATTGATATTACATTTTTTTAGGCATTTGGAGTGTGTTGGATAATATATTTTAGCACACAATTGAATGAATTATGACATACATTACATATTTATTGTATGAAACAACAATGGTGTTAAGTATGATACTTTTATTTTTATAAGATAATATTATTATGGTACATTGGTAAGAATATTTTGGATTTAGTATCTTTTTAAAATTAATTTTAGTTAAAAATTCTATTTAATATAGGAAACAAATGTTCCGAAGACTTTGTAGCTGACAGAAACATCAAGAGAATTTATCATAAGGGGATAGCCAACATGACATAGTAGAGGTGTGTTGATGTCTGCTTCCACATCAGATGAAGTTTATATTGTGGAAAAATATATATGTTTCATTTTCAGCATTAAAATTTAAATAATATATTGTATATTAAAAATATGTTGTGATATAATGTATATAATTGTTGGTTTTTTATTTTATATATTCATTTCAGTCTAAAATAATGAATTTTATTCCTTATTATTATATATGTATTATATATTATAGGTATGATCATATTTAGAATCCATTTTCGATATACTGTTTTTTATAATTAGTTGCAATTTACCACACCTATAATAAAATTAACCACCACTAATTAATTTTTAGTTATTTTGACCTTCACTTCTCACTGAGAAACCACCAATATATACTACCACATGATACTAAATTACCTCTATTATATTATAGGTGGTTATATCTACTGCTTGTTTATAAGAATATAAAAAATTTATCCAAACCCAATCACTATAGTTGAAATGGATAAAAACATGTTATATAATGTATTGAATTATTTAAAAAACAACAACAATTTCTTAGTGGTGATTTTAACCATCCCTAATCATAGATCCGTTGTAATTTTTATCAACTATCATTAATCAAAAAAATAAGAATCGATTAATAGGAGAAACATAAAAAATAGCTTATTATAATAATAGTTAAAACAAATGGGAGGAGGTTAAATGATCCAAATATTCTAAAAAACCCTCTATTAACCCCTATTTGTTTGTAGTTACTAGATGTTGTTTGACTTTTATACATAATAAAATATGTCTTACTAGTAATCCTCTATAAAACACGATGTACAGTGAAACATCTAATTATAATTGGAGGAGGAAGTTTAGTTATTTTAATTTGAATATATTATAATAAATTTTTATTATATTCTATAGTATTTATCATTTTCAAATGGGCCAGGTATTCACATTCAGTGTCTTTTATAAGAAGGGTATAAAAATTCATTTATGTATGTGAATTATTATATATGTACTACAGTATAGTTGATATTTAAAATTTTATTTTTAATATACATATTATTTTTCAATAAAATTCCCATTATCAATAATGAGGAGTCAGTTGAGTATATTATGTACTGAGATTTATTTATGAAATAATTACATTTGGAATAAAATCAAATTCTAATAAGGTTAGATTAATTAACAGATTTCCTTTTATTTATCATATCATTATATTAATTGTAAAAGTTGAATAATTTGTTTTAAATTCATTTTTTAATGATCCTAGCCTATACAATGGGAATGATTTTAATTATCTATGATGATAATGGGGTGGTTAATTTAAAATTTAACATAGATTCATTTGATCTAATTTTTTTCTATATATTTTATATTAACTACGAAATTGAAATGTTTTTGTAATTGTAACCAGGTTTTTATATTAATAGTTATAATATAATCATAATCGATGTTATACTATTGGAATTATCTATTGTATTGTTCTAATTTTTTATTATATGATACGGTATTGTGTTTTAAATAATAATGTTTTACATCATTTATTATTATAAAAAAATATCACATAAGTTATGTTATAACCAACATGAAATATATTTTTTATATTGATTAATTAAAATATCCAATAAAATATCCCTTCTAAATTTATCATATTATAACTAATAATAAATGAATCTTGTTTTTAAATTTACGTAGGGTTATCATGAAACTCAAGCATAGAGATACACAGTGGTGCCTCACCTAAGGATTCCATGTATTCTAAAGCACACCTCCCCATATAAAAAATGCCGCTAACTAGAGGTGATGACCAAATCTAATAAATTTGAAGACTATTCCATTTAATTATAGTACAATAAATTCTGATAAAATAATAAATTATCATACACATCAATAAACCTCATAGTTCATATATAAATAATGATCCAATATCTTTCATTATTATTTTCATAGAAAAAATATTTTTATCACCCATTAATACCATCACATGTAATATACAATCTTGAATAAAACACATAAAAACTATCCCAACTACCATCCATATGCCTCTATAAACGATGTCTCCAACACCCATCGAGCTAACCCAACTTGATCCTCTACTCATATTGTGCCCTGACATGGAATGTGGAAAAATAGACTTCACACGCCCCATGATACTAACACAAGGTTCCATCATATAACTCAGTAGGGTCTTACGAAGAACCCCTAATACACAACACCATATATATGTTTGTGAATGAGGAAAATATATATATAAATAAACATTCATGTCTATTTATCCGGTGCTAAAGAAGTCACTCTAACACCGGATGAGGTACACATGCTCGTCTGTTTATCAGGAACTAACCAAGACACCCCAACACTTGAACATACCTACTTCGATTCCATATCAAAATACTCACATCGCCTATTAGTATATAATGAATCTCATTCCTAGATACTTGGGGTAGAGTGTATTACAAGTCATAACTACTACGAGAAGGGGTATGGTAGGGTCTTAAATCCCTGATCAAGAATCTTCTTATATCTCAAGGTGGTATCATTTCCAAACCATGAACTCTACCATGCCAATCACATTATGGTTCTACCATTGGATCCTACAACTTAACCAGAACCCATCACATTCATGGTAGTCCCATCATCTAACCTATCACCAAATCAAATCCTAGAACACATTTCTCGGTAGTGTCATCATCTAACATAACTCCATAATTCCCATCTTAGGGACTATATCTCACTTATGGTAGTCTAACCAATGTTATCTCTACCATAAGATGTCCAACCCTGTCCCAAGACACAACATTACTCTCATTGTTATCACACACATCCCATATGTATCAAGGACTACATCAGACCATGGAAATACCACTTGTGATGTCACACTCATAGTGGGGAAAGACCTCAGGATCCATCACCCAAACGAAATTTCATAAACTATAATAAGAAAAATCCAATATATTATTATGCATACCACACACACCTCACATACTATCACACAACCTAGTGGCTCAAAACATCCTACACTGGATCTTGAATAGACTCACAAATTAGAGTGCATCTCATCTCACTGATTAGAGGATCCACTTGGGCCCTCTTCACTATTCGTAGTCACAACTCTCCATTACTAACTCACATATATCACCCTTATGTGATATCACAACCTAAAGGATCATCCACATCTATACTCCATTGTATTTTGTAAACTCCTTGAAAATAATCATTACTCCTAGACCCATTAACTCACGATTATCTCAAGAAATCATGTCTAAATAATTGTAGCCTTGATTGGAGTGGTATAATTCTTAAAACAATATCCTTGCGAGACCCAATGAATTTCATAAATAATTACCATAACCCACACATGGGACCCATCTCATATCTCATAAGGACGATCCCTCATCCCATAAAATGGATGAAAACCATCTCTATTACCTATATCCATCCATATTTAACTATTCCCATTCAATGTGTGCATTGAGAAACCACTGTACCCTAATTTCGGTTTCTATCTTCACATGTCATATGTACGACCACATCATTTCTCACTCTAGGCCCAAATCCTCATAAGAATACAGGATATCACAACAGAACCACCAGGAATATTATTATAACTCATATCCATGCCCATGACCAATCTTGATACTTTACTTAACTCACTTAAAACCCATAACCCTTGGTAGCACTCATCTCAAAGCCCATGAAACATCTTGATACTCTACTTAACTCACTAAAACCAATAACCCTTGGTGAAGCCATCAGTGGGTGATCCATGAATTACTTAATTTATGAATTATACTAAATATAAGAAAAGGAAGCCTATAATCCACTTATTCTACCTACCAAGGGACCTGTTAATCCCAATACATTGTGCTCAAAAACATTGTAGTATGTAGGCATGAACACTAATGTATAAAAAATAAACGGTATTGAATTAAAGGGGTAATATACTAGGAACATGATGTTAATGCCTCACTGGGCTTCACTAAGCCTTGATCAAGCCACCCAACCCCCTTTAATACTTTCAACCACATAATACTTTCTAAATGACACAAAAAATTATTTATATATAATTATAATTAGTTATTAAATTTAATTAAATTGTATAAAGATTTTTAAAAGATCATAGAGCATCTTCTTCTTTCCAAAACCTTATGAACATGATGTGGACCCATCTTAACATGCATGAGGACTTAATCCATTCTAAATTACAAACTAATGAACTAATTCAAATGTCAATTTTCAATTAATATATTAAAAAATACTAAATAAATCCATAATTATATGTTCCTATACTGAAATTCAAGGTAGTGTCATGAAAAAATCATCTCTCATCCTTTTCGATTGACTACACAAGGAATAACCAATCAAATAGAATGATCCTTCCATTCTCTAGTGGAATCTAAACTAAACCCCTCAGAAAAATTTGATTGGAGTTAGGGAAAGGTATTGGAAACCAAAATAAATAGAAATAAAGGGAGATTATTTTTTTTAATAACAAGAAAAACCACACTCACACAAATGGGACCAAAGGGGAGGAATATTTGGGAGGATCTAGCTGAACAGCCCTCCCCATGTTCCAATTATTGAGAAAAAAAGGGGTTGATCACCTTTTATTATTATTTAAAAAACATTCAATAGAACATTACCATAATTAAAATATTCTTCATTCCCTAACCCACCATGGGTTAGGTTTATCCACCATTCCTCAATATTTTCGTATCATGACATCCTATACATGTTGTGAATGGGGTATCCTACTGTTTTTTGAACCCAACCAACATCCCTTATCCAACGACCCCTCCAAAAACTAGTAAACAAACCGAGCCATTAACCCCATACAAAAACACCTTCTAAGGCATCATAAACCCTCCAAATCCCAATACATGTCTTGTATCACCAAATGAAATAGTTACCGAACCAAAAATTCAAATTAATTCTGAAAAATAATGATCAATAATATACAGGTCATTTAAAAATACCAACTAATTGGCTTCTCATCCCTTCGAAGTCATGGTAATCCAAAAACCTTGTATATCAACCAACAATAGTATCAAATTTTCTGAGTAATTTTTTTGTTACATATCTATATTTAAAATTTACTTCCCATCTATAAATACAAACACCATGTAATATATTACTATTCCTTTAAAAAAACTCCTATTTTAACGCCCATACCACCTAAACTTTATCTCACAGAACACCCCAAACAGTATTTTAACTTTACGACATCTAATTCCAAGAGAAAACACCATTTCAAACTCCTTTGGTCATTTTTAGGAGGAATCCCCAAATATTCCAAGAGCACACACAGAATTTTGGACTTGAATCAATGGTATAATTACACAATTATATCACTAAACATTACACTAGTCATCATACTCTCACAATGGCCATCGATGATCCACCGATTGTTTTGTTTCTTGAACCACACCAAAAACACCCCAATCAAAATACCAATAAACTAAATCTACAAATAATATCTAGTATTACACCATAGAACTATATATCATTGAATCTACCACATGGTGGTAACTTGTCACCACCTCGAATATCTATTAACCAATGTCAACGCACCAATGATCCATCCTAAAAAAATATTATTCACCCACAGATGATATAGTGCTCCAAATAATAGTAGTATCATTATCATCATCCATTAAAACCAAAAACCATATCACTATATCCCATAATCCTTCAACTACCACACACACTGACATTACATGGTCATCACACTCGTACTGAAGAACCTTTAAGAATCACTAGTCAACCCTCATTCATGTTATATATGGAGTGACATCCTCAACATCTGACAATAATATCTCCACCATTAATATTTATTTTCAATAATATTTCGGAATTTATCCAAACTGGACCCCCATCATGCATGTTTTTTTTCCACCAATCCCACTCCCCCCATCACATCTACATGGGCACTCCAATCATGGTTCAACCCGAATCAACCATTCCACCACATTCCTTCAAATAGTGATGTAAATTATATCATAGGAATATATGTTCTTCTTCTCATCAAAATATGGGAAACCATGCATTTGATTGACTTAAAAAACAAAATGGTCACATCATCCAAGAATGAACCTAAATCAAAACCACCATAGTTCCACCACCACAACACCGCTTGTGTTTCTACAGAACCATGATCAATCTAAATAGCCAATGTGTGTATAATTCCAATGTTCCATGAAATAATCAATAACCAATTTTAACCAATTCATGATTGTTATTTCACAAAATGTATTATCCCAAAATTCTAGACAACCACCAATCTCCTCATCCAGAGGAAGATTGATCCACTAAGATCCCTATCATGGGTTATCACCATCTATTTTCCTCAATCTCACCCAAACCCAATGGTTTCATAGAATAGAAAAAACGATTTCACAACAGACACATGCAACCACGATTTATGTCTCATCTAACATATTCTCACACAACTAAATTAGGAACCATGTTTTTTTAACAAGTTATCTCATTTAACTGTTCGAGGAAACTTACACTATTAGGATAACATCGTGGCCTCCTACTACATGATCATCATACAAAACCAGGATAATCTACCAAAGCACACTTCATGCCACTAATAAAACAACAAAAAAATATTAGTCAATGAAAAAAACTTGTCATTCCCAATGAATCTTTCTTCGCTATCAAAATCAATCTATAACCCTTTATTTATGAAATCCCATTTCATTCCTCAATCCTTTTCTCAACTGTGTAGTTCAAGTAGGTAGAATTATACTAGTAATTTACATGGTAAAACATAATGTACGTTTTTTTGACATATTTAATAGGATAAATTATATCATAATGACCCCTTAGGGTCCATTTTTATTATAGAAATGTGTTCCAATTTTTGGATCACCTCTTTGGAATAACATTTCTTCATAAACTCATTATTGGGGAATCATGTTCCTACTCAAACCCATGAGATGTCACTATACATGTCTTAATAAAAGTACTAAATTTATATCCCTAATGATCCTCCCACCATAATATCCACAAGACCTATCATAAAATTTAAATAAACTACATTATGTAAGAGTATAATTCCAATGAGAAATTATATAGGAAAATATCATATATGTGGTTGTTGGATCATTGAACAGCTGAACCAATCAATGATAAACTATCACAATAAATAACACACATGTCATCTAAATCCTAAATGACAAATAAGTATACATGAACACAGAAACATAACAATGATCCAATAGAAAAAAACAATAATAAATTTTAAATCCATAATATAAAAGTTTCAAATAAGGGGAAATCATAAAATTTTGACATTAAATATGAAGAACACCAATCTCATGACCCTTGTAACATAAAATTAATTATAAAACGTGTTCTTGATGAACCATTTAGATCTCAATATCATGATATGATAGATTCCCATAACCCCTTTCCTCCACCTCCCTAAATAGCAAGAAAAAAACAATGACCATATACCACTTCCTGATGTCCAATCTCTAGTCCACCTAGTATAGTCTGACTCGAGGATTCCACATGGCCTCAAGAATGCCTCTGCAAATTTCAATGTCCTCATTGAGGAATTAATCTGTTTAGTTAGGAGACTATGTCCTCAAATTAAAGTGAAATAAAAAATGAAAAAATAACCAAGAATCATACTCATAAATAAAAAACATAGTATGCTGGTAAATAAACATCCAATTTCATAGATGTTTCTATCATAAAAAGCATGAACTATTCAACCAAATATTTAATCCTATATATATGATAAACCAAAATAAACCACCCATGAACAAGTTATACTTACAGCCCTTGGCCTCAAAAAACCATGTATCCAATAAATATCATGTTTCTCTATCCCCCTCCACTACATATCCTATTCCCTAGCCAAAAATATAGACTTAAGGTCTGTATGTGAATTGAGATGCCTATACATTGTGTGATAACATAAATCTGTATGGTATCACCAATAACACTTTATTTTGGCCTTAAAATGTTTGTATTTTCATAAGGAAATTAAATAAAAAATAAACGTTCTTTTTAAGTCATCGAATTCTAACTACGGCACCATTCTGCCTTATGAAATTGATACGCCCATCAAATCATTAGGTACTAACTATGATATTGTAATCCAAACAATGTCTACTTAGGAGCTATGATATAATCAACTCAATTCATTTGACCATATAACCCAACCCATTCTAGGAGACTCAGGTTATATTATTTTCTATGTCCTCACTTCTTCCCAAAAGGGCGGGGTCAAGTCATGTGTCCAAGAACCAAACTCACATTCTAACTCATGGTGTTCCAACATCAAAACCAAAACCTATACCATCTCATTCATGATAGGATCTGTACCTTAGATACCACATTTCATCTAAACCCCACCTCACATAATTTAATAACATTATCCGACCAAACATCACATCACATCCTAAAAAAAATCTCACTCCTATTGTTCCCATCATCTAGTCTCATTCCATCATGCCCATTTAAAGGACTATATCTCACTCATAGTAGTCACTCCAATTCTATATCAATCTTAATGGGGATAAATTTATCCCAGGAAATAGAATGTATCTCAAGGGTGTACTAGAATTACCATATGCGTTGTGAAATCCATATCACCATGGTAGTCCCACCTATACTATCTCAAACATAGTAGGGTAAGGCGTTGAAATCCATCACCCACACTAGAGTATGACACCTATCATAAGCACCAGAAAAAACATATATATACAGATCACCCATGGGTCACATACCTCACATATCTCTCCAAATTAGCACATCATTACCTTTCCCTAAGAAAGCCTCTCATGCCACAACACTTCTTATCTCACCCATCATGGTGTCTACTAGGGTCCTCCAAACATTCCTCGATACATACTTCCTAATACAAATGAATTAATGTCACTCTTTGGTGACATCATAGCTCGAAGGATCATCTAGAACGAAACCCCATATTCCATTCCAAACTCATGGAAAAATATCATCACTCTCAGTCACATTACCCGAGGACCATATCCAGACATCACGTATACCTAACCCTAGCCTCAATATGTGGGGACTGATTCTTCATAGATACCCCATTTAGAAACCCAATTCTAAATACCAAAAAATTCTCATGATCCACACCTAGGTCCCGTATCACATATCCTATGTGTGATTACACAGGATGTATCTAGCAATAAATCCAGCTTTTTTGGACACATAATGACCTATAAGGTTCATCCCACTCAAGGAATCGTTGAGAGTCTACTCCACCCTCCACATGGTTCTTACTAGAAAACGAGATGCATGACCATATCATTGGTTAATCACAACCACAATCCTATCATACAAGTCTATGTTCTATAGGAAGACTCCTTGGGAATTCCTATAACTCATCCCAAAACCTATGGCCCTTCTGGGTCCTCTCATGAACTCACTTAGCCCAGTAGAACAATGGAAACATTATCCCCCAGTGATAAAAAAATTACTTTAAGTGATAAAGACAACTTAATTCAAGAAAAGGGATAGTTACATGCTATTACATAAACCAGTGGAACCATTAGTCCATTGAACATGTTATTTTACCCCATGTAGTTTGAAATCATGCATGCTCATGTATTTTATTAAAGGTGACAATTTCCTAGGATATTGTTGTCAAGACCCGACCCAATCAAGGCATGAGCTACAACTTCCCCAACCTTGCCTCCATTGTTCATGTTGTGGTGAGAATTTCCAAACGGAATATAATAACTGAGGGTAATTACCATAAAGACCTTGTACGCCCATACATGACCATCTCAATGAATATGTGTATAGTAATAATAATAAAAAGATGCAACAATAAGAAATAAACCAAGTATAAAAAACCTCTACGGTGTACAAGAGTATGATAGTTAAAATAGAAAATTGAAGTGGAACAATTCATGGATGACCAGAATGATCTCTCAACCTCACAAAACTGGAATGTAAAAGTGTCCAGAAGGGCATTCTATTGATCTTCAAGCTCCAACCACCATATGTGTTCCAATGAACCATGTATCCATAATATCCATTGATGTCACTGCCAACCATTCCGTAATCTATATAAGACACAACATTTTCAGGAAAAAACCATGCATGATTGAGTATATACATACCCAATTGGACACCATGAATGATTATAGGGGAGTAGTAACATACATGATATGAATAGATAGTTAACAGCTCAACCGAATGAAAGAGTGTAGAAAAATTCCAATACATGGATATGTGGTTGTGTGTGTGTGTGCTCAAGAAAAATAAAACCATATGAGAGATAATGGGGTCACTATCTCAATGCATAGACCATGAAATGGGTTCCAATAGTTCACGGATTCCATCTTCGTTGCCTAAAATCTCATGCATATTCCAAGAAGAAAACATCCAATTCAACCCACAACTCACCATTGTGCCACAATGTAATGTGGAAACAATACAAGGATTGAGGAACTATTCCCCAGTATAACATAAGTGTTCCACCCAGTAGGTATCTAGAAGACCCATGTCATGTACGGATAGGAGGGTTCCACTCTTATTATCAATGAACCATGCCTTGTTTTCATAGGAGGGTTCCCCTTAGATGTCTATAGAGGACCCATGCCTAGCATAGATAGAGAGTTCTACTCTATTAGTCTATTAGGGACACATGACCAGCCTAGCTAGAGTCTTCTTCTCTAATAGTAAAGGACCAATGCCCTTCCCAGTAGGATTTTTCAACTCATATAGAAGATAGAGGGACCATGCCCTTCCTAGTATGAGGGTTCCACTCTAATAGTCAATTGAGGTTCCATTTAATTCCCAATAGGATGGTTCCACTTGAAGATTAGTTTTAATACACATACCCAACACAGCTAGATGGTTCCACTTGAAGAATATGTAGAGTACCCATGCCCTATCCAGGTATGAGTGTGCCAGTCTAGAATCTTCTGGTGATTCTACATGATCACTACAAACAATGATTGTTTCCTAAATTACCGACATACTCCTAAATTTTTTCATGATATCAAAAATTTAACTAAAAAGGCCACCATAGTGTTTTAAATATAAATACACTCAATACTAGATAATCATTGGCCAAAATATAAGTTTAATCAATGTATATAATATATGTTGAAGTTTCATCAAAGGGAAACTATGGCTATACGACATGTGATGGGACCCAGACGACATGTTGTCCCGCTCCATCTACATGCCATGTCCCTTCAGGTTTATGGATTGCAGCTCAAGTAACCATAAAAGAAATATAGAGGGTCAAAACAGCATGTTATAGCCACCCTAGGTCCTTCATATGCTCTATGATTTTTCCAGTGTACTTTTCCCATGCACCTGTACTCTAGTACAGAGTGTGTCCTTCTAAGCAATGTTCCACAGATTTCCCTTGCCTTTTCCATGTACACCTGCACATGGAGTGTTCCTATCCAAGACCATGCTCGTGTACTCCAAGATTACATGTCAGGTTTTTCAACACAAGGTAATATAGAATATGGGAGTACCATATGGAATGTTATAAATATAATTTTGTGAAACCCTAATCGATGTAGCCAAGGCCCTACACACCATGTCCTCCTTTGACTACATGTCATATAGTCATGTTTTTTCAAAATAAAATCTTGATCTACCCGCATGTGTCTTGATATGGATTAATAACTACACTTTCAGACCTTATCCAACAAAAAAGGTAGATATTATCATTTTTCGTCGTCTCTATCAATATTGTGGAATGAAACAAAATCCTTATTTGGTATGTTATATCCTACATACATAGTGCACAGAGCCAATGTCGGTATTCCATTGATTTGAATTCTGTTCAACCAATTCATTACACAAAACATACAAGAATCCCAAATCCATTTCTAATTCCCCATTCCATTTTTCATATGTGAATCTTCTATGAATATGAGGGTCCATTCAGGCTCGGTACCATCTAAAAACATCGATCCATGGCCCGGTATCCCAATGGAGACGAATGTGGAGAATCAGAGTGATAAAATCCCCGTAATATTTTATTAATAAATCTTCGGATAACAGTACATGAATAATGATCACAATTGGGGATGTATAGGGTGAAAAAATTTTATAATAAAATTAACCATATACATATGTACATGATAAGTTTCAATTATTATAGATTAGAGGAAAATAATTGATCATGCCCAGTCAATTTAATCGATAAGGGTGTTAAGAATTAATTGACGAGTCCTACCTGAAAATTGAGTCATTGTTTGTTGAATAACATTCCCACCAACTATTTAGAGAAGTATTTCCATTCGATATGATTCAATCTACTTTAATTGGTAATCTCAACATCATATGATTCAATTCACCAATGGATGTAGTATATGAACTCCCTCAATTCTTCCATGATTTATGTGGATAACACTAGAAAAATTTCATAGAGGTTGATTTATGGGATTTATATTATCATAATTGAATTAAAATTAATAAAAGTAACTATTTATTTTAATTAATCTCACTGTCCAAAGTTTTTTAAATATAAACTCCCCATGTCGCACTATATAGGACATGCCTAGGGTAAAAATATATATACAGCTCAAGACACTAAGCCGGTGACTGGATATCCCACTCCTAGGATCTCTCATACATGCTCTTGTGTTGTCACAACACACAAACTAATGGAATGATCTATCCAATTTGTGTTCTATCTCACTGATACTCAATCACCACTAGATACTACATAAAATTGGCTCCATTCCATGTCTCATTCTCGAACCAGTAACTAAAAAGCATAGGGTCATGCAAATATCTTCTTAGTTATGACACGTGGAAGACATTATGCGCCCTCTTCAATGATGGGTGTAGGTCAAGGAGGTAATAAACCTCTCCAACCATATACCATATATCGAATGGCCAGAAAATCCTTAGAGAAAGCATGAATCCTTATACAAACTTATAAAATCCTCACCATGGGGAGGCTCTCACGAATATTAGTCTCCCTAATTGAAATACATGTTCATTTTATGTGAATCTATGGATGATTTATGAAAGCATTAGGATATCATCATCTCCTCATGGATGGTTAGTACCTTCTCCTTCATCGCCAACAGCTTCTCTGGACCCATAATATATGTCACATTGATCTATATTCAATGCATGGTTGACATACATGGTCTCTTATAAATGGACTCGAAAGGTTCCATTCTGATAATATATTGTTAGTAGTATTTTTGCACAAACTCTTCCAAGAGGAAGTGATCCTCTATCTCCAACCAAAGTATAACATGAAATTCCTCAGTATATCCTCCAACACATGGAAAGTGTGTTTAGTTTACTATTTTTTATGGGTGTGAATGGTTGTAAAAATACACATCAAGGTGCTTAATGCATCATGTAAGCCTCTCCAAAACTTTGATGTGAACCAGTAATCACAATAAAACAAAATAGTTGATGGAAAAAGATGAAGGATAATAGTCTCCCTACATACATCAACCCAAAAATCACCACAAAAAATTTGTCCTTGATATAAAAGATGTGTTCCAACTTCCTGATATATTGAACTATCACCAATACAGTTTTATAGAACACTACTATCTATGGAATACCTATCACAATGTCCATGGATACGTCATCCCACTTCCACATCGGGTTCTCAAGGGTCTTCAAGAACCATGCCGAAACTTGGGAATTATACTTCACCTTCCTGGAGGGGAGGCAGCAAGAGATAAACACAACCATGATCTCTCTCATTCTGGACAACCAAAACTACCACTAATAGTATATGTATATCATTCCCAGACCATTATTTATAGCTAAAGGAGATGTGTGGAACTCTTGCATCACCTCCTCTATAACTTTTACTGGGGAAAATCATTCCCTAAAAAAGTTTACATGAGTCCCCCTTCACAAATCTCATCCAGTGGGTCTCTAATGGATATATGGTCTTGAAAGTCATTACTATAGATGTATCCTTTATTTTACAATGTCACACTTTCAACAAGTTTATGATTAAACACCGTTGAGTGAATAAAAGTTTCAGCCTCCACCTAAACTAGGGTCAACGACATGGAAGGGAAATGCTCATAAACCACCTATAGTAAGAGAGCCTAAGAAATCCAGATAGGGTAATAAGCTACGTGTTTTCCCACAATTGGAGTATAGACTATCTCGAAGTCATATTTCTTTAAGAACTCCCACAATGATTATTTTTTTCAGGTTTATGTATCTCTACATTAAGACATACCTAAGAATATAATGGTCTGATTAATCAAAAATGTGATCCCCCAAAAGATAGTGAATCTACATGTATATGGTAGAGATTATCTTTGTAATATATATGTCATGAGTGGTGTAGTTATTATCATGGGGTATCAACTACCTCAACCCATAACTGATTATTTATTACCTCTGTATCTACACATAGATGAGCCAAACTATAAGGCATCACAAATAAACTATGAACTCTATTACCTCTTATCGTACTATGAACACATGACCAATCATTATCCAAAACATAATATCCATGAAGGATCTCTAGAAAAACTCATTATAGGTAAAGGGTTATCCATTCAATGTCAGGATGGTCAATAAAATTACAATCCTAGGGAAGTATTCCACAATCCTCTTATAGTACCTCACTATGAAAAAATTCTCATCATCTGGATCACAGTCTTGGGTTTCTCCGAAAAGAAGAAATGCATTTATCTTCATTGGTTTTGTGGACAAAACATGACGAGAAATGACATAACCCATCATGTGAACCTCATGAATCTACATATAGAACATCACGATTTTACCATAAAGGTAGTTCCCCATAATTAAATCTAATATATTCTGATAGTTCTCTACATGATCATTCTATTATTCATGTTATATGAGATTATAACTAATTAGAAAAAAAACAAAATTGGTTCATGTATGAATGGAAGATCATGTTTTTGAATTCCATAAACACATAGGGTTAATTATAAACAACAAAGGGCATCACCGGGAACTCATATAATCGATAGTGACATCATAATTCAATATTCATAATAACAGAATCATGAACCCACAATTAGTGGTATCCAGGACTGAGATCAATCCTTGAGAACCATCTCACGCATCCTAAGTGGTAAAAGAGTTAATCAATACTTGGAATGGGGTACTTTTTGTTAATTTGGGCCTAATTTATGAGATGATAATATATGATAATATATAATCTCACATCCATATTTTAAACAAAAAAAAACTCGAGCTAGCCTTGGGGGAATGCATAGATAAATCATTCTCTATATAGTCCTCCAAAAACAACTACATCTATCAGAGGTTGGTAGGGGCCATGTGATATCCCTAATAATATAGGGGATGTGCTCCCTGTAGGATCCTTGAGACAAATCATTTGGGATAGTTCCTTGACTAGGAGATCCATCTCACAGACCAAGAGTGTATAGATGAAGTAATAACTCATAAATGTGTCTACTGATACTGATTAAAGAGTGAAATATATATAGATCACACCTCTAATCATCTCAATAGTTGATGGGTCATAAAACTCCATAACTTGAATCTATATATAAGCATGACCACCAACTCCCTAACAAAAAAGGAATGTGTAGTATTTGTGGTGTGAGGATATCATAACATCATACACAACAAATAAATCCTCCTCGTGTAGATTACTCAACACCTATTGCTGCTATGGCTCCTTACGGGCCTCCTAACATTCTCTTTGGAGATCATGGATCCTGACACTACCTATTTTTTGGCGGTATATCTGCTATTAGTATGTTCTCTTGGTCTAACAGCCATGAATGACATGACCATTCCTTCACTATTATAGCACATCCCCTCTATACAATACCAAGTTCCATTGATCATAGTGATGACCATGTGCTCATGTCTGATCCTGGGAAGACCTCCTATACTAAAATCCTATCAACTAGCATTTTATTGTTGAACCCATTGACTCATACTTATAAAATCCATTTATATCTCTGTCAACATGGTGTCCCACTAACACGAACATCTTAGTCATCATTTCCCTTTACAATATCCCGATATAGGTGGGGATTCACGAGGTCACCACACCAGAATACATCTATCTACTAAATATTGACTGAAACGGTTTTTCTCACAAGTATCTATCTCGGATCACATCAAGGGTGTACCACATAATGTCTATGAACCTTTTTTCATACTCATACATTTTCTTACATCCCTAATTACAATCCAAAATATCCAGAATACAAACTAATATTAAATAAGAGGGATGGTACTCATCATGAAATAGATGCTAGAGAAAATTCCATGAGAGTGTTGACTCCTCATGCATCTGGATAACAAGACTCTCCCACACCCCAGATGCTCCATAGAAAAAGATATAAGCTAGTGAAACAATATAATTTTTTAGTTTCAAAATAAGACTGCATATATGAACCAATAAGTCTAACCAACCCTCAAATTGTCAGGGATCTGGTTCACCACAAAACCAGAGCGGCCTATGGAACTAGAACTCATGGAGTGCGCTAATCTGGTGTGCATCCCTAGCTTACCCAGTTGGTATGATATGCTACTGAATAGACAAGGTGATAATACCTGTCCACCTAGAGGAATAATCTCATGTGATTTACCCTAATCTAAGGCCTCAATACTCTTCAGATCATCTTCATTTTCCATAACTGGTATCTGATATGGCTTTCGTCAAAGGGGCATCCTCAAAATTTCATCAAGATGTACCACTATCATATGAGCATATATTTATATTACAGGGATATGACTCATGAAGGGTAGTGAAAGACTAAATCATATATAATTATTGTACCATTTTCCTCTACTAGTAATTTATCAGTATTCTGAGTTGACAAGTAGTTATTTAAGGTACTGGTGAATAGAAACGTCAGCCGCTTGTACCATCACTGGGATCACTTTCCTGAGAGATGAACCCATGAAAATTTAAAACTATTTCCCTAAATCTCAACAAAATAATCATAAGGGGATTATACCAACCACTATCCAGTGAAATTAACATCCTCAATACCAATTTTTCATGACCCAGCCCAACTAGGGCTTGATCCAAAACTACCCAAATCCCACCTCCATTGTCTGTGGGTTGTGGAATTGAATAAAAAGGACAATCCTTAATGGTAGGCCTTTATCGAATGTTTTAGGCACAAAAATGACCATTTCAATTCAAAATTACATATAAATAATATTAAAAATCATTAATAACTATAATATAAACCAGGAATGGAAAATATATAGGGTGTACTAGAGTATGATAGTGAAAACTAAAAAATAACTGGACAAAATACATGCCCAACTAGAATTGTTTCCCAAATTGAAAAAAATGGAGAGTAAAGTGTCAATAGAGCCTTTATTTTTAATTCAATATAATTCCAGTGTAGGTGGTCCAATGCGCCATCTATCCTTAAGATCATTTGATGTCATAGTCAACTTTTCTATCATCTTAATAAGACATGACACATGTGGGAAAATCTCATCTTGATGGGAGTATATAAATGCCCATTAGGATTCCCTAAATATTGTAGGGAGATATGTAAGATACAAAATAGAAATAGATAGTAAACATCTCACCCAAAATAATAATAGTAATCTGAATCAAACAAAAGGACAAGGTTAAATATATATATATATATATATATATATTCATAGGAACTAGCCATTAAAACTCATACCAGATATAAGGGGATCTCCATATCATAGCCTAGCCCAGAAAAAAATCCCCAAAAGTTCCAGAACTCCAATATTGATGCCTAAAATCTCAATCTTCTACCAAACAGAAAACAACCAAGTCAAACCAAACCTCTCCATTAAAACTCATATTTTAATATAAATAATATTAAGATAGGGGATACATACCCTTGTATAATTGGAGGGTTCTATTCAGTTAGTAGCAAGAGGACCCATGTTCTATTCTAACAATATGGTGACACTATAGTTCTCAAGGAACCATGACATATATCTATATGGGGGTTCCACACTGAAGTTGATATAAGACCCATTACCAGCTTAGTTGGAGGGTTATACTCTAATAGCCTATAAAGGAACCATTCCTACCTCAGATGGAGGGTTCCACCACTACTATTCAAGGACTCTTTCCATGCTCAGTAGGATAGTGCTACTCAAATTGAAGATAGATGACCCATGACATGACCTATAGGTAGGTGCTATTCTAATAGTTAGTCAATGACCCATGCTCTTCTTGGAATGAGGGTACTACTCGAGGTGTAGATAGAGGAATCATGCATAGACCAGCTAGAGGGTGTCACTATGTGGATAGGTAGAGGATCCATTCCCTATACAAGTAGTATGATTTCACTCTATAATCCTTTCACGATCCAATTTAGTAACTATCGACAATGAAAATTTCCTAAATAAGTGTCCCACTAATAAAATATATAGTCATATCTCAAAATACCCTATGGAGGCCGCCATAATATTTTTTAGGGAAAGCACTAAAGATAAGAAAATATCATGCCAAAATATGATTTAAAAAAAGTGATACAAGTAGTTTAAGATCCCTTAAAAATAAATAAGTGGTAAATATCATGTGAGGGGACCCACATGATTTATTGTCCCACTCCATTACATAGTTGTGTCTCTTATGTTTCCCAGGTCATGGCCCATGTGACCATAGACAACTTGTAGAGGGTCTACACAGTCTGTTCAACCCATACAGGGTCTTTCCTATGCTCCCTAGTAATTTTCGTATAATTTTCCAATGATTGTGTACTATGGTATATGACCAATACTTCCATATAAGGTCCCCCCATGTCCCTAACCATGTTTGGGTACTCCGAAAAATAGTGTGTTCATGGTTGTTCTCATGATTTTGTACTCTCAGATTAGTTGCCGAATATTATCACATAAGGGCACATATCATGTGGTGGTCCCACAAGGATTTTTATTTTTTTATTCCATGAAACCCTAGATACTGCATCCAAATCCCAAAATATCATGTGTTTTTCGCACTACATGTTGTGTAGTCACGTTTTTACTAGAATTACTAATCATCACCTGTGAGTCAAGATTTGGATTTTCCACATTTAATTTTACCTCATCTCCTCTAACAACTGTAGATCATACTAGTGTTAATCCGTTTCGGAAATCTGTTGGCCAAAAATCAAATCCATGTTTGGTCCATCTCTTCCCGCATCTACTGCATGCATAACACACCTCATGCCTCCTTTAGTTTGAATTCCATTCATTGGATTCATCACCCACAACTCTCAAGAATCCCAAAACGATTCTTTATTCACCATTTTGTTCATCATATAAGATTCCACCCTGAATATGGTGTTTTGATTAGGTTTGGTACCACCTGGAAATGTCGACCCCTGACATTATATCCAAATGGAGAAGAACATGAAGAATCAAGGGTATAAGAGAACCAAAACCGTGGTTTAATCAATATTTGGCCAATAATTTTTGTCTAACTATTACAATTGGTCATATTTAGGATGATAAAACTGAATAATAAAATTTATCTTGTACATTGGTGCATCCCATGTTTCAACTAACACCTATCAAAGTAGAAGAATGGATCACACTCAATCAATTTAATCATTAATTGAATAAAACAAAAATTTAATAGTACTATAGACAGATTGGATATATTTTTTTTGAAGATTATTCTATCCAATTATAGAGAGGAGTTTTTATGTTCACTAAAATTTGATCTGCTTCTAGCTAGAGTCTCATTGTCTTCTTATTCAATTGTCCAACAGATTAAGAGGAAGAATGTCTCAATTTTTTAATTGTTTATGTGGATAAACCTAGATAATTTCCATAGTAGTGTATTTATAGGATTTATTTTATATAATTTAATCAGTATAAAAAAATTATTTATTTATTTTAACTAAATTCACCAACCATTGGTTGTAATATCTAAACCCCCAAGCCGACCAATTTTATATCTCACCTAGGGTAAAAAATATCTTTACAGACTCAACCATGTTCCTATGTTTATGATCCAATATAAAGTTTAAGAGTTATACATTTATTGTAATAGAAAATCATGTCAATAATATAATATATTTTTAATAATTTATAAAATTATGTACAGGCACACGAAGCATCAAATGGCACATCTTCTTAGCAACTGGCTCCAAAAATAAACTATTAAATATTTTAAAGTCTTACAAGGTAATAAATGGGTCCATATATTGGATTTAACCCCTAAATAAGCTTAACCGGACTTTAACCAATCCAATAATGACTCATTAATACTTTTGGGAACCCAACTCATTCCATGCGTCGCATATAATTAATCATAAACAATTATAATTTATTATTAAATTTAATTTAATTAAAACATGGTTCCTAAAAAGATATTGATTTTCATTATCTAGAATAAACCTAACAAAACATTCTGTGGTTTACTCCATAAAAGTACCCAAATCTATTACATAAATAAGACCCAATTAATATACCCATTATAATAGATAGTTTCATTTAATTCAGGAAAAAACTGTTAAAAAATTCATAGAGTTTATACATTCACAAAAATTGATAGTAGTCATTTGGAAAACCCATATTGGGATCCCCTATTTTTACCACATGAGGAAGCCCCACCCAAATCATCATATTACCTTAATATTTAATGTAATTTGAACCAAAATCCTAAATAAATTCAAATCAGACTTACGGTTAGAAAACTAGAAACTTAATCAATGAGAAAAGGGGGGAGGTACTTACTCAGAACCACCATAGAATCTATTCCCTCTTAGTATAGATCAAATGGGGATGGATTAAAGTGAATAGATGTCATAATGGTGATCCCATGAGTTCATTTTTGAGTAAAAAGAATAGGTACCAACACCATTTTATTACTATTTTGAGAAAACACAAACACACATTTCACTACGTCAACCTATAGTCCATGCCACATACCACCTAGGTATAGTGGTCACCCCACTATCCTCGATACTTTCATTATGCGACCACCAATACACATCTTGAATGGGTGGTTAAAACTATTTTTCAGTATCTCTACTATCCTTCCCTTATCATATTCAAACCTAAACACTTAGGTCACCACTAGAGCATTAAATAAAATCCAAAAAATCTGTGTCTTATAACCCTTGTATTCCCAATCGATGTATTTATCCCCAATTTTATCCTTTGACTAATTAAAAAAATTAAATTACTTTAAAAAACAAATACCAAGAATCTTTTTTTCATTTTTGTTTTCAAGCCCATCTAAATAGATAACAAACATGGAATATTTTTTGTAGCATTAGTAAAAATAACCAACAAAAAAATATATTTACAACATATCTATAATAGATGGTGGCTTATAACTATTTTCAGAAATAAAAAAAATGAAAAACCATTTTATACACTAGTATATGTTGTTCCTTTCTTACATTTAGGAATATTTTAAAGTAATTAAATTGTATATGCTATTTTGAAATTTTTGATAAATTATTTGTTAAATAACATAATATTAATTGTTAAACTATGTGTATTTACTTTGGTACTTTTGGAAAGTATGTTTCATATAAAATTAGATATTTTTAATCATTAAAAAAATATTGTGTTTTTTAATTTTATATTTTTTGATGAAAATAATATTCACATACCGTAAATTTGACATAATATGAGGTAATTAAAGTGGTTTTTATATATTTAACAATAACATAAAAGCAACAAAAAATTATTTTATTTATAACATGGATGAAAATTCATTTATTTTTAAGAACAATTAAATTTAAATTTTTCGATAATTATGAAAAAATATTACATATCAAAACCTTAAAATATAAAGTTGATAATTCCACTCGATGTCCATTTTATTCCACAAAAATACGATTTTTAATTTTAAACTCATGAATCATTCAAATAATTTTCACTTCTTTTTAGACGGATACCAAAAACATAAATATAGTCCTTGATATAGTTCTTACTCATACTTATTCATTATAAAAAAATTAAAATTATGTATACGAAATAAAATTATTGATTTTATATAAAAAAATAAAGAAAAATCAGTAATCCATATTATGTTCATTAAAACCCATGAGGATATTTTCCATTTTCACCAAATAAAAGTTTAGATTAAAATAATCACTTACTCACTCTTGAAATCAAATTTTTTACCAATGTTTATTATAAAACCATTAAAAATAAATAATAAATTAGAAATCATAATTTAGGAGGGTTTCATAAAAATCATGAAATATATCCCATAAAACAATCATTTTACCAATAAAAGACCTTAATCATTCGCTAAAATAAATGTCAGTTTTCTTTAATAATGAAATCAAAATATTTATATAAAAACTATGAATAACTATAACACAAAATATATACTTGGAAAAATATATTTATATTAACATGGATAAAACAACTTATTACATATTAAGATATTTCATAATGTTAGAATCCATAATCATATCATCCATGTTCTTTTGCAAGACATCAAGAACATACTGGAAAGGCCTCTTACAAAGATGTCATAAATAATTGGGAATGAATTCACCAAATACAAAGGATTTTTTCTCTCAAGTGTCTTAATATTTCATATAGGGGATGTAATTGATTCTACATTCAATTAATATGTCTAATGCATTAATTATGTGAAATAAATATAAACAACTTCAATAAATTAATAATATAACCTTAATATTTAAATATTATGATATGAAATTTTATTATTTTCTCTTAAAAATATAGAAAAACATGACTGTGATCTATCCATATAAATTAGTTGGATTGCATAATTAGATTATATTCAATGTAAGTTATAATAATCATTAAATAATGATGATAGGAATGAAAATTCATTTAAAAATTATTCAACCATTATTTGAAATCATGGTAAAAATATAAATTTCATATGATAATTTTTTATATAAAAATTGTTGAAAATATTGAGAAAATTAATTTCTATGAGAATATCATCCAAACTGAAACAAAAATTTTCAAATAAAATAATTGTTATAATAGTGGGAAATTTTTTCATTTCCATATATGTTAAAAGATAACATTATTTTAAAACATTTTTAGAAAATAAAAAGTGATTCATACAGAAAAAATTAGAAATAATAATTTTATAAATATGTAAATAAAGAAAAAATTTGTTTGAAATAAAAATTAAAAATATTTGAAAAAAAAATATTGTAACATTTTTAGAACATTTTCATTGAAGAAAAACATTTTAAAAGGAAAACATTAAAACAATATTCTGAAGGAAAATCACTTAACTCATTTCATGGATTATTTCATTATTTATATTACTCCTATATAATTAAATTAAATTTTTTATATATTTTTAATAACCATTTCATTTTCATTTTAAAATCAATAATAATTTTATTTAATTTCATACCTCGACTTATTTTATTAATAAATTAGATCTGTTTATGTAGGATGTTTTAGGGACCCTTTATTTATAATCCCAAATAATCTTCAATAGGTTTACCAAGGTCATATGGGTTATTATTACATAATATATTGAATATAAATAATTATATTATTATTGTATTTATAAATTATTTACAATTTTTAATTTTCAATATCTGGTGGTTGTGGAAAATGAATGACTTCATTTCATAGAGATGATTCTATATACATATGCATGAACCAGATTTTCATTTTTCTAATGGGTGGAAAAGAAATAAATATGATAATATTGTTTAATTTTCATTATTATAATTTTTTTATACAAATCATATTTATTCATTATTTCCATCTTTATAACCATCCACATAATATGATCATGAAAAACAATTACGTTTCTTCATGAAGGTAGTATTCCAATCATATACACGGGAGACACAATCATTTTCCAACATATATAAAAGGAAAATGATAAGTAATATATAAACCTTACAGAATAATAATTTATTTATAAATATCATATATATTCATTAAAACCTTTTAAAATAACTAGCCATGTGAGGAAGTGATTAAAAACAAAACATATTGCTTTGTGGAGGTGGTAGTCTACAAGTATGAATGAGCGAATTTTATGTTTCCTAAATAGATGAAAAAGGATATGAAAAAGGTTTGTGTCATAATCATAAAAAATCAGTATATTTAATATAATGATTTTTTTTTCATATTATCATTATTAAGAAATAATTTAATGAGTTTGATGAAGGAAAAAATGAAAGAACTCAGTTAAGAATTGTAACCCTCCATTAGAAATCCTCAAATTGTATAATTCATATGCCTTCTTACAATAGACATAAGATATTACCAGCTGCTATAGGAAGAATAAAAGGAATATAATAAGGTATATTGAATGAAATTGGATGAAAAATTTAGTGACCCATACATTTAATACATAAATATTAGATTTTATTTATTGAATATTAATTAATTAATATTATGAACTACACTAAAACAGTTATGGTTTGGTGTCTTTGAGAAAATAGATACATAATTTACTCGAAGATAAGTGATCTCAATCATCTCTAACTTAGAAAATCTCAATGATTACACTTCTGAGACACTTCATATTATAATGACTCTTCATATCCTAGGGAAAATAATACATTATAAAGGGTGATATCATTTTCATGGTAAGGGTAAAAAATGAAGTTATCTATGATCATTTAAACATAATAACATCATAAGCGTCTAAAACATGAGATTATCCTTTGAAAACCAAACCCATAAATTCTTAGATCATAAACATCAGTCATAGAGTAAATCTTATAAGTTCATAATATGTGAATCATTATGGAATCAAAAAACATGATCGATGATAACATAACATATTCATAAGACAATGTCATAAAAGTGTGGAATACGGTGTTTCATAATCGTACTAACAGAATTAAATTGAAAAGGATACCCAAAAGAACATTCATAACATGTTAGTCTTGGTCTAACCAACTGTATTCATGCTTCATACATGGGATAATCTCACTTTTACTCTCTTTCATCACATGGATAACCTTCAGTAAACCCTCTTTCGGGATTGGGATATCTTACCATATATCCATTGAGTTTATAGAACATTAATCACTTCCCAATGATTAAAGGGGATATATAATTAAGTTCCCACTAATCAGTTAATCATAAATCTATTCATATGTTTACTACAATATCATTAAAACAATCATCCTAAATTAATCCATGGAATAGAAAATAGGTCTCATCTATAATTCAACATCATAGAAAAAACATATCGAGAAATAATAAGGATGTTACCATAGATTAATATATCCAATGAAACATAACAAACATCAAGTATGTCATTATAGATGAAAATTTATTGGAACATTTCTTAAATAAAATACCATATTCATCTTGAAACTAATTATTTACAATCCATAATATTACAAAATATTAGATAAAACAAGTTCATTGAAAATAAAATGTTATTATAGTAATTTAATCTTCAAATAATTTATTTGTTATGATGTTATGAAAAAATTTTCCCACTGTGTACATTAAAACAATGATTCCTTTCAAATTTTGGATAAAAAATCAGAATGAAATTATTATTTTTTAAATAAAATTTCTCAGTTGTTTGAAATAACAAATAGAAGAAATAGGAACTATTACATAAAATTTTTTTGGATAATTTAATTATTATAAAATTAAATTTTTTATCAGAATATGATCCTATAATTTCATTCATTGAAAATCCAAGCTAAAAGAATCCGTATTAAAATGAGGCTAAAACTTAATTCATTACCTTAGGAAAGAATTTATTTAAAAGATCAATTACCTAATATTTTCAAAATTCCGATTTATTATACATATATATATATATATATATATTAATTATGTACAAAATTTTAATATCAATATTATCCACTTATAACATTTCAACACCCATTTATTAATAATTATTTATTAAAATTAACATTCACGGTGTTAATTGTTTCATTTTTCATTTATATTTGGGTTTAGCTGATCTAGAAATTTTTATTTGATAAT
The DNA here is from genome assembly GCA_963277665.1 of Viscum album. Classification (NCBI taxonomy): domain Eukaryota; kingdom Viridiplantae; phylum Streptophyta; class Magnoliopsida; order Santalales; family Viscaceae; genus Viscum; species Viscum album. The sequence goes on from OY728151.1 coordinate 2,093,773,351, forward strand.
ATATATCATATATGGAATTTTATTAATTATATAAATATCATATATATTCATTATATACAAATTTTTAATCGCCCATAAAATTTAAAGGTAAATAAATGTTTTACATCATTCATTGATACGGTAGTTCATACATTGGAATTAATGTTCTTTACACTATCTATAAAAAATTAATAAATGAAAATTAAATATATTCTTATAATTATTGAAAAAAATTATATCATAAATAATATATATATATTCCAATTAAATCTACCTTTTTAAATATCTATGTTAAATAAAAATAAAAAATTAATCACATCTCTTCGTGGAGGTGTTTGTTAACACGTAAACATGAGCGATGTTATCATCTCCTAATATATGAGGCCATATAAAGTTATAAATGATATTATATGACCAGAATAATAAATATTTAATAAATAAAATATATAAATTTTAAACTCATCATAAAATTTTTCCATGAAATTCTATTATGTAAAAATGAATCGTGACGATATGTGGATGTAGTAGTCCGCACATGTGAAAGAGAGACACTTCCACTTCACATTTTATTTAAAATAGTGTGATTAATGGTGGTTATTTAGAAATAATAATATTTTATTTTATTTAGGATTCTTAATTTATAATTTAATGAAGAATTTCACATGTTTATAGGAGAATTAAAAAATAATAATTTCATATAGGTCAGGTAGGATGATTAAATCTCCTTATTTTCACCAATATTAGATCATTTTTAAGGAACATTAATCTTTTATTTTAAGAAATACAAACCTCTAGTTAATTGATTGTAATGTTTATAAGATATTTAGGTTGGTTTATTTTATGATATAAGGATAAAAGTTATGATAATCCCTATCTTAAAAACACTTTATTTCACAATTTATTACATAAAGATACAGTTAAATCAATCCCATAATATCATGAGGCATATTTTATTTGGATAATTACATACATATAATTACAAATTACAAATTAAAAAACAACAAAAATATTTAAAAACACTGTAACATGTACATATATTTCATGGATCTTCTGAAACGGAACTAGATATCCTAGGGATATATATTATAAAGGAGTGCTATATAAATCCAAACAAGGGAATTAAAAACACTAAATAAGATAAAGGAATACAAATGATCCAATAGGAATATCAAGTAAACATAAGAAGGGTGAGCATCATTAAATTTATCAATGTAAATGTTGAAACATGATACCATAATGAAAAAATATAAATGTAGTAAAAACATTAAACCTAAAATCATAAAAATAAATCAAGACAACCTACCAAGATATCATAACATATTTTACTTAATATTACCTCCCACACACCATTAATTCCATAGAATGAGATAAAAAAATTACCCAATTCATTATAGGGCTATATAATTCTAGGAACAACCATCAATTTCATATCATTTTCATTTATAATTGTTCCACATAGATCATAAATCATAATGATTTCATTCGTAAATTTAAACCCCATGATTATTGAGTAATAATTACACAAATGTAAATACTTAATGAATTATTTATAGGTACAACTAGTTGAATAAACATAAGTGTAAATGGAGATTGATATTCACTACAAAACAGTTTTCCATAGGAAATTGAAATATTATTTTGGCAGCATAACAGGTGTACGTAATGGTTTATTGAAGGTGTGACTGACACCAAAAGGGGTCTTTCATTAATTTGAAATCATAATAATGGTAATTTTGGGGTATAAAATCATATCCCTACTTGAATAATTGTAATTCAGACGTCATGACCTAATTGAGGTGCATAACAATGAGGAGAAGGGGGTGCCTTATTTCATCATAGTAACAGCTTAGGTAATAGTTTTAAAGAGATGGATTAAATGATCTATAATTATATGAATATAAAATTTATATTAGATTTATTTTTATAAATCCATTAATATGTAATAATTTGATATTCAGAGGGATAAATACAAGGAAATTTATTGAAAGAAAAATAAGAGAGAGATTTTATACCATGAGAAGGAACTTCTTAAATCATTGGGAGAGATTATTAAGAGATTGGGGGAACCATGGGAGGTATATAGATATTAAGGGAAGATTATTTTGATTATAAAAGGGTTTTTAGAGAATATTAATCGGTTGTAAGATGGTTTTATAAGAGAGATAAGTCGTGATTTCAAGGGGAAGAATCTGGTTGTCAATGTTGAATGCTAAAATTGTCTAGAAAAAGAGAATTATACTAATTAATTTCTTAAGGGACAAGGGATCATACCTAAGAAAAGGACAAGGGAGAAAGGCCAAGCTTATGCGATTACTACTACTGAGGTTGAAACTCTGAAAGACATGGTGGCAGGTATTTTAATGGTTTCCACAAGATTATCCAATGCATTATTTGATTATGGAGCATCACATTGTTTTATATCATCCTAGTGTGCTAAGAAAATTATATATTTTCAATTTTACTTAAAAAAGAGTTTTAAGTAAAAACACCTAAGGGATGTATCATCGAAAGATTGTATTGTGAATCTATTCCAATTAAGGAATATTAATGTTTTTTATCTGGTGATCTAATCATCATAACCATGATTGAATTTTCTATAATCTTCAAAATGGATTTTCTTTTGGACCATGATGCAAAAATTTATTGTTATAACAATGAGGGTACAATTTTTTATGATGAAAATAAGTATCTTATCTTTAGGGAAGAAACGTCAGCACCTGATTCTTCTCTAGATCCACCCCTTGTTTCTCTACTAAATTCAATTATTGGGGATGTAGAGAATGAAATAACTATGGTTGAGGAAAATAATGATTTAATAGAGGATGTACTTATTGTGTAAGAATATGTTAATGTGTTTCTAGAGGATTTACTTGGACATCATCCAAAATGAAAAATTGAGTTTTCCCTTGATTTAATTCTAGGTTCAAGGCTCATATCAAAGAACCCTTATAGAATGTCCACTGTGGATTTTAGTGGAACTAAATAAAAAATTTGATGAATTGAGTAATATGAAATTTATTCACCCCTGTGTTTCTCCATGGGGAGACACTATCCTTTTTAATAATAAGAAAGAAGGATCAATGAGGTTGTGCATTGACTATAGGGAGATCAATGCTATAAAAATAAAGAGCAAGTATCCCCTACCTCACATTGACAATTTATTTGACCTTCTTCATGGATATCATTATTTTTCAAAGACTGACCTTCGATCTCGATATCATTAGTTGTGTGTGAAGAAGGAAGACATTCTGAAAATAGCATTTCTAATAATGTATGGGCGTTACACGTTTATAGTAAAGCCTTTTGAATTTTCTAATGCACCCTCTGTCTTTATGGATCTAATTAATTTTGTTTTCAAAGAATATCATCATGAAATTGTAGTGGTATTTATTGATTATATCTTGGTATACTCTATTATATACGAATATCATGTAAATAACTTGTGCATTATTCTAAAGACTCCTAGAAGAAATGAATCATTTGGGATGTATAGAAAGTGATGATTCTGGCTTTAGGAGATTTCTTTTCATGTCCATATTGTCTCTAAAAATGGAATATCTATTGAAACCTAAAAGACCAAGGCAATACAAGAAAGGCCAACACCGACGAGTATAACAACGCTATGATGTTTTTTTGTTTAGTAGGTTATTATCAATATTTTTTCCATAATTTTGACAGGTTGGATAACCTATTTACCAAGTTCATAAACGAAGGAGTTAAATTTGTTTGGGAAAAATTTTTTGAATAATTATTTGACGAAATGAAGAGAATATTAGTCAATGATCCAATCATGACTCAACCATTACGGAACGTTGGGTTTGTTATTTATAGTGATACATCAACGAAAGAAATTGTTTGTGTCCTTATGCAGAATGATAGAGTTATTTTCTATGCATCAAGATAGCGGAAAAATCATGAGAAAAACTATCCTACTCATGATCATGAGTTTGAAGCTGTAATATTTTCTCTGAAAATATTGCAATAATGTCTCTATAGTGAAAAGTGTGAGATTTATACTGATCACATGAGTTTTAAGAATAATTTATAACAAAAATAACTCAACATGAGGGAAAGGAGATGGTATGAAATACTCAATAGTTATGATTGCACTATTCACTACCACCCGATGAAGGAAAATAAGGTAGAAGATTCTTTGATTATAAAGGATCATGGAGTTTTGAACAAGATGAGAGTTGAAAAGAATCATATTTTCATTGATCTAGTAAACATGGATATGGGAATAACAATGGAATGTGAAACATCAATGCTTTTTCAAATGGTTTCCAAACCATCATTACAAGAAGGATAAATAGTTCTCAGACTGTTGATAAGGAGTTTAAATAGAATATTATAGCTCTGAATGATGGTAGATTGAGTGACTTCATATATGATGATGGAATTTTGAAATTTGGGAAGAGAATTTGTGTTCCTGATATACCTGATCTAAAAAGGTAATTATTGGAAGATGCTTGTAGCTTCAATTTCTCTATACACTCTAGTAGCACAATGATGTATAATGATCGGAATGAACATTTTTGGTGGGACAACATGAAGAGAGGGATTTCTAATTTGGTGTCAAGATGTATGGTTTTTCAACAAGTGAAAGCTGGAAGGAAATAGCCTGGAAGAGTCATGCAACCTCTTCCCATACCTTAGTGGAAATGATATAATATTATGATGGACTTTTTTCATGGGGCTACCATTGACTCCTATAAATAATGATGCAATATGGGTCATTGTTGATTTTCATAACATGTAATCACATTTTCTTCCTACAAGAGATGATTTACTACTTGAACGGTCTCTAGAAGGCCCTGGATACTAGACTTTGTTTGAGGACTTCCTACCACCCTCAAAGTGATGGACAATCAAAATGGACTATTCAATCATGAGAAGAAAATTTGAGATCTATCTCACTTGACTTTTATGGTTTTTGGGATTAATATTTACCTCTTGTAGAATTTCCCTATGACAATAGCTTCCATTAAAATATTCATATGTCACCATATGAAGCGTTTTATTGAAAGAGACGTTGCATATCAACTTTTTGGGATGATATGGGTGAAAGAAAACTCATAGGCCTGGAACTTTTTTACGAAATGATGTAAAATGTGAAGGTTATCCAAACTCAAATAAAATAAACTAAAAGTAGGTATAAGATCAATGATGCTAACTGAAGGATGGATTTGAAATGTTATGTAGGAGATCATGTTATCATGAATGTATATCCATGGAAGGGAGTTATAGGTTTCAGTAATAAGGGTAAATTGAGTCCCAGGTACCTCGAACGATTCAAAATTCTAGTACTAATTGGAGTTTTATCTTATAGTTTTTCAATGCTTCCAAGTTTCTCCAAAGTTCACGACGTGTTCCATGTATCACTATTGAGAAAATACATTTGTGACCTAACACATATACTCACCTATGAGGAAATTGAACTGGAACCAGATATACCTTATTGCGAAGTGCCTTTCAAGATTCAAGATACAAGAGAACACGTGCTTTTAAACTGTATGACTCGTCTGAAAAAAGTTCTAAGGAGAATTAATATGATGGAAGAGGCATCTTGGGAACCCATGGAACTTATGATGAAGAACCACCCAATTCATTTTATTCCGTAATATCCTAAAAATTTTGGGGACGAAATTATTTAAAAGAGGGGAGAATGTAACACCCACGGCTTCCACAGTACCTTTCCCTTGGAATAAGACAATATCTTGCATTGTATGCAACTTCGAGATTCTAACACACCGGGACCAATCAAACTAGCCATTATGAATAGTAATGCCCACTTTTTGAAATTTAATAACTTTTATTTTTCAAAATTGAAATAATTTTTGAATTTAGAAAATCGAAATTAGCTTAGGTTTATTTTTTGTTATTTTTCTGAAAACCTTCAATTTTGTACAAATAGAGAAAAACACTACGTTATTGGTTAATACCAAAATTTTTATTCAAAAAAAAATTTATTTTATTTAAATTTTTTTAGGCCAAAATATATACATTATACGTATATATGTTTAATGTAATTCATTATATTTAATTTATAATAAGTTTAAATATATAAAAATTTTATTGAACTTTTTACCTTATTTTACCCATCTCCTAGGAGCATTTGAAAATTTGCATAAATATTACTTTAACCACTTCTGTGAGTTGAATTTCAAAAATATGAGACCCACTGTTGACATCAGTAAGTAAAATGAGGTTCAATAAGATGAAAATAATTTTTGGTGAATAGTAACTTTTTTTTAAATTACCACGATTAAAATTAAATATGGTAATTATGGGTAAAAATGATATTATAATTACCCTAACACATTTACTAATTCTATTATATAACAATAATTTGGCCAAAAAACCATATAAATAAAATATGATCTCCTTGGCTCCACTTGGATTAGATTTATACATTTTTTATTATTTTATTTAAAGAAGAATTAATAGAGTTAAATTCAATGTTTAATAACTAAACCATTTTTAAAAAAGGATTATAAATTAGATAAATTCGACTATAAATTTTAATTAGAAAGATAAAAATATTTCCTACATAATTATATTTTATTTATAATGTTTACATGTTAAATATTTTAATTTACTTATGACACAATGATGATCCAATAATTTCTTTATTAATGAATTATTAAAATAATTGTTATTATAAATATTGAAATAATGTAATTTGAGAATTTTGATGAATTACACAAATTTTATAGGTTAATATTACATGTTAGGGTTGATTAAATAATTTTTTTTCTACGTAATAAGGATGTTTTAATTTTCACAAAAACCAAATACTGAATAGTGTCAAAATTATCAAAATTGAGTTTTTAAAACAAATACTATAATATTAATTGTTATAATATTCATAAAAATGTATGTATTCGAAAAAGGACGTAGATAAAGATAAAAATATCATTCTGGATAGGAATAAAATACATCCTATCCATAACAAACATGGCTTACATAACAGAGAATTTAAAGGAAAAGATGCAAGAGCAGGCATATATTGCTGATGAAATTCTTATCATGGTCTCCACTAGTAACCGTTTTCTTGAACTGGATAATGCGAAGACCTCCCATGTAGATTAGAATGATAAAAGGCATGAAGGCGGAAAGATATGGCATGAATCCTCTAAAGATTCAATTAGAGAGGGTTGGATGCAGAATATTGTGAGAAACCACAATGGCTTGCCATTGTTGACTCTAATAGTCATGTTCAGCATGCTCGATGCTTGAATGAGTGTTACCAAGAGGTGCACATATCTATAAAGTGGGGAGACGTCTTATATGGTGACAAAAAAAATAATAGTGGTGTTTTATGGACTTCCTATAGTGATGTAATTTAGGATGGGAGGTTGAATGTGCTCGAGAGTGTGGATGTTATAACTGTACCACCACAGCGAAGGATGAGGAAGGACCACTCTTCCATTCCAAGGTCGGTGTCTACTAGTTCTTCTGTTGCCCAGTAATGTCGGGATATATAGGCCATGAAATAGTTTTATTGGTTGGATAAGATGAATCTATGATGAAAATAGGCCAACGTTTTTAATCATTGTGAAATCTAAGAGTGGGAATCAGCTATAGAGGAGGAAGAAATTTATAATGGATGTGATGATGGGTATGATTTCTACAAGATCTAGTTATTTTTTAATCCTTATTGTACATTCTTGATGGTTTTTCTTTATTAATAAATAGGTAGAGGCTTGACTCTGACTGAGATTCCTGAGTATTAATAATAAACCACATGGGGTTCTCTTGGATTGTTATAGTGTGTTTATTAACCATAAAATATAAAAATACAAAGAGACATGGTAAATGTCATACTATTTAACTAAGAGTTAAATCTAATGATAAGGTTAATAAGGGTAACTAAAACTATATAAAACCTATTGGTTGAAAGGTTTTCTACCCATCCACGCCTTATCCATGTAATAATTCATTTTGGAGCCATTATAAAATGAAAATTATTTTATTATAATATAATATTTTAAGCTTTTCCTAAAGTTACCCTCACCTCTCTTATAAAAATGTACTTCCCCTTCTCTTAATTTCACACCTCCAAAGCCATTTGTCTCGGCGAAACCCTGCCCAAATATCCTCCCAAATTTCAACCCTTTATCCTAGAGGCCTTCCTTTCGTCAGAAAGTCAACCTATGGATCCCTTTTGATCAAATACAAAGAAGAAACCGAAGAATAGGAAAATATTTCATCACCTCTTTCATGTTTGTTTCATCCTCCACTACTTATATAATTTTTGATTCCATTCTAAAATAATAACTCATATATATTCTATATATTGTGATGTTATTATAAAAATTTTATTAATATATTCATTATTCAACCCATCATATGAATGACAAAGTCACCATACGTGTGTACATACGGCTTATCATCTCCCCATCGTGGTGTAGTTTGTCAATCAAACACTTCATTATTTTTATGGGTATAATAATGTGTATAACTGATGTAAATAATAAATATAACATTTTATTTATTCTTAATATATGATATAAAATCAAATTACATATGATTTCACCATCAGTATAATGATATTTCGCTCGTGCGTACGTACAGATTATTGTCTCCACAAACGCCATGAGATTCATTCCCCATCATAATCATTCAAGAATAATGATTATTTCATGATTAAAAATAATTTTTAAGAACATAATATCATTCTGTATATGAATAAAATACATGTTATCCATAACAAACATGGCTTGCATAACCAATTATTAAAAGGAAAACGGATCTGCTAACACCAGAAACGATGATACTACTAAAATATTATTAACAAAGTAACATTATAGGATCATATATGATATCATATTTATGTATATAGGTATTTTATAATTTAATAACAATGTTTTACGTATTATAAAATAGGTTAACATACCATCTAGTGAGGAAAACTAAATGCAATGGTTAATTTCACAATATATTCATTATCCGAGGATATTTTTATGTAAGAATCTACATGGACATCTTTATCATCCTAATCTGTGTTTCTTAAAAATATATTTAAATTTTTTTACTATTTCCTAGACTATAGGATATATTCATTTATACCCTTTTATAAAATTTTATAAAATGTTTATAAAGGAATCATTTTTTCATTTTCCAAACACGATCCTTTACGTCCTTTTCGACAAAATTAAAGAAGGAATGTTTTTAACTTATACGGAGGGTGAGGTTATTTTACGACATTATAACACTTTCAAAGCATCCATAAAATTATTATAAGAATATAATCAAAATAAAGGTTTTCTTTTATAATTACAGGACTTATAAATTATTTCAAAATAGAATGAGATATTTCTATCAATATGTTTTGATTTCATCTATGTCAACATCCATTGGTGGATTTTAAACTTTTTTGAAGTTGATTTATTATGGTATAAATCTTTAATATTGTATTGAAGGTTTTTTGATATAGTTTACTATGGATGTATTATTATTAAAAAATTCATTGTTTATGGATAAGGTATTGACATTTCATATTCTAGTTTTAATAAGAATGTTTACTTTATGTTTAAAGTTTTTCATATGAGGAATGCATTGGCCTTAGTAAGTGACGGTTGGGGCCTACTATAGCTCTCTAATGCATTGGTTGGTCTCATGGGACAAACTAGTGTCTTGACAGAAGGCCTTGAAAAAATATTATTTGTAGTCTTGGCACAATGCCTTTACCATGTGGTAATGAAGTCTGGAATTATGCATTCCATCATTATGAAATAGGCTATTGATATCGCATGTGTTTATTCGACTAGTAAAATATCTATGCGAATAAATAAATGTAATTATTTTATTTAATATTTACAATATTATACTGATGATTAACATTAAAAGGATTTTGTTTTATTATTATACATTTCCTTAAATGTTAATTCTTATTTATAAACGAATCCGCTATATTGTTATCCTTACAGAGCATTTGATCTCACCCCTTTCTATGTTTTATTTTTCCTAGGATGGGAATAAATATTTTGTAGTTGACATGCTGGGATAGTCTAAGGAAATTAGTGTGTTAAAAAGTGGAAAAAATGTTTTTGACATTTTTATATCACGACGTAATGTAAAACTTATGAATGTATCTAGTACTTCCAAGGCTACCAAACTGATCAGTATTTCAGGATTTGATCCCTTGTGATCATGCCAATGATATGCAATAATGCACTGACTCTGGGTAACTAGGGTAGGGGTGTTACTAGATGAGATAAAAAATTTACTTTAACAAGTTACAATGGTAAAAAATGAAATTAATTAAATGTGCATATAGGATTACAATTCCACAACACTGATTCACCACCTCTCATTGTTGAGCTCATCCATTATTAATCCCATCAAGATCCCTCTCACAATACTATCAATAAGTGTTGCATGGAATGACTCAAATTTAAAATAATTGTTAAACCAAAATATTATTTATAAACATAGAATTTTTTCCTTAAATGAAAATAAAAACTAGTGAAATATTATTGTGGACTTATGTGAGATTCCATGGTTTTGTGTATTGAAACAAAAGATCATAATTATAGAATTATAATTATATCCTCATCTCATCCATGACATGAATAAAAAATGTATGATTTCATCAAAAGATATATTATTTGTTTTAACCATGGCTATATGGAGAATAATTTAAGTGGGTAATTTTACAATGCTACTAAGAGGAAAAATCATATGTCAATTGGGAGGTGAATGTATAAAAGGGATAAGAATATATTTTATTGGAAAACCAATTAACTAGATTATAGGTAATTGACACTTGAGATCTTTGTAAGGGTCCCTATGGACAAAAGATAGCTTACTTATAGAATCCATCATAGATAGAACAATATATATATATAAAAACAAGAATGAATTTTCATCCATTTAATAAAATGTATATTAATTTTTGAATAAATATTCATAAAGGATACACATTATAAAGTGTTTCAATGGTTATTAATGAAGATAAGAATGAATCATGCTTATGTGGTTTTATAAAATGTATAAAAATTCAAGAGGAAAATACCTTAAGAAGAATATTAATATGGTACGGTAAGTATGATAAAAGATTCAATGATTTTTCATCAAGGGTAGAAGAATACACATGAAAAATTAGACTCAAATTTAGTTATATTTGAATCCATATAAGATTGAAGATAAAAAAGAGACTATACATAATGGAGTATGTATAAGTGGTATCACCCAAAGTTTAACGACAAGGAAAAAATTAATGTATGTTTGAATTAATGGGTTACTTCACCATGACCATCCACATTCCTTTACTTGAGGATTTCAGGAAATTACCCTCTTCACTAGTGTATTTAATTCCATATGTTATTATTAGATTGATATAAGTTTATGGGAGACATATAGTCCATGGGCTTAATGAATTGAAAGAAGATGAGTATCATCTGAATATTTTTCATGATTACAAAATCATTTGAATAGAGACACCTAATATGGATACTAATTCTGTAAATGGTTCTATGTATATAGAAATTTCAGTGGAGTATGTGATTAAGATTCAAACATAAATTATCCTTATATGGAATATAGAGAACTCCTATTAATGAAAAAACCACATGACCAATAAAGTGTATCACAATTTTATCATAATAACTAGAATAAATTGCTTCAACATGTGGTATGGATCATACACATGGGTATTTATTATAGGTATCAAGCCATGTAGAAGATTTAAAAGGATTAAATATATAGAAAATATCATCATTTGTGAAAGTAATTATAATATTTTGGGTGATGTTTTCCAAGATATAAAAGTCATGGATCTTGTATGAATTTCTAAAGCATGAAATTTATATAAAAAATAAATGTTTTTTATTTAAAGACACATTTATCAACCACTTATTTAAAAATGTTAGCATGAAGGAATAGAATTTGAATCCTTCTAGATCATCCACATATTCGTTAAAATTCTGTGGGAGTGTATATCATAAAAATACTTGTGCCATCACAGAGATCTGATGATTTCTTCAATTTCTCATTGATTATAGAAATTTTGATACTTTTATACTTGGAAAAGATCATTATTTGACTATTTATATTGGATATTTCTATCTATTGCATTGGTGAAGAAGGATAGATGTTCTGATAATTTGAGTAGTGAAATGTAACCAAAATTAGAGCCTCCTTCTCCTTATATTGTGAGTTACAAAATACATAGAAAAGGCTCCCCAACCCCCAAAATATTTATTTCCTAATGAATAATCCATAAAAAATATGTTATGAGCAAGAAATTATGTCATAAATTTATTTAATATTTTTATAACATACGTGTAATATAAAAAAATATATTCTATGATAAAATAGATCTGTTAACTCGACTCCCCATTTTCAAAAATACTAAAAAATACTTGATTACTGAAATAATATTTTTTCATTACATATTTTTCTCATATACTCCCTAGATATCTTTTGAATAAATTTAAAAAATAAATGTTTTTCTAATTATTCTAAAATTGAATAATATGAAATTACTTATTTCATGGTGATTGGTCATTGTCATACATCACTTGGACACCATGGTCTGGCTCACCATGTCTTATACACTAATTCATTAGAATGGGACCAATATTCTAATATGAAAATAATGTGATCCCAAGGCCCTTATCTAATTAATAGAAAATAATTTTTGTAGACCAATATTGGAGTAGAGAAAGCCATAAATTCCCATAAGGGGATAAGGAATGTTCATAGCAATGAAATCCGTTCATAAGAACACATGTCATTTAATATAATCTCTTTGTATCGTGATATCTCATAAAGTAGGATGAACACTTTGATCCATCACCCTTTATCCAATTATTATTTATTGACTAAATGTAATGAATATACCTTCTTTTATCATGGAAATGGATTTAGAGAAGCTAATAATATCTTGATAAATTATTCTTGTGATATCGCTTCCTTTCAGAAGAAAAAAAATATTTATTTTTTAATCAACACCATAGAACCATTGAGGCAATCAATGAAGTGTACCGAAATAAGAAAAAAATTCCCTCTTTTTTACATGAATCAAATTATGTGATTAAATAGTATACACTAATAATAATCACAATTCTGGAGAATATTACACCTGTTCATAGATAAGACCTCCCAATGGCACCTAAAATATGTGTTTTTCTTTCTCATGGTTAAGCCCACATGATCTCATCTACTCAAGATCACCATGTGTGAAATTCATGAAAATAAAAATCAATTCTTATGATAGTCTAGAACATGGTAGTCACACATCATTAGTGTCAAGTCACCATGATGTTTCTAAACTATAGAACAAAAGTTTAACATTACTATCATAGTATTTATAGGTTCTCATTATATCATACGAACAACTATAAAATTTTGATAATAAAAATAATCTATTGAAATTAGCATATAAATATGGGATATATAATTATTAACACAAATAAAATAATTTTACACATTGAATTACTCACTTTACATGTGATATGGTAATCAAAAACCACTATTCATGTTGGGTCGCCTGAACCCTCTTGAAAGCATTCCCACATCCACTAGAGAAAAAAATTATAAATATCCTTGTTATATCATAACATGATAAGATATTTATTTTATTGTGTTATGGATTTAGTCATTGGACATGTTGTGTCTCTATTGCATGGAAATTCAACTATCTACGACATCATCACCATAAGTGAGACTCCTCAAGAGATAATGTAACATCCCAGGTAAATAATGAATAAAACATTTTCATATTTATTAATATTTATTAATTAAATATTAATTTTACTTTAAAGGGGTTTCTATGTTCGATAGCGTACCTGATACGCAACAAATAGTTTCATTGAAATCTTAGGTTGCACACTAGTAATAAAATAATATTATTTTAAATGGTTGTTAACACATAGCCGTTGTATTGGCGGGAATGGATAAAAATAACTAAAATATGATTATATATGTTTTTTAAATTTTATTACTTTTATCTAATAAAAGATAAAGGCTTAACATATGGAAAGAATTCAATTTTTGGCGTATATGCCCTAGTTTTCACTAAAGGTTCACTTATCGCCTTTTTATGGCGAACCATCATTAAATATAGTTTTTTTCACTCTTATACATTCTATTAGACCAAATAAAACACTTCTTTATAATCGGGACATCAAAATTTACTTTGTGTAAATTTTTGGTATTTTTCCGACAAAGTACATTTTTTTAATGAATAGTGTCAAATGTTGTATTTTAATTCAAAACCACTTTTTAATATAATTTATTTATATGATTATATTATCTTTTGAATTGGTTTTAAAGTGAAATTAGAATATATTTTAAAAATTAAATCCAATTGTGTTCGTTGGAATTATTTTCACTTTGAAATTAGACTTAAACTACTGTCAATTTTTTGATACTTATTGTTTCATAAAATCACGCTATTTGCTCTAACAGCGTGAATTAATTATACCCATAATTAATGAAAATTATAGGTTTTGAATTTTATAAAACGGACTTCATTTTTGAATTCGGAATATCAAATATAGCTTAGGGTGAAGTTTTGGTATTTGTCTGAAAAACTTCAATTTTTGATGAATAGTGAAACCACTTAGTGGTACTTAAAAAAACTGATTTTTCATTTAAATGAAATTTTACCACCTCTGTGTTTTGAATTTCAAAAATACGACATTCATGGTTGTCATTAGGATGTAAAATTTGGTTCAATGGGAATGAATTAATTTTTTGGTGAATAGTCACTTATTAAGTTTTTAATCGTGATTAGAGGTAATTAGTGTAATTTAAGATAAAAATAATGTTATAATGATATGAAATGAACTTGACACATATCCTAACCTCATTTGATGTGTCATGACCGACCAATAAAATCCATGGGTCAAATTGGGGACCCCATGAAGCCACGTTGGTAGGAAAATGACATTAATAACTTTTTATTTAATGTTAAAATAAAAATGTCAATAACATGAGTTGTTTTACTAAAACAATTTTTACATGGGGTTATAAAAATAAAAGTTTTGACTATATATATTAATTAGAAAGGTAAAACTATTTCCTACATCATAATATTTTATTATAATTTGTAGACATTAAATAAATTAAATTATTTATGACACTATGATGATGTAGCGATTACCTCATTATTTAACGATTTAAATAAAATGGAAAGATAATGTAAAATATAAGACCTACACTTGTCAAAAACCTATTGGATGGGTGGATTTAGAACCCTTATCACCTTATCCTCGAAAAACATCAATGTGGGACCATTAAAATCCGAAACTCATTCTATAATAAAGTAACATTTCCTTATTTTCCAAGAGTGCCCCTCCTCTTCTCTTATAAAAGGCCCCATCTCTACCACCTTACCCACACATCCAAAGCCTTTTGCTTGGAAAAACCCTACCCATATTGTCTCTCCACATACCTCTATTACTCCTTGATTCCTCACGTTGGGCAAAAGTCTTCCCAAGGAAGCCTTTGAGCTCAAATCTAAGAGAGTTACCCGATTTTAAGGTGATGTCTTCACTTGTGTTCTTTTGTTTTATTTTGCTTCTCCAACCACCTAAACTCTTTTTATTCATTTATTTTGTAACAAATCCAGTATCTTCAATATACTAGGATGTTGTTATAATAAGATTTCGTGCTACACTTACACACATCTACATATAATGGTTAAATAACATACTGTTTCTGTGGTTGGCGAATTTCTGCCTCACGAAATGATGATTGGTCAATCTTCTTTTAAACACCTTTAATGGTGGCCATTAAGATGTCACTATATTTATATAGGATATATATTATGTTTTAGTTTTATTTATTCTTCTTTAGTTTTCATTTGGGGTATACCTGTATGGTTTCCATTGTGAATAAACACGATAATTTCATTTTAAGAAGTGCGGACTACCGCCCCCTCAAACTGATGAGATTCGATAATGCCGTATGTGGGAAGTATAAAGGATGGATTTAAAGTTATTATATATGATGTTATACTGGAATTATAATATACCTCTATATCATTATTATTTCTTTCCATTAATTTATGAGAAATAAATGAAAGTAGCGTTCATGCGTACGTACGGCTTACCGTCTCCATTAACAGTGCATTTCATTTCTTATCCCCAAATGTAATGTACTATTATAAGTACATATATATAATGGATATATATGATGTATGTTACATCTAAATGGTTAATATAATTCTGTAATTAAAATATTCATACCTCTCATTTAGTTTTAATTCCATTAATATGACATAGAAATGAAAGTAGCGTTCATGCGTACGTACGGTTTACCGTCTCCATGAACGGTGCATTTCATTTCTTACCTATAAATGATTATGTTATATTATAAATACATGTATATTATAGATATATATGATATATATGATATCGAAATCAGGAATGTCATTCTGGATATAAAAACCTTTGACTACATGAACAACATGTAATTGTAAGAAGTCCACTTTCGACTTAAGAACCAAATATCGATAAAACAAACATTATTAACATAAATGATTACATAAAGTTTATAACATGGCAATAAGTGATATAAAAGGAATAATGAACTTGAAAATGGTTCTTAAGCAAATAGAAATTAACTCAAGTTTATTATTCTGGACGATAAAGAACGACCGAGTCAAGTCGGACCCGAGGTAAGGGACTTCGTCTCAATCTCCTTTCATTGAGGCATATTTCGTTTTATACACAACTATTTTTTATACGGTGTAAAAAATCCTTTGACTTTTAAATTTATAAAAAAGGAATCTTTTTCTACGAAGCGTTTTACTAAACGACAAAATGGAATGTTTCTTTTAACGTACATGGTGACAACGACCTTTTCCGCCGCTGCGAGTATTATTTGGGCTTTGGATTCCTGAACAAGCCGTAATGTTTTATTAAATGAAATAAATACCATATACACATTTATGTATTTTAGTATTGAAAATGCTTTTTATAATGGATTTTTAATGTCAATATATTTAAGTTATATATTGTGATCAAAGTGTGGAAATGTTTTATTTCCATTATATTTGTTTTATGTCTTATGGTTTTATAATGGTACTTGGAAATTTGACGGGTGGTTACGTGATAAACCATATGACGGGTGGTGTCGTGAATACCAGGGTGGGTGGTTACGTTATAACCTCCAATTCATTGGGTATGGAAGTCGGCCGTAAGGATATTCCATTAAGTATGTATGGAAGTTGGCCATATGGCTATTCAATTAAGTGATATGTGTGGAAGTCGACCGTATGGTTATTCCAGTTAAATATGTTTATGTCCCAAGTTACCTTTATATGTTATGTGTTCTTTATATGGGTTTTATGGTAATCCTTTGGTTACAAAAGGGTACGTAATGATATTTTATTCGGTGAAGAGTTTCTAATACTTCTTGAAGGTGAAGGTATTACTTTGATAATGTATACATGGTTTACTTGATGTTTGAAAAACTAACAGTTTTCATTCTTTGTGTATCGCTTATTGAGCTTTTTATGCTCACCCCAAGTTTTTTTGAAATGTTTTTCACAGGACATAATGTGGAATCGGGTCATGGATGGGATCAAGTGAAACTCATTCTATATAAAACATGGAACTAGACATGTTTCTTTTTAATAGTTTTTATTTTATGGAAACTTATTAGAAGTTTCTACTTTGTAATCTTTTGAGATGTAATAGTTATATCATAAATCTCTAAAACTCTAAATCTGAAAAGATCCTCAATTTGAATTATTCATTTAATTCAATATTAAGTAATGTTTAAGGTCAGGGCCTTATATTTGGTATCAATGGTCGGTTTAGACAACTTTAAGGGTTAGAAAATTGTTAAATTATTTATTAATATATGGTATGACTGAAATGATATAGCATTTAAAGATTACCATGTCGCATCACCTAAGATATTTTCGTGTTAAGAATGGGGTTTCATAGAGGAAAAAGAAAAAAATTTCTGGGAAGGCATACATATGGAAATGACCTTTCAAATCAGTATCCTGAGATGGTCAGAATCAGAACTAAACAGTTTCTCACAGTGATAGCTCTGCTGACTCAGGTGAAAAAAGTTGGTTGTTTTTATTGATGATATTTTGGTGTTTTCTAAAAGTAAATAGGAGCATGAAATTCAATTAAGGGTTATCTTAAAACCCTTAAAAGAAAAGAAACTGTATGGAAAATTCAGCAAGTGTGAGTTTTGGTTACAACAAATTTATTTCCTTGGTCACATTGTTTCAAAAGATGGCATAACTGTTGATCCTGCTAAAACAAAAGTTATTGAAGAATTGTCAAGACCCACAAATGTAACCGAGATCCATAGTTTTCTTGGTTTGGTAGGTTACTACCGAAGGTTTGTTGAAATGTTTTCACGATTATATAGTTCAATGACTAAGCTAACTCGGAAGGGTGTTAAGTTTATCTGCATAAAAGAATGTGATGATTGTTTTCAAGAGTTGAGAAGAAGATTGGTGAATGATCCAGTTTTGGAACTTCCTTCAAGGAATGGTGAGTATGTTATCTACAGTGATGCTTCATTGAAGGGACTTGGCTGTGTCCGTATGCAGAATGATCAGGTAATTGCTTATGCTTCACGTCAGTTGAAAACTCCTGAGGTAAATTACTCTACACATGATTTGGAATTAGCTGCTGTTTTTTTTGTTTTAAAAATTTGGAGGCATCATTTTTATGGAGTAAAGTGTGAAATATATACTGATCACAAAAGATTAAATTATATATTCACTCAGAAAGAATTGAACATGAGACAAAGAAGATTTCTGGAATTAATCAAAGATTATGATTGTACAATTAATTACCATCCAGGAAAAGAAAATAAAGTGGACGATGCTTTGAGTCGAAAAAGTAATGCTTCATTAATTATGCTACATTTGGAACGAGATCCTTTGGTTAAGGATTTGATGAAATTTGGCATAGATGTTGTTGGTGCAGGATTTTCTTCTGTTTTGTTTCAGGTATCAGTGAAATCTTCTCTATCAGACATAATCATGCAGGCACAGAAGCAGGACAGTGAGTTGCAGAAAATGGTAGAGCGGGTTCAGAAAGGTAAGCTGCCTGAATTCAACATTGATAATGATTGCGTTTTGAGATTTGGGAAGAGATAGTGTGTGCCTTGTGATTCATAGTTGAAGGGAGAGTTGTTATGTGAAGCTCATAGTTCTCCATTTTCAGTTCATCCTGGAAGTACTAAGATGTACAGGGATCTGCGAGAGTATTACTGGTTGGATGGAATGAAAATAGATATTGATGATTTTACTGTGAACTGTTTGACTTGTCAGTCTATTAAAGAAAAGCAGAAGTTACCGAAAGGGATGATTCAGCCTTTACGAATGCCAGAGTGGAAATGGGAAAATATATCCATGGACTTTGTTGTGGGATTACCGAGTAAATCTCTAGGTAATAATGAAATCTGGGTTATTGTTGATCAATTGACTAAATCTGATCATTTCCTTTCCATAAGAGATAATTTTTCCCTAGATCAACTTTCTCGTTTTTATAATAAATAGATATTCGGGTTACAAAGATTTCACCTCTCCATTGTATCTGACCATGATCCCAAGTTTAATTCTAACTTTTGGAAAGGCCTTCAGAAGTCGTTGGGTACTGAATTAAATTTTTGTACAGCTTTTCATCAGCAATCAGATGGGTAGTCGGAACGAACAATTCAGATCTTAGAGGATATGCTATGAGCTTGTTCGATGGATTATCAGGGAGGTTGGGACCAATATCTTTCTTTGGTTGAGTTTTCGTATAATAACAGTTTTCATTCCAGTATACAGATGGCACCATTTGAGGCATTATTTGGGAAGCGGTGTCGAACTCCAGCATTTTGGGATGAAGTGGGTGAAAGGAAGCTGATTGGGACCATAATTGGTAGAAGAGATGGTAGAAAATGTTAAGTTTATTCAGAAACACATGAGAACAGCTCATAGCAGGTAGAAGAGTTATGCGGATAACCAGAGGGAGGATCTATCTTTCGAGATAGGTGATCATGTTTTTCTCAAAGTTTCTCCATGGAAAAGTGTGATGAGATTTGGTAAGAAAGGAAAGCTGAGTCCAAGGTTCATTGGACCATATGAAATTCTGGAGAAAGTTGGATCAGTTGCTTACCGAGTGGCTTTACCTCCGATTTTATCTCAGGTACACAATGTTTTTCATGTTTCGATGTTGAGGAATTATATGCCAGATCCATCTCATGTTTTGAGTCCAGAGGTAGTTCAGTTGGAAGAGAACCTATCTTATGAAAAAAAACTAGTCTAGATTCATGACTGAAGAGAGAAAGTGTTGCAAAATAAGGTAATTCACCAGGTAAAGTTTTTGTGGAAAAACCATATGGTTGAAGAGGCATCATGGGAATCTGAAAATGCTACGATGGATAAATACCCCCACTTATTTTGATAAGTGAATAAAATTGCGAGGACGCAATTCCCAAAAGGGAGAATGATGTAACATCCCAGTTTAATAATGAATAAAAAAATTTCATATTTATTAATATTTATGAATTTAATATTAATTTTTCTTTAAAGTCGTTTCTATGTTCGATAGCGTACCCGATACACAACAAAGAGTTTCATTGAAATCTTACGTTGCACACTAGTAATAAACTAATATTATTTTAAATGGTAGTGAACACATAGTCGTTGTATTGGCGGGAATGGATAGAAATAACTAAAATATGATTCTATAAGTTTTTTAAATGTTTTATCTTTTATCTAATAAAATATAAAGGCTTAAAATAAGGAAAGAATTCAATTTTTGGCGTATATGCCCTAGTTTTCACTAAAGGTTCACTTATCACCTTTTGATGGAGAACCATCATTAAATATAGACTTGTTCACTCTTATACATTATATTGGACGAAGTAAAACTCTTCTTTAGAATCGGGACATCAAAATTTACTTTGTGTAAATTTTTGGTATTTTTCCGATAAAGTTCATTTTTTAATGAATAGTGTAAAATGTTGTATTTTAATTCAAAACCTCTTTTTAATCTAATTTATTTATATTATTAATTTATCTTTTTAATTGGTTTTAAAATTAAATTAGAATATATTTTTACCATTAAATCCAATAGCGGTTGTTGGAATTAATTTCACTTTGAAATCTGACTTAAACTAGGGTCAATCTTTTGATACTTATTGTTTCATAAAAACATGCAATTTGCTCTGACAGTGGGAATTAATTATTAAATTAATTAATGAAACATATATGTTTTGAATTTTGTAAAATGGACTTTATTTTTGAATTCAGAATATCAAATATTTGTTAGGGTGATGTTTTGGTATTTTTCTGAAAAACTTTAATTTTTGATGAATAGTGAAACCAGTAAGTGGTACTTAAAAAAACTGATTTTTCCTTTAACTGAAATTTTTCCACCTCTGTGTTTTGAATTTCAAATATCTGATATACATGGTTGTCATTAATAATTAAAATGTGGTTCAATGAAATTAAAATAATTTTTTGGTGAATAGTAACTTATTAAGTTTTTAATCGCGATTAGAGGTATTTAGTGTAATTTATGGTGAAAATAATGTTGTAATAATATGAAATGAACTTGACACATGTCCTAACCTCATTGGATGTGTCATGTGCGACCAAGAAAATCCATGGGTCAACTTTCGGACCCCATGAAGCCACTTTGGTAGGAAAATGGCATTAATAACTTTTTATTTAATGTTAAAATAAAAATGTCAAAAACATGAGTTGTTTTACTAAAACAATTTTTACATGGGGTTATACAAATTATAATTTTGAATATAAATATTCATTAGAAAGGAAAAAAGATTTCCTACATCATATTATTGTTTTTATAATTTTTATACATTAAATAAATTAAATTATTTATGACACCACGATGATGCAACGATTACCTCATTATTTAATGATTTAAATAAAATGGAAAGATAATGTAAAATATAAGAACTACACATGTCAAAAACCTATTGGATGGGTGGATTTCGAACCCTTATCACCTTATCCTGGAAACACATCAATGTGGGACCATTATAATCCTAATCTCATTCTATAATAAAGTAACATTTCCTTACATTCCATGAGTGCCCCTCCTCTCCTCTTATAAAAGGCCACCACCTCTACCACCTTACCCACACTTCCAAAGCCTATATCTCAGCCTAACCCTGACCATTTTGTCTCTCCACATCCCTCTATTACTCCTTGATTCTGAACTTTTGGCATAATTCTTCCCAAGGAAGCCTTTGAGCTCAAATCTAAGAGAGTTACCCGATTTTTAGGTGATGTCTTCACTTGTGTTCTTTTGTTTTATTTTGCTTCTCCAAACCCCTAAACTCTTTTTATTCATTTCTTTTGTAACAAATCAAGTGTATTAAATATACAAGGATGTTGTTATAAGATGTTTTCAAGCTACGCTTACACGCATCTACATCTAATGGTTAAAGAACATACTGTTTCTGTGGTTGGCAGATTTCTGCCTCACGAAACGATGATTGTTCAATCTTCTTTTAAACATCTTTAATGGTGGACATTAAGATGTCACTCTATTTATATATGATATATATTATGTTTATGTTTTCCTTATGCTTATTTATTTTTCATTTGTTTTATAACATTATGGTTTCCATTGTGGGTAAACACGATAATTTCATTTTAGGAAGTGCGGACTACAGTACCCTCAAAGTGATGTGATTCGTTAATGCCAAATGTGGTACGTATAAAGGATGGATTTAAATTTATTTTATATGATTTTATTCTGTAATTATATCATTACTCTATATAATTATTATTTCTTTCTATTAATTTATGATATAGAAATGAAAGTAGCATTCATGCATACATACAGCTTACCGTCTCCATGAACGGTGCATTTCATTTCTTATCCCCAAATGTAATGTACTGTTATAAGTACATATATATATTGGATATGTATGATTTATGTTACATATAAATGATTAATATAATTCTGGAATTAAAATATACATATGTATCATTTAGTTTTAATTCCATTAATATGACATAGAAATGAAAGTAGCGTTCATGCTTACGTACGGCTTACCATCTCCATAAACAGTGCATTTCATTTCTTTACTATAAATGATTATGTGATATTATAAATACATTTATATGCTATATATATATGATATATATGATATCCAAATCAGTAATGTCATTCTGGATATAAATAACCTTTGACCACATGAACAACATGTAATTGTAAGAAGCCCACTTTTGACTTAAGAACCAAATACTGAAAAAACAAACATTATTAACTTAAATGATTACATAAAGTTCATAACATGGAAATAAGTGATATAAAAGGAATAATGAACTTGAAAAAGGTTCTTAAGCGAATATAAATTAACTCATGTTTATTATTCAGGACGTTAAAGAACGATCGAGTCAAGTCGGACCCAAGGTAAGGGACTTCGTCTCAATCTCCTTTCACTGAGGCACATTTCGTTTTATACACAACTATCTTTTATACGGTGTATAAACCCCTTTGACTTTTACTTTTATACAAAAGGAATCTTTTTCTACGAATCGTTTTACTAAATGAAAAAATGGAATGTTTCTTTTAACATACGCGGTGACAACGACCTTTTCCACTACCGCGAGTATTATTTGGTCTTTGGCTTCCTGAACAAGCCGTAAGGTTTTTTTAAAATGAAATAAATACGTTATACTCTTTTATGTATTTTGGTATTGAAAATAGTTTTTATAATGGATTTTTTATTTCAATATATTTAAGTGATATATTGTGATCAAAGTGTGGAAATGTTTTCTTTCCATTATATTTGTTTTATGTGTTATGATTTTATAATGGTAATTGGACATTTGACGGGTGGTTACGTGATAAACCATATGACGGGTGGTGCCGTGAATACCAGGATGGGTGGTTATGATATAACCTCCAATGCATTGGGTATGGAAGTCGACCGTATGGCTATTCCATTAAGTATGTATGGAAGATGGCCATATGGATATTCCATTAAGTGATATGTGTGGAAGTCAACCGTATGGTTATTCCACTTAAGTATGTTTATGTCCCAAGTTACCTTTATATGTTATGTGTTCTTTATATGGGTTTTATGATAATCCTTTGGTTAAAAAGGGTATGTAATGATATTTTATTTAGTGAAGAGTTTTTACAACTTCACGAAGGTGAAGGTATTACTTTGATAAAGTATACATGGTTTACATGATGTTTGAAAACTAACAGTTTTCATTCTTTGTGTATCCCTATTGAGCTTTTTATGCTCACCCCATGTTTTTTTTGAAATGTTTTTCACAGAAATTAATGTGGAATAGGGCCAAGGATGGGATCAAGGGAAATTCATGCTATATAAAACATGGAACTAGACATGTTTCTTTTTAAGAGTTTTTATTTTATGGAATCTTAGTAAGAAGTTTCTACTTTGTAATCTTTTGAGATGTAATAGTTATGTCCTAATTATCTAAAACTCTAAACCTGAAAACTTCCTCAATGTGAATTATTAATTTAATTCAATATTATGTAATTTTTAAGGCTGGGGCCTTATAGATAATATCTAGAGTATATTATTTTTCCTCTTCATAAACCTGAAATCATAGACAGTACATTTAATATAAACTTATCATAATTTATATATTGATTACTCGTTACATACTTGGTGTGATTACAAGAACATTAACAAAACAATGATTATTTTACACTACTCCTTCAACTACATCAGACACTGTAAGAACTATAAATTTTTATATATAGATACCAGTTGCCTGAATTATTTTCTATTTATAATTATGATAAATTTAATTTGATATTATATCATGTTAATCTAAAGGTATACTAGTTTACCTCCCCAATTAAACTGGTTTCCTTTCCCCCCCATGTTCTTGGAACATATATCATGTAACATCTTAAAAATAACCAGAAAATTTTGAATTCATCCAGTGAAATATTCCATGATTATACTAATAGATTCCTTCCATAGAGTATATTATGTCAATTTCAAATTTAGTACACAGTAATACATATGTGAATGATCCATCACAGAATCATATAAAATTATACACTCCACCTTAATTTCCTCATGTAACTCATATATGTCTTCTTGAATATTTTATTCCATTTTAAATTAGTAACAGTTCCCTATCAAGTTGTTTTTACTTTTATTTTTCAGTACATATCAATATTTGTACTTGGAATTTGTCTATGACACCCATTATATCTACCTCAGCAGTTCATGTTCCACAGAACATATGAATCTAAATTAATTAAATATCTAGATATTTGAATTCATGCTTGTCTAACTAATTATAGAATAATGAATTATTTTCCATATTTTAATAATATATTTTACATAGAAAATAGTGGTGTTCCAACTAAACGCTTTTAGACACAAGGGAAAAAATAAATCCTAAGGATTATTCAATGATCTTTTTTCTTATAGAAAACCTAAACTGTATTTCTACAACATTCACCCCTTATTGGTTTTTTTTGGTGTCACTAAATATTTATGGTTATATCATATATACCATTTGAAGAAATTTGGTATTGAAATCCAATTCCTAATATAATGATCTTTGAAAATTGTTATGAGAAGTATAAATTTCAAATAGTTTTTAGTTGTGAAGACTTGGTATAACCAATCAATCAATATTTGTAACACTCTTGTAATGACCATATAATAGTTCTCTTTAATACCACAACATTTTCATGATTGAAACTGTTAAAATACAATTCATTTGTACATTGATACATGAAACCAATTATTTAATTTTAATTAAAACTCACGAATCTTATATCTTTTTCCATTTACATTTTTTCAGTGGGATTTATTATCACAACATATAATATATGATCAGATATGGTGATGTAAATCCACACACTACGGTTTTTAACATTCTTACACAGTATGTGTTTTAGAACAATTCCTTTTCTATAATCTCTTATTGAACGTGTTCCTATTACTTCTTCTTATGATTCTTTTTCATTATCTAAATCCATGTCAATATTGCTCACACTATCTCATATAAAGATGTGGAAAATTTTAGAAAAATTTATTCTATCACTTAACTTTTACATTTATATCACATATAATTATATAATATCATATAAGAACTTTAGGATACTAACAGTGATGCACATTTTGTTTCACAATATAATGTTTTTCAATTCTCAATAACTCTTCACATCTAAACACATGTGAACTATGACATAATTGATTTATATCATATTATAACTATTATGATATCAATTATTCTCTATATTTGGAATATGGTTAGGAAATAACCCCAATATTATCAAAGCATGTGTCAAAATATAATAGATGATTTTTTAATTCATATAAGTATAAAAACGATTTTCCTTTTATTTGCATCAGGAATCTATTATGTATAAATAATAGTGAATTTAATAATTACTCAAAACAATATTATAATGATCAATGTTTTCATGTTAGACACATCATTGATATTATTTACTAACATTGTAACTTTTATGTTTATAAGGAACTGTGAATTTATGAATAAATCCACACTCCATTCCATAACCAATGAATTTTTGGTCAAGATATTCATCGAAATATGGACCCGAATCAACTCATATATTCTTACCATTCATATTTCATACATTGATTTTTCATTCCATAAAACTATTATTGGAATTTCATTATGTATATATAAGTTTACCACAAACATAACCTTGGAATGGTCCATTCATTCAAGATGATCTAATTCTAAAATAATTGTGAATTACCATTATTTATAACTATTATTTTTCAAAAATAAATAACTAAATGTTATGATAATACCAAAGGTCATTAAATATGTAGTTTCTAAAAAACTATTCTGGTTATATTCGTGATAACTACTTAGATGTACTCGACAATGAATCATCATTCCATAACTAGGTATAATTGATTCTTATATTTTTTTCTTCGTCAGTTATCACTAATTAATCATGAATTAATGAACTACTATTTGAGTATTATAAACTAAAAAAAACATACATTTCAAAAATGGAATAATTTATCCTTGTGTCCTATGGATATGTGAGATAAATTTTCTATTTATAATACATTAAATTATAACTCAAATCATTAGTATTGTTAACTAAAAGTTGTGTACTTATCATTACTAACTTATGAATCACCATATCGAAGATTCATTGATAATTCACCATATTAATTGAATCATTTAATCTATTTCTTGGTTACCATGTTTAAATACACATATGTTATAGGAATATTTTATTTAATATCCAAAATGTATGATGGAAACATCACATAAAATGATGAATATACAATAAGTGAAAGAATATTCTTTCCTTTAAATTAATTCATTGCATTTCTTATTCCATATAATTATATCATGATATGTTAAGAAAATAAAATCATATATGAAAATCTACCTTATTTCTTCAAAGGCCTTCGTTAAGATTCTTTTTTAATCAGACTTTCCATTGGGCTTTTGGCCTTATTTTTCACCTAGTTCTCAATAAAAAGTATTACTTAATATTTATTTTGGTTCTTATTTTCACGGAGAACATTACATAAATGGCAAAGAGGTTCCATATCTATATTAATAATTTTATGATCATAATTAAAATGGAATAATTTGGTAAAAATAATATAAGATATATATTTACTGAAATATCATGATCCTACTTAAAATTTACATTTTATCAGTATAATAATCACCCCATACGTATATCTCTGTAATTTTTCCCCTCAAGACTCATAGAGAAGTTAAAATAAGTGTGATCACAAATTTCTTGATATTTTTCAATAAATCATTGGAAATTGATGATGAAATTATGTTTTAAGCATCAAATGCATCATACATGAGTCTCATAAAATCAACTTTCACACACACTCTTCCATAGGTGGCCTTACAGGTTATGAGGACTCTGGAACATGTAATATACATTCATTTAATTATACATTTCAAAATCACCTAAAATACACATGAATATTTTTGGTCTATAGGAAATTCTATGTTTTCCAAATTAGGCACAGCATACTTGTGGCATTCAATCAATTCTTTCATGAAATAAAATATTAGCATATAAGTACACTATAATGCCTCCCACTATTTTATCGTACACTTCTATTATTCACTACTAGATTCAGAATACTTAGCCCATTTAGTATTCTAGTTGACTGGATCCCATAATACTCTCCCCATAGTCTATGATATGTATATGATTCTACTAATATAGTTTCAATGGAGAAGTTTTACTGGAAAATGGAATTAACTCAATGCTCCTAGGATTATTGTGTGATGTTCCAGATTTAAGAAATAATAAACTTGATTTACTCAATGATTTGACTCTAATGAAATAACCTGCTATTTATGGATACTTCATTACTACCAAATTTAGATAATTCAACTCATCCCTCTCATAATAAATCCCTAGTAGTAGAATATACCCTCAACAATGGTTGAATATAACCTAGTACACATGGTTTTGTTCACATTTATATCATGAAATGTGATAAAAATTAATATTTCATTGATGGGTTTATATGATTTATATATGAATGAATTCATTTTATATCTTATATTCACAAATTAGGTGACAAAACACAAAAATCCACTATATAGTAAAAAGAATGCATTCATCCTTACCCAATTTGATTTATTCTATATATTATTTTTTCATTATTTTATGTGTTCATTTAAACTTCCATATTCACAAAAAAATGATGCATAAATTATATTAACAACATGAAAGATCTTGAGAATTTTGTATTTTTAATATTATTTATTCTTAGTGAATCAAATGTGACCATTTTGGTATAATACCTGAGTCATGACTAACTCATATTGGAATTTTCACCCATGGTCTATGAATCGAAATCTCATCTAGAATATATCTTTTTCTTAACATATTCCATGTCTTATAACATCCTCTTCATAAAACAAAACTACACACACATATGTGAGGGTGTCTTATGAATGTGTAATTCACATATAAACCAGTTGTCAGGGAAATCAAATACCATATACATATTAAGTTAGGAAATATGATTTGCTAACAATCAAAAACATTTCTTGACATACATTAGTCGGTTGATGCTTAAGACTTTATAGTAGGTATTAAACATGTCACATGAAATTAATTTTTTAATAAATTCAAATCCATAGAAATATAAATGAATTAAAATATATTTATGTAAGTTTAATTAATAAAATAGTAATTTCACGGTCCCGAGAAATTTTTTTAATCCATTATGAAAATAATTAATGAATTAGAAAAAGTAATAAATAAAAATATTTGTGCCTCGGGGGCCTGATGAAACCCTAAAAGGGGTTTTGTGCCTTTCATCGACCTATAATGAGCATGGAAGATCATAATTGGCATGACCGATCCCATCCCTAGTTGGGCCACCCAGCTTGGCCCTGGGTTGGCTCGTTGGATGTTCTATCATGTGGGAGTCCAATACGGGAATGACATAGTAGAAAAGAGCAGGTATGTGTGGGGGTTGGGTGTGGGATGATGATAGGGCACATAATGGGGGGGAAGTTCATCATTGAGGTAGGATAACTAGGGTCTAATTGTGGAGGCTGAACAGTATGGAATCCAACATTGTTATGAGAAATGGGGCATCTGGCACCAAGAGGACATGAATTAGGGGTGGTTTGGCATAGCTTTAGTGGATGGTGGATATGGAAGAAATGAGACAAAATTTAAGTGGTGACATTGGGTGGTGTCATGTGGGTGAATGGTGGGATATTCGGTGGAGAGTGTGGTGGCATACCTTTACTATTATTTTTTCCTTTGTTGGTTTGCGCTGCCCCTATGCTTTATATTTATTTCTCCTTCACACAAAATTTGTATTTGTTTTATTTTAATTTATTTTATCTTTTATTAAATTCACAATACTATAAATTTTAGGATTTTGGGAAAAAATTCAATTCCACACTTCAATGGAATGCTCTCCCATCATGAAAACACTATTCTGACCACTAGAATTACTACTTAATCTTAGGTTCATCAGAAATACATTCATGGAATCATTTTATGGGTAAAATTATCTATATAAATACACACACACAAAATATATATATATATTTATATAATTGTTCTTAATATTTAAAACTATAACAATGGATTTGATCAGATTTAAAACATTATATGTCCATAACATTGTTATCTAAGAAAATATCAAAGCTAGGATTGGTGAGATGATATAGTTGGGATTCCCTATTTATAAATTTAACACCAATTTAATTATTTTTGGATTAAAATATCACCGATAATTACGATGCGAATTGTAGGTATCATGGTATGTATTGAATGCAGATGGACCGATGATTAAAAAAAGGTCATCATCTCCAGCAATGTGCATCTGAGTACAAAATTCAAGGACACTATTTAAAGAGTTCAAGCATGTAAATTAATTAAAAAATAAAATATTTTTTTTTGATGATGCATTCATCAGAAACTCATTATTAGAGAAGTACTCTAGAAGGAACCATCCTGATCCCTCTAGATTTTCCACATGCACATAGAATGTATGTGAGAGCATCAATCATCAAAATCAAAGTGTTGGTATAGACATTTAACGATGCCTTTGAAATCAAAAGGACCACTACAATGTAAATCCTACAATCCATGAATATGAACTTGTATCGATCACTTGTATAGGATGATTTAATATATAGGATATGAGAGGGAGGAGAGGAGATCTCTCAAATTCATACAGTGAATAATGACCCATATAAGAGCCTCATTTTTCCTTAAATGATGAGTTATGCCACAAATAATGTTTTATGACCAAATAATTAGGACAGAAAAGTTATTTATATTTTAATCACTTGATTTTAATATAATAAAATATTTTACATGATAAAATGAAGCCATTAACCAGAATCATCATTCTTAAAAACATTAAATAAATCCTGAATATTTATATAATATTCATTAGGAAAATATTTTTCCAATGTATTCACTTAATAACATAAGAATACTTTCACTAAATAAATTCCAAACCAATAATTCTAAACCAT
The DNA here is from genome assembly GCA_963277665.1 of Viscum album. Taxonomy (NCBI): domain Eukaryota; kingdom Viridiplantae; phylum Streptophyta; class Magnoliopsida; order Santalales; family Viscaceae; genus Viscum; species Viscum album. The sequence goes on from OY728151.1 coordinate 2,093,804,285, forward strand.
GGTAATATGGATTTATTTATTTCATGCCGATTGTGTATTCGCAGAACTGACTCGGACCCTATGGTGGGGAAAATCATGTCATATACTCATATTGATTAGAGTAGTGCTGACATTTGAATTTGTTCTATTTGTGAACCAATAGGACCTTATATTTTTATTAGATAATACTATTCATAGATTAGGAATGGTTATTAGAAATACATCAAGTCCCCTAAGCTGATAAATAAAAGTCATAGAAATGAAATAATTTCCTAGGGACACATGTCATGTAACATAATCTCTTTATCTCATGGTATCTCATAAAGAAGGATGCACACTTCATAACAGTGTCCATTATCAATTTATTGGTTTTAACCTAACTAGATGGAAATAACTTCTACTATGGCCATTAATATAGTGAAGATTCTTCATTCCTAGTCAACTAATAGTGAGATATCACTTTCTTTCAGAAGAATAAAATTATCTATTGATGATTCAATCAATGGAATACCACTAAGGGTTTTCACAAAACAAGCTACCTCAATATGACAATATGGTCCTAGTTTATTTCTTAAACAAAATAATTTAATATAATAGTATACACTGACAATAATCTCACGTTATAAGACCATTAAAAAGGTTTAGTGATAGTAACTACCAATGATACCATTATCATGTAGTGTTCCTATTGGCCGGTTAATCCCCCTGGTCTCATCTGCAAAAGTCCTCCAAGTGAAAACATCCTAAGAAGAAGTCATAATGTCTATGATACCCCAACACCTTATAGTAACAAGTAATATATGTCCTATTAGAATGATATTTCTATAACATAGTACTTACGTTTTAAGATTATAGTCATGTTATCTCTACCTTCTCATTATAACATTAGAACTATTATAGCCTTTTGATATGAAGAATAATATATGGAAATGACCATGTAAATAGTGGGATTACAATATCAACAATATTATGGTATAGTACACCATACATAACACACTATACAAATGATATTGTAATATAAAATTAATCATCATGTATTTTCTAGTAACCCACAGTTAAAATGATTATTATTAATTTTTTTGACCAACATATTAAGTGTGATTGATAAAACAAGAATGTTTTAAAAATTAATTAAAATTTCACGTAGTATTCATTTATGAATTTAATTGATTGTAGTGGTTGTAATTGAAGTTATCAACATAGAATACTTTTTCTTGTACTACGGTTAGAATCTGCTGTCTTGGAGGACTTTCTGGTGGCTCTTTACCATGTAGTATGTTCACTCATTGAAAATAATTGAGAATGATGGTATAGTCAATAGAGTGTTAAATTTGAAATTGAAATCCAGAATTATTTATAAAAACGTGGTATAATATAAATCAAGGGATATGGTTTTAGTTTTCACGGGAGTTATCAAGAACATAGAGAGATTGAGTAGTATAACTCCCCATCGTTAATTCAAATTGATAGTGCTCCAATACAAGTATCTGTGTGATATCAAACATGCCTCCTCGTATTCCAGAGGCTGGTGACTAGTGGAGTGGGCATAATCCATATAGTGGTGGGACAATTTCATTGAATCATAGTCATATAATAATGGAAAAGAAAATAAAATATCCATCACATAATTGAATTATATACAATCAATAAATAATAATGAAATTAAAAAATTCCATGAAGAAGAATACAGTCACATGGCCATACAAAATGTACATTTATTACCCACATGGATGATCTAAAAAAAATAAATGAAAATGAATAAAGTATAAAACCAAGCAAATTTCCATACTTGGGCCTCAAAGCCCCAACCTTAAAATGCATATCATGTTTCCTAGCTACATCCACCACACATCTCATGCTACACCATATATAACACAATTGTCTTGAACACACAACATAGTAACAATGTATTATGTTTGAAATACATATTACATAGGTCCCACCAGGTTTGCAAAATATATTCCATCATAAGCCTTTATGGATGAGGAATGTAAACATGTCACTCAATAATGTTGGATGTCATGTGTTAACCAGACCACAAGAACTCCATTAACATTAGGTCATCATGTGTTAACCAGGCCATTGCATCACCTAATCATAAATACTTCAGAACCATGTATAAATCCAATCATCTCCTTAGGTTACCATGTTTATAACTGATCTCATACCTGAAGACTCAAGGTAATCATCATCCTTGTCCCTAACCAACTACCTAAAGGAACAAGGTATGACCTTTAATAAAAGACTTGAACCACAACCACATCATTCAAAGTATAGTCCATCATCCATGTCCTACACCTTATCATAATTAAACTATAATTTTCATCCATGATTGAACACTATCAAAACACACTCCTACTCATGGAATTGTCCACAATATTGAGCCAATAAAACTCAAACAAAGGTCATAATTCGTGTACATGGGGACTTTTTCACATGAATTTATGCCAATGCAATGCCATATTAATCATGTTGGGGCCTAGTGTGACATCCCCCCAACCAGAGACCTCTAATAAGTGTCTTGGAAAAATTCTCTACTCGATCTTATGTGTGTCTCCATATACATCACGGGAGATAGAAGAGAAGTGAGATTCTGATGTTGTGTGGTGGGGAGAATATACATAATATTTGATTAAAATAACTATATATATAGCATCAATAATAATTTTAAAGATAAATAACTAAAGAGACATCACAAAAAGTGATTATAATTGAACATAACCCAAGAAATATCATAATTGAAGTCATACAATAATGGTCCATCATACATCCAAAGTAGATTATAAACATAAACAAACAAAAAAATTAAAAAAATTTAAACTCTCCTAAAGATGGTCTTGAATCCAACACAGGTTCCAAACTCCTAGGATTCATCATAACTATCTGCAATTGAGAATCAATCTTGTTGAAATTTTCCTTGTCCTATTCAACTTCCTTAAATTTTGATCTATAATAAAATGTAATATGATAACTGTGTTGATATGAAGTAGTAATCCACTAAAAATTTCTTTAAATTATATCTATTCTAAATGTATAGTGTGTATTTTTTTAATAATAATCCAATCTAAAGAAAATAAACAACCCCTATCAATTCTCATGTTCCATTATGATACCCAATATTGACTATACCAACTTTGACTAGTGTCAAATATCTCTAATAATATAAAACCATTATGGCACAATTGATTCTAAGGATCATTTCCTTGTAATTTCTTACCAATAGACATAATCTTAAAATGAGGATCATGTCCATGTAATTAAAGAATTATAGATATATTAGAATGTTCATGAACAATTTCATGGAATTTCAAACCATGAGTCTTATTCTAAATCCATGAAATGTATCCAATTAATTCCAAACCAAGAGTTATACCATCGATCACCATATTTCATTTAATTATTTAAATAATGATAAATAAGTGGTTAAATTAGAGTCTATGTTAAATCATAGTAATCCCTAAAACATATAAGGTCATTCACTTTAACCCATGGAAAGCCTAGGGTTCCCCCCTTAAATAAACCTTTTAATTTCGAAGGTTAAGAACATCTTACGTGATGGAAACATTTTTATTCGATTATTTCCGATAGGTTACCCATTTCCCACAGAGAGGTTAAATTTCATGAATTTGGGCTGTGTAAAAATTAATTATATTTTATGTCATTTACATAGTATATTGAAATGAAAAATCATACTTTAGTTAATTAAGTAGATACAATTTTGCTGGATGGCTTCAAGAATACCAAACTTATACTCAAAGAAGTTCTCTCAACCAATATCATCTATAAGACCCAGTTTGAATGAATGAAAATAGTTATTTATTCAAAAGTTATAAAATAGAACATAAATGTTTATATTTGATATATGGTAGAGAAATATAATGATAAACTAAGAGATGGTGGACACAAACCATTAGTTTTAACCATATTTACAAACCAAATCAAATTCTGCTTGAATCTATAAATGAGTGGGAGAGATACAACTATAATATGGTGAAATGAGCAAGAAAATAATATTTTTCAAAAACCTTTTATCCAGGTTAAACCATCCATTAAAATACATTTTTTAGTCATTTTTCACCTAAAATAATCATCTTTGATGTTTTAGGAAGAAACAGGAAAAAATAAAATCAATACAAAAAAATTTCAAATTCCAATATATGGAAATGGGGTGGATTTATTATTAATATTAATATATAATTACCCTTATCCATATCTTAGGTTCCCGTTATTCATTGTTTTGTGTCATGTTATTTTCCTAATAACCCTTATGCATTATGATGGGTGTTGTAAAGGCATCATCTACCCTTATGTAGCTTTGTATGTAAGGGTCACCCCCATTAATGCCATGAAACATTAGTGTTGCATCATAGTAACCCATTAGTTACAATTATATAATGATATTGGTTGAGATTAACCATGTGGTTACATTCATGCATAACCTAAAAATGATCAATATCCCCCTATAGCTTCTACAAATTCCATAGGTAACCCAAAACTATATAATACACAATAAAAAACCACTGTCAATATAAATCATTTTAAAACCATATATTTTACCAAAATTACATTAAAATTAATGAAATTAAAATAAAACCAAGAATCAATTCAAAATAACTCATCATTTATGTATCCATTCGTCACACAAATAAAAACAATATCTAACAACTTTGAAACTAAAAAACTTAAAAGATCCTCCTTTAAACCTTATCAACCACTAAACATGACTAGAGACTAATACAAACACATCCATCCCATGTACAAGGCTCTAAAATATACAATAGAGACTAAAATCCCACAAAAGTCAATTCTCAATCACCCATACAAACAAAGTAAGAGAAAAATAATTAAGAATCCAATCTCAAAATGAAATTCTAGGTTTTATGTAAAAAAATATTTAATCATAAATTATAAAATTATCATGAAAAAAACATAGTTTTTACACTAATCCGTATGATCCCTCTCTCCCATTAGTTCTATCACCTATCGTATACACACATTCACGAACACATAAGAAATATAAATCAAAAAATGATACTCATCACATAATCCTTTTAACACCATCTCATTCATTTTACCCATCAGTGATGCCATATCCCAAAGGATCCTTTATGTCGTACCACATGAACCAATACAATATCATCAAAACCCCAGATCACACTTGGTCTCATAATACAGAGACTTCCCTATGACAACATGATCTATTCCCCTTGAAAACCTAATTCCTTTTCATGAACAGCTCCCACAATACACACCTTGGTCTCATCTTATATCTCCTAAGAGAGATCTTTTTAACAACCACATAGGGGGAAACCCCTCTATGTAAAACATCATCTAGCCCCATATTACATAATTCCAGTAATAGCTCTCACTGTGTATGAAACCACCCATAGGAGGGTGTCACACACCTACTATGTGATTTTTATCCATCCTACCAGTCACACCATGCTAAAACCCTCTATTTGCACCCAACTATCCCCAAGAAACTCACCTAGGATACCCACACAACATCTCATACATCAATACCTCCCCAAGTCCTCACATCAACATAGTTGACAACTTCTCCCCTTTCCATCCTAGTAATTGGGAATTTCAAAATTTCTAAAGTTCTATAATCATTATTTGTCCCCAATAGGACCAATACCATCCTATCTCTCCTTCCCAAGGCACCCTCAATCCCAATACACCCAGTCCCATCCAACAATAATGCAATAAATAAATAATTCATGAAATGAATATTACATTGTACTAAAAGGACCACCTAACTCTATAATGGATTTACCATCTTGGAGAAATATTTTATACCCTCAGGAAATCCCATTTACACCTCATCCATGCTTATACCACCATCCAAGACCTAACTAATTCCAAAATATCAGAATAATTAATGATATAAAAATAAAATTAACTAATTAATTTAATCAAATGATGTATATTTTTTTAAACCCATATATGAAATATAATCATCACCGAAAATACGACTAATGGAATGTGTTCAACCTCATAGGACCACCTCTATCCAAGCTGAATGAAATCCATGTCATTCTCACTAGATTCCACCATGTTATAGAAGAATTCACACTAAAATACTAGCCAAAATCTCAATAAAATCAAGGCCAATAAATAAGTAACAAAAACAAGGAGAAGTAAAAGGAGAGTATAAAAATAATAATTCTCTAATCACAAAACAACCCATCACCTTCCAGGGGGAATTGAAGGGCATAATCGGATAAGATTCAGATTAACCATCCCTCTCCCATGAACCCCTCCAAGTAAGAATAGAGGGGTGTGACCAAATAATATGGGTTTACCCATATTTTTAATAAACCACGCAATTATCCAGCATGTAATGATTATGGGTGTTATGGAATGACATAAACAACCACCAAAAAAATTTGTTGTGTGATATGAAGGATGTCACATGTCCAACCTGGGAAGAGGGCTCGACCCTGGGGAAAACATCACCACACCATAACCTATGTTTTGTGTTGAAATATTCCCTTATAAGGTCCTTATATTTTACAAATCCCAAACAACTCATCATTTTATTAAGCCCATTGTTTTGGTATTACCTACAATGCTAAAACCATCTTGGTATGACATTTGGGTCACAATGCAAAATTTTACAACTACAACATTTCATCTAGGCCTCTAAGAATTTCCCAAACACTCACAAGAGAACCCATATTCTGAAATGGGGCACATTCCATGTCCAAAATCATCTCCCAAATACGATCAAACACATTAGGTCATAATCGTAATCACAATTCATGGAATGACCCCTACTTCATGAATAAAATTAAAACATTAAATGAAATACAAAAACATATAATGGCATTAGACATTAGGTATTCTACACGTTTATATTTCTTGTCCCAAAGAAGCCACATTAGTCCTCAAACCATGATCCTTGATCAACCGTGTTTATCAATTAACTAAGGACACCCCATGTTTTCTCCCAAACGCTAACTGGGATTCAATTCTACAACTCTAAACACCAAATTGTAATATTTACAAAAATATGATCCACTTTCTCACCACCAATGCAAACCACAAGAAGAAAATCAACCACACTCATTTCTTCTAAATAATTGAAATTACAAGAACTAGTTATTCCAAAGGATTATGATTCTCCACATAATAAGAGTATCATTATCACCTCTCATCCAAACTAAATCCAAATCAACACATCCCACACTTTGTCTACTACCAAACACAATGACTAAACTTGACCGAACAACTCATACTAGAGTATTATAAAAAATTACCTGTCATTAATCATTCACAACTCACATAGAACAGTATCCTCATCATTCAAAAATACAATATAAATGTGGATCACTCACTATGATGGTAAAATGTGAACTAACCAAAATATATCTTCCCATATATCGATGTTCAATAATCGATCCAAATGAGTCTCGAAACCACATGTGTATCTCTCATCATGAGCCATGTTCATCCATCACTAACAACACCTATCAAGGATTAGTACTATGAGAAACCACTAAAACATCTGTCTAACCACATAACTACCACTATGGATCCACTTGGTTACATCCTTAACCTAGAAAAATATCAGAACACCCACAAATGATCTGTTCACTAATCCATGTACCAAACAATAACCACTTCTAACTAATGATAACCTATATTCCATCATGTGAATAGCCCAACTAAAAACCACACTAACCTTTAATATATCCTTATAAAGGTATATTGATCAACTATAAAACCTCTATCAATGTATCTACAATGACCGAACTTGATCTTATTAGATTCTAACAAGGGTGATGTTTTATATAGCCTAATTTCACAAATAGATTCATTAGTTCATGATTCACATCTCATCTAACATAGGATCAATAGCCCGACACACTAACCATACCCTACTGCATGTTAGTTTAACCAAAAAACTAAGGATTATCACTCATCCCATGACAAAACACACAATCACCTTCCCTAGGGAATCATTCAAAAACAACAAGTGTCTAACCACACTCTCAATGTTCAACTAAATGTTCATTATGAACCAATATCAAAATTCATGAAAAATATAATTCCATCAAAACCCAATCTTGATAGCATAAGAAAATGTATTTATTCTCATCCAAAATCCCTAGGAATTCACATGGATTTTATCATCATTTGGGTTTAGTTAATAAGATTTCCACTACAAATTTATATGGGAAAATTTCAGATAAAATATTGTTGAAAATTTATGTCACCTAACCCTGCATACTCAAGTCAATCTATTATCATCTCTATCTCCTATCTCATATATTAAATCAAAAAACTAATCCATTAAGGGTTTAATTAACAAGATATAAAATTACAGTAATAACCAACAAATGGTCACTATACCCCCTTTCTTTAGAGTGATTGTATAGCCACCACCAGATAACATCAGGAATGTGGATCCACGTTACCTACCAAAAAAAGAAAAAAAATATTCATTTGACTGACTATGTTTCCCCCATCAATTTATATAGGAATCCATCATATAAATTTTTTTGTAAATATAAATAAATAATTTTTTTTATAAAAGACACACAAACACACAGGAATGTGATTTTCACGTTAGTACGGAGTTCTAGATATTATGCATGTACATAGGACTCTTAAAATAGTTCATGAGAGGAAAGAAAAAATAAAAACATCTATAGAACACATGAAACCGATTTAACACCTAAAAAATAAAATAAAAAACCATGAAAAAAATTATTTTACCCCTGATAACTAGAAATTACCACTAAACAAATGTTCAGGACTCATTAGTCCGATGTTCAAAATAAGATCAAACCCATTATTATACCCCCTCTCTACTATTTCATAAAATATTAATACAAAACAATATACATACTGGTATCACTTTCTATGGCTCCAGTATAGATTCCACTCAGTAATTCCACTGTTTGCGGAGCAATGTGACCTTAGGTATTCATCCATGTATTTTAAAAGAATCCGATGAGTAGAAAAAGCATGATCTATATAGTGGGGAGACTATGACCTTAAATCATACTCATAAAATTGTGAAAAATATATCCAAATCATCCATAACATAATCAATGTATTTAAATTAATTAAACAATAATTATATGACAAAATATAAAATATGGAATCATAAAATCACTAGGTTATAAAAAAAATATGTTGTTCAGCCACTAATTTGATCCCATATACAAATAAACAAAAATAATGAAATATAAAATTAGACCTATTTCTAACCCCAAACCTCAATAATCCTATCTTTAAATACTAATAAATCTTCCTCAACCCTCTTCACTACCCTAATAATACCAAAATTGAGAAAAACAGAGGGTATATACATATACGAGAGTGCTCTGGTAGGGTTTGAGAAATAAATATCAGTAGGGTCTCACCATGTTCCCCTAATGAAAACAATCATATATTGGTATGAATGTGGAAAATAAATTATTCCACTCAATCAGATTATATGTCATATGCTAAAAAAGTCAATCAACACTCCATTTTTATCGAGTCAACATCTGGTAACTAGGACACTACAACACCCATTCATACCTACTTCATCTCCATGATATTACATTCTCCCCCTTGCACTATTAGGTTTGAAACCTGACTCATATCGTATAACTTAGTGTAGTATTTATCCATGAACATGACCCATTACACTAAGGTACAAGGTATGTTTCTACATGGAATCCATGACCCACTACTTAATCACTCATGGTTGGTTCCATAATTTACATCCCACAACACATCACAACTGGATGAGACTGGTCACCCAATATTTTTGATTATTATGAACCAATCCTAATCAATTAAAATTTTAATATACTAACTCAAACCTACTCAATTATATGTCCTAATTCATGCACATGAGGACTCCATCTTATCCTTATAGGTCTAGATAGATCTATCTCACTTATGGAACAACTAACCCTTACGGTCACTCTCCACCAATAGGTCTATCATATTTCATAAGAACACAATCAAGTACAATATAGTGATAGAAAATGGGGCATGAATGTTTTGAATAAAGATCACTATATCATCGACACTATCTCAGGTCTAACACCCCTCAGTTACACCATATCCCATAAGCTCCTCGGATTTTGGCCTCATGGGACAATCCTACCAAATAAAAACCATTCATCCCACCTCATCATACTATCTAGGGACATTACCAAACCATCTCACACATAGTCCCTTGGGATCACAGTGCTAATTATCAAAAATATTCAAAAGCTCACACTTATATTCCATATTATATCTGTTACTGGAATGATTTCATCTTTCCACTTATAGGAAACCACTCTCAATCACACCTCATCTTACACTAAAGGAATATTTTCTCTCAGAGTGCCTAGAAAGTCTCATACCACCATAATGAGTGTTCCACTCAACTATTGTGATGGATCTTCCCATCTCACCCATCACACTAGGTCTAACACTCCCATACCGACCCAACAAGACATATGAAACTCACCTAGTCAAACTGTTCAACATCATACACCTTAAGGCCCACCAAATTTCTATTGTTAACTCATTATACACCTTATACCCTTAGTGAACTTCTTATAGGGTAATCAATGATTTAAAAAGTTCTAAAGATAACTTATATTGATTCTAGTAGACCTAGTATCTTATTCTTTATTCATCCAAAGCTACACCTATTCCATATTCCTTCACTTGATCCTTTGCAACATGTATTCAAGCAAGAAACCACATATAACAAGAATACAGACTTATATTAAAGATACCTCATACCTCCAAATATGATTTTCCATCTTATATGTGATCTAAAAACGCTCAAACATTTCCATTTGTCATTTATCCTTTCTTGTAACTCTTCCCAGCCCAAAACTCATAAATAAAAATAAAAATAAATAAATATAAAAATTTATAATTCATTATATAACTTAATCCACTAATCCATAACTAAAAAACTAACCGCACATCACAAAATCATCAAAACCAATCACAAAAGTTTGAATTTAATCTCCCAAGACCACCTCTAACCATTCCATATGAATGATCCATCATCCAAACTAGATTCCACTAATCTCTAGTTGCATCAGCACTGAATCCGTAGTTAAAATCACACAAAAATAAAGGGATTGAAAAGGGAAACAAAACAAGGATAATATGAGTAGAACATACCTAAAATCACTATTAATTCACATAGAACCCCATAATCCACCATGGGGAATTTAATGGAGGAATATTATGGAGATATACGGTCAACTCATCCAACTCTCATGGACCCCATGACCAAAGAATGAATGGGGTGACCCTAAAAATGATTTTCACAATTTGAAAAAACCACTCAAGAGTCCGTAACAAAAGAGACTAAGGGTGTATTTTCATTACACACCCAAAATCCCAAAAAAATCATGAAATTACCATATGTTTTTTGTGTAATACTAGAATGTTTTATAAATTATTTAGTATATATAAATTTTAAATCATTTGATAGCTTTCCTGACATGCAACACCAATCTTAATAAATCCTAATATATATAACATCACTGTTAAATTGATGGATATGAAAAAGATTATCTATATTATGATATATATATATATATATATATTAACTAAAATTTATTAGTTAATGAATAATATATAAGTATTCGATTATTAGTAATGTATATGTATGATTCAATAATATGATTTTGTCAAAAATGGTTTTTATTTGATTTTATGTTAAAATATTATAATTAAATTGTTCCACTTTTTAAAATTTATTTTGAAAATAATTATAACATTTTTGAAATAACAATATAAAAATTATCGTATGGTGATATTTTTGTATTTTTCTAAAAAGATTGATTGTTTGGTGAATTTTGGAAAATCGGTGTTTATAAACGTATCATTTAATTTCATTTAAAATTCACGCTATTCAATGAGTTTTATATTAAGGTAACATATATCTCCTTTAATTTTATATAATCAATTTAATTACATATAAATCAGCATTAAACATTATTTTTGGTATAATTTCATTTTTTTGGCATAAAAACACATTTTTTCTAAACGTTTTATAGTGTGCGATGTGTTTTCATTTAAATAAATTAAATAAATCATTAATTAAAATATATTATAAATAATTAATTGATTATATATTCAAAAAATTATTTTACATTCATTTTATGTTTTCTACTAGGAACGTAATAAGAACAAATCCAATTGTAACCTAAAATATATTTTTTAAAAATTGGTTTTTATTTTGTTTTCCTGCTTAATTTAAAATCGAATTATTCCATTTAAATAAATTATAAATTTAAAATTAAATTAAATATTTTTAATCATTAAAATTAAATTATTTTAATTTTACCTTTTTTATTCCTTTTAAATATTAACGTTGGAAATTGTTTTCATACTTGTTAAGGTAAAATGGGTAAATCAAAGATAAAACATTAAGATAAGGATTTAAAACTTCTCTAGAATTTTTATTTATTTTATTTCATTCGTATTGTTATCAAAAAAATCATCTGGTTTTTTAAAATATGTAATCTTGGTTCATTTATCATTGATTATGACCCTGATATTTATTTAAGAAAAGGATAAATACAAAATGTCACTCTCTTGATTTTTATAAATAAAAATTTTTATTATAAAGAAAAAAAAGGAAATTTCTAGTTATAAATATTTATGAAAAATATGAAATAATGTTTTTATCATTGAAATTTATTTTTAAATTTCACTGATGAACCTATTAACTTAAATTATCACGCAATACTGAAATATTATTAATTCAATTAATTAAAAATTAAAATATGTGTCTTTAAAAATAATAATAGTAGTGTAATTTGGTTGAATAATTAGGTTCTAAGAGTTGTGTAGAAAAATATAACTAATAAGTAATGTGTTAAAGGCTTATATTGAAATTCCATAACTACCTTGTTGACTTTGAAAGAAAATTAAATGATTTCTATCAAAAATAAAAATAATGACATTTTATGAAAAATATATTTAATTATATTATTTAAAAATCAATAAAAATAATGAAATAGGAAATGTATGTTGAGAAATAGTTTAAAATTTTATCCATTGTCTGTTTATTTGAAAATGATTACCTTATAAGAAAAATTATAACCCTTCAATATTAAAAAAGACATTTCCACAGTTATGAATAAAGTTCTTTAATGAATGTGACAAACCAAACTATAAGGATTAAAATGACATCAAAACTAATATTAGATTCATTGGATGGTGATATTTTTAACATAGAATATTTTAATTCAAATTCATGTCTATTTGGAATCATTATCCATTATAAATGAATAAATTATATTTAAATATATTAAGAAATACTAATTGTGTCCTTTCATGCCCTTAAAAAATGACACACATTCTCTCTTTCGATTACACCTTTTGAACCATATAACTCAACCAAAAACATCCCATTTCTCTAATAATGTCCATTATACATGAATTATTGTTTCTAGTATTATTTAATGGGAAATTTATGGTCTTTTAAAATCATTTATATGAGCCCTACCAAATAAGAGGAGGTTAGAGAACTTTCGATACAAGCCAAACATGAGGTATGGGATTCAAGATTCATTATCATTTTTATTAGGATATTTTATAATTAAATTTAAATTTATCTAAATTATGTTATATTTTTATAAGAAAACTCGTATCATTTTCTTCCCCTCCAGTTCTTTTTAGAGAATAATTGTTTTCTTTTAATTTTCCTTACATTAAGTACTGAACATAGCAAAGGAATTTAATTAAAGAAAACCAACTTTAATTCAATCTTCATTAAGAAATAATTTTTCTCCAATATCCATGTTTTATAAAATCTTTTCAATATTGTTTTACAAATCTCAAATGATTTTTTAAATTCATTACTAACCAGGTTATACATTCAATAATTTTTTTTAAAATAATCTCCATGTCTTTTTTTAAATGTGGTAACATTCAATTTTTTCTTAAAATGTGACGGTAATATCTTTTTTAATGTATGTAGTGTGAAAACAATTTCTTCTACCATAACTTTACAATATGTTGAATATTCTTTTACAATTTTTAAAGGTCATTTTTTAAGAAAAAAATTCCTAATTTTTTTAAAATAATATGATTTTAAATAATTGGTTTCTAAATGAAAACGGCATTTTCCTCAATAAATGTTACAAGATAAATTTTAAAGGAATTCTCATCTACGATGATATCCTTTGATGTTACATATGATTTAGTGGTTATATACTTTAATGACAATCCATGTTTTTTGTAGGTATTTTTTACTATTGTGATGATAAGTTGTTTATTAAACCAATTTTATTTTCCATGGGTTACATTTTGATGAAATGTTATGTTTTCATGATATTGTGGTCTAAATAAGAATTTATTTTAATAATGTGAAATATGGGTCTGTTATATACACAACAATTCAATAGGAAGTGAGTATAACTCATCAAATAGTTATGTTATTCATGGGCCAGCTTTATTTTTCACACTTTTATGTGTGGACCTAGTTTCCATATCCATAAGATTATATGTGGACCTGGTTTTCATGTCCATAAGATTATTATGGTGATGAGTGGAAATAAGTTAAATCATTAACATATGAAAATGAAATTAGGTCCTCACATAAACATATGAACAAGAAACTAGATCCACACATAGTCTTATGGACATGAAAACAAGGTCCATGTATAATCTTATGGACATGAAAACTGGGTCCACATATAATCTTATGGATATGGAAACCAGATCCACACAAAAAAGTGTGAAAAATAAATCGGGTGCATGAATAACATATCTATTTCATTAGTTATACACACTTCCCAATGAATTTTAGTGTATATAACGGACCCATATTTCATATTATTAAAATACATTCCTATTTAAACCAAAGTATCATGAAAAAATAACATTTCATCAAAACGTATCCCATGGAAAAGAAAATTGGTTTAATAAACATCTTATCATCACAAAATGATATAGAAAAAACATTAAAATATGTGTGGACATAGTTTCTATTTATGTGAGGACCTAATTTCATTTTCGATTTATTTTGTGTTGTATTTTTATGTATTAATGGTAGAACTATTGGATGTTAAAGGAGGATTTCAATGAGGATGAGGTTGAAAATCATAGTTAACTAAGAGGTTGTGTGTCGGAATATGAGTATTATTATGGTGATGAGTGGAAAAAAAATCCAAACGGGGTTACCCAATGTAAACCTCATGGATATTTGTTGGAAGATCAATGAGACAAGAATAGTATTGCAACCATGGAGGTGATATAAGATGATGTTTATGGTAACCAATGAATGGTTTTTAACATTGATTAATCTATAATTAAATGTTGTGGATTGATATGGGGGTTTAAAAATGAAATAATTATTATCAGGAAGGTTACTAATGAAGTTATTGAAAACATATATTATAGGTGGCCTTCCACATAAAGCCTTATATTGAGTTGAATAAATTGGGATTTCATGAATAATGATGGATTGTTCTGGATTTAATAGGGATTATTATTGCCTGAATTATGTTTATTATAGAATATTATTGTAGTGGCAGAAGTGGGATTATGTATGATAGAATTTAGAGAAATAAATATGGAGACATTGGTATTAAAATAAAAACCAAATTGAAAAGTTTCCGGTCAATCCATTAATTATATATAAAAATAATCCCAAAATATGTTAGAAAAAGTGTTGATGTAATCATACTATAATAACAGGGTTTTTTTGTGAAATTAGAACATTCATCAGGAATAAGATTTTATTTTCCTAGAGATATGTTATCATATAATAAAAAATGTGAAATAAATTATAAACCATCAATACCAATAACAATATTAATGAAATAAAATACATATAAACTATAAATAAATAATATGTACCATATAACAAAGTTTACGATTGTTCTTTCCCATTGAAACATTCTTGATAAAGATCACAAGGAATTTATGTTAAACAATTCCAATAAGATGTATACACATGATATACCAAAATCACCCAAATGGTTTAGGTAGGACCCTACTACCATCATTACATTCTAATATCTCAATTTTTCAAGGAGGAAGTAGAATTAGAGCTTCAATGGAAGAGAGAATTGGACAAAAACTTTCTTGAGGAGTATGAAAAATTACTCATCACTAATCATCTATTATATCGGTTATAGGGACGATCCATGATCCATGTAATTTATTCAAATGATTCATATAAATATTATTAAATTATTTGAGTTACAAATCATATAACCGGTATTTGGTACAATTTTCTAAAAAAATTATCTTATGAAATCATCATAATTGTTTTAGTGCATAATGATTCAAAAATTAACACATAACATTTGGATATCAGTCAAAAATATAAAATAACATAAATTATAAATTATAATTCATACCACCCTATAATAGTTTTTTTCGTACTTTATAATATACCACAGTAGTAGCATGATATCAGTATATTAATTCATTACGCCGTTCCATTTATAAGGCATAAAATATGCCTTATTTCATGAATTTATTACCTATAGAATACACATTAATCTTAATCATAAATACAACTTGTGATTTATAAATATTAATATTAGGTATTTATATTAATAATTTTTTTATAAATAATATTTTAAAAAAATTTGTCATAAATTGAATAGTTTTAGAAAAGTAGATAAATTTTCCATGAATTAAATGGTTTTATTTAAAATATAACTTTCTTAATATTTTAAATTTTATTTATAAAATATTAATCATTTTTCATACCAATAAAAATGTTCTTTGATGTGTATTTTTCTGATTTTTCAAAAAATATTGATTTTCAGTGAATAGTGAGAATGATGATTTTTGCAAAATTGCAATTGTTTCATTTAATAATGTAATTTAAAAGTCCAAAAAAGTTTTTCATTAGGTTTTAAAGTAACATAAGAACCATTTTATCAAAAAACATAAGTATTTCCATAATAATTAACATTAAATTATATTTTTTATAAGTTCATATTTATGCATAAAATAAAATTTTCTAAATAAATGTTTCCTATTATGTTTTTCACACATATGTTGAATGTAATTTGTGAAAATTATTAAAATTTAATCCAAAAATATGGATTCATTATTTTTAGTCTATATTTTAAAATATATTAATAAATTTAATTAATTTTTTTGGTCATTATCAATATTAACTGTGGAAAAAATATTTCCACATGAGAGAGGGTAAATATGGTTCACTAAGGTGAATAATTTTTGTTATGGCCATAAAATATCATCTTAAATCTTTTTAGATGATGGTATTTTGAATATTTTTAACATAACATTGAAATTTTATATTTTTTGAACCAATTTTCCTTGAGTAATAAAATTATAATATCTAATAGTTAATAAAATTTACAAGTGCTCTACTCCCCCAACATATAAAAGTTAACCTCTTATCTTCTCTTCCTTGGACATTTTGAGCACCCTATACCAATCTAAATTGAATTAAAAAATCCATCCTCATGTGTTAAATTTTCTTCACTCACAATAATACCATACCAATATGATATAATATTTAATATAAAGGGGGTTTACTTTTTAATAGGATTTAGAGAGCATATGATGCTATATTTGACATAAGGAAAGGTTTTTTATTTTATAAAGTTGTTTTAACTGTTGTAAACTCATTATCACTCAGGTTTATGTTCATTTAAATGTTTAAAGTATGTTATTATTTATATTTAAAGGGTGTATAAATGTAATCTTTTAATATATTTTAATTTCATTTAAATGATTTAATAAGGAACATTTTCAATGTTTCTTGTATGATTTCTTTTCAATATATTATCAATAGTGAAAAAAGGTCTCTTAAATGTATACGGATTGAAAAATTGTTCATTAAATCAAGGTTGTTATTCATTATTATATTTACCCTATATGTTAACATGGTTTTTTAGTTAATTACTTATTTCTTATCTTCTAGTAATTTTTTGATTTTAATTATTTCCTATGTACACAGACATTTCTTATTATGATCAGACATATATGGAAAGTGATTTACTTATGCAGTAATTATCTTTTCAATTGTTTTATAATGAAAATTGATGTTATAAAAAAAATATTCATGATACATTACTTGATCATTATATTTGATGATGGGTGTGCAAGATATAAATCATGGTGATGGGTGAGCCCAATATTACTCTCCAATGCATTGAAAAATGATGTAGTATATGATGGTGAAATGAGGTGGATAACCAGAATTCTAAATACTATAGAATTAAATGGTATTCAATTATTATAACTGAGATTAATGTTAATTGAAAATGTTCTATGAATATTATTCACCAAGATACTTATAATATGCATTAAAAAGTGTTTTTGTGGAAATATTTTTATTTCATGAGGTTAGGAAACATTATGAAATAATAAAGGGGAAATTTTTTCTTTTCAGATACATTTTTTAATGAGTTACCACATACCTCATGATGCGTTCATGGTTTTTATTTTTCTTTTAATTGTTTTAAAAAGATAAATTATTAATTTTCACGTGTGGAAATATTTTATTTATGTCTATAAAGTATTATTGTGAAAAAAAGTAAACCTCTTCCATGGTTTTCATTTTTTTCACTAGACTAATGAGATTTATTTATTCTTATATTCCTTAAAAATATAATTTTTTATCATCACACATTTCCAAATGTTTTTTCATAAGATATATGGATTGGTATAAATCTTAGAAAGTCTAATATTTAAACTAAAACGACTCATCTTAAATGAAGAAGATGCATCTTCAATGAAACAATGGTGTAAACATGATGCACTATTTTTAATGGAAAAAATATAATATACGATATTTTCCACATTATTATTTGTTAGTTTGCCTAATTATCTAATAATGTAAACTGAAATGATCCAGGAAACATATTAAAGTGAAACCCTTTTTCTAAATCATGAAATTATGGGTTGATTATAATACAAGCCATTATACTACGATATTATATGTTGATTTTTAATATTATAATATCATCCTAGATCACATTAAATGTTTATATTATTTTGGTAATATATGCTTCATTCCCTTAATTACACAGAAGATGAATTGAATTTCTACATTTTCACCTAATTTTATATCATATACCAAAGCTTGTTAAATCAATTCCAATAAAATTTTCTGATATCATCCATAAAAAATTTATAATTTTCTCATAAACTTCACGACGTATCACATCATATGATATACATTATGAATATATGTCCAAAGTACCTTTTCAAATAAACTATAAAACACTTCTTGAGAATCTATATGAGTTTTAAAAAAATCCATCCTTATTCAATCTACCATAAAGTATGACCCCATGAGTATTATGAAACATAGAAAATAAATATTAATTTTTAAAATAATAATTGTAAGGAAAGAGTGGCCTCCAAAAAACATTTTTTATATTAAAAAAATGGTTCTGGAGTGATCTTTATTAAATAAATGTATCTCTATACATGTATTCCTTGGTTGTATTATATTAACGATTTTATTTTCACATGATCCCATTATCCTAAATATATTGTAATCATGGAACATGGTGTATGTAAATGTCATATATCATACTCACATGTCCTCAATTCCATGAGTATAGAATACTTGGTTAATGAATACATCACATTCCATTCAAATATCTGAATGATCACATCACATTATTCCAATACAAGTAGACAATAACATCCTTTTTATATTATAATTATATACATATGTTTCCTCAATATATATCTATTGTTGATTCATATGTATTGTGAGATTAAAATCCCATTTTGGTTACCTCCAAACGTTAACATGATCAGAAAAATACCCAAACCCACCTAATTATCTAAGCCTTACATATTTTAATATGAAATGTAACAATGTATAAAGGTTCTATTGCTAGGTGTATTTTCCAATATCATTTATGAGGTAATTTAAATATAAAACATATACCCCTTGTGTACTAAATTCATATTGTATATCACTTTTAAGGGTATAATTTGGATTTAATCATATACATGTATCTCTTTTTATGACTCATGAGCATATTTCATATATGAATATGAAATCCAAATCACACAAAAAATTAAAATTTTATAATAAGCTATAACAATCTATAATGAATATTGGTTACAGATAACTCAAACACTTACTTAGAGTGGTTATTTAACATTTCACTTATTTCATGTATGTAGAAAACATTAAATAATTACAAAGTGGAGTTAGTATTTTTTATAATTATTATACAATTTTATATTCTTACACTCTAATAAGAACATCCGAAAAACAATACATAAGCTATCGTCTAGTAATATCCCATTTGAGAAACCACTATATTGGCATTATGTTTCTATCAATTTTATGGATTAGTTAAAACCCATTTCATCTCTATGTAATTCTTTCCACCTCACTATATGATCATATAAAAAAACCTCCATCTAAAATAAATTATATACTAACATATATATATTAATATTATTTGAATAATTTCGATAATTAGAAATAAAATTTTTAATCATCAACTCTTTAAACCTAGTATCCATATTTTCTTCTACTTCACAGTAATTTAGTTTTCTGTTAATAAATTTTAATGACAAAATAGAACTCCTTCTAAAAAAATAATCATTTTTAATCATGGAATAATTGCATAAAATGAAATTGTGAAATCCATTGGTAATAAATGTAACTCATTTAATTATATATTTACCAACACATCGTAAACACATTTAGGATACAAATTGTTATTCACCTCATTTAAGTCACCAAATGAAACACTTTAAATTTCTCGTTACCATCATAATGAAACCACTTTTAGTATATTAGGTGAAATTAAAATTGAATACTTATAATAATAATAATTTATTTGATAACATTTAACTTCTCAATGTCAAAAAAATAATACTCCTGTATTATTTTCAAAATATTAGGTTATCATTAAATACTAAATTATGATTTTTTAATAAAATGTATTCCCTATTAGTAAAAATATTTCAAAAATATATATTATTATATTCATATATTATATGGTATTATATTTTATTGGATAATTTTATTAGAAGTAGAATATTATAAAAATATGCCACTGTAGGGTGGTGGTAAATTTTTCCCATCTATTTTTTGATAACAGTATCACTTTTTTTACAATAACACCTCTTATAACATAAGAGGAAAATATAACATTTGTATGATCACAAAATATCATGTCTCGAAAGACCAATTAGTTTAGTAGCCTTGGAAATTCTAGATATATTCATAAAGTTTACATTACGTCATAAAGTGAAAAACTACAATAACATATTATCTTCATATCCCCTCATAATATCCCTGCAGGTCATTCATAAAATACTTCTTCACATCCTGGGAAAAATAAAACATAGAAAGGGGTGAGATCAGATGCTCATTAGGGAAAATAATACAGTAGAAACTTTCATACATAAGAATAATCATTTAAGGCAATGTATAACTAAAACAAAACCCTTTTAAACATGAACTTCAGCAGAATATGGAAAAGATAAAATGAAATAATTCCATTTACTTATTCACATGGATATTCTACTAGTCGAATAATCACATGAAATATCAATAACCACTTTCATAATGATGGAATGCATAATTCCAGACTATCATAACCACGTATCCAAGGCCTCTTTCCAAGACTACATATAAGATTTTGTCAAGGCCTCATGCCAAGACTACAAATAAGATTATGTCAATGCCTCGTGCCAATACACTAGTTTGTCTCATTAGACCTACCGATGCATTGAAGAGCTATATAATGCTCCACCCATTACATACTAAGTCCAATTAATTCCCCATATTAAAAGTTTGAAACATAACATAATCATTCGTATTAAAACTAGCTTATAAAATGTCAATAATTTATCTATAACCCATTAATGGTATAAAAATAGCACATCCATAGTCAAACATAACTCATTCGATACAATATGGAATATTTTATTGTATCAGATTAACCTCAATTGAGAATGATGAAGGATATTAACATAGATGAAAATACTCATCAAAACTATTAGAGAGAAATATCCCCCCTTTTCTTTAAATCATTTAAAAGTCACACTATTTGTCAAGAAATCATTTAAAAACATATTTTTGAATCAAACTTTCCCATACCACTTTGAAACATTTAAAAGTAATTTTAATTTTAAAACCTTAATGTCCATATAAATAAATCCTTAAAACCATTTTTAAACATGAAAATTAATGAGAATGATTTAGAAGAATAAATCCTCAAAACATTTAAAATTGATATTTTAGTTACAGTTTTTAACCAATGGAGAGACACTTGAATACAAATAATTGAGGTAATAAAAACATTTTAATATCATGAGAATAATGGTATTCATGATATACTATGTCAAAGTACAATATATAAACCATATAATAGTTATTTTTTATATAACAACAAAGGAGTCTCAATGGAATGTAATTTGAGATGAAACTTCTTATAAAGATCTTATCCTTAGGTTAAGGATAAATCAGTGGCATAACTATGTGTGACAAATATAAATACAATCAATATGAATGGATATTCAGTGTAAATTGATCAGAGTACATTCACACATATTCTTTTAAAGACAACACCAATGAATTGGATATTTTAACCGAACAAATGGAGATTGAGTTAAAAATACTCTTATCAAGTTCATATAGATGACTTGAGAAATTATAAATGGAGTTAATATGATTATCAAAAGTATAACCACATAAAGGGGAGTGGAAATTTTGACATAATCAAATTAATAGTGACTCCACACATAATCATGGAGTAAAATAATCAATGAAGTATGTGTCAAGCTGAATGAATGGAAATTGAAATTTCAAACTCCCTTATCGATTTGGTAACATACGAAACATACACCCATGAAAGAAGGATCATACAATTATTATGAAGATATCCAAAAAATAAATTTTATTACAAAATGAATACCATCATGGGAAGTACACACACCACATGCAATAAATAAGTGGTGAACAATGGAAATCTCACAGAATTAATAGTGAGATAAGAAACCCCTTACTTTGTACTCTATCCTTGGTCGAATGTAGGTTAACCTCCTGTATAATGGTGAAATAATTGTTATTGAATTATACAAGAATCATTTAAATTAATAGGATATCATACATGATCTTTTAATATTGATTTGCTAATAATATCTTAGTATTATCCTCGATTCGTGTGCTAACAGATTCATTTTCCTTTATATTATTTGTTATGAGAGTCATATTTGTCATGGATGGGATGTATTATATTCGTATCCAGAATGATATCATGTCTCTAAAAATAATTTTTATTCATCAAATGAAATTTAGTCTTGAATGGATATTATGGGGAATAAATCTCATCGCGTTCGTGGAGACGGTAATCCATATATATGCACGAGCGACAATATAATTACTTTGATATTAAAATAACATATAACTGGATGGTATATCATATATATAGAATCATTATAATATTATATTTATTATCTACATGAATTAAATATCATTATTATAACCATCCAAATAATAATATATTGAATAACAATTACACCACGACGTGGAGACGGTAGGCCGTACGTACGCACGTATGGTGACATGTCATTCAATGGATGGATAGAATACTGAATATTGTTGTACCATATTTATAAAAACATCAAAGTATATATAATATACTGTAGATATTATTTTATAATGGAAATAACAAATAATGAAGAAGTGGAAGAAGAAAGGAACTTGAAAGGGGGTGGTGGAATCATTACCTCTTCTTCGGGTTCATCCTTTTGATTTGATAAAAATGGATCATTAGGATGGATTTATGATCAAACTAAGGCCTCTAGGTTGAATTTAGATATGTTGAGAGAATATTTGGTCAGGGGTTGGCCGAGCCAAAATGCATTTAAGGTTAGAAGAATTGATTAGAAGTTGTGTCCATTTATAAGGGGGGAAAGGGGCTCTAGGAAAAAAATAAAGTATTTTTTTATAATAAATTTATATTAAGTTTCTAAAGGATAAAAAGTTGATTGTTAAAAGTATAAGGTTGGTATGGGTCTAAATCTTTTAAACCAATAGATTTTAGATATGTTTGGTTCATTACATCGACCTTATCTTTTAGTTTTAACTCTAGGTAAATTAATTTAACACTTACCATGTCACATTGTATTTTTATAATATATAGTTAATAAACATACTATATAAATACAAGAGACCCCAAAAGTGGTCCATTAATGATACACCAATAATTATATAAGTCTTTTGGATGATCCTTATATTTTTAGGAATAGAATATAAATTAATAATATAATATATTTTTTTAAAAACACATTTATGTCAATTTTGACACTACTCAATAATAGATTTTTTTAAAGTCATAAAAACATTATTGATTCGAAAAAAAAATTCATTCAATAAATCCTAACATGTCATATTAACCATAAAAAATCATGTATGTCATCAAAACATTCAAATTATATTTATTTTAACATTTATAATACAAATTATTTGATTCTGTAATTAATAAGGAAAATGCTGCATCAATATTGTATCATATATATTTTTACATTTTAAATGTCTAAAAATTATAAATAAAATACCATTATTTATTAAATCATTTTATCTTTCTAATGAATATTTACAGTTGAAAATATAACATATATATCCCTATGTAAAAATTATTTTTCGAAATGATATAAGCTTGTGTATTTTTTTTATTTACTATAACTTAATAAATATAAAGTGTCCCTATCACCTACAAGTGGCTTAATGGGGTCCCAAAATCGACCCAAAGATTCCCATGGTCGGAAATGTATCCAAATATAAGGTTATGACATGTTTTAGGGTAGAGTAATATTATTATAATACTATTTTTACCCTTATTTTCTGGATTTACCGATTAACCATGGTAAATAAAATATTTACAGAAGTAATTATTCAAAACGTCTAAAAATAAGAGTTACGTATTTACACAATTTGGAATTTCTGATTCCAAATATGGAATCCATTTTTCGAAATTCATAACACAGATGTGGCAGAAATTAATTTAAAATTAATTCCTGCTGTCAATTCAGAAAGCGTGATTTTAAGAAATAATAACTATCAAAAGATTGACAATTGTTTATGTCTGGTTTAAATGTGAAATTACGTCCAATGGAAAACAATGTATTAAATAGTAAAAATATATTCTAAATATAATTTAAAACCACTCAAAATCAAATTTTTCACTATTATTAATTTTGATTTAAAAATTTGTTTTTAATTAAAATTTTGTAATTTTCACTATTCATCAAAATATGAATGTTATCCGAAAAGTACCCAAATTTCACCATAAGATAATTTCGATATTACGATTCCAAAAATGAAGTCATTTTTGAAATATACAATTTATAAAATTTCAAAAAGTAGCTATTTTGATTCATAAGGGCTAGTTTGATTGGTTGTGGTGTGGTCGAATCTCGAATTTGCGTACAATGCAAGCCATTGCATTATTCAAAGGGAAACGTACCATGAAATCTTGGGGTGTTAGAAATTTATTATAAAGAGGTTATAAATTTAAGCATGATTATTGACATATCATATTTAAATAAATAAAAACAATTTATATCTAATATGAACTCTATTGTTTTACTGTTTTATAAGGAATTTATATATAATTTATGATATTACCTGAAATTTGAATAATTTATATTTCACTTATACATTATGAAAATTTTTATAATATAAATATCACAAATTTAATATTAGGTAAACCATGATTATAAAAATTTATTAAAACACATTACAAATGGTTAAATTATCTTTTCAAAATACGACCTTTAGAATTGAAAACTTTATATTACATACTACCAAATATTAATATTTTTAATATAAATTCAATTTATATTTTTCCTTTTTTTAATATTTTTAAACACATTATAAATTTCCATCAAAATTTCAATATTAAATTTTTATATCCAAATTATAAGTCATGAAATATAATCATAAAAGATATGTAATAATAATATTTAATATTATAGAATATTTATTTTATATGTCGTTCACAATAAATTTTTTAATTTGTTATAAATATTTTTTAATTAATTATTTTTATAGAAGTATAAAAAAATAAAAAAATAATATCATAAAACATCTTTTTCCATTGATTTATAAAAAAATTATAAATTATTAAATTATTCCATAATTGAATCATTAGATAAAAATTATAAAATTGACAGGATATTTTATTTTAACTTGTATTCCAAATATAAATATATGGCATGATGCATTATCAATCATATTTTATGATGGATAATAATTCGTTGTGATATTATCCTCAAGTGACTAGTGGCCATATTTTATGATATTATACATATAATACAGGTTATATAAAGCTCTAATTTTGAAACATATATCGATGTTAACTCCATATACGACATCATAAGCATAAGTTTTGATTTAAGAAAAAAAATGCAACTCTATTGATTCAATTCCCACGATATACCATGTCATATGTCATGGATGGATCATGGATTTCAAAATCATATATCTTGTAGCCAATTTCAGAAAAATTCATTACTTTTAAAATGATATACATTAAGATATGTATATAACCTACTATTTCTTCTTTTTAAAACATGAAATGAAGAATCGAAATGGTATATCATAACATTACCACCACTATTAAGTTTCTAAGAATCAACAGACACTTATTCTACATAGTGGAAATAGTTAGAATCCATAAATACCTATATCACCATTCTTGGAAATGAAACAATGAAAATAGTAAATACTGAATGTATACCATAAGTTAAATATCACTAATATTTGTTCCGTTAATAAATTATTGATGAATATAATTAAGAATATACAACAAACACTTCTAAATAAGGATTTTTCCTGGGCTGTACCTAAATCTCCCAAATTGTTTTTGGTAAGACCCTATTACCATCATTATATTTAGTGTATTTAGGTGAAAAGGAGGAAATAGGAAGAGAGATTCAAGAGGGAGGAATAATTGGGTTTATCATTCTTGATTAGTGTACATAATATCTCACGAAAATTCCTCTGTTTTATTGGTTATGGGTACGTCCACTGATCCCATGAATTTACTAAAAAATGATAAAAGTATGAGTAGGATAATATAGTTAAAACTAATGTAACAAAAAAATGATGTAGTTCTCCTGAATATTTCGTCATAAGAGGCATCTAAATTCATAAAAATCTTAAGTGGTAAATTTTTAAACATTAAATCTTAACATTTAGTTACCTATAAAAATAATAGCCACAAATACGAATTCAAAATTATGACTCATAGCAACCAATGATGGGATATAGTTTATATATATGAAATAAAATGTTATAGCATACTATCACTATAATTACACTTTTTAATATTCCATTTATATGTAATTCAATATTCCTTCTTTCATATATATCATTCTATATGATATATTGATATTTTATACTATGATATTATCCAAATACATATGAAATGTGAAAAGGATTTAAGGCATAACTCCATTATATGACATAATGATAACTCGATGAGAATTTTTCAAGAGATGAAAGAGGTTTTTCATTTTTGAAACATTGACAAAAAAATTAATCTTAAAATATAGGGATAAGTCTATATTGCGTAGGAATAATTTTTTACACATCATGAAGTAGCATATACACCTTGTTGTAGCTGTGTAACAGACATAGATAAGAATATGAATTTCATTATTAGTAGGAAACCATGAAATTCTTGAGCATAACTATTTGGATTAGATAAAATGGGTTTCAATGGGGTGGTTTTTATAATAAATCATTTACATCAAACATTTATGGTTATTTTGAAGATCACTCTGTGATTTTAGAGGAGTTTAAAATGGGATTTTATCCATATTTTTGTGATATATGGATGACTTGAATATGCACCACTATAGATGTTTTTATACTAAAAAATGGGAGAATTTGAATGATGAGAGACCGTAAGGGATAAATGATTTCCTGATTTGGTTGTTTTTAAAATATCATATGGATTTATTTTTAATTTCAAATAGAGGAGATATAGTTCAACTATTTATAGGTTTACTGATCACATTTGAAGGTCTTTTACCATATTGATTCAGGTGGTATACATGTCATAATAGAAAATGATTAAATAAATATTAATTAATATTAATCATTGAACATATTTTTGGATACTTTTAAGAAAACATAAAATCTACCTTTCTAGAACAAGATAATTATGAGAGACATGGTCAAATTTGGAGAAAAAAATAAAACAACGTAACATATCAATTTCTAAGATAGACATTAAAGAGGGGATCTAAAATATAGATTAATATTTATCATAAATAATTTATTATAGGATGTTTCTTGAATAATATAGAATTCATATTATGATATCCAATATTTAGGGAAGGATTTCAGTGAGAATAATTCCAATTTGGGATTATTATTCTAATGGAAAAATATTTCACTTATTTTTCCATTAGGTGGAAAATAATGAATTGAATCATGAATTGTGAGGTCATTATCATATTTAATTATAGAATAATATGTAAAATGGGTTGGAAATAAATTTAATATCAAATCGATTGTTTTTATACTTAAGGAATCATATTTACAAGTTGATCTAGGAAAAACCATTATTTTTATAAATAGTGGAATACTTCCCCAAAACAGTTAACAAAGGAGGAAGAATATGGATGGAACCTTATCAGGTAGTGTACCATCCACCATATATAAATTTAGTGAATATTAGTATATAGTGACCATAATAAAATCATTTATCGCTTGAAATAGTTAATAATAGTGAATTTTAGGGCATCAACTCATCATCGTGTATGCTCCTCATATATAGCCCAGTATTGTCGAACCAAGAAAAATAATTATGTTAATATACATTAATTTTATACATCCATTATTGATATTCAGTTTGAGTGATAAATAGGGTGTAACATATTGAAAAAGTTTCTTTCAATGGGGGTACATGACTTGATAACGGTTGAGGGTTTAGAAGAACATGTTTTAATATGTTAGCACTATGATCCCCCATACCTCTCAAGGTTCGCGGAGATATTCACCATTTCCATTTCATCCTAATAAAGAGAATGTTAATTAGTTTTTATTAGACATGGGAAATTGGTTTAAAATAAATTATTTATTCTGTTTTTATGAATACAATATAAAAATAATTAAAATGAAGAAGAGACAAAAATGATCACAATAGGTAAAATAATTCATCGGTTTATCTACATGAATTGTGAGACTTTACATAGAAATATATGATTAAAATGAATTTATAGGGCTAATTCCATTTTAATAGAGGTATAAGGGATTTATTTTTATCAAAATTAAATTATCTACAACACAGGGTGTTTAATATTTATACCCTCTCATTGAAGCATTGTTTTCTATTTTTACATCATTGTCAACCAACTCATAATCTAAAAGGGAAAACATTACAAAATTCCACTGGATTACTATGGATTTATTTATAATGTTGATATTAGGATATATTTAAATTTTGTGGATAGATTTTATATACATGATATTGAACATAATTCAGTATTCTAATTATCTTCTGTGATATGAAAAGTCTTTTTTTTTGTAATGTGGGACACAAATTGGGTGTTACCATTAATGGAATGGTTGCATGATTTAAATTTAAGGGAAATATAATTGGTATTTTAATTCCATTTGGATGAATGATTGAATACTTGAGGAAAATGATTATTTTACATTTGATAGTTTTTATTATAAATTTGTTTTATTTACATGATTGATTCATAATTTCCCCTTTTCATTAAATTGTTTTCAATGAAAATTTTATTGTTATGAATTTAATTTAATATAAACAATTTTTGGAGTTTGGGGGAATTTTGAACTTTATTTTTATACTTTTCATATCATTATTTTGAGAAATTAAATTTACTTTTCCTAATTTATAGTATTCTTATATTTTTTAAGAATAATTTAGTATTTGAGCTGAATTGATTATATTTTAAGAATAAAGAATAAATTCAAGAAAATATATGATTTTTTGATCATTAATATACATCATTTTAATCATGATTTAAGATAAAATATTGGTTCTAGAGGAAAATTGTATTATATATGATATATTTTCGAAACAAAATTTTTTCATAGGAACCATGATGAGTGATATGACATAATTCAAGTCTTGGTACCTTTAATTAAGAGGTGTCTAATAGAAAATGAACGCATCTAGTTTTTAAGTGAAACTATTATAATTGGAGAGATATGTTGAGAAATTCCAACAGAGATAGGTCCTATACTCCATATTTAGTAAATCAAGATTGATGATTTAAGATATATTTCCATTCATATTTCCTTATTTTAAATTCCAAAAAGTATAATTTTCTAAAATAAAATAGAGAGTCTAAAAGAAAATATGATATGAATCATGGATGTGGTCTAGAGATAAGATAATATTATACCGTATTGTATATCTCAGGTTGAAAAGACTTATAATTTTTTCAATACATAAATAATCCATTTCATGGATATAGGAAACCACATCATGGTCCTTATATATTTATAAATATAGTTTTTTCATATTTTTAGAGAGAATAATTATTTTTATTTATTATTATTCATATTTACATTGGTTCCCTAAATTTATTTGCATCACCTTTCAATTCAATAACATCTATTTTTTCAAATTCTTCATTGAAGTTAATATTTTTATTTTTGTGTGTGTTTTAATTATGTATTAATTATTATAAAACTCTATGCCATTATTTCATTCCTAATGTTAGTTCTTCAGAGGGTTAACTAACTTATGGAAAAATTTACAATATTCAAGACTACATAATCTCTTAAAAGGTAAAGAATCATGTGTTTAAGATTAGTTATTTTATATTTCTATTGAATTCAATAATAAAAATATTATTTTTATTTGGAATTCTGTTTATATTTAATACCTTTCCCATTTATTAAGATGTATTTTATAATAATTTTTACTAATAGAGGATTTAAATGATAAATTATTAGATTATGTTATGTTTAGTAATTTGGATTGATAATATTATTTTTAAGGTTGACCATTAAAAACATGTTTAGTTTTTTTCTTCAATCAAAAATTCTTAATTGGATTAGAAAAAATTAATGGAATTGGCTCTATTGATGTTGATTGCCTTTGGAATGATTTGTAACCATTTAATTTAATTTATTTATGAATTAAATAGATATATTATTATTATGAAACACTATCCAATGAATTTTATTTCTAATTTATTATTTTAATTTATTTATTCATCCCTTATTCTTTAGTTGTCAGTGATTTTGACCATTATAAATATTATAATTAATGGTTGGAAATAATTTTACAAAATACTTTGGAGGTTTAATTGTTTTTTCTCATAGGCATGATCATGGTATTAAAATATAATCTGAATTAGATGTTTAGTTATGAATTCATCAATTATATCAATTTTAAAAAAACCAAACATTGGAATTAATGAAATTGGTGATATTGTCATATTAAATAACTTATTAATTTCAAAATTTTCAAAATATAAATATATACATTTTAAAGAATATAAACTTCATTATATATTTTTTAATACATATAATATATATAGGATATAATAAATATGTTGATTCATATATTATCTTCTAATGTATGCACTGTGATGAACAAAACCACACTGTGGAGACCATAAGTTAGATGTGGTTTACCTTTGAAAAAACTAAAACGTGGTTAATACCACTATGTAATGGTTTAGATTTAGTTTATATATATATTTACATATATATATTTGGGGTGTTTAGGATTGATAAAATCAGCATAATTTGAGATGTGATCTCTTGGAGAGACTATTGAAATTTTTTATAATGTAATAATATTTCATATTTATCTAATCAAGTGAAAATATTTTATGTATTGAGAAAGTGGAGCCCATTTTTCAATAAATTTTCACAAAGGATCCACAAAACATATATGTTTTATAAATATTCTAAACAATAAAAATTTTATAGAATCATGACATTTATTCAACAATGGTACATGGAACTCGTAAATGGATTAATTTTATTTCATGTAACTTCATTTAAGAAATAAAATACCCCAATAAACCTCGAAACCAACTTGGGAATTATTTTAATTTTCTTTTTGTATATTTACCTTTGATATAAAATATTTACTTTACCTTAAATTATTGTATTATTATAAAATATAAAATTATGTCATGGATTTTGGTAACGATAAATATTATTTTAAAAATATAATTTCATATTGATAATCCTTGAGGTTTACTGTTGGATATATGTTCAATCTCATATATATAAAAATTATAATTTTTAGAGTTTTATAATTTGTGTTTTATAAACCCACATTCTATCTTACCTAAGTTACAATTGATAGTGAAGTAATTCCTTCTCAGATATTTTATCTCTCTCTCCCTTTACAAGTGTTTGTTAAATCAAATAATTATCATGAGGGCATAATATAAAAATCACTCATTATTTTTGGTTTTTACATTTTTTTATTCTGTATATCCATTTAAGATGTTGAATAAACCAGATGAATTTTCAAGAACCATCATAAATTAATCCCACAATGGGAGAGATGAGATGAAATAAATTAAGACATAGACATTATCATATTTATCTTACACCGTGGTATGTAATTATCTCACTGTCACTATTATATACTAGGGTTTGGTGTATAGATATACTTCATATTTAATGTATTCTATGAATTTATTCTTAAGACAATTTATTCATGAGTTTGTTATGATTTAAAGTTATATTAAATTGAAAAATTCTCAGGGATGATTAGGACACTATTTTTTGGACTAGAGTAGAGATCCAATAGAATAAAAAGGAATCAAAATATCCTTTATATTATAAAAAAATGAAATATATGGGTAATATATTGTTATAGAAATGTTTATTTAATACCATGAATGTAAGGATTTTTCAATTATGAGAGGGAATCTTCATTTATATCTTCTTACCTAGTGAATAATTTATCAAATGGGAGAAGGAATTATGTTATTGTAGTTGCGGTCATGTCATTATGGTGTTGATTGAGGCATGAGTTAATATCATGTATAAAAAAATTTCACTGAATTATTAAAATATGTTAAAGGAATTGATCTATTGTGATAAGAACTGTATCATTGCTGTAATAGTTATTCTTAAAATTTTCATTTTAGGGATTTTTGGTGAGTTTAATATGTCATAAAGACATGCCTAGGAAATATTGGAAAAACTATATTCTTGGAGAAAAGTTCCCTTATGTGTAAATGTACAGACTCATTTAATAGGTTAAGGTAAATATTTTGATATCATATCATTGATGGCCTATGTTAGTATCGTATATTTTCAGTATGGTTCCCACTTTTCCATAAAAGTGGATTTTCAAGAAAATAAAAAAAATCATTTGTATGGGAGATCATATCATATCAAGAGAAACCATACCAGTGCAACTAACAAGATAGACTTTTGAGAATATTCTAGTTCTAGTGATTTATGTTTTTCCAAGTCTTGATACTTATTCCATATCTCAATGATTCTGGCTGAAAAACATCAATAGATTATTAGTCCTTTAAAATTGAATATTACATTATAAAAGATACATGACCCATTATAAATTTAGTCATTGAAATTATAAAATAACATAATATATTAAGGATTCATCATTATAAACATTCAATATCTAAGTAACAGGACACAATATGGAGAATCATGATAGAATTAATGTTAAGACTATAACTATGTTGGGAACAACCTATAGATAGGTATGTGTGAAAAAATTGGATACTATGGGATAATCGGACAACATTTCAAGATGTATTTGTAATTTTATTGAGAAAAAGAAGAGAGTTGTAAAACAATTAAAAATTCAAGTGACACATGTGTTGTAATGACCTGGAAATTAAGTGATTTTTTTAAATACAAGGAATTTTTACGTGTTCGATGTTCCTGACCACGCTTGATTCTGAGGACCAGTGTTCCTAGAATCAATTTCTGAAGTTTTACTCGAGTACATTCAGTAAACGTTTGTGCAGGATTTTATATCTTTCGAACCAGTGCTCAGGATTGAAATAGGAGGACACCGCAAAACTCACAGCGCCAATATTCACATATAGAGACCTTTTCCACAGTTGCATTTTATCGAGGATGGATGTTAATTTTTGGGGATTCTAAATTAAATTATGTAAAAATATGTGTAACATATTTTTATTTGGTTGGTGGTTAAAACCAACAAGTGGAGGTTAGAGGTGGGTCCCACAACACCCTAACCTTCATTGGGAGGATATAATTAGGTGGGGCCTACTATCTTAATCCCCCTAAACCCCACTTTTAAACCATTTATTTCCCCATTAATGGGGTAAACTCTTGAAACCTTACACCTTCCCCCATAATAGTTCCTATTCACCAATTAATGCTGTGAGGTTTCTTATTTTAATTAAACTCTTCACCTCCTCTAAAATTGAATTAGAACCATCCCTTAGCATTAATTAATTGAGTTCACTCATTTAATTAAACACACCTTCTTGTTGTTGTCAGAAACAATTAAAAGATGCCATCCTTTTCCATTTTGGGGTTGGAATAATCCGTTGTATGTCATGATAGAGGAGAGATTCATCCTTCCAACGAAGATCCACCGAATAACTCCATTCTTTCCTCGAAGAACATAATGAACACTCCTCATCTCTGGAGAACGTGAAGCATCATCTTCTTCCTTCTTCAACCGTAGCAACAAAGAGAAGCACCACCGCCCATGAATTACACCAAGGGAATATTCTCGACTCATCATCACCGAGCTCTACCTCCTCCAACATTAATGGAACGACGACCATTTTCTATGATGTCTGTCTTCTGTGACGTCTGTCTTCCGTGACTTGTCAACATACACCGACAAATACATTTTAGTGGGATTTGATTATTTTAAGGTATAAATTATACACTCGTTCCTCGTTGTTTATTTGGGTTCGATGATGGACACTTGCTATCACCTAATATGGAGGGCGAGGGCCAAACCAACATGGACCAACACCCCTCTGTTGGTTCATTTTTGGTTGACATTGAAGGCGGAGCCGAAACGGTGAAGTGCGATCGCACTGCCCCAGAGAAGAACCGCGGCCAGGAGGGCCGGGGAAGACGACAGTGGAACCATGACTGGGAGGGCTGAAATGGATGAAGAAGCTCGGTGCCGTCAAACCGGGAAGCGGAGACGAGGCCGCAACCTGGTCGGGCCACAACGGTGGTGGCACGGTGCCATCGCGCCGCGCGGAGGGCTGCAGGACCGTGACGTCGTCACGCCGCGGGGGGGTTGCGGAGGTGGCCGTCCGAGCCAACCGTCGTGGAGCTGGGGCACCCATGGATGGGACACCCAAGTACAGGCCATTATTGGTCGGGCCGCCCCTAGACCAGGCCACCCTTGGCCGGGCTGCCCCTCAGCTGGGCCGCCTTCGGTCGGGCCCCCTCGGGCCGGGCCGCCCGTCAGGTCGGTTCGTCTCTTTGGGTAAGGTCTTCCCCTCTGCTTGGGTTGTTTCCTCATACCACGTCGGACCCATGGACCAGGTCAAACCCGGGTTCTGACCGGGTCAGGCCGGGTCAGTCCGACTAGGTCAGACATGACCTGGACCTGCTCTAACCATTTACACCTTAAAGCCCGCTTCGTGGGCTACGAGTGTCCAATTGAAGTACCTCCTGTAGTGATAGAATTCATGGTGCGAGATGATTCTTTGTCATACTCCACCTGAGGTTTGGACGTAGTTGGAGTACGGTCAGGTTTGTGTAAGACTAAAAATACCGGGCCCCTGGAACAGAAATGCCAATAACTCTCAGACCAGGCGTCGGTTTGAGGATCCATCTTTCGTGTTGGGTTTCTTATGATGAGATGGAACTATGGGATTCATCAACTCAAGACTTAGTGATAGTTGATGTATCGGAATTTTTCTCAAGGAGAGGACCCTCCCGGAATCGAGTGTGATATGTGTGGGAACCCCAGGGCTGGCCGCGAATGAAATGACAGGATCCTCCGTGGGTTCGACAATGATGATACTATACAAGAATCCTCCGTGGGTTCGACAGCGATGAATACTATACCAGAATTCTCCGTGGGTTTGACAGTGATGACTGTTGTCCCGGGATCCTCAGTGGGTCTGACAGTTTTAACTTCTATTCCTGTATCCTGTGTGGGTCCGACAAAATAGCTGGTCATGTATCATGTGTGTGTCCAACAGCTTAGCTGTTCCTGTATCCTGTGTGGGTCTGATAGCTTAGATGAATCAGTGACTACATCTGATCATGTCTATCATTCTATGAAAGATATATACATGTGTGAGCTGAGTCGTGTCTTTCAACCCTTATCATCGTGGTGATTGACTTTACTTCCTCTGTGGAATGGTTTGTGGTTGGGCTTGAGAGTTGGAGTCGGACTGTGATTGATAAATTAGGTATATGTATCGGAATATAACTAAATAATATTTGTTGATACTTAAGGATTTTATCTTTATACTGTGGTTTATCCTTTCTTGATTCTAGGAGATGTTCGGGTGTCTCGGGGTCCCCTACTGAGTATTGTTATACTCTCCCCTACAGTGGCTTCGCCCGCACCATGTTGTGTTCGGTGCAGATGACAGTCATCAGTGATCGAGGATGAGGGTGACGGATGATAGGCTGTTTAGAGCTGGACTAGATAGGATGGATCGCAGGGATGAGTTTTTCATGTTAGGTACCTTCCCTTCAGGTAGGATTCCTCGGTGGACTATCCATGAATTGTTTTCCTTTTTACATATACTTGTTTTTCAGTTGGGTTTTTATACTGGCCCACTTACTTTCAGTACACTTTTATTTTATATTTTTGTACTTTTTGATTCTAAATCTTGTGCTCAGAGAGTATTTGTTACAGGTTTAAAGACAATGCCTTCCCTTTTAATCTGGATTACACCTTTGGTGCTAGTCGCCATCCCCTGGCCAATGGAAGGAGGGCTTAGGATAGTCACGGCCCCGGCCCCGAGGACGGGTCGTGAAAAATTGGTATCAGAGGAGTTGGTTCTACCACAAAACATAGACTATGATTCATTTAACGACAATAGTGATAAGTTTCTTGGGTTTGGTTATCAGTTTAGGGAAACTGGTGTTGGTTCGGTGGCCAACGTATCCATACACTAGGACTCTGACTTCTGATCTCTGACTTTATGTATGAAAAAATTGATTGCATGGGTGTTTCATTTTAATAATTCTACTTCGTGATTACATTGTATCAGGTCACCAGGTATAATATTTTAACTATGGCGCACCTATTTCTTTTTAGCATGGCCCCACGAAGGCAGCCATCTAGTGTTTCGAGATACATACAAGATGGCCGCCTACCGAGCGACGAGGCCTCTGTGCAGGGCCCCATAACAGTGGAGGTACCAGCGGTACGACTACCCGGTGGGCCACCGATATAAACAGCTCCAGATGTAGAGATTGCACGCCGCCTGAGTCTGTTTCACAAGTTCTAGCGCTAGTGGCTTCCAAGGATCCGGGGAGAGACGGACCCACAAGTAGGTGAGGATTGGCTTGTGGATTTTGTGAGAGTTTACATATTGGTAGGGACACCAGCCGACCTCATGGCGATCCTTGTCGCGTGTCTACTACATGTAGCAGTAGGAAAATGGTGGATCCTGATTATCTAAGTGCATGACAAGGCATCATTAATCTGGACATACTTCGAGAGTCTCTTTCGGCCAGAGTTTGTTCCAGCCACCCTTCGTGCGGTGTGGATTCAGGAGTTACTTCATCTGTAGTAGGGTAGCATGACAGTAGCACATTACTCAGCATGGTTCACCGACCTCTCATGCTACTCCACAGATATGGTGTGGGACCTAATCTTCCGGGCTCGGAAC
Organism: Viscum album; assembly: GCA_963277665.1. Taxonomy (NCBI): domain Eukaryota; kingdom Viridiplantae; phylum Streptophyta; class Magnoliopsida; order Santalales; family Viscaceae; genus Viscum; species Viscum album. The sequence continues at coordinate 2,093,842,028 of OY728151.1, forward strand.
ATTCAATCAGGGACTCAGGCATGAGATCAGGGCTTCGATGATCCCCCTCAACATCCTGACGCATGCGGGGGTGCTGGAGTGGACCCTTCTGGTGGAGTGTTTTCTCGCTGCGTGGTCACTGGTAGTGAGACACACCACAGGGCAACACATAACAGAGTCTTCTGAATCCCGCAGTAGAAAGATGTTGCAGAGGTCCAAGTGGACCAGGCCATCAGGTGGGCGACCCCATAATATAGGTTCGGATTTGCGGGGAACATGAGACAGAGCTAGCTATATGAGGAGCAGAAAGTGTTATGCATGTGGAGGTAGGGAGACATTGATCATTATTTCCCGACCTGCCATGCAGATGAGAAGAACATAGTAGAGGGACTTCCTAGGTAGAGGTAGAGGTTCAACTGTGGTAGTTCTCCAGAAGCAGGAGGATGTGACAGAGGAGATGGACGAGTAGCGGGTGGTGGATGGCATTTTGTGGCTCTACAACCACCACCACCAGGAGGTCCACCCCGACCACAGGGAGCTGGCAGACAGAGATGGGCTCAACTCCAGCCAGTCACGGCCTATGACCATGGCCCACCTTAGATGATTCGAGGTACTATCAGTGTCTACTCCACCATTTCTGCAATACATATAGACATAGGTGTGTGTCATTCTATTATTTCCACAACCCTCGTTCGGAGCATGAAGATTCCGACAGAGCCGTTGGCTTAATCCTCATGGCTAGAGACGCCTACGGGAGTAGACTTGATTATTACACACTGTTGCCGGTAGTGTGAGATTATTCTAAGAGGTGAGAGCTTCAGCTGAGATCTTCTAGTAGCGGCGTCAAGGCCTTGCGACGTCATCTGGGGTATGGGCTGGTTATCCACAATTCATGCCCAGATTGATATTATTTGGCATAATGTGTAGTGTGTTCACATGGATGGGACCAGGTTCACCTTCATCGGTGAGAAGGGATCCTTTGCAGTGCCTGATGGACATACATAGAGGGAGGGCAGCCGATCACACATTAGTTTTCTAGTCTCATCCTCAGAGAGTTTGATGTGTGGAGTCTGAGTTTTCTTGTTTTGGTGGATCAGTACGTGGATGTTTTCCCTGATGACATTCTCGGATACATCCTCGCAGAGAGGTAGAATTCTACATTGACCCGTACAATGGGACGACACCGATCTCTACTCGAGCATATCAGATGGATCCCGCCATGCTATGTGAGCAGCAGGTACATATGGAGGACTTGTAGGTGAAGGGATTTATCTAACCTAGTGTTTCAACCTGGGGATCTCCAATTTTTTTCACTATAAAGGCAGATGGGATCTTGTGAATATGTGTTGACTACCGTCACCTAAATTAGGTGAACATGAAAAAAAAGTACCGAATTTTGAGGATTGACAAACTCTTTGATCATCTCAAGGGATAATGATGGTTATAGAAGATACAAATTAGGTTAGGCTATCACCAGCTCATATTTCGAGATGTGGATGTGCATAAGATGACCTTTAGGTTTCGGTATGGCCACTTCGAGTTCTTGGTTATGCCCTTCGGCATAACCAATGCTCCAGCAGTTTTCATGAGTCTAATGAATATGATCATCCAGCCTAACCTCGATATCATTGTATTAGTCTTCATCGATTACATACTGATCTACTTGACTACTGATGAGGAGCATGAGAACCATTTGTGGGTATTACTATACACACTCTGAGAGCACCAGCTTTATGGTAATCTCTTGATTTTCCATTTTTGGATTCGAGAGGTTCACTTCATGGGACACGTCATCACGGAGGATGGAGTTGCGTTAGATCTAGTGAAGATCATGGTAGTACTTGCATGGGAGCTACCCAGGAGTGTGATAGAGGTACGTTGTTTTCCTGGACTGGCTAGGTACTATCACAGATTTGTGCCAGATTTCTCCAGAGTTGTAGTGCAACTTTCAGCATTGATGAAGAAGGGGAAACCCTTAGTGTGGTCAGAATGTTGCCTGCAGTGCTTTCAAGAGCTGAGGCATTGGTTGGCATGTGCGCCCATCTTGAGGATACCACAGGAGGGCGTTGGGTACATAGATTAATGTGATGTATCAGAGACTGGAATCAGGTGTGTCCTGATCTAGGAGTGAGCAGTTATAGCATATGGTTCTCATCAGCTGAGATAACACGAGCAGAAATATGCTACCCATGACATGGAGTTAGAACCATTGGTCTTCGCTTTGAAGATGTTGGTGACACTATCTTATTGGATAATGTTTTATTGTCTACTACGACCACAAGAGTCTCAGGTACATCTTCTCGCATAAGGACCTGAACTTGAGACAGCGATGATGGCTTGAGTTCCTCCAAGACTATGACATCGAGATAGTCTATACTCCGGGGAAGGGGAACGTTGAAGCAGGTTCTCTCAGCAGGAGATCAGGCATTCATCTACTAGGAGAGGCGACCGAGCAGTTGGCCGCATTGCAGTTATCCTTTGTGGGTAGAGATGGAGCAGCCTTTCTGAAGGCTCTCACAGTCACTCCTCCACTTCTTTAGTGAGTCAGGGAGTCACAACATATGGATGTTGACTGTGAGACACGACATGCTCAGATATCCATAGTTCATGAGCCTGATAGATTTTATGATGGTGGGGAACACATCATTCTTTTTAGAGGACGTACTGTGGTACCAGTTGCACTTTAAGAGGAAGTGTTGAGAAAGTTCCACACATCTCCTTTAGTAGTACATCCAAGAGGGGTGAAGATGTATCAGGTCCTCCGATGATAGCACTGGTGGACAGGTATAAAAACGGTTCTAGCAGATTTTGTCTCATGATGCCTCACTTGTCAGTAAGTGAAGGCGGAGCACTAGGATCCAGTACTATTTGGTCATCCATTTTAGGTTCCATAGTAGAATTGGGATGGGATATCCATAGATTTTATGACAGGACTTCTACATACATCCAGAGGACACAACTCTATCTATTTTATTGTCTACCGAATCACCAAGTCAGACCACTTCCTACCGATCAGAGAGAAGGGTTCATTAGAGAGATTGGGATGCCTCTATATACGACAGATCATACGTCTTCATGGTGTGCCATCAACGCACGTCTCATATCAAGATTCTTGTTTCACTTCCCTGCTATGGAAGGGGTTTTAGGAGGCTTTCTGGATGCAACATCACTTGAGTACCGCCATACAACCTTAGATGGATGGTTAGACTGAGAGGAACATTCAGACTCTCGAGGAAAATATCTGTGCATGTTTCCTAGACTTTGGTCGTAGCTGGAAGGATCACTTAACATTGATATAGTTTGTGTATAACTATAGATACCACTCCACCATCGGGATGGAACCTTACAAGGGACATTATGGCCAACCATGAAGATCGCCTATGTGCTGGACTGACACATGGGAGTCAGCACTAGTAGGACCTGAGATGGTGCAGGATACAACATAGAAGGTGCAAATCAACCAAGAGAGAATGAAGACTGCACAAAGTAGGCAGAAGTCCTGTGCTGATAGAAGATAGCGACCACTATACTTCGAGGATGGCAACCACGTCTTTCTACGGGTCTCACCTCGATGAGGTCTATGGAGATTTTCATGAGGAGGAATTTTATCTCTGCCATTCATCAGACTTTTCCAGGTCCTCAGCCGAGTAGGCGAGGTTGCTTACCGCCTGGCTCTTCCACCTCAATTGAACCGGTTGCACAACGTCTTCCACATAACTCAGCTTAGGAGATACTTGCACGACCCATCCCACATAATCAACAACGGGGAGTAGGACATCAATGATGGGTCGACATTCACGGAGGTTCCAGTGGAGACTGAAGATCGACAGGATTGGGTCCTGCATAGATGGTCGATACCTCTAGTGTGTGTTCGCTGGTAGCACGAGAACCTCTAGAATATTACATGGTAGAGGGAGGCTCAAATGTGTGATTAGTACCCTCATTTGTTCCTTTAGTTTGAGTTGTGTCTTATGGGGAAGTAAAGATCTGAGGTGGTTATAATATAAAGACCCAGAAATTTCGTGAATTTGTTTTTAAATACATGGAATTTTTACGAGTTTGTAGTTTCTAATAGTGCTTGATTCCGATGTCTGGTGTGCCTGAAATCAATTTCTGAATTTTTTCTTGGGAACGTTCAGTAAAATTATGTGCGTGATTTTATATCTTTCGAATCGGTGCTAAGAATTGAAATCCAAGGACACCGCTGAACTCACAATGACTTTATTCACTTAAGGGGACCTTTACTGTAGTTGCGTTTTATCGAGGATGGAAGTTAATTTTTCAGGATTCTAAATAAAATTAAGTAAAAATATGTGTAAAACATTTTTATTTGGTTGGTGGATAAAACCACCAAGTCGAGGTTAGAGGTGGGTCCCACCACACCATAACCTCCCTTGGGAGGATATAACTAGGTGGGGCCCACTTGAAAGAACCCCCTTAACCACCCTTTTAAAACCCTTGATCTCCTAATTAATGGGGGACACTCTTGAAACCTTCCAACTTCCCCCATAATGGTGCCAATTAACCCATTAATGAAGTGAGGTAGCATTTTTTAATTAAACTATCCACCTCCTATAAATTTGAATTTTATCCATCCCTTGGCATTAATTAAATGATTTTCCTCATCTAATTAAAAACATCATTTTGTTTTTGTGGGAAAAAAATAAACAGGGCCATCATTTTTCATGTTTATGGTTGGTATAATCCTTTGGAAAGCTTGAGAGAGGAGAGCTTCATCCCTCCAATAAAGAACCACCAAAGAACTCCATTATTTCCCCTAAGAACATAATGAACGTTCCTCATCTCCAAAGAATGTGAAGCATCATCTTCTTCCTTATTCAACTGAATAAAGGAAGGGAAGCACCGCCTTCCACGAAGTACACTGAGGGCCTCCCAGAATCGAGTATGTTGTGTGTGGGAACCCTAGGGCTGGCTACAACTGAGATGATAGGATCCTCCGTGGGTTCGACAATGACGATAATGTACCAGGATTTTCCATGGGTTCGACAGTGATGAATACTCTACCAGAATTCTCTATGGGTTTGACAGTGATGACTATTGTATTGGGATCCTCCGTGGGTCTGACAGTTCTGACATCTGTTCTTGTATACGATGTGGGTCTGATAGAATAGCTGGTCCTGTGTCATGTGTGCGTCCGACGCCTTAGCTAGTCATGTATCCTATGTGGGTCCGATAGCTTAGATGAATCAGTAACTATATATGATCATCTCTATCACTCTACAAAAGATGTATACATGTGTGAGATGAGTCATGTCTTTCAACTATTTTCATTGTGTTGATTGACTTTACTTACTTTGTGGAATGGTTTGTGCTTGGGCTCGAGAGTTGGAGCCGGACTATGATTGATAACTTAGCTATATGTATGGGCATATACCAATGTAGGATTGGTTGATACTTCATCATTGTATATTTCTACTGTGGTTTATCTTTTTGGATTATAGGAGTCCTTATGGGTTCTCAGAGTCCTCTACTGAGTATTTTTATACTCACCTCTACACAGGCTTCGCCCGCACCTTGTTGTGTTATGTGCGGATGACAATCATCAGTGATTGATGTGGAGGGTGAAAGACGGGAGGCTGCTCATAGATGAACTGGACGAGACTTACCATAGGGTTGAGTTATTCGTGTTCTGTACCTACCCTTCAGGTAGGATTCCCTAATGGATGATCCAAGAGATGTTTTTCATTTTTACTTGTACTTGTTGTTTAGTTCTGTTTGTATACTTTCCCACTTACTTTCAGCACACATTTCTTTTCTATTTTAGTACTTGTTTCTTCTACATATTGTTTTCAGATAGTGCGTGTTAAATGTTTAAAGGCATTTTCTTCCCTTCTTATCAGTATTACGCAATTGGTGATAGTCTCCAGCCCCTGGCCTATGGAAGGCGAGCTTGGGGTAGCCACAACATGGGCCCCGAGGATGGGTCGTGACATGTGTTATGAGATGTGAATATCATTTATCCTTTTATTCTCACTATTCACCTTTTAAACAATTTTTCATGCATTACAATTTTACATTCTTTATTACATCGATCATACATTGGATTTTGAGTAGTTTTATTATGAACACTACACAACAAGGATTAGACACATGATATTATGAATGATTGAAACTTATAAAAACCCCTATGTTTGTGTGTGTTATTTCATACCGTAATCATCACATCAGCACCATTGAAATTTAGTTTCACTGTATTGATATATGAATAACATAGATTGAATGTATTTGTTTTTAATCACAAATATTTACCCCCTCCCCATAGTGGTATACTTCTTTGGGTCCTATAAATTGGTTTAAAAGTAATTATTCTTAAAGAAATTCTTTAACACATAAATATTATAAAACATATTAATAAATGTCATAGAATTATTTATACGGTTCTATTTATCCTCCAAATATATATTAGTTTTTTTTTAATTTCAAATATCTTGGATCATTGAGATATAAGGATTCTATTAATAATACTAACAAAAAATAGTCCCAATGTTCAATTGTAATGGTTTCTATATGTTGAGAAATAATACAGTTTTGTATCTTCTATTAATTAGTTTATGAATTCTAGATATCATTAAAATAATTTTAATTCTCTTGAGCTGAGACGACCAACACATTATAGATAATAATATCAAGACTGATGGGAGTGTGTGGAATGAGTTACTCTCATCAACTACAGAGAAATATTTGAAATTAGTTCTGGGAAATAATATATAAAATAAAATCTAGATAAAAGTACATGTTATTAAAAAAGGATAGGATAAGGTGGATGAGTCAAGGGTATAAAATTAGGATAATTAATTTGGACAAATTATAATGGTATGAGATGAATCAATGGGTTATTTATTATTTATATTAAATAATATTTTTCACATGAATTTAAGAAATAAAGAAATTGTTGAAGATTCTACCATCATGAAGAAGCTAATGAGAATCCTCACATATAAATTCATGGAAATGTTTTTAACCCTTAAGGATAAATATTTTCATGAGTAGACCATCAATAAAATAAAAACAAATTGGTATCTTCTAAGATGAGAAGATTAACTACCTCAAGGAGAAAAGGAAATACAAAAAAGGAGACTAAATTAAATTTATTAAAAGGATAAAATCATGTTGACCCAACTAAATATATTTATGAAGAAACTGATGTTAAAGATAAATCCATGGATCTATAATAACTAATCTCATTATTTTCAAAATTATCTTTTCAAGTAAAATTTAAATATAATGGAATGATAGAATTTATATTTAATTTTGGGAATATTATCCACTGCTTAGTTGGTTTCCCTGAGAAGAAAGGAAAATGGAGAATGATGATTAACCCAAAATATCATCTAGAAATAATAGCATTGAATGTGGTTAAACTGGAGGAGGATTATTCTCAGGAAAAATAAATGAAAATAAAACAAAGAAGAAAAATATTTTCTCATAATATGATGCCAAATTTTGTTAGAGAAAAGTGATACATAATGAGACAAATAAAAATATGAAGAGAAATTAGAATTTATAGAAAATTAAAATCATCCCAATGAATTATTATATTGATAAGAAGAAAACGAAAACAATGAATAAGAAAAAAAATTATCAGGAAACACAAAATGTGTTTGAACATAAATTGGATTTCATGGTGCTCATGATAGAAAACATGACAGTAAAAATATAAAAAAATCATTGATTAAGTAGAGTGATTCAACATGTAAATCCCTTGATAATTAAAAACTAAAAACATTATTGACATGGAAATTGAGTATAATGAATGTAATGATATTTTGTTACAATTAATGAATAAATATAAAAAAATATTCACATTACCACTAAAAATATAATTTAAAAAATCATGAGCCTAATAATGTTAATGAAAACCAAGTAGAAATTAAATATTAAATATGAAATTAAATTTTATTGGAGATCCATATTCCAATGAATGAAATTCTTGAATGCTCCAAAACTATAGACAAGGTTTTTGATACTACAATGAATAATATTAATTTTTCTATCATTCCAAGAATTTTTTTTAGAATTATGAGAATTGAATTCTTGTGGATTCAATTGTTAATACGGAATGAAAATATCATTTCCTCGCCTACAATTGAAGATTACCCCAATTCAATTTTTGATTATAGTAATGAAAATTAAAAATTTAAGGACATTTTGAGATATAAAAATAAATATGTTGAGCATTAGGAAATGATAAAGGTAAAGGATAATTCTCACAAGAGTGATAAAATTAAAAATCACTAGAATGTTTCTAATAAAAAGAAATGTATAATACCTCATAACGTAAAACACCCATAATTACATCATTTATTACATGGGTTTCAATTTCATTCATTTCAAGGATCTTCTTGAATAAAATTGAAGTCTATTTGTGAAAAATATTATATATAAAACTATTACAGTATAAAATGTATACATCTTGTAAATTTATTTTTCATTACATTAAAATATGATTCATATATTTAAATTCACATTTTATTTAACTTTAATTTCCATTGTTTAAGGTGAATCCCCATAATGAAAAGATAGTTCTTTCTACAGTTCTTACTCATCTTAAAGGCACTAAAAAATAATTGAAAACATTAGATGTGAAAAAAACTCATCAAGGGATCTATAAAATGAAGGAAACTAATTAGGCCATTCTAAATTCATGAAAACCCTAAATTATGATATCCTTTTCTCATAATAACCATTGAGTTTAAATTAACCACTTACTTACTATTGAAAAAATCATTTACCACAACATTTCTCAGAAAACATTTCATAAGAATTCAAAAGGTAATATAATAATTCATTAGGATTTTTTGAAAAACATGAAACATTTCATTAAAAACAAACATTTTACCCATATAAGAAAAAAATATTCTAATTCAAATTTTATTCTCTTATAATATAAAATACAATTATTTACCTAAAAATCATAAAAAACTAGAATGTGAAATTTATATGAGGATAAAAGTATAAATAATACCACATATAAGAATTGTGTATTTCATAATAATTCAATGCATAAAGTCATTCGTCACAATAATGTAATCAATTTCAAGTGACAAGTCATCATAAACATACTACCACGGGCTCCAGATAAGAAATCATAAGTAATTGGGTAGGAACATACAAAATACCTATCCTTGTTTGTCTCTTGAGACCTACTGATACATCATGGGGATATCTATTTCCCAGAAACACCGATCACGTACAAATTCCAAATAATTTTTCATATATTTGAATAACAATATTATATATAATAGACATAAACATTCATCTTTAAAACTAATATAAAAATGAAAATATTTTCCTCAGTCAACAAATTGAAAAAAATGACCATCATGCATCCAAATAAATTAAGTGGAGCGTTTTATTATATTATTAATCCTATAAAAATAATTATTATCAATGAATATTAAAATTTTTTAAAATAACATCAAAATATCATTCAAATAGTTCATTGAAAACCTAATAAATGTATCATTTTATTTTGATAATATTATAAATAAGATTTTCGTAAATATTGATGAAATTGAATTATTTGAAAATAACTGTGGAAAATTATAAATTATGCATAAAATTAAATAACAATCCTTATTTTTGGAGATTCCATTAATGCACTATATGATAAAATAAAATATTCTTTATTCAATTTTATAAAAATTCCAAACTGATTCAAATGGAAAAAGTTTAAAATCTTCCATTAATATATTGTTAGTAAATACAAAGTTATTTGAAAATTAAAGTTAAAAATATTTTAAACCTAAATAATAATATTATTGAATAAATTTATTAAAATGGACATGGTGGATATGTATTTTAAAAGTTAAACATTAAAAACATTATTTGAAGGAAAATTCATTACCTCATGTCCCATATCGTTTTTTTTATTTCTCTAAATCATGTATAATAAAAAATAATAATTTAAAATTGATTATTAAAAAATTTAATGATTATTACATTATAATTATTCTTTTACTTTCATTTATTACAATGACTTGTTTACTTATTAAATTAGTTACGTTTACATCAAGCATTTTGAAGATGTTCATTTCAAAATCCAAAAAAATGGTTGGTTGACCATGGTGTAAGGAGTTATGGAGCCATGATATACATAATATTAATCATGGAATACATATAATTTTTATACATTAAATATAATTTTATAATCATCCATGAAATGAATACATAGAAAACAAAATCGCATTTCTCTATGGAGGTGGTTGTATCTAGGTACGTATGGGCGATGCTATAATTTTTTTATGGGAGAAAGGGTAAATTTTTTTGTAAGATTTAATCTTTAATGAATAATAATTTTTTCATTAAAATCTTATATATTAATTTAATCAATAACAATAGCCATCCTTGTGAGGAGGTGATTAAAATTGAATGTTATACCTTTGAGGTGGTGGTGGACCACAGATATGCACGAGCGATGTTTTCATCTGCAATTGGATAGAAAGTAAGATTAGTAAAGATTGTTCCCCAAAAATAATTAAATTTTAGAATATTTAATTTACTGATCTTATTATATGATCTTATATATGATATAAACAAATTAGGTATAATAAGTAGAACAAAATTAAAGAACATGATTAAGAATTATACCACTTTCTTTGAAATCCTCTGTTGCCTTACAATAAAATCCTTATTAGGACGGTCATAAGGAAATACCATGAGATTTAGGAAGTGGATAAGGAATTTATGAAGTTAATTTTGAAGATAATTTTCAAACTAAATGTATCGTTATATGTTATTGATTAAGGATTTGAGGTTCCCTTTAATAATTATGGGGGAGGAAATCATGTAAATACATGACATATTACCATATTAAATCTTTCTAATTCATGTAAAAATGATCAAAAAAAACTTATAATTGAAAATTACGAATATAAGACATAAATATATTCGAAAAGTTTTTTTATAAATGTTTAGTAGCCAATTAAAACATTACCTTTTGGTTTAGCCACCTCATTAACTCAATTTAACAACAACCATTTAAACACAATTTTGACTCTCTTAGAGTAATTAAAGTATTTTAAAAATTACAAGTATAAAATACATGAATCCTTCATGGTGGGATCTACAATTTATCAAGAAGGTGATTCAATTTAGTATTTTTAAAATTATATAATGATATATAAAACAATGTTCATTTTATAATATTTGTGGTCATTTTTATGACAATTCACATATCTTAACATTAAAAGAATCAAGATAATAGTTGAGTATAAATAAAAACAATTTCAACAAAACCTATAATTTTTTTTTCAAATAAATAATTTATTAATCCAAATTCGTCCAAAATATATTACTTTTATTGTTCTGAATATCATTTATTTTATTTTTCTATTGCTTTCCCAAGCATTGTGTTGGCATTGCATCACCTTTCCAGGAAATTGTATTATCAATAAAAATAAAAAATTAAATTGATATATTTAAAATTAATTAATCATATTTAAATTAACAATTTTTTATAATTATATAAGATAACAAAATATGTCTATGTTCATTAGAGTATATGACACGTAATACCGAGTTTAAACGAATCCCATAAAAATTTTATTTTAAATACCACCATAAGAGACTATTCATTTAATTGTAGTATATGAAAAGAATTAACCAAGTTAAAAAATACATTTTTAATATTGCTAATCAAAAAAATAATTGACTAATTATTATAAAATAATTAATCATTGTTTTGTGAATTAATTCTATGCTTCAAAAATACTTTCTATTAGGAAATGTTTTTTTGAGTAAATACTATAAATAAATTATTTTACAACAAGAAATATTATTTCATATTATTTTTTAAATCATCGCAACCAATATATTCAAAGATGAAATTTTTTAATTTTTCTAAGAAGATTAATTTTTTAATAAATAGTTAATGTAATTATTTTATAGAAAACAATATCTCCCATTCCAGAGTTTACAAATTATTTTTTTTGAATTTAATATAAAATATAACTACATAATTTTATTTTATAATTAATCCAATTAAAATCATTTTAATCAATATTATGATTAATTTTTTATAAAAATATTTTTATACTAGAAATTGTTTATCTATAGAAAATTATTTTCCATCACATATTTCAGGTTTATTTTTAATATAATTTCTTAGACATATAAGTATTGAATTTCATAAAATGGATCCCATATTTAGAATAATAATGTATAAAAATTTTAAACAGTTTAAGTTGTTTTTCGTTATTATTAATAGTAATTATGGTAAATATTTGTCATATTGGTGTGGGTAAATCAGGTAATCAAGGGTAAAAAATATGTTAATGATATATAAATCTATATAAAATATAAATTATTTCTATTTTATGATTCTATTAAAAACAACCCTTGTCTCACCCAAATTCGCCTAGGTTTTTTTAGGTTAAGTTGTCGCTTGTAGTTTAGTTGGGGTTGTCGAATCCTCAGAAACATAAGAAGTAACCTAAATACACGTACATTATATGGATTATTCATTAATATGAAGGTACCAACATTGGATTGATTTTATATGAGTTTAAAGGATCACTAACATGTCTATGTTAATTCAAATTAATATAATTTATTGATCATATGTTATCGCACAGGGTGGGTTGGATGAATTCCATTTATAATGATTTAAATTTCATGATCTCGAGAAGGATTCATTCAATTAATTAAAACTAAACTCATCACATTCTAGTTAAACACCATGAAAAACACATGATAATAACTTATACACTATTTGGGTCATTTTCATGTGCACTCCAAGGTAAATGATCTTATTAGCACATAATGTGGGGGAATAAATTCAACATGGAAGAAGAAGAGAGAAAATCATTGAATAAAAGAAACTCAAATGAAAGAAATTAATAAAAATTTAGATATTAAGAAATAACATCCAATCTAGAAACTTGATATCCCCTTTTATCAACCCATAAAATAGTTATCCATCTATTTATTACAAGATCTCAATGGAAAAAAACTTTTGAATGTTGAATTGAATAAAAAATGGATTGTTAGAATGAGAGGGTATGGAAATTCCATCGGTACCAGCCTATTCTTGCATGGGAATCCTAGCCAGACGGCCATACAAAGGTGGAGAGATACTATCAAGATGTAGATGCTGGGGAGGGGGAGTTCCTTGTAGATAGTCTGGTTGAATACTCTAAGACCTTCTGGTCATGTAAACTCCTCAGCCTACGGGCTAGGTAATCCTTGAGCCTACAGACCTTATAAAGGATCCTCCTCATCCATTGAAATATGGGTTATCAGAGATCAACAAAAATATGAAGGCCTTCGGGCCATTCAGGAAAGGTTGAATTGAAGAAGTAAAAACAATAGAATAACGATCACTCCACTAGTGTATGATAAATTTCACAAGGTTTGGTGTGAATAAATTCAAACCATGAGGCGATGGTATAAACATGATATGAAGAAGAATAGAATAATAGGAAATTAATAACATTATTAAGAAACTATTGTGAATTGAACAACTTACACGAGAACGAAATGTGACCATAAAATCAAAGCTACAACATAACACCAGAATGAAACCAAGAACAAAAGATCCATAACACGTTCAACAACACTTACTTAATATAGGCATTTTTAAATCCTTGGGTATATCATCCAATATTCCAAATCTCCTCAATTATTTGTGGTTGGCCATAAGTGGGCGGAATGTTGAGGGTTATTTGAATTTTCCACCCTTGACAAACATTCTTAGCCAACATGCATGACTCAAAAGATGTGTTCAAATGGGCCTATATATGGTTATATTTTGGTGGCCAATAGAAGAAAAAAATAAATATAAGGATGTCCCCTGATAGCCTATAAAATATAATTCCAATATTGTTTATGGTTTGCGATATATAAATAAATTTGTGGGTTATTTTTATGGGCTGTAGAATATGTCCCAATATTGCATCTTCTAGTTGGACCACATGGAAATACATTAAAATATCTTGAATTATCTCTTGTCAAATTAGGATGAATTGTTCTCCTTTGTGTCCTATATCTTCAAATAAATTTATATAATCATTGGGATTGGAAATTAGACTCTATAGTCTGTTTATTGGGCTTCTGTCCGTTTTACATTGCCCAGAATATGCAAGAATGAAGGAAAATTTTTGTTTTCAATAAAGGTTAATATCAAATTACTCCAAAACCATGAATTAATACTTATAGAATGAGGTAAATGAAAATAAAATCATTTTTATATTTAATTTTAATAGGATTTAAAAAATGTACCATGGAATAGCGTATTTTAAGGACATAAATTCATAATGTGAAATGACGTTCATAGTGTAAAATGAAATAAATTGTTTTTATAAATAATAAAGAACAAGAATTATATATATATTAACAATAAATATTATCCTAATTTAGTGTATAATCAAAACCCTTCACCCCCCCCCCCATCTTGAGTTTTTCTAGTCCTCATAATAATATATATAAAAATCGTGAAATTCAAATTCCCTTTTCTATAACATTTTAATACAAAATTATCAATAAGTAACCTTATACCAAAAAATCATGAAACCCATAAAAATGATTTAATACACGAGAGATTCATAAGTATATACCAATCCTGATCCAATTATTTTTATTCAAATTTATCTCTATATTGCATCTAATATCAATTAAGCATGATGATGTGTTGTGTATCACAATAGACATGGGGGTTCATCTTTATTTAAAGGGTAAGTGATGGAAGTGCTAGGTGGAATAAAATTTCAATATTAAGATCTATATTGTATATATATTCAAATTTATGGTAATTGTAACTACACTCAATTGAGTCAACCCACGTAGTGAAACATTACTAATGTCTCCTAGTCTGAAAGACCATAGGGCACAATGTGAAGCACACATACTTAGGCATCATCAGGAGTTAACTCGGAGAAAAAAACAATATATCAGAAATTGAGATAAAATTAAAATCTATGGGACAAATACTATACAGTAATGATCCCCAACTCTCGGAATCAGTGTATTAAGACATATCATTACACTACGGGAAAATTTATTATTATTTTCTGTTTTTTCTTTATTTTCCCTTTTGAATAATCATATGAAAAATAAAATCATCACCAAACATATGATATTTATTTGGGGTACCCAATTAACTCCAACCAATACCCCACAATCTAGAGGACATGCATTGTGTTTTTTTGTTATTAAATGGATGAAAATATAATTGGTAAAAAATCACATTGGATAACCACACATTCGAAAATATATGCACATAAATAAAAAAATGCATTAAAATCAGAATCATGGAATTAAAAAATATTAGATATTTAATTTCAAAGTGTGAAATGTGTATTATCATGATCAAGTTTAAAGGATATTTTCCTTCCATTAAGTCACACTTTTTTCTAAACATTATTTTCAAACAAAAGTAATATTTTTATTTCATATCCACTCCCAAAAAAATTACATTTTCTTACATGTTTGATGAAAATAAAATTTATAAGGAAGTATAGGTAGAGAAGGGGAGTTCCAAAAGGAAATAAAAAATGAGGATCATGGTATGAAGTCACATGGTGGTTTAAGGTGTTATTCTTGCTACAACCTTTTAATCCCTAGATCTCTATGTCACTCGAAGAAGCCTCATCAATGATGATAGATTAATTTTATATTTTTGGGATTCGCCTAAAAATTACATCATCTCATCAACCCATGAATCTCCAAAACAAACACAATTTGAACATAATGGAAACCCCTTGAGGTCCCTTTGAATAAACAAAAACAAATGGAAAGGGAAAACACATCTGTTTATTTAAGCATAACAAAGACTGATACAAGGAACAAGTAAAAAATAGAAATATATATAGATATATATGTTTTGAAATATAATAATATATATAAATAAAATAGAATAAGTAAACACTATAAGTCATATATTAGTGGTAGGTGCACTCTATTGTCTCCCTTCGTTCCTAGGATCGAGTCCCAATGGCTTCGCCGGTTGTGACGGGGTTTCCCCCATGACATATGATGTGTCCTTTTAATATTTTTCTTAATATTTTTTTTTGTATTTCTACTTTATCCTACAAACACATAAAAAATAAACTAGTGATACATTGTCTTATTTTTAAATTTTTGGGTATAATATTACTCAAGGATCACACCACATAACACATATGAATATGGTGGTCCCTATTCATACACATCCATACTCTTAATAGAATAATATTTAAAAAGTATTAGGTACTATAGTATTTAAAGTTGACTTATTATGTAGAAAAATAAAAAAAATTATTCATTAATCCTACTTAATAAATAAAGATGATTCACAATGATTGGAAACATCGAAACCATGGGTTTCCTCTCGTGCAGTGCATTTGTAAAATGTAGTTAGATTGACTTGAACCTCTAATTTTTTAATTATTTTTCTCATCAAAGATCTTTTGATACAATTATTCATCAACTTAATGTTATTGGAATGGTTCAATGAATGGTTTGAATCTATGAACATTAACATTAAATGTTTAACCATTGTCGGGATCTTGAATTTAAACAGCCCCATGGGGGTACACTTTATTCAATAAGTATGGACCTAACCATCTAGACCACAACATTCTCGGGTGTAAATGATGTTTAGAACTATATCATATATTAGGTTTTACCAAGTACAATGTGTTTGTTTTTTACGATTTACAGCTAGGTAGGATTGTAGTTTAGCTTTATTGATCCCTGAATTTTTATAACCCTCCATCCTAAGTTCCTCAAGTACATTGATATCTAATTTCCTTTTTTACGTCCAATGATAGGTCATAATTCATTCTAATAATTAACCAAACATCCATATGTTCAATATCTACTAGAAAATGGAATTCTTTACCATAAAAACCCAATATGGGAACATTCCTAAAATGGTTTTAAAATCAATTCAATATGCTAAAAATTCATCTAATAGTTTTCCTGACGAATCATTCCTAGATGGATTAACAGTTTTTCATGATTTTTTATGATTTCATGTTTGGATAAATCAGCTTGAACATTGTCTTATTTGTGGTAACCAGTGGAATCTTTATGATAAATACAATAATAGTCCATGAGTACTGAGAACGAAGGATTTAAAAAATGAGATCCACTATCACTGATGATAGCCCTAGGAAATATCAATCTAGTGAGGATGTTATCCATGATAAAAATATTTATAGTTTTATTAACATTTAATTTATTTATAAATGTACTCAACCCATATTGAGACATAATCAACAGCTAAAAGAATGTACTGATATGCCTTAGAGTTTGGGAAGGGACCTATGAAATCAATTCCCCAGAAGTCAATGATTTCAATCACTAAGATGGGAGTGAGTAGCATATGATTTCTTTTTGTGGTCAAACCTACTTGTTGAACCCTAATATAAATTCGGTAAAATGTGCAGGAGTACCTTGATAGGGTGGTTCAAAAGATACCACTTTAAAGAACCATATAATAATTTTTCATCAAGAAAAATTTACCTCCACACACCTAACTATGATAGAATTTAAGGATGGAATATTATTCACATTCTGGGACACCACACATAATGTTTTGGTTAGGGAAGAGCTTATACATGTATGGATCATCAAACACATAGTTCCTAACATCATAATAGAATTTCCTTCAATATTGAGTCCCTATGAATTTTGGAATGACTCTTGTGACTATGATGTTGGCTCTATCATCATACCATGGGCAAACACTCCCAATGTATAGGGAATCATCATGGAATGAATCAAACAAATAAAGATGAGATGATATTTCATTAAATTAAATCTTAGAGATATGATCAGATATAATATTATCAACTACCTTTTGTCCATTTTGTGAGGTCAAATTCATGTATGATAAGGACTCACCTAATCAGTCAATCCTTAGCATATTGTTTCTGGATGAAGTATTTTAGTGCCGAATGGTCAGTGAACACTATAGTGGGATTTCCTGAGATGTAGGACATGAACATTTCTAAATAAATTAAGACAACAATTAACTCATTCTAGTGGTGGTGTAGTTGATTTTGGAATCATTTATATATTTTCTTTCATACAGAATTACATAATGATTTTTATCACAACATTCTCCAAACACAGAACCTAACGAAAAGTCATTGGCATCTAACAGGAGTTGAAAAGTATGGTTTGAATTTAGGGATTTCATGATAGGAAGAGATATGAGATATGATTTAAGGGTTGATAATGAACCCTCGGAGAAATCTGTCCAAACAAAGGGATCATCCATTAGTAGAAGACAACAAATGGAATGTGGTATTGAACTAAAGTTCCTAATAAATATTCTATATAAACTAGAATTTCCTAAGAAATACCTCACTTAATTGATAGGTTTAGGTGATGTATGATGATTAAGGATTTCAACCATGTCTTTATCGACATGAATCCCCCTACCGGAGACTAGATGGACAAGTACTAGTCCCTCGTTAACCATGAAATAGCATTTTTCCAGGTTTAGGCCCAGATTATTTTTTTTACATCTTAACAAAACTATATCCACATTATGATGACATCCCTCAAATGTATCCCCAATAATATAGAATTCATCCATGAGTACCTCTATAAAATCCCCTACCATGCCCACAAAGATTCCCACCATGCACCGCATGAAGGTTCTTTAGGAATTTCATAACCCTAATGGATTGTGATTAAAAGAAATGCGCAAAATGGACAGATGAATGTAGTCTTACCTTGATCCTATAGGAATACCTCAACCTGATTTTACCCTGAGTATCCTTCTAAGAAATAGTAGAAGGCATGTCCTTCCACCCTCTCAAGGACTTGTTCAATAAACATTAAGGGGAAATAGTCCATCTTTGTAAATGATTTTAGCTTCCTATAATTGATTATTAATTTCCAAACACTACTTACCCAAGTTGGAAGAATCTCTCCATAATTATTGTTTGTCACTGTGATTCCATCCTTCTTTGGAACCACAAGGATTGGGCAGACCCACTCACTCTCAAATATAGGATTGATGATTCTGGATTTTATAATTTCAGAAATTCTTCTATCACTACTTCGATGAGATTAGGATTGAGTCTTTTATAAGGGTAATGACATGGATTTGAATCAAATTCTAGATCAATCCTATGAGTCCCAATAAGTGGGATAATCTCAGGAATATTAGATAGGGTCCATCCAATGGATTTTTTATGTCTCCAAATTAAATCAAGAATATTCCTATCATGATCATCTTGAAGAGAAGAAGAAATTAAAATAGGATGTGTTCTATTTTCACTTAATAAGGCATACGTAAGTGTAGTAGGAAGTTCATTCAATTCATGATCAGGTTGGTTCAAAATTTCAACAAAACATTGGGACATTCTCTCAAGATCAATTTATTTTTATAGAGTTTTAAATGGGATTGGTTTTTCATGTGTAGAATTTTAATCTATTATATTGGTGTGATCAGTTTTAGGGAAGGGAGTTATAGTTGTCCCCATTAATGTGGTATCCTAAAATATTTCACTGATTTTTTTTCATAAGCTTTCATCATAGGAGAAATATGAAAGTGATTATAGACAATGAGATAAACTTCATTCATGTGAACAAAGGATATTATTCTCTTCCCGAAATAAAAATTAATTAAATATTCATTGATGTTATATGAATTCATTCTCAACACTTCATATCCTGTTTACATCAAGAATATCCGCATCATCCCCTATTTGAGGGTTTTCATTATAGATTTTCTTGTATAGGATCATGTATCCAAATTTCACAATCATGTTATCATTTTGGGCACGAATAACAGAGTTTATTGTTTTATGGAATGGATGGCCAAGGATGATTGGGGTTTGTTACTTACATCCTATATTTAGATTGTTTTCATGGACAATTAATTTAGTAGGGTAGATTATGTTTTATACTTTTACCAGATCATTCTTTAAAATCCCATTCGGAAACCTAATGCTATGATCAGCAAGTTGATGTGTGACAGATGTGTGTTAGAGAACTTATAGGCATAACTGGCACAACACAGTATATGGAATGAGATTAAAACATCCACCTGGGTCACACAAGGAATTAAGAACATTATTCTCTCCTAGTTCATCAATGATGTTAGGGAATCCTTGGTCTTTCATCTTAGGCAAAAGGGCTCCTTGTATTCTGGTGCTAAAATTCTCTATGGGAAAGACTTGGTTCTTATGTGAGAATTTCATTTTAAATGTGAATAGGTCCTTTAGGTATTTTTAGTATTAATTAATGGTTTGAGTTTCCCTAAGGAGTGTAATGTTCATCTTGACTTTTTAGATTATTTCCCTCAATGTTTCATTCAATTCGGGATTGGTTTCCCCCATCATGCATTGAAGAAATGGTGTAGGTTGACGGATTTTTTGTATAAGAGTTTTTTCTTAATCATTGGAATAATTATTCTTAGTTTCATTAGGTTTTTCATTTGATTTTTCATTATAGTTTGAAGCTTCATATGGTTTATGGATTATTATTATTAGTTTCTCAATTGATTTCCTACTTCATCAAACTATCATAGCCTTCAGTTCTTGATGAGATTTTTGGGTGAAACTTGACTCACACCAAGATGTTTGTTGTGGAATATCTTATATAATCATGGGTGTATTTCCAATTTTAATTGCGTGAATTTCTTTTTTAAGGTAAGATACGTATTGGTTCATTTTCTCCATTTGTTTACAAAACATTTAAAGGATTGTGAGAGGAATAGATTGGGAGGATTTTTGTTGGTTGGATTATCCCCATAGTATAATTTGGTTGTTGGATGGGTTGAATGATGGGTTTCGTGTATTGGAAAATATGACGTTAGTATTAGAATATTTGTTGTTAGAATTGATTATGGTATTGAAAATTTTGTATAGGCTATGGGTTTTGTCCTTGTGGTTGGCTAGGTTATTGGTTATCATTCTAGTGGAAGCCTAGGTAATCCTTATACCTTTGGTTGGATGTGTTTTTCTACTGTGTATTTTTAATGTTTAGGGCATTGAAATTAGTAAGATTCCATCCCCGAGGAACATACTAGATGGATGTAATGGTTTGGAAGTTTTCTATTTTGTGGTCATGTTTTTCACAAATTGTGAAAATAGGGTCAAGATTTTGGATTTTGTGGATTTTCCTATGGTCTATCTCTTCAAACATCATAGTGAGTGATGAAATATTATCCCTAAGGCTTTCCTATTTTCTATGTGTATTAATTCTTGTAGTTTGTTTTGGATTTTAAAAATTAGGTTATGTTCTCCATGTTTGGTTTTGTTCTGCATGGCTTTCTATATAATCATAAGCATCGTTTGGGGTTTTATTTTTAAATGTCCCATTACACGTCAGGTCAAGGAATATATTGTTCATTGGGATTAAACCATTGTATAAAATTATAAATTGTTTAGGAATAGAAAAAACATGTTATGGAAAAATGATTGGGGGGGTCTTTGATCCTCTCCCATGTTTTATAGATTGAGTCACCGACTCTTTCAAAAAAAATGGATGATCTTTTTAAGTGAAATTGTATTGTGATGGGAGAAGTATTTTTTATAGAATTATCTTTGTAATTGGTCGCATGATTTGATTTATTATGGTCCCAAATTGTTTATCCAATTTTTATCTTGATCCATCAAAGAAAAATGAATGAGCCTCATCTTAGTTATTTCTAGTTGATTTTGTGGACACATGGTTTATACAATTTCATTGAACTCCTTAACATGACGGTTGGGTATCTCAGACACCATTCCATGGAATGTGGGATGGTGGTTTCAGGACTTGGGGTATATAGATGTAGTTGGAATATCCTAAATAATTGTGTCTAATTCATGAGGGGCCATTGTTCTAGGAAGGTGTGTGGTATTCATTCATGGTTTGATGAACTGCATTCCCCACGTTTGGGGCTGCCTCATTTGGATTTTCATTTTGGTTCCCAACCAGGTTTATGAGTTGGTTTCTTTGATGAACCGAAATTTTAATGGGCTAAATTTTTGAAACTAGTGTATTTGGGATATTGGGAACTAAAGGGAAGAGAACCCTAGGTGTGTTTGACTCCCCAAACCTAGGACATTCCACCCTAAAAAATCTGTTTCAGTTATCACAGGTGTTGGCAAACATGCGCCCAAAAAAAGAGTGAGAAAGTGAAATTATAAAATAATTTAGGGTGAGAAAAGGGAAATATTAGAGAATAGAATGGTTATTTTTATGAATTACCTGGGTCCCTGGAAATGACACCAAAATTTGGTCTCACTCAATTTTACCCATATTTTTATGGTTAAGTGGTTTTTTGTCATTTAGTTTGGGTTGTCGAATCCGCAAAGACCTAAGAAGTAACCTACAGACACGTACATTCTATGGATTATTTTTTCCTATAATGTATCCAAATTTGGGTTTATTCTAAAAGTTTTTAAATGATCACTAATAGATCGAAATTAATTTAAATAAATATAATGATTTGATCCTATGTTATCTCTCATGATGGATTGGATGAATTCCTTTTTTGACAATTTCCATTTCATTAACTCAAGAAGTATTCATTGAATGAATTAAAACCATCCTCATCACATACTAATTAAAATGCTTCAAAAACACATTTCAGACACCTATACACTTGTAGGATTATTTTCATGAGCACTCCATGGTAAATTATCATATTAGCACATAAAATTGGGGACAATAAATTCAATATGGAAGAAGAAGAGATACAATAAATGAATAAAAGAAAAGAAAATAAATGAAATTTATAACCATTAGGGAGTGATAAATAAAATCTAATCGAGACCCTTTCTAATCCCTTGGATGAACCCATAGTAGATTCATCCCTCCATTTATGAAAAGTTCTCAACGGAGATGAGAAGTACACTTATAAGGGTGGAATTGAAGAAGTAAAAATAACAAAATAACGGCCACTCTTCCGTTCTGTGATAAATTTCTCAAGGTATGGGGTGAATAAATTCATAGAATGAGAAAATGGTATAATCTGAATATAGATATGAACGAAATAATATGAAAGGAATAACTTTTATTAAGAAACTAAGGTGAATTGGGAAACATACATGAGAAAGAAATGTGATTACAAACACAAATCAACAGCACCACACTACAATGAAACCAATCACCAAAGTTCCCTAAATACATCAAAATAACTACCTTAAATAAGAATTTTTTTATCCTTGGGGATTAATCTAATAGTGTAAGTCTCATCATTTAATTTTTGTAGGCCATAAATGGGTGTAATGTTGAGAGATAATTTATTTTTCCACCCTTCACAAACAATTTGATCCAACTTTCATGACTCAATATATGTGTTAAAAATTGCATCTATAATGGCCAAATTTTGGTGTGAAAAATAATAAAAAATTAAGATAAAGATGTCCCAAAATAAGCTGTAATATTTCAGTCTGATATAGTGTATTGATTTCATGATGTGATTAAACTTTTGGGATGATTTTATGGGTCATAGAATCTGGAAAAATATTGCATATTCCACTTGGGTCACTTGTAACTCCATTAAAACATCCAAATTAGCTCTTGTAAATATAGGATGAAATGTTACACTTGATTTCATATATCATCAGTTATGTTTTTATAATCATTAGTCTTGGATATTGGCCGCTACATTTTCTTTATTGGGGTTGTGCCCAGTTTACATTGCCCAGAATCTGTTGGAATGAAATCCCATTTTAGTGGTCTTTCAATGTAAATCAGCAAGTACTCTAAAAGCATGAATTTTTAACTTATATCATGAGATACTAGAAAATAAAATATTAAAATAAAATGAATACTATTTTATATTTTTGGATGTGTTAAAAAATGTACCATAAAATATTACTTTTCAAATACATACAATCAGAATGTGAAATGACATTAAAAGGGTAAAATACACTAAAACTATTTTTATGATTAATAAATCACATGAATATTATATATATTAAAAATTAATGTTATCCTCATTAAGTGGTTAATCAATACCCATTAAATACTATAATATATGAGTACTTGGTGTCATTTTTTTAAAATGACCTAAATATTATTTAAAGTAATGAAAAAAAGAAAACATATGTATCTTTGTTTTAATATCTCTAAAAACATTTATACAGAAAAAAAGAGGTTATGTTTGGTTATAAAATTTTATTTTAATTATGAATGACTTTTTTTATCATGATTATTTAATTTTAATTTTTAGTATGGAATAATACCTTAAGGGATTACGCAACGCCGACATGGTGTATGATCATGTAACAAAAATTCAATTAAATGGATTCAAAAATATTAAATATAATAAAATTTTAATGAATTATTGTGATAAATTTAATTTTTAGACATATATAACATATTAATGATGTTTTAAAATTTTATATTCAAATTTTGATACCATCAGGGTGTATTTAAATTCATACAATTTTAATAGTCCAAAAAATGAGTTTAATTATATTTTATGTATAATAATAATTTATAAAATTATTTAAAATTCAAAAAATATATATTTGGAAAATTAAATGGTATAATGTAGATATTACAAACAATTTTCTATTTATGGTTCACTATTCCATTTATAGTATTTTTGTAACACATAAGTAGTAAAAAAAATTATTATCATGGTAACTAAACAGTTTAACAGGGAGATTAAAACAATGAGATAAGGGTCAAAAAATCCCCATAAATATCCGAATTTTATTTTATGAGATAATGTATTCTTATACACATCCTATATTTTAAATATATAAATTTGGACTCCCTTGAAAATGAATGTTTTCTTATATTAATTTAATACATCAAGTAATTACAAGGGTTCCCCTCTCCTATCTTATATAGGAACACATCCTATCCTCACTTACTCACATTTATTATACCACTTATCACTAAAAAACCATGTAAAACTCTTGTTTACATCCATAGAAACATTATATTGGTTTTTTTCTTTTATAAAACAATCCCTTAGATCCATTTGGATAGATCCATCAGAGAAATCCATACGAGATTATTTAGAGAGGAGGTAATTATATTAAAAGAAAATTTTCAATTTGTTTATTTGTATATGTTAAACCAATTTTTTTCTTGTATTTTGAACTAGTTTTAAGTATTTTTAGTTTAAATAATAATTTGGTTGCTTGGGAGTTTTGGTGGGTTTTAATGGGATTTGAAGGGAGTTATTCTACTTTAAGAAGGGTACACCATGGATCTAAGGATGCATCATAATCCAATGGTGGATGTGATTTATATTCAGTTATACAGGGGGTAGGGGTTAATGGTGGATTCCATTAATCTATACAAATTTATATACCTCTGCATCCTATGGGGTGTGATATGGAATAATATTGTTTTGGTTGAATGTTTATATCGATGTCTTAGCCTATTATATTGTTTTCAGAGGCATTTATCTAAGAAGGTTAGGTCCTGGACATAGTGCACTATGTTGTAGTTTTATGGAATGTGCCATGGAGTTGTAGGCTATATTGTGGTGTGGTGTTTTACATCCCAATACTTTTTATAAATTAACTCAATTTAAGGACCTGAACCCTCATTTCTTCTCTATTCTTCTAGGGTATCACGTTCATTCACCACCAATTATCCCAATGTTATTTCATTCAATAAAGAAACATGTTTTGGGAATATAAATGTGTTTCTGTGATTTTAAATCATCAGGTAGTCCAATTAATTCATTGTCCATCTTAGTTCTACTATTCCCCTATATCTAGGAGAAATAGATATATTCTATTATATATTATTATATATTCTTGTATATTGATCATTATGAATTTATAATAAAGAACGAATTTTTTTTGAAATTTTTAGTCATGTAATGTTTAAAAATTGGGTTGGAATGTTTTACAAGTTCACAGGTTTGGTTTAAATAGCCACTTTCAATATTTTATGGGTCACAGTCATAGATTTCCACTATCAAAAGTATCACTAATATTGAGTGAATGGTTCTGTTTATGTTGATGGGTGAGCATGTATAAACATGTGAATGCTTATTAAAAATGCGAATGGATGATAGTAAGCTTGTTTATGGTTTTCTATCACGTATTTTCCTATGTTATATAATAAATAGTTTAACTACTTTTTAACTATTTGATATCAATTTTACTAACTGGTTCTTGTCCAAATAAAATTTGATGGAAGTTTATTTGGAATGCCTATTGATTTTATACTCACCCACTACATTATAACATTAGTGCATTTACATATGTCACCTATAGGGATACAGAGAAAGGGAAGATGTATTATTTTTTGGAAATAAATCTTCATATTGTGGGCATGTTAGGTGGGTTTTGAGGTTAGAGATGGTTTGTATGGTGCTGGGTATGATTTCATATGATGTATTTTTGTCATGTTGTCATTTGTTTTTTTTTTGACTTACTATCTATTATTTTCACTCTTATATTATTTTTATATTGGATTAATTTTGGTTTGTAATTGTTTTTACTCTTTTATCATATGTTAGTTTGGGTGTTTATGTTTAGTGGGAATATTTTATTTTATTTTACACAGAAAATCATCCCCCATTTTTTTCCTAATACCTTGGAATTTATTTATGGACTTTGGGGTCTTGGGGATTTCACCTTAGGATAGTGGATCATCATATATTCTAAATCAAATTATTTGGGGATGGATGTTACAAATGCTATTAATTGTGGATATTTCCTCAATATTTTGGTTGGTAGCAAGGTGATATGAATGTTAGAACTAGAATTCTATAGTATAAAAATGAATAAAATGAATTTTTATGTTGGTCTTCTTGTTTCATGGGTGTATGGGTACCAAAGTGTTCTAATACACTTATAGTTGTGTTTTCGTATAACCATTATTGGTTAATCTGATGACTATTTCATATCATACACTATGGGTGAGACATCCAACTAAGACTGCATTCCTCATTTTGAGTTTAATGATTAATATAAATAAGAAACCTGATCACTTTTTGAAATTAATGGTTATTGTTTTTTTCATGGTTAAATGGATTTTTTTTCTAGAGATTGAAAATGGAATTGGGCATACATCCTAAAAATTATCAAGAAGAAGTGGTTGAATATGTGGTTTCAGTTGAGCCATGGAAAACTAGAAACTAGTCAAAATCAATATCTTGGATTTTTAACCCCTTAAAATGGATAATATAATGATGGACCTTGATAAGGGGACCACACAGTTCAGTTTCAAAATTAGAATCTGCCAAACAATTGTGAGGAGTTTGATCTTGAAGGAGAATGTGTGTGGATGAGTCAAATTATACAATATTTTAAATTTATAGGTACACAACCAGGATGAAATTCAAACCGGTAATATACATGGTGGATGATATTACTGAACATTGGAGGGATTATTCTTTTAAAGATAATGTGGATCGTGGAATTAAGTGGGAGGAATTCAAAGATTTTTTCAATAATAAATAATATCCTCACTCATTCAAAATTTTAAGAAAAAATAATATCTTCCGTTTAAAAAAAGAATATATCAATCATAAAATGTATTGATATGTTAATAAATTTATTCATATTTACCTTAGAAGTTAGTTCTCGTTCGTCCTTGAAGGAATGCATATTTTAATATAGACTACAATGAGAGATTCTCTCTAATATTAATGTTTTGTGTACTTAGGAGTATACAAAAATGGAAAATAGAGTAACAATTGTGTATTTAGACATTTTATTAAATTCATCTTGAGGGAGTACATTTATCCACACAAGAATAGGTGGGAATTCAAACATTGGGAACAAGATGAAGAGAAACACCTACATCCATGGTATTGGAGGGCCTCAGAATTAGACTACAAGATCAATTAACATACCTCCTTGAACTATTATAAATCCTAGTTATTCATAATGTGCCACTACTTATTATTAGAAACCATATTGTATGAAACCACATAGATCATGTCACCACAACAATCAAATGGGACATATTTAGTGTCATTCTCATAATTATCAGACGTCTAATCTTGGAGATTCATCTCAAGATTTAAAGAAATAATATTCTTTGATGGGCTGATCTGAACTGAAAATTAATTTTTTTTCCCAGAGAACAATTTACGAAAAGTGAGTTGCATAAACAGTTCACATCAATGGGTCATTAAATGTAGCGAGAAATCAAAAAATATTTAAAAAAAAGACTAAAATTATTTGAATTTCTTACACTATATAGCACCCATTGAAGTGCGTGAAACTTCATATCTGGATTTTTTTATGAATTCTTCAAAGCTGTTGGATATCTTTTCCCAATATTTCATGTATTCCGCCCCATTTATCTATCTTTCATTGAATCCAAGTGATAAAATTTGGTCTCTACTACTGATCAAAGCACTTTCATCATCATTTTCATTGACTCGTAGTATTCTTTCAAAGAATGATTCCACCACCTCCATTGAAACCTTCATATGAAGGTACCCTTCCCATATTTCCTCATTATAATTTAGAATGATTTCAATATGATTTCCTTTTTTTTCACATATTCCCCTCCCCTTCCCCACCACCCTTCACATTATAATAATTCACATCCTAAAAATTGATCAAGTTAAGGTGATTTTTGGTACACCACAAATCCGCAAACTGTACCATATCAATAATGAATCAGTGATCATAGACGAGCTGGTAATAATTTATATGGTTCTGAATAGGTTATCATGGATGACAAATATGGTCCTTTAAAAGAGTGTGGTATGATTATTTAAAATTCAACCAATATGCGAGATTGGATTTTAATGGGTGAATCCCATTGTTTTATTTCATCTCATGAGTTGATCAAAAGGGTTTACATGTTAAGATGACACAATATATTTTGAAACAAAAAAAACTCTTTGAAAATGGGAGTTTATGGCATTTTATATTATAGTATGTTTGATAATAATCAATGAGGCTGAAGTGGTTTGATACTTTTATATTCTAGACAAGGATATCAAAGACATGATTTTGTGAATGCATTTCTTGAAATCAATGTAGTCCAACATTAACTATAATGTTTGGCATTTCGGTTTATCATCTTATGATGTAATTGAACATCTCATTAAGGAATATTGGGTTGTGAAATCCATAAGTGATGGACACTTGGTTTCGGTGGATGATACTATATCTTATTATTTTTTACTGGTTACATTTTCAACTGCAGATGAAATTGAAAATAAAGATTTTACACAAATCATTGACTAGATTTTTTATTGTTTTTTTGGAAAATTTCTTTTTGTTTCCACCAAAAAAGAAGAAGTGGAATCTACAATTTATTTCTTATGATGAATCTATTCAATTTAACATCCATATTATTGATTATAACCTATAGAATTGTTGAAATTTAATTTCTAGAAAAAGGATTTAAAAATAACTGGTTTTATTCAACCAAGATCATCCCCATGCGAAGCATTGGTTCTTTTTATAAATAAGTAAGATAGAACTCTTTGGATTTGGGTGGATTATTATAATCACAACTGGGATATGATAAATAATCAGTACCTTTTTATAGTCATTAATATTATTTTGATCAATTTAATGGATTCCAAAAGTTCTCTAAGATTTACTATACATTAGGTTATCCACAACTACGAGTTCAGAAGGAGAATATTCTGAAGATAACCTTTCAGAGTAGTTATTTCCTTTACAACTTTGTGTTTATTACCTTTTTCCATATGAATTAACTAGTGGTTTTTATGGAATTAATTAATCAAATTTTTAATTATTATCTTGATTCTGTAATAGTGGGGTTCGTTGATGATATTAGGGTGTACTGTATGACTAATGTAGATTATGAGGAACACTTGGAAATAGTGTGGGGAAAATTGTGGGAAAATAACCTTTATGAAAAGTTTTTAATGTTTTATTTAGGTATACAAGAGTTTCAGTACCTTGTTCATGTCATTTATAAAAATATATTTTCTATAGATATTGAGAAGATAAAAGTTGTTACTCTTGAAAACCAGTAAATAATTTTTTGGAGATACCCATTTTAATTGTCTTAGTAAGATACTACAAATTCTTTTTTGTGTATTTTGATTTCATGACTCACCAATGACAAATTTTACGAGGAATGGAATACATTTCCAATGGAATAATGAGTGCTATAAATCTTTCATGGATCATAGTTTTCATCTTAAATTTTCATCTATCAATACATTGGCCAAGTTAGGTCAAGTGTATGTTCTATCTTATAATGAATCAGGTTTAAGGTTAGGAGGTGTCCTTATGAAGGGAGATCATGTTGTTTCTTATGAATCATGAAAATTATGAGTTCTTTATAAGAACTATCTGATAAATGATTTAGAATTTGATGTTTTAATGAATGCCTTATAGGCATGGAATCATTAACTTTTTTGGTGATAAACTTATAGAGTTTATAGATCATAAGAGCTGGAAGTGATTTTTCTCTAAAATTTATTTGAATCTATGGATATATTGATGGGCAGAATATCTATATATTTTTGACATTGACATGTTGTATACTCTAGGAAATGGAAACTTTTTATTGAATGTATTGAGTAGTAATTCATATAATTAGTTATCCAAAAAGGCTTTAGATGAATGGAATCAAAAATCGCCTATAGATGATATCCATCAGTGTTGTGCTGAGCAAGGTGATTTCGTGGTTTTCTTTAAAGATTCTTTTTCTATTAATTTGATATATCAGGTTAGACATGCTCATACATTCAATACATTATGTTTAACAATGAGTTCCAGACACAATAGTTGGGAGACAATTGAGGTATGGATTCTAGATAAAACATCTATGTAATTTTATAGTGTTTAGATTGTGGTACCTTTAGCATATTAGGAACAACATATCTCTATTAACCACCTTTCATGATGGGTTATTCATCTAGGAATCAAGAATATTTATAATGTGTTGATAGAACATTTTTGGTGGGCTTTCATGAAAATGATTTTTTTTCTTTTTTTAGATGTCCCACCTTCTAGTTGGTCAAATAGTAACACCCGAAAACTATAGGTATGTTACAGTCTTTATCAATTCCTTGGTGTAAATGGGAGAAAATATATTTTTTTTATGACATTTCTATGAACTTTGTTTTTGGAAACATGCTCCTATATGGCTGATCCTGAATCAATTCATGTGTCATCTCACATATTCCATTTTTGTGAATACAATACGATGAAATATTTTTCTAAACTCTACATTTGGGATGTTGTAAATAGGCATGGAATTTATTTTTCAATTTTGTTTGATAGGGGCCCATGTTTTAAATCTCATTTTTTGAAGTTCTTAAACTAATCTCATGATTCCTAGTTGACCATGAGATAGCTTGTCATCCTCTAATAGATGCATAATTTGAAAGGATTATCCTAACATTAGAATACATAATGAGAGATTGTGTGATGGAATTCAGAGGAACATGGTAGGAGCACATACCGTTAGTGGAGTTCTCTTATAATAATAGATATTATGAATCTACAAATCATTGTATGGTATTAATTATCTTTACACAATTTGATAGGTGAAACCTATAGAGAATTAACTTATCAATCATATCCTAGTGGATTAGAAAACTGAGAAGATTTAGATGATTAGTAATATAATGGTGATAACTCAGAGTTTCCAAAACTCCTATGCAGATAATCATCGACAACCATTATCATTTGAGGTGGTTGATCATTCTTTCTTGTGAAACTCTCTTAGGATAGGGGATATTCATTTTTTTGAACAAATAATGATACATCCATGGTACATTTGATATTTTGATATACATTAATGGGTGGGTGATATGTATTATCAGATGAATTTACCACTATGGTTCAGTTCTACGGAAATTGTGTTTCATGAATCTATCATAAATAAGTACCGACCTAACCCTAACCAAGTGATATAATGAGAACGTATAGGTTTGGATTCATATTATATGTTGATTTATTATCTATTATAGATTATAAATAATAAAAATAATTCATTTAATGGGATAATGATCAATTTAGTTTGTATTTTATAGAATAATTGTTATATTTAGGAAGATACATAAGGGCTTGAAAATGAGATGTTGTAATAATGTACCAAATTATTTTAAATAATGCCAATTTTCTAAATTTTAGGGATTAAAATACCGATGGTGGGGAGAATGTAAGTCCCATGGTTTCATTTACATTACACTTGTTTTATATATTTTGATCATATATATTTCTAGGTTTTATTTTTTTGTGTTTTGGTTGGATTTGAATGAGCTTCTGAGGGAGTTATACCATTTTTTAGAAGACTACGATGTAGAGAATTGGCTACAGTGTAAGCCATTGCTGGTTATGGAATGGAGACCATTAGCTGTATTATAGGGGAATTTGTATGGTGTTCTTAATCTAGAGCCACTTTCCACACCCCTACCATATAAGGGATGGGCAATGGAATACACACAATTTTGTTGGGATTTCGTATATTTGGTTTCATTGCAACCCCTATTACTAAAAAATAGGATCTATGGAATAGCCTACCCCATTTTTTTCAGACACATTTCATTGGAAATCATGTATAGTGGTCTTAGAGTACATGATCCTATTCTGGAAGACTACATCGTGGAGATTTAGATTTCATTATAATATAGAGTTCCTTAGCCTAGCCTGTTATGTTCTGTAACTCAATTCAAGGCCATTAAACTCGCATTTCTCCTCTATTATTCCACATTATCTTGTTCTTCTCCACTACATGGATCCTCAAGTGATTCTCTTTAATTTGGAAACCTATTTTCAGAAAATTCAGGTGCATTGGTGATTGGGAATCAACTGTATGTTATTCTCTTTCATCATTATTCTTGAATCTACTATTCTTCTCTCTCTCTCTCTCTCAGAGACATGTATTAATTCTATTATAGACAGATCTACATGATCATATGTAGATCATGATGTGTTATTTTTTATTCAATTTAAGGAAATATATTTTTATCCCATATCTAGTAGATATTAGTGTCATTCTTCATTTCTATCACTTTTTGAGGGGTACTTGGTAACTCTATCATCTCCCCAAATCTAGAACATGAAGTGAAAGACCCTGAAAATTCTTTAAGGTATGTTATTATCTTCATTTTTTTACCTGTTCATTTAGGTTGAAGGAAATTTTATCAGTGTATAAGGATTCTAGAGGGTTTTTTGGGTGTTCGAGACACGAATGAAGGTAGAATGGGTCCATCTAGTGAAACATGCACGATTGGCGCATTGTTAGTAGTAACCATGTTCTCTAACTATGATTTCCTAAAGGAGGGGGACATGTATTGAATATAACAATGAAAGTTGAGGGGAAACATTATTGTCTTGGATAGAGAAATCATGCAGTGTCATCTTATCGTTTTTCAAACCATGCAGGAATCCCAGATAAATGTGCGGCCTAGACCCCTCTTTGATAGAGGGTGCTGTGTGGTTAGCACACGGTTTGGCCAACCATGTGTCAAAACCATGAATCCCTTAAAAAGTTCCATTTTACCATTTTTCCCCTCAAAACATACATTTTCTATCACAGGATTTACCATATTTCTTCCTCCTCCATCCCTTGTGACAAACTAAATCTCCCAAGACCTCAAAATGATTGATCTCACTCATTTCATGGATGCTTGGAGTGCTTTTTTTTACTCAAATCTACGAGTGAGTGTAATAATTCTATTTATTATATTTTTTATGTTGAGGACTTAATAGATATTTTTATTCTTCTGAATCCCAAAAAATGCACTATTTTTTGTGAATCCTAGGATAGGGCTGCAAGTGGTGTTCATACCCAATTCAAAGGCATTTGTTAAGAGAGTTTTTGAGTTTGGAATAGAGGTAGGTTTTCAATAAGTTATATCCCATAGTAATCATATTATATTTTTTGTATGAGGTTGTGTTATTTTTAATTCTTGTTGGGAATTTTATTCTTCTAGTATTATTTGTAAATTGGTTGGATAAATAGTGAATTGAACCCCTTATAATCTACATGGGATGCATTTAGGTTGTTTTTACCAGATATAGGGCCCCTCAATGGGTGCTTTGTCACCCTGAACATTGGAAATGGTAATTATAAGAATATAATTTATTTTTTATTATGTTTGTCCCATGTAAAATGTTTCAAAATATTAGTTGGGTTATGAAATGAAATAAATGGATCTTTTGCCTAGTTTTCACTCTGGATTAAAGTGTTGTTTGGTATAATTTTAATGGGTAAAATCAGTTATGGGTTAAAAAGAAAATTTATTAATTATATAAGGAATGTAAATTCTAAATGGGTTAATTGGGTTATGTTATTTAAATGTGAATGTGTGAACGAGTAAAGGAATAATGATGTGTTATATGTGGAATTGACGTTATTGTAAATGTTGAAGGTGTAAACAGTTAGGTTTTATGTTTGGTAAATGTTTTATGTTTAAATGAATCGTGTGCACATGTAATGGTGGTATATGAGGGGTATTGGACATGAGGATAGACACTCATGGGTTAGGATCAAATGAATAAACCCCAACATTAATGTATGGGTTAGGGAGAGGATAGATGAATTATACCCACAGTGTTTGTATTTGATGAAACATCCAGGACTGAGGCTCCAAGGTAAGTGTCATGTATTATTTATGAACTTTTTTCCCATAGTGAGATAGGTAACTTGTTACATCAACTTATTCATCATAGTTGGATGAATTTGGTAAAATTGAAATTTAAGAAAAACAACTAATTCCTGGAACAAGTTACAAAATGTTATAGGTGAAATTCGTTAACAAATGGAGAAAAGTTTACTTTTATTTAACTTTATGTCTATTTATTACATGCGTACTCTATTTTTTTAGACTAAATATTTTTTAGATTGTGTTTTTGGTTGCCTAATGATTTTTACTCACACAATTCTCAGGCTACCATTTGATACCTGAACAAATTTCGTGGTTGTTTGTCAAGACAAGTGAAATGGTCCTTGGATAGAGGGTTGATTTTGGCATGATATGTTCTTGGTGGAGGGATCCAAAAATTGTGTTAGGACAAGTCTATTGTATTATTAAAATTATTTTTAGGGTTTTTCCGGACACATGAAACCCTATGATGTGGAATAGCATATTTAATATTTGGTTGTGGGTTGTGACCATTTTTGGGAAGTGTTTGGTGATACATTTTTATTAATTAATGTGTATTCCTTGATTAAATTCTGCATTATCAATTATGTTTAATCTGATAAAGATGGTATAGTCTATCCATGTGACCTATTGGACCATCACTGTTAGTTGGAAGCATTTGGTGTTTAGGGATGCACGCATGAGGTCATGTGTTGACCCAAATCAAGGCACCAGTTTAGTGGCATGCATGGTGGGGATATTAAAAATTGGTATTAGAGTGGTTCATTTTTTTGTATTACTATTTGGGAATTTATGATGGGATATTAGAAATTTTTGGGACCATGTTAATGATCTCATGTACGGAAGCTATGTGAGATGTGAGAGATATAATTAACTTATCCTTCCATGAAAATTTGAAAGTAATGGTGTTTAATAAGGATGATGGAATTTGGTAAATGGAAGAAATGTAAAAGAATGGTTAATATATTAGTGGCTAATTAAGAGTTGTTAATAGATTTAAATATTTTTGTGATGACTTGGAATGATTTAATGATGACAAAAAAGGAAATATTTTTGTTGTGAAAGCGGAAAATAGTAAAAAAGGGATGTCAAATGAAAGACTT
This sequence comes from Viscum album, assembly GCA_963277665.1. Taxonomy (NCBI): domain Eukaryota; kingdom Viridiplantae; phylum Streptophyta; class Magnoliopsida; order Santalales; family Viscaceae; genus Viscum; species Viscum album. The sequence continues at coordinate 2,093,877,551 of OY728151.1, forward strand.
GTAGTTGTGTGAGTTTTTTTATGTCATATTGACCATGACTCATGGTAGGGATGGGTAAGTGTAGTGATAGAGATATGGTTATATACATTGGGATTGTGTGTGTAGTATGGGCTTTCAAGGCTCATAAATATCCTTCTTTTGTGAAAACTATTGATTTTTTATGTTAGGTTTTTTGAGTTGTGTGTTAGGATTTGTTGATAAAGGAAACTGAGATGACGTGTACTAGTTGGGAGATAAACGGAAATCATAGGGAATTCTCCTACAGAGGTGGGGAATGAAATCCATGTGGTTTAGGTTAATAGAGCATAAGATCAATTCTATGTGAACTTTTAACATTTTATATAGATATTGGAATGAGACCAGGGGTGGGTTGTGCCGATTATGTTTGATCTGACTAGATTGTTCGAGTTTCATCTCCCTATAACATTTTCTATAAAGGGTAGATCGGGTTATAAAGTTTTAGATAGATTCCATCTCAAATATTTTAAATCTCTTAGTGACTCCTCTTGAGAAGAGAGTCTAATTGGAATCTTATATGTTTTGAGGAACAACATAGCACAGGTGGGATATTTTGGTTCATACATAGTAGAATGATGGTAAGTTATGGAAATGCCTCCTAGAATTTTTTTTGGAGGACTTCTATCTAGATACCATGATCTAGGATAAGGATACATAGTTTATGAGATTGACCACAATGTCTATGTTAGAGATGGATTTTGTTGGACGCTCCACCGACTTACGATGCTATGTCCCTGTATTATAATAGGATGAGGCTGCTATGGCAAGACTTTTTTGGATGGGCATGGACATGAGATCAAGTACCAATTGAATATATTTCATTTTAAGAGGTTTACAAAGGTCCTGGATCGAGCCCATGTTTTAGAAGGGAACATAAATGAATCCTATAGTAGGGGACATTTTCTTCCAGTTGGATGGCCCAATGGTACAACATTAGAGGGTAGGAAGTGTCATATTTAGATTCTTCACAAGGAAGGTGGAGTGTATAGTAGTTAAGGAAGAGTACCATCCTCTTAGGGTGGTGACCTAATGTTTTGATATCAGTGTGGTAGTCCAGTACACATGCCAAGTTAGTTCCCACAACCAACAGTTAATTGTCAAGAATGTGGTGGGATGGGTTGTGTGCAAAAGTTATGTGGAAACACTCAACATTTGGGAACTGATGGAGGATCAAGTAAAATGCATTGTGTAGTTTTGGGGTTGGTTACCACATATCAAGTAGGCAGTTGGAGTTCTATAGGATGTACTGGTTGGATTGGAGGATGTAGTACTCTAGTGAAATTGCACATATTTCAGTAGAGTATTGTACTGCCAGGAATGGAGAATAGTACCTAAGGTTGAGGGGAAGGTCAGTTTCATGTAGTTCATCAAGTACCAGGATGTGGTGAGGTTGGACCATAAACATTTTGAGGTATGATTCTTGTACCTTCCATACTCTCTTGAGATTTATTTGATATATGAACCTCTTATTATTTTATAACTACACTGTTATTGAGTGTGTTGGGGCTAGTAGTGAGACAAATATGTTGTATTATGTTTATTGGAACCCTTTTAGGTGTGTGATCAGAAAATATCTTTCAATTTATGGAGTCTACACTCAAGTTTGGATGGAATAATTTTCTATTTACTTTTTAGTTCTCGAAAAGTTTGGTTTTGATCTATACTTGTTGATTTATTGGATAGTGTTTTACCAGGAACATATTGACTGATACAACCATAGGGTAATTTTTTCCTCACTGGAGGGGAACACTTAGGTTCATCATTGGGAATGGTATATCCAAGATGGCCATGAAGGGCCAGTTAGTCTGTATACGGGTGAGATCACAGACAATGTGACTTGTCTTATGCTTGATGATGGGTGAGTAGAATAGGTTGTTTTCCCTCCTATGGTGGATCAATTCCAGGATGTTTTTCCTCAATACTTATATGGGCTACCACACAAGAGATATACTGAGTTCAATTTGGAATTGTTACCAAGATCAGAACCAATCGCCATTCCTCCATATATAATAACACCAGAAGAACTCTATGAGCATAAAAAACTATTTGAGGAATTATATAATAAGGGTTTTATTCATCTGAGAACTTATCCTTCGGGATATCTAGTGTTGTTTTCTGAGAAAGGGGGTCAATTCATGAAACAAAATTTCTATTAGAATGAGCTAAATCAGATGACAATTAAGAATAGATACCATTGTCCATGAATCAATGATCTTTTTGACTAGTTAAGTGGTTCTTTAGTGTTCTCGAAAATTGATTTATGATTCGGGGAACATCAAATAAGTGTGGGACCTTATAACATATCACATACTGACATTCGTAGAAAGTATGGATTATATGATTTTTTTTTCTTGTCGTTCATGTTGACTGATGTGTCGACAGTTTTTATATCCCTAATGAACCAAACATGTCACTTGTACATGTATTAGATTATATTTTTCATTGTAGGTAACATATTAATGTTCTCCAATACTCATAATGATCATTTCAAACACCTTTAAATCATCTTGATTATACTAAGATATCATAGGATATAAATCATGTTATCCAAGTTTCATTTAAGGATTTATAGAGTTCATTTCATATGTCACATCATCTTAAATGGAGCCTGGTCTGTGGAACTCGAGAAAGTGCAGGTTGTTATATATTTTGAGCATCCCAAGAATATTTCTAATTGATGGCATTTTTGGGATTGGTAGGCTACTACCAATGGATCATCAAATAATTTTCATGTTTTGTATCATGACATTTTGTTTTAACTTATCAGGGCTCAAGGTTTGAATAGTCTAGGGTATGTGAGAATGCCTTCCTAGAGTTAAAGAAATTGTTAAATGCTGCCCTGATTTTGACCCTACCTGAGCCAAGTAAGGATAATAACTTGTTTTTTGATTCATCGGGTGTTGGGATTGGGGAATTGGAAATGCATAATGATATGGATTTTAAATATGGGTCTAGGAAATTGAGTCCTCATGAAGAAAAATATCCCACACATTATCGTGAGTTATCCATGGTGGTTTATGCCAAAATTTATTGGAATCGTTACGTTTTGGTTGCATGGTGTATTATGTATAATGATCATAAAATACTAAATTAAATCATCTCCCAACATGACTTGAATCTTTGACAAAGAATATTTATTAATTAAATGTATTCTTTGATTTAGATCTTGTGTACATTCCAGGAATGGGGAACATGATTAGAGATTCCTTGAAGCTGGAAGACTCAAAACCATGATGTCCATGAATTTAGTTCAGTGTGAAGGATGATGGAAATGTTTTCAGTGATGCATCTATATGTTTATGAAGGTAAATAGAAGGTAAAACATTCACCCTTGGAAGTAGATTCTTTGATTTTGAGATGGGTCAAGGAAATATAGTATGATGATCTAGAGTGTTTGGATATGAGGTAAATTCATGAATGTGGGAAGCCAACATTCAGTTGAACTATCTATAACAATGATATCATTTTTTTTCATCAAGCCTACATGTATGCGGTAAGAGTTTATGCAAGATTTTCATGCATAGAAGTGGTATGTACATCGTGTTTTAACCAAAATCTATCATGATATTCTTAGAAGGTTTAGTGGATAGGGATGGATAAGGAGGTTTTAGGTTTCATGTTACAATTCTATCCCTATCAATAGGTGAAAGCCAATCATCTACGACTGTGTGGTTTGTTACATTTTTTCCCCTTTCTATAATAGAATTAGGATGACATGGTAAATGATGTTTTCATGGATTTTCTAAGGAAACCCTATAATAATGATGCAATTTGGGTAGTTTTGGGTCATTTTACTATTGTAGAACATTTATTAAATATTCCAGAGACCTTTACCATTGACCATAATCATAATTTTTGGGTTCATGGTATTGTAAGGATTTATGGGGAACTACCAACTATATTTTTAGATCATGATATAAATTTTAATTCATGCTCCTAGTAGGAGTTACATAATGTTCTTGGTACCCATGTGTTTTTAGTATGGATTTAAACCTCCAAACAGATGGGAAATCAGAGCATATATCCATGTGATAGAGGACTTGTTGAGGGAATGTGTCCTATATTTTAGTGGGTCTTGGGATATGCACTTGGAGCATGTTGTGTTCTCTTATAAAAAAAATCTACCATGTGATTATTTAGTTGGAACCAAATGATTCACTCTATTGTAGTCCATGTTGATCTCTATTATGTTGTATGGATGTTGGGGAGTCATAGTCATTTGGAATGAGTCTTGTCTGAGAGACATCATAAAATGATTAGTTGGTTCAGAGGCATGTGGCTACGAATTAGTGTAAGAAAAAGTTTAATGATGATCTGTGTTGTAGAGATCTGTAGTTTACAGTGGGTTTTCATTTGTTCTATAGGTTTCTCCAAGGGTGGTTCACCACAAGATTTGGAAAGAGGGTAAGATGGCACCCTGGTATGTGGGGCTATTTGAAATTTTAGAGAGGATCAGAAATGATGCATACATATTGGATCTTCCACATCACTATAGTGGTATGCATGATGTTTTTAATGTTTCATAGATTTATAAGTAGCATCATTACGCTTCAAATGTGATTTATGTTGATAATGATCTAGAGGACGATGCATTCATTATGAATCATTTGATTCATATTGTGGATCACGGTGAGAATTACATACAGGGAAATATTATTCCATTGGCTTTAGTTCTATGGTAGTAAGGTAACATCCAGGAAGAAACATTGGATAGGGTGGCAGGTATGAGGGATCAATGGCTCAATCTCTTTGCCTCTGAAACTCAGTGATGCATGGGAAGGTGACTCAATGATGATCCATTATAAGGTCGATAGATTTTAAGACCCATAACATTCATTGAGGTGAAATGTTATTTAATTTTTGTTTTAAAAGTTTTATTTTGGATGAAGGCATGTTTACTGAGTGTATAATGAGTATTAGGGGTGTTTCATGTGTTTGAGACATAAATGAAAGGAGAACAGTGCCATCCAGTACATGTAACACCACTGTCACATGGTTAGTAGTATGTGTGATCCCTAGCCATGATTCTCTATTAGAGGGGTTTATATTTAAAATAATTATATGCAATTTGGATGGGGAAACCACCCTATCTATGATAGATCCATCATGTACAATCATCACAAGGTTTCTTAAATCATGCGGGATCCACATGTAACTGTGCTGCCTGAACTCCCCTCAAACATAATGTGGGAAATGGATGGTGCGCAGTTCCGCCAATAGTGTAGAAAAAATGAGCTCCCCATAAAAATAGTAATTTTATAATTTTTCCCTCTTGGGAATTAATTATATTAATTCTGGATTTACCTCCTTTCTTCATCCTCAAACCCTAGTGACGAAAAAAATCACCCAATAACTCCCAAAGATAAACCTCCATCATTTCTATGTCATTTACAGAGTCATTGGTTGGAAATAAAATCTATGGGTAAGTCAAATAATCCTCTTTCTTATATATTTTTGGATTTGGTTATGTGTAACCTTTATTATTAATATTAATCCCAAAAATGATCTTTTTCTAGTTGATTTTTTGTTGAGGCTTTGAGTGGTGTTCAAACCTAACTTAAAGGATAGGTTTAAGTGAGAGTTCGACATAAAAATAAATGTGGGTGGTTTTTATGTTATATACCATATTCTTGATATTGGTTTATGTGTATGTGGTTGTGTTATGGTACCATCTAGTTTGAAATTTTATTTCATTGATAATATTTGGTATATTGGTTGGTTAAATAATGAATCGAATGAATCATGATATACCTATGATTAATTGAGTATGATTGGAACAGATATAGGGCCACTCATGGGGTGTTCGAACAACCTAAATATGGAAAATCTTAATGATAAGTGTTGAATTGATTTTTGATGAAGTAGATCCCCTGATAAACGTGTTTACATTTTTTTGGGTTTTGAAAAGAAATAAATGTTATTTGTGGCATGTGGTCATTATAGATTAAGGGTTTGTTTTCTATAATGTTAATGGGTTAAATCGGAAATTTATTGATTATATAAAGAATTTTAATGATAAGTGGGTTAATTGGGTTAAGGCTAGTGAATACAAATGTGGGAACTGGTTAAGGTATAATGATGGCTTATATGTGGAATAGACTTTGTTGTAAATGAGGAATGTGTAAATTGTTATGGTTTATATGTATAAAATTAGTTTTACTTAAAAGAATCATGTGCCCTTGGATTAGTGGTATGTGTGGGTATTGTGATTGAGGATATACGTCCATGTTTTGGGTTAGACTGATGCTCTAAACAACTCCCCCATTAATGAATGGGTTAGGCAGAAGAATGAGGCTTTATGCCCCTAACGATTTCATTTGATGAAACAACCTAGACTAAGGCCACAATGTATGTGTGGTGTATTATTTGTGAATTTTTCACACTAGTGATATTGGGAACATGTCATATATCCTTATACATTGTATTCAGCAGACATAGATTAAAGTGAAATTGATGAAAAATGCTTAAACAATGGAATGAATGAAAAAATTGTTTAAGTGAACTTTGTAATATAATGTTATAAAATTCACATTTATTTTAATTTTTGTTTATTTTGTATATTCATACACAAACTATATAGACTAGATAATTTGTAAAAGTTATATTGGGTGGCCTACTAAGTTGTAATCACGCCAGGATTGGGCTAACATTGGGTACTTGAGTAGATTTCATGGTTGTAGGTCAAGAAAATGTAAAAGTCTCTAGGATATAAGGTTGATTTGGGCATGTGATGTTCATGGTGGAGGGATCAAAACTTTTATTCAAGACCTGTTTTGGAGATTCATCAATTTATCTTAATTTTTTCGTTTTCATATCACATGGAACTATATAAACTGGAAAAGTATATTTACTATTGGGTTATGGTTTGTACCTAGTTTTGTAAAGTGTTTGGTGGTATATGTTATTTAATTATTTTATATTTTTTATATTACTCTATTCTTTATCTATTATGAATTACTGTAATAAAGAGGGTATAGTCTCCCCATGATACCTATTATACCCTCTCTTCAAATTCGAATCCTCTTGATTCTGGGGAAGCGTGCCGGAGGTCACGTGGAAACCCGGATCTTGATAGATTAGTGGAATCTCGGTTGGGGACATTACATGAAAGACTAGTTTGATAAAAAAAATATTTTCTTAGATTTTATTTGGTTTGTCGGTATGATTTTCTTATGGAAACCTATTTAGTTTGTTTTTTGGAAACATGGAAAATTTCATGAATTTTTGAAAACCTCCTTATTATAATAATTATAATTTGATGATATTAAAATTATGTGTTGGTTTTTAAAAATTCAATGTATATTAAAAAATAATTTTCATTAAAGAATTTTTTTCGGTGAAATGTTTGGGAATTTTTATTTTTATAACTAATTTGGCATGTTTTAAAAAGGGACAGGTTTGGTCGGTCATTCCTAAATTATGTTTTGACGGGTTATGGTCATGGAGTACCATTGTCAGTGAAAATAACATGTGTGAGTGTATAATATTGTGTATGTGGATAGGTGTGTGTGTGTGTGTGAACATGTGAAATTTTATGCCAAATGTGATTGGATGGTAGCAAGATTGTTTATGTTTTCCTCACATGTATTTCTATAATGGATTCATATAGACATTTGAACTACTTTTCAACTATTTAATATAAATTTTGAAAACTGGTGATTTTACTAGTGTTATGTGTTGGGAAGTATTTAGGGAATTCCTGTTGATTTTATATTCACCCCTATATTAGGAACTTTGGTGCATTTATAGATGACACATACTGAGATATAAGGAATGAGAAGATATCTTATTTCTCTTGCAATGCATCTTTATAACATGGTCATAGAATGTCGGGTTTGAGAATTGATATGGTCCATGTGGTATTTTGTATCATTTTACATGATGTATTTGAATCATTTAGTTTTTCAGTTTTGTGTTTTTACCATTAATACAATGTTGTCACTCTGATATTGTTGTTATGTTGGAATAATTTTGAGTTATACATATTTATACTCATATATCATAGAGTGGTTTGGATTTTTATATTATATAAGGTTGGGTTGTTTAATATTATTGGTAAAATTATCCCCAAAATTTTTCCAAATCCCTTGGCCTTTATTTCTAGCCTTTGGTGTCCTAGGGATGTCACCAATGTTTTGTGGCACTTTCTTTCCTCTCAAGACCACGAGTTGGGATGGGATATTATATTATACCTCATTAAATTATTTATAAGAAATTATAATATAACAATATTAGTATATAACCTATACATAGATATAATTATGTTAATTTCATAACTGTATTCCTCTCATTTTATGTCGTATGGGGAACAAAATCATCATTCATGTTTACCTGTGGACTACCACCGCGATGAAATGATGTGTTTTGTTTCACATCATGGCTACTCATAATTATTTATAATGATAAATTTAATGTTTAAATATGGTATTTAAGATAAATTTAACCTTCTTGAATGATAATAAATAATATATTTTCACACACTTCTATCCGTTAGAAAATTTTAACAGCGTCCATGCGTATGTAAAAATTATAAGCTCCATGAAAAGATGTGATTAATTATTCATGTATTTCATTCAACGATGGATAGAAAATTGTGTCTAATATATAAATATTATTATTATTCCATGATTATTATTATAGATATTATTTAACAATAAACTCTTTCACCATGGTAATCAAACCAAATTAAATTTGAAATAATGAACTGAACATCCTAAAAACATCTATTTTGGGATTAACCAAAAAATTAATTAAATATATCATTGAAATAAATGGTGTAATGATAAATTAATAAATATATAAAATATTCTTAAAAAATTAAATATTAAATATTATTTTATTATATATGAGTGAAAAGATATACATAGTATTTCTAGACTTAATGTAAGGGGTATTTTAACTAAAATTCTTTTTATTGGGTTATAATGTTTCTTATTCAATCTTTTACTAACAGATTATGTGTGAAATTATATTTTATTATATTATATTACATTTAAATTTTTTTATATGGTATTATATTAATTACACATAATATCATCAATGATTAATTTTCACATCCCTAATACGATCTTTGTAAGAATTATTTATCATAATATTGTTTCATTGAAACATTATTAGTGTTATAGACATATTTATGTTTATGAATTATATATACTACACATTTTACCCATAATATCAAGGATACTTCTTAATTAATTGGATTTAATACTAAAATTCAAATTATTTCATCCATGGGGATTTTATTTTAATATTATAAGTGGTAGGGGTCCACTATCTCAACATGTCTTATTTGGGACATATGTTGTGTTATAACCCTATCATATTTTATGTGGTGTATCCAATTTCCATTTGATATGTTATATAATTAATTAACTTTTTTTCATGGTATTTAAATTTTATATTGATGTTATTTCGTTCATGGGGGTTATGATTACAAAGTTACCAATGTGCAAATGATTTATGGTACAATCTCATTTCTTTTTAGAATTGTTTATGATAAATTTACATTGAGGAAAATATTATTCGTATTATCCTATAAACATAATATATATTATTATAACCTATTTATTCATATAATTTTCAATTATTATTTTCATTTTACTATATTTGGTACATAAAATGATCGAGAATGATTTTTTGAAAACCAATTAGATCATTGGTTGATGAATGTATTATTCAAAGTCTATACTTTTCCAAATTTTTTCATAAAAGTTATTATATATACTATAAATGATTTAAAATTTTTATTTTAACTACCGTTATAATTATTTAAATAAAATTAAAAAACAATCTTTCTAATATTTTTCCAATTAATTCATCTATTCATTTTTACAAAAGTGTGAAATTAATGTTTTCCTTTTACATATATAGCATGAACGGATTTTCCCACTTTCATGATCATTATTTTATTTGAAGATTCCTTTAAAATTTTAGATAGTTATTTTAAAGGAAACTTATTTTCTCTATATTTGGGGAATTTTTAGATAAAATGATATGAATGGAAAATGATATTTTTTCATGTTTTCAATGTTATTCATGAATGATATTGAAAATTTATTTTTCATATATGTGGAAATACTTTAATGATTCGTATGATTCACTATAGATATGATCTTTTGATACTATTCAAATAATTAATTTGAATAACTATTAATGTTGTTTTATATTTTTTCTAAGAAACCCATTTCGTTTTCATGGGTAAATCAATCTATGAATGTTTTGAAAAAATTAATTTTTCTATGTATTTTTTTCATGATATGGTACATAGTCATCATTAATGAAAATAATAACGAGGAGTGATCCAAAATACATAAGGAAAACTATCTCATATGTTGTGGTTTGATTTTTTATAGCCCTCCATTGTATTAGGAAATGAAACAAACATAATTGGATGGGTGTTACTCTTTAGAGAAGATGGGGTTAGGTTACTCCTAAAATATTATGGTGTTATATTATCCTAAGTGATGATAGAGTTAATTGATTTTATGTTACTCTTTTGATACAATGGATTTTACCTGTTATAGACTAATCCTATGATATATGGGAATTATCTTTTTAGGAGATTCCATGATGAAAGATAGATGATCCAAGATAACTACATATATGTTCAAAGCTTTCTATGAGTTTTAATGGAGCCTTTAATTATGTATTTTTTCACATGGATCATGATTATTAACATATATAAATTTTTTATTATGTTAAATCCTTATGCAATGTATTATGATTTATGATAAATAATTTTACTAGTATTAACTCTTGTTTTATTATCATTAACATTTATTATGTCATCATATCCTTGTTCTCATCTCATGCTCACATATGAAATTCAATTATTAGTGGATATATTTAATATTAATGATAATTTGAGATCACACTTTATTTTATTTTACCAATTTTACCATATTATAAATAATGATGTTAAATAAATTGTTCTAGAAAGGTATCAGGTGTGGGGAATTTTATGGGGATGTTGAATAGTTACTACCGAATAAAAAAATATAGGTATAGTGTAAAATTAATCACTTGTAGACAAGGGTTTTTTATGTAATAGTTGGAACTAATTTTAAAAAACTCTAAACCATAAATGTCATTGGTAATTAATTTGAACCCATATTTATTATTTATGTTGTATAATTTTATTGGTTAAAATTGGTTCATATTTATTGGTATTTGGGATATAAATTTAATTATTTTATTAATAGCACAAGATTTGGGAGTTCAGGCTTGACTATCTTATAGTTAGTAATAGAGAAGGATTTCGATAACATTTTAGATTATGAGGTTTTAATGTGAGGTTAAATTAAGAGTTATAGGTACCGTCATGGGATTATATGATTAATGTTGATAAAATTTTGTAGTTAATAAATACCCCTTTTTTAGTTATTATGTGATGATATTTTGATGTCATTAATTTTAATTAAGAAAACATTTTATTATCTTGATGTACATGCAACCCTTAGTTGTATTATGTAATTTAACATGATGGGTTTTTTAGGAAGTATGGTATTACATTTTGGGGATGTAATAAAAATGTAATAAAATATCCTTTTAAGTTAATATGTTCTTATTAAAGTTATTAGAAAATATTTTTAGTTATTTATGGGATGATATAAGATTTACCTTTGGTTTAAATGTGTAAATTTTGGAGTTAAATTTATTATTTCCATATTTGATGATTTAATCATTTTCGGTATAATATTACCTTGATACAACGATTTTTCTATTTATATACATAGGATGAAAAATTTTAAATTATTTTATATTCCACCTAGTCATTATGAATTTTATCATACTCCTTTAGAAATTAAATATTCATACAAATAATTTGGAATAAAATTTGGGATTATGGTGTAAACAAATTTAAACACCCAACCAAATGATGAAATTTCAATTATGGATTTGAAAAATAATCAAGTATGTATATTTTCTTATGTTCTTATTATAGATAGTAAAGGAATTTATCAACTCTAGGAAACATATCATTATATTAAATTGATGTCATTTTATCTTCATTTCTGATTTTTTGACTCTCTTTTACACACTTTATTAGTTTATTTTTTTTTTGGTCATTGATTTTCCCATTATCATTCATATACTTTGGATCAATGTTCCCAATCCCCATGTATTGTATTTAGACCTTAAAATTTCCTCAATGTCTATATATTCAATTCCCATTAATTTCTTACTATTTGGGAACCTGTCTGTGTGTTACTCCAAAAGGCCTTCATATTTACATATCCCTATTTTCAAAATTTAATTTTATTAACCATTTTAGGGATGCGGGTTTTCAAAAAAATGGATTTTAAAATATTAAACCAATGAATTTCTAAGATCATTATCAATTTTCAAGGATGAAATTTATTTAATGGGGGATCAATTAATACCCAATTATTTTTAAATAATACTATGTTAAATATTATACATGACATGAAACAACAAAATTAAATGAACCATTAAATAATATTATTTTAAATATGATCATTATAACAAGTTTTTGAATTGGAAAATATATATAGAAGTAACAAAAGTATGAAATATATTTATAAATTTCATACTAATAATTATTTTTTTAATAAGTTTATGGGAAAAATTACTTAATATTTAGTGAATTCATTTTCGGCTTCAAATATACTATTTCTTCCAAAATGATTTTTTATTTTATTTGATGAAAAATAATATATATTTTTTTTCATTTTGAGAAATATTATTTTATAAAAAGGATATAATTTTTTAAACAACCATAATATAATTATATTAGAATAAATGTTCTAGGAATTTTCTGAAAAGAAAATTACTTTAGTGAAAATTGAAAATTACAGATATTATAAAAAATTGTCCTTTCCATTGAGAAATATACATTGAATAAATTTATTTTGAGTTGATTTTAAATATTAATTATTTAAAATTTATTAAAAATAATCTAATTAGGGATATTTTAATTGAAATTATAAATAATTTATTATAAAAACATTTTATATTTGAAAAATCATTTTTTTCGAAAACTATTTTTCATTACATTTTTTGGGTATATTATAAAATTTATGTAAAATAATTATAGGGATTTAATTTTAATAAAATATATTACACATCTTAAACACCCATTTCAAATTTGTTTGTAATATTTTAGATTTATTTTTTCTCATTATTAATTTAAACTGAGATAAATGTTGGTCACTCTACTAAGAATAAATCATGTAATTAAGGTTAAAAATAATGTGGTGAGAGTTTAAAAAACATTCTAACACTTATATTATTTAAATTTTATGATTTTATTTATTCCATCCCAATAAAAAATTCTAATATATGGCAATTGGTTGTTATCTTTCATTGATAATTACCTTAATATTATTTTAATTAAGGAATAAATGCAAAATGTCACTCTCTATGTTTTAATGTCTATTATATTTTATGGTAGAGAAGAAAATATTTTTTGTCTATTATTAATATTTATTTGAAATACCAATGCGGTATTTTCCTATTAATTTATTTTTAATTTTTAGTGACACAAAGGTCACCTTATGTTCCTAAGCAATGCTGAAGTTGTGCTTGTTAAATTTATAGAAACATTATAGGAAATATATTAAAAACATTAAAAGTATTAAAATTATTATTAGTTAATTTCTTTGAAAAAATGCATATATTATAAATATTATTGATTTATTAAAAGTTAATATTCAAATTATATTACTATATTGATGTATTTAAAATCAAACTATGTGAATAGTACCAAAAATGAATTTAATCGTATTTTTATGTTAAATAATAGTTTATTAAATGATATAAAATTCATAAAAATATTTTATTTGGAATTTTTAATGTTATATAGTACATAATATCAAATATTTTCCATTTATGGGTCAATTTTCCATTTATAGGAAATTTATTTTCCTATAATGAGTAAAAACATTATTATAGTGGTAATTGTTAAAAGGTATAACATGGGATTAAAAAGATATAATGCTTGAAAATCACATTAACATGTCAAAATATAATAATATTAGTTGTTTTATACTAATATTAATCATTTCTTTTAAATATTTCAACTTTTACCCACTTGAACATGAAATTTATAATTCATTAATTTAATACTTTATGTAATTCCAAGGGTTCCCCTATCCACTATTTTATAAGGGAACCACCTCTCATCTCTTAATCACACATATCAAGACATGTATATTAAAAAAAATATAAAAAATATTATTAAATTACTTATATATATTATAATATTTTTCTTCTCATAATACAATACCTAGGGTATTTAAGAAGTGATATAAAGGTGTTTCGACTAAGTGGAGTTAATCATCAGAACTGAAATTTATCATTTTACATATTCTTCTATATCATTTATTATTTTCTAAACCATTAAAAATTTTAAATAATAATTATATCACATATAATTTTATTTTATTCTTCTAATTTGACAACATTATTCATCTCTTTTTCTTTCCTATTGGGAACAAAAATGGTATTCGTGCGTATGTGCGGACTATCACCTCCATAATGATATGTGTTTCCTTTTCCATCATTGCATATCATAGATATTTGTAATGATATATTTAATTTATATATATTATATTCATGAAACAAATATCATTATTTAAGGATAATATGACATATACTTTATTAGCCTTATATCTATAGGAAAATGGTAACGGTGTTCGTGTTTAGGTTGGATTACCACCTTTACAAAGAAATGTGATTAATTTTTCAGGTATATAATTAGTGGATAGTAATTAAATTGTATTTAATGTATAAAAATGATAATTATTTCATAATTATTATTCTATATATCATTTAAACCTAAACATTATTACCACATTCAACAAACCAAAGTAATTTTAAAAATATGATTTGATGGTCCTCAAAACATCTGATATATTCTTAAACAAATAAGTAATTAAATATTTCATTTTACTAAAGTATTCAATATTAAAATAATAAACATTAAAAATGATCATATATAACTAAATAATTAAAATATTTTTATTATATATGAGTTTAAATACTAACATAGAAGTCTGGACTTGTGGTTAGGGGTTTCATAAGTCATTTTTCATTCATTGGGTTAAAAACATCTTCATCGCCATTTTTATGGAAATATTATTTGTGGAATGACCAATGAATATATTATTTTTTATTTCCAAATTATTTTGTTTTAAAAAAATTATTATTCTTATACACCTCAAAAGTTAATTCTCACTTCCGATATTTGATAATTGTAATAATTCTTCCCACAATATTTTTCTTTGAGAAATGTTCGATGTTATCCACCTATTTATGTTTATGAGGTGTATATGTTTCCCAATTTAAATTTTGTATCATTAATAATTCCTCTATCATGGGATCATCTCCTAAACTATCTGGAATTCCCATATCATAGAGACTCTAGTTGAAAACATTCTTTCGATGTCTCGACTCTTTGGTATACACTACAAATACCCACTATTAGTGCCTACTCATCTAGGAATATCTCCCCCACCAAGTCCCACTCATGAGCCCCGCATAGGGGGGAATATAGAGTGACATCACTAAAGCCCTGATATCCCAAAATAAGACATGATCCAAGGTCTATTCTTGGAAGAACGTATCTTGAACCATATACCTCATGTATTTTGAGAAATCATTAAGCCACACCAAATAATCATCCACCGTCATAGTTACCTATAGAGGATGCAGAATATACTAGATACACAATGATATATTTTTTGTCAAAATGAATCTCTTCCATGAAGAGATTATCAATTTCTATGTATGGAATAGTTATCCCGTCATGTGACTATGTTGCTAACATCCACCATTACCCAGTGGATCTAGGTAGAAGAATCATTTCTATGACAACCATATTATCTTCATGCATCCCCACAAGGAAGAAAACTAGTGTTACTACCTCTAACCACTCCTCTGCCACTAGGGGTCTAGCTCACCCTGAAACTAGGGAGGAATCTACCTCTGCAACTCATGCAGTTCAATCATCCAGTGCACATCCTCATCTAGCACCATCAGTTCTAACAACTACTCGATGAGTGGTGGTGTAGCTGTTAAACCACCCATAGGTTCTATATCTAGGAGGTCCATGTACTCAATCCTCTTTACTAAGCATACCATCCTCATGACCATGCAGTATAATCCTAGTTATTTGTCTTCATAGAGATATCCTTAAATAAATAATTTTCATCAAAGAAAAAGAGTATATATGGGGAACTGAAATAAGAAGAACTTGTAAACAGAATCCCAATCCTTTAAGATTTGTGTACCAAATTATTCCCTACATCCAATTTATACATGTACTAATTCAAAAGGGAAGTGATCATAGTCATAATGTATGGACACATTGGTTACTGCTCAAATATTGGAGTTCCTGTTTTGAAGGATAAACATGAAATAGAAAAAATTGTATCCCTTAAACAATAACTAATCTCAAAAATTACGGTCCTAAGATATAATTGACTTATCTAGTACGACACCTTCACAACCTGACCCAACAAGGAATAATCTACAACTACCCAGGGCTGCCTCTAATTGGTCATGGGATGGTGACTAGTACCCAGTTAGAATATCACACTCATCAGAGGAATTTTCCTAATGTACCAGTACACACACTAATTTACAGGCCCACACAATGCTGAAATGTAAACCAACTGAACTAATGCATCCATACATCTATGCTACAATAGTTAGAGTTTGATAGTAACATTATAACATCCCATCCCAGGAAGCACACAGTGATTCCCTAATCTTGTGGGTCACAAGACCTTAGGTGCACAAGACCATATTGGAAAATCACTATACTCTAGAGTGTGAGGAATATGAACTATCGTTTAATATCTCAACAAAGGAAGAGTATACACTTTTTTAAAAATAATTTTAATAGTGTAAAATAACTTATAAAAAACCATAAACAATAACCAAAAACCATTATAATATAATAGCTAGATCAAACACTATAACATGATAAACCAAAAATGATAATTAAATCCATAACTAAATAGTAGATTTTACATTCCAAGTATGTTCTAGGTTTCAAAATGAAAAAACCCAGAATAAAGACACTCACAACTCCCTCATGTAGGTCCCGAAACAATGTATGGTTCCTTAAAACATGATTCATCCTGACTCAACCATTTAATATAAGTCTCTTTAACTAATCTTATCCTGGAAACATGAACTCTTTTCAGGTATTAATCAGGAAGCCTTAGTAGGGTGTGAGTAAAACTCATTAGGCCACCACCAATGGCGTCTAAAACCATATCCAGTCATTAAAAGTGTATATAGTTGTATGAATAATTATTTACAATTCATAAATTAATTAGTTATCACATTTTATTATTCTTTAATTAACAATATTTATTCATAGGTTTATAATGACACCCATTCTATCCATAACTAATTCGACTAGTTATGAAGTATGAACTATCCCCCAAGGATATAACATATCATGGTACCATGGATACCATTTATCATTTAATTTCAAATCATATCTCATACAGTTTGAACCGCAGTCCAAATCCAATATCATGGGCATATAAGTGAATTTCTAATACATCATGGGTATTTAGAGCATTTTCCCTATCCCACAACTCAATGTCACAGGGTATTTGGATCCTTAGTCTTTGTCCCACACTTCCTATTACATATTAGTATTTGGAGCCTCAGTCCCTATCCCACACTAACTAACAGATATGGGTATTTGGAGCCTCAATCCCTATCCCACACTCACATACAAATATTGTTATTTTGAGCCTCAGACCCTATCCCATACCTCAATGTAATATATATCACAAAAATCAAATTATCACAAAAATCAAAATTTCATATACATCAAAGTTATCCATCATTGAACTTTTTATCTAACATTCTCATTAAGGATTATATTTTAAATTTATCACAATAATAATAATAATTTATTAAAATTCCATGCAATATTAAGAAAAATTCATCACAAAACACTTTTCAATATTTTATAAAATAACCCACTATGCCTTTATTATTATGTCAATCATCCATTTATTTCCATTACAAATTAAATCCATATTTCAACAATTAAAAAATTTTGAAATCCCATTTTATTTACCAATTCCAAAATTTCAATATCATATCAATTCCACAATAACAACATTCCATTAATTAACTAACCAATTAATTAATCCAAATCCACTAATTTCAATTTTCACTAATTCAACCCAATTCATTATCACATTGAAATTCAATTAATCAATTCCATGATTCTATAAATTAATTAATAAATTAAATTCATGATTCGATTTCAAAAGTTTCTAATTGAATTTCCACAATTAATACCTGAAATTGGAATTCAAGACAATGGGATTTAAATTTAGACCACCTACCTCAAGATTAATGATGAACACTCCCCCATGGAAATACCTAAATTGAAGTGGAATGTTCAATTGCACAATGGATAATGAGATTAGGATACAATACCATGATCCAAAACAAAATTGATTAGATCCATGAAAAAATATATCTATATCAATTTCAAAGGGAGTAAAACATCCCATAAAACGATTATTGAAATAAGGGAGAGTGGTGGGAAATCAATTGGGATAAGAATCTCTTAACTAGAGAGTTGTAAATTTATCAATCTACTCTTTCATTCACCATGAAAAGGGTTCAAATGGCCTTGGAATTCATATGGAAGTCTCAAAAAAGGAGATAAATGAGTTATAGTTGATCTCGTTTTTAAGGATATAATATAGGGGTTTAGGAATTTTTAAATGAATTTTAACTGGTTAATTTATCCGCGTGAATGGTTTCATGTTCGAGGCACATAGTTTTCCCTAACTATATGCCTCCACAAAGGGGTCACACAGTTACTACTATGAGGGTGCATAGTTTGATAAATCACGTTCCAACCACATTAATATCATGTATTGAGGTTCACATAGTTTTCTAGTTTGAGAAAATTGTTGGAACTAAGAATGTGCCAAGTGTGCCTTTCCTATCATCCATACAAAATTATGAAATTTCACCCCAAAACAACCTAATGTAAAACTCAATCAATATATACCCAAAAAAATCAACATGTAATTGGATGTGATATATCTCCATAAACTGTCTGGATCATAAAAATGTACTGAATGTGATAAAAGTATCCAAATAAAATCCCAACTAAAAATTACAGATATTCCAAACTACTCATGGTGAGAGAACTACTATCAAATGAACTATCCATAAAAAACCTTGGTTTTACCATCTAAAGTTATGCTCCATTAGATCCATTCCCTCCTAGGACATATCCAAAAGAGACATTGTTGGTATAAGAATGACATGTGTGGGTTGAGCCCATGCATCGGTGAGTATAACAATACCCAGTAAGACACCCCTAAAACACTAAACAAGAAGAATTGAATTTTTTCCTCATAACAACAATATAGAAATAAATGTATAAAAACCTAAATAAAATCAGGAAGGACACTGGACCTCTTAGAATTCACAACCAAATATCCAAACATAAGATTCTACATGAATCAATTCTCTTTCAAGTATAAACTACTCCATGAACCATGTTATCATCATATACACTCATCTAAGAGGTCATGATCATTAGTCCCCACCCAATAAAAATCTCTAGACTCTGAAAAGATGAATACTCAAATAGATAATCACACCTAATACTAATGGGGACATAACTAACCTAATATAGATCAACCTTCTATGTAGGTGATCATACTCTAATGATACTGAAAATCCTACTGAAATGGCCAGCTAGATGGAGGATAAATTCCCCATGATTGGAGGCCACAACAATTCCACAAATACCACCAAGGATACATGAATAAATGTTAGAGTGTCACATCATGTTCATAAGTAGTGGAACTACTAATTATCTTTAAGGCTCATCATTTAGAGGCACTACTACAAATTAGCCATTTAATGGTGCTAGAATAACTAGTTTTCTGTGTTATAAATGTTCATAATCGTTGTGCAGTTAAAATATCAAAGCATTTATCAGCACTACAAAATCAATTTTAAAGGACCCATTTAACATCACTAAAAAACATGGTTAAACAGGACCTTTAACAATGTTTTTTTAGTGCTATTAAAGAGCCTTTTAACAATGATTATTTTGGCACTGTTAAATGGGGAAATTAAAAGTTCTTTTTAGCACTGATAAAGGCAGCACTATTATAGGGGTAAAATTATTTTTTTTGGGATGTCTATGGGACCGACCTATTTAATATATTTCCTCCACCATTATCAACACTATTCACCCAACCACCCCTTTTATCAGGGCTTTATGAATTTCCATCCTCAAGAACACCTACTTGTATTCGAACCATGTACCTCTAGTTTGAAGTCGGAATGACTTTACCACTACAGAATGTAGTTTTTTGGTTTGTTTAATGATATTTATATTTATTTATATATTTATTTATATATTTATTTACATATATATTTACATATATTAATATATTTATTTCTAAATAAATTTATAAAATGTATGTGTCTGTGATATATATACATATTTTAATTTAAATATATTTAATATTATATTCATTTACATATATTATAATATAATATATATATATATCTCTTTTTATTAATACACACATATATGTATATATATACGTTATAAATATATTTTAATAAAATAAAAAATTGGATGATATTGTTTCAAATTCATTTTTATCATATTTATTATTTTACATATACTAGAATATAAATTTTATCATAATTATATTGATATAAGTATTTATATGAGTGATAAGTTGTATGAAAATATAGGACAACATGCATATATTTAATTATAAATAAAATTAGAATATAAAAATAGATAAAATTTAAAATATATAATATTAATATGAATGTAATCTCCAAGAATAAATTTAGTCACTACCACAAAAAGGCATTATGGACCCTTAAATGATGCTGAATATCCATCTAATGTAAAAAAATCGGGGTACCCCGACTAAAAACTCATATTTGGAGGTATTTTGTCTATTTTTTGGACTTAAAAATGTGATAGAGGTTTACCTGTGTCACCAAGGGAATATATATCATCAAAGGATTCGATTTTATATGTGGTAGGTCTCATATGGACAACATGATCAAAAGTTATGGTAAATTGAGGATCGAGTTATGTTTTCAACTTATTTGGGTTTATTTATTAATTTCCTAATTTTTTTATCTTTAAATTAATATTAAATGACTATTACTCGGTAATAATAAGTAAATTATTAATTAAAAATAATTTTTTATTTATTTTGTAACCATATTAATTAAATATCTGATTTATTAAGTGTAAATTCCTATTTACCTTATCTAAAACATATTTTAATTAATAAATATTGTACTTAAATAATTGTAAACATATTTATCTATTAAGATATTAGATTTTGTGATATTTATTTTCAAGTATAACATTATTAGAAAAACAAATGTCGATAAAGGGGGTATTTATCAACTCTTCTAAAAATCACTAATAAAAACCCCACCATTATCTACACATTGTTATATGTGTTGACAAAACAACTCATTTACTAGCACTTGAAAAAAAGTGTTGATAATGGTCCCAATTTAACAATTCCTTTTTTAGAATTTTAAAATATCCCCTATAACAGAACTATAAAATTAATAGATAATGATAAAATTTAACATAACATTGTTTAGCACTGAAAAATTGGGTCTTTAACATTGCTTTTAGCTAGCGCGGTTAAAACCCTAGAAATAGATAAACACTATTTTGTAGTTTTTATGGGATCATAATCCAATGATGTTTCCTTAATTTGGAATAGTACTCTTGAGGGGATGGACTAAGGGAATTCATTCAACCAATACTAGTTAAAAATGAAGAAGAAAATGGCACACAAACATAATAAAATGGTGTATAGGGTGTGTACGTGGGGTATAGAGCACGTCCTTTCAACCCCTAATCTTCATGTGTGGTTATAACTCATATGGAATGTATGTATTGAAATAAACATCATGTAAATAATCATACATGGTGTGTTGAGATCACCCAAAACTCTACATGTGTCATCTATCTATGCTCATATATTGTTGACCATGCCCATGTACCAACTCATGTACACCTAGTTATTCCCATGCAGTCATGGTCGTGTTCATGTACTATTCCATATCTGTTCCCGTATGTCCTCTATGTTATATGTTAAACCACCAATATGGGTCACACAACATGTGAAATTGATCATATGGCGCGTGATATGTTTCTCTCCACAGAAACTCTATAACTGCATAGGGGGCACCAACATGATGTTTAATTCAAAGTCACACATCTTGTAACCATTGATTTCTAGATCCCATCAGTTCGCCTACTGCATCATCCACCACATCGCCACAGCCATCGTCCTCAGATAAAATCATATATCCTTGGTCACCTGACCTTCCCATCACCCATGAACTGAATCCTATCTTTGAATCATCTCAATAAATTCCCAAACATGTCATATGTATCCACGTCATCAAATCTATGATTAACGGGGATCTCCAGTCAAACTAATTCACCCATGATCATACATGTCCATTTTCACACCTTTATCAAACCCATGATCATGAACTACATCTGCGATATATTGATCCATTTATCCAATGAACGGTCACACAATGATCAAATACAGAGTATTCATTGAACCGTTATATAGAGAAAATATCAATGATAAATGTTCAAAGAAATGGGGAAGAAATATATAATAAAAAAGATCTGACGAACAAACAATTTCATTTGATTGTTTTGAACCTTTATCCATTTTCAAATAAATTAATGAATGAAGAGGTAAATAACCAGAGAATAAAATAAATCCATCCCAAATAAATATTTTATCAATGTGTAAATCAATTCTTATTCGTTGAATTGATCTGTGTTCGACTGAGATAAAATAATGTGATGGAATTTAAATAACAAGACATCCTACCTAGTGTTTTGATTGATCACTGATGAAGAATGGCCATGCATTGTCATCATTTGTGAGATCTAAAAACTCTATTGGCACAAGATCCTCGATTTGATCTCAATTTGATGTCATCATTCAATGATCCTCCAACTCTTCCTATCGAAAGGATCATCACAATCTCTAGATTTTGTGGCTAACCATAGGTATTTAGTAATAAATGTGTTTTTATAGAATTTTTCAGTCTGGAAAAATTAATAAAATATAAAATTTCATTTAATTTATTTATTTAAAAAAACCACGACTGAGCCCAACACGAGTGTATGAAAAACTCCATGGTTAGGACACTCCTAGGGTAAAACCCATGCTCTAAAATCAATGGAGGCCTTATATTTTTAATTTGAGAATCCATTAATAATATAATACGATTTTTTTATAAAAACCACTCATGTGTGATGTTAATATCTTTATTATATTAGAAATATTATTTATGATTCTACCGGGTCTCGGAATCTCATGTCATCTCAGTTCCTGGATCCAAAAATATTCCATATAACATTCAAAATTAATACACAGGGAAAATAATATTGTTACAACCATACCATCTACCATGTACACCATCCTATAGACCACCATGATCCTGCCTTTGTCTCTACTTTGGTAGTACCAAGACCATATTTTAATTAGTTGTATAATGAATCATACAATCCCATTCTTGATGTCATCAACTATCATAGGAGTAACATTGCCACTTTTGTGGATGAATCGAACCATCCTGATAACCCTACATTAATGACACTCTATTCTGGAATCATCTCTTGAGCCATCTGGAATGATCAGATACCTGCAAATGCCATTGGCTACCTACTTTCTAGGCCTCAAATCATGGTTGTCCACTACTAGAACCTACTACCAACACCTGATCTATCAAGAAGATCTCCACCAATAAGGCCCACTCAAGTACCCTAGCCTGATATCTCAGCGTAAGACCTGATAAAAGTTATATACCTAGAATAATGGATCCCACACCATATACATGGGGAATCATGATAGATCAATAAATTTTTTTGAATACTCCTTTGTAGACATACTACACTCCAATAGATACAGAAGCACTAGGATGTGCATTGATCACAATGTGGAGGGACTAAAATCCTCCCTAAAGTAATTCTTGGTGTCTAAATAGGATAGAGTTGTCTCATTATGTGACTGAGTCACTAAACTCCACCATCTTTTAACAGATCCCGAATAAAGACACACTGCATGGACCTCAATTTGATCGGTAGTAATCCTCATAAGGAGGGAAATTCTTGTGATTATATCATACTAGTCCCCAGTAGCATGGGGGCCTTGATTTCATTGAAACCTCGGATGTCACTTCCATTGGAAGTCCTGAAGAACATTCATCATGCATGCATCCTCAACTAGCTTCTGTAATAATAAATTTTACCGATGGGGGGTTGTATAGTTGGTAAACTACACTGAGATATTATCTCTGATATATGTCCCAATACTAGACTCATAACTCAACATATCATTTTCGTGATCAAGCAGTGTAATTCTATCTTGGTATATTCACGGAGACATAGTGAAATACACAAGATGTACCATGGTAAATGAGTATATTTGGGGAGAAAACTCCATAAAGACATGGAATCCACAACCCATTCTTATATAATTCATGTACAGATGATTTCCTTACAACAAATGTCTATATGTACCGAGTCGAAAAAAAGGTGGTCATAGTCATGATGTATGGATAATTTTTCCACCACAGCTACACTATATTACATGGAATAAAATTATAACTCGAGACTTTTAACAATATTTTCAAAAAACACAAACCAAACTCAAATAATTCAGTCATAAAGTAGAATCTCTGCCTCTAATACCACTCTTTCACAACTTGGCCAATGGGGCCTAAACCATGACTACCCCATGCCTTCCACAAATATCCTAGGGGATGGAAACCAGTATCGACTGAAAATATCACACACATATGAGTAATTATGATAATCTACCAAAACACATGCACACAATTCTAATAGCATATTATACTAAAATTTAAAAAACCTAAACCAATGAATTAATTCATCTATGACCCCATAATTAGATTAGGATAATAAATTAATAAAAGTTCTATAGGATAAAAATACATGCCCACACACAAATTATAGAGGGTAATAATTTCTCTATGGGTGAGGACTAAAATAAAATGTAACCTCTCATAAAACACATCAGTCTTTATTACTCAATCTGTGCTGCACTATATCCATCTTCTATTAGTACACCATCAAAAGGGACATGATATGCATAATACATGACATGTGGGAGAAGATCCCATGTAGGGGTGAGTATAAAAATTCCTATTAGGAAACCCAATGAACAATAAACATAAATAATCAAGAATAGTTATCTAATAACAAGGATATATCCATAAATGTATGAACAAAACCCAGATAAACTCATGAAGGACATCATGCCTCCATGTAGTCATAATCATACTGGAAGGCCCATGATTTTGTTCGAAGAAATGATTACTCTAGGAGAATCTAATCCATGATCCATTATATCACCATATATACACATCCAATGGGTCATCTCATTGGTCACCACCAATGAAAACACTCTAGTCTTAGAAGACCCTTATACTCAGATAGGGCATCACACCCTAGACTGATGGGGGACACCACAGACCCAATATGGATCATCCCACTCTATAGTGAATATTACCATAATGATATAAGGATAACAATTTAATGTCCTTCTATCTGGAGGACCAACTCCCTTCACATGGATTTTATGAATATTCCACAAACCCCACCTTAGGAACTAGAATAAAGTACAGAGGATCCCACTCTGGTCTCACAGAGGGACACAACAAACTCTATTTGAGACTTATCTTTTATAGGGCATATGAATCAAAATATTTGGACACAATTTTACATTTCACCCTCAAGGGAATGAACCAATGGAACCCAATCAACTGATACAGGTCAAAAATAAAGAAACAAAGGGCTCTAAACACCCCCAAATAGAAATTAAACTGCCTGTACTGGGGGGTACAAAGCATTTCCAACCAACTCCTATTCTGTCTGTTTGGTTCGTCCAAACATGGAATATAAATATTGGAATGAATTTCATGTAACTAGTTATAAATGAAATGTAGATATTACCAGGAACCCTTTTCATGTCATCTTTTTATGGAAAAGTATCATTGTTCATGCTCGTGTACCAACCCATGTACACTTAGTTATGCCCGTATACACCTGGACATGTCCATTAAATTCATCCTACATATTCACATGTATCCTTTGAGATAAATTAAAATCTTACAACATGGTTAACATTACATGAGATAGAGGTAACAAAACATGTTTTCTTTTCTTCTCCATAGAAACCCTAGTTCTTTACAAGGGGATCTTATAAGGTGTGTAATTCTGGACAACGCACTATGTAACCCTATATTTCAAAATCCCATTGGTTCATCTTCTTCATTATCACTACTTATATCCTCACCCAAAATCATAGATCTAGGGTTATTCTAGCTTCCCATTTCTATAGAGAGGGATATGAACATTGAATCGTCTTAAAAAAACTCGAATGCTACATCCATAGTTATTTCATCAAATCTGTGATGATCGAGAACTTATAATACATTCGAATCCCCCAATGGTCATATTATGTCATCATCTAATCATGATCATACGCTCGATAATGAACTATAAATATGGTATTTATTCATTTCTTCGAAGAACAACCATGCAGCAAAAAAATACAAGGTATTCATCGAACCAATGGACAAAGAAAATTCAAATGATAGACGTGCGATGAATGAGGGGAGAGATCCATAAGACACAATATTTGAGAATCAAACCGCATCCTTTTTTCATTTTCAACCTCATTCTATTTTTCATGAAATAGATGAATGAATTGGGAAATAACCAACTTAAAAAAATTAATCCATTACTAATAAATCGAAAGAAGATTCATGAATCAATTCTTTTAGTTAGAATTGATACACATTAAACCAAGATAAAATAATTGTATGTAATTTCAAAAATAAAAATACTAACAATATTTTGGATTTATCACAAATTAATAATGGTCATTCATTTACATCTTTAGCAAGATCCATGAAATCTATTGGTGTATGATCCTCGATTGGATGTCGATCTAAGGTCATCTATAAATGATCCTCCAATTGATCCTCTCCCAAAAAATTCTCCCAATCTTAATGTTTTTTTGCTAACCCTAGGGATTGAGGCATAAACAAGTAATTTTAGATCATTTTAGATCATAAAAATTAATAAAATAATTTTATTTAATAAAAGATATTTATTTAAAAATTATTCCACAATCGAGCTCAACCAGAGTTTCGAAAGTTCCCTATTGGTATATCGCACCAAGGGTGAATCCCATGCTTTGAAATCAATGGTGGCATCTGATTTCTGATGAAAGAAACCATTTTGGAGTCATATCAATTTTTGAGGAAAAAATTTCATGTATGATAACAATACCATTATTATTTTTAAAATATTAATTTCATTATCATTGGGAATCAGATTATCATGTAGTCTCAATGTCGGGCTCAAATAATTGTCTATATTTTATTCTAAATTAATTCAGTAAAAACTCTTATTCGTTGAACTTAAATTTAAAAAAATACCCTAACCATATAATCTCCAAAATATGCTTATATTTTCCACAAATAACCAAAAACAACATAATTCCACATTTTTAATGCACTAGAATTTTATCAATAGAATTTATATTCTTATAATTGTTCATATTTAGTAATTTGGTATAAAGAAAATTTTCCTCATGAGGAATCCAAAACAAATGTCTTTGATTAATTTGAAAAATTATTTTAGAGAATAAATATATCCATAATAATTTAATGTATTATAATTAAAAAAAATAGTAAATAAGATAAAAATAATTTGAAAATTTGTATATGGTTGATCCCCCATAATAATCTCACTCAGAAGTAGTGAAGTTGAAATGAAACAGAATATTAGTAATGAAAAATGAATTTTGAAAATGAATATATATATATATATAACATTTATAGAAAATTTAAGTTAATTAAAAATGAATGGAATATGAGGTATTTATAGAAAGTATGGACCCCATATGGCTATTACACATTTGAATCCTAGAATAGTAATATGACTGTTGGAATAGTAATATAATCGTTGGAATACTAATCTTACATTTGGGAATAGTAACATGAAAATTAGAATAACATCCTCATCTATATAAATGAAAAATAATATTAAATTCTCATATAATATGAAAATATGAAAATTTTATATTATGATATAAGTAAATAAATGTATTAAAAAGGAAAAAATTAGTGTTCATATTTATCTAAAACAAATATGTTTTATTTTTAATTTTATAAAAAATATTATTATTTAAAATAAAATATATTTTCATAAAATGGGTTTATAAATTAATATTATGTTGAATTATAATTATAACAAAATTCTATGAGACCCTAAGTAATTTTTCAATGTGTTGTAAAATTGATCATAATATTTCAATTGGTATTTTCCAAATAAGTGAGGATGTTATTTAAAAAATTAATTTCATAAATTAATAAAATTCATTCCATAAAATGGATAACATTTTTCAAATGTAAATATTTATAAATATTTAGTGTTATTTTTTTTAAAATGTAGATGAGTTTTTGTGAATAGTGAAATATAGTAAAATGTGGTATTTAAAATTATAAGTTAAATAAATGTATTTTGAGTCATGGAAGATGAAAGAAACCATTAGTTAAAGCTTAAATTCACCGTTTACTATATTTATTTATAGTAATAAATAATTTTTGTAGTATTTAATCAAAATAATAATCTAATCAATATTGTATTCAAAAACATCCCTCCCCTCCCCATATAAACACCACTTGTAATCCTCACTACTACTAATCCTTGGTTATTTCCAAATTTCTAACAAATTATCTTATAAATCATATAACCCACATCCTAGTTATGTTTTTAATATAAAAATACCAATTCAAGGAACATTAAGGGGTATCCCAAAAGGAGACAGCCAAAGGGAGAGGTAAAATCTAAATTAAATTTCTTTCAATTTTATTCTTATTCTACGAAAACACATATAATCTATATCCACCTAAACATAGTAACATAATTCTCCTAAATATAAGTATATATAATTATTATTGTCTAATATTAACTTTATATATTTTATTATATTTTTTATAAAATTAATTTTTCCCACAATATAGATGTTTAACCGCCTCTTTGAACAACGTATATCATTTTTCTAAACCACCATAAAGGCTGGATATAAATACGTAATTATGGTTAAATATTATTATGATTAATATATTTTAACTTATTTCATGTTTCATAATGTTTTAACAATGATTTTACTAGATAAAATGAATATACTTCACAACAGATGGTAAAATTGATTAATAAACATACCACAAAACATTTACATTTTTACTAAGTGAATAATCCCTATATAAGAACAAAAAAGGATATTCGGGACTATTTAATTTTCCAAAAGTACATAAATATCATTTCAATTCATGTCTTATGTCTTTACAATTTATAAAGAACATCAATAATTCATAGGTGATCCGACCATGATACCTTGAAATGAATTATCTCGGAATAATGAAATATAACATTATATCTTATTGAAATTATTATAAATAAACATAATAAAATTATTTTAAATAAAATATAGATATAAAATTTTATGATTATTTAATTAATGAATCAAATTTTATTATAAATGATTTTTTTTCAAGTGCATGATGTTTCTTGAAGCTAAGGTAAAGGATCTCTATTAACAATCCCATTTTCATTAGGTTACGATATATTTATAGTTTCCTCACATTATCTCTATTTATTAATTATTATTTCTTTTATATTTTATATATATGTCCCCTAAATATACACCTTGTTTAATTCGACTTTATTTGAGGGGTATGTACTTTTTTTAAATGATCCCTTCTTAAAATACCTTAATAAGCAATCCCAATTTATGAGAACTTCTCTCTTTCTTACCCCATTACTAGTCCCTCTCCTTAAAATTTATTAAAATACCCATGTTTTCAAAAATATAAAATTTTATCTTAGAAAAAAGTTTCTGATAATTTTTTATGAAAATTATTATACCCTCACAATCATAATGGTATATATACCCTTTTTCTTGAAGCCCTTCTTAAGAGGTGCATTTTCAGAAGGGATATCTCTGCTCTTCTTCAAGTCTTCACATCACATAGAAATAAATTATCGTGAACAATGATTATTAAAGTCAAATAATTATTA
Organism: Viscum album; assembly: GCA_963277665.1. Lineage (NCBI taxonomy): Eukaryota > Viridiplantae > Streptophyta > Magnoliopsida > Santalales > Viscaceae > Viscum > Viscum album. The sequence continues at coordinate 2,093,907,750 of OY728151.1, forward strand.
ATTACATTTTTTCATGGGAATAATTATGATTTTGAATCTAGTTATGCTATATTACATGATTATGCATCACATTTCCTTCCACGGGTAATCATTATGTTTATGAATTTTGTTTGATTTCCTTATCTAGAACAAATATGCATGTATATGTTATTATGGGTGTACCTAGAAAGCACTATGATGTATTGGGAAATTTTTTTATCATGTTATTTAATATTTAGTATTATTGAGAAAACCTAATCCATGATGGGACATTACCCACCATGTGGTGTTGTCTTGGTAGTTAGCATTGAAATATGGATATTTCACGATTTATATTTTTTCAAATTCTAATTTTTAGGAAATATCATGATTAAATGTTAATTATATTATTCCACCATATTATTATCCATGAGTGTTTTATTTTTTGATATCATGTTATTCCTTATGAATCATATTCAATGCTCTATTGCAATTTTTATTCTCGTATTAGGCTTTATAGTACACATTTTATTTTTTTGTATTCACTGGGTTATCCTATATTGTTTTAAGAGCACAATGAAATTTTGTATCTCATAATGTATTATAAAGCATATATTTTTTTATTTTAGTTTTTTTGATCTATTATTAAACTACTCTTCCAAATAAACAAGGCCTCACTGTCTTTGAGTTATGTTTATTGGATATTAACTTAAAAATATTATAACAATATGTGTAAAATACATGGATCTCTATAATATTAAAGTCATATATTCTTATAAAGGATAAATAATCCAATATTCATCAAAGAAAATATAATCCTAGACAAAAAAATTTTTATTTACCTTAGTCATATAATTTTTACAATATAGTGAACTTCATCAAAATAGTTTTAATCACTTAGTTGCTAAATCAATTTTCAATCACATCGTTATCAAACTGATAAATACTATGTTTCAAAAATGTGAAAACCATTTTTTCCCAATTAACCATAATTACCACATTGTCAAATATCATCTTAACCCTAAATGTTATCAATACATTTTAACATATTTCCATAAATAATAAAATCTTTTTCATAAATAACCTTTTCAGTAAAACTCATACTAATCCCAAGAATTTTTTTCCAATATATCTATCCAAAAAAATATCCTTATTCATCTTAAATCCCATCAAATTAAACCTAACGTGGTTGTTTTAGACATTAAAAATATGATAATCCTAAGACTTATTAACCCATGATGGTATCTAAAACCCATTAAATAACCTAATTTGAATAATCCTAACCTCAAAATTTTTCTAAATATTTCCACTAATACAAACTTTGGTTATAGATTTCTCAAAAGACTTATAATTATATCATTTATAATAATGTTTTCACTTTATTACATTTCAACAATATTTTCATTTTGTAGTTTTAGAAAATTAGGGAGAAAATATTAAAAATAAAACCCTTATAATAAAAATTGGACACTTACAATAAATGTGTATTTTATTCCACAAAAATAGTATTCTTTAAATTCACTCGTGTTTCATTTAATGAATGTTCATTTATTTAAATATGTATCCCAATAATGGAAATAAAAATCTTGATATATTTTATAATTGTTCTTAATCCCTATGAAAAACATTTAAAACATGATATGTCCAAAAAAATCTTAGTAATGAACAAAAAAATAAAGGAAACTCATTTATCCATTTTAAATCCATGAAAACTCCTAATGTTTTCCTTTTCTAATAATACAATTTGAGATTAAAATAATCATTTACCCTTGAAATAAAATTTTATCCCATTTTTTCATAAAATAATTCATAAAAATCCATAGAGGAAAAAAATCATAATTCTTGATGGATTTATGAAAATCAAGAAAATGATTCCTTGAAAAAAATCCTTCCACCCATAAGATATCATAAACAATATTTAAATTAAAATTCACTTTCCTATATTATGATTTCAAAATATCTCCATAAAAACCATCATCAACCGGACCATAAATTATATCCCAGGATAAAATTATATATAATCACCTGGATATTAATAATTGATTTCATAATGAAGAAATTAATAACATCGATCATTATGATCATACCATCGTGGACTTATACCTTGACATCATAAAAATATTTTCAAGCCCTCTTATAAAGAAATCATAAATAATTGGGTAGTAATACACTAAATACATAGGTAAGATTGTATCATGAGACCCATCGATTCATAAATGTGTTATCTATAATTGGTCCCAACCCATCTCTTACTATGTACAATTAATTTATCATATTAATGAATAATATTTTAATACATAATCAATATAAACATTCATATTAAAAAAAATCATTCATAATGTAAAAATTTTCCTCAGTTAAAATATAAAACAACATGATTATAAGATATCTATACAAATATGGTGGATGTTATAAATATATTATATACCTTGTGAAGAATAATAATTATAAAATAAAGGGTAAATGGATTAAAATAACTTTAACTGGACACTATAATCTATTTTTAAAACATGTGAAAAATAACCTTTTCTTTTGATAACATTTTAAATAAAAATTTATAGAGTATTGAGGAAAAAAATTTATTTTAAAATAAATATTGAATTTTTTAAATTATTCATAAAATAAAATAATGATCTTGATGGGGAGATAATATTTCCATTCTTCCTATGTGTAATGAGAAAATTCTTTCAAATTTTTTTATAAATTCAAAAGAGATTTGTACAAAATACACAAGACAAGATTAATTTTAATAATTTAAAAACAATGTAAAAATTATTTTAAATTGAACAATAAATATCATTGAAACAAATATAATAAAATTCATTAAACATATAATTAACATGAACAGGTAGGAGAAATATTTTTAATGGAAAACAATAAAACAAGCTTTTGATGGAAAATCCCTTACCTCGTGTTCTGAATTGATTTGTACATTCTCTAACTCTTGAATAATTAAATTATATACTTGTTTTATAATTGATATATAAAAAATTTCATGTTTATTATGTAATCATTAATCATTTTTATTACTATTATTACCTTGTATTATTTAGTTACAAAATAAGTTATGTTTACATCACATGTTTTAAGAACATTCAAATCATAATCCCAATATTAATTTGATAGGTCAACCATGGTCAACGTGATTATTGTTATAACATAAAAAATATATTAATAATTAGATAATTATATTTTTATACTTTAAATACTATTTTATAATTATCCATGAATGTTAGACATCAAAATTGAATCATTTCACATTGTGTTGGCGGTAGTCCACACGTACGCATGAGAAACCCTGTCATTTTTTAAAGGTTGTATGGGTAGGAAGATAAGTAATATATTATCTTTAATTAAAAATAATTATGTCATTAATATCATATATATTCATTATGTCCATCATAATAATAATCTTTTTTATGTAGTGATGAAAAAAAAGCATTGCTTTGTGGTAGTGGTAGTCTACACATACATAAGAGCAATGTTTCCATTTCCCATAAGATGGAAAAAGAGATTAATAAGGTGTTTTACATAATAATAATAAAATTTTAGTATATTTAAGATACTTATGTTTTTAAGATGAAATTATTAATACAAAAATTGAATATTGTATTAGAAGAAATAAAATGAAAGAAATCGATTAAGAGTTATATATCTTTGTTGGAAATCCTTCTTTTGATTACACATTATTCATTATTAAAATACTATTAGTAGATAACCAAAAGATAAAGGATGTAAACATGGATTCATGAAAGGCATATTGATAAATATTTTCTAAATTAAATGTCTCATCATGTATGACTAATATAGGATATGATGTTTCCTTTTATAAATGAGGAAGGTGGAGATATGGAAAATACAAACAACATTAATATATAATATGAATATATTTTATTTAAAATGGATCAAAACAACATTATATTAAAATATAGTAATTATAAGGTCTAAATAATCAGTAAATAAATTTTATACAAGATTAGGTGTCAATTTAAAACTTATCATTTGGTTTAACCCCCTCATCAATCCTGTTTAACAATATCCATTGTGAAAAATGTAACACACTTTAACAGTCGAAAAAGTAATATTAAATATTAAAATTGTCACATACATTAACCATGATATAAATTACAGAAACTTTACCATAAAATTGAATCAAAATATGATTTTTATTGTTTTATAATGAATTAAAAAATTAGACATTAAATAACGTTTAAAGAAAGTTTTTAGACTACTGAAATATAATGAATTTAAAAGAATGAAGATTACAATGGAATTCGAATATAAAATTTTCAACGAACACTTATATATTATTATTATCCAGTAAATTTTTGGATTACCATAATTCATCCAAAATACATTTTTTAATGTTTTTAAAATATTTAATTTGATTTTTATATTTCTTGTTCATTTGTTGCATTGGCGATGAAAAATATTCAATGAAATTATAATATCTCAAGAAATTTAAAAAATTACTATTAAAAAAATAATTTCTTAATATTTAAAATAACTATTTAAAACCATTCATATATACTTTTTAATCTTATGAACACTATTATTGATATTAAAAGGAATTGAGTGACATTTTTTAAATATTTTTAAATTAAATGAATATAAAAGTCATAATCAAAGAATAATGGAAACACATGCCATATTTTATATTTTAGTAAGGTTGTGGTTGAATTTCTCTCACAATATAAAATAAATTCATTTTTTGGTTGATTTTGAGTCCTTATCGCTAATTTTAATCCATATTTAACAGTTTTTTTCAATTATTATGGTGAAAAGTTTTTACTATAGTTACTATTCACTATGAATAAAAATGAAATTTTCCTATTTACCAAATATTATCCTCATGATTATAAATATGAAATCCATTTTTCAATAATAAGTTTTTTTATTTTTTATAATTTTATTTTAATATAAATACACCAAACTCAGTGAAGAATAATTTTTAGTAAATTGCGGTTGCATCCCCAGAAATGAACTTATACCAAAATAAAATATAATTTTGAGTACAATAGAATTAATTATATTATGTTAAATAAAATGTTATTTGAATTAATTTAAAGCCATATTAATAAAATAATGGAACTTTTACTCCAAATCCATATTTTTTATTATTTTCAATAAGACATTTTAAGATTAAATGGTAATCATACATTTTCAAATAAAAAAACATACAAAAACTTGACGTTAAACCAAATTTAGGATTCCAAATTATAGACAAAAAAGAACCAAATTAGAAATTTGAGAATACTGTAATGATACCTCCATAACTAAAATTCCTCTCGTCATGAGAGCCTTGATCCACTCTCCCTGACAAGAATCGCCATCATCATGAAAACCCCGTCACATAAAATTATCTTTTTTAGTCATCATCGTCACCCTAAAATAGTCAGATCCATAACTGGGGAAATAAATCCGATATGCGGGTGAATCCAAGAATCCATTGTGCTACTAAATAATCATAATAATGGCACTAGAAACACCATTAACCTTGTCATTGGCTTAACACCTTCGAACTGAAAAAAAACTCTACAACAAGAGGCGACTATCAGAGTAAACAGCATTCAATAAAATCTCCTTGGGTGAACCTAAAACAAACCAGAACCACGGTTCTAATCCCTACATCTGTCACATACCTCAAATCATCAAAATCATTACCATCATAAATGAAGCATCAACGTCGACAATAATGGAAACCAAAGCTGAAAAACATATCACAACAAAAATGAATTAAAAATCACAGAAAAATACATCTAAACAAACTATAAAAAATGTAAACGAAACTAGATGAGAACTAAAAGATGACCATCGAAAGAAACACAATATATGCTGAAGAAGTTAAGAAAATCCAATAAATTAGAAAATTTATATCTACAAGAAATGTAAAGAAAAGTACACAAGCCCCCTCCAGCACCATCCCAAGCTATCCTTAGACCCTCATCGACCCCGACCAAAATAGAATCAAGACGGATGGGTTGAACAAAAAGGTATGTGGATGGGAATAACACCAATTTCCACCTCCATCACTACAAAAAACGGACTAAATTATATGCACATAGACCAAAAATGGAGGTCTGATGCCCATGGAATGGATAAATGAGGGATGGAAAAGGTCAAATGGTATTTCAATGATTAACATTAGACTGAAATTAGGATAGGATGTCATATGAAGGGATGAAAAAACCAAATGATCTCTTTCATAGTAGGTTGAAGGCAGTAGGAGGTAGCATGAGTGAAAAGAAGAAGAGCATAGAAGAATTGTTGATCCTATGGAAATGGATTTTAGGAGGAAACCATATATGGTGTAATGAGAAGGGAGAACCATAAGAAAAATGGAGCATTTTTAGTATATTATTAATATGGTAATGCGACGTGAGGGGGGATATTAATCAAGGGGAACCTTGATTTGATGGCATGTAGTCTGAGGATGGTTAGACTTTTTGCAATTTGTATTTTATAACTTTTGTTGATGGTGCTCAATTTTTATTTCTGTGAAGGTGGGATGTGATGTTTGGTTTTGTCAGGTTGGATTTCTGTTAAGGTTCACACATAGCCTTTGAAAGTGTTATTTGAAAATATTAAAATATGTATTGTCTGGTTATTAAAATGTAGCTATTTAATTTGTGGAAAAATATAGTTGAAACCAAATTATGAATTATGAGTATAAATAAAAATAAATTTCATTTTAATACCAATACATTAATAAAATTAAATTTTTATATCTAATTAAAAAATAAAATAATTTTAGGCATAAAGAGAATATTTTATTATAATATTGTTTTTTGATGACCAATGATGTTTATTATATTATGGTTAAATAAAATTTACAATTGAATTTACTAATAATATATAAAATAATGTAATATCCATAAAATCTTTATTATTGTGAAAGTAATAAATATATTATATGCTTAGAAGAGAAATTTTTCATAAAATTTTATTGTCCCTTATACATGGTTATATTAAAATTAATTTTTATCAATTCTATAATTTGTATCAGATAAACATGACTTTCTCATATTTAATCAAATTTATAAAATTAATTAATTTTGTAAAATTTACTTTTTAGAAATAAAAATAAGTTTTAATGGTAAAATTTTGTTACCATGGTAAAATAGTTATTCATCAAGGAATGATACATTTTTAAATATTGTGATTTTAAATTAAAATTGTTGATTTTAAATAAATAACCAAATATTATGTTTCAAAAAATATATAATTAAATTAAATTTCATTTAATTGGTAATAAATATTACATAATTTTAAGAACACATAATGTTTAAAATGATATTTTTCAGGAAAAATTGCTTTCAACACATTATATGTTTTAATTTAAAATTTATTTTCTCATAATTAGAAGTTAACTTATAGTAATTTTAATCCAAATTTGGGTTATTCATGTATAAAATTTGTAGTAATTTTCATCTTATATTTATAGTAATAAAATAACTACCACAGTTATATTGTAATCAAGATTATTATGTGTTTAAATTGGTAACCCAATGAGGCTCGATTTCTTATATATCAATTTATTACATATACCATATAGAATTACTTTTATAGGATTTAATGTCAAAAATAAATGTCTTAACAATGTTTACCCACCTTAATCACCTAACTCTCATGAAATTCAATTCCCACCCATTAGCTAACATTCTTTTCTAAATATTTGTCCCCATTTTTCACTTATAAAAGGACATCAGTTCCAGCGATTTCAATCCACACACATATTTTAAAATTATGATGTAAATATATTTGAATTTATTTTTCTATATCCCCTATACATTTTTATTATCACATAACCTCAACAATTTTCCTCAATCTCATCATTTCAAAAATATAAATCAAGAGAAGATTAAAATTCTCATCTTAAGTATTACTTACAATTTAACTAATATACATGAATTGAATAATTATAAATGAATTTAAAAAAAATTATATGTAAAAAAACGTTAGGAATTAGGTTATTAATATGTTTATTATTTATGTAGTAGAGATTGATGTTTTTTAATAGAAGTTAAGAATTAAAGAAAGGGGTCATTAGAATCAAATTAAATTCTTTGGGACATATTTTTTATTTAGAACCATGATATCATTGATATATTGTTTTTACTACCAATTAAATTTATTTTTCAATATTTATGAAATTCATGGTCTTCCAAGATACATATCATGTATTTATTTAAAATGGATCTTGATTAGAATGATAAGAAATTTGAAAGTATTTGTAATAACACGACTCCCTTTATTGAGTTATATTGAATATTCTTGAACTATCACTTCTATGGTTTGTTTCTTATACCCTAGTTTTTTATTTCATGGTATTGTATCATCTTCTATGATGATAATTAAAATTTAATTGAAATATTTTACATAATATAATTCATTCTAAATAATGACATCATTATTGAAAATAATTCACATCAACTTTAATAATGGTTTCCCTCCATATCGATGCATTACTTCCATCCAATTTTATCCATTATATTTGGAAACTGAATTACGTGATTCCCCATGTGACCTTCATATTTCCCCTTTCACATTTCAAAAGTATGTTTTTTACTCTTTTTTTGAAGTGAGATTTAAATAAAGTTAAATTAAAATTATAAAATGTATTTCCTTCAATGATTTTTTAATATCTTCCAAATAAAATTTCATTGGAATACTCTTAGAATTTTAAAATTCTACGATATAGATGTTTTTTTAAAGTAAAAATTTTCAAAACAATTCACCACACAAGATTTAAAATAAAATTTTAAATCAATTTTATACTTCATATTTTCATGATATTGTTAAAATTGCTGTATAAAATATTTTTTATGTTAATATTCATTGTGAATAAATAATTTCACTATTATGACCATTCCAATCAATGAAAATTACATTTCATGTATTAATAAATCTAAATAAATATAATGCATAGTGATTTTAAAATGAAAAGTGGTATTTCCTATATTTTTCAAATGTATTGACCTAGTTATCTTGAAAATATATTTTCTATCTTTGTAAACATCCACTGTTTATTTGTATTCTATTCTCTTATATATAATCCAACATATTTATTTTGGTGGATTATTCTAATGTTTTCTATTATCATGTAACCCTTTTCCTTCTTCAGTTATTTATTATTTGATGGCATTATGTATGATTTTATTAGATAGCACATATGATGTCAGATATATGAATGGAAAACCTTGATAGTGCTCAAAAGAATTAGGTAAAGAATTATTCTCTATAGATGGCATATTTATGATACCTTGGAATCATTCCTTGAAAATATATTTTGATACCATCGTGTACAACATGGGTAATATGAAGGACGTACACTGATATCACACTAAGGTAATGGGTAAAGAATTTATCTCTAGAGATTAAATGTTTATGATACCATATCAACATTAATTGTTAATTATTTATGATGCCTTGGTGAATATAATTTTAAATACACTTTAATTACCCCATAGTGATGTTCTTTTGTGATATACTTATAAATGTATCATGAATATGACGTATTCCCATTTATAAGTTGGGATTCATGTAATAATGATCATTATTGGCCAAGTGTAATTATATTAATGTTTATATGTTCATATTATTTTGTTATGCCATAGGTATTATCCATTATATATTTTGATTCCATTGTTTATCCATTATTGGGCATCTGATCTTACTCGTTTATTATGATTCCAATTTCCAAGGTTATGATTAAAAGTAATAATTATGACGTGTCAAGAATATTTTTTTGAATTAATAATTTGTGGGAGATGTTGAAGAATTTTTATGGATTAGTTATTTTCTATTATAGTGGAAATTTTTTAGTTTGTTGAAGAATACGTGGATTTTTTAGTAAATATTGATCCCAAATCTCTAAAACTCTAGGACAAAAAGGTCATAGGAATATATGTTATAAAATATTTCATGTAAATAATATAATTGACATGTAAAAATATAAGTAGTTTCAAAGTTTCATTTATAATTGTCCACAGACCCTGGAATGGTCTATAAAAAATGTGTATTATCGGAATCGATGAAAATAACTAAAATAAAGCATCACATGATGATTATCTATGTCATGGTCTGGGGGTTATATGTTTTGGTTCGTATCTACCATGAGGAATAACTGTGGAATAGACCAAGCCATTTTCAACTTATGAAGTCTTTTTGAGATTTAATCATACATAATATTAATATTAATATTACAGAGTACTCAAATTGGATTCCAAAATGGTAAAAATGTATGATGTCTCAGAGGAATAAAAGGAGTTGCACTTTGTTATTATGATAGATATTTTCTTGTTATTAAGACCTTCCCAAAATGTAAATACTCTTACATAGATCCTTATTCAATGGTTATAATATTAAAATGACATGTTATCATAATTTTTAACCATAAAGCATGCAAAGTTATTCCTACATAAACGCTCACTACGCAACATTAATGTTATGTAGAATCCAAGGTATAAGGTATGGTTTCTCATTAAAAAAATTAATGTTATTAAATATTTGTAAAGTTTGTAATAACATACAAATCCTGATATTTTTACCGTCCCTATAAATCCATCGAAAATTTCAATACTAAAACTGTCATTGAAGTGGACAGTGTCCCTGTGGTAATAGTTTCTTCTATGGATAATACTATTTTATGGTGTAAGAAAATTTGAATAAAACATTAAATTATAGTTATTTTGTTAATATTTTCCAAAACCGTTGTGAAATCCATTTTATAAATAATTTTAAGGGATAAAATATTTTTCTTAAAATTCTCAAAAACCATGACTAGTGCAGGACCATTGGGCCCATAATGAATCGTAAGGGGGGATTTAAATCAAACCAAATATGATTTGGCATGTTTTATCTTGGTTAAATGTAGATTTATATAATTATATAATTTATAAAATGTTTATAAATTTAACTAACATAAAATCAATGTATATATTTAATTATAAATAGATCATAAATGTAAATATAAATATTTTGTATTAAGGTGTTATTGGAAAAATATTTAAGCCATTCAAAAAGTATTTTTGGATTATGAAATAATTGGGTTAAAATAAATCCATGGTGAGAAATATAATTTATTTTTAATGGTTACAAAAAATGTAATATATATTATTTTTTAAAAAAGGTATTTTATTCTTTTGTATATGAATTATTTCATACTAAAACCATATAAATGATAATATAAAATATTAATATTAGTGAGAATTTGTTTTTTCAAGATTATACATGCTTAAATTATAAATAATTAATAAATTATTTACCATATACTAAATATTTGAATTATTCATTTTTTTCAATATTTTATTCAATGATATAAAGTGTAATATTTGGAATCAATATTCATGATTATTTTAAATAGTAATACTATTTATAAACTACTATACATGCATCTGAAATGTTATATGGTAGTTACAATAACTGATTTTGTTTTTTTTCTTACCTTGGCATTACCTTTTGTTCTATTTTATGAATTTTATTTAAGAAATTAATTATAGTTTATACATATTAGTTGTTAGAATGGTGATGAAATATAAATATCACTTTCTTTAAGTATCTATGGTTAGAGGGATTTTGGGCCAAACTACTCATCGACTTGGAGGCATGTGTCTTATCTATAAAATTAATGGCTTTTTGTATTTATAGATCTAGGATAGTTCATGTGGTATGGTGGATTTCATATAATTGTAATCATCTATATGAATGAGTTCCATGATCATTATATATAAGACCCATATGGATATGTATTAATATAGTTGAACTTTTATTTGGGTTCATAACATAATATATGATTTTTTTAAATAATTACACGTCAAATTTTTTTAACTATATTTATTTGGTTGATGGAATGGGATTTAAATATAAATCATTAGAATCATGCATACGTAATAGAATATGTGAGATATGATGGTGATATTAAATCCCCTTTAAAAATATTGACTGTTAGATTCCATCCAATGTGAACACGTTTGAAGACCTAAATCATAAAACTATGTAGGTTCATTCTAAATCTAGGTTCACATATATTATCCTATAGAATTCTTGGTGGAAAAAATAACCATAATATTTTAGTAACCAAATCCAATTGTTATTTTTATGTCACACCTTTCTACTAAACCTGTAGAATGTATACCAGATGAATGGTATTGAGTTTATCTATATAATTGATTGTTAAATGAACATAAAATAGTCATATATGATATTATTGGTATAAATGAACACCTAAATAATGACGTGGTGAGCAGAATTCTATAATTTTCTTGAACCAACATGAGATTACCCCAAATAGGGTATCCAATTCGGCATATGACATGTCCTTAAGGTCATTTATAATCCCTGCATGCAAGAAACTAGAGAATAATAATTAAATATATGTGAATGGGAATTATTTTACATGATAATGAAATAATAACACAAATTTTACACTGAAATTATTTTGATGGACAATATATAAGTTTTTGTGGTCACACATACTAAATAAAACATTTTAATAAAAGGACAAAACCAAATAAGGAATAACATACACATAACACATTAACTAAAATTTAAACATAATAAAAACAACCAACAATCACAATAAAACATACCCAAATTAATATAAGGAAGAGGGAAAAGTAAATGATACCACAATGATATTGATGACATGGGATTACAAAATAGAATAATGAAATTGTAAAATAAAATATTGAACTTAATAACTAATTACCATCTATCAATAAAATATTGTTTTTCATAGAACTAACATCATAACCAAACTGAAATCCTGAGACTAACCACAATAACCTAATGATACCTGATCTGAACCTAAAATATTACAAAGGTGTGAGAAATAATTATCAGTAGGTATCATCCCCATATCCCAATCATTCTCTTTAAATATCAATAAATTAATTTATTGGTTTAACTAAATATATTAAAATATATTTTTATTTTCCAATAAATAAGTAAAAGTGATTTTCCCCACAAACACCTTCATTTAATTAAACAATGTACATAGAGTACTATAGTAGGACTTTGTAATATTACCATGAAGGAACGAATCATAGAACTTCATGAATAAAAAATTAATATATTATTACAAAAAACCTTGATAACTCATTCTTTATGAAATATACCATTTATATAAAATGGATGTATAATAAAAATAATGAATGATTAATGATTAATATTTTGGGGAACATTATTTATTTAACTAAATTTAAATAGTTAAATAATTATTTTTTTAAGAAATAAATTAACATTATTATAATATCAAAATATTATTTTATGGAATATAATGATACTTTTATTATTTAATAAAAAATAAACTATTATAAAAATATAATAGATAAATAAATAGTAAAAATCAGTATTAGTGATGTAACCATAACTAAAAGTCATAATTACCATCATTGGAATAACCCTTGGGAAATATGGTCAGGGGAATCATAGGATAGTCATATTATCTTGGTGATCAAACTCATCGTAACAAACTACATATGTGGGATACTACAGAACATTTTTTCAATGCCTAGTAGTATGGTGAAACTCAAATAATGACAGAAAAACCATATCATAGTAATGTTTAGTTATTTTGAAAAATAATTTTCTATGGAGAGAACAATCAATGTCTAGTAGTACTTCTCCAATTCCTCCCTACCTATGTACATGTGGTATCCCAAATTTTAGGATGATTAATAAATATACAATATGGTTCAAAAAATAATTTCACACATTTCAAACAACACATAAACAGAAATATATCCTCTGAGTATACTATAATTAGTATCCTCATTCTTTATCAAAATGAATAATTGAACCATGATATTCAATATCCCAAATCGTTCCTTAAAAAATTCATTTCATAATCAGTCTTTTGAAACCAATAATCAGCATCATTTAAGGGTTGAAACTAACCAAAAGGGTAAAAATAATTCCAAAAGACACATTTAAATACTATAATCTTGAAATACAAATCATAATCTTAAAATTACCTTTTAAAAAACATAAACCAAATCATTTTACAAATATTAATACAAGAAACACAATGGAGTTTTAATAATAGAATAATTCAACATTAAAATGGAAAAAAATATGTCCTCGACCCTTAAAAACAATGATGAAATATATATAAAAATTAAATAGAATTCTTTATTTATTATTTCATAATATAAAATTTTGATAAATAAATAAAATTTGTCATAAGAATTTCATAAAATACTTAATGTGCGTGTTGTTTTAGAAAAAAATATTACGTTGTTTTTGGGATAAAGAATCCAATGGATATTAATGAGATTAAGGAGAAATATTTATAAAACCTAAAGAATTTTTTATATTTATATTATATTATCTATTTTAGTCAATAAAAATTTTCAAAATTGGTCCGGCACCCATGATATTATATTTAATTAGAAATTAATGGATTCACCAACCACAGTCTCCTAAACTCATAATCCAGGTGTAATTCAACAACTAATAAGTAGTGTTAATCAAATACATAAAGATAAGAATATCAAATTTTATAACTATAACATGAAATTGAAATTTAATTAAGTCTATAAAAATTCTTTTTCCCTTTGAAAAACATAGGGGTTACCAAGAAGAATACAATACCACTAATAACATGTCATTCTAGTCAATATTGAGGGAGATATAGACGAAAAAAATTTAATAACTAAGATAGTATGTGGGAGAGATATGATATTGAGTGACGAGAGGGGAGGATATGCGCTACTGTGAAGAACACCTTCCCCTTCCCTATTTATTTCAGTGTCCCATTTTATTATTTATTTTTTCTATTTCCTTCCATTTGTCAATTTATGTCACATGCATGGTCCATCTTATGTGTGTAATCCCCCTTCGCCTCCTGCTAACTTGTACACAAACCATACCTGTTCATTATATACAAAACCATGCCTTTCTCTAATTTCATACTTTTTTTTAAAATATATTTTATCATGATAAATTATTTTCAAAAATATAATGATATTAATAATATCATATCCTTATTATTAATGTTTAAATATTTATAATTTTTAAAACCTCATATATATATAAGTATATGTATATATAATTACCAGTGTAAATATAAATATATACGTTGTACATATAAATGACCATTGTTTTAATTATTTTTTATCAACATTGATAATAGTTTCTTTGTTATTATATTTAATAACACGATGAATATTTAAACACAAATAAATTGTTTATCAATTTAAAAAAAATTAAAAAATGATTTAAATATTTATGAAATGATGTTTTTAAAATTAAAATAAAAATTATAGTCCACAAATTATAATTTAAAAAACTATATCTAATAATATCTTTACCATATAATCCACATGTCCTCAAAATGATTAATAGACTCGAAAAGGAAGGAATCACTTACTCTACATGGGAAAAAACATTTGACTGAGGATTTATACATAGGCTAGGTTCTTCCCAACATAAAAACATCCCCTAATTCGAAACCAAATTTCCTCGAAGGAATAACCCTACCTAAAAAATCATCAACAATGAATAATAATCTTGCATATTCTTAAAAACATAAGTCATATTTAAAACATAAAATATTTATATCGCAAATGAGAACTAATAAATTATTATGTTTAAATTATATCCATTGAAATGAAAGAGTTTAATTATTTTTAAAATAAAACATTGAAATAACTTAAAAATACTAATTAATAACACGACAGTCAATACAAAAAATGCATAACCAAAATCAATATTTTGACTAATAAAAATCAAAAACTTTGTTTTTTGACCCAAAATCCATTTTTTTCAAAAAAAATTGTAAACTAAAAATAAACATCCTCATACACATAAAAGTTTACAACCAATTTTTAAAATTATTTTTTAGAATAAAATGCTTCCAAGGGTTCAAATAACTAGTTAAACACATGGGTATTCTTATTAAAAAGGTCAATAAATATGAAAGTGGAAGCAAACAATTCATATCAAAACACTTTTGAGATAAAAATTATAAATAATTATGATTTTGAAGAATATTTTTTCATTGTTAAATGGTATTTGTATTTTATTAATTATTATTTATCCCAATATATACATAATATAGCTATAATAACTGCACAATTGGGTCTTACCTAGGTGGTAAGGTGACCTTGTAATCCTACATCAAACCCAGGTTCAAGTATGTGTAGTGATGAATTTTCATGTTACTATAGTGGTACTATAGTTGTATCAGTACTATAATGTGGTACTACAGAACTATTTATATTCATCAGATTTTAGATTTCATCCCATATTACTCGGTTTTTAGACCACAAGTCATTTGGGCCACCGGGCCTTTTGGCCATCATGTCGGGCTTCTACTCGTGTATCACAGGTGAGTTATGGATGGTGGAAATCATATGAGTATGAATGTCAAAAGTCCATTGTGGGAGTTGTAGTGGGGATACAAGTCATTGGAATTAGTGAATAGCTATATCGAACACCCAATAAGTTGATATAGGCAATGTCGGGTTGTGGACAAACTGATCTAGGGAGGATTAATGAAAGGATTTCAAGATGGGATTCTACAATTTTTGCATTAGGTTTAGGTTTTTAAGAATTTTAATCTAAAGTTGTAGACCATATAGTTTGGGGTTCTAGGTTATGTAAGGTTTTACTCTCAACTATTTTAAAATGTGTGTTTATCAAGAAATAAAATAAAAAATGAATTCGGGGAATAACTGGATTCATTCCATAGTGTATTATAGATCTTGGAAATCTAATGGATAAGATGAATTTAAAAGGGGTTGTCGTTTTAGTTGGATAAAATTTAAAAGAAATCCTCATTAAATGAATGTAAAACACAATACATATATAATAAAATCTTATATTATAGATAAATAACATCTCCATCATCCAAATTAAAATTAAAATATAACTTATTAGAAAAACCCATTCCCGAGTAACCAAACGTTGAGGTGATTTAACAAATGAATCTAGATTCTCATGAGAGTCATATAATAATCCACTAAAAGTTTCAAAATTATCAAAATAATTCCATTTTGTTCTCATATATTAAATAAGATTAGATATGTTACTGAATTTGAGAGATTTTAGGTTTTCGTATGGGTAGATCTAGTAATTGAATTCATTTTCAGATCATCATTGGAAACGATCTAACAATGTGAGTGAGTTTGATAAACTAATACCCTATTTTATAAAAATTTTGAGGTTAGATTAATGTTCTATGTGATGCCTTGGTTCTGATGCTGTATAGATAGTCTATATGGGTAAATTTTAAAAAAAGAAAAAAATTATGTTGGAAAGTCTAATGGTGTTTCTTTTAATACCCATCCAAAATCATTAAACATGGTGTAATTAATAAGAGAAGGAAATTTGCAATGGGATTGAATTTTTTGGAACTCCTGGAAATGTTTAGAAAACTCTATGGAAATTACATGAAAGGTATCACTATTATTGAAATCAATTATTTAATTTTCAAATGTATATGATGGAAAATTATTAGTTTAAAAATGTAATTAATATAAAAGAGTTAGGATTCACTGAAATAATTTTTGTATCTTGTATTTTTCATTTAAATGATTAGTACAAGGTTTATTAAATAATTCTATGAATGGAATGAAAATATCAAGCTTATATAGATCTAAATAATGGATGAATAAATCTATCTTGTTTCAATTATATTATAAGAGTCGTTTTTTATTAACCATGGGGTTTTATAAACAATATGGGATAAAGGCTTTTCATATTTTTATAGTTAAAATAAATTAAATAGTATATTTGAGATGAAGATCATGTAAATTTAAATCTAAGATAAAATACTTTATTCAATATATTTATTAAAAATTGATGAACTAAGATTCAACCACCCATCATTGGAATATTTTAAAGAACAAAATTATCTTTTCAGAATTTTTTTCAAAGAACATAAAATACCATATACTATATGGATACAATAGTTTATTTGATTAGTATTACCAACAAATTAAAAATGTGTTATTTCATAAAAAATTATTTCTTCGTATCATGTAATGATATTCTAAAGTGAATATAGTTTCTAAGAGGTTTGTCAGAGCATGTTTAGGCATATATAATTTAAAATACAAAAAATAAAGGACTATACTATTTAGTATTCAAAGATAATATCAATCAAATATCCTAAAATATTTTAGAGTATATCTTTAATGAGAAATGTAATGAGTTACACATTGTTATCATAACATAGTGACTCTTACATTATATCCTTAATGAGTTTAAGATTTTTTTAGAAAAGATATAATGTAAATAGAAATATTAATTACCAATATATTCTCAATGGAAAGAAATTAATTGAATTTATTCATGAATTATGATGATGTTGATGTTCATAGAATCAGTTCTATGTAAATAATAAGAGTTATTGAAATTTTAAAATTTGATGTAGTGATGTAAAGGATCTTGAATATCTGTTAAAAAAATAAATATTATGAATATGACTCTTAAGACTCACCATTATTGAAAACAAATTATTTTATAGATGTTACCCAACAAATAAATTTAGTGAAAGTAATATTTTTGATGGTATGCTTAATATGTGGTTGGAATTACAAATATATATATTGAATTTGATCAAAAAAAAGAAAAGTGCAGCCAACATAACACCAGTATAGTGTTCTGTCATATATATGATTGTATAGGTTCATAAGTATGGTTTTTCAAAATGTTATTAAAGGGGTATAAGGATATAAAATTTTTCATGTTTATACAGAATTAAATCTCAATTTTTCACATTTTCTATATATATTACGTGAATTAACCTCTCATAGTTGGACATTGAGTTATGTAAATATGATATTCGTCATAGATTATTTAATATTTTGAAGAAATGTTAAGGTTAGTGTTAGTATAATTATTGTATTAAGATATGGAATATGTTCATGAGGAAAAATTGGGATTTTTGGACTATATGACCCCCTATGTATTTATGGATTTGAGTGTAATTCACTATGTATTTATTATAATAAGGGTGCATGTTTCAGATTTAGACTTCCCTATTCTCGAGGCTGGTGAAATAACAATCATGATAACCTCCAAAAATTGACGTATTTCTTATGAAATCATTGATTCTTATCTATTCAAGGGTTGTTTGGGTATTTTTTGTAATCATTTCATTATTTCGATATTAACTATGAAGGTAATTTTCCACTCATATGATTAGTAGGACATCTGATTCCTTAATTGAGACATACTATGGATATGTATTTCTATTCCTATATATGATATGTGATTTTTTTATTTTTTGGATGTGCGAAATTTAATTTGTCTGTCCATAAAGGTGAATAAAATGGGATGTATTTATTAACCTAGTCTACATATACTGGTACAATTAATAATTTATGAATTATTATATAGGATTAACGTTATCAAAATCTCATGTTTACTCAATGCCTAAGAAAAAGGGATCATGTGAAAATTAATACTTGTATATGATGAAATTGGTGGACACACATATAGAGATAAAATTATTTTATGGAGATCACCCTGAATCCATTTTCATACTAAGTAAATCGATTCTTTTCTGGAGGACAATTTATGTATCATTTTTTTATTTTGGAATTAATGATTATTTTCAATGATTAAAAGGCCTATGAGGTCACCCTTATTGATTATGTGAATGTGGATCAAGTTTATTAAACATTCAGAGATGCCCAAAATATGTATTAGATGGTATATATAGGATGTTATATATGAATATACCCACGTTATTTCATATCGAGTTATATAAGATGAAATGATGATAGGTTTTCCAAAAAGTGATTTGTAAATATCCAAAATCATTTTTTGAAATGGTTTTCCAAGTTTTTACATGTGATATAACATAAGGTGAATGTGTACTAAGACTATGAGTATTTTGTACATTTGTAGGATTGATGGATTTTTCCATAATAAAGTTTGGTTTTTTAGACCATATCATAGTCTCTCCTTGAATTCTACAAGACATAGTGCGAGGCACTATGCCTTAGTGGTTCTTATATAGAATTATAAAATTTTTCACTATCACAAGAATCAATAAATATAATCACTAAATATTATCATATTCATTTTTTTCATCACAGAATGATAATAATGTGGAGTTTAAATGAAAAACATCAAAATTTAGACATTAAACATTCTTTATATAGATTAAACTTATTTTTCAAGTATGTTAAAATGTTGGAACATTTGGTGAAACATATAGTCAATAAACATCTAAATTTTTACTTATTAATGTACTAAATAAATTGGTTAAATCCTATTATAGTAGGGTTTTGTTCATTTAAACTCATAAATATAATTCTCTCATTACTATTGTTCTTTCCTATCATTGTCCAAGGTTCTAGAACACTATGGTGTTGAGAGAGGCCATACTGGAGTAATGGGTTGTGACGTATAGGACCTTGATGCCACTCAAAGGTTCCCTGAGCTCAGTTAAACAAAAATAATTGTGTGTGTCTTCACATAAAAAAATAAATCTAACAAGACTATGGGCCTAGGTTTTGTCCATGGGGAGATTATTCCCTTATTACTAGATTGTAGCATAGTGGATAAAGTTTAAACTGGTAAATTGTGAAAGTAGTATAATAAATAAAAGACTAGAAGTAGAAGATAAAGATAAACATCCATGAAGTAAATAATATTCAAATGTTGGAAACTAAATCATATGTAAGAGCTGATGATAATCAATGTCTGGTCTCTACAAAACCAGAAATACATACACATGGAAGTAGGGAATATAGGCTACACATAAGAATAAAAAAGAATTAAAAAAACTCTCCAGAAACCAGAGCATTGGCCTAGTCACCTACTACCAAGATCCATATTAATTCAATAATTCATGATCAGGTGTAAAAAGAGAGATGCTTCCACTTGTAATCACTTACATACATATAATATTTCTTGCGTACCATCTGTGGCATGGATAGTGTGTGTGTGATAAATCTTAGTAGACCACCACCAATGGGGTCTATACCACCTAGTATGTGAAATATAAACTGATATAGTGTGAATTTATATACATGTTAGTAGTATAGTGATGTAAATACCCATATTCCTACTTCATTATTGGTTAGAAATATCTCTAAACAACAAATAATTAAATTTATTCATTTGAGTTTAGTTTTACTAAGTAATTCATGTGATATATAACATCACTATCGAGGGATCCGGATGATGATAATAATAATAATAAAGGATACATGTAATAATAAGGAATCTTATATTGATGATAATAATAAACAGGTTCTAAGATAATAACCAAGTAATACATGACCTCAGGGGTTCAACCAACATAGTAATAACATGCAGCCTGGCTATATATAGTCAGATTGTAATCCAAGGGGAACCACCCAAATCATTCCAGTATAATAGATTGTAATCGAGTCCAAGGATCTCATACAAGGTAAAATGAGAAAAAAATACCAGGGCCCAATGGGGTTAATCCATGGAACAACTTATCTGAAGACATCATGAAAGATCCACATATTTTATCCAATGCATCCAAATATCAGGAAGATAATGAAGGGATTGTATAGTTTCACATTAGGCATCCACAATTAGACAAGGTCCATGTTCAATGGGGGGTATCTCCCATGGATACCAGATCCTAGAATCGGAATGGAATCATCTGAGAGCTCAAGGAATAATCTCACTAATCCATGGATGGTTCTATTCTAACCACTCCTATAACGAATAAAATGTCCATATGAAATAGTCACCTTATACTTGATTCATTATATAAATTAGGATAATTTATACTCATGAATTTTATTAATTCAATTGGTTTATTCCATAATTTTAATATGTATGAAAAAGATAAAAGTATATGAAACCATTTCCTTGATTACATGTTAAATTATTAGGTTATTTCCTTTAATTATCATAAACATGACAAGGTGGGCTAAGGACTAGCAACCAATTTCAATTCTATTAAAATTCCTCGACCAAGTTATATCTATAAGTATACTTTACATTTAATATTTCCTGATTCATTTAATTGATTTAAACACCTTAATTATAAGGTTAAAGTGATACTGTGATGTGATATCCGTTAATAATTGGGTCAATTAATCATAACACTTATCTTTGGGAATCTCAAGGAAATGAACACCCGAAGAGTGGCACAAATGATCATATAAAATCCATAAGTGGAATAAATAATAGAATAATCATACTCGAGGTAGTATTAATTGATTTTATGACCTAAAATGATGATGTAAACATATATTATCAGATGTATAATATGATCCAGATGATTTTAGCATAAAATATGTGTTACATTGACAATGCCCAAGGAAATCGATGGGCATGCAATTGTGGTCATTTTTAAAAATTGGGAGACATTTGGGATGAGTCCTATACCACCTACATTAATCTTGTATAACTCTCCTACTTTAGTGTTATCCTTTATTATTTCCTTGATCTTATGAAAACGAAATAATAGATAAATTATTTGAAAATAGGTCATAATAGGCTATACTAAAATAACCTGATCGAGGAGAAGAAAAAAGAATAATGGCACAAGATTAATAGAGATCATACTAGAACACATCCAATGATATAGATTTATCTAAACTCGGAGTTAATATGGGGAAATGACACCAAATACTATCTTAGAGCATCCTTGGGAAGTCATTTGTTAGTGAGAGAGAGGAGGGTGAGGTTCTGTCTAAAAAAAAAGAGGCCTTACCTCCCATTTTAAATGCTGATGTCGGGGATTTACATAGCATGTAGTTGATTTATAACTCTTATAATGATCAAGGTATACCTCCCTAGAAAAACCAATTACATGATGTGAATGGTTCTTCCCATACTATTAAACATTGTGTAATTGATTCGTAAATGATTTTCAATTACACTACCTGTAATTGGCTTATAGAAAACTTACAGCCCTCCTACCCCTTTCTTTCCAAAACTACCCAACTAGGCCACGACCCAAGATGATGTTCTGATCCAAAAAGATAAATTTTAAAAGGGAAAAAATCATAAATAAAAAAACCAGAACTCAAAAACAAACTAGGTTCATACATTCTTCCCCCTTAATGTAACATGTCCTAGAGTTCACATTCTATGGGCAGTTATACAGTATATTAGAATAACTCCAACCCTAGGTCATGTAAGTCAGCCTCCCACTCCCATGTCTCATCCAATACAAGGTCATGATGCCATAGAACCCATAATATATGAGAAGATCCGCCTTAAGAAGCCTTATTAATATGAAAAACATTGTGTAATGGATACTCCTCAAACTAAGCATCGATGTCTAACTTGACCTCCCTAGGATCAAAATTATGATTTGCATCAGCATGATACATGTGAATATATGAAATCTAGAAATTCAAGGGAATGGAATGGTAGCTATAAGGAAATATTAATCAATAGGCTATTAAACCAAATCTATCAAAAATTTAATATGTCCCAAAAACAACACGGTGATAGGTTCCTATTCCTTTGTATGCATCGATGCCCAAGCCTAGGTGATACTCACATGAAAACACAATCTCTGCCCTCAAAATCAAGAGGTTGTCGGTAACGATCGTCATTTTATTTATATATATACTGAACAATTAACATACACTTATTAATCATAAAAACCTTCTCAAAACTCTCTTTCAATAGATAAGGACCTAGTATCACTCCTTACCTACCTTTACACGACACATGGGTGAACAACACAAACTACTGTATAGAGCCTCAAAATGATCCATCTGAATCGTCACCTAAAATCTATTACTATAGGTGAACTCAATGATAGGGATATAATTCTCCCAAGAACCACCAAAATCAATGAATAATTTCCACATCATGCCGTCTAAAACATGTATCATTTTTTTGACTAGCCATCCATCTAAGGGGGAATTTTATTTCTTAGAGGCACATGCATACACATAGCTCTTTGTTACCCCAACTAGAACTGTGAAATGAAATGATCATACCAATCTAAAATGATAGTTTGAGGGACCCTATGTAGTTATGTGGTCTTATAGAAATATAATATTCCTAGATCATTACTAGAAATTCTCTCTCATAGGGAGGAAGTGGGATAAGTTGATCAATTGATCCATAACTACCCAAATTGTTTCACCACCTCGAGGTGACCTCGGTAATCCAAATAAAAATTTCATGGAAACATCTTCCCATATCTATTTTGGGAATAAATTATATATATATAATATAGCAGGTCACTATTTCTATACCTTCACATTCATATAGGTGGAACACCAAGAGACAAATCATGTTATTTTCCATTTCATCCTACGCCACAAATACTAGAATCACATATCTCGATACAAGTTAAAGATTCCGGAATGAAATTCCCACTGAGAAGTGTGGAAATCTCGTATCAATTTTTCTATCATATCTATAGGAACCTATACATGTCCATATATAAATAGGATTTCATCTCCATATGTAGATCAATCTGAAGGTGAATCCTCAGCGGTAATACTCTCATAGAGAACCAACCCCTAAGGATCTGAAAATTAATCTTCACCCTATCAAGGGGATAAGAGGTAACTATCAAGGTTGAAAGATAATAATAATTTTGTCTCTCAAGATACTCTAGATTTGAGTTAGAGAATATATCTACCAATTTCCATTCATTGTTGTCTTCATGTACGACATGTGCCCGAGTATTCCAAATCGGTGCATCCACTACCACATTTCCCTTTCGTGGCATATTAGAAAAATCAAAGTCAAAATACTGAAGGTATTTGAAAAATATTTATTGTTTGAGATTAAATTCATGTTTTTTGAAGTTATATTTGGGGATCATATGATTCTTATACACCACAATGTGCACACCCATGAGTTAGTGTCTCCAACAAAAAAATTCATGGATAACCGTTGCTCGCTAAAGGTAGTGCCTCATGTAGTTTCTCTCGTGAGGCCTCAAATACTGAGATCCACATGCAACGAATCTATCCTCCTACATCAACAATTCTCCATATATGATTCCTGATACATCATAGAACACCATATATCCTCTTCTAGGCTCTATAATAATCATAATTAGTGTCGAAACAAGCCTTTATTTCAACCCTTGAAAGTATTTCTCACGCTCTTCTAATCATAGGAACTTATCAAACATATTTTTAATACCATTCACTGGTGAAGAAATTAATTAGAATTCCTCTCTAAATTCTTGTAATATCTAGACAATCCCATGAATCTCTATATATTAAACATGTTCTTAGGATACTCCAAGTAAACCACGACACTCACCTAATCTGGGTCAACAAATACTCCTGATTCTGAGATAATATTACCTAATAAGTGAAATTTTTAAATAAAAAATAGGAACATTGTAGAATTTTCATAAATTTTATTCTCTCATAGTGTATTTAAAATTTATCTAAAGATATAGAGCATAAGTTCTATGAGTATGAGAATACACCATGGTGTCATCCATAAAGACCATAACAAAATAATCCAGATAAGGGTGTAATACCCATTTCATAAAATCCATGAAAATGGAGGGCACATTAATAATACATAATGGTATTAAAAGATACTTATATAGGCCATACCTTCTATAAAGAGTTATATGATGTATTTCTGAAGGTCTACCTCACACCTGATGTTAGCCCTATCTTAGGTCGACCTTTGAGAATATCATATCTCGTCAATGTAGGTCAAAAATATTTTCTTGTATGAGGTAGTGGATACTATTGGTTAACCATAATCTGGTTTAACTATCTATAATACATTAATAAATAGTGTCTCTCATCCCCCTTCTTGGAGAAAAACACAATTGAAGCCCAAGAGCAAGTATTGGTCCACATAAAACTTTTCTCCACTAAATCCTTCAGCTGTCACTTAAACTCCTTGATCTTAGTGGGTTCCATCTTTTATGGTGGAATGAATATTAGAGATTCTCCTATAAAAATATCAAATGTAAACTCTACCTATCTTTTATAAGGTAAACTATAAAAATCTTCTGGAGATATTCCCCTGAAATGATTTACTACTGGAGGAAAATCTGCCATATATATTCAACATTCCTTCATTAAAAGACTAGAAATATGGTCAGTTACTACACCTAGACTATGATTCTCCAGTCCATCTATACTGTCATGGACATCCCACACACCCTTGTGAAGATAACTACTACCATATAGTGATGTAAAAGAATCCATCTGACAATAGCATTCCACAAAGTCATGGAATGAAACCATCATGTTCATCCTATGAATGACACCAAATCACTTCATCTCAATAACAAAGTGGTCCCACAGGAATGGATAACTTCCCACCTCAAGGAGATAGTCCTTGCATTATCATATTTCCACAGACCATACACACAATGGTGTATCAATGTTCATCAAGCCATAGTAATACTGAATCTCTAATCTAAGACTTTCCAAGAGAAATAGAGAGATAAATTAGTGTGAAGAACCCATATTGAATAAGGCAAATACAATATTGTAGTCAACAAAAATAGTACCACTAAATGTATACAATCCTACCCTCTAATCATTAGGTATCAGTTGTAAGACATAACAATCACATGATCCATGGCCCTATGCTATAACTGGACAACCCTGAGTAGGTCTGATCTTCTATCATTGATAATCAGATGATTTCCACCCACGATAATTACCTCCTTCTCGTCTAGTTATATCAGTACTACTCCAACTCCCTTCTAGACATGGTATTAAAAATCCTACCCTCAAAGGTGGAGCTTATATGTATCATATTCAACTCGAAGCATATGAGAAAGGTTTAACAAAATCATTAAGGATTCCACATGCAACCACAATCACGACACTCTAAAGCGTCTCTATCACACTAAGGATTTCAATGCCCCTATTGTCCACACTAATGGAATTTAACAGAGCATACAGTGTGGTTACACTGAATACCACTATTCTAATGAGAAATCATGAGGGAAATATTCTTGCTACCAAATTAAATATCGATATTCTATGAAACTAATCATTTGTTCCCACTACTATCTCATTCCCTCAAGTTTTTATCAGTGATAAAATCTTCATTAATGATCTCAAAAAAGTAGGTAGGTGAAATACATTCACTTGATTATGGATGGAATACCAATTCTAATCATTGAAGCATCTATTATGTGATATCTCATCAACATCTATAAGTGTATGATGCATTAAAACTTTGTAAAACATCTTCAATAATCCATGATTGACAAAGATCCATACTCTAGATGCATGAACTCTCTATCACTGTTAGCTCTTAGTTTTTAAGGAATGTAGTGATCATAGAATGTAGTCTGGATTTCCAACCAGACCACACCATAATAATAACTATCCTGGATAATCACATCCCATTAGAGCTTGGCCAAATCATGTACCATATACGTATCATTCTTAAATTTTCTCTCTCTAGGAATATCAATATGGTCGAAGATATTCAAGGTGGCCTCCATCAAATACTAAACAGCCTACAGACCACCAACTCCCAAGAAAATAGGAGGATACTCATATTGTATCTCATGTATCAGATCTGCAATAATAGGTGAAACTTGTTAAACACCCTTCATGGACTACAACATATATAGGAAAATGTCTCAAATATAAGTGTCAGTTCCTATATCGGGTACAACATGAAGTTCCTTAGGTTTTACTCCTAGAAGTAAGAGTATTGGCTCGGGTCCCACCATATTTAGAGTGTGGTCTTCAACACCCTCTTGGAACATGACCCAATGACATCATGGTGGAATAGATTTACAAATGCTAATCAAGAACCTCAGATCATGATTTGAAGTAAATAAAAGCACTAGTGGATGAAGATCATGAGAATAATGGTCCACTACCAAAGTTACTATCCCCATCTTTCTTCTTAGAAGGTTAGGGTATTGGTAAATTTTCATGTTTAATTTATAGGGGTTACAAAAAATTAAATGGTATGTCAATTTTGGCGACATCATTTAATAAAAACCATTTGATTTTAGAGAAAAAATTTACATAATCAGTTGAATTTTGTTTTATACATAAATGATTTTTTATTTAAAATGGATCATCATTCCCAATGAATAAGGTCCCATACACCTTATCATTGAAATAGAAACCCATTTAATATAATTCAAACCCATTTAAACTTGATCATAAAATGTAATGTGTAATTTACGATTGATCAATTTGGTAAATTATCCATTCAAATCCATGAGGGCCTAGACCACTTAGAAATTGAAATATACAATCACTCAATCACAACCAAAGTGTACCTCGTGTATCCAGAGTTACACAGCTGACATGGGTAGAAACTAGCTATTTAAGATACCACCATCAACCAATTTAGGAAAACTATACTTTTAATAATGGTGACACTTTACGTAACCATATCCATGCTTTATAAAATATGCTAGTAGTACAAGAATATATAAAAATCTTGTCTCTCTCAAAACTCTCATGCTACGAAATAAAATCCAATAAATGAATTGCACTAAAATGGCATGGAATATGCATGGAGTGTTCTTTATATATTATTAAAATGATGTATGATTGATTATTACATTAATTAATATCATTAGGTCATGTATAAAATTAAATCATCAATCATAATGATAATTATTACCATCGCATGGAATGTGTGCCTCCCATTGGTGAAATTCTATCAATTGTATTATGAAAAAAGCATTATAGTAATTCCCTTTCCCAATAAACTTGGTATTTTTCATGAATATGGATGAGATTCTCCCATGAATGGCTCATTACCATGTTCAATATGTTCATAATGTCTTATATATATTCCCAAAAAATATTACCAAATAAAAAACCCCTCTAATATCACTTTGTGTCCTCTTAGACCTGGGTTACAATCATAGGTTCCCTGAGCCTAGTTGGACATATGGCCTCAAGCTAGCCTCCATATATTCTAGAGGCTTCCAACTATTAGTGAGGGCCAAGGGTGTTTCCATGTGGAGGCTATTCCATCATTACTAGAGTGTAGCACAAAGGATGTAGTATAAACAGGTAAATAGCGTAATCAATATAATAAATAAACAACATGCAGTGGAAGATAAGGATAAACATCCAGTAACTAAATAACATTAAAATGATAGAATCTAAATCCTATAAAAAATATGATTATAATGAATTTAATGTATCTACTAAATAGAAAATAGGTATAAATGGTAGAAAAAAAATACATTCTATGAAAAATAATTAAATTGAAGCTAAAAACTATCCAGCATCCTAAGCATTGGCCTGGTCATCTACTACCAAACTCCATCATAATGTAAAAAATCAAGATTATGTTTCCCAAGAAGGATTATTCCCCTTATTAACACCTATATACATATAATATTCCCATGTACCATTAGTGGAACCGATAGGGTATGAGATAAATCATAGTAGGTCACCACTATCAGCATCCATACAATCCGACATATGGAATATAAATTGATACTGTGTATAGGTATATAGATTTAATTAGTAATGTAAGGTTAAACCCATTATAAATTCTTCATCTTTATCTAGAAATGTCTCTAAACATGAAATCATTTAATTGATTAATTATAGTGTAGTTTTTTCTAAATGTCACATTATATACAAAAGCACCAACAAGATATCATTATAATAAAAATAATAAAGGATCATTGTTAAAACAATTAATCTTGCAATTATGATAATAATGAAATGGGGTCTAATGTAACAAAAAAGGAATACATGACCATAGAGATTGAGATGACACAGTAATAAAATGCAACCTATAAATAAGGGATCTGTGTGTAATCCAAGGGGAATCTCCAAAGGCATTCAAATTTAATATATTCAAACCGAGTCCAAGGATCTAATCCAATGTAAAATGGGATAATCATGATTGGTCCCAATATGGTGTATCTATATCATCACATGTCTGAAGATGTCATTGTGGATTGGAGGAGTGTATATAAGGAATCCAAATATCTGGAAGATAGTGAAGGGATCCTATAATGTCATGTTGAGAATTATCTAGTAAACACGGACCATGTGCCAAGGTGGGTGTCTCCATTGGAATCCAGCTCCTTGAATCAGAATGGATTCATCTAGGTGCTCAATGCATTCCCTTAGTAAACTAAGGTTTTGCCAGGTATGACCAATACTATAATGAATAAAAGGTCCATATGAAATAGACACCATATACGAGACTCATTATATAAATTATTCCAAGTTATACACAAGAATCTTATTAATTCAATTTTTCCATTACATACAATGCATTATTCTGAACAGGTTTAAAAAACATTCATCCATTTCTTTTGTTACATATTTAAAAAGTCAGTTCTTTCCATTTCCTATCATTAACATGATATGGTGGTCTAAGTTCAATAAACCAGTTACTATTCAAACATAATTTCTAGGCAATGGGATATCTATAGCTATACATTATATTTACCATTTAATTATTCATTTTATTTATTTAAGAAATTACCTTAGAATTATTAAGTGATAATATTATGTAATATCCATTAACATTTTTTTCATTTAGTCATAACACTCATCTTTATGATGTTGAAGTCAATTCCCACCTGAACAATGGTGCATATAGTCATCAAAATCCATAAGTGGAATATATAATGGAATAATTCTAAATGGGGTTTTATTCATTGATTTCATAACCTCCAATGATGATGGAGACATATAAAATGGGATCCAGAATACGATCATGGAGATTTTAAGCCTGGAATATTAATTAATTAGGAAAATCCTAAGGAAATCAGTGCACGCACAATAAAGAAAGCATGTAAAAATTAAAATACATGAGAGATGAGTCATAGAAAACCTAAAATAAGCATTCACAACTCTCCTTGAATAGTATAATGCATTTGTTGGATAGAATCAGAAGAAAACTCAAGAATGGATCATCACACTGAAAATAGGGTATAAGATCTTGCACCAAAATAACTCGGCTAAGGAGAAGAGAAACAAATAAATAGTTAATTATGGGTAGACACATTACCAAAATTCATCCAAAGAGAAAGAAAAAACTAGAGTCTAATTTTATATGATAAAATATAACCATATCCTTATTTAGGGATTCTTGGGGTGCTCCAGTGTGATGGAGAGGGGAGGTTGAGGTTCTATACGAACTAACTACTATTTTACAAAACAGATGCTGGGATTTTTCACAGTGTGTAAAATTCATTACATATCATGTAATTCTCAAGGTCTTCCCCCTAAAAAAATCCTTTATACAACACAAAAGTTTTTACCTAGACCAATAAACCTCATGTAATTGATACCCATCGTGTATTCCGATTTTACTGCATGTACTTAGCCAACAACATACCAATATCAATCAGGTCCCTTTGTTGAAAAAACTACTCAATTGGCCCACATGCTAGCTTTAGAGTATAAGACAAAAAGATAACTTTTACATTTGATTATATTGGAAATAAAAAGTATTTGTACCTCAGAGGAAAATGGGGTACGTAAATGGGTTATTACCATAATCCATAGATACCATCATAGAAAAGATTAATTTTATGTTATCCTTAGTTTTATCAATCAAACCCTAGTGAAAGGATTTTACTAAATTGATTAGTTAGACTAAGGTACAACAAATATATCATTTTTTATTTTTTATTCAAAATAGATAGATAGATTCATCCTATTATACTGATTGGGAGAGGTACCTTTATAGTATCTGGGTTGTTATATATCCATCTAAAACCCATCTGTTGTTCTATGAATTATTTCATTAGAAAATTCTTTATTATTTTTGGGATGTTTTTATATTTTATTTATGAGAAACATGTTCATGGATAATATTGAAGATCTTTTGATTTCGTTGAAGATACAAAAAATAAATGAATTATTTTCTTATAAAGATTAAAAAAATGAATGGTTATGATCATGTCATATCATGGTGGAGGTAATATCATATATAGAATGATTTATCTTATGTGATAATAAATCATGAAACATATAATTTTGCATTTCCATGATGATGGTAGTCGAGGAATGAGTTAATATCACATACAAGGAATTTTTCATTGAGTTATTTAGATGTGATAGAGGTTTTAATTTGATTTTATAAGGACCACATCACTACCATACCAATTATTTTACAAGGGTTCATATGAAAAATTACTAATAATTATATTAAAACATGATTAGTAGCCTACAAAATATTAGGTTCTTTCTAGTTTGAGAGCTAATTTTTAATTTAATATAGGTAAATAACTCATTCC
Source organism: Viscum album (assembly GCA_963277665.1). NCBI lineage: Eukaryota > Viridiplantae > Streptophyta > Magnoliopsida > Santalales > Viscaceae > Viscum > Viscum album. The sequence continues at coordinate 2,093,939,827 of OY728151.1, forward strand.
ATAAGTATTAGTGAAGAGAATTATAAAATAATTAAGGTGGAGAAACCACATTGATATAAACTACTCAATGAAGTTCTATGGATTTTCAAGTTCTGGATATTTTAGGTATTCCACATCACAGTATTTGTTCACATTACAGAGAGTCTAACATGAAATGATTAATGGATGGTTGTTTATGAAAAATTGAATTTTTCATTATATAATCTATTTTTCATGCTATAAATTCAATCAAATATATTATGAAACACTTTGTTATATTTGGGATTTATACATATATATCTATTAGATTTTAGGATCACAACACAATAGGTATAATCACGACATAATTTTGTTTATGTATATAAATATGTGGTCACCCTCCAAAATATAGGTGTGTTAGATGAAAATATTATACTCTGATAGAATCATCTATCATTCCAAGAAGTATTTGGCATGATTTTTCGGAGAATAGAATGGGAGAAAATAAAATAAAAATATTATAGGCACCTGAGGTATGGTATGATTATATCGTTTAATAGTTGATACTTATTATTTATCTTTTAATCAATTTTCATGATAATCATATTTTTTATCCTTTTTTCATTGATAAAAAAATTTAATGGGGGTAGTGTGATTGGAACAATTTCACAACAAGGATTAATCTCCTGATGAAATGGGTGATTTAACATTGTAAAAACCCTTATTTCTGTGTGTGTTCTTTCTTGATCTATCTCACATTATTACCCCAACATTATTCAGATCTCTTATCAATAACCTATGGCCATAATCACATAGTTTGAGTGTTCATGTTTTTTGAAAACCACTAACTTAACTCCAAAAACCCCCATCAGTGGTGTTATATGTAATGTCCCGACTTGACTGACCATTAAATCAGAAACTGGATCGGTCACCACATAACCTCAAGTGAACCTCCCCATTTTCTAGAGGCTTCTGACTATCAGTGAGGGTCTAATAGTGGTGTGGTGGGGAGGTTAAAACCTCATGATCAGAGATTTATAGTGGTATAATAGGTTTGAATCAATGTATTGTAGGGGAATTATTAATAATAAATGAAAAATAAATCGAATATATATACAGTAAATTGATACAAGTAACAGGACAACGCTTATATGTATAATAATTCAGGCACGTCAAGATGATGTGACAAGATACAAGAAGGAGTTATAATAGGTAGTATAAAACAAAAAAAATAAAATATCACAAATAATAAATCCATGAGCATCTGGAGTTTTGGCTCAATGCTATGATCCCTATCTCTCAATTACACAACATTGCACAATAAATATTCACATGGACCAACAAACGTGAAGATATGGTTGGGTTCCCCAGTGCTACGGAAACTCAAATAGGGGGTGAGATAAAATCCCAATAAGCCACCACCACTAGTATGTATATCAATATAGTTCATCCATTATAAAAATAATAGTGTGCCAACATAGGTGGGTAAAAGGAGATAAAAAAATAAAAAATAACAACTATATCTAGGTTCCTAAATATATACCCGATCGATTCATCCTTCCCTGGCCTAAGCTAGACGTTTGAACCAAGTGAACTTGTATGAAATATTTAGGTTCGAAAAAGTGACAAGGCATGTACATGGGTCATCATAAATAAGGCATCCATTATTGACTGACCCCAAGTGTGGGATTCGATTTTTTAGACACATCCATTGAACCTTATTTAAACATGCTCATGATCTCAAATAAGGGTCACATATAAAACCAAAAAATAGTCTGTTAAATCCCTTAATTTTAACATGATCCCATCCATGGAGATCCATAATATAATCCATATGGTATCTACATGTGCCTCTGATATAAGCAACACCACAAATTCCATCCAAGGAGACTTGTAATTACATCCCTCTTACCTCTCTTGGGATGGTAAACTCTGAGTTCATACCAAGTATTTCACACAGGTAACCAGGTATCACTCGAGGCAAGACATAGCTATATCTACAATTATTCCATCCATGGTTTCTACCCTACAAAACTAGTGTCAACAAATAGTATGAATAATCCACCCATAGATCCCATACAAGGAAATCCAAGTACCACTCTAGTTGTGTATATTTGTACTAGTCCAATCTTGGAGAGACCGTCTATATAATCCTTATGTCAAGACCCATGTTCTCTCCTGACCCATATCAGGGTGAGGAATATTTATCACAATCATGTCTCATCAATGAGTTAAGGAATAATACATGCTATAAATCAATCCCATGAATCTATGGTAAAAGGAAAAATATAATAGCCATTATGCCTACTCATTTGTACAATGCTACTAGGCAATTCCCACATGGCACCAAACATAAGAAAATAACAACTTGAATAAAGCAGAAGGCAAAGGGCATAAGAAAATCATTATAATACAAAAGTGATGGTATATAAAGAATAAGGAATGTGGAAAAAGGAACTAATAAAAATCTCAATGAATAAGGAATAATAAATAAGTAGTGACACGTGAAATAAAAGGGCCATTGAATAAAGTATATGAAATGAAATATAATGCACGAGGCATCAGAATCATTGTCTGAACTCATGGAAGACCATGAATCCTGATTAAAATATTTACAAAAAGCATTAATTATTAGTGAAACTCACCCTTATCAATTTTCAAACAACTTAATTAATTTAAATTAGAAAAAAAAGGTAAAACACCTCCATCAAGGTGGAAAAAGAAAAAGAAATAAACAAAGGGTTGATTCACCACACAATACAGTTATATCAAACATGTAAATGAGTTCAATTTAATTAATATGACAATTTAGAGTCATCGTTGTAAGGTTCTTGCATGTATCATATTGAAACACAATATAGAAGGAAATGAAACTCCATTGAAGAAGCAAGACAACCTACCTCATGGTAAGAACACCATCACATCCAATATCGAGACTTGATTCAGTCTGGTTTGACATAAAATGAAAAAATGCTAAACTTACCTGAAAATAGGGTGAATTAGGTTGCATTAAATACAAAACCTGTGGGGGAATACAATGAATAATGGAAGGATGAGGAGTCTAGATCTTACCTCGTGATTTACAGTTCTACTGATGGTAATGGATTTCAAGAAAATGTGATCCCTAATATAGAGTATGTGGGGGCTTTGTGTGTGCGGGAGAAGGGGGCACCCATTAGAAAAAAAGAGGGAGAATATAGGGGTTTGGTGTTTAATTTCATTGAGTGAAAAACATAAATTCATCTGACAAACATGGTTAGATGGTTTGTCTGCGTACTTTTCTAAACCATGCACCAACCATGTGCTATGGCACTACCAAAGAACAACCTCGCATAGGTTGGCTGCATGGTTTGGATAACCGTGCACATCCAATGAAAATTTCCACTATCAAAAACTTCTAGCTTGTTTACTGATCTTGTGGATCCTCTTACATGGTTAGATATAACTGTGAATCACATCCATCTCCATTATAACATGCATCATAGTTCCCTCTCAAGTTAGCTCAATTTCATAAAAAACATTGTGCTTGACTAACATCTTTCTTAAAGAGGGCTTTGAGGGCCTAGTGTTCCAGAAACAATATGTAACATCTGATGGACCACTCAAGACTTGATCTGTGTCTAGAAACAATTCATTAATGTGTTACAACTCTCAAAATTCTATTATAATTATTTATTTACAAAACAAACTGTATACTAAATGACAAAATTCCAATTTCATTAGAAATTCATCAGATCTAAAAAAAGAACTCTATAATACCCCCACCTAAAAACATCACATTCCCAAGAATCCTTAAGTAAAAAATAGAACATCACATGACCTACTCAGGTCTTTAAGTCTTGTTCAAGTGGTTTCATTTCATTTCCAAACACCCAATTCACATTCGATCATCAGTACAACATATTGTACATAAACCATATAAACTCAATCCAATGATTTCTTTTTTCTAATAGAAACATTGAGATTTATCCTAACTAAGATTTTCATAACCAAGATTAAATCACATCATCCTATCCATCACCACTTGGTTCTAGAATTTTTAATACCAAAACAGAGTCATAGTATTCCAATTATGGAACTACCTATTTAAAAATTCACTTATTTCTCCAATGGGGCATTTCATAGGATTTTCATTTTAATTGATTGGTAAACTCCCAATCCAACTCATGTAGCCAGGTGGAGTTGACCATTAATGAAAATCCCCAAATAACAAGAACTACACCTTCTATGACCCGATGGTTTTATATTAAGAGGTTCCTCCTTAATCTCATATGATTATAAATAGATATATCAATTCATACCAACCTAGTCCGACTACCCTCAAAACTCCCAACATATTTGGCATGTGATTTCCAAAATCTAATTTCAATGCCTATAGATAAAGGCACCTAAATATTTATACAATCACTATAACTAAATCCTACAACTATATTCTAATGATATCACCATCCAAAATATCCACTTTAAAACATTTTTCCCCTGACACAACCACAAGCGTATACCCGATCCAACACACTTGGATTGATACCTGTTTTTAATTAACTCATTCGATCCAGATTAAGGTTTGGGGTATCCTCAAAAAAATAATAGTGGTTCAAGGATATCATCCATAGAGAACCATAAAGTGAATTTACAAGGTAAATTCTGGTACAAGGCCAAACATCCACATTCAAGGAATTCTGACCGAGTCTAAAGCTACATCCACCTTGCAGTTAAGTCCAAGGGAGAAAACTGGTGTCCATGTGTCTTACCATGGAGTTCCTATTTGGGTACCCATTTATCACTCAATAATAAGCATACTTATAATGACTATAATGATTCTAGAGTTCACATTGATAGAGACTACTCAATATGGCCAATAAATTTTAAATTTTTCTTGACAAAAAAATTGATTCCCTCTTAGTGTACACAAAAGATATTAAGATAGGGGACATGATCATCATTTAGCCAATATTACAGTAAGAGTATTGGAATGGTTTTCAAAAATGACCTATGAAACCTCTGATAAAACAAATATGAAGTGATCAGTATGTCTATGAACCATTTATACTTAAAACGCAAGGAGAAGGATAGTCGATCCACCATAGGTTATCTTCTTCCAAGGAGCTTGGATACTCATGCTGAAGAATTTATAATACTTAACCAAAATGTTTTTAATAGATGAGGAATTCAATTATCATTTAAGGACACACACTATAGTATATCAATGGAAAATGTTTTTTAATGGATGCATACTTGACCATCCATTCTTCATTGTGATTCCTTGATAGGACTACCGTGGTTCAAAACTCACTAGCCCCAATGGTGTTCACAAACAACACTAATCTTCCCAAAATGGTATTCTTGGTTTTCATAATTGTATATGGAAGGAAACATTTAAACATAATTGAATATAAAATACCAAAATTAGGAGTGTCAAAAACATTAGATGTAATGATAAATGAATCTCATCTCCTGACACACACTACATCAACCAGTAACTTTAGGTCTAAGAGTTGGAAAACAAACATTTTAATGCATTAAAACAAATGAGTTAAGGAAAATATCTACATAAAACCATTATATTTTAGATTCAATTTTATAAAAATAGATTACTCTCATTCTGAGTTATGTCTACATGTACCATAGCATTAGGCCTAAAAACCAAAAAAATGTCCAACGTGTCAAGTACCTACAATTTTTCAAAATCATCCCCAATATTGGGTCGAATTTTTTTCCCTAGAAGTTGAGTTAAACCTACTCTAGATATGACCCATGATCAATGCATCAATGATGAAAGATTTAATATATTTTATAGAACTCAAACAGTTCATTTTACTATTGTTCAAATTGATTTCATTGTGTATACCAACTCATCTTACACCGAGATCTCCTAAAAAATGACACATCCTTAATAATACCCATAGGTTTACCATCCATGTGAATTAAAGATTAAATGGACAATAAAAATGATTTAAACCAAGATCATATATTCTCATATGAATATTAACCCAGTGGGAGACATACCATGTTTCCAATCCCTCAGGAAGGGGAAGATGGTGTCACACAACCCACTATGAATTAAACCATGACCTAGGCATGTCTCGCCTATTATAACTATGAATTAAATGATTCTCAAATTCAAAATGTGGTTCAAATAACACATGACGACCATTCTAAAAAAGGTGTATTTCTAAAAACAAATAGTCATACATAGGACTATAGAACCAAAATAGTACCACACACCTGAAACGATGTACACGATTTTATCAAGGGCTTCAGAGATCTGAGTGAACTACCAATAATGATCTGGCCCATTAACAATGAGTAAATAATTGATCCAAAAAGTGGTCACTCGAATAAAAGTTTACTATTCTTAAGGTATTATTATTTTGGTTCGACCTGTATAAGAAGTGACTACGAGTAACACTCACATTCTCATTTCAAGGAAACAATCTAGAAAGATTCGCACTATACTTACCCAAGTTTGAAGCTATGAACACCACTTAGGGATCCATTTTAAGTCATTATAATGATAATAATTTAATTAATTAATATTTTCATGTTTTAGTTTTAATGAAAATTTAATAGCAATCAAAAGGAAAAATAATTTCGATAAGTCCACAATGTAAAATAGGAATGTTATAAAAATAATCATTTCTAAGAATTATTTGTTTATGGGAATATCATTATTATAAGGTCATTGAGTATAAAAACCCTTTTTTTAAATGTATTCATTTATTTAAAAGATTTTACAAATGGATAAATTAAATAAAATTTAAATATAATTATATAGACTAAAACGCCATTTTGATTTTAATTAGAATATTAATTAACTAAAACCTCGTATATAAATACAACTCAAAAGATGATAGAATATTTTTTCTAATTAAATAGGTCTGGTTAAAATAATTCCACCATAGGTTTACATGATAACCCATATTGGCAACCACATGAGATTAAAAATGTCCCTTAACACATAGCACAAGCACACCCCCATGGGGTTAAGAAATAAGGAATTCCAAAAGAAAATTTAACCTTTGAGGGACCTTTCAATCCATATAGGGTCACAATAAAACAACCCAAACAATTATAATCATTTATATTTAACAAAATCTTTTAGAGGGTTCATTTCATAAGCAAAATGCCCCAATTTTCCTACGTAGGTCATGTTGTACAATTAATAATTTGTCTTTGTGGGTCATTATTCCCATGTAATAGAGGTAAACGCCTTAATAAGGCTTCCAATTCATTTAAAGATAAAAAAAATTATATTATTTATTGAATATTAATTCATAATGATCATAAAGGATGGTCCACCACTTCTCACTTTAAAAATCTACCATAAACATTACACCTAGTAGGCGGGGCCACATTCATTGGCACCCAAATCTATTTATGATAAATTAAATTTTTATGATGTTAACATTTATAAAATAATATTTTAAGTATATAAAGTGAAATTACAATTTTTGGATTATATGGGTCATCACATTCCAATTTATAAATCACTCAGACTCCATAGAAATTGAAAATGGAATCCCATTTAATCAAAAACATAATTTTCATCCCCTAAAAAATAACCATATACAATGGAAGATGAAGAAAAAGCATAGTAATTAGTCACATAACATGGTAATAAATTAGACTACTAAAATATTCACAAAGCATGCTAAGTATGCATAAACATGTAAAATAGTAATGGAATGGAAACATCAAAGCATGACATAGCACCCAAGGAAAGAATATTAATTAAACATTTAAACATGTTATACACAGTCCTAAAAAGATATACATAAGAAAGAATAAGCTTTGAATGTTACTAAAAGTATCTACCATGGTATATATATTTTAGTAAAATAACACACAAGGCATATTTCAATAAACATAAAACAACCAAATAATGAAATCTACATGGCATGGCATGTGAATCCCTATGTTCCTATAAATATTCTCGTAATGCTACATCATTTCCATACCAGGCCAACGGTAATTATTGTAATCCCATAATTTTTTATGTAGTGTAAAATTATCTAATCACTCAAGGTGAAATCATAATCAACTGTAACAGTGATCAACACGAACAACAATCTTGTCCATACCCCCTGGACTTTCCTTATATGTGGGTTGATCACATACCAAAATTACTATTTACCAAGTGCTGACACATTCTTATTATTTGATCTACTAACCCAAAATGGTAATACAAATGAAAAGGAACGTTTGATACCACATTGTAACATCCTTGATGGACTGAAAATTTAACCTATAGATGTAATGGTGTCCACATAGCCTCATATTCACCTACCTATAAGCCAAAGGTTGCAAACTAGTAGCAAGGGTGTAATAGTGGTATGCTAAGGAGACGATACCCTCATGGTTTGAGTCACACAATGGTATAATAGGTGAAAATCTATGTAAAATACTATAATAAGTAATAAAAAATTGAAAAGAAGAGAAAGATAAATACAATGAATGAATAAAAGTAAATGTTCAATACAAATATTTATAATAATGCACACATTCCTAGATGATGCTACAAGAGACAATCAGGTGGTATTATATTCATTAGAATACAATAAAAAAAGGTCCCAATGGATGAATCTCTGAAAATTTTGAGTATTGGATCAGTTTTATACTCCCCTAGCTCCCAAGTACACAACATTGACTAAAAATAAGTACTTGAACCTAAAACATGATGATCTACTTGGATGCCCTAGTGAATTGCAGCCCAAAAAGGGTGTGAGATATAATCCATGTAGGCCACCACCAACTATGTCTAGATAAATCCAATAATTTCACTATAAAATGAACAATGTTCCAAAAAAAGTCGAGTACAAGGAGATGAACAAATAAATATATAACACTTCGGTCTAGGTTCCAAAATTTATACTTGACAAATTATACTTTCTTCGGCGAAAGACAGATGTCTTATCGAAGAGAACCAATATGAAATAATATGTTGGAAAACTGATAAGGAGTGTACATGGGTCATTATAAACAATTAATTCACTATGGATTGACCCCAAACATGAGATTTGACTTGGTGGGCACATCCCTATAACATTATATAAGAATCATTATTATATAATAAATAAGAATCCCATATAAACTAGAAAAACAATATTCCAAATCCAGTAATGGTATCCTGATCCCATACATGTAAATCCATAATGGATTCCAAAAGTCCACTACAGACACCTCTGATATTTCCAACACCACATAGTCTATCCAAGGAGACCCATAATCTGGTCCCTCATATCAGTCATGGTATGGTAAACTCTAAGTCCACACTAGGTATCTCTGATAAGGGACTAAGTGTCACCTGAGGCATGTAATTTCCATCTCTCCAACAAGTATGTCTGTGGATTCTCCCTAAGGGAGCTCGTGTAACCCACTATTATGAATAATACACCCTGAGATCTTATATAATGTAATCCATGTATCCCTCCTGATGCACCATGTAGTTCCAATACAAGCACAATGATTCCATCCATGACATCCTTAATTCACTACTCATGTTCTCTCTTAGCCCACATTAGGTTGAGGCATGTCATTTGTAATGACATTTCATCAATGAGGTAAGGAATAATACATAATAAAAAACCTATCCCAATCAAATTATAATATATGGCCAATGACAATAGAAATTATTCCTACACATAAGTACAAGGGTGCTATAAAATTATTGCGTGGAAAAAAACATAGGCATTTGAAAACATTAATAATTAAAAAGGTATAAGTCATATTTTGAATGAAAATATTAACAATATATAAGCGATGGAATATAAAGCATAAGGCTTGAGGAACAAGGAACTATGAAAAATCCCAAGGTATATGGAACAAGAAATAATTAGTGATACCTGAAACATAATGGCCAAGGCATAAAGTAAAAAAAATTAAATATAAATCTAGAGGCATCAATCATAGTGTCCTAACTCATGGCCATAAATTTATATTAATTCAAATCATTACATAAATTATTTATTAGAAGTTAAAATCGCCCTTAAGGGTGTTCAACCAACATAAGTAGTCATGAATTAGTCCTAAAAGTGTAAAACATATGTATCATGGTGTCCAAATAGAAGATCATAAATCAAGGTTTGATTCTCCACACACTAGGGAATATCGGGTTGGATAACGAGTTCAATTTAATTTATTTTAAAATTTATAGGTGTCGTAAAATAATTCTAGGACATGGAAGAACAGAACACTATATAGATTGAAATGAAATCTTTGGGATGAATCTAGACAACCCACCTTGTGCATAGGCGGACACACACATCCAATATCGAGTCTTTATTTAGCCTGGTTTTAGAGAAAATGATGAAAATGATGAATGCCCTGAAAATAAGGTGAATTAGGTCACCCTAAAATATAACAATACGGGAGGAAAATAATTAATAATGATAGTATGTGATTATTATACATTACCTCAATAATTATAATTCTTCTAATAGTGGAGGATTCGGATCCCATATGAAATAGATATCAAAAAACATACCTTGGAGGAGGAGGGGGCTTTGTCTGTTAGGGAGAACGGGACACCCACTAGAGAAAAGATGATGAATAGAGAGGTATGGAGTTTAAGTTCATTAAGGGTAAAATTATAAATTCTCCCAATAGACATGGGTGAGTGGTTTGTCTACATGGTTGGACAAATTGTGAGTGAACCATGCTATATGGTACTACCCAAGAACCCCATTGCGTTGGCTAGATGTATGGTTTGGCTAACTATGCACAACCCATGAAAAATCGTGCTATCAAAAACATGTACAATGATGAACAATTGTATTTATCCTCCCACATAGTTAGACCATATTGTGGGGAACATCCTTCTCTATTATACCAGGACACACAGTTTCCTCTAAGGGCCACATGGTTTTAGACATACCATTCACCCTTCAAGCATCTTCCTCAAAGCAGTCTTCTAGAACTTTGTGCTCACAAAACAAGATAGAACATCCATGGAACCACTTAATTCATAAAATAAGTCTATAAATATCACATTTAAGTGTCAAAAATCACATTATTTATTCCTCAATCATGGATAAAAAAACATAATGTTCACCAACAACAAAATTCAAATTCCATTGTAATTTCATCTCATATCAAAACACATAATGTTATAGCGTACTATCACATGGTCCAATCATCATCCATTTTTCTATTCATTTTCTAACATTCATGAATGTTATTTAATTTAATTTATGTGATGTGATTTTTAGGAAAAAATTTGTTCTTCTAGACATTCATGTGAGACACATGGATTGTATTTAAAAACCATTTTATATATTGTTGTTGTTTCAAACATTTCAACGAGGATTAACAGTGTAACATGACATTTTTACCTTGAACTAAGTGATTATGCCATTGAAATATATATTTTGTATATTATTCACCCATTATTAATAATTAATTTCCATGTAATAATAATCTCTAATGCCTGACATGTTATCTAAAATATACGAATCAAAATCACACATATTTAAAGTAAATTTTACATTATATTTTTTAAGAAGTTATACTATTTTATAATTTTATATAATATATTAATCCGTTTGAAATAGTTCATCAACTTATGGTATGTCGTTTTATATTAAATTACATGAAAATTATTCCATGAATATTAGGATGAAAATGAGTTCTTCACTAATATTTTTTTACTTTATTAATATTATTTTAAATCAAGTGTATTTTTTATTAACAAGCCTTATAACCATGTATTTATTTGTTTATTTTACACTATAATAACATTATCCCCTATAATAAATTGTAATCATATCATAAATGTTTTGATTTTATATGATTATGATAAAATATTTGAGTTAATGACGATGGATTCAATGATAATGGAGTTAAAAATGGTGGATTTAATGACAATATACATGATAGTGATGGAGCTGATGATGATAGAAAATATTCAGTATAGATATTATTTTTATTTTTCATAATTGTTTAAAATTGAAATGGAATTTTTTGATACGTTTTTTGAAAGTAGGTATGATGGTCATATATATGTTTACTATTACAGATATATAGAAAATGATTTAATTCTAAATAAGAAAAAAAATTGTATTATATAAAATAAAGAGATATCTCTTAAATTGATGGATCATAATACAATATATATATATATATATTGTATATTTAATTAAATAAAAATATATGAGAATAAAATTGTTCACAATGATATAGAAAACCAATATTTTGGGATAAAGGGATAACCCCATAAGTAGAGAATATTATATAACATATGAAAGAATATATTATAGGTGAGATGTATTTATTTGGGTGTGATAAGATCATTTGGTTGTGAAAAGTATTTATATTGGGGAAATATCAGATTGAAATTGATAATTAGTGATTTCTATAGATATTTTTTTCATTGAAAAATTATTAATTGTCAAAAAAATTATCTTTCTAACTGGGTTTTATACTATTGAATCTGATGGTAAAATTATATATATTTATAATGGTAAAATTCTTGGCTAGCATATCTTATCCTTTTGGTTCTTTCATTAAACCATTCAATTATTAGGACATTATAATCCCTAAAAATTATATCTTTGATAATAGTATATTGTATTTTATAAACTATTAAATTATAGGTTTATTAGTGTATGATAACATTGGAAATAATTTTCTTGAAAGAACCCTCATAGGGTGTTGATCATAGTGAATTTGATTTAAAATTTTTTATTATTTCTGTCCCCTAGGACACACGGTCATAGTCCCATCATTGGATTGAACATTTTCAATATCTCTTCCTCTTACCACCAAACACACTGAGTAATAAATATGAATATTGAAAATAAAGCATATACATGACATAGAGATTTTTCTAAGTTCACCACTAAGTGATAATCCCAATATGATATATGGTAGGATGTTCTAGTGTACCATAATCTACTATACTCATTTTCTAAGGATGCTTGTTTTTAGTTCATGGTTACTCTATTCCAAGGTGAGCTGTCCTTATATGTTTTTGGATGGATGCATTATCGATCATAGAGACAATCCCTCATTTTCACAAATTATCAATAAATTAGTGGACTCAAAAGTTCATTTATAGGTATGAGGGTATCACTCTATTAAACATTATTGTTGTCTTACATCACAGATCCAAATTTTTTACTACATTTAGGTCCACATATTATTGGAACCAAGGTTTTTCTTTGCTGAAAATAGAGTATGGTTTGTGTTTTTTGAAATAACTGTAATGGATGATTAGGAAAATTAAATGGAAAATGATCATACATATCATTTCGTAAGCAATTTTGAAGGTGATTTCATGTCGCTGTGTTTTCCAAATTTTTGGGGTCCAAAATTTGTAAAATGGAATGCATTGAAAAATGTAGTTTTTTCTTGAATATCTCATGAAAAATGGAGAAACCTTGAGATTTATAGAGATGGAATTCATGAAGTTTGTTTTGAAAAGAAATAAATATTTTTATAGAGTGTTCTTCGATTGCGAGAAATTGAGAAATTTGGTAACATGAATGTTTTAAAGAAGGTTTATTGAGTGGAGCATTGTCGTGGTGCAACTGGATTTGATGGAGAGCTCTGTGGTTATGATGAGCATTGAAAATTTGGAAGATTCTTAGAGCTTCAAAAAGGTAGATTCAATGCGATGAATTTTATGACTGATCCAAAAATAGCACCAAAAGAAGCAGAGCTCTAGGTTCGACCTCACCTATAATGAATATGCCATCCCTCTCCATTCCGCCCAAACATGAGAGGTAAAATTCAGAATCACTCTGATTTATTGAAGAAATGGGTGCTTCAGGGATCTGGTTGTCTGTGAAAGATTTTTATTTGAAAAAGACTACTTTTTTCTTGACCAAAGTCAATTATTATATATATTTAGTCCTTTGAGAAAATGGGATATTCCGCGTTGGCTTAGTGAGCTTCACGACGTACGGTGTTCCATAATGGTTGTGTGCTTGCGACGAAAGTGGGTTCTGTAGAAGTAGCTGAGCTTTGTGATAGAGTTTCTTCTATGAAGGCCCAAGCTCTTTGACGGGATGAGCTCTGTGAATTAATGATATCAATGATGTAGAAAGATCTGTGAAGTAGTGTGGTCTGAAAATTTGTATGCTCTGTGAAGGGTTGTGCTCTACGAATGGTTAAGCATCATGAAGTGGTTCACAAAAAGTAGTATTGAATATCAGGTTTAAGTGGAAAATTCATTTAGAGTGAATCTACTCTGGTTTTTTATGCAAATAGTTTCTAATGTTTAATGGTGACAAATACATCAGTGTCGTTCTATGGAAGCATATTTCTAGTCGATAAACTAAGTGAGGCTTCATCAATGGCAGTGAGCTAAGTGGAGTCAATGGAAGTGTTCCATGGGAAGCAGTGAGTTATCCCTAAACCATTGTAAAGGTAGTGATCCTAACATAGAGTTACTATGACCAAACCTAGTAATCCACAGCAAGTGGAGATTAGTGATTTTTTAGGACCGACACACTGTTGTCATATGCTCCTTGGATGAAGACCTTTGTAGTGAACCAAGTAAAATTGTTGTGACCTCTCTTTTCATGCATTTGTATGATAGGTTTAATAGGATCCTACAAACATTGTAAAAATATCCATAGGTTTAAAATATAAATTTTACACCCTAATTCACCCCTACATTATTAGGTTTTTCTAGGGTCCTTCTAGTGGTATCAGAGCCTAATGGTTGCTGGTGTAAACTTTTTTATGTGCCATCAGGGATTATGCAGTCATTGTTTAGAGAGTTCCTATTTTCGGTGGAAGTAATTTTAATATTTGAAAGAACACAATGATATCTCATCTAGGTTCTCTTAAAATGGAAATCCTTATTATTACTATACAAGGAATTCATGTTACTGATCCAACAGGTCTGTTCTTGGCTGATTCAGACAGGAAAGTTTTTGATGCAAATGCAAAAGTGCAGATTTCTCTCATCACAACTCTTTCTTACCAGATCTATCAAAAGTTGATGAGATACAACTAAAAAATTTATATTTGGTAAAAACATGAAAATATTTATGAAGGATATATTAAAGTGAATGAGGTTAAAATGGAAGTCCAAAATAGTAGGTTTGATGATCAGGAGATTCATCCTGATGAGAAAGTACATTCCTTATTCGATCAAATTACTAAAGTGGTATCAGTAATTTGAGGACTGGGAAAGGAAATGAAAAAATTTGATATTGTAATGAAAATATTGAGAATCATTTCACCCCATTTTAATGCAATGTTTTTATCCCTTGAGGAATGGGATAATTCAAAACATTCCCTGGATGATCTGCTAAGCAGCCTTGTGGCATATGGGATGAGAGTCTAACCATAAGATACTAAGACTTGTGCAAGAAAGTAATTGGCATTCAAAACCATGAAAAAACTGAAAATATTAGGAGATAGTGGTGATAAATATGATAATGAAAAATAAATTCTTTCCCGAGTATACATGAATCTCAATAGTAGAAAAGGTCAATTTAAAGGTATGTTACCCATGGCTTGTTTTCGTTGTGGTAGAGTTCGGTACATTTCCTTTCAGTGATCAATAATGTTTTATGATGTAGAGAGAGAAGCTGAAAATATCATGAAGACTCAGAAAAGGTGTTTCAAAAAATGATAATTCAAATCTTTAAAGAATTTAATGATTAAATGTTTTGTCCATGAAGATGAAGATGATGATAATCAATTTTTTATAAAATAAGAACTAAAATTCGAAACTGAAAAACATTCCTCTATGATGGCTACCACAGAAAATTTAGAAACCATGATAGATAAATCTAGAGATAATCATATAACCACTAATTTCAATCCAAATTTATAAAATATGGATGATTTTGGTAATATTGAGAATAAATTTAAGAGATGAGAAAAGTGGAATGAAATGGTGGAAAAATCATCAAAATATATTGATAAGCATGAAGTTGAAATAGAACGAATTGATGAACTAGTGAAAGTACAATCATCAATCCATGAAAGCAGAGATGATTTAGTGTAACTAATGAAGATAATTGAATAACATGGGAAGGTAATCAATGATCCTACCTCGTTGCTAGATGAGAAGTACAAAACTGTATAGGGACATGAAGAAGAAGTTATTACTCTTAAGAGTAAATTCAAAAGTCAATCAAATTCAATAGAAGAAAAGAATAAAATAATATTTGGACGTTTCTAAGATGATTAACTACTAGAAATTTAAATACATTTCTTTGATGGAGTAGAAATGATTTAGAGTAATCAATGGAACACATGCATGGGAAAACGTGTATTTGGTTGCAATACTGAATCATGAAATGAAATATATAAAGTGGACCAAAATAAAGGAAATATAAAAGTTGATCATGTTGAAAAACCACCAAAAGTGTTGAAAAAGATACCCTTCAATAAAACTAAGTGGATAACTAAAGATTTTTCTTGAGATTTTAGAAATGATAGGCAATAAAACTATTTTCCCAAGAAAGAAGGATTGAGGAGAAATATAGGTGAGAAGAAATTTCCTCTCGTGAAGTGTCAATTCCATGGATATGTGGGTCATATCATTTCATATTGTGAAGTAGAAAAGAGATATATTAATGGGGAATGTCTAGGGGTTCAAAGAAGGAGAAAAAAAATAATATCCTACATCATATAGAAGAAATAGTTTCAATGGATTTTTTATTCATTATTCTAACATTTTCCATAAAGATGTGCATTGTAGGGAGATGAATGATAGGAGATATTACTACAACACTTAGAGACATGTGAATACTCTCCAACTAGATGGTTCTGCTATCTCAAATAGAATTTCTCCATTTGAAGAAGAGTACGAATATCAGGAACCCATGTACATGTAAAATAGAATAAAATTCCATCAATATCTTACACTCAATCCAATATCTCAGGGAATGAAAATTTGAAAACTGAAAAATCCAATCATGCTGAAGTACCCTATAAAGGAATAAAGAACTACAACACCTGTATTCTTTATAGCATATTTTCATCTCACATGATAGGTGATGATGAACTATTTACAAATTTTAGGAAAATGGTTGATGGAGCGGTGATTATCAGTAATAATGGTGCATTGATGATCAATGGTAGTAGAAGTACTGATCTAGAAAATGAAAAGTTGATGAAAAATAAAGTCCCTTGTATGGATGGTCTGCTTCATAATCTCCTCTGTGTCAGTCAACTATATGACTTACAAATTATAATGATTTTCAATCAAAATGACTTCACTATAAAGTTAAAGGTTGGGATTTATCTCATGAAAGTCTATAGAACATATTGCAACTTATATCAGGTGGACAGTAAAGATAAAATTTCCTATCTAACAATTGAAGAAAAAAACATGTGGCATCGAAGATTAGGAAACATAAACTTGAAAGACATGGAAAAATATCTAAGATAATGATATTCATGGTTATTCCCAACCTAAATCATGAATGATAAATTACCCATAATTCATTCATCCAAGTGAAAATGGTCTACATTTTCTATCGTCCAGAGAATAAAAATAGAATATATCCTTCATAACCTTGTTCATAAAGACATATATGGACCAAAAAGTGTCTTAGGAACACATGGAGAATTTCACATCATTCTTTTTATAGATGATTACAATAGAGTAAAATGTGTCATCGTTATACATTTGAAATGAAAAGTGATTGATTATATTTAGTCTTATCACTGAATCCCTAAGAATGAAACTAGACAAACAATGAATGATATGAAATATGAAAATGGAGGGGAATACTTGTCCATTGAGTTTGAAAATTACCTGGAGAAACAAGGAATTCAGTATGAGGTGGTTGTTGTGAGAACCCTACAACAAAATGATGTAGTTGAGCATTGTAATAGATAGGTGAAAAATATGGCTAGGACTATGATTATTGAGAGTTGTATATCTCAGCATTATTGGAATGATGCAGTTGAATATTTAGTGCACATTCAAAATTGAACTGGACTTTATATGGGAGAGGCGAAGACACCGTATGAATTGTGGCATTGAAGGAAGCCTTCTATAAAATATTTTAATTATTTTTGAAGTAAATGTTTCATATAAATAATTAAGTGAATCAAGGGATGTATGGTGACAATATAGATAAAGTAATATTCCTTGGAAATCTAACGAACAAAAAATCCTACAAGTGTTTAAATAAGCACATGGGAAGGATTTTTGAAAGTAGTATTGTTAAGATCATTTTATATATAAACAAAATTTTTTCAAAACATTCCTATGATGATGAGAGGGAAGATGAGGATGAATGTGAACATAGAGAAAATATAAAAATAGAAGTAGAGGAAGGCCTAAAAAACATGCAGGATTCACTTCATGATGTTGACTAAGAATTGGAATCAGAATAAGATACCATGGTTGAAGAGAACTCGACTGGACCTCATAGGAGAAATCTAAGAGAAGGGATTGATCAATCTAACACCATTGGGGATATGAATGAACCATCAAAAACAAGGAGAATGATGAATAATTCACCATATGCATTCTTTTCAGTTGTGGAACCATCTTCCTTGAATATGATTAAAAGGATGAATCATGGGTGAATCCTAGGAATGATAAGTTAGATTGGATTGACAAGAATCAGACATGAGATATATTCAGGAGAACTGATGTTCACCATGTGATTTGTATTAAGTGGATATTTAAGAAAATTTATGATGAGCTTGGTAATGTGATCCCAAATAAGGTGTGACTGGTCTGATAGGGATATTCACATATTGAAGGTGTCTATGTTAAGGAAACATTTTCTCTAATGGCTAGACTAGAGTCAATTAGGCTATTTCATACCATGTAAATACATAGAGGAAATAAAGTGTATCAAATGGATGTCAATACAACATTCCTAAATGGTATTATCAAAGAATAAGTCAACATTTAACAACCGATGGGTTTCCTACTAAGAAATGATCAAATGAAGGTTTTCATATTAAAGAAAGAACTCTATAAATTGAAGCGGGAACCAAAATCGTGGTACTCACAAATGGATTCTTATCTAAACATTATCAAATTATAATGTTGCAGACTGGTAGTAGGAGAATTTAGAATTTCAATTGAGAGAATGTGAAGGTAGATAAAAATTTAGTGTCACGATGAAGTAGTTAGAGAATTCATTTGAATACAAGAGAAAATGATTCATGTCTTACCTCTTATTTCTTACAATGATCATTTCTCAAGTATAAATAGCGTGTTGTCTTAGTTTATTCTTGTATCTCATTTTTTGATATTGGTTGGTGCTCTATTGAATTTATCTACAAATTTCCAACAAACCCAAAGGGGGAGATTATGGGAACTGAGGATTCTCTTTGATGGAAATAAACTATGATTTTTGTTTTTTTTTCAAGACATTAATGATGGTCAGGAGGATTTCAAGGAAAGGCAACATAGAGTTCACTTCATATGATGTTTTTAAGGCAACGTCATTTCCTAGTGTTAGCCAAATTTTGGGGGTCTAAATTTTGTTTAATAGAAAGCATTATGAAAAGTGGTTTTTTGAAGATCTCCTGAATATATGGAAAAGACATGATTTTCATAGAGATGGGATTCACGAAGTGTGTTTCAAAAAAACATGAACACTATGATTATTTTCTCTAGGATTATATGAATTTGTTCATTGTAGTGGGGTGAAGTTTTCATGAAAGCCTTTGTGAGTGGAGAATTGTGACGATGCAAAGAGATTTGAAGAAGAGATCTTTGGTTATGATGAGCATTGAGAATGGGTAATATTCATGGAGATTTGAGAATGGAGTTGTTTCATGAATACCTTTATGAACAATCCGTAAATCATGCTGGAAGAAGTGGATCTCCACGTTCGACTGCACCTATAAATAAGAGGCCACCCAACTCCATTCCGCCCAAACTTGAGAGAGAAAATGCAGAGTCTCTATGATTTCGCGAAGTAAGGGGTGCTCTATAGAGCAAGATGTCTATGAAGGATTACGATTTCCTAAAAGACTAATTTGGTATTTTCCAAATTCAATGATTCTATGTATTTAGTGATTCGTGGTGATGAGGCATTCCTCATTGGCTCGATGTGCTTCTCAGAGTAAGGTGTTCCGAAAAGGATGTGTTCTTCATGAAGACAGTGGTTTCCGCGGAGGTAGTTGAGCTTTCAGAAGATTTTTTTAGTATGAAGGCCCAAGATCTATGAAGGGATGCGATCTGTGAAACTGTGATCTCTATGAAGCAATGAGCTATGTCAATTAGTGGGCACTAATTTGTAGTGAGGTCTATGAAGAAGTGTTCTCTACAATGGTGTGTGCTCTATGAAGGTTTGTGATATGTGAAGGGTTGGGATTCATGAAGGGGGTATGGAAAGGAACATATTGAATATCAGGATTAATTGGAAAAATATTTCATTATGAAACTACTTATTCCATTGATGCAAGTAGTGACTCATGCTGAATGAATATAAATACTACAATTCCAATTTATTGATGCAACCTTCATGTCGATAAACTGTGTGAGGCTTCTACAATGTTATTGAGCTAGGGGGAGTCAATGTAAGTGCTCCATGTCAAGTAGTGAGTTATCTATAAACCAATTAAATTTTACTGAGTCGGGCACATATTGATTGTGACTGATCCTTTTAATCCAAAGATAGTAAAAATTAGTGGTTTTTGGTATGACCGACACACTGTCGGTGTATTCTCCTTGGAAATAGCCCTATTTTGTGAACCAAGTAAAATTTTTGTGCCCTCTCTTTTCATGAAATTCTCTTCCAAGTTTAGGAAGTTCCTACCAATGTGTTAAAAAGATCTATTAGTTTAAAATAAAAAGATGACACCATGATTCACCCCTTCTCTCGTATGGTGTCTCATAGTCCTTCACAAATCCTTCTATACCAATCCAATAAGGAAAAATGATATTAATAACTCAATGAAATGGTTGAGACATTTTCATCTACAAAATCATATTAGAAAAACATTTTCCTCGTGATGATGATAATTCCTCACTGGAATTATATTGTTCTTCTCCTTCAATACCTATATATAGTAGTGTAACTCTTATAATATTCAATCCTTCTTCTATCTAAAACCATATATTTATATTTAAATCCTTTGTGTCCCTCATAAATTATTATTTTTTGAATTATTTATTTCAATATAATCACCTCTCCTTTTTTAATAAACTACTACATGCAATTACATATAATTGATTCTACGAACCAAACCCTTAGTCCTATAGTTGGGATAATATCTCCTCTTCTATTCCCACAAAATCATTCCATGCGAATGAATTTTTTTATTGTGGTCCGGATATTTCAATCAAACCTAGTCAAAACACAAAATCTCACACAATATACTCATTTTAAAATTCATCCAAATCTGGAAAATTTTATTATAATTACATATTCACAACATGACTTCGTTCATCATTTTGTGTTCTTATAAATCTATAAATTCATCATCGGGGGTTGTCATTCATCAGACTATGATTCCTAGTCAATATAAATATCCCAAAAAAATAAAAAAAACGTAATATTTAATTCCCTTAAATATCACTATGTGATTCCAAACTTATACTCAATTATTCATGATTGCTGTTGTGTGAAATTTTTTTAGGACATGGATACCTTTAAATAGTCATTTACATTGTAATTTTCCTTATTCTCATAATATTATGACAATTAGGTCATGTTGTGATCCTCATTTTCTCTTGATAGTTTGTGGAATGCTCATTCTATACAACATGAATATCTCTAGAATTATAGATCCACAAAAACTCAGCTATTAGTATTTAATATTTAGATATTATTATCATATCAAACACACTATCATTAATATTTTCAAATTGGTAATGTGTATCATAATCTATTGATATTAAATTTATTAATCAAATTTTATGATTAATAATACTTTTGGTATCATCTTCTCCATCCAGTTACTTTAACATATCATTTAGTTATGATAATTTTCTATTTTTCCAAATTTGGATCCCATAACATGAATAATTTTTCACAGTGCCTAAAATATTACATATTTTCTAAAAAATTAAAATTTTAAATATTCCAATTTTTCAAAAACTCTACAACTCCAAAAACCAAACATATACACGGTGAATTTTACATTTACCAATTTCTATGACCCTTTAAAAAATTAATATGACATATATTGGGAAATTATATTCTATTCTATACAATATTTTAAAATATAGAAGACATTAAATTTTATCAAAACATCTTAAATACTAGAATTTATCAAATTCATGTAACTTTACTCATGTTGTGATCCTTCCCTCCATGTCAAGAATTGTGATTCAAAATTCTGAAATATTCTCAAAAAATTCTTCACTAAAATATTTTATTTTCCCTTTAGCGAATTTTAATTATCACTATGACTCTTCTCTAGTACTTTTACAAATTCCATTTCCAGATAAAATTCCAATCATCCACTACAAATAAATATTTAGAACTTAATTTTTGGACCTTCAAGGCTTCCAATAAATAAATAACATTATCAATTACCAGTATTTACTTCCACAATTATTGAAAAAAACATATTTAAAAAATAATCCTTAACAACCACTTATGAATTAACTTTTATGAATTTAATTATTTATCTTCCAAAACTTATCCTTCTTCAATTCCTCTTCCTAAATAACTTCTTAACATTCTTCACGTCTATTCAAAAATAACTTCCAATACATCTATATATTCTCATTTTAGTCCTAATTCAACACTTATTTTACAAATATATTAGAGAAAACATCCTAATTGAAACATTATACTAATTTATTTTTTCTAAAAAATACTTATATAAAACCAATTCCACTTTTTAACTCTAAATATTCTATAAAAATTGCAAGTATTTAGGGTGCATCTTTCTCACTCCCTCTTTTTTAATATATTTAAAAAATTATTTGTATACACATTGTTATTTCAATTGTATCCCCATTTTTGGTAGAAATTCATAGAGGATATATTCATAGCTCTAATCCCCCAACATGTATACAACACTTACTTTTTAATTTTTATTGATTTCTAGATGGGTATAGGTGGGATGTGATGAGTCTCCACAATTTATAAAAACTATATTTAGAGATATTTTTCACCCCCTATTTCAATAAATTAATTCATCGCAAATTTTTATATTAAGATCATTAAGACTCTCTCAGAAATATCTTCCTCTTCATAAGTCCCATGATTCCATTAGTTTAGATCCAAAACTCATTGATCTATATAAAATTTAAAATTATACCGTTATAATATTATGAAATTTTAAATACTTAAATATTTTCCTTATATCTTGAATGATTAGATGACTTTTTTCACTTTCAAACAATTAGGTTTTCCAAAAAACATATTAATTGAACATTTTATAGAACCACCTCCATGATATATTCATGATCAATAAGAGGGGGGGATCAGTGATCTTTAATTATTCTTATGTTTCTTTTCAAATAACCTTTTCTAGTTATTATTATGTGTGATCGTTTTTTACCCACACAAATTAATCACACTCACCAAAACAAGGAACATAGTTATTTACAAGGTCCACCACTCAATATGAGATTTTTATTCCATGGTTTGATATATATTCCCCCAAGATCCCAATACCCTCTAAAATAATATTATAGGTACAAGACAGTAGGATGTATCCTTCCAAATCCCAATTGTATGTCTCCTAACAATGCTTTAGTTAATCTCACACACAAGTGAAACCCACACATTATAATTACATAAATTGTTGGTAAATAATTACACATCTGTTACTAAAAAACCACTATTACGTCATTGAGTATTTTGGGTTATTATTCTTATTATCTTTCATATTAGAAAATCACCTCTTCAATTTGTATGCATAGAACATGCAGAGGATCCCTTATTATATTATCTTATCTATCTTCTTCTTTTTTCTCTCTACTAGAAAATATATATTTATTATATATTATGGGAATCTCCAATCACACTATTTCTCTTCTCCATTTTTTCTATCTATATATTGTATAGATGCAACAAATCAACTATGTAAATATTCAAAATTTCATCTTTGAATTCAAATCATCATCTTCCTTTAACTAAATTTCAATTTAACCATCTTATTTCTGATAATATTGACCATATTATCCTTCTTAATCACCATTGATTAGGTAAGGGAATTTATAAATTGACAATGAAATTCTCTTGATTCATCTAAAAGGCCACATCATCAGATCCACTTGAAACATGAACATTCCTCTTACAATTAATGGAACTATGGTACGATGTACCCTATATTGGTCGAACTATTCTAAACCATTTTGGAAACTAATTTAAAACACTTGATAACATGGAATGTTCCCATGTAGCAATTTTGTATGGGGATTCCTTTTAAACTCCAATATATGTATTATAGTGTATATATCCCTATATCAATCCTCTGACAACTATTGATCTTACATTTAAAAATGACCTCAAAAAAGGAGCATATTGTATAAAACACTTAATATTTTAGATAGAAAAAATATTTTAGACCATAACTGTAACACCCCGACCCCAGTTACCCAGAGTCGGTGCATTATTACATAACATTGGCATGATCACAAGAAATATCAAGTCTCAAAAGACTGATATGTTTAGTAGCCTTGGAATAACTAGATACATCCATAAATTTTTACATTACATCATAAAAAACATCTTGTCTTCATATCCCCTCATACTATCACTGCAGGTCATTCATAAATTCCTTCATTATAATCTTGGGAAAAATAAAACATTGAAAGGGGTGAGCTCAGATGCTCAGTAAGGATAACATTATAGCAGAAGCTTTCATAGATAAGCATCAACACTTAAGGCAGTTTATAACTAAAACAAAAGCATTTTAATATTGAACTTCAGCATAAAATGGAAAAGATAAAATAAAATAATTCCATTTACTTACTCACATGGATATTCTACTAGTCTAAAAATACCATGCAACATCAATAACCACTTTCATAGTGATGGAATGCATAATTCCAGACTATCATAGCTACATAGCCAAGGCCTCGAGCCAAGGCTACAAATAAGATTTTGCAAAGGCCTTGTGCCAAGACACTAGTTTGTCTCATGAGACCTACCGATGCATCGAGGAGCTATAGCGGGCTCCACCCGTCACATATTAAGTCCAATGCATTCCCATATGAAAAGGTTTAAACATAACATAAACATTCATATTAAACTAGCATACGAAATGTCAATACTTTCACCACAAACCATGAATGGAATAAAAATAGAACATCCACAGTCAAACATAAATCATTCAATACAGTATGGAAGATTGTATTGTATCACATTAACCTCAATCAATAATAATGAAGGATGTTTACATAGATGAAAATAATCATTAAAACTATTTGAGAGAAATATCCCCCTTTTTCTTGAAATCATTTAAAAGTCACATTATTTGTCAAGAAGCCATTTAAAAATAGATTTTTGAATCAAAGTGTCCCAAACCACTTTGAAACTTTTAAAAGGAGTTTTAATTTTAAAACTTTAATGTCAATATAAATAAATCCTTAAAACCATTTTTAAAACATGGACATTAATGAGAAAGATTTAGAAGAATAAGTCTTTAAAACATTTAAAAATGGTATTTTAGTTAGAGATTCTAACCAAAATAGCGACAATTGAATACAAATAATTGAGGTAATCAAAACTTTGTAATATCATGAGAATAAAGGGATTCATGATATACTATGTCAAAGTACATTATATACACCACATAAAAGTGATTTGGTGTATAACAACAAAGAAGTATCAATGGAATTCAAATTGAGATGAAATCTCTCATAAAGACCATATCCATAGGTTTAGGATAAATCAATGACATAATTATGTGTGAAAAATATAAATACACTCAATATGAATGGATATTTAGTGTAAATCAATCAGATTACATTCACACATATTCTTGTAATAACAACACCAATGAATTGGATATTTAACTCAACAAATGGATATTGAGTTAAAATTACTCTTATCAAGTTCATAGCGATAACTTGAGAATTTATCAATGGAGTGATTATGTGTATCAAAATTATATCCACAGAAAACGGAGTGGAAATTATGACATAATCAAATGAATAGTGATTCCACACATAATCGTGGAGTAATATAATCAATGAAATATTTGTAAAGCCAAATGAGTAGAAATTGAAATTTTGAATTCCCTTATCGATTAGGTAACATACGAAACATACACCCATGAAAGAAGGATCATAAAATTATGATGTATATA
The DNA here is from genome assembly GCA_963277665.1 of Viscum album. Classification (NCBI taxonomy): domain Eukaryota; kingdom Viridiplantae; phylum Streptophyta; class Magnoliopsida; order Santalales; family Viscaceae; genus Viscum; species Viscum album. The sequence continues at coordinate 2,093,965,945 of OY728151.1, forward strand.
CCCATGAATTCAATTATAATACACAATGAATACAATTATTGGTAGTACACATACACCACATGTAATAAATAAGTGGTGAACAATGGAATTCTCACGAAATTAAGAGTGAGATAAGAAACCCCTTACTTTGTACTTTTTCCTTAGTCGACGGTAGGTTTACCTCCTGTATAATGGTGAAATAATTTTTATTTAATTATAAAATAATCAATTACTTTAATATGATATCATATATTATATTTTAACATTGATTTGTTAATAATATCTTAGAATTATCGTCATTTCGGGTGTCAGCGGGTTCATTTTACTTTATATTCTTTGTTATGTGAGCCATATTAATTATTAATGGGATGTATATTATTCATATCCAGAATTATATCAATTCCATAGATACTATTTTTAAATCATCAAATTATAATTATACTTGAATGGATATGATGGAGAATGAATCTCATCACGTTCGTGGAGACGGTAGTCCGTACGTACGCACGAGCGACAATATCATTCTTTTCATATTAAAATAATATATAATTGGATGGTATATAATATATACAGAATCATTATCATGTTATATTTATTATTTACATGAGTTAAACATCATTATTATACGCATCCAAATAATAATATATTGAATAACAATTACACCACGACGTGGAGACGGTAAGCCATACGTACGCATGTATGGTGACATTTTATTCAAAGGATGGATAGAATACTAAATATGGTTGTACCATATTTATAATAACATCACAGTATATATATTATACTGGAGTTATTATTTTATAATGGTAATAACAAAGAAAAAAGAAGTGGAAGAAAAACGGAACTTGAAAATGGGTGGTGAAAACATTACCTCTTCTTCGGGTTCTTCCTTTTGATTTGATCAAAAGGGATCCTTAGGTTGGCTTTCTGATCAAACTAATGACTCTAGGTTGTATTGAGGGAATTTGAGAGTGTATTTTTTCATGGGTTGGCCGAACCAAAAGGCTTTGAAGGTGTGAAGAAATGAGAAGGAGGAGTGCCCTTTTATAAGAGGGGTGAGGGGCACCTTTGGAAAAGCTAGAAATATTAATTTATAATAAATTCATATTCGGTTTCTAATGGCTCCAAAGTTTATTATTTAAATGTTAAGGTGGTAATGGGTCGAAAACAACTCAACCAATAGAATTTAGATAGGTTTGGGTCATTATATTGACCTTATCTTTAAGTATTAACTCTTAGTTAATTAGTTTCACTTTTACAATGTCTCTTTGTATTTTTATATTATATGGTTAATAATCATACTATATACATCCAATAGACCCCAAATTGGTCCATTAATGATATAAATATCATGATATAAGTCTCTTGGCCGAACCGTAGATTTTTAGGAATTTAATATCAATTAATAATATAATATTTGTTTTAAAAACTCTTTTATGTCAATTTTGACACTATTCAATAGTAGTTTTTTGTGAATCACATAACAGAATGATTACATCTAAAAGAGTTAATTAAATCAATCCTAATATGTAATATTAACCTAGAAAATTAGTTTAATTCAATAAAAGTCTCAAATTATATATATTTGGGTATTTATAATATCAATTATTCTAATTTTTCACTATTATGGTAATTACTGCATCACCATTGTGTCATAAATAAATTAACTTATTTAATGTCTAAAAATTATAAATAAAATATAATTATTTAGGAAATCTTTTTATCTTTCTATTTAATATTTATAGTCTAAAATCCAACATATATAACCCTATGTAAAAATTGTTTTTCCAAAAGATATATGCTTGTGTCATTTTTTTATTTATTTTAACTTAATTAAAATAATGTGTCATTATCACTTACAAGTGGATCCATGCGGTCCCAAAATCGACCCAAAGATGCCCATGGTCGACCATGTATCAAACAATAGGGTTAAGAGACGTTTTTGGGTAATTTATTATTTTTATAATATTATTTGTTAACCCTTGTTTACCGGATTTACCCTTTAACCATGGTAAATAAAATATTTACCGAAATAATTATCCAAAATGTCTAAAAATAAATGTTATGTATTTACACAATTTGAAAATAATGATTCCTAATATGGAATCCATTTTTAAAAATTCAAAACACATAAGTGGAAGAAATTAATTTAAAATTATTTCCCGTTGTTAAAACAAAAAGCGTGTTTTTAAGAGATAATAACTTTCAAAAGATTGGCACTTGTTTATGTATGGTTTAAATGTGAAATTATGTTCAATGACCCAAATTTTATTACATGGTAAAAATATATTCTAAATATATGTTAAAACCACTCAAATTAATAATTTATCACTATTAATTATTTTGATTAAAAATGTTGTTTTTAATTAAAATTTAGTAATTTTCACTATTCAACAATAAATGAAAGTTATCCGAAAAGTACCAAAATTTTACCCTAGGCTAATTTCGATATTCTGAATCCAAAAATTAAGTCCATTTTGAGAGATATAATTTATAAAATTTTAAAATGTAGGTATTATTATTCATAACAGCTAGTTTGATTGGTTATGGTGTGTTAAAATCTCGATGTTGCGTACAATGCATGCCATTGCATTATTCGAAAGGAAACGTACCGTGGAAGTTTGGGGTGTTACATTCTACCCTCCTTAAATAAATTGCATCCTCACAATTTTTTAAAATTGTGCTTAGGAATATAATGGAAAGTCCCACATCAGAAAAAGAGTCAATAAAACTATCACTTTAAAAGAAAGAAATAGAGGTATAAAGGTCATCCAAGATAACCCATACTCGGATTCCATGTAGGAAAACATGGATATGGATGATAAACTAAGTGTCACGTTCTGATGGAGAGGGATAGAAATCATTATCAAGAGAAAGTTAAAAATAAGAAAACCACAAACTTGTGTTGGGACAAACGGCCATTAGTCTCCTAGTAGGAAAGTAAACTGACAATATTTTTTTGTTTTAAGCTACATTACATAAGGACGAGGAATTAATTTATGATATTGACTAAAAAAACAGAGATATACTTACTTTTTAAGTTGAGTTTCATTATTTAATAACTTTTTACCAATAACTTATTTTTTTTGAACAATGAGTATTCAAGAAGAGTTGGTCACAATAAAAGAGCTAGAATAAACTTCTATAGAAATACATGATCCAGGCAGGATAAACTATATATTTAACTTGTCTTTAGAGATTAATCAAAACCAAAATGGTTAGTATAAGATATGATGATCCCCCAAATGTATATTCCATTAGAGAAAAAAATACAAATCTTTATTTTTAAATTAAACCAACAATACCCCAAAGTTAAATAAATACCATTCAATAATAAATTCTCCTTAAAATCCTTCAATATAATCCAAACTAATATTGAAACCCAAAACTTATAAGAATGTAGTCTTCCATGTTAAATTGTAACTCCAAATGACATCATCTACTCTTAAAGTCACATACTTAAAAGTAATTAACCTAATCGCATATTCTTTATTATAGGTTAATCACTTCCATAAATACCCAAATCACTATAGATCCACAATAAAAACATAGATAAAAATCCACCATTACTCCTCTAATGACATCCCATAGTATTCTATTTTCCTTGGACATATAGTGTTCCCAACAAAGTGAACATCTTCCAAAATAACATTTTTCACTTAATCACCAAATCATTTTCCTATACTACGGGTATTCATTTCATAAGACATAAGAACCCAAAATCAACATATTATTAATCAATAAAATAATTTAACTAAAGAAAATAGTCACACTAACCGGGGACTTAACTTAGTCCAGTGGTAGGTGATAAATCCCAATCACACTTTGGTTGTGGGTTAGATTCCCACATCTTTTTCTGATGCGACTGGTTTTCACACGGTCTATGTGCTGTCCTTTTTCAAAAACTGTATTTTATAATATTAGCAAGATGAGATAAATTCCTCAAAATAACATAATTTAACCACAAATGTTATATCATACCTTGCATTTTCATCCCAAATTATAATAACTTATAATTTTCTCAAACCCCAATGATCATATAAAACCAAATGGTTATTTATACCTATATCCACAAGAGAAGAGACAATTCATCCTCAAATATCATTCTCACATGGAAAACTACGGGGTTACAAATACAATAGAAAACTATTCCAAAGTAAACCCATCAACAAGAAGCACTAATACTTTTTAAACATTTTTCCAACCATTTATTTCCACATAGCTTCTTCTTTGACCATGAAAATATCCTATATAATAGGAAATTCACTCGGGTAATGGCCAGGTCCCCTACATTTATGGAAAATGACTATAAATGGACTCTTGGGACTATTTTTATCTTCTTCCATAGTACTCTTCGTTTTTCTTCGGCAATTCTTCACTTTATGTCCTTCCTTCCCACACGTAAAGCATTTCGTTGTCCCATTGAGACACTTTCCTGGGTGTCTCCTTCCACATTTCCTGCATGATGAAAATTGAGGGTTATTTTCTCCATGGTCTCCATTGCTGGAGATCTTTTCATTTATCACCTTTCTCTTCCTTGTAGAGTCTGGGAGTTGGTTAATATATATGTTGTTGATCATATTTTTGGAAAACTGATTTAGCATAAAGACGATATCTTTTACGCCTATCAACATTCCATTTTGTTGCTCATTGCCACCACCATTCCCACCTTTTACATCATTCTCAACGTCACTATGACTTCCTTGGAATCCAGCCATTGACTAAAACCATAAAGCATTGTGTGAGTAACAATAGTCGTAAAATCATTTAGAGATTAAAATGTCACCATATTCTCAATTTGAAACATTTTAGGATTAACCAAGGTCATTTACTCTCATCTTATATATAAATTACTTAAATCGGTTTGTAAAGAAAATGTAAATTATCTTAATCATATCCCCCGGGAGTGTCATAACCAAGAGTGCAACAAGGCCTGTTGTCGTGCACCAGTTCCCATTCGAGTCTAGCTCAAAGCGGTGTTTTCGGGTTTTACCCCTAGATACATCTATGCCAGAGATGCCTCTACCAGCTCGTATCTAGACAGGGATGTATTGCTCGGAAAACTCACAAAATCTCTACAATACCAAAATTCTAGGAATTTCTTCTATACTAGTCCCCAAAGTTCATCTTCGGTCTACGTGCTCTAATCAGAGTTTATATAAATCTAGCTTCCAAGGTTTTTACTAAACTTCCTCTGATACCAACTGTAACACCCCGACCCCAGTTACCCAGAGTCAGTGCATTATTACATAACATTGGCATGATCACAAGAATGATCAAGTCTCGAAAGACCGATTAGTTTAGTAGCCTTGGAATAACTAGATACATCCATAAAGTTTTACATTACATCATAAAAAAACATCTTGTCTTCATATCCCCTCATACTATCCCTGCAGGTCATTGATAAATTATTTCTTCATAATCCTGGGAAAAATAAAACAATGAAAGGGGTGAGCTCAGATGCTCAGTAAGGATAACATTATAGCAGAAGCTTTCATAGATAAGTATAAACACTTAAGGTAGTTTATAACTAAAACAAAAGCCTTTTAAACTTGAACTTCAGCATAAAATGGTAAAGATAAAATAAAATAATTCCATTTACTTACTCCAATGGATATTCTACTATTCGAACAATCCCATTCAATATCAATAATCACTTTCATAATAATGGAATGCACAATGCCAGACTATCATAACCCCATAGCCAAGGCCTCGTTCCAAGGCTACAAATATGATTTTGCCAAGGCCTTGTTCCAAGACACTAGTGTGTCTCATGAGATCTACTGATGCATCGAGGAGCTATAGCGGGCTCCACCCGTCACATATTAAGTCCAATGCATTCCCATATGTAAATGTTTAAACATAACAAAAACATTCGTATTAAACTAGCATACGAAATGTCAATACTTTCACCACAAATCATGAATGGTATAAAAATAGCACATCCACAGTCAAACATAACTCATTCGATACAATATGGAAGATTGTATTATATCACATTAACCTCAATCACGAATAATGAAGGATGTTGAGATAGATGAAAATAATCATCAAAACTATTTGAGAGAAATATCCCCTTTTTCTTTAAATCATTTAAAAGTCACATTATTTGTCAAGAATCCAATTAAAAATAGATTTTTGAATCAAAGTGTCCCATACCACATTGAAACATTTAAAAGGAGTTTTAATTTTAAAACATTATTGTCAATATAAATAAATCCTTAAAACCATTTTTTAAAACATGGACATGAATGAGAAAGATTTAGAAGAATAAGTCATTAACACATTTAAAAATGTATTTTAGTTAGAGATTCTAACCAAAAGAGCGACAATTGATTACAAATAATTGAGGTAATCAAAACATTGTAATATCATGAGAATAAAGGGATTCATGATATACTATTTCAAAGTACATTATATACACCACATAAATGTTATTTGGTGTATAACAACAAAGAAGTCTCAATGGAATTTAAATTGAGATGAAATATCTCATAAAGGTTGTATCCTTTGGTTAAGGATAAATCAACGACATAATTATGTGTGAAAAATATAAATACACTCAATATGATTGGATATTTAGTGTAAATCAATCAGATGGCATTCACACATATTCTTGTAAAAACAACACCAATGAATTGGATATTTAACTCAACAAATGGAGATTGAGTTAAAATTACTCTTATCAAGTTCATACCGATCACTTGAGAATTTATCAATGGAGTGATTATGTGTATCAAAGGTATATCCATAGAAAAGGGAGTAGAAATTATGACATAATAAAATGAATAGTGATTCCATACATAATCATGGAGTAATATAATCAATGAAATATGCGTTAAGCCGAATGAGTGGAAATTGAAATTTTGAATTCCCTTATCGATTAGGTAACATGCGAAACATACACCCATGAAAGAAGGATCATACAATTATGATGTATATATCCATGAATTAAAGTATAATACACAATGAATACAATTACGGGTAGTACACATACACCACATTTAATAAATAAGTTGTGAACAATGGAATTCTCACGAAATTAAGAGTGAGATAAGAAACCCCTTACTTTGTACTTTTTCCTTAGTCGACGGTAGGTTTACCTCCTGTATAATGGTGAAATAATTGTTATTTAATTATAAAAGAATCATTTACTTAAATATGATATCATATATGATCTTTTAACATTGATTTGTTAATAATATCTTATAATTATCGTCATTTCGGGTGTTAATGGGTTCATTTTACTTTATATTCTTTGTTATGTGAGCCATATTCATTATTAATGGGATGTATATTATTCATATCAAGAATTATATAATGTCCTTAGATACTATTTTTAAATCATAAAATTATAATTATACTTGAATGGATATGATGGAGAATGAATCTCATCGTGTTCGTGGAGACGCTAGACCGTACGTACGCACGAGCGACAATATCATTCTTTTGATATTAAAATAATATATAATTGGATGGTATATCATATATAAATAATAATTATCATGTTATATTTATTATTTACATGAGTTACATATCATTATTATACCCATCCAAATAATAATATATTGATTAACAATTACACCACGACGTGAAGACGGTAAGCCGTACGTACGCACGTATGGTGACATGTTATTCAAAGGATGGATAGAATACTGAATATGGTTGTACCATATTTATAATAACATCACCTTATATATATGATACTAGAGTTATTATTTTATAATGGTAATAACAAAGAAAGAAGAAGTGGAAGAAGAAAGGAACTTGAAAATGGGTGGTGAAAACATTACCTCTTCTTCGGGTTCTTCCTTTTGATTTGATCAAAAGGGCTCCTTAGGATGGCTTTCTGATCAAACTAAGGCCTATAGGTTGTAGTGAGGGAAGTTTAGAGAGTATTTGTGCCGGGTTTGGCCGAGCCAAAAGGCTTTGAATGTGTGATGAACTGAGAAGGATGAGTGCCCTTTTATAAGAGGGGTGAGGGGCACCTTTGGAAAAGCTAGAAATATTAATTCATAATAAATTCATATTAGGTTTCTAATGGATCCAAAGTTTATTATTTAAATTTTAAGGTTGGGATGGGTCGAAAACAACTCAACCAATAGAATTTAGACCGGTTTGGGTCATTATATTGACCTTATATTTAAGTATTAACTCTTAGTTAATTAGTTTCACTTTTACAATGTCTCTTTGTATTTTTATATTATATGGTTAATAAACATACTATATACATCCAAGCGACCCCCAAGTGGTCAATTAATGATATAAATATCAGGATATAGGTCTCTTGGCCGAACCTTAGATTTTTAGGAATTTAATATCAATTAATAATATAATATTTGTTTTAAAAACTCTTTTATGTCGATTTTGACACTATTCAATAGTTGATTTTTTTGAAACACATAACAGAATGATTACTTCAAACAAAGTTAATTAAATCAATAACAATATGTCATATTAACCTAGAAAATTAGTTTAATTCAATAAAAGTCTAAAATTATATTTATTTGGGTATTTATAATTTCAATTATTCTAATTTTTCACTATTATGGTAATTACTTCATCACCATTGTGTCATTAATAAATTAACTAATTTAATGTCTAAAAATTATAAATAAACTATAATTATGTAGGAAATATCTTTATATTTCTAATTAATATTTATAGTCTAAAATCCAACATATATAACCCTATGTAACAATTGTTTTTCTAAAAGATATATGCTTGTGTCATTTTTGTATTTATTTTATCATAATTAAAATAAAGTGTCATTATCATTTACAGGTGGATCCATGGGGTCCCAAAATCGACCCAAAGATGCCCATGGTCGAACATGTATCAACCAATAGGGTTAAGACACGTTTTAGGGTAATTTAGTATTATTATAATATTATTTTTTAACCCTTGTTTACCGGATTTACCCTTTAACCATGGTAAATAAAATATTTACCGAAGTAATTATCCAAAATGTCTAAAAATAAAAGTTTCCTATTTATAGAATTTGAACATCCTGATTCCAAATATGGAATCCATTTTTCCAAAATTCAAAACAAATAAGTGGAAGAAATTAATTTAAAATTAATTCCCGTTCTTAAAACAAAAAGCGTGTTTTTAAGAGATAATAACTATCAAAAGATTGGCACTTGTTTATGTCTGGTTTAAATGTGAAATTATGTTCAATGACCCACATTGTATTACATGGTAAAAATATATTCTAAATATGCTTTAAAACCACTCAAATTCATAATTTATCACTATTAATTATTTTTAATAAAAAAAATTTTAATTAAAATTTAGTAATTTTCACTATTCATCAAAATATGAAAGTTATCCGAAAAGTACCAAAATTTCACCCTAGGAAAATTTCGATATTCCAAATCCAAAAATGATTTCCATTTTGAGAGATAGAATTTATAAAATTTCAAAAAGTAGGTATTATTATTCATAACGGGTAGTTTGATTTGTTATGGTGTGTTAAAATCTCGAAGTTGTGTACAATGCACGCCAATGAATTATTCGAAAGGAAATGTACCATGGAAGCTTGGGGTGTTACAATAACATCCATTATGGGGTGTAATTCTCCATTTTTCACTTCAAAAAGCTACCAATTTTTCAATGATCTAACAACATCCAAAAACGTCTAACTGTATGAGACCACAACGTATACGATAACATTTTGTTTCCCAAAAAAAAAATATTCCATATCTTTCCACAACTATCTCTACTTCATGTTAAATATTACTATTCCTGAAAGGTAAAAAATTCACCCAAAACGCCTTCAAAAATTCAAATTTATAGGGTAGATAACCATTTTAAACATACTAGATTCACACTACACATAATTTGACATACATTTATAGCATGATGTTACCAAATGAAACTTATGGATCCTCTAATCAACCTACAATAAACTCCAATTTACTAAAAAGAATTCTAAATGTTTCGATTAATCTTCACTTGAAATTCCTTTAAACAACTAAGTTTCAAAATAATTTACGGGTTGAAAATTTAATACATCACTCTAATCATATCCAATTCTTTTCTCTCTTCTCAAAACAGTTTTTTATAGTATTTCAAGCATCATCTCAATGCATATTTATCTAAATTATTTAACCCTTTTGATATAGTTTTAAACAAAGAAATATTAATCACTATAAAACTCTTAATTATTATTAATAGATCTCTATTCAAAAATACAATCCTGCTATATCAAACTCAGTGTAGGAAACAAGAACATTGAATAAATAATACCATTTTATCTCGAAAACAATTATCTATATTCAAACTTTTCAAACATGATTCTCAGGATTATCCTTGATGAAATTATACCACTTGGGAATAAATATAAGATTCAATATTTCTTTAATAAATACATCATCATCACATAAAATCAACCCTCAACAAGGACGATTTTTACAATAAACATGTTAAATAAAAAATTCTTTGATGTACTAAATTTTTTTATCAAAATAGTTAACAATTTTAACAATGCTAAAATAAAATATTTCCCATTTTAATTACACTCTGAAAACTTATTATCCCACATAATATAATCACATATCAAAGGATACTCCCTAAATTTTATTCTTTAATTTTTAGAAAACCTAGGAAGATAATCATTAAAAAAATTATTTGATATTTTATTTTCTCCATATTTGAAAAAAGTATATAAATGTAAAATGAGGGTAGGGACCTTTATATCATAATTTGTCCTTGAGAAAGGTGAAATAAAACTCCTAACATCAAACACAATTTCTAAAATGCATAAATTTAAAATTTATTAGTGAACTCATCTACAATCTAATCCATTTTAAAAATGAATTTTAACATTAATTAATTTTTCTATAGAATCTATTTGATGATGTTATAGTTTATATCAATTTAATTTGAATATTAATGTCAAAATGGATTACTGGAAAATTTAATAATACATTTACTGTCACACATAATAAGATGTGGCAACTTCTCATAAGCCTATAGAACATCCAATGGGGTCTTCGTCTATATGGTTTGGTAATAGAAATATCTGAAACCTCATATTATACATTTTTAGTGATATAGATGATTGAACATTTTTTGTTAGTGTTCCAAAAATAAAACTTCTATCCAATATATAAAAAATCCTCCCGATATTAAACTTTTATCATCGACACAAGCTACCCAATCTGCATTTCTGTAACCGAGAAAATCAAACATCCCTTTATTATCATATTATAAACCAAAAACATATTATAAATATTATGTACATAATAATATTATTTGAATTATTGAAATGAGACTATTTTGGATCACTATGATACCTGTAATAGAGAGTAGAAACACAAACTATATATGGACTTAATTATTTAAAGTATATAATGCGTCCTATCACCTTTTAAAATTCCCTTTGATCTAGTCCATTTACATGATCATATTTGGATAGACTGGTTCCCACTGATATGGGTGTTGAAACCATATTTGAATTCTAAATGTTGAACCTTTTTAAAAGTTCCTTGGAACACATTTCTTGAGATAGAAAAATGTTATCTTTCTCTTTAGAAATTTATGGTCCAAGAAAGTACCCAATTTCCCCAAACATGGGAATTTTAAAAAGAATATTCATCTCATTCAAAATAATAATAATTTTTTTCTTCATTTATAGTATAAATGATGTGATTTATAGATAAAAAAAATTAGGACATATACCTACTTTTCATTATAAATATAGATATTTTTTCCAACTCATCCTTTTCTAATGTTTAACTTATTCAAATAGGTTTCATATTTAAAATATTGATCACTAGAGTCTTGTTTCAAAAAATATAATGAATTTTAAATCTAAAAAATAATGTTCATATTCTCCAAGAATTAAACCACCTAGTATCACAATATAAACATCCAATTTAACTCAACATTGAGGAAGGAAGACTTAACATTCATTTATAATATCTAGTATTACTTTTTTCTGCAATATAAATAAATATTCAAAAGGTTTAAATCCTTTAAACAAGTGTAAAGGACTCCTCAAATCCCAATCCTTACACCTTTGAATAAACATTACTCATTTATCTTAATTTATTTCTAACCACAAAACCATTTTCATTCAATTTATTTATTTACACCCACTATGTCATGATGACATACTTTTATTTAGGCTTGCATACCAACTCTCAACATCCACACTTCTCTATCTAGCCCAATTCTCCAATCAATCCAGCATACCATTATTTATGATTTATTTCTTATTCAACATATATTTGTTAAATTTGAGAAAATAATTAATTTTGAGAAACAATGATAAATGATATCCTAGTTCTCACGTATTGTCTTTGATCGCCAATGATATTTATGATCCTTACGTTCCTTCTCAACCTTGGATGAGATGAATTGGTTTGTTATTCATCTCAAGAAATTGTGGAATATTCTTCATGAAACTATAAATCGTTAATAATTTCACCTCTGTATAAAATTTATTCAGTTTTTTATCTAAATTAGATGAATTGTTAATTCATGAACTATTATTTTCATTAATAACTTCCTTATTTGAATGTTTTTTAATATTACCATAAATAATATAAATTATTCTTCTAGTATCCTTGTTATAGATTTGGTATCCTCTTATATTTGTAATATATATTAGAAAAAATCCATCAAATCCTATCATTGCAAACTTCCCATGATTTTCCCATTTTAAATTGAAATTATAGAATCTTTTAAGAACACTATGATACGTTAAATTTATATTTTTTTAAATCATATATGGTGAAATATATGAATTTGGATTAAGATGATTTAAAATGTGAACTATTAAACCAACATCTTGCCTCTAAAAATATTTATAATTATCTTGATCGACTAGAATTATTTATGTCGCTTACACCAAACACATTTTCAACCATTCAGACATACTATTTTTTAGGGGTGTATATTATAATGATTTTATGATAGATTCTATTATTCCCTATATCATCTTAAAAAACCTCATTTGTAAACTCAGTTCCATGGACTGTTTTTTATTTTTTTTAGAGAAAATCCTCACTCTTTCTCTACAAATCCTTAAAAAAAATTTAATGTTATTACGGACTCATAATTGTGTTTCATGGATATAATTAAAGTAATGTGAGTGAATTCATCATGAAAAGTAATAAATTACTTACCTGTATTGGTTAATTTATTCCTTTTCACCATGTACACAAATGAAGGAATGAGCTCCAATGTTATAAAATTGAATCCTCGCCTTCTTATGTGAAGAGTTAATAGTTTTCCCCTTTTGGGATGTTGACCAAAACTAGTATCCTTTAATTTTAGTAAAGGAATGTCATAAAAATTGTATCCTTACATAATTATGATCATTTAATTTTTTCCAAGACAGCCAAGCCTTGGGTACCACAATTCATTCTCTCCTTTCAATCATAGAGAACATGAATTCTCAACATTACCCACTTCAAATATGTTTTCTATAGTTCATTATCCTCTTTTCATAACACTTAAAAAATCATGTTTCATTACAAATAACCCATAAAAACAAAATGGAACTTTATTTACTTCATAAAAAATAAGTAAAACATGTAATAGATTGTGTTTCAGTCCTTCAACATAAAGAGGTTTTTATAATTTATGATTTCGTTTCCCAATAACAATTAAAACAAATCCATTATCCTATAGGGAAGTATAATTTAAAATGAACATTGATCCTCCATTTCACTTTTAATCATATTTTATAATATTTAATTATCTTATAATGCGAGATTAACATACAATGTCCAAGATCCATTTACATTATTATTTAGATTATTTGAGTGAAACATCCACAATAAAATATTTCTCCTTACCCTTTATCATATTCTCTTAAGGATTCAACGTATTAAAATTAAAAAATTTCTATGATGGAAGAAGGATTATGTATTATTTTTCCTAGTGATCAGTTCATTCACACCATCAACGGACTTCTTTAAGAATATTAAACTTCATAATTTATGTCTATAATTTCCAATCTATTTTGGAATTTTCTTTCTTTTACGAAATTATCTCCCCCTCAAACATTGACTCCCAATATTCATAGGAAAAATATGGAGTTTATTCTAAAATAAAAAAACATTCTCTATATTCCCCAAAACCACAACATTACCCAAAAAAATATATAGAAAGTAGACTTACCATTATATGTAGCACGATGTACATGATTTTTAGGTTGTCTTCATTCATTATTTGATTCACCGACATTGGATCATTTTTCTTAAATTATTTCAAAGAGAAATATAGAAAATTTTATTATTTATACTAGTCTTCTTTTCATCCTTTTATAATTTACCACTTTTATGAGTTTTTTACATAATTTTACTTTTATTAGGATTTTTATATTTCTAATGTCACAAGATTTAGCCATAAATTTAGTCTCTATGAATTTTTTCTTCTTATTTCCTCTTGAAAACATTTTCAGAACTATTTATAACCAAATATAATGATATATTTTGGTATTAAGAAACTCTATTATTTTTAGAACATTCATCAACTTTTCAAATATCATACTAAAAACTACATCTTGTGTTCAAATTTTCTTCATTTTTAACCAAATTTTATTGAAAATGGTCAATATCCATAACTTTTTCCTTAAATATTTCATCCAAAATGATGCTTAGATACTTATTTTTATCTATAATATTCACTAAATCATCAATCTCTTTCAGTAATTTGGATCATTATTCTATAAAAATAGATTATTAAATAATATATTATCAATGATCCTTCTAAAAAGTTTTAACTAATTTCTATAATTATGAGATATTTTAGAGACAATATTTCTACTCTGTCTTAAAAATTAACTCAATGTCAGTTTCTTCTTATTCACATTCAAATATTTTTTCTTCACTTTTATCTTTTTCGTCATTAACTTTAGCGATGAGTAGTTTTTCGTCACCTTCATCACTAGTACATCCATCCACACTTTCACATTCATTGTTGTAATATCCTCAATTTTAAGGTATACATAATATTACTATATGAAGCATATTAAATGGAATAGTTAAATGAGTTGGGGAATATTATGGTTGTCTGGAGTAGGAAGGGACTCTAAAGCTAGAAACTCACTATAAAAGTCAATTCATGACATGAGTGGATATTAATGGCATTAATTTCTTGAGGGGAATAGTTCAGGAAATTTTATTTTGGGATTGAGAATCCATTCATATAGTAAAATAAAAATTCAAGTTGTGGATTGGTATTTTTTTCATTTTTGGATGTGGAAACATGATTTATGGTGCATCATTTGTTCTATAAGATCACTTCATGAATCAATAATTCATGTTGTGACTATAGTATTCTCTTGTTGATAAAATGATTTGATCACTCATTCCTTTCACATTTTCCTTAATCCTTATTACCCTAAACCATAGGTATTCTCAAGATGATTTTGGGTTATCCAAATCTCTCTTGGAAAATTTTTTATTAGATATTAAATTGTCGGATCTAGAAGATTTGATTATACTTCTTGTATGTGCCTAAACCATTGATGAAAATTTCTCTATTTTGGTATGTTCACACTAGTACTACAGTTAGTGTGGATTTCCTCATAAATATTGATTCTAGAGTTCTAAAATGTATAGATTGGTATGTTTATAAAAATTATTTGCATGAAACATAACTCTGATATCATTTCATAACATCAGAACACCATTGTGCTTGAGGTATGGTGTCTTTACCATCATTGGACTTTGTATAGAGTTTTTTCCATGCTTGGTTTTTTTGTTCCATGTTTTGAGACAATTAAATGGTATGGTATTTTATAAATGTGTGGGTAGCCATGAGATATTTTCATAGAATGTATTTTTTATTCCTTTCTATGCCTTAACTATTTTATAATTATTTTATATCCCATGGAATGTTTGATGTGCCATATTTATTCCTTTCTACATTTTAAATTTATTGTGCATTGTTCATTGTATTTGGAGTATTTATTTTGATATATTATTTATGTATTTTTCTCCCCTTTCAGGTGGTTCTTTTCATAGTCAGTGGAATCTGTATTTCAATATTCTGGTTGATAGGGGTTCCAAAAAAACTTATTTAGCTTCTTAAAGGGGGTGCATGTAATACATGACTCATGGATTGTGGCTTTGGATATTGGATGGATAGAACAAAAACTATATATGTGATAGAAAATGAGATCATAATTCCATAAGGAATTTGAACATGGATCATAGGCTAGTACAAAATACTATTGGGGAACATCCTAACATATTTGTAGAGTTATATT
This sequence comes from Viscum album, assembly GCA_963277665.1. Taxonomy (NCBI): domain Eukaryota; kingdom Viridiplantae; phylum Streptophyta; class Magnoliopsida; order Santalales; family Viscaceae; genus Viscum; species Viscum album. Next base: position 2,093,982,155 of record OY728151.1, read on the forward strand.
TGTACGGGCGTGATAAGTGTGTGTACTACCAAAGAATAGTAGTTAGCCATGGTTCATGGGTGTGGAATTCCCATAAAATATGGAATGGAATTTCCCTTAATGTTGGGATGTGTATTTTCATTAATGTTGGATGGTGTTTCCTATCATGGTTTATTCCATGCCATGACTACTTATGAAATTCTTCAAGAATGGATCCAAAATATGTAAGATCTTGGTTTATGGAATCATGGTTAGCACACAGTCTCTTACTATATGATTTCTTATATAAATTTATATGATTTTACTATTAAATAATGATAAAAAATATATATAAATGTTCACATATGTTAAGGATGCATTAGTAGTGTCTAATGGGGTTATAATCAAACCCTATATGTGAATCTCAGTATATATAGAGACTTCATGACAAGAGATCTGTAGAAGGGAAAGGGTCATTTGGTAGATTAATAGTGATCTTGGAGAAGGGAGATGAGTTTGGTTAGAGGAAAAACTATATATAATTACTGTAACAATTTTATGTATTATTATTTCTAATTTATTTTTTATGCATTTTGACTTGCCACATTGGGGGTCTATTTTGTTTAGTGTTGTATGAACTAACTTGAAATCTATTCTTCCACCTTATTATGATATTTTCTACTATGTTATTTTAATTGATAATGTATATATTTTTATATTATAGTGTATGGATATGATTACCATGGTTATAGTCGCACCACATCTCTTTTAAGCCCTCATTAAAAGTTGGAAGCCTCTTACGTACTAGGAGGCGAGCATAAAATCGTGTGGAATTTCATTTCAAACCTATCGATTTATGTCAGGGTGTTATAAAATGATATAAAATGAGTTTCCTTTCTCTTTTTATATTATTTAAGTATATGTTATAAAGGATATAGGTTATACAGAACTCATTTATGGTATCTTTCATGTTCCTATCCGTCCCATGGTTAATTGAAATCCGAGTTACCGATGATTGGATTTCTATTATAGATTTATGGGATTCGGGTGTGTTCAAGCAACATGAATAGGTATATAGAATTACATGTTATATATATATGCATGTTGTTTTTTTATAATTAATATTTCTTTAAATTCCTTTATTTATGATAGATATTCAATGATTTATCTATGTTGGAATTATTTAGATGAAATTTAGAATATTGTAATGGTATATATATATATATATATATTTGATTATGTCTAACATGATGTTATAAAGTACTAGCCTTGAGCTTTTGGTAGAACTGAGAGGGGTATACCATGTGTGTGGGTATCTCCTAGGATTGTTATTCCAATAGAAGCCAATTGTTGTACTTTATAACTACATAATTTGTTCTCATAAGAATGTTTTATTAGTCATTCAAAAAATTTCTCTAGTATTTAATAAAATACCACCTTAGAGATGACAAAAATATTCTACTAGGGATGAATTACAACTTCCCCCACAATCTATTCTGGAGGATGAACCATATCCTATAGTATTTCATAATTTTTCTTCCTATGGGTAATATTCATATAGGGTGATGGTTAATTATTCCTGAGATTTCTAGTTTCAGTATCTTCTAGCACTCTAGGGGCATTGTGGTATACCTGATACTAAGGGGTGGATTGATATTATTGAGGGCATCTTCAATATAGTTGACTCATGCAGATAAGGGAGAGAATTTGGTTACCATTATACTTTATGGAACATCTAAGAGGTGGTGGTTGTTTTTGATAAGGTAGGTAATAATTATGGTCTTACTAGAGGGGGTTCTAGAAGATGTTATTCTATGGGTTCTTTCCCAACAAACTAAATATGGACCGAGAATAGGAGTATATGGAGATTCACCAAAGGACGATTTTTGTTTCAAATTACACATTTCATTTTACATTATTGGTACACTTTCCCCATATTTTGGATATAATTAAGGCACAAAAGGCTAAGATGTTTGAAATTGGCCTTCATTCATATCCTAGACATCAGGTTAGTGTCCTTGACATAACAACATATATAAAGGTTCTTCAAAATTCCCCAACTTTTGAGAAGGGTCTTGATGAGAAAAAACATTTTGGTATTCCTCAATCATTCAATGCATTCACGACTAGAATTCCTAGTATTATAGTGAGTCCATCATACATTAGTAGGAAGAGGAAATTTTAGGAGGTAAAAGATGGAGGAAGTCAAGAAAATCATAGTCGGTATTCATGTAATCCCTCTTTGGGTGGATGTTCAACTAGGTGCTACAAATGTCGATGGGATGGACATTTTAGTAAATCATGCATGAATCCAGCTATAGACTGTCACCAATGTGGTAATATAGTTCATATGAAGCACTTTTTTCCATGGTGTCATGTACATATTTGTAAAGATCATGTCTAGGTTCAGGTGGGGGTATTCAATAGTCAACCCAGGCATTACGGACCTTGGCGACTCAGGAAAATCATGTATTGTAGAGGTAAGGTCATACTCAAGAAAAGGTTAAAATTTATATGATTGACGACTTTCCAACCATCAGTGGAGAGGGACCTTATACAGTTATAGGTATGATCTTGATTAACAATATTATTTCTACTACTTTATTTGATGTCAGAGCTTCCCATTATTTTATATCCTCTGATGTAGAATTGGCATAGAGCTACTAGTTATGTAATATTCGGAGTTTATCTCACATGAAATACCATTGGAATATATTTTAGACAATATCCATTGATTTCCATGTGTAATATTGTCTTTTATACAAACACAAGTAGGACATCATGATCATAGAGATGACTAGTTTTGATGTGATAATCAGAATGGACTGGATGACTAGTTATCTAGCTCATATCGACTTCTATATGTGGAATGTTTCTTTTACAATGCCTAGAGGAAATCAGTTCATGTTATTCGATGAATGGGATGTTAAAATAGGAAAAATGGTTCTAAACCAAATCTTGGTTGGAGTTATCATAGAGTGAGTAGGAATCTATTCTCTCATCATAGAATCAATAAAAATTCCATCTATCTTTCAACTATTAGTGTATTATTATTATGATGGTTTCCTAGATGAATTATTAAGCCTTACTCTAGATAGAGGAACTGGGTTTTAGATAATTCTTACACTGGGGTTGTAGTTAATAATGATTCCCCCTTATCATGTGGCACTAGATTAGTTGAGATTGTTTAAGGTTCACTTATGGGATTTAGAGGTGAATGGTTTTATGAGACCGAATACATCTCCCTTGGGTGCACCAATATTGTTTTATAAGAAGGTAAATGGTATTTAAGGTATATATGTAGAATACAAGAATATAATCCTGGTAATGATGAAGAATATTAACCCTTCACCTAGGATTGACGATACGATTCAGCTGTTATAGGGATCCCAGTGGGTTTCCAGGATTAATCTCCATTTAGGCTACCATCATCTATGATTCAAACTGGAGGATATTACCAAGGCATCAATTTGGAGTAGATATGGACTATTCGAGTATCTTTTCATTCCTTTTAGTTTAATAAATTCTTTATCAATGTTCATAGATATCATCATCAATATTTTTTATACATATCTTTATTCCTTAAACATTGAATTCCTGGAAGATGGCCTAATATATTCTATGAATTGGTATATTTATTCTGGAAACCTTGAAAAAGTATTGATCACCCTTTGAGTGTATCATTTTCATTCTATATTCTTAGGGTAACACTTGTGGATTTAGATGGTGTGGTTCCTAAAGCATGTAATATTTTAGGACAAATTTTTAGTGGGCCCATTGAAGTTTTATATTTTATGTCTTATGAATATCCCAGGAATGATTTTGAGATTAATGGTTTCCTTGGGATTGGTGGGTACTATCATACTTCATCCAGTACTTATTTGGTTTGGAAGAATTGATGATAGTGTTTTCAGAAATGTGTTTATGTTTCAGTGGTCTAGTCAATACGAAGAAGACATTATATATCTGAAGAGTAGATTGATGGAATCCCCAATGATAACTCTACCAGATCCTAGGATTAGGTACATAGTTTAATATGATTCTATACGTGAAAGGTTGGGAGATGAATTGATATAGATATATTATCTTGTTTCTTATGGGTTACATCAGTTCTAACCCCGTTAAACAACTTCCTGATACATGGCATGGAGTTAGTATTTAGGGTTCATGATATAAATTTTTGGAAAAATTATATCTTTATTGAGAATTATTTCTTATAAAGGTACCATAAGATATTTTGATGCATCTTTTGGTATTAGGTTCTTAATTTGATGAAGAGGCATCTAGTGGAGTATCTTTAGACATTTGAATTAATGATAAAATATACTATATGGAAATTTAATGTCATTATAAATGCTCTTATTAGAAAAAATCTAGAGACACGGTAGCTTGGAGAGAGGTCTTCAAAGGAGGAGTGGTGTATAAGGATTATGAGGGTGGGGATTCTTATGGATGAATTTGAGGATCACAGAGTAATGGTAGGTATTCCATTACTTATCACATCTTCATTGGTGGACCAAGTGTAGGCTATTAGTGAATTTGATCTTTATTGTGTGATTATGTGAGAATTATTAGAAAGGAGTGACCCTATTATTGGATAGTCCTTAGGTGATGGAAATATTATATATGCTCACATGAGAATTGTGGTGTTAGCTTCCTTAAGAAAAGAGCTGATTAGAGACTCGTGATTTTAATTGAACAATGCATATTGGTTAAATGGATATGTAATATGATATATGACGTTTTTTTGGGAGGTCATGTATGATGAGATACATTACCATTTTTGTTTCACGATGCCTTACCTACTAGAGGATAAATGTTGAGAATCATAATATTTGTGGGTTACTTCAGCCACTTACTACCTATGTGTAAGTTGGAATTGGTGATGATGGATATCATGATAGGGTTACATAGTACCTCAAGGTGTTTTGATGATTTTTGGGTGATATTGGATCAACTTATGAATGTGGCCCATTTCATGTGGATTCGAGAGAACCTTTCATGGGATGAGTTTTGAATGTTGTATTTATGGGAGATTATACACTTGCATGGATCTACTTTGAGGATCATATTATATAGATATGTACACTTAAAATAATTGTTTCACAAGGTTTATATAATTATTTGGTTATACATATTAAAATTAATACATCGTATCATCCATGTATTTGTGGATAGTCAGATGGGATGATTCAAATTTTAGAGGATATGTTGTGGGAATGGGTCCTATATTTCAGGGGAAATTCGGATGATCACCTAGACTTGTTATAGTTTTGGTAAAAAAATATTCCAAGATTAGATTCATATTGCAACTTTTGAGGCTATTTATAGAAGATTGTGTCACTCAATTCTATGATTACAAGAGGCTAGTGAGGTGGTATTTATGGGTCCATGTATAGTACATGAATTATTTAAGAAAGATTATTTGATATAAAATCTTATAGTTACTACTTAGATCATAAATAAATCATATTCTTAATAGAAGAGATGACTTTTGGAGTTTTGGGTGGGTGACAGGGAATTCATAAATGTTACACCTCGGTTAGGATGTCATTAATTGTAGAGTCATGGATAATTAAAATTTCGGTTTGTTGGACTATTTAAAATCATTGAATGCCTCAATTAGGTGGAAAATTGGTTAAAATTACTTCCAAGATATCAAGGTATGCATAATTTTTTCAATGTATCTCAAACATAAAAGTGTTATCCCAGTCATGCCTGTGTGTTCAGCTATGGGAATGTTGTGTTAGAACCAGAGGAATCATATACAAAATAATCGATCTATAATATTAATTATTTTGATATGGTGTGTAAAAGGAATATGGTTCCTCTTGTTCATGTATTATATTAGTATGGGTATATACATTATGAATCATGGGAATTAGAATCATGAATTCAGGCATAATAGACCATGTATTTGAGTGACGCCACTATAAACACTCCTCGAGGAAATGGATCCAATAGAGATGGAGATTTGTATCATCATAAATTTTATGGAATACTTTATTTTAATATTTGATACATCTTAAGGGGTGAAATTAAATGATTTGATGTATATTTGTGGTGTCTGGAGTATGAAGTTACTCTAAATCTGTAAGCTAGATAAATAAGTTTGTTCACACCATGAGTGGATTTCAAGTCATGAATGGTTTCTGGGAATAAGGCTTGAATTTTCATTTTTGGTGTAAAAATATGTTCATGATTTAAAATGAAAATTCACAATTTGAATGGTTCTTTTGTAATTTTATAATGATGTAACATTAATTTTTTTGTACTTGTAATTTTGGATGTTTACAACGTGAATCCATAATTCTCATCATGAATTTAATTTGTTCCCTAATATTAAATGATTTTATCACTCATTCATTTATCATGTTACATACTTATTTCCCAAAATTATAGGGATTCCCAAAATGATTGTTTTTTATCTAACTCCATATGGGATCCATTTTCATTGGATATTCAAACATTCGATCAAGATATTCAGATTCATGTTCTAATTTAGACCTTGAAAATTCATGGAAGAATCTCTCCTAAATTATATTCAAACTAGTTATACCTTTTTTGAGGATTTACATTTCAATGCATATTTCTCACGTGTTGGAATGGAGAAGGTTCTAGGGATTTTTTGTGTGCATCATGACACTTGTCGAATTTATTGACATCAGAATATCATTACAATTGAGGTAAGAAGTCCTTTATTTATTGGGCCTTTGTATAGAGTTTTTTTCTATGCCTAGTTGTATGTTTATTCCTAGTGTTGAGGACCCCTCTGTAGAGACCTGAAGCCTGACGTACATGGATATTACATTACATTTGTGGAATACTTAGTACATAACAAAAACACACACACAAGGATCGTAATAGTTTAGTGTCTTTGGAAACTCGGAACGTAATCTTCTAATTGATGTGAAAGATCTTCAATATCTCCCATAAAGATCTTCCTTTTTTTACCTAAAACCTTTCTTTATATCCTGGGGAAAATAAAACATAAAAGGGTGAGCTCAAATTCTCAGTAAGGGTATACAAAAGAAAAATCAATCACATCATATTCATAAGAACATAACTTTTGAAAATCTTAACCTGCAAAAGAGAGGATAATTTCATAACAAGGGATATATCATAGTAGTGAAATGAAATCCCAATAATCATAACTTAAAACATGAAACATTGTGGCATACACACATAATAATAGAGAATCATTTCTTGTTAGTCAAGACTCATTGCCAAGACTATCTTAGTGGACAAAGTCCCTTTCTGAATCGAGTAACCCTCGTTTCAGTCCTGTTTCACTGAACCGGTATAACCTACCATTTCAGCCATGTCTATCTCATGAGATATAAAATCTTTACCCAATGCATTGGAGGGAGATATAGGTCCCACCCATCTTATAATGAATCCTTTCTTATGTGTCCCAAAAAATCTTAAATCATACATCATTTCATAACCCATGTAATAAAAATGGGAATCTTAAACATCGTGACATCATAAAACAATTCATATAAGATAAAGGAATTCATTAAAATATTTCCATCACAACATAATCAAATCCATGTAATAATAGGGATAAAAACAGAACCCTTTTATTATCTTAGATGGAAAATAATTTTGATAAAATACTTGAACTCTATTCTTGAGGAAAATATCCTTTCTACTTCAAAATCATTTTTCCTTTCATAACATGTCATACGACTTTAAAATAAAAGAAGATAATTAAAAATAAACTTGAAAACTTGTAAAGGAAGCTTCTTGGAAATAATGTTTTAAAAATCCATTCATGTCGTATAAGTTAAAAAAACATTCTTCGTACTTTTGTCGGAAAAGTCAAAAAGTACCTCGTACGAAAAACGACAAAAGATTCCTTTCGTATCTTTTACTAAAAACTCACCAAAGTGTAAAATTGGATATAAACTATTGTAGAAGGATGGAAATAATATTACATATTGAGGGAACATGGATGTGGATGATAAAATACACCCCAGTAATTACCAAAGTAAAAACAATCTCGGATAAAAAGTGAGATTGTGATATTTCCCTTACCTTATGTCCGACTTGCTTTGTAAGTGTCCGAACCTCCTCTTCTTTGGAACGCTTCTTTGAATCATCCACTTAGGGAACTAATATTGGTCTTTGAAGAATACCAGGACCTATAGGATTATTCTAGGGAAGTGGAGAGGAGAAAATGGCAGGGGTTGGCCGAGCTTGAGTGCTCAATTTGGTGTGAGGAGGAGGGGGAGGAGGTACCCTTTTATAAGGGAGGAGAGGGGCACCTTAGGAATATCTCAAAATATTATTTTATATTAAAGTCAAAATCGGTTTATAATGGTTCCAAAGGGTCTTATTTCGAAGCTAAAGTGGGGATGGGTCGAAATCCTATCAACCAATAATATTTAGACAAGTTTAGGATATTATTTTAACCTTATCAATTAGATTTAACTCTAAGTTAAATAATTTAACTTTTACCGTGTCTTTTTGTTTTCTTTTACTATATGGTTAATACACATACTATAACATGCCAAACGAACCCCAAATTGTTTATTATTAATATATATATCCTTATCTAAGTAATTTGGCCAATCCTTATATTTTTAGGAATAAAATAACAATTAATAATATAATATTTGATTTAAAAACTATTTTGTGTCAATTTTGACACTATTTGATATATGATTTTTGTGAAAGTAATAACAGAATTATATGTTCGAAACAAGTTGATTAAATCAACACTATTATATCATAGTAACTTAGAAAATTAGTGGAATTTATAAAAAGTCTCAAATTACATTTATTTTGGTGTTTATAACATCAATCATGTCAATATTTCATAAATAAGATAATTACTGAATCATAATTGTGTCATAAATAAATTAAATTCTTTAATGTCTAAAAATTATAAATAAAATACCATCATGTAGTAAATCTTTTTATCTTTCTAATTAATATTTAAAATCGAATTTATCTTATGTATAACCCTATATTAAAAATGTTTTAGTAAATAAACTTTGATTTTAACTCTTTTAACTATTCTTTGAATTAAATAATAATAAATGTCCTAATCTAATCCAAGTGGGTCTAAATGATAATATTTTACACTTAAGGTTGTTTTTGGTCGAGATACACTTGTCCAATAGAATTAGGAAATGTGTTAGGGTAATATCAATATCATTCTTACCCTTAATTACCCTATTTACTTTTAACCGTGGTAAATAAAAGTAAAAAGTTACTATTCACCAAAAATTATTTTATCTCATTGAACCACATTTTACTTACTGACATCAACCGTGTCTCTCGGATTTTTGAAATTCCATTCACAGAAGCGGTAAAATTATGTTTTATCAAAAATTCAGTTTTTAACTACCACTTAGTAGTTTAACTATTCATCAAAAATTGATGTTTTTCAGAAAAATGCCAAAATTTCATCCTAAGCTATATTTCAAATTCCAAATTCAAAAATGAAGTCTATTTTACCAAATTCATAACATAGAAGTTTCATTAATTAATTTTATAATTAAATCCCGCTGTTAAAACAAATAGCGTGTTTTTAAGAAACAATATCTATCAAAAGATTGACACTTGATTATGTCTGGTTTAAATGTGAAATTACAACCAATGACCAACATTGTATTAAATTGTAAAAATATATTCTAAATATACATTAAAACCACTAAAATTAATAATTTATCACTATTAATTATTTCGATTAAAAAAGTTGTTTTTAATTATAATTTAGACATTTTCACTATTCATCAGAATCTGAAAGTTATCTGAAAAGTACCAAAATTTCACCTTAGGCTAAATTCGGTACTCCGAATCTAAAAATGAATTCCATTTTGAAAAATAAAATTTACAAAATTACAAAAAGTGGTTATTACTATTCATAACGGCTAGTTTTAATAATATTTTAAAGCATATCGTTGTTTCGTGAAACTCAGTATTGCGTACCACACACGCTATCGAGGAAGGTTGCGATTGCGTGTAATGCAAGGCAAGTCAAGGATGCGTGTTGTGCAAGCTCCTTTTGTTGTAGCATACAACACAAGACATTAGTGAAATTAAAAAGAATATTTTTCATAAAATCTCGGGGTGTTACATTCTACCCCCCTTAAAATGAATTTCGCCCTCGAAATTCGTTGGGGTTATAAATGGTTTACTATTAGAAAGATTATTTAATAGAAACCCACATCGTAAAAAGGAATACCAAAACCAATATTTTAAAACAAAAGTATGAAACTTAATGGTTACCCAAATAAACTAATCACTGGGTTTCCACATAGGTGAAAATATGGATATGGAAGAGAAATCTTACCATCATGTTCTGATGGAGAGTGGTAGAGAACATGGCTATGGAAAAGCCAGTAATCACAAATCCATAGATTTGTGGTGATATAAGGTACCATCTGATTCATCAGGTATAAGAGCACTAAGACAACATTTTTGGTTTTCAAGATCGTTTCCCTAATGTTGAAGAGTTTGAATTAGAATAAATACTTACTTTATTTTGGTACAATCTCGCTGTTGTTCGTGCCGTGAACAATTTCTCCTTCATCTCTTAAATAAATGAAGTTGAATTTGTTATTCGTGAAGTGTTAGCAGATCATGTGATAGAATGACGGGTCATTCCATCTGTCTCAAACAAAAGGTTCGAAAAGTTATAAGTTCATCTTATGGTTAGATTTATCATATATGGTTCCAAAAATGAACTTATACTTCGTATATCATACCGCTTAATAAAATAAAACTAGTTTCTACTAAACAGGGACTTCCTGTAGGCCAGTGGTAGGTGATAAAGGCCAGTCGCACTTCGGTTGTGGGTTCGATTCCCACAGCCTTGTTCGAAGCGATGGGCTGTCGCCCATCCTGCAGGTTGTCCTTTTTCTAAAACTATAATACTATAACATCCCATTAATAATATCGAAAATCTTGTATCCTTAAACAATACTAACTTATGTCCAACATAATCCATTCTAATCTTTAGGCTTATCCATATTACTACAGTCCACTCTCATAATATAGTGAAAACGATTACCAGAGATTTAATACTATCATTAATCCCCATATATATGTCTTATTGGACACATTCCAAACATTCAAAGGCCTTAATCATGTATTCTCTTGAATACCTTTGTGAAAACATGAATGCAGTTAAAATTTAACACTTTCCACATACCAAAATCCTCAAAATTCTATATACTCAAACAATGATATCACTTAGTCATTATATCAATCATGAGCTCATGAATACTGTTAAACATTTCATTTTCTCGTTTTCCCTTCATTATGCGCATATCATATTATTTCCAAAAAATATCTCAATCACTTTGAATACCACATCAATAAATATTGCAATACTCAATGATACAACATTATTTTGGAATCCCATTACATAAACACTTAATCATTCCACCACATCGTTGTCATATTCAACATTTCCAATAGTGATCGTATGTGACTTCCCTTTGTCCATTGCCTTCAGTGGATGCTCATGTTGATCATCACTAACCCTTGGATTAGGTCATTTATTAGCATAATGCCCCATTTCCTTGCACTTGAAGCATTGAAGTGTTGGTGGTGTGTTATCTGCAGTGTTTGCTTTATTCACATCATTAGAAACCCTTTTTCCATTACATCGACACTCAACTGCTCGATTACCTTCTTTTCCACACTTAAAACATTTTCTAGTCCCTTTAAGACAATCTCAACCATGCTTCTTTCCACACTTTGTGCATTAGGAAACATTCATCTTCTTTTCACCATTATTCTGAGATTTCTCCTTGAACTCCATCTTTCGTTTCTTGTCAAAACCATGAGATGGATATGTAATACCAACTTCCATTTCTACCTTGATATCAAAACACACAATTTCTTCATTGCTACTGGAGTCTTTTATAGCTAATTCCCTTCTAAGACTTGGTTTTAAGCCACTGAAAAATCGATCAACTTTACTTTCAGGTTGGATGATAATGCCAGATGCATACCTTGCAAGTCTTGTAAAATTCGCTTCATATATACCAACAGATTCATCATCCTTTTTCTTTAGTTCAAGAAACTCCTTCTCCATCTTTGTTCGAAGAATACGAGGGAAGTACTTATTGAAAAATAAGTTCTTGAACTCGTCCCATTCCATGGACTCAATTTCATCTCTTTGCCTTGTATTCTTGATAAGATTCCACCATTGATCAGCTTCACCTTCCAAACGATATACTGCTAAGATGACTTTATCATGCTCAGAACATTGAAGAACTGAAAATATCTTTTCAGTGGTACTGATCCATTGTTCAGCAACAAGTGGATCAGAAGACCCACTGAAAGAAGGTGGACGTTGCCTCATGAAGGACTCAAAAAAATATTGTTCCCTCCTCTGCTTATTTGGAAGTCCAGAATGATTCATAGCTTGTGTAAGTATAGCAATAATATTTTTCACTCCATCTCCCATAACATTTGTTTGTTCAGGAGGGAAATCATTGCATTGTCCATTGCATTGATCAACATGGTTCCTTCGGGTTCCAGCCATCATCTAAAACCCAAAAAGAATAGTGTGAGAGGCAAAAATCATGATAGGGAAAACAACATAATAAAGGGGGAGTACCTTCAATATCTAACATCTTAGGTTTAATTCTATGATCGTTAGCGTAATTCTAGTACTATAACTTATACGTATACTTAACCTTAGGGACATCCCTAGACATACCGTAGAAATATCTCTAGGGATCTCACTAACGTTTTCGCATCCTAGTTTCCAAAGGTTGACTAAACCTTTCCTCTGATACCAACTGTAGAGACCTGAAGCCTGACGTACATGGATATTACATTACATTTGCGGAATACTTAGTACATAACAAAAACACACACACAAGGATCGTAATAGTTTTGTGTCTTTGGAAACTCAGAACGTAATCTTCTAATCGAGGTGAATCATATTCAATATCTCCCATAAATATCTTCCTTTTTTTACCTAAAACCTTTCTTTATATCCATGGGAAAATAAAACATAAAAGGGTGAGCTCAAATGCTCAGTAAGGGTATACAAAAGAAAAATCAATCACATCATATTCATAAGAACATAACTTTTGGAAATCTTAACCTGCAAAAGAGAGCATAATTTCATAACATGGGATAAATCATAGTAGTGAAATGAAATCCCAATAATCATAACTTAAAACATGAAACATTGTGGCATACACACATAATCATAGAAAATCATTTCTTGTTAGTCAAGAATCATTTCCAAGACTATCTTAGTGGACAAAGTCCCTTTCTGAATCGAGTAACCCTCGTTTCAGTCCTGTTTCACTGAACCGGTATAACCTACCATTTCAGCCATGTCTATCTCATGAGATATAAAATCTTTACCCAATGCATTGGAGAGAGATATAGGTCCCACCCAACTTATAATGAATCCTTTCTTATGAGTGCCACAAAATCTTAAATCATACATCATTTCATAACCCATGTAATAAAAATGGGAATCTTAAACATCGTGACATCATAAAACAATTAATATAAGATAAAGGAATTCATAAAAATATTTCAATCACAAAATAATCAAATCCATGTAATAATAGGGATAAAAATAGAACCCTTTTATTATCTTAGATGGAAAATAATTTTGATAAAATACTTGAACTCTATTCTTGAGGAAAATATCCTTTCTACTTCAAAAACATTTTTCCTTTCAAAACATGTCATACGACTTTAAAATAAAAGAAGATAATTAAAAATAAACTTGAAAACTTGTAAAGGAAGCTTCTTGGAAATAATGTTTTAAAAATCCATTCATGTCGTATAAGTTAAAAAAATATTCTTCGTACTTTTGTCGGAAAAGTCAAAAAGTACCTCGTACGAAAAACGACAAAAGATTCCTTTCGTATCTTTTACTAAAAACTCACCGAAGGGTAAATTTGGATATAAACTATTGTAGAAGGATGGAAATAATATTACATATTGAGGGAACATGGATGTGGATGATAAAATACACCCCAGTAATTACCAAAGTAAAAACAATCTCGGATAAAAGTGAGATTGTGATATTTCCCTTACCTTATGTCCGACTTGCTTTGTAAGTGTCCGAACCTCCTCTTCTTTGGAACGCTTCTTTGAATCCTCCACTTAGGGAACTAATATTGGTCATTGAAGAAGAACAGGACCTCTAGGATTATTCTAGGGAAGTGGAGAGGAGAAAATGGCAGGGGTTGGCCGAGCATGAGTGCTCAATTTGGTGTGAGGAGGAGGGGGAGGAGGTACCCTTTTATAAGGGAGGAGAGGGGCACCTTAGGAATATCTCAAAATAATATTTTATATTAAAGTCAAAATCGGTTTATAATGGTTCCAAAGGGTCTTATTTCGAAGCTAAAGTGGGGATGGGTCTAAATCCTATCAACCAATAAGATTTAGACAAGTTTAGGATATTATTTTAACCTTATCAATTAGATTTAACTCTAAGTTAAATAATTTAACTTTTACCGTGTCTTTTTGTTTTCTTTCACTATATGGTTAATACACTTACTATAACATGCCAAACGAACCCCAAATTGTTTATTATTAATATATATATCCTTATCTAAGTAATTTGGCCGATCCTTAGATTTTTAGGAATAAAATAACAATTAATAATAAAATATTTGATTTAAAAACTATTTTGTGTCAATTTTGACACTATTTGATATATGATTTTTGTGAAAGTAATAACCGAATTATATGTTCGAACCAAGTTGATTAAATCAACATTAATATATCATAGTAACCTAGAAAATTAGTGGAATTCATAAAAAGTCTCAAATTACATTTATTTTGGTGTTTATAACATCAATCATGTCAATATTTCATAAATAAGATAATTACTGAATCATAATTGTGTCATAAATAAATTAAATTATTTAATGTCTAAAAATTATAAATAAAATCCCATCATGTAGGAAATCATTTTATCATTCTAATGAATATTTAAAATCTAATTTATCTTATGTATAACCCTATATTAAAAATGTTTTAGTAAATAAACTTTGATTTTAACTCTTTTAACTATTCTTTGAATTAAATAATAATAAATGTTCTAATCTAATCCAAGTGGGTCTAAATGATAATATTTTACACTTAAGGTTGTTTTTGGTCGAGATACACTTGTCCAATAGAATTAGGACATGTGTTAGGGTAATATCAATATCATTCTTACCCTTAATTACCCTATTTACTTTTAATCGTGGTAAATAAAAGTAAAAAGTTACTATTCGCCAAAAATTATTTTCATCTCATTGAACCACATTTTACTTACTGACATCAACCGTGTCTCTCGGATTTTTGAAATTCCATTTACAGAAGCGGTAAAATTATGTTTTCTGAAAAATTCAGTTTTTAACTACCACTTAGTAGTTTCACTATTCATCAAAAATTGATGTTTTTCAGAAAAATGCCAAAATTTCATCCTAAGCTATATTTCATATTCCGAATTCAAAAATGAAGTCTATTTTACCAAATTCATAACATAGAAGTTGCATTAATTAATTTTATAATTAAATCCCGCTGTTAAAACAAATAGCGTGTTTTTAAGAAACAATATCTATCAAAAGATTGACACTTGATTATGTCTGGTTTAAATGTGAAATTACAACAAATGACCAAAATTGTATTAAATTGTAAAAATATATTCTAAATATACTTTAAAACCACTCAAATTAATAATTTATCACTATTAATTATTTAGATTTAAAAATTTGTTTTTAATTATAATTTAGACATTTTCACTATTCATCAGAATATGAAAGTTATCCGAAAAGTACCAAAATTTCACCTTAGGCTAAATTCGGTACTCCGAATCTAAAAATGAATTCCATTTTGAAAAATAAAATTTACAAAATTTCAAAAATTGGTTATTACTATTCATAACGGCTAGTTTTAATAATATTTTAAAACATATCGTTGTTTCGTGAAACTCAGTATTGCGTACCACACACCCTATCGAGGAAGGTTGCGATTGCATGTAATGCAAGGCAAGTCAAGGATGTGTGTTGTGCAAGCTCCTTTTGGTGTAGCGTACAACACAAGACATTAGTGAAATTAAAAAGAATATTTTTCATAAAATCTCGGGGTGTTACACCCTCATGGTATAGTATGTTTGGAATGTGTGCATATTTTTGAGATATTTTCATGGAATGTATTTTTTGTTCCTTTCTTTGTGTCACTGTTGGTGTAAAATTTTGTACAGAGTCACAATGGCCATCATGGGGTAAACCAAAGGCACCGTTCGACTCAACGAAGCATTCTATGAATACTAAGTCAGGTGCATGTATGTGTCAAAGGTTTTGTTCAATGATTAATTTCACATTAAAGGATCTTACAAGCCCAATGTGAAATCAAACAGTCCATTTGTACACGTGTTGTGGTTCAAGGCCCAGTTTCACGGAATACACCTTCTACGCACGAAATAATGCACGCAACCGCTAATGAATTTGGCTATATATTATGTTGATCCACATTTTTTTACCTTCCTTGTAATGTTAATGTTTAACTCTACTAAACGTAAGAAACCTCTTTTGTGATAGTGCAACATCCATAAAACTCTCATTGTATAAGATCTTGCACAATAGTTTCCCTGGGGGTCCCCCATCATGTGGTCTCACTATGGAAAGATTTTCACCCATTTATTGGAATCCTATGTCTTCTTCATGCAAAATAAATTTATTATGTGCACCTACTTTCCTTTTTTTCACCTAATATTACACTCAACTATTACTCTTGCGCGAAATACTATATTCATACACACACCCTCTCCTTAAAGATCCATGGGTTGCCTTTACTCCAAGGCACCATGTCCAAGCACCTCTCACATGAATCCTTCTTCTCTTGCATGAACCACTTTTGTGAATCCCACTAGGCCTATATATTGTGATATAATGATCCATCATGAGGAGTTCATTATTAATTCTCTTTACCTTTTTCATTCTAGAATATGTACACTAACACAACTTGAGTTTCAGCATATTTACACTTAGGTGGACCTCATGAGTGACCACTCTTCCACAACATTAACACCATGAATTACTATATACATCCTCCTCCCAAGGGTTTATATGTGACATTTATGGAATCCCATGGGGTGAGGAGTGAGTCCCCCACATCTGAGCTTCATGGTAAAAAACATCCTATCACCAAATGTCATAAACACAGGATGTTAAACAGTGGTCTCTCCCTATGAAGTAAATGTAGGATGTCCTACATATGACTATCATGAAATGAAATCATCTGCACCCTCTACATAAAGAATGATATCCTCATAGGCATACTTTCCAGATTATGCTCCTAGCCTTTCTAGCAAGAGGAAACACCTCCCCCCCCCCCTCAACCATTGGGTCATAGAAGGGATTGGCACGTAAGCCCATTCTTTTTCTAAACCATTGTGCTTTGTATCCATGTTCCACTTACACGCTTAATCCCTAACCATAGGTAATGATAACCACATCACATGGAACATTATCCTCCTTGGTTAGTTTATATGTGTAATCATGACCCCATCTCTCTTCGAGGATTCTTTCATGACATGAACATTAGGGAAATTACTTCCTCTTGTTTCTCACACCATGAACAAGTAATTTGGTATTAGTGGTTAGTAATTATCAAAAAATTAATCCAATTCCCATGGGCCTCCATTTTTTATTATTATGAACTAGGATCTTCATTTCAGGTATGGATCTTGATTTCATGTTGTTTTTTAGGAAAAATGAATTGAAGAGTTTTTTTCAATGTATATGTCATTTACACTTGAGTACATAATGTTTACCTGGAATACTGGGTATAGCCAAGTTCTAGCTTTGTAACAACGGAATTCATGGTTTTGTAGTGACCTGGATGAACACTTATGTTAGGGTCCCATTAAGTCCACTACAATGCATGTAGTTTTGAAGAACACATCATGTTGCTTTTTAAAATTGATATATCAAATAGGGGTCATGTCTCATGTCAAGAACCATATTCAACATCTATCGTTTCATATTGGAGAACATATGAATGAAAAATGAAGACCAAACCCCCAATTCTTTGTATGAGCTCTGATTGATACATCTTCAGGTGCATTGAAATCCCACTGGTGAATTCTAGAATCCACTAGAGCTCTTCTTCAGGATTATTCCTCTCGTGAGTTATTCATGGTTGGGAATTTTTCACCTTTTGTAGATATATGAAAATATAGGATGATTCAAGGGATAACGTTCAAGTACATTGATCGTACGAAATTGAGGTAGGTGGTTTGTGACTTATATTATTCTCCTTTTTATTATATATTCTGAAAGTACTAAATACCAATTTTTGGGGTATTGATTGATTTGTAATTTAACTGTGTACAATACCTTCTATGGTTTTACTGATTGAAAAGTGGATGTTTCTTATACATATATTTATAAACATTTTTTTCTATGCCTTAGTTGATTAATATGGAGTTTTATTGATTTTGGGAAATTCATTTGTTATGCCTTTTGAATGTTTATCCATGTAGTAGTTATAGATTACATGAGGTGTTTTGATATGTAATGCATGTTGTTTTCCAATGGAACATGAGAGCCTTCGACTAGGTCAACTAAGGGGACAACCAAACTATTTATGTAGGACGGCGAGAGCCCTTGGGTAGACGTTTTACCTAGGTATATTGACCATGAGATATACCTAGATGGTCATTTATAATTTATTGATGCTTTTTTTGAACAAAGTGTATTCACCATGAGAGCTACCGAGGAGTTCATTTAAAATTTATTGATTTTATGTTGACCAAGGGGTATTTACCATGTGAAATACCATGGTGGTAATTTGTAATTGACTTGGTGTTATGTGGGACCAAAGGGGTTGGACTGAGAGATCTTCCCATAGGGTCATTATTTAATGAATTTTTGTTATGTTAAACCATATGGGTAAGAAAATGAGATATTTCCTAGAGGGGTTTTTATGAATAATTGGATGACTATGATGAGTCTGCCAAGAAAAATAATGAGCTTGGACTCGGTCTTACATGATTATTTAGAGGCTCTTATGAGACTTTTGTTCTAGTTATTTTACACGGGGGTATAAAATGTTTAGGCTAGATCATGGGGTTACATTATTAAATAAATTGAATAATTGATAAATGTAAATGAAAAAAATTGATAAAATGTTGGATTTTATACATTTGAGGACTTCCCAGTTCGCTACATCATTTTTTGAATATTACCTGCTATATATATTCACTGACAGTTAAGAACAAATCTTTTGGTGATTTCCTAATTCTATTCGTCTAGCACCCTATTTGGGTCACTCTTTTTCACCCAAACAGATTATATGATTTTTGGTATTGAAAAGGGAATGTTCCCTTCTTCATTAGGTACTTTAATGTTGTAGGAGTTTGAAAGAATGGGACCAAGATGATGCTTGCGATGATGTTGGAGTTTACTTGATTTTTTGTAATATGGTTTATGTATTCTATTTCCAGCATTGTGACTTGTTTGGATTCATTACTAGAAACATGTGACATGAATAATTTATATATATATATATATATATTCTCCAATTGATTTATTTCTTTTAATCTTCCATTGTTTACTTTTTTTGTGTGGTATTGTAGCTTTTGCTATTGTTTACTATTTATTATATATTGTGTATACTCTTCCTTTGAGGAATATTTTCCCCATTATTACACCTTGGCCTTCACTGCTAGTCAGTAGCCTCTAGTGTTTGGGAAAATGAACTTGTTTTTATTGACCAACCAGGTTTGGGGAACCTTTAGGTGGCACCCGAATATGGAATGTTACAAAGTGGTATCAAAGGAGTTTTATTTTCTTTTTATTGTAATATTTGGTGCCAATATACAGGGACAATAAGGAATAGGTTGTTGGTAATAATTTATTCTCCAGAGTGGCTAACCCATGTATAGGTAGAAGCCAAGTTACCATGAATATAGAAAATGTTTCTAGTTTGCAGATGTTACTATTTATTTTATTTCACAGTTGGGTGATTCACTTGTTTTGTGCTATTATGATTTATATCAATGTGGTTTTATTTTTGTTGCAACTCAATGAGAGCATGGTATTCCAGATCATGCATCATATAGGCACCTATTAGAGATAACATGTCATGATTTTTTGTGAAGCCATTTAGAGTGCATTACTGATTGCATGATGTTGTGATAGATATTGTGCTAGATATGCATGTTGTTGTGATAGATTCCATGATTTAATTCCAACTATGTTGATATGGTATGGGTATATTTAATGTTTCATTTGGATGAATACCATTCTTTGGTCTCTGAGGTGTTAGGGGTCCTATTAGATCAGAATTTGGTAGATCATGTTTTTACTTTAAATAAATTCTATTAACATGTTATATGAATAAGTATTCCAAACAATGATTTATGGAGAGTATAAGATCTCCCAGATCGGAACGTGGCATGACATAGCCAAAATATAATGATTTTTGGGGCTCTGGATAAGTTTCAGTGGCTTATTGTCTAGAAACCATGAAAATAGGGCGTCTAATGTTATGAATACACACCATATGTTCATCGTTTCATGAAGAAATTACTTTTCTTAAGTACACACCATGTACCGTATGTACATGTCTTGTAGCTTATGACCATGTGACTAACTCTGTGAGTAGAGAAATGGTGTTGATAAATGATTGGTAGAACATGTCGTGTATAGGGAGCACACACCTTGCTTTAAAATACCATATATCCGGCTGTGTGACTAATGACACAGGTGGTTGAATCATGGGTAGTACACAAAATGTCTATCTTATACACATAGGTTATTAATAAACCATATATACAACCATATGTCTAATTACAATTGATTATGGAACCTAATTAGTAAATTCCATGTCTAGGGTGAACACGCTGTTTAGTGTTGCACCAGCAAAACCATGTAGTTCTAGCCATGTAAATGAATTTGGGTAGGAGGGAATATTTGAGTACAAGTCGTGTTGTGGGATAAACACATTTTGTGTATGGGTTGTTACAAGACCAGGTTGGTAGGGGTAAACATCAATGTTAATTATAAAGGGAACACGCCATTTAGTGGTTCTATAGGTCTTGTAATCCTCTTTTATAAAACATGATTGTTTTCCTTCTAATTTTTTGATCTTGAAATTTTAAGTTGTAGTACATGATAATCATTAACTAAGGTGTGTGCTCAACCTTGTAGAGTCATGCCACTGATTCATACTCCAATTGTATTCTACGTAAAGGGTGATGATAAGACGCTGGAAATGGTAGACTATAGAGTACTAGAAAATCCCCACGCCACGTCTGTCATGGCACCAGCTGTTATACTGGACGTAGGTGTTGATGCATAGTTCTGTGAAGGATATTTTAGGATGATGAAATATCTTTAGGGAGCTCCATATCCCACCATGAATATGGTAGATTATGTGGGTGTTCCAACTACATAATACTCCCACATTTTAAGGGGATTGAGGACTAGAAACATCAAATTCATGGTTGGAGGCCATGCATTCTATCATTCAACATCTAGAGATGCCTCCTGAGAGGAGATTAAATCTTGTGACTTAAATGATATATGATTTCACCAAGATATAGGGGGATGTTATCACACAGGTGGGATTTCATTAGGATATGACTTGGGAAGAGTTTCAGAGGACCATTTATAATTACGTCTACCCTGAGACATTGAGGGCCAACCAAGCCTGAGTGTTCATGCATTTGGAGGAAGGTGCTATTTATATTATAGATTAGTCTTCTCTCCTTACAAATCATCATTACTTTTCACTTGTTCTCAGTGTGATATGTTATCAATGGCTAGAAGATTTTATGATGGCCTTATGTACGACATCCAATCATAGGTGAATATTTTCAAGCTGACTTTGGTGATTGATATTGTAAACCAAGCGCTGTTTACCGAGTAAAATCTGAAGGGGTTGGGAGTAGTAAGCTAGATAAGTACAGCATCTAGGGATCATACTCCATTTTTTGATTGCAGGATGAATCATAGGGATCCTTCATGTAGTGATTCCTAGAGAAGGGAGTATTTTCAGGTATCCCTGTGATGGTCTCACAGTGCGTGAGGAGTGGGAACACAAGAACTCAGTGCTTTAGAGACCTAGTTGAGGGCCAATATTATGGAAATATGGGTCATATTCAGCATTTTTTAGGATTTTTCAGCAGTAGCATGTGACAGGGGATCTATTATGAATCAAAATTCGGGATAAGGACCAATGGTTTCTCCTCAATAACGGAACTAGAGTTCGTCAGGTCGTTTAGGCTGAAGAGGTGGTCAAGGTCATGGTAGTCTAATGGAGTGTTTTTAGTGATTGTTGGATGGATCAGATCAAGGTATCTAGGTAGGGTCTCAAGGACGCAATATAGGTCAGTCCTATGTGATGGAATAGACCCAGATAGAGCAGGTTCCCAAACCACCTATGGTTAGAGGTGTGATTCTAGTTGTCTTAATTTTCTCTTCTGGTCTTTTTAATATAGGGGCTTCCAATAGTTTTATATTTTTTTCATTGTGGGGAGTATTGCTCTCTATATCATTACATATGATGATGTTATGATTCTATACACTCTTTTGGGGATTCAAACAGCTATTTTTGGGAAGTTTAATTAGTTACCTGTTGAGGTTGGTGGGTGTCACTTCTTATGGGACCTCTATGTCTTAATGATTAAAGGATTTGATGTCATTCTCAGAATGGACTAGTTAGCCTATATTTAGGCCTTTGTTTACTGCTATCACCATAGTGTGAATTTCACGTCACCAGAGGGTGAATATTTTCTATACAATAGAGAATGGGTTGTCCATGCAAGTGGATATAGAACCAAGCATCATGGGATTGGGGGATTTATGGAAAATATTTATAGTCAATATTGGGATAACTATGGAACATCACAGATGGACCATCTTACAGTGGTTGATCGTTCCAATGATGTCTATCTAGATGAATTTTCATTTTAACCTCTAGAGTCAGAGGTGGATTTCACTATTAAGTTTCTTCCAGGAGCAACATCAGTGTCAATTACTCTATATAATATGGTTACACTAGAGTTACACGAACATAATAAGTAGTTAGAGGAGTTTCAGGTGAAGGGTTTCATCTGACCCAGTACTTCTCCATGGTATCCACCTATTCTTTTTGTAAATAAGGTGGATGGTTCCCTTAGTAATTTTATGGATTATCCTAAGTTGAACTAGTTGATGGTTAAGAACTGATATCCATTACCAAGGATTGATGATCTATTTGATCAACTTCAGGGAGCCTAGGTATTCTCGAAGACTGATTTGAGATCTGGATATCACCAGTTAGGCATTAGACCCTTATATATAACTCATAAATCCTTTGAATATAGGTATATTATATTCGAGTATTTGTTTAGGTCGTTCAATCTCACAAATGTGCCATCAGTTTCATGGAAATGATGAATCACGTTTTCCATACTTACATGATTTATTTTGTGGTAGTCTCTGTGGATGAAATATTATTGTACATTGATACTCAACATGACCATGCCATCAATCATGATATTGTATTGAGTTCAGTAAGAGATCATCAGTAATATGTTATTCTCTGAAAGTGCCACTTTTTGATGGATTATATTTATTTCTTGGGTCATGTTATCTCAGAGACATGAGTATCAGTAGACCAAAATAATGTACGAGTAGTTGTTTTCTAGGAGCAGCTGAAGATGTTCATTGAGGTACAGAGTTTTCTGGGGTTGGATCATTACTACCAGCATTTTATACAAGACTTTTCTTGATCATCATTGCCACAGATGATCCTGACTGAGAAGGGTGTGAAATACTTTGGGATAGATTCATGGGATTCATCTCTTCATTAGCTTAATGGAAGATTGTCTTCAGCTTCGATACTGATTTTTCTAGAGCTGGAAAAAGATAAATGGTTTACTGTGATGCATAAGGTATCGGGTTGGGGGAGTTCTTATACAAGGGGATGTATTAGATTAGTATGGGTCTCGGAAAATCAGGCCACATGAGTGGAATTACCCGGTGCATGATCTCTAGTTGTCTGTAGTTATAAATGATTTTCATTGTTGGATACATTATATTATTGGAGAGAATTTTTTTGGTATACACAGACCTCAAAATCCACAAGTTTATCTTTATTTAGTGAGATATGAATTGGAGAGAGTGAAGGTTGGTTGAGTACCTTTAGTCTTCTGATTTTTGCTTTCCTACACACCTAGGAAAGGCATCACAGTGGATGATGTGTTGACCAAGAGGACTTAGCTGCGGGCAGTTTAGGAGGCCAGTAGTGATTGGTAGCTTATGGATCTATACATTGAGATGCATTTGGAGGGTCATGAAAAATAGGGGAAATGTTTCGTTCTTCCATTCATATTACCTCTACTATACTATATCAAGTGAGAATGAGGTAGCTATCAGATTATGAGGGCTTAGTTTTATAGGAGACTGTTTCAGGATATGACCCTTCTCATAGGTGGACCATAGGCGAGGATGATGTTTTTCATTTTCAGGGACACATATGGGTGTCAAAATACATACACGAGGACATGTTTTGAGACTTTCATTCCTCAGTTTAGGATGTTCATCCTGTTGTCACCAAGATGTATCGAGATCTACATCATCGGTATTGGTGCCTAGGTATGACGAGTGATATAGCTGGGTTTGTTATGAGATGTTCCACCTATCAGCAGGTGAATATAGAGTATTAGTGATCATAATGGATTTTATATTAGCTACACATTCCTGAGTCGATGTGGAATGATGCCAAGAGGGATTTTGTGAGAGGTTTACCGAGGTCTACTAGAGGGAATGATGTGGTTTGAGTTCTTATCGATATTCTCATGAAGGTTTCACATTTCTAACAGATCTAAGAGACATTCGGAGTTGATGAGCTTGGGAGGTTGTACATTAGAGATATTTTACACTTACATGGGGTTCCACACTCTATCATTTTAGATAGGGATTCCCAGTTTACTTATCATGTCTGGCAGGGACTACAGAGGGCTTTGGGTACACAGGTACTTCAAAGTACTACTCACCATCCCTAGATAGATGACCATTCCAAGTGCACGGTTTTAGTTTTGGATGACATGCTTCAAGAATGAATCTTATATTTTTGGGGCTCTAGGGAGAGACACATACCCCTAGTAGAGTTTCCCTACAATAATAGTTTTTAGTATATGATTCAAATGGAACCATATGAGGATTATTGGTAGGCCATGCCAATCACCCTTATATTTTCTAGAGGCTGGAGAGGCAGCTATGTTGGGACCTCATCATGTCAAGGAGACCACTAAGTAGGTGGAGATGACTCAGAAGTGGATGGATACTATGCATAAATGGAAAAAATATTATGTTGATCTATAGAGAAAACCTCTAGAGTTCGAGGTTAGAGATATGGATTTATTAGGTGTCACACAGAGGTTGGGACAACAGACGAATAGGGGACATGGGAATCTTTCACTCAGATTAATCAGACCAGTTGAGGTTTTGCAGAGATTTAGGCTATTTGCCTATAATTTTCAATTAACTCAGTGATATCCGGATATGCATGATTTATTTCATGTTTCATAGCTATGACGTTACTTTTCAAACACTTCTCAGGTTTTTCAACCCAAGGAGGATTAGTTGGAGGTGGATGTATCCTTCTAGGAGCACCGTATTTAGATTGTGGATCACATAACAAAGGTTATATGGTGTAGGCCTATTCTTATGGAACGAGTGTTGTGGAAGCATAGTAAATTATGTGTTGAGACTTGGGGTTGGGAGGAAAATGTACAATCACAGTGGACGGAGTAGTTCATTGATTCTTCTTCACTGCACATGGAAGGGAAATTTTGGGATGAATTTATTTAGGGTGGGGGGAGTTTGTAAGACCCCAGGTCATTATTTTTGTTATGGATCTTCATTTTGGTTTTTTTAGGATAGTGGAAGAGAAGTGATTTTTCTACATACACTTTGTGTACTCTTGAGTACACATAGTGTACCTAGAAAGCCGCATACATTGCTTTCTGTCCATGTAATGGATGAATACATGGCCACGTGGTGACCTGGAAAACCACTTATATTGGGGGCCAGTTAAGGCCACTACACAACATGCAGTTTTAAAGAACACATCGTGTACCTTTTTTAATTGATATATCAGAGTGGGGTCATGTCTCATGTATGAAACTTTATTCTTCTTCTTGTGTTTGATATAATAGTACGCAAGAGTGACGAACGAAGATTGAACCCTTTATTCTCCATTCGAACTCTGATTGATACACTATCGGGTCCATTGAAAGCCCACTAGTGTGTTATCAAATCATCTAGTATAAGGCCCCAGCCTTAAACCTTACTTAATCTTGAGTTATTACAAGATTACACATTGAGGATCTTTATAGGTATAGAGTTTTAGAGAGTTATATCATGAAACTTGCATTACATTCCACATTTAAACAAAGTGGTTACATAAAAGAAAATATTCATTCTTCCCATCAATGGAAACATATTTAAAATAAAACACGGATTCTTTCTTGACAAATCCTTGACACAATCATCACATCATGTAACTTTCCCTTGACCTGTGAAAAACATTTCAAAAACTTGGGATGAGCATAAAAAGCTCAGTAAGGGTTATAAAAAAATTTGGAAAGGAAACATGAGTTCATATATACATAAGAGTGAAATCATAATTTACCCATAAAACATAGGCACTTTAACATACCTCATCAAACCATGAATAAATCATCGAAATCATAAGACATAAAGGTAACTTGAGGCATTCATAACATTCATACGTAGGGAGTATCCCTCTTGGATACGTTTGGAATACCCATCACAGTATATTCCCTAAATCGCATCGGAGAAACCTTAACGTTTCACTCCTTCGCATTACCCAATGCATTGGAGAGATATATCGGGATCACCCGCCCTTAGTTTATCACGGAACCACCCGTCTTCATAATAATGCCCAAGAACCTCAACATAATCGTATCACATAAAACATGCATAAAGAAAATATAACATTTCCACCTTTCAATCACAAGAAATCAATACAACACATTGATATAAAAACATTATGAAAACCATTTTCAATACCAAAATAAAAGAAAAGTAAAAAATGGTATATATTTTTCTTTTAAAAAAAAGGCATGGCTTGTAGAGGAAGCCGAAACTCAAATAATGGTCACGACGGCAGAGAAGTCATTGTCGCCGCATACGTACGACAAAAACATTCACTTTTGTCGTTTAGTAAATGCTTCGTATAAAAAATATTACTATTGAATAAACATAAAATTCGGAGGGGTTTATTCACCGTATAAAATAAGGTTGTGTATAAAACAAAATATTGCTCAATTAAAGGAGATTGAGACAAAGTCCCATACAAAGACGATATCCTTTGTTTAAGGATAAATCAATTACATAATTATGTGTGACAAACGAATACACCAAATATAAGTGGATATTAAGTGTAAAATAATAAAATTTCATTGACACATATTCAAAGGATGAAATATTCAACAACTACGTTTTGAACCCAAAAAAATCGAAATTGGGTTAAGAAGTTCCCTTGACAGCCTAACGGCGTCACATCAGAATGAGTTGATGAGAGATAATGAAAAAAGGGTATATCATCACTTGGACATAAAATTTACATAAATAAGGATATATGAAAACATATCCCAACATAAAAATATGTAAATTAAAAGACCCAATAAAAGAAGTCTTTTAAAAATTGGAGGGTGAAAGGTTCCCTTACCAACATGGGTATCTTTCGAAACATACGCCCCGTGAAAGAAGGACAATACAACATTAATGTAAATACTCATAAATGAAATAATATTACACAATGGGTAAAATAATGTTCAGTACATACACCACTCAATAGAAATTGTGGAAAATGTAGCATAAATCTCACGGGAATAAAAGTGAGATGAAAAATCCCTTACAAAAACTCGGCAGCCTAACGACGCCACTTAAAACTTCCAAAAAAAATGGATTGATGAGATCAAATAGGGTATATCATCACATTACAATAAAATGTACAGGTAGAGGAATATAAAATAACATTCCCCATCATAACAAAGTGGAGCTTAAAAGAAGTGACATAAAGGTGAGTACATAAAAAGAAAGAGAGAGGTTATAACTCTTATGAAAATTCGGCAGCCAAACGGCGCCACTCAAAACATCCAAAATGGATTGATGAGAGAGAATAGGGTATCTCATCACATGAACATAAAAATTATAGTAATATTAATATAAAATAACATCCCAATAACAAGAAATATGAGCTTTAAAAGTAATGACATAAAAGAGTGTACTTAAAAAGAAAGAGTCGAGTAGGATCCCTTACCTCTGGTCCGACTTGACTCGATCGTTCTTTAACGTCCTGAATAATAAACTTGAGTTAATTTCAACTTTCTTAAGAACCTTTTTCTAGTTAAAATATTCCTTTTAGATAACTTATTGCCATGTTATAAACATTATGTAATCATTTAAGTTAATAATATTTGTTTTGTCGATATTTGGTTCTTATGTCGAAAGTGGACTTCTTACAATTACATGTTGTTCGTGTGGTCAAATGTTCATTATATCCAGAATTATATTCATGACTTGGATATCATATATATCATATATATCCAGAATATACATGTATTTATAATATTACATAATCATTTAGAGGTAAGAAATGAAATGCACCGTTCATGGAGACGGTAAGTTCTACGTACGCATGAATGCTACATTCATTTCTATTTCATATTTTTATGAAATGGAATAATAATGATATAGAGGTGTATTATAATTCCAGTATAACATCATATATAATAACTTTAAATCCATCCTTTATACATCCTACATATGGCTTTAACGAATCACATCACTTTGAGGGGGCGGTAGTCCGCACTTCCTTAAATGAAGATATCGTGTTTACCCATAATGGAAACCATAAAGGTATGCCCAAAATGAAAAATACATAATCTTAAGTTTAATATAATCATATTATATATCAAATATAAATATAGTTTCATCTTAATGGCCACCATTGAAGGTGTTAAAAGAATGTTGAAAAATCATCGTTTCGGGAGGCCGAAATTCGCCATCCACAGAAACAGTATGTTCTTTAACCATTAGATGTAGGTGTGTGAAAGTGTAGCTCGAATACTTCTTATAAAAACATCCTAGTATATTGATGATACTGTAGTTGTTACAAAAGAAAATAATAAAAAGATTTTAGGGGGTTGGAGAAGAAAAATAAAACAAAAGGACTCAAGTGAAGACATTACCTTAAAATCGGGTAACTCCCTTTGGTTACAGCTCAAAGGCTTCCTTGGGAAGACTTATTCCCAAAGTGAGGCTTCAAGTAGTAAGAGAGGGAAGTGGAGAGACGAAATGGGCAGAGTTTGGCCGAGACAAAGGCTTTGAGAGTGTGGGTAAGGAGGTAGAGGTGGGGGCCTTTTATAAGAGGAGAGGAGGGGCACTCTTGGAAGGTAAAGAAAAGTCACTTTATTTTAAAATGGTATTCAGATTTAAGAGGTTCCACATTGATGTTTTTCTAGGATAAGGTGATAAGGGTTCTAAATCCACTCATAAAATAGATTTGGACATGTTTAGGTCTTATATATTACATTATATTTCCATGTTATTTAAATCATTAAATAATGAGGTCATCGCTGCATCATCATGATGTCATAAATAATTTAATTTATTTAATGTCTAAAAATAATAATAATAATACTATGATGTAGTGAATCCTTTTATCTTTCCAATTAATATTTATAGTAAAAAATATGATTTCTATAACCCCGTGTAAAAATTGTTTTAGTAAAACATTTCATGTTTGTCTCATTTTTACTTTAACTTTAAATAAAAAGATATTAATGTCATTTGTCACGACCCGCCCTCGGGGTCCGTGCCGTGACTACCCCAAGCCCGCCTTCCATAGGCCAGGGGCTGGCGACTAGCACCAAGGCGTAAATCCCGGTAAAAAGGGAAGGCATTGCCTTTGTAAAGTAAACAAACACCACAGAGTAAGCAAGCGGAAAGTAAACACTAAGAAAAAGCAGAGTACAACTGAAAGTGCAGAAAAGTAAATGGGCCAGTATACAAACCCAAACTGAAAGTAAAGTACAACTCGAAAGGGAAAACAGCAACAGAAAGGTAAAAGCCGCTACACTGATCTGTCCACTGGAAATCCCACCTGAAGGGTGGGTACAGATAGCTCCTCTGCTCCACAGGTCCCGCCGTCCGCTCCGAGCACGTCCCGCCCAGTGGTCCACCTCCGGGTACCGTCCCGCTCTGCAAGCCTCAGCTAAGGTCAACGCTGTCCGTCGTCTGCAACCAACACAACGTAGTACGGGCAAAGCCCGTGTAGGGGTGAGTATAAGCTACTCAGTAGGGACCCCGAGACCCCTGAAGGTCTCCAAAAATCCACAAAGGATAAACCACAAAGGAAGGTACAATCACGAAGTAACAACCGACACTGCTTAGGTATATGCCCATACATATACCTAAGTCACCAATTCAAATACGCTCCAACCTCCGAGCCCAAGTACAACTCAGTCCACACAAGAAAGTATACGTATTCCACACAGGAAAGAAAAACGTAATCCACACAGGATTGCACAACACAATCCACACAGGAACGCAACAGCATTCAGCTCACACAGGAATACTTCTTCAAGGACGATAAAGATGATCTCTGATCCATCTAAGTCATCGGACCCACGAAGGATCGATAGGTAACTAACCTCCGCAAAGACCCACACAGGATCGGGCCCACACAGGACCTGTAGGCGCTGGTTCACACAGGACCGCTGAGCGCAAGGACCCACACAGGATCGGACCCACACAGGATCGGGCCCACACAGGACCTGTAGCACTGATCCACGTAGGATCGCTGAGTGCTGAAGTCGTCATCGTCGAATCCACACAGGATCGGGCCCACACAGGACCTGTAGCACTGATCCACGTAGGATCGCTGAGTTTTGTAGTCGTCGTCGTCGAATCCACACAGGATCTTTGTACTGTCGTCGTCGCAGTCACAGTAGTAGTAGTAGCAGTAGTAGTCACAGTAACAGTCGCAGCCAGCACTAGGGTTCCCGCACACAGCAAGCTCGTTCGGAGGGTCCGCTCCACGAGCCGAGAGGCTGATACATCAACTGTCACAAAGTCCAGAGTTGATGTATCCAAAAGTTCCGTATCGTCAACAGGAACTCAACGCAACAGACGGTGCGTCGATCGGACGCCCGGTCTGAGAGTTATTGGCATTTTCGTCCCCGGGGCCTGGTTGGTTTTTAAGGAAAAACCAACCCGACCGTACTCCACCTACGTCCAAACCTCGGGCGGAGTATGCCAAAAGATCCGTCTCACTAAGAGGAACACAACAAAGCTGACGGCACGTCGATCGGATGTCCGTAGCTCAAGATATGAGCGTTTCCGCTCCGAAGGCCCGATTGGTTTCGTGAACGAACCAACCCGGCCGAACTCAAAGTAATCTGAAACCTTGAGTGCGATAAACCGAAACGACCGTCTCGATCCAAGGATCGCATCGCCGCTGACGGTTCGTCAATCGGACGTCCAGTCTGAATGATATCAGCCTTTCCGTCTCACACCCACCCTGGGAAACTTCCCAGGAGGTCACCCATCCTGATCACTACTCTAAGCCAAGCACGCTTAACTACGGAGTTTTAACCACGTAGGCTCCCGAAAAAGAAGATGCGTCTTGAGTATAGTATACCGAAACGACCGTCTCGATCCAAGGATCGCGTTGCCGCAGGCGGTTCATCGATCGGAGGTCCGTGGCTCATGTTATGGCCAAAAGACCAAAGTCGTCTCGAAAACGGGGGGTCCGGGTCCGGGTCCGGGCCGACCCGACCCGACCCCCCCTGGTCTGACCTGAACCGGGTCGACCCGACCCGGATCCGACCCGGTCCGCTGGACCCGGCCCGGCCGGTGGCGGCGCGGAGGCGCGGTCCGGCCAGCGGCGGCGCGGCCAGGGGGCCGCGCATGTGCCGCACGCGGGGGGGGGGGGGGGGGGGGGGGGGTAAACCCCCCCTTTTTTCGGATCTCGGCCGGCCTAAGGCCGGCCGTTTCATTGTCACGCGGGACCCGCGGGTCCCGCCTCCTAACCAAACCGGCGGCCGGCGCGGCCGGCCGCCTTCTGGCTGCTCCGCCGCGGCCGTAGGGCCGCGGCCCTTCATGATCTCCGGCGCCGGCGGCCCGGCTGGCCGCCGGTCGCCTCCTTGTTCTGCTGCGGCCCGTCTCCGGCCGCGATCTCTTTCGTAAACAACGACGCGGTGTGTCGGCACCGCGTTTCTTCGTCGCAGCTCGCTCCGGCCATTAATTCTTTTGTTCCTGCGCGGTTGTGACGACACCGCGCTGTCTCCGCTAAATTAACACGAAAGAATAGAAGGGGGAGGAGAATCGGCCGTGTTCGTGCGGTCCGGTCTCCTCCCGTTATAACGATATCAGTTGCCAATCGTATAAACACAACAATGAATGTTTCACAATTTTTAATAAAAATTTGGAACTACGCCCAACGGATTATTCTTTCATGTTCGAGGGAATGAAAACACATAATTTAAAAAGGACAAACCCCCTACCTTGAAAATTGACGTCACACGTCGGTTATCGCGGATGAAGGCGTCGCGGCGTCGGACGTAGATTCTGTGGACGTCGGGGTGCGTCCGAGGAGGGAACGACGTCTCTTCACTTGTCGCTTAAGACGAAGAAGAGAGGTACGTTGTCGTTGGCGATGATTACCACGGTCGGCGACTTCTCCCTTGTCGAGGAGGAAGACGGAAGAATCTGGGACGCCGAGTCTCGATGGTCGTGGGATCGATGTTCTTTGTCGGAGAAGAACCGTTCTTCACGTTCTTCGTCGAAGACGAAGAAGATCTTCAAGTTTCTCAACGATTCTCTCAATCCTCTCAAGTAACAAAGGAACTAACCCAAAAATAAATCAAGCTTAAACTTAATTTATTAACACAACCCAACCTTTGGAATTCAAGAGTTTGAATTTCAAAAACTCAAAATTAAACTCACTTATTAATTATACATGAGTTGTATAATTAATTAAAAGTTAAGTTGTCAAGCCTTTAAGAGGGAGATAGGGGAGTTAGGGAATTTGAGGGGTTTTGGCACATTAAGTGCAAGGGAGTTTAAGGGGGTAGAAGAGAGTTAAGGGGAAGGTGAAGGGTTGGGGCTCGTGTGGGCCCCACCTCACCTTAATCCTCACTTGGTTAGTTAGGAACTTGTGATTCCACCCCAACTTCCACACTTAGGATATAACCACTTAAGAAGATAAATAAAATAAATATTGTATAACAAATTTATTTTACTCTTCATTTCATCCAGAAAATTAAACATCTCCTCCTAGGCAAACGAAACTTCGGGAAAGGTCTCCTTAAGCGAATATCGGCGCTACGAGTTCATCGGTGTCCTCGGATTTCAATTCCGAGCACCAGATCAAAAGTTAGGAAATCCCGCTCGTTCGTTTACTGAACGTACCCGAGCCAAACTTCGGAAATTAATTCCAGGCACTCCGGACCTCGGAATCAGGTGCCGTCAGAAACCGCGCTCTTGTAAAATTCCAAAGCAAATTAAGAAAAAATTTACCTTGAATTTTACGGGTCTTTACATTACTCCCATCTCAGGGCTTTACGTCCCCGTAAAGATACATCAAAACTAGGGAAACAAATGAGGGTACTGAGCACGCATCTGAGCCTCCCGCTCCCATGTGCTTTCCTGGAGGTTCCCGTGCTGCCATCTGATGCGCACAAGAGGAATCAATCGCCCACGTAGGACCCGCTCCTGTCGATCCTCTATCTCCACCGGGACCTCCGTAAAAGTCGCCACATTGTCAACGTCAAGTTCCCCATGGTCAATGATGTGCGTCGGGTCGTGCACATATCTCCTCAGCTGAGACACATGGAAGACATCGTGCACCCGGTGCAACTGAGGTGGTAGAGCCAGGCGATAAGCCACCTCACCAATCCTGCTGAGGACCTGGAAGGGTCCGATGAAGCGCGGAGATAACTTGCCACCTCGGCCAAATCTCCGAATACCACGTCGAGGTGAGACCTGCAAGAAGACGTGGTCGCTACCCTCGAACTCCAGTGGCCTCCGCCTCCTGTTAGCATAAGACTTCTGCCGGCTCTGAGCTGTACTCATCCGCCCCTGGATGACCTGGACCATCTTAGGTCCCACAGGAGCTGCAAGATTTCTTCTTTGCCGATAAGAGAAATCTGGTCTCATCCCCTGGATGAACCACATTCTTCGCCTAATACAGTCAATCCTAACATGGATGATACTAATCCATACCAAGGATGACGTCGTAAGGCCTCCACGCTACTACTAAGATATCCAATCGTTACTCTCGCCTCCAAGGGTTGAGTCACACTGTCGGCATTAGTGTCTGGTAACTGGGTCTCCTCAAGTAGATGTCTCACAAGTGAGGGTCAAGTCAACAGCCAAAACTGGAACCTCTTAGTAACATCACGAAAGAGGACAGGAACGAAAATATCACAAAGGTATGCGTCTTTTATTATTGCAGCTCATAATACAAGACGCTACACAAATGCAACAAGGAACCAGAAGTACAAAGGATGTATCCACTAGTTCTGCTCCTGTCCATAGGCTCCCAGAGCTCCATGATCGAAGGCCTCGGCTACCTGAAGATGAGCTCTCGCATGTTCACCTACTCCCTGTGGTCGGGGTGGACCTCCTGGTGGTGGTGGTGGTAGAGCCTCAAAACGTCACCCACCACCTCATGCTCGGCCAGCTCCTCTGCCTCGTCCGCCTCCTCCCTGCGGACCGCCACGGTCGAACCTCTGCCTCTGCCTAGGTGGTTCCTCAACCGTCTGCTGCTCCTCTGCATGGCGAGTCGGGCAGTCACGAGCCATGTGGCCTTGCCCGCCGCATGCATAGCACTGTCTTCCACTCGAAAGACTGGCTCCGCGCTGTGTGCCCTGCACTGCTGAGCCAGTGCCCTGAGGTCGTCTGCCTGAAGATCTGGTCTGCTTGGACCCCTGAGTCATCCGTCGACTGCCTGCTGCAGATGACTCTGCCACGTGCCGCCCTGCGGTGGGTCGCTGTGCTGGTGTAGACTCAGCAAGGAAGCTCTCGATCATAAGGGCCCGCTCCAGCACTCCTGCCTGGGTCGGGATGCTGAGGGAGATCAGTGATGCCCTGATCTCGTGTCTCAATCCCTGCTCGAAGGTCCGGGCCTGGAAGAAGATGTCCCGTACCATGTCTGTCGAGTACCGAGAAAGGTCGGTGAATCTCGCCGAGTACTGAGCGACCGTCATGCTGCCCTGCCGCAGCTGAAGAAGCTCCTGGATGCGCACCGCACGAAGGGTGGCTAGGACGAACTCCGAGCGGAAGAGTCTCTCAAAGTCCGTCCATAGTAGAGATGCCTCATCGTGCACCTGGAGCATCAAGCTCCACCATCGTCCTGTTGCTGCGTGTAGTAGGCTCACAGCGAGGATCACCATGAGGTCTGCTGGTGTCCTCACTAGCCTAAACACTCGTACTACTGCCTCCAGCCAGTCCTCTGCTGCCTGGGGATCCGTCTCCCCGCGAAACCTGGGCGGTCGCTGGCGCTGAAACTCATGCAGTGCGCTAAGGCGACGTGCATCGTCAGCGGCTGCTGCTGGAAGCATCGGGGGCTCGGCGGGTAGTGCTACCGCCGGTGCCACTACTGACAAAGGGCCCTGCACCGAAGCCTCGTCGCTCGATGGGCTGTCGTCACACTCGACTCTCGGAACCCTAGCTGGCTACCGTCGTGGGGCCATCCTGAATAGGAAATAGGTGCGCCACGGTTAAACAGTATACTTGGTGAGCTGATATAAGTAATCACAAAGAAAACATTGAAACACACACGCAATCAATGTTTTCGTGCATTAAGTCGGAAATCAGAAGTCAGGGTCCTAGTGTACGGATACGTCGGCCGCCGCACCAACACTGGACTCCTTGGACTGATAACCACACTCAATACGATAAACATTATTGCTTCATAGAGAAAAGATCAGAGTTCGTGGTAGAACCGAACTCCTCTGATACCAATTTGTCACGACCCGCCCTCGGGGTCCGTGCCGTGACTACCCCAAGCCCGCCTTCCATAGGCCAGGGGCTGGCGACTAGCACCATGGCGTAAATCCCGGTAAAAAGGGAAGGCATTGCCTTTGTAATGTAAACAAACACCACAGAGTAAGCAAGTGGAAAGTAAACACTAAGCAAAAGCAGAGTACAACTGAAAGTGCAGAAAAGTAAATGGGCCAGTATACAAACCCAAACTGAAAGTAAAGTACAACTCGAAAGGGAAAACAGCAACTGAAAGGTAAAAGCCACTACACTGAGCTGTCCACTGGAAATCCCACCTGAAGGGTGGGTACAGATAGCTCCTCTGCTCCACGGGTCCCGCCGTCCGCTCCGAGCACGTCCCGCCCAGTGGTCCACCTCCGGGTACCGTCCCGCTCTGCAAGCCTCAGCTAAGGTCAACGTTGTCCGTCGTCTGCAACCAAAACAACGTAGTGCGGGCAAAGCCCGTGTAGGGGTGAGTATAAGCTACTCAGTAGGGACCCCGAGACCCCTGAAGGTCTCCAAAAATCCACAAAGGATAAACCACAAAGGAAGGTACAATCACGAAGTAACAACCGACACTGCTTAGGTATATGCCCATACATATACCTATGTCACCAATTCAAATACGCTCCAACCTCCGAGCCCAAGTACAACTCAGTCCACACAGGAAAGTATACGTATTCCACACAGGAAAGCAAAATGTAATCCACACAGGATTGCACAACACAATCCACACAGGAAAGCAACAGGATTCAGCTCACATAGGAATACTTCTTCAAGGACGATAAAGATGATCTCTGATCCATCTAAGTCGTCAGACCCACGAAGGATCGATAGATAACTAACCCCCGCAAAGACCCACACAGGATCGGGCCCACACAGGACCTGTAGGCGCTGGTTCACACAGGACCGCTGAGCGCAAGGACCCACACAGGATCGGACCCACACAGGATCGGGGCCACACATGACCTGTAGCACTGATCCACGTAGGATCGCTGAGTGCTGAAGTCGTTATCGTCGAATCCACACAGGATCGGGCCCACACAGGACCTGTAGCACTGATCCACGTAGGATCGCTGAGTGTTGTAGTCGTCGTCGTCGAATCCACACAGGATCTTTGTACTGTCGTCGTCGCAGTCACAGTAGCAGTAGTAGCAGTAGTAGTCACAGTAACAGTCGCAGCCAGCACTAGGGTTCCCGCACACAGCAAGCTCGTTCGGAGGGTCCGCTCCACGAGCCGAGAGGCTGATACATCAACTGTCACAAAGTCCAGAGTTGATGTATCCAAAAGTTCCGTATCGTCAACAGGAACTCAACGCAACAGACGGTGCGTCGATCGGACGCCCGGTCTGAGAGTTATTGGCATTTTCGTCCCCGGGGCCTGGTTGGTTTTTAAGGAAAAACCAACCCGACCGTACTCCACCTACGTCCAAACCTCGGGCGGAGTATGCCAAAAGATCCGTCTCACTAAGAGGAACACAACAAAGCTGACGGAACGTCGATCGGATGTCCGTAGCTCAAGATATGAGCGTTTCCGCTCCGAAGGCCCGATTGGTTTCGTGAACGAACCAACCCGGCCGAACTCAAAGTAATCTGAAACCTTGAGTGCGATAAACCGAAACGACCGTCTCGATCCAAGGATCGCATCGCCGCTGACGGTTCGTCAATCGGACGTCCAGTCTGAAAGATATCAGCCTTTCCGTCTCACACCCACCCTGGGAAACTTCCCAGGAGGTCACCCATCCTGATCACTACTCTAAGCCATGCACGCTTAACTACGGAGTTTTAACCACGTAGGCTCCCGAAAAAGAAGATGCGTCTTGAGTATAGTATACCGAAACGACCGTCTCGATCCAAGGATCGCGTTGCCGCAGGCGGTTCATCGATCGGAGGTCCGTGGCTCATGTTATGGCCAAAAGACCAAAGTCGTCTCGAAAACGGGGGGTCCGGGTCCGGGTCCGGGCCGACCCGACCCGACCCCCCCTGGTCTGACCTGAACCGGGTCGACCCGACCCGGATCCGACCCGGTCCGCTGGACCCGGCCCGGCCGGTGGCGGCGCGGAGGCGCGGTCCGGCCAGCGGCGGCGCGGCCAGGGGGCCGCGCATGTGCCGCACGCGGGGGGGGGGGGGGGGGGGGTAAACCCCCCCTTTTTTCGGATCTCGGCCGGCCTAAGGCCGGCCGTTTCATTGTCACGCGGGACCCGCGGGTCCCGCCTCCTAACCAAACCGGCGGCCGGCGCGGCCGGCCGCCTTCTGGCTGCTCCGCCGCGGCCCTTCATGATCTCCGGCGCCGGCGGCCCGGCTGGCCGCCGGTCGCCTCCTTGTTCTGCTGCGGCCCGTCTCCGGCCGCGATCTCTTTCGTAAACAACGACGCGGTGTGTCGGCACCGCGTTTCTTCGTCGCAGCTCGCTCCGGCCATTAATTCTTTTGTTCCTGCGCGGTTGTGACGACACCGCGCTGTCTCCGCTAAATTAACACGAAAGAATAGAAGGGGGAGGAGAATCGGCCGTGTTCGTGCGGTCCGGTCTCCTCCCGTTATAACGATATCAGTTGCCAATCGTATAAACACAACAATGAATGTTTCACAATTTTTAATAAAAATTTGGAACTACGCCCAACGGATTATTCTTTCATGTTCGAGGGAATGAAAACACATAATTTAAAAAGGACAAACCCCCTACCTTGAAAATTGACGTCACACGTCGGTTATCGCGGATGAAGGCGTCGCGGCGTCGGACGTAGATTCTGTGGACGTCGGGGTGCGTCCGAGGAGGGAACGACGTCTCTTCACTTGTCGCTTAAGACGAAGAAGAGAGGTACGTTGTCGTTGGCGATGATTACCACGGTCGGCGACTTCTCCCTTGTCGAGGAGGAAGACGGAAGAATCTGGGACGCCGAGTCTCGATGGTCGTGGGATCGATGTTCTTTGTCGGAGAAGAACCGTTCTTCACGTTCTTCGTCGAAGACGAAGAAGATCTTCAAGTTTCTCAACGATTCTCTCAATCCTCTCAAGTAACAAAGGAACTAACCCAAAAATAAATCAAGCTTAAACTTAATTTATTAACACAACCCAACCTTTGGAATTCAAG
Organism: Viscum album; assembly: GCA_963277665.1. Taxonomy (NCBI): domain Eukaryota; kingdom Viridiplantae; phylum Streptophyta; class Magnoliopsida; order Santalales; family Viscaceae; genus Viscum; species Viscum album. The sequence goes on from OY728151.1 coordinate 2,094,021,213, forward strand.
AGTTTGAATTTCAAAAACTCAAAATTAAACTCACTTATTAATTATACATGAGTTGTATAATTAATTAAAAGTTAAGTTGTCAAGCCTTTAAGAGGGAGATAGGGGAGTTAGGGAATTTGAGGGGTTTTGGCACATTAAGTGCAAGGGAGTTTAAGGGGGTAGAAGAGAGTTAAGGGGAAGGTGAAGGGTTGGGGCTCGTGTGGGCCCCACCTCACCTTAATCCTCACTTGGTTAGTTAGGAACTTGTGATTCCACCCCAACTTCCACACTTAGGATATAACCACTTAAGAAGATAAATAAAATAAATATTGTATAACAAATTTATTTTACTCTTCATTTCATCCAGAAAATTAAACATCTCCTCCTAGGCAAACGAAACTTCGGGAAAGGTCTCCTTAAGCGAATATCGGCGCTACGAGTTCATCGGTGTCCTCGGATTTCAATTCCGAGCACCAGATCAAAAGTTAGGAAATCCCGCTCGTTCGTTTACTGAACGTACCCGAGCCAAACTTCGGAAATTAATTCCAGGCACTCCGGACCTCGGAATCAGGTGCCGTCAGAAACCGCGCTCTTGTAAAATTCCAAAGCAAATTAAGAAAAAATTTACCTTGAATTTTACGGGTCTTTACATTACTCCCATCTCAGGGCTTTACGTCCCCGTAAAGATACATCAAAACTAGGGAAACAAATGAGGGTACTGAGCACGCATCTGAGCCTCCCGCTCCCATGTGCTTTCCTGGAGGTTCCCGTGCTGCCATCTGATGCGCACAAGAGGAATCAATCGCCCACGTAGGACCCGCTCCTGTCGATCCTCTATCTCCACCGGGACCTCCGTAAAAGTCGCCACATTGTCAACGTCAAGTTCCCCATGGTCAATGATGTGCGTCGGGTCGTGCACATATCTCCTCAGCTGAGACACATGGAAGACATCGTGCACCCGGTGCAACTGAGGTGGTAGAGCCAGGCGATAAGCCACCTCACCAATCCTGCTGAGGACCTGGAAGGGTCCGATGAAGCGCGGAGATAACTTGCCACCTCGGCCAAATCTCTGAATACCACGTCGAGGTGAGACCTGCAAGAAGACGTGGTCGCTACCCTCGAACTCCAGTGGCCTCCGCCTCCTGTTAGCATAAGACTTCTGCCGGCTCTGAGCTGTACTCATCCGCCCCTGGATGACCTGGACCATCTTAGGTCCCACAGGAGCTGCAAGATTTCTTCTTTGCCGATAAGAGAAATCTGGTCTCATCCCCTGGATGAACCACATTCTTCGCCTAATACAGTCAATCCTAACATGGATGATACTAATCCATACCAAGGATGACGTCGTAAGGCCTCCACGCTACTACTAAGATATCCAATCGTTACTCTCGCCTCCAAGGGTTGAGTCACACTGTCGGCATTAGTGTGTGGTAACTGGGTCTCCTCAAGTAGATGTCTCACAAGTGAGGGTCAAGTCAACAGCCAAAACTGGAACCTCTTAGTAACATCACGAAAGAGGACAGGAACGAAAATATCACAAAGGTATGCGTCTTTTATTATTGCAGCTCATAATACAAGACGCTACACAAATGCAACAAGGAACCAGAAGTACAAAGGATGTATCCACTAGTTCTGCTCCTGTCCATAGGCTCCCAGAGCTCCATGATCGAAGGCCTCGGCTACCTGAAGATGAGCTCTCGCATGTTCACCTACTCCCTGTGGTCGGGGTGGACCTCCTGGTGGTGGTGGTGGTAGAGCCTCAAAACGTCACCCACCACCTGATGCTCGGCCAGCTCCTCTGCCTTGTCCGCCTCCTCCCTGCGGACCGCCACGGTCGAACCTCTGCCTCTGCCTAGGTGGTTCCTCAACCGTCTGCTGCTCCTCTGCATGGCGCGTCGGGCAGTCACGAGCCATGTGGCCTTGCCCGCCGCATGCATAGCACTGTCTTCCACTCGAAAGACTGGCTCCGCGCTGTGTGCCCTGCACTGCTGAGCCAGTGCCCTGAGGTCGTCTGCCTGAAGATCTGGTCTGCTTGGACCCCTGAGTCATCCGTCGACTGCCTGCTGCAGATGACTCTGCCATGTGCCGCCCTGCGGTGGGTCGCTGTGCTGGTGTAGACTCAGCAAGGAAGCTCTCGATCATAAGGGCCCGCTCCAGCACTCCTGCCTGGGTCGGGATGCTGAGGGAGATCAGTGATGCCCTGATCTCGTGTCTCAATCCCTGCTCGAAGGTCCGGGCCTGGAAGAAGATGTCCCGTACCATGTCTGTCGAGTACCGAGAAAGGTCGGTGAATCTCGCCGAGTACTGAGCGACCGTCATGCTGCCCTGCCGCAGCTGAAGAAGCTCCTGGATGCGCACCGCACGAAGGGTGGCTAGGACGAACTCCGAGCGGAAGAGTCTCTCAAAGTCCGTCCATAGTAGAGATGCCTCATCGTGCACCTGGAGCATCAAGCTCCACCATCGTCCTGCTGCTGCGTGTAGTAGGCTCACAGCGAGGATCACCATGAGGTCTGCTGGTGTCCTCACTAGCCTAAACACTCGTACTACTGCCTCCAGCCAGTCCTCTGCTGCCTGGGGATCCGTCTCCCCGCGAAACCTGGGCGGTCGCTGGCGCTGAAACTCATGCAGTGCGCTAAGGCGACGTGCATCGTCAGCGGCTGCTGCTGGAAGCATCGGGGGCTCGGCGGGTAGTGCTACCGCCGGTGCCACTACTGACAAAGGGCCCTGCACCGAAGCCTCGTCGCTCGATGGGCTGTCGTCACACTCGACTCTCGGAACCCTAGCTGGCTACCGTCGTGGGGCCATCCTGAATAGGAAATAGGTGCGCCACGGTTAAACAGTATACTTGGTGAGCTGATATAAGTAATCACAAAGAAAACATTGAAACACACACGCAATCAATGTTTTCGTGCATTAAGTCGGAAATCAGAAGTCAGGGTCCTAGTGTACGGATACGTCGGCCGCCGCACCAACACTGGACTCCTTGGACTGATAACCACACTCAATACGATAAACATTATTGCTTCATAGAGAAAAGATCAGAGTTCGTGGTAGAACCGAACTCCTCTGATACCAATTTGTCACGACCCGCCCTCGGGGTCCGTGCCGTGACTACCCCAAGCCCGCCTTCCATAGGCCAGGGGCTGGCGACTAGCACCATGGCGTAAATCCCGGTAAAAAGGGAAGGCATTGCCTTTGTAATGTAAACAAACACCACAGAGTAAGCAAGCGGAAAGTAAACACTAAGCAAAAGCAGAGTACAACTGAAAGTGCAGAAAAGTAAATGGGCCAGTATACAAACCCAAACTGAAAGTAAAGTACAACTCGAAAGGGAAAACAGCAACTGAAAGGTAAAAGCCACTACACTGAGCTGTCCACTGGAAATCCCACCTGAAGGGTGGGTACAGATAGCTCCTCTGCTCCACGGGTCCCGCCGTCCGCTCCGAGCACGTCCCGCCCAGTGGTCCACCTCCGGGTACCGTCCCGCTCTGCAAGCCTCAGCTAAGGTCAACGTTGTCCGTCGTCTGCAACCAAAACAACGTAGTGCGGGCAAAGCCCGTGTAGGGGTGAGTATAAGCTACTCAGTAGGGACCCCGAGACCCCTGAAGGTCTCCAAAAATCCACAAAGGATAAACCACAAAGGAAGGTACAATCACGAAGTAACAACCGACACTGCTTAGGTATATGCCCATACATATACCTAAGTCACCAATTCAAATACGCTCCAACCTCCGAGCCCAAGTACAACTCAGTCCACACAGGAAAGTATACGTATTCCACACAGGAAAGCAAAATGTAATCCACACAGGATTGCACAACACAATCCACACAGGAAAGCAACAGGATTCAGCTCACATAGGAATACTTCTTCAAGGACGATAAAGATGATCTCTGATCCATCTAAGTCGTCGGACCCACGAAGGATCGATAGATAACTAACCCCCGCAAAGACCCACACAGGATCGGGCCCACACAGGACCTGTAGGCGCTGGTTCACACAGGACCGCTGAGCGCAAGGACCCACACAGGATCGGACCCACACAGGATCGGGGCCACACATGACCTGTAGCACTGATCCACGTAGGATCGCTGAGTGCTGAAGTCGTCATCGTCGAATCCACACAGGATCGGGCCCACACAGGACCTGTAGCACTGATCCACGTAGGATCGCTGAGTGTTGTAGTCGTCGTCGTCGAATCCACACAGGATCTCTGTACTGTCGTCGTCGCAGTCACAGTAGCAGTAGTAGCAGTAGTAGTCACAGTAACAGTCGCAGCCAGCACTAGGGTTCCCGCACACAGCAAGCTCGTTCGGAGGGTCCGCTCCACGAGCCGAGAGGCTGATACATCAACTCTCACAAAGTCCAGAGTTGATGTATCCAAAAGTTCCGTATCGTCAACAGGAACTCAACGCAACAGACGGCGCGTCGATCGGACGCCCGGTCTAAGAGTTATTGGCATTTTCGTCCCCGGGGCCCGGTTGGTTTTTAAGGAAAAACCAACCCGACCGTACTCCACCTGCGTCCAAACCTCGGGCGGAGTATGCCAAAAGATCCATCTCACTAAGAGGAACACAACAAAGCTGACGGCACGTCGATCGGATGTCCGTAGCTCAAGATATGAGCGTTTCCGCTCTGAAGGCCCGGTTGGTTTCGTGAACGAACCAACCCGGCCAAACTCAAAGTAATCCGAAACCTTGAGTGCGATAAACCGAAACGACCGTCTCGATCCAAGGATCGCATCGCCGCTGACAGTTCGTCAATCGGACGTCCAGTCTGAAGGATATCAGCCTTTCCGTCTCACACCCACCCTGGGAAACTTCCCAGGAGGTCACCCATCCTGATCACTACTCTATGCCAAGCACGCTTAACTACGGAGTTTTAACCACGTAGGCTCCCGAAAAAGAAGATGCGTCTTGAGTATAGTATACCGAAATGACCGTCTTGATCCAAGGATCGCGTTGCCGCAGGCGGTTCATCGATCGGAGGTCTGTGGCTCATGTTATGGCCAAAAGACCGAAGTCGTCTCGAAAACGGGGGGTCCGGGTCCGGGCCTACCCGACCCGACCCCCCCTGGTCTGACCTGAACCGGGTCGACCGGACCCGGATCCGACCCGGTCCGCTGGACCCGGCCCGGCCGGTGGCGGCGCGGCCAGGGGGCCGCGCATGTGCCGCACGCGGGGGGGGGGGGGGGGGGTAAACCGCCCCTTTTTTCGGATCTCGGCCGGCCTAAGGCCGGCCGTTTCATTCTCACGCGGGACCCGCGGGTCCCGCCTCCTAAGCAAACCGGCGGCCGGCGCGGCCGGCCGCCTTCTGGCTGCTCCGCCGCGGCCGTAGGGCCGCGACCCTTCATGATCTCCGGCGCCAGCGGCCCGGCTGGCCGCTGGTCGCCTCCTTGTTCTGCCGCGGCCCGTCTCCGGCCGCGATCTCTTTCGTAAACAACGACGCGATGCGTCGGCACCGCGTTTCTTCGTCGCAGCTCGCTCCGGCCATTAATTCTTTTGTTCCTGCGCGGTTGCGATGACACCGCGCTGTCTCCGCTAAATTAACACGAAAGAATAGAAGGGGGAGGAGAATCGGCCGTGTTCGTGCGGTCCGGTCTCCTCCCGTTATAACGATATCAGTTGGCCAATCGTATAAACACAACAATGAATGTTTCACAATTTTTAATAAAAATTTGGAACTACGCCCAACGAATTATTCTTTCATGTTCGAGGGAATGAAAACACGTAATTTAAAAAGGACAAACCCCCTACCTTGAAAATTGACGTCACACGTCGGTTATCGCGGAGGAAGGCGTCGCGTCGTCGGACGTAGATTCTATGGACGTCGGGGTGCGTCCGAGGAGGGAACGACGTCTCTTCACTTGTCGCTTAAGACGAAGAAGAGAGGTACGTTGTCGTTGGCGATGATTACCACGGTCGGCGACTTCTCCCTTGTCGAGGAGGAAGACGGAAGAATCTGGGACGCCGAGTCTCGATGGTCGTGGGATCGATGTTCTTTGTCGGAGAAGAACCGTTCTTCACATTCTTCGTCGAAGACGAAGAAGATCTTCAAGTTTCTCAACGATTCTCCCAATCCTCTCAAGTAACAAAGGAACTAACCCAAAAATAAATCAAGCTTACACTTAATTTATTAACACAACCCAACCTTTGGAATTCAAGAGTTTGAATTTCAAAAACTCAAAATTAAACTCACTTATTAATTATACATGAGTTGTATAATTAATTAAAAGTTAAGTTGTCAAGCCTTTAAGAGGGAGATAGGGGAGTTAGGGAATTTGAGGGGTTTTGGCACATTAAGTGCAAGGGAGTTTAAGGGGGTAGAAGAGAGTTAAGGTGAAGGTGAAGGGTTGGGGCTCGTGTGGGCCCCAACTCACCTTAATCCTCACTTGGTTAGTTAGGAACTTGTGATTCCACCCCAACTTCCACACTTAGGATATAACCACTTAAGAAGATAAATAAAATAAATATTGTATAACAAATTTATTTTACTCTTCATTTCATCCAGAAAATTAAACATCTCCTCCTAGGCAAACGCAACTTCGGGAAAGGTCTCCTTAAGCGAATATCGGCGCTACGTGTTCATCGGTGTCCTCGGATTTCAATTCCGAGCACCAGATCAAAAGTTAGGAAGTCCCGCTCGTTCGTTTACTGAACGTACCCGAGCCAAACTTCGGAAATTAATTCCGGGCACTCCGGACCTCGGAATCAGGTGCCGTCAGAAACCGCGCTCTTGTAAAATTCCAAAGAAAATTAAGAAAAAATTTACCTTGAATTTTACGGGTCTTTACATCATTTTCCAACCAAAGTGGCTTCATGGGGTCCCCAAGTTGACCCCTGGGTTTTCTTGGTCTTCCATGACACATCCAATGAGGTTAGGACATGTGTCATGTTAATTTCATATTATTAAAACATTATTTTTACCTTAAACTACAATAATTACCTCTAATCGCGATTAAAAACATAAGAAGTTACTATTCACCAAAAATAATTTTTATCCCATTCAACCACATATAAATTCTTAATGACAACCATTTATGTCGTATTTTTGAAATTCAAAACACAAATATGGAAAAATTTCATTTAAACGGAAAAATCAGTTTTTATAAGTACCACTTAGTGGTTTCACTATTCATCAAAAATTGATGTTTTTCAGAAAAATCCCAAAAATTCACCATAAGCTATATTTTATATTCCGAATTCAAAAATGAAGTCTATTTTACAAAATTCAAAACATATAATTCACAGTAATTTATTTAATAATTAATTCCCGTTGTCAGAGCAAATAGCGTGTTTTTATGAAACAATAAGTATCAAAAGATTGACACTAGTTTAAGTCTGATTTCAAAGTGAAATTAATTCCAAAGACCACTATTGGATTTAATGGTAAAAATATATTATAATTTCACTTTAAAACCAATTCAAAAGTTAATCTAATCAAATAAATAAATTAGATTAAAAATAGGTTTTGAATTAAAATACAACATTTTACACTATTCATTAAAAAAAGAACTTTATCAGAAAGATACCAAAAATTTACACAAAGTAAATATTTATGTCCCAATTCTTAAGAAGAGTTTTATTTGGTCCAAAAGGATGTATAAGCGTCAACAAAACTATATTTAATGATGGTTCTCCACCAAAAGGCGATAAGTGAACCTTTAGTGAAAACTAGGGCATATACGCGTAAAGTTGAATTCTTTCCGTATTTGATGCCTTCATCTTTTATTGGATAAATGTAAAAACATTTAAAAACATATATAATCATATTTTAGTTATTTCTATCCATTCCCGCCAATAAAATGGCTACATGTTAACTACCATTTAAAATAATATTATTTTATTATTAGAGGGCAATGTAAGATTCCCAAGAAACTTGTTGTTGCGTGTTGGGTACGCCATCGAGCATAGCGTCCCCTTTAAAGTAATATTAATATTTTATTCACAAATAAGGATAAATATGAAAATTTAATATTCTTTATTTACCTGGGGTGTTACATCCTTCCCCCCTTTTGGGAATTGTGTCCTCGCCATTTTTAAAATTGAGCATGGAAACATCCTTGAAAGTCCCACATCGGAACAAGAGTCGGTAAAACAATCTCTTTAAAATAAAGGAAAATAAGTACAGAGGTCACCCGAGATAACCCATACTAGGATTCCATGTGGGAAAACATGGACATGGAAGAAAAAGAAAATGGTCATGTTCTTGAGGGAGAGTGATAGTAAACATGTCTAGGAGAAAGTTAACCATAAGAAATTCACAAACTTGTGATGGGTTAAACGATATTCGATTCCCCAATAGGAAAAGTTAATACACAACATTTTTGTTTTAAGTTACTTTTTATTGAGGAATTTATTCATAAGGAAACATAATCACTTATCATGTTGACTTTCAACTTTTATTAGATTCCTTACACAAACTAATATTTTCTCCAAAAGACGAGTATTTATGAAGACTTGTTCACATTAAGAGTACTATAATCAACTTCTAGAGAATCTCCTAATCCACAAAAGAGAACTATATACTTCCCATGTCTTTAGACTTTAACCAAAACCAAAACCAAAATGGTTAGTACAAGATCAGATAATCCAGAAAAGGATAACCCTTTAAAAAGAAAATCTATGCTTAATCTCCAAAATTTGTCCAACAAAACCCAAAGTTCAATGAGGACCTTTCGATAAACAATTTGTCCATAAAATTCTTCAAATTAAACCAATATATGATTTAAACCCAAATATTTGAAGGATTTAGTCACATAGTCTTCCAAGTTAAATCATAACATTTATCTCCAAACAACATCAGTTGCTCCTAAAGTATCGTATTGAAAAGTAATTAACCTAATCACATATCCTACATGATAGGTTAATCATTTTCATAAATAACCCAAAATCAACTTACTCTTAATTCATAAAATCATATAACTAAAAAGAATCAGTCAAACTAACCAGGGACTTCACATAGTCCAGTGGTAGGCGATAAATACCAATCACACTTTGGTTGTGGGTTCGATTCCCGCAGCTTTGTCCGACGCGACGGGTAGTCACACGGTCTGCGTGGTGTCCCTTTTTCCAAAACTATATAATTATCAAATCATTACCCAAAAGAGATAAAATCATCAAAAATAACCATAACATAATTTAACCTCAATTTTATCTCATGCCTTCCACTTCCATCATAACATATAGTAACCCATAATTACCTCAAAAGTAAGGATCATATAAACTCTAATGGTTACCTTTATAATTATTACCTGAACTTCCACATCGATTGGTCATCTCGTATATGATGCATTAAAGATCATACCAAGGTTCAAGTGGTAGATCATGACTCCTTGATAGTTGGTTTAGAACAACCACGAGTTTCCTCGTTGAATCCCCCATTTTATCTAGTATCATAATCATAGAACCACCACACTTTCCTTCAAACCTGTTGTCTCTTTGGTGCCTGTTACATCCAGCCATATACTAAAACAAAAAAGGTAAGTGTGAGTATATCAACATAACCATCATGCACTGATGAGTAAGATAAACACAAATATATACTTACTCATTCACTTTATCTAAAAATTATGACACTTTCTAAATTCCTAGCCAATATGGTAATGTCACTTATGCTTAAAAAATACCCTAACCTCTAAAGTTATCTAAACCGACCTTTGATACCAACTATAATGCCCCAGCCTTAAACCTTACTTAATCTTGAGTTATTACAAGATTAAACATTGAGGATCTTTTTAGGTTTAGAGTTTTAGAGAATTATATCATGAAACGTGCATTACATTCCACATTTAAACAAAGTGGTTACATAAAAGACAATATTCATTCTTCCCATCAACAGAAACATATTTAAAATAAAACACGGATTCATTCTTGACACATCCTTGACACTATCATCACATCATGTACCTTTCCCTTGACCTGTGAAAAACATTTCAAAAACTTGGGATGAGCATAAAAAGCTCAGTAAGGGATATAAGAAAATATGGAAAGGAAACATGAGGTCATATATACATAAGAGTGAAATCATACTTTACCCATAAAACATAGGCACTTTAACATACCTCATAAAACCATGAATAAATCATAGAAATCATAAGACATAAAGGTAACTTGAGGCATTCATAACATTCTTACGTAGGGAGTAACCCTCTTGGTTACGTTTGGAATACCCATCACAGTATATTCCCTAAATCTCTTCAGAGAAACCTTAACGTTTCACTCCTTCGTGTTACCCAATGCATTGGAGAGCTATGTCGGGCTCACCCGACCTTAGTTTATCACGGAACCACCCGTCTTCATAATAATGCCCACGAACCTCAACATAATCGTATCACATAAAACATGCATAAAGGAAACATAACATTTCCACCTTTCAATCACAAGATATCAATACAACACATTGATATAAAAACATTATGAAAAACATTTTCAATACCAAAATAAAAGAAAAGTAAAACATGGTATTTATTTTTCTTTTAAAAAAAGGTATGGCTTGTAGAGGAAGCTGAAACTCAAATAATGGTCACGACGGAGGAGAATTCATTGTCGCCACATACGTACAACAAAAATATTCCCTTTTGTCATTTAGTAAACGCTTCGTATAAAAAATATTCCTTTTGAATAAACTTAAAAGTCAAAGAGGTTTATACACCGTATAAAAGAAGGTTGTGTATAAAACAAAATATGGCTCAACGAAAGGAGATTGAGATGAAGTCCCATACAAAGACGGTATCCTTGGTTTAAGGATAAATCAATTACATAATTATGTGTGACAAACGAATACTCCAAATATAAGTGGATATTAAGTGTAAAATAATCAAAGTTAATTCACAAATATTCAAAGGATGACATATTCAATAACTACATGTTGAACCCAAAGAAATCGAAATTGGGTTAAGAAGTTCCCTTGACAGCCTAACGGCGTCACATCAAAATGAGTTGATGAGAGATAATAAAAAAATGGTATCTCATCACTTGGACATAAAATTTACATCAATAAGGATATATGAGAACATATCCCAACATAACAATATGTAAATTAAAATACCCAACAAAAGAAGTAATTTAAAAAGAGGAGGGTGAAAGGTTCCCTTACCAATATGGGTATCATTCAAAACGTACGCCCCGTGAAAGAAGGGAAATACAACATTGATGTAAGTAATCATAAATGAAATAATATTACAAAATGAGTAAAATAATGGTCAGTACATTCACCACTCAAAGGGAATTGTGGAAAATGTAGCATAAATCTCACGGGAATAAAAGTGAGATGAAAAATCCCTTATGAAAACTCGGCAGCCTAACGACACCACTTAAAACATCCAAAAAAATGGATTGATGAGATCAAATAGGGTATCTCATCACATTACAATAAAATGTACATAAAGAGGAATTTAAAAGAACAACCCCCATCATAACAAAGAGGATCTTAAAAGAAGTTACATAAAGGTGAGTACTTAAAAAGAAAGAGAGAGGTTAGATCTCTTTCGAAAATTCGGCAGCCTAACAGCGCCACTCAAAACTTCCAAATTGGATTGATGAGAGAGAATATGGTCTCTCATCACATAAACATAAAACTTACAGTAATATTAATATAAAAGAACATCCCAATAACAAGAAATATGAGCTTTAAAAGGAATGACATAAAAGAGTGTACTTAAAAAGAAAGGGTGGAGTAGGATCCATTACCTCAGGTCTGACTTGACTTGATCGTTCTTTAACATCCTGAATAATAAACTTGAGTTAATTTACACTTTATTAATAACCTTTTTATAGTTCATTATTCCTTTTAGATCACTTATTTCCATGTTATAAACATTATGTAATCATTTAAGTAAATAATGTTTGTTTTGTCGATATTTGGTTCTTAAGTCGAAAGTGGACTTCTTACAATTACATGTTTTTCGTGTGGTCAAATGTTCATTATATCCAGAATTATATTCATGATTTTAATATCATATATATCATATATATCCAGAATATAAATGTATTTATAATATTACATAATCATTTAGAGGTAAGAAATTAAATGCACCGTTCATGGAGACGGTAAGTCGTACGTACGCATGAACGCTACTTTCATTTCTATTTCATATTTTTATGGAATGGAATAATAATGATATATAGGTGTATTATAATTCCAGTATAACATCATATATAATAACTTTAAATACATCCTTTATACGTCCCACATATGGCATTAACGAATCACATCCCTTTGTGGGGGCGGTAGTCCGCACTTCCTTAAATGAAGATATCGCGTTTACCCATAATTGAAACCATAAAGGTATGCCCAAAATGAAAAATAAAGAAGATTAAGGAAAACATAAACATATTATATATTATATATAAATATAGTGTCGTCTTAATGGCCACCTTTGAAGGTGTTAAAAAAATGTTGAACAATCATCATTTCGGGAGGCCGAAATTCTCCATCCACGGAAATAGTATGTTCTTTAACCATTAGATGTAGGTGTGTGAAAGTGTAGCTCGAATACTTCTTATAACAACATCCTAGTATATTGATGATACTGTAGTTGTTACAAAATAAATGAATAAAAAGAGTTTAGGGGGTTGGAGAAGCAAAATAAAACAAAAGGACTCAAGTGAAGACATTACCTTAAAATCGGGTAACTCCCATTGGTTTGAGCTCAAAGGCTTCATTGGGAAACCTTATGCCCGAAGTGAGGCTTCAAGGAGTAAGAGAGGGAAGTGGAGAGACAAATGGGCAGAGTTTGGCTGAGCCAAATGCTTTGGGAGTGTGGGTAAGGAGGTAGAGGTCGGGTCCTTTTATAAGAGGAGAGGATGGGCACTCTTGGAAGGTAAAGAAAAGTCACTTTATTTTAAAATGGTATTCGGATTGAAGAGGTCCCACATTGAAGTGTTTCTAAGATAAGGTGATAAGGGTTCGAAATACTCTCATCCAATAGGTTTTGGACATGTGTAGGTCTTAGATATTACATTATCGTTCCATTTTATTTAAATCGTTAAATAATGAGGTCATCGCTGCATCATCATGATGTCATAAATAATTTAATTTATTTAATGTCTAAAAATTATAAAAAAAATACTATGATGTAGTATATCGTTTTAGATTTCCAATTAATATTTATAGTCAAAAATCTGATTTGTATATCCCCGGGTAAAAATTGTTTTAGTAAAACATTCCATGTTTGTCTCATTTTTTACTTTAACTTTAAATAAAAAGATATTAATGTCATTTTCCAACCAAAGTGGCTTCATGTGGTCCCCAAGTTGACCCATGGGTTTTAGTGGTAGGCCATGACACATCCAATGAGGTTAGGACATGTGTAAAGTTCATTTCATATTATTAAAACATTATTTTTACCTTAAACTACACTAATTACCTCTAGTCGCGATTAAAAACCTAATAATATACTATTCACCAAAAAATTATTTTTATCCCATTGAACCAAATTTTACTTATTAATGACAACCATGTATGTCAGATTTTTTAAATTCAAAACACAAAGATGGAAAAATCTCATTTAAACGGAAAAATCAGTTTTTATAAGTACCACTTAGTGGTTTCACTATTCATCAAAAATTGATGTTTTTCAGAAAAATCCCAAAAATTCACCATAAGATATATTTGATATTCCGAATTCAAAAACGAAGTTTATTTTACAAAATTCAAAACATATAAGTCACATTAATTAATTTAATAATTAATTCTCGGTGTCAGAGCAAATAGCGTGTTTTTATGAAACAATAAGTATCAAAAGATTGGCACTAGTTTAAGTCTGATTTCAAAGTGAAATTAATTCCAATGACCACTATTGGATTTAATGGTAAAAATATATTCTAATTTAACTTTAAAACCAATTCAAAAGATAATCTAATAATATAAATAAATTATATTAAAAAGAGGTTTTGAATTAAAATAAAACATTTTACACTATTCATTAAAAAAAGAACTTTATTAGAAAGATACCAAAAATTTTCACAAAGTAAATTCTGATTTCCCAATTCTTAAGAAGATTTTTATTTTTTCCAAAAGGATGTATAAGATTGAACAAAACTATATTTAATGACGGTTCTCCATCAAAAGGCGATAAGTGAACCTTTAGTGAAAACTAGGGCATATACGCGTAAAGTTGAATTCTTTCCGTATTTTATGCATTTATCATTTATTGGATAAATGTAAAAACATTTGAAAACATATATAATCATATTTTAGTTATTTATATCCATTCCTACCAATACAACGGCTACATGTTAACTACCATTTAAAATAATATTATTTTATTATTAGAGGGCAATGTAAGATTCCCAAAAAACTCGTTATTGCGTGTTGGGTACGCCATCGAGCATAGCGTCCCCTTTAAAGTCATATTAATATTTTAGTCACAAATATGGATAAATATGAAAATGTAATATTCTTTATTTACCTGGGGTGTTACATCTAGATCCTTTCTTCCTGATTCTTCCTCTTTCATGTGTTATTCAAGGATGGGTTTTTACCTTATTATAGATCTATTCCAATATAGGATGATTAATGGGCCGACGTTCAATTATATCAATCGTACGACATTGAGGTAGGTGGATTGTGCCTTTTTTGTGCGACTTTTGATTATATTTGCTAAAAGGGCCACATACCCACATTTGGATCACTAATTCATTTGAAATTAAACCGAATTTAATACCATCAATGGTTTGATTGATTGAAAAGGGGTTGTTTCTTATGTATATGTTTACATACCTTGTTTTATGTTCCTTGGTTGATTGGGATGGATTTTTATTGATTATATGAAATGCATGTTTTATACCATGTGAATGTTTATCCATACAGTTGTTATAGATTACATGTTCTGATTGGTTTTTTTTGTGTTGTTTTCCTATGGATCATGAGAGCCTTGTCCAAAGAAGACTCAAGGGACTTAAAACTTATTTACACAAGACCATGAGAACCTTAGTGTAGATGTTTAACCTAGGGGTATTGATCATGAGATTTACCTAGGAGGTAATTTATAATTTTTTTATTCTATGTTTGAACCAGGCCTATTGAACGTGAGAGCTACCTAGGATGTCATTTAGAATTTATGGATGTTATGTTTACCAAGAGGAATTTACTATGAGAGATACCCAAGTGGTCGTTTGTAATTGACTTAGTGTTATGTGGGTCCAAAGGGGTTGGACAAAGAGAGCTTACCATAGGGTCATTATTTAATAAACTAGTTCTATTTTAAACCAAAGTTCTTAGACCATGATAGCATTCCCAAAGTGTTTTTATGAATAATTGAATGATTTTGATGAGTTAGCCATGAAAAATCACAATCTTGGAATCAATATTAATTGATTGTTAAGATGGTCCCATGAGACGTCTGTTCTGGTCACATAACATTGGGGGATAGAGATCTTAGGCTAGATCTCAGGGTTACATTATTCAATTAATTGAATAATTTTTATTTATAAATGAATGCAATTGAAAAACTGTAGGATTGCTTACATTTGACGAATTCATAGTTTATTGAATCATTTTTTCATATTACCTACTATTTATATTCACTAAATATTAGGCATAGGTATTTTGGTGGTTGAATACTAGGATTCATCTGACACACTATTTTGGTTGTGCTTTTGAACCCAAAAAAATTATATGATTGAAATTTTAGTTAAGGTAAAGAACCCTTCTTCATCTAGTACATGATTGATGTTGGAACTATAGAGAAATGAACTAAGCTGTGGATTGAGATACTGTTGCAGTTCACTTGATTTTATGTACTTTGGTTTATTTTATATCTTGCATTATGTATTGACTGGATTATTTACTAGACATATTCTACATGCATCATTTATATATATATGATCCAATTGTTTTGTTAATATTAGTCTTATGGTGTTTACATTTGTTTTATGGTATTAATGCTTCCACTATTTTTTACTCTTTGTTTTTCATTGTGTATTCTCTAACATTGAAGGCATAGTTTCCTCACTAACACACCTTGTCCCTCTCTACCAGTCAACATCCTCTAGCATCTGGGGAATTGTGTTTGAGGTTATGTGACAAACTGTGTTTGGGGAACATTTGGGCGGCACCAGATCTGGTGCGTCACAAGTTGAAATCCCTAATAATTTTCTTATCCCACTAAATTCTTCAACATGTAATCTCAAACTATTCCATGTGTCCATCATTGTATCACCCATAAGTAATCCCCAACCATATTCTCCACTTCCATTGGTCCACCTCTTTAAGTGCAATCCCCTATTCCCCTTTCACAACTACAAGGAATTCGATCCCCCAATAACAGTTATATGTAGAAAGACTCCTTGTGGTTCAGGCCTAACACCCAAAAAATCCATCCAATCCACCTAACACTTTATCCACATCCATCTGGATTTTACCCAGTCTATCATAAACCGTTGAAATCATGCCATACACCTCGGTCATTTTTAAATGTAATACACAACCACATAATTGCTTCTTCTAGTAGCCCATGGGTATCTCCCATGTCTAAGCCACATGTGATACATATAATCCAAAAAAGAAAAATCTTCTTTTGAATGCAATATCCCATGTTTATTCCCCACACAATCCATCTAACTATATGGATTTTTATTCTTTTCCTCTAATATGGGTATGTAGGAGGCCTCTATAAGGTTCAATATTGACCAATGGTAAGCTTTGGTTTTCTCCACCTAGGTGTAATCCTCCCTGATCACCCTTCAATGATGTTCAGATCATACTTGATGATGCGAAATCTTCCCTTAATGGGACACACTTCTCTGTGATTGCCTTCACATGTGTTCCTATACACTCATCTAGTAAACTGTTCTAGTTCTACCTCAGAGGGATAAACCTTCGTGATCTTCCTCCACTAGGAATTCGGATTAGCCTCTCTTTATCTATGCAAGACATTATACTCATGACCTGTTACACTACTACCTTGTGCTAATCATGTATTCCTTAGGAAAACCATTGAAAAGTTTCATTTGTAATTAGATACCCTAAGGTCTACATGGGATGCCTTAGGTTCCACACCTGAGATTCCTCTATGATATTTCCTCATATGAGGTTGAATATAGTTGACCAATGTTCCAACATCCAGAAATTCTAGTGATAACCAACATTAATACTCCCCTTACAAAAGGATTCATCCCAATTGATACCCCCATGATATTTAAAGACAGAAACTATGCAATTTAATAGTGTCTAAAAAGAGATGGATCTATGAATCAGTTTCAAGGAAACATATTAATCAATGAGGGAGACTCCGAATAAGAGACAAGTTAAAAGTATAAATCCATTGAAAGAGGATCCAACATCCCATAATCTAGTTTTGTTCAATGAGAAAACATTTCTAAAAAGTGTTGAATTTCACCCACCATTATAATGTGGGAATGCAGGGTAACAGTGCAATGCCATTTCCTAATAATATTCAAGGGGGAGCATCCCAGTGAATGAATTGGAAACAAAAATGGTGAACCCGATGTGAGTATCTTCTATTAAAAATTGGGACTAGTATTGTTCGAGACATAAGTAGATAATCGTATCAACAAATACAGTTATTAGGCACCAAGACCCACTGTGAAAATAGTGTGCCCAATGTGGAACTCCCTAGAGATTGGGGTAGTTGACCATTGGGCATTCTGATCTTTGAAATTGTCAATGTGGATATCAATCCACATCCATGTAAGATTTAATGACACTAGGTAATTGGGAATCACTTTCCTTGTATTTATACTGAAAACTGGACATTTCTTCTTTGCAGGACCCAGGCTGCCGGAAACTGCTCACCCAATGTCTATCGATACAGGTCTAGGAGAAATTTCGATGTGGAAATCATGCATGACCCTACCACTACCAAAATGCCTATTATTCCATCATCTACCAGAATCACATTCCATATCTCACCCATTGAAATCATTCATAAAAGATTCATGGATACCTACATATGACGGTATGAGTAGGAGGGATTCATTTCCACATGGGATATGGATCTCCAAGACCTAGAGGCCTCTGAACCTCACTAAGACCACTTACCTTAATGGGAAATTAGTGAGATGTTGAACCCCACTACAATGATGAACCACATTGTGTGTCTCTCCCCAGAGTGATCCCTCAACTCTATCCCCTATGTTGAGGAGGTAGAGGATTCCCAGGTCATCTAAAAAATGAACAATTCCTGGGAGAAGCTAAAAAGGGACCCCACTATGCTTCTTCAGTGCCACCAGTGATAGGTCTCTCAAACAAAATATATAGTGGCCTACACCCCTACTCATTCTGCTATGATCCAACTAACATGATGCAAGAAATATACACAAGCTTAGTAGAATTTCTATCAGGGGAATTAATATTCCATGTATCTAGTGGATTTTTCTACACCCAGTTCACATTGCAAGATCCTTCCTACTAAATATTAGGGACCCACCAATGACTGGTAAGCATTTATACCATATCCAACTAACAAGAAGGTTCATTAAACTCTTTTGATCACTGGCACAAACAAAATATCTCACTAGTCGACTAGTGATTTTGAGATTTATTACGGAGTTCCTCACCATGCCATCAGTAGTACTATTGGAGTTCATCCCCGATCAAAAACTCAACAAGGTATCACTCATCATGTTCCGAGAATTCATCAAAGTGGTGGTTCTCCCTGCCTTGTTGTTGTCCAACACGGAGGTCCTCCCATGCCTATGGTTCCCAATACGGGTCATCCTCATGTCACCAACAAGCAACAAAAAATTCCACCACATTACATATACATCTCAAAAAGAGGCCCCCTATCCAAAATTGATTAATGAGGATTTCCTCCCCATGTCACTAACTACTGGTATGGAGGAAATCCCAATGAAACCACCGGCCAACATTTATTTCATACCCATGTAATAGCCAAATAACATGGAGTCCTTCCCCATGTTTCCCCTAGATTAAGAAGAGATCCTCCTCAATCCAGGTGCAATAAAATCATATGTCCTCCTAGAATAGTCCATAGTGACCAGAGAATCCCTCCCCATGTCTAGATCAATTAGTACAAAGTTCCTCCTCATACTTCCACTCACAAGTACGGAGGCCCTCCCTATAAAACCGCCAATCAACAAGGATTTCCTTCCAATGTTCACATAAACCAAATAATAGGCCCTCTTATATACTTCAAAATACAGATTAGAGGCCCTCACCACTCTCACATCATTCCAAGTATAGGTCCACCCCGCTTCGATAGAAACTGATATGGAGTTCCTCCCATAATTTATCTAGCTCCATCGAAGGTCCTCACAGCTCCAGCACCAACTAGCACAGAGTTCCTACTCATGATGAAGATATTCAATTACTAGAAGAGTCATCTCAGTGTGGATGGGTGAACCACCAACACTAAATGAAAAATTTCGTGATGCACTAGGTCATTGTCAATATCATTCACATCTCAAATTATAATGCTGAATGTGACTCCAAGATGGATCCTTCCCCCAAATCTTCTACATCAGATTCCAGGGTAGGGGCCCAGTAGGTGAGATTATCCATCTCAGTATGTGATTTCCACAAGAATCATGAATCCCATCATGGGTATATATATGTGGACGAAGACTTTTATCCCTTCCTGTTTATTATAGGGAAATCTTCTAAATCATCTCCAACATCATTCTAAACCTCTACGTGAGATCATGGTGAGTTATTTTAGGATAAGACAGATTAGTATCACCCAGTGGACCCAAATATGACTGACAATTTCCTCACCCAGAACTTGTGATTAGTTCTCAGTCCTATAGTGATGTAAAGTTGTATTTGGCACAACCCCCAAGAGATGATCCATCATTTAGTAGTTAGTTATCTCTTACAACAGCTTCACCTCAAGCCATTCCACCACCAAATCACACTGCATCTATTTCGGCACTAGTCCCTTAGCTAGAAGTGATCAGGAATTTGGGTAATTATGATCCATGCCCTGCTTATGAATATGGATTCTTGTGGGACACTCTTTCCATGAATCAGTTTTTTGAATCATTATTTCCAAATGTGCATCCCAACTCCAACATTCTAGATTCCCTCACTCAAGACGAGGCCATATGATTATAGTGGACCATCAGTGTGACATGTTTTCACCTCTATGGTCATAATTTGGTCTACCCCATGATCCTGAAGAACATTGATGACATCGATCATCAATGATTCACGGTTGAGTTAGAATCCCTCCTAGTGGTTCAACACCTGACATCACCCGTCTAACAAATGACCCTTTAATACATATGCATCCATATCTTCACAGTGCTCCACAGAATCATTGATGAAAAATCCCAACACATGAAGATCCATGTTTAGGGATTTTATGATGTTCTCCACTTCAGTAACATCAAGAGGTATCCAAATTCACTTAGCGATATTTAGGATACACCCCTATATATTTTCACAGTTAACATAGATGACCTCACATTTCCAAAGAATGGAGACATGATTCTATGATCTGATGACAAGAAACATTCTATTGGGTTATCACAGTATTAGGTGGACCCTTACATAAGCATTATAACTTTCTTGAAATGTTGGACTCTAGGCATTGGAGAACTATCTACAACGTTACCCATGAGTTGAAATCTTAACAAGGGTAAGGGAAATCTAGTGTGCTCAGATCTGCCTAATGTCACACAAAAGACATGGGTTGGTCCTATAATCTCCACCACATGAATGAAAATTGTAGATCAGAACTAGATAATTATTTAGATCCTTATAGAGTGGAAACCAAATAATGGAGCCCCTCGACACGATCATGCTCCTCTTTCATCGTGGCAATAGGGATATCCTCAAGTCCTTCTCAGACAGTTTCCCCTGGTTAATATTGGCAATCTCATGCATCCTGAAATGTTAGATACTAGGTTTTTTGGAAAAAAACCATGGTATGAATCACCAAACCAGTAGAAAAAACATAAGAATCTCGCTTGAGTCTCAGATCAAGCCACTCCACAAGACACTCTACGAGTCACTACATGAGTCCTTAAACCTTCCTACCATATTGAAGAGACAATCAACACACTGTTGTTTCGGAATCCTCACTGAGATAGGAATAACCATAATGATGATCTACTGGATACTCTCACTTCTTGTCTATAAGACTTAAAAATAAAACTGGTGGTGATCCCACCTGACAGAGTATGGTATCTGGAATGGGTTGACGACAAGTGATCACCCTTAGATATTGGGAATCAGACCTTATTTCCCTTAAATGGGATGGTAAACACACTACAGAACTTGTCCCACATCATCTTCAGGTGTAAACACATTTTGAAACACATGATCTACAGGAAGAAAAAAATATATGATGCTTTTTTAGACATTGGATGGTCATGCATTCGTCTGGTACAATCGATTACCCATTTGGTTCATCACTAGCTAGGACGTCCAGCACATGTATTTTCTCTACCAGTTTATCTCCAATATATACAAGAAATGTATTTTTGACAACTTCAAGTGTAATACACCATCATATGATATTGTCGTACAATTAATTTCTAGGTGGAAATGTCTTACGTAATCAATAAACTTTCCACTAAATCAAGAGTAGATGTTGATGATGCATTTTGAGAATGTGAAGACTGAACCGGTTCTAAGCCTCATCACTATGAATTTCCCAAGTGTATTTTTGGATTTCAATCACAAAAATCATCACCTATTGGTAGCCTTAAAACAATCCATGTAGGCGTGTCCCATGCCTATTCTAGATCCCACAAGAAGAGCCTCCAAAGAAAATACAACCACTGTAGTACAGTTAGTGGCCCTAGAGCCACTGGAGATGTTACCCATAGATCCTCACT
The DNA here is from genome assembly GCA_963277665.1 of Viscum album. Taxonomy (NCBI): domain Eukaryota; kingdom Viridiplantae; phylum Streptophyta; class Magnoliopsida; order Santalales; family Viscaceae; genus Viscum; species Viscum album. Next base: position 2,094,042,960 of record OY728151.1, read on the forward strand.
AAACATAGACTCATCCAGGATAGTAAACTCCACAATATCTTCCACACAAAACTCCAAATCAGTAGAAAAAAATGGTAGGTGCCACCACCCATGTAATTGAACTTGGCTCTAGCACCTCATCAGCCTCTAGTCCTTTGTCATTGTCTATCTCTTAGATTTCCCTTCTCAAATAGGAGAAACTGAACATACCTCTTCTCAGGGGAAAAGGGTCCTAGTTATTTATGTAGATCCCTAGAACAAGGTATTTTGAAGCTTCCAAAATGAAAAAAGATGCATGTGACCAAGATCACTAATTTTCTCAACCACTTCCCTTACAACAAGATCATTGGACATGCCATTATGCAATTCAATGTGTTCATGGATAGGCTCTAGGAACAAGTGTATAATAGTGTGCTTAGATTGGGAGAGGTAATGACATAGGTAGCACATATCTCTTTAGAGATCAACAGTGACAGTGAGGGTTCCAGTGAGTGGAAAAAGTTTTCCATCCATGTGACATAGAAGTATGATGATTGGATAGACTACAGAGAAATTTCATGCACCCACGTCGTTATTTTATCTTGTTTTGGTTAGATTTAATCTCCTAAAGACACTATGCCTTCTCTGACTACTGCTTCTACACCTACCTCTGAGTATTCAACATCGTGGAAGAGTGTTCACAAATTCTATAAGGGAATGAAAATTCCTCAGTCGGTACAAATGTTGTCTCGAACTCTTAGTGACTTCATGCCTCTAAAGATGGGGATCATACCCAAAGCATGTATATAAGTCAAATAATACTATGAAGATGACTAGGAGTATGAATCTTTATATAACATCAAGGTGGAGAACCCCTACATGGTTTCCGATGATGAGTGATATCAGGAAGGCCCTCCTAATTCCCCCAACTAACAACATCGAAGTAATCGAGGACATGTAAATTGTAGGGATGCTCAGTCCAATGCTTCAAGGTAGTTCATACATGACACCGAGACCAAATTTTAGGTGTTTCCAAACTAATTTCTATCAAATTATTTTCTTCCCTCTCCCCTAGATCCACAACCACCACTGACTGTTCTAATTGATCATGCAAAGCAACCCAATCGCATTGTGATTGGATGTGTCTAGAAAAACCTCAGTCACTCGACAGTAAGACAATAGTATTTAAAGGTAGTTAATCTAATGAGAAGTATAATTATTCTCGCACCATCTATAATCCAATGGTTCTTATAATAGTACTTTTTATTCTCCCTGTACAAAAGTTTCTTCCTAATGCCCGAAACATGCACCTAGCATGGACGTACGATGTGTTGAAGAACCTTTTTATCATTTCTATAATGCTCATGATTCTCAATGATCTCTTCCTGTCAGAAGATATTTAGTAATCCCTCACATGATCCTTGAAAAGCCACCTCTTTTTTGAAATTGTAGTTTTGACCAAAGAGACATTCTGTGATGCAGATTTCGAATAATCATAATTCCAAGCCATCATCTCATTCATTAGATAAGATGAGGGATCCCTTATGTAGGGGAACATCTTTCCACTATACATCACCTTTCATTTTAATGGTTATGAGGACTTTCAATGTCTAAATTACATAGTTTTTGGGATAAATTTCATCTTTACCCAGAAACACTAGAGGATGGGACATACCGAATAATACATGATCCCCTATGACCTAAATAAATATGGTTACTATAGGACTGAATACATACCATGTTCGGTTGAATATCCAGGTTGATAGTTTGGTTAAAAACACTAAACTCATAGTTGTCTCCTAGGACACCAATTATAATGCATTGATGTGTAGGCCCTTAATTCATCATCATGAAGAAGTTCCCTTATCATATCACCAAATTCCTCAACTACCCCATTAATGTTCAAGTAGGAATACATCAAGGTGATTCATCTCCATTCGAATCATATAAGGTATGTAATACAAATTTATACTACTTCCAGAACAAGGAAATGTAGGTGAAACCAAATGAGGATGAGCATAAATCCATTATATCCAGCTCACAGATAAATCCACATGGCTCATTTTTTCTCCTAATTCATTGGTTAGTGGCTACAACACCAAACATGTGGAGTTATTTAGTTGTTTTTCGGAGTAAAGGGTTATGCAACCATTTGAAAAAAATAAAATTTTCATATTTCTCTGTACTTTTATACATTTCATGACCAGGTGATACTAGAATCCCCTACTCTTGTAAGGTAATGAGATTTTCTCTCCATGGTTGCATCCATATGACAGACCATATTGTTTTACTGATCTGGGTTGAACCGCAACATACCGACCCATCACATTTTATTAGATGTCAATAATGGACCTTGTGGTCATTGTCCTAATGGAATTAGAATGATAGTTACTATCTCTATTGGTTTAGCATATATGGAGTCTCCAAGTAAAGATTTCAATTCTACCCAAATTGGCACTAGTGTTCCCCAAGAATTAGTCAGTATGGAAGAAACATCTCCTCCAACTAATCCCCTATCCACATACAACAAAACATATTTGTATGATGCTCCTCCTACATTTGAGGATAGTGTATCCACCACAATCGATGATCTAGTTTTGGTGAACCTTGGTAAAATGGATGACTTGTGGCCAACACAGATTAGTGCAGTCATGCCTGTAGAGGAATAGAAATAGTACATGGATTTCTGAAAGCATCACTGTAATGAGTTTTTTTTGGAGTAATGATTGGATATCGAGGCTAGACCTGCAGGTCACTATTTTCTGTCTTGGTCTTCCGATGATTCATCACTAGTTTAAGCAGCCTCCTGGGAAAATTAACCCTACACATGTTTCTGTGGGCAAGGAAAAAGTTGATAAGCGTATAATATCAATATTTATCAAGTATGTTTAGTGCCCAAGGTGTGTATCCAACATCATCCTAGTTATGAAGAAGAAATGGAAAATTTGGGTCTATATTATCATTCAATATCTCAACCCCAACTACCTGAAGGATAATTTTCCCCTTCTAATGATAAACTTATTGACTAATGCAACAGTTGGGTTCCAGAATCTCTACATCCGTGGTGTGTTTTCTAGGTAAAAGTAGATCTGGATGTCCCTAGAATATTAAAATTCTTCTGCCTTCATAGCATAGCAAGGTAAATTATGTTACCAAGTAATTCCCTTTGGTATGATGAATGTTGGAGATACATATCAATAGTCCATGTAAAAATGTTTCAATACTAACCTTTTGATTCTAGTGGAATACTACATGAATGATTTGGTGGTAAAATACCACTACCGTGGGGACCATCTCAGAGATCTTGAGAAAGTGTTCGGTTTCCTCCATTCCCTACAGTTGAAGATGATCTCTTTAAAATGTGCTTTCTGGGTTACTTCTATAAAGTTCCTATGTTTTGTTGTTAGATATAGAGGAATAAAGATTACCTGAGTAAAAATCATGTCCATCAACATTATGCCTCCACCAAGAAACCTCTAGAAGATCCGAGGCCTTCAAGGCCACTTGTCCTACACACATTGATTCATCATGAATTTGGCTGACAAGTTTTATCCCTTTTCTATTCTTATGATTAAATTTGTTATCTTCCAATGGGGTGATGATTTTCAATCCACATTTGATGATATCATGAAATATATGCTCCAGCCTCTGGTTAATATTCCACCCATTTTAAGGAATCATTGGTCTATTATGAAACCTCCTTGGAATGATTCCTAAACATCCTACATTCCCAGAAGAATAATGAAGGGGGCACAAAATAGTTTGTACTATCTCAATATCATGCTCCTTGATAGGGAGTCCATATACTCTCCTATCATGAAGTGGAGCCATATGATAGTTTTTATAGTGAAAAAGTTGTAGCATTACCTGCAGCATCATGAGATACATATAGTGTCCTATTTGAATCTTTTTAAGTATATCCTAAACCTTCAAATATTGAAAGGTCAACAAGAATTTTGGGAAGTGATTCTTCATAAGACTTACATTAGGTTCATTCCACAGAAATTCATCCTGATTCATGCACTAGAAAACATTATGGATGCTCATATAGCCCCTAAAGAAGAACATATGGATGCTGTTCTTTTTGTCAAACCCATCCTCTCTGTTGATCAAACTGTGTTTTGCTGGAAGATTCATTTTGATGGTGCCTCCTGGGGTATACCAAGTAGAAGGATAATAAATTTTAAGCTCAAAAGATTGTTTTTAGGAGTCTTCTTTGTTACCCCAGTGTAGGGGTTCCTTCCTAACTATTTCATGCTATCATATGGTTTCACAAATAATTAGGTAGTGTATGAGTCTCTCATTACTAGTCTCAACCTACCCCTCGTGATTGATGTTCCCCACCTTCACATAAAGGGAGAATCTATGTTAGTTGTCATGAAAATAAATGTTGATTACATCATGAGGAATTTTGAGACTATACCCTTACTATAACATTCTCTCCATTTAGTAGATCAGTTCAATTCTCACCCAATGGTATCTCATGTTCCCCATTCAAAGAATGGTCAATCTGATGCCATATCAAGTATATCTTATTATATTGTAGAGCCTGTATTGGATGATCTATTCCTACATGTGTTGCATCAAAGATTTATCACTCATTTCATTTTGGATGATGATGACATTCAATAGGTAAACCACCTGACTATCAGTGCTTCCACATCTGGACCATCATATCCTCCCATAGCAGTAAAAGCCTCTAATTGAAAAACTCCCATCATCGAGTAACTATAGCATGGAAATCTCCCACTATATAGAGTTGAACATGAATGAATCCATCATTATGCTACACAGTTCACCCTTCAGAGCAGTCCCAGTCTCAAGAAAACTCTCTACCGAAGTGGGTTTGATGGAATTATCCTCCCCTAAATTCAAGGAGATGGGATTCCCCAGGCTATGCAGAAATATCATGTTGGGTCATATGGATCTCACTAGGTAGGGTTAAATCTTCACCACCAAATTTGTATGTTGGTCTACTTTTGGTCCACTATGGTATATGACTCCATCAATTTCTCTAAGTGGTTCAATGCATATTAGATACATGCTAACGTCATGCATTGATCACCTGATCCCATTCATACTACCATGTATTTGGGGACCTTTTTCGTTTGTGGGATCAACATTATGGGACTGTATCTAGATACAATATCTCACTAGTTTAGGTTCATGCTGACCCAGATGGATTTCTGTTCAATGTGGGTTGAATTGATCACATACATGGAATTCAAGGCTTGATCAATCTTCAAATTCATGAGTTCCAATGTCATCCATTGATTTTATAGTATCTATGCTTTTTGATTCATATCAAACTAAATAATTATGAATACAAAAAACATATAATCATTACACAATGAGGATCTGGAATATTAGTGTATTAGGAATATTATAATCACATATAACATTTATATAATAAAACATAAAAATTTATTTAATTACTTCTTCTTTAGATTTTTATTGGCCCTTGAATTGTCCTTAGTACATGTAATAACCATAGGATATACATCAAAAATGGGTTTGATAAAAGAATAGTTTAAGGATAGGTAAGAAAATGAAACAATATAATATGGGGTGAGCATAATCATAATCATGAGAGGAAGCATTAGATAAATGCATGGTATGAGGTAGAACCAAAAAAATGAAACATGATGACTTCATCGAAAACTACCACATGTAGTTGTGAAACAATATATCATCAGGATCCTAAATATTTCACTTTTATAATGAGATAAATCACATTACCCAATTCATTAGATATATATATAATTCTTGTTCAACCAATCACATTATAACATTTCCATTGCACTATATAATTTTGGGTGCACCTGTCACATTATAACATGTATATTATCATGCATGCCACCTAATATGTATGTAAAAATTGGACATAAAATAACCCATTGAAAGGAATTTTTTTACTTCATAAATCAAAAATTCATAATCTTTGTGTTCCCAGATTAAAGTGGGAATAATATACTTGAATCATCATCCTTGAGTGAAGAAGAAAAAATCTCGAGAAGTAAAAGTAGTGTTTCTTTTTGAAATAATAGTTATTTTGGAAAACATTGTGTTTGTCATTAAATAAATTAGAAAAAATTTATATCTAATAAAAGGTAAAATATTATTTTTAAAAAATTATATTTAAGGTATATAAATATAGTAAAATTGGGTGAAATAGGGAAAATCCAAAGAATGAGAGTTGTGTTAAAGAATTCCCTTTACCTCTTGTCTGAATGATTTCTTCACATAAATGTATAGTATAGTAACAATAAATTAATTAATTAAAAATTAAATAAACTTTGATATATTAAAATGATTCATTATAGTTTTATTAAGTTATTTTTTGGGCCATTAGATGAGTTATAGAATTTAATTTCATCGTTTGGGGCATTTGTTTTCATGGTTTCCATGATTGGTTCACTTGTATTCATGAACTGAAGTTTGTGTAAAATGATGATATATATCATGTATTGTGATTATATTTTATTAATGATATTAAATAATATTTAATGATATTATTAATAATTTGTTAATATTTAATGAGGATAAACCATTAGTTAAAAGTTAATTATTGTAGTTTTAGATTATTTTTGGCAGTTTTTTGACACAATGAAATCGTTTTGTTTTATCATTTATTTTGTTTAAATATTAATCATAGAACATAAATATGGTTTTATAATAAAAATTAAATTTTTTTAAACAATTTAATGCCTTTTTAATAATCATTGAAGGTGTTTAAGTAAAATAAAAGTGCATCTCCCATGATGTCGGTAAATTGGCACATCACGGGCGACGATTAAATTATTATAATTAAATAGAGAGAGGGAGGATTTTATTGATGTATCTTCCATTAACATGATATAATTCCGGTATATAAATATTATTTTATTTATAATTCCATTTTTATAATATTTGGTGAGGAGGATGTAACAAAAGAAATAAAATTGAAAGGAAAATAAAAGAAAATGAGAGAGGATTTCCCTCTTGAATTCTCTCTTTAGATATCCTCATAAAGGCACCTAGGCTGGGTGTTTTTATGGGACAAATATTTGTTGAACATGGGTAATGGGATATTCAATATTATTGGAAATAATTTAAGAATGTATCAAAACATTAGAGGAGTGAGAAGAAGAGGGTGTGTGGGGAGGTATTTATAGCGAAGGAGAGGGGTGTTTCTCATTATTTAAATAATTAGTTTTTTATTTTTCTCAAGACAATAAATAGAGTTGATTCATGAGAATAAATAAATTAATTAGATAATTTTTTTTATAACCTTTGGTTCTTACCTCATAAATGACTCAATTAACATTCTATTTAACTTATAATGTATATATACTGTAAATTACTCTATTTGACTTTTCACCAAATTAACAAGTATTTTAGAAAAAAACCAAAGAATTTACCCTAACCATTTTTTTATTTTTATAATACAAAAATTTTATATAGTTTAGGAAAATAATCTCATAAATATGAGTAATGTAATTGTTAATTAAAATCATCATTTACTTGGAAAATACAGATTTTAAAATTATAACTGATTTTTTCATAGTTTAAAAAATTACTTAAGGTCTCATAAAATTATCATAAAATCAAAAGATATAAAAATATTAATTTTTTGTAAATTTTATGAAAATATATTTTCTTTTAAATTATTAATTAATAATAATATTTTAATTAAATATCTATGAGGTATAAAAATTCCAACACCTAATTAATAATTTTTAAAATATTTACTCACTTATATTATGATATAATTATATCATATTTTCACTTATAAGATTTTGAAATTTTATTTATAATTTCAAGTGTATGGCTTTGATTTAATTTTCTAGTTTACTATTCATAAGGGATATATTAGTATTACTATCTTCAAGATACTATTTCATCGATATTAGATCCTTAACTACTAAAATTACATTTTATTTCATTCATTAATCTATTAAATTGATTGTACTGTGTAAATAATGTGATTTTATTGGATTATACTATATTAGATTATTATAAGAAGGGAATATAATTGATAAAATTTTTGGGTCGTTTAATATTTGGATTTCCACATACTATTCTCTTCAACAACGGCACCAACATATGGGCTACGGAGCTAATGATGTTTTACACCAAGTATATCATTTGATCTAATCATTCACCATGCTACACCACACAAGAAAATAGATAGATCAAGGTGTCCGAAAAACCTTCTAGATTTTTTTTAAGAAGATGGTATGCTCAAAGAATAAAATTGATCTAGAAATTCTCCTCAACGCCCTCTGGGTTTAACAGACAATGACTCAGAATTAAACCTAGGTGACCATATATTCTCTGGCGTACGAATCATAAACATTTGTTTCCATCAATATTCGTCTAGCTTTACTCAGAATAGTTTTATTTGATCAACAAACATTATACAAGGAAGAAGTTGTCCATCTAGCTATACTAGAATTCCTCGATGATAGCAAGCTCTGTGCCTCAAATTGTCCAGAGAGGCTCCTAAAAAAGATATCCAAAGCAATATACAAGAATGTTAACCTCCACTCCTTCATCCAAGGTGATATAATATTGGATCTCTAAACTCTAATGATGCCCGAAAGTAAACCACCAAAGTTGGAACACAAGTATGAAGATATATACAATATTCATAAGGCCAATCCAAATGATGAATTTTCATTGGTCACCATGGATGGGAAGTGAATCACTCCTCCAACCAATGCATTGCTCCTTAAGTATTACTTCATATGAATGGCCTTCCTCATCACTGTAGGATATTTAACTGCATGTTCATCATCCTCACTACATGATGATATACTTCATGTTCACCATCCTCCTTTTATGATGTTAAACTTCATTTTCATCATCCTTATCGTATGATGTTAAACTATGTGACCATCTTCCAAACCATATGAGGATAAAATATGTGTTCATCATCATCACACTATGATGTTATACTATGTGTTTATCGTCATCATCATGTGATGTTAAACTGTGTGTTCATCATTCTTACTTTATGAAAATAAACATCATGTTCATCTTCTTCACCATATAACATTAAACTGAGTGTTCATTATCCTAGTTTCATGATGATAAACTGCATAATAACCAGCATCATTGTTGTATGATGTTAAACTATACATCAATTATGATCCAATTTTTTGACCTTAAAAGGTCCATACCCAACATCTCAGGAACCAGATGTTAAACTAGGCACCCAAGTCCAATTATTATGAATTTAAACTATTTTTCGGACTTTCCATATAAATTTTTCATGTGGAACATTCCTCTTTTGGACCTCATTCATTTTGGGTTGTTCCTACTACACTATACATGCCCCTTTCTCTTATACCCCCTATCATATAGTCCGAGTTGTATGACATTTAACTAAATATGTTTAGTTTAATAATCACATCTTTAAATTATTTTTTAATCCTTATTAGGAATGTGTTATGCGGATCTGGACCTCCTAGGCTCATTCTTGTTGGTTTTTTTCATAGCATTGTACCATATATTTTGCCTCCAAAAGCCTCATATCATGGTTCAAAATCTATGAAAATAAATTAAACCCTCTAAAGTTTTATTTTCATGACATTAAATTACATAACAGCCAGTGTCATAGTTTCATAATGATAAACATCACAATTCCATGATGTTTTAACCTAAGAGGAAATTTTCCCCAATATTGGCCTTACACCATGCCATGTTCAAGAACTACATATAGCCTGATTAATATACATACATGTTATTTAGTGAATCATGGATTATATATCATAGTCCAGCCACTCCAAATTAATTCCCCTCTCTAGGTATTGGATAGAACTATGTGGGAAAATTTAACCTTCATTAACTATATTATCTTGATTCCAATACTCATGGGATATGTAGTGATGCCCATACATTTTTTCATTAGGACCAGATGCGGAACCATCAAGTGTTTGGCCCCTTTGCCTCAGCATAGTCCACATTACATGACGTTAATCTCTTTATGGTGTTTTCATTGGAATATATGATGTGGTGTAGGGCCTCTTTGGCCTCATTCACATCGTGCTTTTCATAACACCAAACTACACATACCTCTCTGAAAAAATTTCTATTTTGGTCTAAACTCTATGACCATAAACTAAGAGATGATGTTACAAGAAACATGACCATAAAATATTCCAATCATATTCCCATCATATGATTATAAAAATTGCATTGGTTTTCTTTGTGATGTTTTTTATGGTCTTAGGCCTCCTTGGTCCTTATTCACATTGGATTTATCAGAAGACCACGTAACACTTACCCATTTGAGATACCCTTCTCAATGGTCTGAACTCTATAACCTTAAAATATGAGCTAACATCCTCAACAGGAAAAGTTAAACAACAACCATACCATGAACAAGTTCAATATGCCCAATAATAATCAAGTGATGTTCCATTTCCCTTTCTATAATAGATCACCCCAACAGTGTTGGTATCCTACCTCATTGTGTCCCATAACAATGTTTGGACTGATTCCAATACTCAGGGATACGTAGTGAGGCCCAAACAATTTTTATTTGGGTCCAGGAACATATTTCATCAATAATTTGGCATCATTGCCTTGATTATGGTCCATATTATATGACATTAAATTGTGTTTCAAAAACTTCAGGGTTATTTCATGTAATTCAGGGTATCCTTGGGCTCAGTCACAACAGGTATTTGACCTTCACACCACATGAATTTATTTGAACAACTCTATTATTAATGGTCTATACATTTTGACCATAAATTAATTACATCCCTTATTTTTTGAGAAACATGACTATAAAATACATGAACCATCCATGTTTGGTTCCCACTCTTTGATATTCCATTTCCACACATTGAGTCTTTTAATGTTTGTATTACCACCATATTTCATATCCTTGTGGATCCCCTAATAGAGTGGTCCCATGCCATATTTTTTCACCTGTCATTCTGGGACAATGCCCTAATGGATATTTGGTAATGCATTGCACATCCTATGTTTCAAACATGTCCAATAGTCAATCATGCACTTGTTTTCTCCATTCCTATATAACATGGTTGTGATCACTGTGTTTCAACCATGGGAAATATATGGTCAATACTTATCAGTTTCCCCAAGTACAGATCTTGAAAGTATTAACTTGCCTCATTTAAATGTTCCCGAATAATGGTGTAATTTCATTACCCTTGGTTCCATCCCTATGTGCTCCCTCGTTTCAAGATATCCCCAATACCATTCCTTGTTTCCTACATCGCGCATGGCTCATGTGGCCTTAGGTGTCCAGTAAGGTGATATCCGATGTGTTTAAGCTTCCTAGAGTTACCTTTGGCCCAAATTCTATAACCATAAACTATAATTTCATGCCTATGAAATCATTACCTTAAAATTAATTTGAATACATACTTAGGGTTATCTGGGCTGACAAATGGGCCTACTAGGTATCCATTCACGTCATGATTTTCACTCTTCCATGCTACAAATGCCCGTCATGGGAATTCCCCAAGTCCAAACTCTATGAATCTAAAATGAGAGCCCATAGTCCATGAAACATTACATTAAATTTTTGGCTTTGGTCAATGTAGTATGACCATAAACTTTGTGAAATACCCATCCACATCATGTAAACTATAGAACATTTCCTGATCATTGGATGTTAAACTGCATGTTCATAATCCTCACCATATGATGTTAAACCGCATATTCATCATCCTCATTCTCATTTTGTATAACTACAAGGAATCTGAGAAACTCACATTAGAGGTCCTCTCAATTTGGGTCGGTTACCTTCTACATTTTTCGTATTTTCCTCTATCGATTGGAATATGAAATGATATTCCCTTATAAGAATGGTTTGATCTTTTTTCATACCAATGTGCTTACACTAATGTTCTATAAGTTATGGTGGCATAATTCTAGGAGTGTTATAATTCATTCAATAATTCCATCACTCCATTTCAAGATTCATATTCCCTTTATTTGGATCCTTATTCTCTTTCATGTCTAATGGTACCACATAACGGCCTAGTACCAAGACAAATTTGGACAACAGACTATCTAGGGACAATGTTCTTGAGGACATTGGATGAAATTTTGAATAGGTTTCGTGTTTCGAACAAGGCTAGCAGTCAAACCCGAATTTTTCCTCATTTCCTGCACGTTCTAAGTAAACTATGTTACGAATAGTGTCAGTAGTCATATTTTACAAAAATTCCATCCTCCTCATGTTCCAAATTTTGGGCATCATGATTCACATTCATTTTTACCCTTTATTTGGATCCATTATAATGACCCTAACATGATCTTGTATGTACACCAGAAAACATTAGCAAAGCATGTTGGATGCTCTAAGGGCCCTATAATCTAGTCATATCCTCCCTCAGCCCAAAAACTCCATATAGGTAGTCAATAATAGAAGTCCTAGAGAATTAAGTGGTTATCTAACATTCTCATACAATGTGAACAATTTCATGGTCATAAATTATTTCTCACACTAGGAATGACCCATGTGATCATAAGGATTGCTCATTAGATTTTATAAAAATATTATAGAAGTGTGATAACTGAAAATAAAAATTATTGCGTCTATGTACACAAAGATTCAATGTTGAGATAATATATATAGTAGGAGTCACCCTCATACTAGAGACCTCATGAGTTCTGGCAGAATTACTCTTAAATATCTACTCTATTGATTGAGCGCATCAACTCTGCCAGCCTTTGGCGTACGGACCCCAGGATTTTTCATCATCCTGCCAAGATCTAATTTCTCATATTTGGATGTGGGATGGAGATCATCAACTCTTGTCTGTTACCTGATCCAGTTATCCTGATGATAGGAAATCTGATCAGTCACCCAATTTATTTGGTTCATAGCCTCATCCAGTGGATCCCTTTTTGTGATGATGATTTCCAACTGAGTTATGCGAAAATTAGTATGATCACTTTTTTTCTCCTCCAGGTGTTGAATTTCTTAGGTTCATTCTTGATGTTTTCACATGATATCGGATTCATCTTGGAACAAGAAATCTTCTAGATACTAGATCTCCTCCTACTTCTATTTGTTATTGAAATCATGAACCAGTTCATAAATGCCTCAAGAATATGCCCCTCTAGCACACAATTTTTACTACCAATGGTAGATTCATCCCATACATCCCACCATTCGTGGTTCAGAGGTCTGATCAATCATGCTCTTAATGCATGTCCACACCCTATGCCATATTATGTGATTTTATTCAGCATCATCTGGATTAGAATTTTCTAGCTCCTCCAGATCAGTGGGATCATACTCTAGGAAAGTAGTAAGAATTTTAAAATTAGGTTCAACCATTGGTATCTTCATTGAGGGAATGGGATCTATATAATTAGGGTTTAAATTCTCACATGATACTTCTATTATAGCCTCACCACCACGATCCTTGAGTCCCACCCCACTAGTAGCCTCACATGCATCTGTAGCTGCCAGTTCATATGGTACCACCGATTCCAGATCGGTTTAGAAAAATACATCATCATGAAAGGGAGTGTCAATAATAAGGGATCAAATAAATACCCATGACCAATCTACTAATTGGGTTCATAGTCTTCCAAGCACTACATGGAACAAATCACCTCATTCAATTCACCCAACCTAGGACAAGTATATCTTTTTTTTAAAATGAAGAATTAAAGCAGTTGAGTTTCACTAGGTTGTGCTTTTTATTCATCATAGGATCATCCACTATAGTAGATACCTCAACAATTTGTATTTGAATGACTGGTATAGCCCCTCCTTTCATCATTTGAGTAGAAAAAATATAATACAGGTGCACATTATTTCCAAATATTTGTGTAAACCTGGTTATGATCAGATTGTTCAAAAAAATTTCATATATGGAGGACGAAAAATTTCAATGATAATACATATTTTACATGTCTCTTCAGTAGTTTTCATCATAGAGATACCAGGACGTGGTCCCCCATAGAAGATTAGAAGAACTTGTGGATCTTCAATTGGCATCCTATCCTCCTCAACAGGCCCACCACTAGACACCTCAAACTTAGACGATTTCCCACTTACTTCATCCCCAGGTGTTGGCCCTAGATCATTATTCTCTACACCCTTTGGTACTTATATTGTCCCCATAGTATTGGTATTCTAACAACGATCTAGTTCCTCCAATTTATAATGTGTTTTAGTTCACATATTTAGGTTGTGAAAAATACGGACCAAATAAAGACATGGGTTGGTTAAGATTACTGAGAGATATTTGAAAAAATAATCTTCTTATCCCATGATCCCACCACCCTCCATGGGACTCCCTTGATGATCAATAATCCTCCTAGGATCCACATATACTTTTTATTACTCTTCTTCTTCATCCACTTCTTCTTCTTCTTCATCCTCTTCCTCTTATTCTTCCTCTTATTCTTCATCGCTTTCATCTTCAGGTGGCATCTCCTCTCAATCTAACTATTGGCTAAGAATCACCTTCACTATTGTGTGAGGCTCCTTGTACTACCCCTATGGGATTATATTTTATTCGTGGCCATCAGTTACACATGTCAATAATTGAGTCTCACCATGTCTTCCACATGAATGTGCCCAACCTCTCGAAATTCATGAAAATCCCACTTCACCTTCCGCAACAGGTATTTGGGAGATATTCATTGTGACAAAATTCAACATGAATGCAAAAGGGATGGGATGATAGAATCAAAAATGGTAGAAAAATATACCCTATCTTCTTTCTATGAGATTCATTGGATGACCATAGAGGCCACTTTTGGGACCACCCCTCTTTAGGAGGAAGAGGTGTGGCTGTGCCCTGAAACATCCCCACTATTGGGTTTCCAACTCTGGCCACCCCATCCGGTTTTCTTACCTCTTCTGTGGAACCATTCCCACTTCCCTAATGCACTGTCTCTACAAATGTTAGTTTTATCATCCAAATGTTTCTTCATAAAATTTCTTCCAGAAATGTCAACACCTTTTTTTTGGCATATTATATTAGTAGGACGTCATCGACATCCATATGTAGTATCATGATAGTTTCACCAAAGCTATCAGTTTTTTGCAAACATCATAACGTTAGGAGGATAAAGGGGTGTCACTCTTCATTATCTTGCATATAAAATCTCTCATCCACATATTGAAGGCATACAAACGTTCTGGTGAATCAAGATGATACATACAATTCATAGAGGACCTTTCCATTGATCTAGGCCACTAACACGCCTCTATTGAAACTCTATAAGTATTATCTCTACTCCAATGAACATCTCATGTTTTCCACCATATATCCAACTAGAATTATGATGGCGTGGAATTTGAATTTTTCATAGTTGTTGGTAAAGTGTATGTCTCCTTCATTGAGGAGGGTCCATGGTCGGACCCCAGCCGTGTTCAGCAGGGATGGCCATAAACTGGTGCTTCGTGGGCAGATGGCATTAGGGAATTCGTATCCAACAAGATGAGATGAAATACATCCATGATAATGTTAGAGCATCTAATATAATCTATTGGGTGTGCTTGCCCTTGAGATGTGTCCCTGAATGTTGTAGATCCTTTCCAAAATAGGTACCCACACTAGAAATTAATAAAAAATGAGGCCAAAATAGAACTCATAGGTTAACACTAATGTGATATTTATGGATACCCACCATCACAATGTTCCATGGAAATATCCCCATAATTTTTCCCTCACTGATAATAGCCACCTTCTCATGAAATCAGCAAGAAATGTTACATAGAAAATTAGCAGGTTGATGACCTTGATCATGTTGTACCCCTTTATATGTTATTCTCCTACCTCATGGATCAACTAATATGATACTATATTTTCCCTATGTTATTCTATTGGAAATTTATTTCCATGACCTTGCATTCTTATCCCCATATCCTTCTTAAGGGAATAGGATGTCAATATGGATGTATTTGATCTTCAGCTTCTCCTTCACTGCCTCTAAGAGACATTGTGTTAGGATTAGGTTCTACTCATGATCCTCCAAGGTATTTTCTAGTGGGAGGAACTCATAATACTAAAACCCATCTATAGGAATGGCTTCGATTGATGGAAATTACCTCATGATGATGTTGACTTCCCCATGGTTTAGGTGGAATGTGTTTGTGTCTGGAGTTCATCAATCGGGGAGCTCTAGAACCAGCTATTTTTGATGATAGATATGGTACTGTGACATCCATATAGATTCATATAGACCAATGTTTCAGAGATCTTTTATAAACATCATTCATGTGTATTGTACCTTGAAAACACAAGACCATTCACTTATAATGTTTTCCCCAGACCCTAGGTCCCAATCCTTCTTCGCTCCCACACTAGCATTCCTCATACTACATCGGAAGCTATTAGCATAGTGGAAAGGCTACTCCTACACCTCCATCTCATCTCCTATGATCTTCCTAGTCTATTAATTCAATACATAGATGGCCAATACCAAATTATAAATAGTGGAGTGGCCATATACATTGACATTGTACTATTGGAGGTTTTCTTCACACATGAACCATGATTGTGGTGAATCAGTCTCAAATCATGGAATAGCTATTTCTTCTGGAATGATGAAATTTCACAATGGTAGGCTGTAACTTAAGAGATAACCCTTTTGTATCTACGTAATAATGACTAAGTGCATCTGATTTTCTGATATGAGCCTCCTGGCGTGAAGTGTTTTAGGGTTCATATTCATCTCCTATATTTATGAAGAAATGTCATCTTATATCTCAGTAAAATTTTGTTGACTGACCATGTTGGTTGGGTTTGGAAATCTAATGGTAGATACGTGGAAGTCTATGATATTTACTTGAAAAGGATGATTCATTCACAAGATTGGATGAAAATATTGAAAAATGTCTGACTTCTCAAAAAGTATGTATCACTAAAAAATAGAGATTGAACATAAAAAAGTGGAAGAAATTCAATGTTGTGTATAGAAATCTCAGATTTATGCACATGAGATAATTATCCAAAAATGAAGAAAGTCAAGGTATCATACATAAGGATAGTTCATATTTATATCCATCGGATGCGATCTCCGCACACACGCAAGGTCAAAAGAACACCAAACTGTGTTTTTTTATGCACCTTCGTGGATGCAGTCCTCTCTTTAGTGTTTCCCTAGGAACCTGAACTTTTAGTCCCCTTTTATCTCAGATTCTTAGGGGTGTAATTTATTGGCACTAAATTCTAAAAGGATTCACAATGGTCTTCTTTGGTTAAACTAAAGCTACCCTTTGACTCAATGAAACATTATGAGAATCCTAAATGAGGTGAGCGTATGTTTTAAAGGGTTACTATAAGCCTAAATTTCTTGACCAAGGCTTATACTGGCCGGATGACATGTCAAAAGGACCATTTGGGCATCACCCACTATGGTACAAGGAAAAGATGCATGGAGGAAACCTTCCACAAACTAAATCTTTTTTTCCTCCACTGAAGAATTTGGTTATACATTGAGGTTCACCCCCTTAATTAGGGTAATCCTCTGTAATTAAAAGCATCACTCTATTGCATGTAAGACACAACTTCTATGATAGCACAAAATTCATGCTTTCGTCATGTTATAAGTTCTTTTTGGGTAGGTTACCATGGTGTCCTCCTTTGTGTGCGCCCACTATGGCTTGACCCTAACCCATTTCATTAAATTCAACATCATGCCCATGTAATATAACCCTATTTCACATATATCCTGGTATTTGTGATCCCCTAATCATGTGCTCAATTCTTCCACTTTCATGCGAGCCTCCAACCACACATGGACCCACTACATAAATCTATAGGGGTTTAGTTTACTCCAGAACACCTTATATGAGCCCCACTCACATGAAACCTTCTTCTCTTGTTCACACCTATTTTGTGCAACCCTCCATGCATACGTGTAGTGATTTTTTGGTCCCTCATGAGTCACCCCTTATACATTTTATTTACCTTTTCCTTTTCATCATAGGTACGCTAATGCCAATTTCATTTCAGCACATGTCAGCTAACATGGAACTCATGAGTGACCATTTTCTATACCCTTATCATCTGGAATTTCTAAATCCCTACCCCTCTTAAGGATTTTTGAGTGATGGTTATGTCAGCCCAAGGGGTGAGGAGTGAGTCCCCCACATCCAAGATACATGATGTAAAACTTACTAGCACCAACCATCCTCAACACATGACAATAAACTATAGACTCTCTCTATGAGGAAAATATAGGATTTCATGTGTATGACTGACATGAAATTACATTCTATGCACCATCCGCATATGTAGTGATATCATCAGAGGAATCCATCATAGATTAAGTTCATAGAATTTCATTCAGGAGGCATCACCTTTTCTCCTCTTTTCCCCATTGGCCACATGGTTAGATAAGGGATAGACACTAAAGACCTCCCTTTATATATCCCATTATGATTTGTTTCCATGAGACACTTCCATGCATAATACCAAACCATACGGAATGAAATACTCCTCACATATAATGAGATCCTCCCCAAGAAGCTTCTACATGTAATCCCCACACATCTATAATTGACGCTTATTTTGTGACACGAGCGTCAGGTGCGCTACCTTCTCTTTTTGCACACACCAAGCATAGATCACATGGTCATAGATGTAACAACCTGATATTTAATGATAAGTATTATTTTTTAATTTATTTTATGTCATGTTTTTTATGCTACAACAAGATTATCTTGTTCTTTACACAACACCGTATTAGCTTTCAGAATACGAAACACTATTCTTAGATTGTGTTACACACAATTGCAAGTTCGTTTGACAATAGTCATTCTACGCAACATTGAGTGTGTATATATATATATATTCAATGTATAAATGAAATATGGTTGGATTCTGTTATACTCAACAACAAAGGAGTCTTGCACTACACGCAACCCTAACTTGGATTACATTACACGCAATACCGAGTTTCACTAAACAAGATATTATTATAATATTATTATGAACTAGCCGTTATGAATAGTAATAACCACTTTTTGAAATTTTATAAATTTTATTTTTCAAAATGGACTTCATTTTTGTATTCAAAATATCGAAATTATCCCAGGGTGAAATTTTTTTATTTTTCTGAAAACTTTCAATTTTTGATGAATAGTGAAAACACTGTGTTACTATTTAAAAACCGAATTTTTATTTAAATAATTATTTATTTTGTTTAAATTTATTTTAGGTCAAAATTGATACATAATCCCTATATAAGTTCAATATAATTCATTGGATTCCTTTATAATAATTTTAGATATATAAAAATTTTGTTGAACATTTGACCGTCTTTTACCCACCTCCTAGGAGAATTTGCAAATTTACATAAAACATAATTTTACCGCTTCTGTGAGTGTAATTTCAAAAATCCGAGAGACATGGTTGATGTCAGTAAGTAAAATGTGGTTCAATGAGATAAAAATAATTTTTGGTGAATAGTAATTTTTTACTTCTTTTACCATGGTTAAAAGTAAATAGGGTAATTAAGAGTAAAAATGATATTTTTATTACCCTAACACATGTCATAATTCTATTGGATAAGTGTAATTAGACCATAAACAACCTTAGGAATAAAATATGACCATTTAGGCCCACATGGATTAGATTAGGACATTTATTAATAATTTATTTTAAAAAGGGTTAAAAAAGTTAAAATCAATGTTTTATAACTAAAACATTTTTAATATAGGGATATACATAAGATAAATTCGACTAAAAGTATTAATTAGAAATATAAAATGATTTCCTACATAATGGTATTTTATTTATAATTGTTAGACATTAAATAATTTAATTTATTTATGACACAATGATGATGCAATAATTATATTATTAATGAAATATTGACCAAAATGATGTTATAAATACCAAAATAAATGTAATTTGAGACTTTTTATGAATTAAAATAATTTTCTATGTTAATATGACATTTTATTATTGATTTCATGAAAATAATTCGAACTAATATTTGTTTTATGATTTTCACGAAAATCAATAACCAAATACTGTCAAAATTGACATAAAATAGTTTTTAAAGCAAATATTATATTATTAATTGTTATTTTACTACTAAAAATCTAAGGTTCGTAAAAATGACTTAGATAAGGTTATATATATTAATTATAAACAACTTGTGGTTCGTTTGGCTTGTTATGATAAGTTTGTTAACCTTGTAGTGTAAGAAAACAAAAAGACACGGTAAATGTAAAATTAACTAACATAAAGATAAATCTAAATGATAAGGTTAAAATAGTAACCTAAACTTGTCCAAATTCTATTTTATGAGAGTAATTAGACCAATACCCGCCTTAGATTCTAAATGTATCATGTTGGAGCTATTTAAAACCGAGTATGACTTTATAATAAAATAATATTTTTAGTTTTTCCAAAGGTGCCCCTCTCCTCCCTTATAAAAGAGAACCTGCTCCCTCTCTTCCTCACACCACTTTGACCCTTCAATATCAGCCAACATTTGATAGTTTCTCCTATCCACTTCCACAGAAACATCATATAGGTCTTGGTATTCTTAAAAGGCACGTTTTAGTGCCCTAAAAGAAGGTCTCAAAGAGGCGCTTCAAAGAAGAGGTAATGTCTGTTACCGATTTTTTCAACTTTATTTCTTCTTCCACTTCTTCTTATTTAGTTGTTTCATTATTAAGTAATAAAATAAGTATAAAAAATATACTGATATGTCATTATAAGTATGAAACAAACCTATTTCACCATCTATCCATCCTATGGAAAATGAAATCACTGCGCGTGCGTACGTATCAAATACCGTCTCCACGCCGTGGTGTAATCTATTTTCCCACCACCACCTTACTTGGATGGGTATAATGGTGCAAATAAATAACAATATATGATTATTTTAAAGTTTTATTGATTCTGAAATAGTACACATACACTCCAATACAATTGCACGATCATGGAAATCATATCATCGCTCGTGCGTACGTACGGACTACCGTCTCCACAACGCGATGAGATTCATTCTCCATGTTAACAAATTAAGAATGATTATAAAGTATATATAAGAAATAATTATGAAATATATGAAATTTTAATGCTACTGGATTTATGTATATATATATGTGTATGTCATCTACTTAATTCCATTAAACTCAATAAGGAAACGAAAACAGTGTTCATGTGTACGTACGGCCTACCGTCTACATGAATGGTTTATTTCCTTCCATTTATCGATCTATTATATATATGTATATTCTGAATATATATTATATATAAATCATTTTTTATATTCTGGAATTAATTAATCATGATCTATATAACAATATGAATAATTACAAGTCAAAACACGGACGACAAATGAAACGATTTTACCCAAAACGCTATTTAACATGGATTTTACAAAAGAACGGGTAATATAAAGTCATAAGTTAACCATATATGATATCATAACAATGAATATGATTCTTTAATAAGTCAATGAAATTATATAAATCATTATACAGGATGTTTGGATACATACGAAGCATATCAGACATACGGTAAGGGATTACTTTTCCAATCTTGTTTTTTTATATGAGATTGCTTATTCATAAGTATTTACTGGGGTTATTTCTATCATCCATGTCCATGTTTTATGAATGTGTTTTCATGTATGTTTAATTTATTTTTACCCATTTTTGAATTTTACTACATGGTATGTAAGGAATCTTTCTTTTGTTTATGATACTAGGTACTTTTTTGACTTTTCCGGAAAAAGTACGAGAAGAATGTTTTTTAACTTATACGGAATGGAAGAATTTTTACGGTTTTATAAAGCCTTATTTTCATGAATATTCCTCCAAAATATTTCATGAATATTTTCAATAAATACTATTATTTTAAAATTAGATGGCATTTTGTGAAAATAAAATGATTTTGAAGAAGAAATGATATTTTCCTCAAGAATTTATTTATATTGTTTTATCAAAAATATTCTCCATCTAAAATGACATTATTTAATATGTTTATGTTTAAAGTATAATGTCTCCATTATTTACATGGTTTTATTCTTCTTATGATGAAATGATATAAATTTTTTTATATGTATTATGTTATGATTACATGATGTTTAAGAATCCCATTTTTATTACATGTGTTTTTCTATGATATATGATTTATGATTTTGTGGGACACATAAGAATGGTTTCATTATGAGATGGGTGGGACCTATATCTCCCTCCTATTCATTGGGTAAAGATTTATATCCCATGAGATAGACATGGTTGGAATGGTAAGTTAATCTGCTTCAGTGTCACAGGACTGAAACGAGGAGTGAACTAGATTCAGAATGGGACATTGTCCATTAAGATGGTCTTGGCAGCAATGCCTTGGCTACTATAGAAATCATAACAAGTGATGAATGGTTTCCACAATTACATGTTTTATTCCTATGATATTTTATCATTATTGATGTTCCCTTATGATATATGCCTTATGTACTTCCAAGATTCATGTCTTTGCTCACGATTTTGATGTTTAGATTTTATGTTCAAGTTTTTGCGTTCAAATGTTTATGGATTGTTTTATGTTCTCAATGATTACCCTTACAGAGAATTTGAGCTCACCGTTTATATGTTTTCCTTTCCCCAGCATATAACGAATGTTTTTAGGTAAAAAACAAAAGTGGAATATCATTATGGGAGATGTTGAAGATATTTCACCACGATTAGAAGATTATGTTCCGAGTTTCCAAAGACACTAAACGATTAAGGTCCTTGTGTGTCTGTTTTTGTTATGTATTAAGTATTCCACAAAAGTAATGTAATGACCATGTACGTCATGATTTGTGTCTCAACAGTTGGTATCATAGGAAATTTTTAGTCAACCTTTGGAAACTAGGATACGAAAACGTTAGTGAGATCCGTAGAGATATTTCTAAGGTATATCTAGGGATGTCCCTAAGGATAAGTATACGTATAAGATATAGTCCTCGGACTATGGTAATGATCATAGAATTTAACCTATGAAGTTAGATATTGAGGGTACTCCCCCTTTACTATGTTGTTTTCCCTAGCATGATTTTTTCCGCTCACACTATTCTTTTTGGGTTTTAGAAAATGGCTAGAAACAGGAAGATTCCCGATAATGGAGGATATGACGAACAATGGAATGATATTGTTCATGAGCAATCAAATGAAATGGGATTTGGAAGTACAAACATCGTTATTATGCCTAATGAGAAATCTCATAATATGATCAATAATCTCAACTTTTTTATGTTTCCTGACTTAGATAGTAATAGAAAGATGGAGTTTCATGATGATCATAGAGGAAAGAAAGTTCAATTTTCCTCATGTAAATCATGTGGGAAGAGGAATCGGGGAGATTGTTTCAAAGGAACTGTAAGATGCTTTGGGTGTGGAAAAGAAGGACACAAATCCAATAAGTGAAAAGGAAAAGGTTTAGTTAAATCCATTGAAAAGGATAATGGTATTGCTACGACATCAACTATGATTAGATGTTTTAAATGTGGAATATATGGGAATTATGCAAACCAATGCCCTAAGGGAAAATCTCATGAAGAGAATCAGAATGGTCATAAGGGTAGTATTTATGTGGATGATGATGAGGAGACTACAAATGATATATGAGATTAAAGAAGTGTTGAAGCTCGGTCAGTTGTTTAAGAAGGCAGTGGAATGATTCTATGTTTATGAAGAGTTCTGTTGTATATTTAATGGTAATATGGAATAAATAATCGTCTAAGGATTGTTACACTATTTTTTTCCTAAAGTATTTGAAAGAATATGTTGAATGGTACCGGTAACCATGAATAGTTATTCAGATATTTTTGGATGGAAGATGATATGCGGATAAGGAGAAAATAATATGTTTGACAGTATTTAAGAGCTCATTATTGATATAAGGACTAAGTGATATCATGGTTTGATTATATAGAATTTTTGGATTTTTGTATATCGAAAGAGTTAACTTTTAGAAGAATTCATGTTTTCACTAAGGTTAAATGGGTTTTTATTTTTTCAAGAGAATACATGATTAAGGTATTCACATGTTTGTAATTTGACCAACAAGATATATCTTATGATATATGGGGGATAAATGATGGAATTTACGTGATTGTTATGTGAAATTTCAAATAATCATTTTCTTTATACTACGAGCTTGGATAGAAGTATTTTAGATAAGACTAAAAATTGGAATTGATTATGTAGGAAATAAGTTAGTATTGTTTAAGGATAGAACTTTTTTCGATAAAAATGATGGGATGTTATAGTAATGTAGTTTTAGAAAAAGGACAACCTGCAGGACAGGCGACAGCCCATCGCGTTAGACAAGGCTGTGGGAATCGAACCCACAATTGAAGTGCAACTGGCCTTTATCGCCTACCACTGGCCTACAGGAAGTCCCTGGATAGTATAAACTAGTTTTATTTTATTAAGTGGTATGATAGATGAAGTATAAGTCCATTTTTGGAACGATATACAATAGATGGACTTATGTATATTACTATGGATAACCTTTTGATTACGACTGATGGAATGACCCATCATTCTATCACATGATCTGCTAACACTTCACGAATGACAAATTCAACTTCATTTCATTAATAGATGAAGTGGAAATTGCTGATGGCATGAAAAACGGTGAGATTATATCGAAATAAAGTAAGTATTTCTTCTAATTAAAATTATTCATCTTTAGAGAAATGATCTTGAAAAACAAAAACGTTGTCCTAGTGCCCTTACATCTGATGAATCAGATGCTACCTTAGATCATCACAAATTTATGGCTTTGTGACTGTTGGATTTATCATAGCCATGTCCTCTACCACTCTCCATCAGAACACGATGATTAGATTTCTCCTCCATATCCATATTTTCACCTATGTTCTCCTATGTGGAAACCCAAATGATTAGTTAATTTGGGTAACCGTTACATTTCATACTTTAGATTTTAAAGTTATTTTTTGTTGTTCCTTTTTACGATGTGAGTTTCTATTAAAGAAACTTTCAAGTATAAAACCATGTATAACCCCGACGAATTTCGAGGGAGAAATTCATTTTAAGGGGGGTAGAATGTAACAACACGATATTTTATGATAAGTATTCTTTTTTAATTTATTTGATGTCATGTGTTTTATGCTACAACAAGATTATCATGTGCTATACATAACACCGTATTAGCATTCAGTATACAAAACATTGTTCTTAGATTTTGTTACACACAATTTCATGTTCGTTTGATAATAGTCATTCTACGCATCATTGAGTGTGTATATATATATATTCAATGTATAATTGAAATATGGTTCGATTCAATTATACGCAACAACAAAGGAGTCTTGAACTACACGCAACCCTAACATGGCTTACATTACACGCAATCGCGACCTTCTTCGATAGCGTGTGTAGTACGCAATACCGAGTTTCTAAACAAGATATTATTATAATATTATTATGAACTAGTCGTTGTGAATATTAATAACCACTTTTTGAAATTTTAAAAATTTAATTTTTCAAAATGGACTTCATTTTTGAATTCGGAATATCAAAATTAGCCTAGGGTGAAATTTTGGTATTTTTCTGAAAACTTTCAATTTTTGATGAATAGTGAAAACACTGTGTTACTATTTAAAAACAGACTTTTTATTTAAATAATTATTTATTTTTATTAAATTTATTTTAGGTTAAAATTGATACATAATACCTATATCAGTTCAATGTAATTCATTGGAGTCATTTATAATAATTTTAGATATATAATTTTTTTTGAACTTTTGACCTTCTTTTACCCACCTCCTAGGAGAATTTGAAAATTTACATAAAACATAATTTTACCGCTTCTGTGATAGGAATTTCAAAAATCTGAGAGACACAGCTGATGTCAGTAAGTAAACTATGGTTCAATTAGATAAAAATAATTTTTGGTGAATAGTAACTTTTTACTTTTTTTACCACGGTTAAAAGTAAATAGGGTAATTATGGGTAAAAATTATATTATTATTACCCTAAAACATTTCCTAATTCTATCAGATAAGTTTAATTTGACCAAAAACAACCTTAGGAATAAAATATGACCATTTAGTCCCACATGGATTAAATTAGGACATTTATTATTAATTTATTTAGAGAAGGGTTAAAAAAGTTAAAATCAATGTTTTATAAATAAAACATTTTTAATATAGGGTTATACATAAGATAAATCCGACTATAAATATTAATTAAAAAGATAAAACTATTCCCTACATAATGATATTTTATTTATAATTTTTAGACATTAAATAATTTAACTTGTTTATGACACAATGATGATGCATTAATTATATTATTAATGAAATATTGACAAAAATGATGTTATAAATACCCAAATAAATGTAATTTGAATCTTTTTATGAATTAAAATAATTTTATATGTTAATATGACATGTTAGAATTTATTTAATAAACTTTTTTCTAACTAATATTTCTTTTATTATTTTCACAAATATCAATTACCAAATTGTGTCAAAATTGACATAAAATAGTATTTAAAACAAATATTATATTATTAATTTTTATTTTATTCATAAAAATATAAGGTTCGGCCCAATGACATAGATAAGGTTATATATATTAATAATAAACAAATTGGGGTTCTTTTGGCTTGTTATGAGAAGTTTGTTAACCTTATAGTGTAAGAAAACAAAAAGACACGGTAAAAGTAAAATTAACTAACTAAAAGTTAAATCTAAATGATAAGGTTAAAATAGTAACCTAAACTTGCCCAAATTCTATTGGATGAGAGTAGGTCGACCCGTACCCACCTTAGATTCGAAATAAATCAATTTGGAGCTATTTAAAACCGAATATGACTTTATAATAAAATAATATTTTTAGTTTTTCCAAAGGTTCCCCTCTCCTCCCATATAAAAGGGAACCTCATCCCTCTCTTCCTCACACCACTTTGAGCCTTGAAGCTCGGCCAACCCCTGCCAATTTCTCTAATACACATCCCTAGAAAAATCGGAGAGGTCTTGGTCTTCTTCAATGACCAATTTTAGTGCCCTAATATGAGGTCTCAAAGAGGCGCTTCAAAGAAGAGGTAATGTCTGTTACCAATTCTTTCAACTTTATTTCTTCTTCAACATCTTCTTATTTAGTTGTTTCATTATGAAGTAATAACATCAATATAAAAAATATACTGATATGTTATTATATGTATGAAAAAACCCTATTTCACCATCTATCAATCTTACGGAAAACGAAATCACCGCACGTGCGTACGTACCGAATACCGTCTCCACGACGTGGTGTAATCTATTTTCCCACCACCACCTTACTTGGATGGGTATAATGGTGAAAATAAATTACTATATATGATTATTGTAAAGTGGTATTGATTCTAAAATATTATACATACACTCCAATACAATTCCACGATCATGGATATGATATCATCGCTCGTGCGTACGTACGGACTACCGTCTCCACAACGCGATGAGATTCATTCTCCATGTTAACCATTTAAGAATGATTATAAAGTATATATAAGAAATAATAATGAAATACATGAAATTATAAAGCCACTGGATTTAGTTATATATATATATATATGTTTATGTCATCTACTTAATTCCGTTCAACTCAATAAGGAAACGAAAACAGTGTTCATGCGTACGTACGACCTACCATCTCCATGAACAGTGTATTTCCTTCCATTAATTGATCTATTATATATATGTATATTTTGAATATATATTATATATAGATCATTTTTTATATTCGGGAATTAATTAATCATGATCTATGTAATCATATGAATAATTACAAGTCAAAACACAGACGACAAATGAAACGATTTTACCCAAAACACTCTTTAACAAGGAATTTACAAAAAAACGGGTAATATAAAGTCATAAGTGAACATTATATGATATCATAACAATGAATATGATTCTGTAATAATTCAATGACATTATTTAAATCATTATACATGAGGTTTGGACACATATGAAGCATATTGGACATAAGGTAGGGGATAACTTTTCCAATCTCAGTTTTTTATCCGAGATTGCTTATTCGAAAGTATTTTCTAGGGTTATTTCTATCATCCATGTCCAAGTTTTATGAAAGTGTTTTCATGTATGTTTAAAGTAATTTTTATGCTTTTTTTGACTTTTACTACATGGTATGTAAGGAATCTTTCTTTTGTTTACGTTATGAGGTACTTTTTTGACTTTTCCGGAAAAAGTACAAGAAGAATGTTTTCTTAACTTATACGGAATGAAAGAATTTTTACGGGTTTATAAAGCCTTATTTTAATGAAGCTTCCTCTAAAAGATTTCATGACTATTTTCAACAAATAATATTCTTTTAAAATTAGATGGCATTTTGTGAAAAGAAAATGATTTTGAAGAAGAAATGATATTTTCCTCAGGAATTCATTTCAAGTGTTTTATCAAAAATATTCTCCATCTAAAATGACATTATTTAATATGTTTATTTTTCAAGTATAATGTCTCCATTATTTACATGGTTTAATTTTTCTTATGATGAAATGATATCCATTTTTATATGGATTATGTTATGATGACATGATGTTTAAGAATCCCATTTTTATTACATGGGTTATGCTATGATGTATGATTTATGATTTTGTGGAACACATAAGAATGGTTTCATTATGAGATGGGTGTGACCTATATCTTCCTCCAATGCATTGGTTAAAGATTTATATCTCATGAGATAGACATGGCTGGAATGGTAAGTTAATTCGGTTTAGTGTTATAGGACTAAAACAAGGAGTGAACTCGATTCAGAAAGGGACTTTGTCCAGTAAGATTGTCTTGGCAGCAACGCCTTGGCTACTATGGAAATCATAACATGTTCTGACCGGTTTCCACAATTACATGTTTTATTCCCATGCTATTTTATTATGATTGATGTTCCCTTATGATATATGCCTTATGTACTTCCAAGATTCATGTCTTTGCTCATGATTTTGATGTTTAGATTTTATGTTCAAGTTTTTGCATTCAATTGTTTATGGATTGTTTTATGTTCTCTATGCTTACCCTTACTGAGAATTTGATCTCACCCTTTATATGTTTTCTTTTCCCCAAGATATAAATAAAGGTTTTAGGTTTGAAAACAAAAGGGGAAATTATTTATGGGAGATGTTGAAGATCTTTCAACATGATTAGAAGATTATGTTCCGTGTTTCTAAAGACACAAAACTATTACGGTCCTTGTGTGTCTTTTTTTGTTATGTATTAAGTATTCCACAAAAGTAATGTAATGACCATGTACGTCAACCTTCGGGTCTCTACAATAGATGTTAGAAATATCCTTGAAATCCATCCAATACCCTCAAAACTCATCTTTAGGTCTAAGCCCCAATCATCCTCATCTCCCACAATCAGCTTCCACATGTAATCCCAACCATTGAATGTCTCAATATGGGTGGCTCTTATGCATAATCCCCAACCATATACTCCCCTTATATTGGGCCTCTTCTTTTCGTGTAATCCACAATTCCATTGTAATAACTATATAGAATTTGATCCCCAATGAACTGGGATACATAATAAACCTCCCCTAGGTTCAAGCCCAATACCCCACAAAAATTCATTCATTCCATCCAATCCACCTACCACTTCATCGACATCCATCCTGATTTTACCCCAGCCACCACATCCCCATGAGATCATTCCATCCACCTAATTAATTCCAACATGTATCCTCGAACCACATCATTACATCTCATAGTTGCACCTAAGAATTTCCTATGCATAATCCACACACGATCCATAAAATCCAACCAAGTTCAATCCAATTGATAAGGGAATCTCCTCATGCATAATCCCCACACCATCCGTCTATATATGTGGGTTTGGATCCATTTCCTCTAAAACTGATACATAAGATACATCCATGAGGTTCAATCCCGGCCACTGGTAAACCTTGGTGTTCCCCTTCTAGGGATGGACTCTATGATCCAACTCTAGTATTCTTCAAATCAGACATCACAGAGAGATATCTTCCCTTTATGGGACACACCTCCCTAGGTACATCTTCATTAGTGTTATGATCCACCCATCCAGTAAATCATTCAGGCGCTCAATCCATGTGATGCCCCGTCTTGATACACCTATACTAGGCGTTCTGATCAGCCTCTTTTTATATTCACTGGATATTAATATCATGAACTATCACACTGTTAAATCATGCTAAACATGGGATTCTTGAGGAAAACATTGTAAGATGTTCCTTTGGCATCAGATGCCTAGTGGTCATCATGGGATTCCTCATTTTCTATATTTTATATTCCTCCATGAGATTCCCTTCTACAAGGAAGAATATAGGTTCCAATGTTCTAGTCTCTAGACATTCCAATGATTCCCAATGTGACTACCCCCTAACTAATGGTTTCTTCCCTATCTGGACCCATTTGAATGTTCAAATAGTAGAAGCGTAATTAACAAGTACCCACTAAGAGACGGAGCAAGGAATGAGTTTTAGAAACACATCTTAATCTATGACGAATTCTCTGACTAGGGGACAAGTTATAAGGATAAATCCATGGAAAGAGAAACTAACATCCCATTATCCCATTACTATAAAAGAGATGACATCATTGAGAAAGTGATGAAATATGCCCACATTTTGTAAATAGAGTTGTGGGGTAACAATGCAATTCTTGTGAAAAATATTACTCAAGGAGGTCTGACTTGGAGAATTCATTGGAAATCATCACCAATTATGTAGTTATTTCATGGTTCATGGAATATTTGATATACCGTGTTTATTCCTTACTATGTTGTGCCATTGTTGAGTATTTTTCATATTCTTTTTTAATATTAATTGTGATATATTGTTCCTTGATTTTTTCTTACATATATATAGTTTTGTACATTGTCGATAGAATTTTTTTAGTGTTTCGGTTGATATGTGTCCCTCACAGACTTAGATGGATTTTTAGAGGGGGATTTTGGATGACATTTAGTTTGGATTATAAATCTACATATTGAGTAGAGTTTCATAATATTTTATTATTATTTCCCATTAGAGGATAACGTAATATTCTATTGGAATAGGTACTATTGGCTAGTGTGATGTAGTATTGGTGAATTTCCTTACATATGTGTAGATTTGTATTAGTTAAAGAGTGAAAATCATGGGAACCATTAGAGAAGAGTTGTTATTCATGGGTAATGTGTGTGACATTCCCTTAGCGGAAGTCATGGGGTTCGATTAAATATTTATCAAGTATTTTCCTTAAATTTTGATGGGGATAATTCTCAGGATTTATTTCACGTGATGACAAATTTTTACATTCTTCCAGTATGGAATCAAAGTTGGTTCGACCGAGGTTCCTGGAATCCTAGTTTGTGCATGATCGGTCAGTATATGATGGGTTGAATGATTGTATTGTATTTTAACTTTAAATCATGACATACACAAATATATACATACAAACATATGTTATGGATACATTGGTAGTGCTCTAATGGGTTATACTCATAGCACCCATAGGAATCTCTGAGAATGTGAAGACTTCAGGATTAGTGATCCGGAGAATGGAAAAGTCCATACAATAGGTAACTAATAGATTGAATTTGGGAGTTGAATGGGGTATTGGGACGGACTCTATATAACCGCCTTATCACTTTTATGTATTATATTTCTAGTTTCCTTTTTATGCATGGTGAACTTCCACATTAGGGTCTATTTGGATTAGTGTTGTATGACATGACGTGATATCTCTTATTGTAACATGTTATTCTATCATATATTGTGATATTTTGAGGGATTATGTATATATTGTAATATTATGTTGAATGTATAGGATTATCAACTGTATAGTATCTACATATCTATTTTATCCCCTCACTGCTAGTTGTAAACCACTTATGCATGGAGTGCCACACAAGAGGTCAAGTGTCACTTTGCTTGGACCTAGTGATTTGAGCTAGGGTGTTACAAATGATTTCACTTTCTATATAAATTAATTTTATTCTTTTAGATTTAGAGAACTTATTATCCTACTCATTACTATAAAAATATTAATTTTTAATTTTATACATACATATTATTCTATTATTTTATTTTCCTTATCACATTCATCTTAAAATTTGGATTTTGGCCATCTTGTAGTGAAATACCAAATAACTTTACACCTAAAACATTGTAATGGGATATTTCCCGGGAAAATTACTGTCACTCTTCATGTTTTTCTAGAGATAATTGAAATCAATTCATCAAAAATGTCCTAAAAATTATTATTCTATATCTAACCTATAATGTTCTTCTTCTTCAGAAAACTTCTTCTTCTACTACTCATGTTTTAAGTCTTTAATGGTAATATCATTTTCATCCTTTCTATTATTTTTGACAATTTTATATTTTCTCATCAAATAATATATAATAATATTGAATAAATCATCAAGAGGTATATCTTGTGGATATTTATCTTCTAATGTATATAATTTAGCATCAATTATGTGTCGTAAGATGCATAAATCATTTCAACTACTAATGAAACATGTAATTTCTCACCAAAAACCATATATTGTGTTTACAATGTTATTTAACCTTATAAATAAATGCTAAATATTATCATAATCATGAATCTATATATTTTCTTAGATAAGTAAACAAAATTATGACATTTACCATTTTACATTAGTATTTATTTTATAGATATTCCCTAGTTTACCCAAAATCCCATTTACTATTTTAATTACATTGAATTTCAAATATTTACACTTTGAAAGAGAAGTAAAATAGAATTTTTTGAATGAAAATAATTCTCTAAAATCATCTCTCCTATCGAGGTTATGTAAACACATTCAGTATGTGGGGTAAATCCATCATTTTTATTATTAAATATGTTATAATTGATAAAAAGAAGATATAGAAACAATTTTCATTATATAAATGAAATATTTTCCCATAAATTATGGGAATAGTATTATTATTCACTAAAATAAAATTATTCACAATGGATAAGGGAAATCAATGAATGATTCTTCTTATTGAGAGGGGCTCCAAACTACGAGATTCAAATAGACGATATAAAAGGCAGCCTTTTTCTAATACTAATTATGAATCCACCTATATGATCATAGGGAGATTGCTGATATGGGGTTTAATCAATGATCTTAAAATCCTTTTATATTTAATTTAAAAAAATCAGCACCTATTCGGATGTGTGATATTTTTATATCCATAAACATATAATACACACTAACACAAGGATCACAATGAATTATAATGTTTTCCTCTAAATGTTCGGAAGCTTGTCCTTAACTTGATATAGATTCCTCCAAGTACACACTAACCACTAGAATAATATTTTAGGAATAAGAATGTAGGAAATAAACTTGAAACTCACATTTTTAGGTCTTCTTACTATGATTTTATGCATCCCGCACACAAGTGTATCCCATATTAAAAATTATATAAATTTTTTTTAACAAGTTATATAACATTGTCTAATAGAATATTATCACATCTATGAGTGTGTTGAGTTCTTCCTCTTCTCCTAATCTCACAATGTATTAAATAATGTCTTCAATTTGTATGCATTGCACAAGCAAGAAATAACTTATTCTATTCTCTTACTATTCTTCATTTTATTTATATTCCCTATATAATCTCTCATTATTCTATTTATAGGGAATCTCTAGTCACCCTTTTTATTTTGTCTCTACTTTGTATTTCTATCTCTCATAGTGAAAGAATATCGAGTTAGTGAAAATTTGAATTTCTAATTTGAAATCAAATATATAACTTTCTTAAAAAACAATAAACTTATTCTACTTTTTAACCTATGGATCATAATAAATCTCTTATTCACTATTGATGGTTTTAGAGACTTCTAAAATAGAGTATTAATGGCTCTTGATTTACCTAAAAATTCATGTTATTAGATCAACTCAAAATAGGAACATTCTTCTGACCATGGTTATAACCATGGTGTAAAAGAACCTATTTTTCTCCAACCATTATAAACTAGTTTTAAATCCACCTAAAACCCCATTAATATAGAATTTACCCTCCTTTACATTTTACATAGGGATTCTTTTTAAAAACCCTAATATGAAATAAGGCATATCGATCTCCATGTTGATCATCTGATAACTACATAACATACTTCTCATAAACAACCTCGAAATAAGACCATGGTTTATAGGCCACTGACTGTTTTAGATAGGGAAAATTATTCTAGATTATGACATTCATTAGGACATGTAATTCATGATGTTTCACTTCAAACAAGTTCCACTATTTTGAGGATCTAACAACATCACAATAATTACACCAATATAAGACCATGGTGTGTTCTATACCATTT
Source organism: Viscum album (assembly GCA_963277665.1). Classification (NCBI taxonomy): domain Eukaryota; kingdom Viridiplantae; phylum Streptophyta; class Magnoliopsida; order Santalales; family Viscaceae; genus Viscum; species Viscum album. The sequence goes on from OY728151.1 coordinate 2,094,077,198, forward strand.
TGTTTCCCAAAACAAGTCTTCTTCCACAATTTACTATAGAGATATCTATGGAATCCTCAATATTTCAATTCTCATAGGTAAAAAAAATCAACAAAAATTTCTTTCACAACACCTATGTTCGATGGAGCTCGCTATTTTGAACTTCTCAAATAGATACTACACATTTTTGAAAAACTATTATGGAATGGTGTTATCAACTTAAACTTATAGATATTTTATTCAACATTAAAACCACTTTTATGTATTTAAAATCATCCCCGACATCAATAAAAACATCACCTTAAATTAATCACAATGAAACACATGATTTTGATAATTATATTTGTGTTGAAAAAAATATAACAAACTAATCAAATCAAATTCTTTTCTTTCTTCACAACATACATTATCAATAATCACCAAAAATATTATCTCAACAACTCTTTGTCTAAACACCTATTATTATTTTTATAATATTGGGAGATCAATATTTTAACATAATGTCACTTTTTGAATAAAAATGTTCATGATTTTTCACCTTTCAATAATTTTACTACTTTCTCTCTTTGGATTCATTTTACTCAAATATGTTTAGCGAGTAAACATAAAATATAGAAATAAGAAATTAATAAATCCTCTATGAAATATGAGTCTGGATTTTGTGTATTAAAAAAGAGTATATGTAAATAAATTCAACTTCTTTCATGTCAATCATTTACTTCCATAACCATTTTCGACTATTATACTGAATCTTTCAATTTCATTCAATAAATCTTCTTCTAATATCTAGTACATATACACAAAACCATTACTGATTAATCAATGATCATATAGTGTGTGAGTCATACAACATGTTATATTAATTTATACTACTTATTCGTGAGGAATATTTGATACCACTTGACATCCAGGTTCATCCTTTCTTTTATCATAGGGATTATATTTTTTCTAGATGAGGATAAATCAAATTGGAGTTCTCATAACCAAGTCCCCAAAATATATCCTGTTATATAATCAAATTATTGAAATAAAACTAATATGTGAAAAACATGTTAGTTATAAAAATTCATTTCCCCAATGTTTTTTATCTTGAAAAAAAAAATCAATTGACACCATAAAGTTAGTACATTAACAAATAAATGTGAATTCTACCAATGATATTACTTCACCTATTGAGTTTCTTATCCTTCTTTTGGTGGTCTAGGAATTATTTAAATGTGATTTGATATCATTTTTTCATCACTAAAATTTTCTTGATACCACTAGGTATTTTATATAAGGAATTGTTTCCACGGTAATTCCATATTAGTCTCTACATCGTTTAAAAATTAATATTACAGCATGAAATTAAATATTTAACTTTTAAATCCAATATACATTCTTATCACCATTTATTGAGTTATATAGGTCCTTAATACCACTTGGTATTTTATTCTTATATTGATTCCAATTAAGTACTAAAATATTTATAACACTATTTGTTAATATTATCTAATTTTTAGAAAAATCATACCCCAAGGAGCATATCTCCCACTCAAATATAAATATCTTCAATAATAATTAAAATCACATTTATATTAATGGGGATAGTGGTATATATCAGATATACTCACATTGAAAAATGTAGTTATTCTTTTTAAACCAATAATTTTCTTCCAACCTTATTCTAATCCTTATTAGTTATTATTTTTGTAATAATTTAAATAAAATCAATACTCTAGATATTTTCATTCTGATTATTTTTCACTTATGTCTTGGGATCCATTTCGGTTGTGAGAAAAATCCCACTTTTCTATGTTTATTTCTTGAATTCACCACCAATGTATCTCTCTTACTGTTTCCTCTACCATAAGAGTTCTCTTAAAATGGACATAACTTATTACATTTTTGTTTGACTTTGGAAACCACTAATAAATTATTTATATTTGTCCTCTTGAATTTATTATTAATTCATCTCTCAATTTTTCATCCTTGGTGAGTTTTTGTTCAATTGAACTACCTCATTTCTCACAATTGTAAAATATTCCTTCTTTATATGCCATAAATACTGTAATTATTTCTATGATTGTTTTTATGGTTATATCATCTTTGGTTCTTTATTAAATCTTTATCAGTGTATATTATTTCCCACTAAAATAAGAATTTTCTTCCAACCTCATTGATTTTTTAATGAAAATTCTCTTACTATTTTCCAATAGAATGTATAAATTTATTATGATTAACTATGTATCTTTATTTCTTTAATTCCTAGATAAATTACACTATTTATAAAATATTAACCAAATACCACTATGTTAAGAACTCATGTTTTCATTCCTCACTTGAGATGTTAATCCAATAGGTTTTCTTCATCCTTTAAACCCTTGGATTATAGAAAGACACTCATAGTGTGTCTCATTCTTCTATAAAAGTAGCACATTGTAGATAAATTCCTTTCAGAGTCTTCTCATATAGATCTGACACTAATCTTAAATTATTTCATAATTACAAAATTAGTTGTTTACAATATGTACTTCTTGATGCTTCCATGGGAGTTATTATATTCTACTTTCCATATAAGGAATTCAACATTAATTCAAAATATTTGGTCATCATGTCCTCATCCTATCATTAGTTAGCCTTATTTTACAGCATTTATCAATCATATTTTTTATATTTTATCCTCTCTTAATGTTATTTTTTAGAGGGATAGTGTTTTACTTAAACTCATTCTGAGTGGCCATTTGTTATCATACTTCTTGTAAAAGTTCTTCATGTTGGTCTCTTTTTCCCATCATCTTTTCACCCATATTCACTATATCTACATTGTGGGTCACCAATACTCCCTTCAATATTTTAATCTCCTCAGATATATATTCTATGAAAACATATTTCAGTCCATGAATAATCCCTAGTTTATCTAACATATCATACAAGGTTTGGATCTTGTTTTTATTACTTCTTATGAACTTTCTGAATTGAAAAAATTATGGTGTTTCTATCTCATCATTATAATCCACACTACTATAAATATCTAGGTGTGAATATTTTTATTTTTTAGACTTTTTATCATACCCCAAAACATTTTTATAATCAATTTTTTTAATAAAATAATAATTATTCATCTTAATTAGAGAGTCATTGTTCTTTGAAATCTTCTTCATACTTTCTATTTACTTATCTACAATTATCAATAGTTTTCCTTCATCATGTTATAATGATGATAAATCCTTCTCCATAAATGACAATATTTTATCATAAATTCCTTCTTATGTATCCCCCATATTGAATATTATAGCATAAAAATATTCTTTCATGAATTATTTTTTGGAAATTGATTTAGACAAAAAATTTCTCACATCACCAATTATTTCACTATTTTTTTTCGAATAAATATCCCAGAATACATATTCCATGATATCCCTTCCACAAGAATGTAGGAACATAATCATGCCTTTTTCCTAACCATCAATGTAGTTCTTTTGAAATGAAAAGGCATCATCCTTGAGTCTATGTGGGAAAACAAATTCAAATCGTATTTATTGATAAAATTAAAATCCGAACCATTTGGATATGAGACCACTTACTGGGACTATGTTTTCTGAAATTACCCTAAGAGGAGGTGAATCTATGTGCAGAATAATTTAAAATTTTCTATTATCTTACTCACCCTTGTCATTTGACGAAAATACCCTCTTTAGAATTAACTTTTTCAATATCATTGGTTCTAAATGATAATAAAAATAAGTAATAAATTCAAATATATATTATTTAAATCATTCTCAAGAACCATATATTTCACTTGGTTAATTAATAAGGTATAAGACAAGTATAATTCATAGAATGATGTATTAGTGTTCCAAAATCCACTGTACTCACTTTTGGGGAATGAATTTTTAAGGATATTGAAACTCTATAACTAGGTTCACTGCCTTACAAGTTTTAAGAAGGATACACTATTTATCCAAGGCCCATTCCCTATTCTTCTCCTCCACACACTACTTTAGTGATGTCAACGATTCATTTATAGACGTGACGAACTCTCTATTAAACATGAGAGTATTATTAGATAATAGTTACATATTTTATGCTTCTTTATGTGCCATGTCTTCTCATATTCATATCCTACATGTACTAATTATATCATCACCTCAATATGGGGGTTAAGTATTTTTATTTTATAAAATTATAGCAGTAGTAGTTCTTCTGCCAGATAAAGTTAATTCCTCATTGGAATGATCTTGTTTCTCTCCTATATTCATATCCGAATATGGAAGTGTAAATTTTTATTCATTTAACTTTTTATTTATAAAACCATATATTTTATTGTAAATCCATTATGGATATCATGTCTTCTACTTCTACGAATCAAACATGTCAACATATTCCCTCATCCTTTTTTTATAATCACTAATAGTATTTATTTATTAATATCTCAATGATCCCTACCCATAATCCAATGGATTGGATAATCTATCATCTTCTAATATCCAAATATGATTCTAATAACACCACACATTTTAATGTGTTGAATAAATTCCAATCAAACAGAGAAAAATATCAAAATATCATGTTATCTCATTGTTTTAAACATCAACAAATTCTGCCATGTTTTCTATAAATTACATGTTCCTCTTGTGACATCCTTCAAAATGGAATAGTCCTATACTACTATAATGTAGTCATTCAAATTTACTATTATTAATGAAACTATTCCCAATAAAAAACTAGATCCACAAAATCCATCAAATATCTACAATTTAATTCTCTTGAATGTCATTGTCTGAGTCTCCACATCTAGTCGATTCTTTAGAATTTTTGTGGTTTAAAATTATTCCATGATGTGGAAGCCTTAAAATAAGAAGTACTACAATAATTTTATTATATATATTCATGGAATGTCCAATATTTCATAGTGTGATCCACCTTTGATCTTTAGAGGATATTGTGTGCTAATTCTTTACGACGTGGGAATCTTCAAAAATATGGATCCATTGAAATTTACAAATCATTCATCATGAAATAAATATTTTTATCAGTGAATTTTAATTTATAATCATATTTTATGAATTATAATTTTTAAAATAATATATTTATGGTTACTTTATTAATCATATTTCACAATCGATAAAACATTACATATCAACCTCTCCAACCAGTTAGTTTTACATATCATCCAGATGTTGGGATTTTCTATTTTTCTAACTAAAAAAATCATGTCATAACCAATAAGTTATTATACATAAAAAATTATGTATCATCTATAAAATAAATAAATTATGAACACCATTCCATTTTTCAATAAACGCTATAATTCCAAAAAAAAAAATCATACAAAAACAATGAGACATTATCATTTTTCAATTTCAGTTCCACTTTCATAAAATAATTTCAAAAAATTTAGAGTGTATGTTATTTCCTTTTCTATATTTTAATATCGAGTAAATATTACAAATAATCTATAAATATTATATATTGGAGATTGTAAAATTATTTTAACTTCACTCATAATGTGATATTTATCTTCACATTTTGTCTTGTGATGCTATATTTTGAAACCTTATCCATCAATTCTTCACTAAAATATGTTATGTATCCTCAAATAGGATATTAATTATCACTATTATGCTTCGTTAATAATGTGAAAAAATTTATATTCAGATCACCTTTCAAAAAATTTCTATAAAGTCAAATTATTGAATCAATTCATAGACTTTTAGGATAACCAATTCATGGAAAATATTTAGACATACCTTTATTTTCTTATAAACATATTCCAAATTACTTATATAATGATATGACCTTCACATCCACTTGAAGAATTAATTCCAAAAATCCAATTATTTAACTTCTAGGAATTATCCTTCTTCAACTTTCTTTCCAAAATAACTTTTAGAACTTTTTCGCCTCTTTCTTTCAAAATATCTTCTGATTCATTTATATCTTTAAATGTCAAACATAATTCAACACCTATTGTCAAAAATTCAACACACAACCTCCTAGTTTGAATACTTAATTTTACAGTATATTTTTTATTTTATATTGGGAATTGATGTAATATATGATATATTTCTCTAATTAAAATTTTATCATTTTTTAGCCCAATCGAGTAGTAGAGTGATTTGTAAAAATAAGTTTAATATATTATTTAAATACTAAAAATGTTCTTTTATCATGATACATACTCAAAAAAATTTGTTAGGTCACTGGAGGAGTTGTAATTTCATGAAAAATTCAAGGTGTGGTCATGTAGGATTCCTTTATATAGAATTTATCATGAAAGAGTGGTCCTAGACCACACTATCATAATTATTTCATCGAGAAGTTGTTGTCATGGACCACTCATTTTTTATATCTCATTTCATGATTGAAAACCATTCCTTTATAGTCCTTATCATCTCTAAATAAAATCCTATCTACCATCACATCCTTTGATCATCCTGGAATCCATAAATCAAAAATCATAGTGGTGTTATGTCTTTATGGGGGTTAGACAGAATAAATTCCAGTACTTTGGAAATACACCATTGGTATTCTAAATATAACCATTTTGTCATTTATGTATTTTTTCAATGTCAAATTGGTGTTGTTTGAATTTTAACAGGTTTATTATGATAGTATTCAAATTAGATATTTAAATTTTAGATGTTTCATTTTTTTTAATTTTTTTTAATTTATTATATTATGATAGATATTTATTTACATTATTATAATGGTTATTAGTTTTTTTTATTATGATTGATTTTATATTTATGTCAGTTAGTAAAAAAATTTCTTTGTAATATATATTATTTATTTAATTATATAAATAAAATTATAAATAAATAAATAATTATTTTTATTATTATGATTTTATTTAATATTAGTTATAATTTATTAATGAATGTTAAATATGAAATTATATTTATTCAATTCTTATTTTTAATAATTTTAGTTCCTTACGTATATTGAATATATATTATTTGTGTAGTCATTTAAATTAAATTTAAATTAAATAAAAATGGATCTTGTTGTTATAATTTGGTTAAATACTTGTTTTAAAATATTTAAAAAAAATTATAAATAATAAATTTTGTGTGTTCAATTTATTTAAAATAAATTAGTTTAAAATATATATTTAATATATATTCTTTTTTAGTTATTTAAATGAAACATAAATAATTTAAAAAATTTATTTATATTATTGTAATTAAGTCATATATTTTTTCTAATATATTGAAATAAATTTTTAATAAAAACATAGGTGTTATTTGTTAAATTATTTAAATGAAACTTTAATTAAATTAATAATCATTTTTATGATTACAATTATTTTTTCATTTTTTAAAATGTATTTAAAATATTAAATTTATATTTATATGTGGCCATATATATTAAATATATTTAGTTGTGTAATATTTTTTAATATATATTGTTTTGGTTATTATTTGAATAAGATTTAAATTAAATAAAATTATTATTTTTTCTAATTCAGTTAAATATTTTCTCTAATATTTTGAGAAATATTACTTATAAAATTGTAGATATAAAATTTTTTTGTTGAATTAATGAGTTATATTTTTATTTTTACTATATATTACTTGATTAGTTTTTAAAATAAAATACAATTTATTCAAGTATTGGAGCTTTAATGTAAATGAAACAACACACACACACCTTTAGGCCAGCAAAGATGAGTCACACCCCCTTTGTGGGTTGTAACACTCTATTTTGAGACCTAAAATCCTTATAGATTAAATCTATTACATGGCATGGGGTCCCCTTCATCATGGACCAAGGTATCGTGCTTATGTCATGCATTATGCCAGGGTGTACATGGGTTGCACCCCAACCTGCATCGTTGCCTATGGAACCGCTTACATCACCACCTATGTCATCATCCATAAATAATCTTTAAATGCTCTCTCCCATCAAGAGAAGATACAATGGTGTGAACCCTAGTCATATATATAATTATTATATGATTATATCACTCATGGAAGTCCCCAGCTACATTAAATAAATTATTAATTAAATATATAATTATACTATTGTTACAATTAATATATTTTTTCAATTTATTATATTAAAAAATATAGAAAAATTTATATGTGGTCAAATATATTTTAAATAACATATGTTGTGGGTCTTTCAAATTTATATTATTTTCCTAGTTATTTTAGTGGAATTTAAATTAAATAAGAAAAATAATTTAATTATTATTACTAAATAAAATGCATGTTATAATATATTAAATAATGTGATAAATTATAGGTGTTATAATTATTATTTATAAATAATTTATGCATTATTTTAATATTTATTTTTTTTATTTTTTAAATGAAATTAAAATAATAATTAGGATTATGATTAAGTTAGATATTTGCAGAAATTAGGTTTTTTTTTAACAAAATATGAATAAGATCTATAAAATGAAATTTAATTTATTATAATAATGTTTTTGAAATCTCTATTTAAAAATTATATTAAATATTTTAAAAAACATTTTATAACTATTATATAGAATATTGTTTTTAAAATTGAATGAAAAATGTAATATAAAAATAATATATTAATTGAATGTAAAAAAACATGTTATAAATGTTAAATGATAAATAGAAAAATATATCAATATGATTTAACTCATATTTATTCATTTAATTTTGGTATAGATTATGTCAATAATATGAAATATGTTATGAGTGAAATACTCTATTGAAATTCTTTAATGAGTAGTGGTGTTGATGGTTACCATTTTCAAGGGCATGTGTCTAAGGGTATATATATTTGATAGTGTAATATAGTTAATTATTTGAGGGAAAAAATTATCCATTAACAAAAAGTTTTACCCGATTTAATTATATTAGAGGTTACCTATAGGTTTCTATATGGTCAACTAGATCCATTTTAGATATCTTATAAATTATATGATGATATAGATCTATCATTTTCATTGAATAAATATTGAGAACATTCAATAATTATTGATTTTTTTTTAAAAATTGTAAAATAATTTTGGTATATACAACGGATTAAAAAAAACCCATTGTTATGATAATAACTTTGGGACTCAACACTCTATTGATTGTGGAAAAATGTTTATTGATGACCCGTATCATGTACATGTATAATATAATCATAATTCTTCATTATTATCATTCGTTAAAAAAATACATTAGATTGGTAATGTTGAAAATACTGAACCTAATATTATAGATGATTGTAGCGATCATCTTCCTAAAGATAAAAATGATTTCTTCATAGATCATGGTGTGGAAGGATATGTGTATGTAGATCCATTGGGTCCCAAAAAAATTATATGGGAAGAAATGTGTCCAGTGAGATGATTGATATTCCATCATTTATAATGGAGTATTTAGAACCCCAATTTGACTGGTATGTCATGGTTAATATTTATGTTGACATAGGTGTATTTTATAGATATTTTCACATATAAATTGAGGAGATATATGTTTGGATAGAGTTTTATAATTAATATTCATTAAAAAAACTTTTTAGTGGTGAAAATGATTTGTAGATTTCATATAGATTATTTTAAAACTACTATGTGGTGTATTTGATACAACCACAATATAGATAATAATGATGAAATATGAAGGGAAAACATACATAGAACTATAAATTACAAGAATTTGGGTTCCTCCTTATTATATAAATCCAATAATATCATAGTACAATAAATAATTTTTTATATTATCAATATCATATTTAATAGTTAAGTTGATAATAGCTTTCCAATACATCACATTAAATATCATTTAGGAGAGAATGAAAAATATGATTGGAAATAAAATTTCATATAGAAAATGTATTTATTTTAAAATAAATCAATAATGTTTATATTGAATAGGAATTTCAATTTGTGGTATAGCAATGATGGTTGAATATACTGAATTAGAATGATCAAATGGTGTTTTTGTTGGACACTAACAAGTATGCCACAAATCCTTCATAGACATTATTATAGTAGTTTTTCATAATCTTTTTCCATCTCATGAAACTAGAAAATAAACTATATTGATTATAGGTGAATCATTATTGAACATGAATGAACTATTTTTCAAATATATGATGGGAATTCTACTAGAGAAATTTGTTAGTACCAAATGGAGAAAACGTGGCCCTTGAGAAACAGTCAACTCAATTTTTTTTGGATTCAATAGATAATTTTCAATGTAATTGACATTTAATGAAACAACAATTTATTTTTTTGATGAAATTTACAATGTTTTCAAGAACCATGTGGATAATTGAACATTTAATTTAAAATTAATTTAAAATTAAATAATAAAATATTACCTTAGACTTCATTTCTTACTTAATTAATGGTTTTGATCATTTTAACTTGTTCAGAGTATCACCATTGTGACATTGGGAAATAAACTAGATCCCACCTATTGGTTATCCACACATACTTATTTGATATTTGAACAATTCTATTGAATCACTAGGTCCTAGAATGGCCGATTGATCATCTTTCATTGTTCTCCTAGATTACATCATTTTACGTTGGGATTGAAGGAATATCTCTTATTCTTATCTTATTGGGAGGAAAGGAGTTGTAGTAAGGGGTTTCCTAAAGATTATGATAAACCCTAGATAATTTCTTCATTGATATATAATTATCTTGGAAGGGAATTTTGTGGACAACTATTACACTTTTTCTAATTGGAATAAAAATATATAAATAGACATAGGGATAGGATTGAATTCCAATTAATTTCATAAAGTCTCTTAAATATGAATATTTCCCCAATAAACCCTATATTGTGTAAATATTATTATTACTTTTATTTTACTTATGTTGTGTGCTAACTCATGCAATGAAAAATTTTATTTTACAATCTTGTTAAAACATATTTACAATAGACCCATGTCGGTATAATCATCCTACTTTGAATTTATTAAATTCATGAATAAATATTTATATAAATATTACTCATTATATAAATAAAATAAATTTTCTATTAGTAGTATGGTGAATAAATATTTATCCAATAGTTTTGTAATTAAATACTTTTTTTATTCAATAAAAATTATTTATCACATTATGATTACCAACATTTAAACAAATATATATTCTTGTAATTATTAATTACCTAGATAATTACAATTAATTTAATATTTTTTATCAAATAAAATATTCTAAATATATTATTACTTGTTCATGATAATAATCATTTATAATAGTTAAATTAAAATTAAATTCTACTGAAATCGTAGGATACACATAGTGTGTTACTATATAGGCATCATTATTAGTGTAATTGGGTAGGATTTATTATAGTATAAAATTTCTATCTTGAAATGGGTCTAGGTATCCATATAGAAAAAAAAATAATATCAAAAAGACAACAACCATATATTAATTCTAAGTGAGTAATATAATCTTCTTATCTTGAAATCACATTAAGTAGGTTTCATACCTGTCTCATAAACCTATACACTTGTTATGTCTTTATTTAAAAATTTGAAATGAACTCATCAATATTCCATGTCCATGGAATTTAATGTGATAACTCCATTACAATCAAAGGGTTGAGATACAAAATTATGGTAAGATGTAATGTAAAAAAACATCATTGACTTATTCATTAAAATAATATCACTCATGACGCATCCAACACAACAAACTTAACCATGGATAAATGGTGCAACAATTTACAAAAATACATCTATGTCTATGGATCATGAAATGCATTAATATTTATATTAATGTCTAAAAATTATTAAACATTCTCTCAAATAATAAAATACAATGACACATAAATATATTGATTTTCTATTGGTGGGTATGTTCTCATAATATCCTAAATTGATGATTACCAAGTGCACATTTCATGATATGAAGCCTCATCTACTTATGAGTAGTCACACTTGACATTCAACATACTAAGTGTCCCATTATATAATTTTATCCAAACATAAAAACGTATTTAACAATATGATCATAACATTAAAAGGTTCTCATCATATCTTGGATACTTTATGGAATTTTCAACACAACAGATACACTATGACATTCTTATATTAATGTCACATTGAACAATGAACAATATATGAGAACATAATTAATTAATATCCACTTATTTGAGTATAAATATAATTTAAATTAAAAATATTGGGTTTTAGGGAACTAATTCCAAAAGAATATCAGGTAGACATTAAAAAACTGCTAACAAATTTTAGTCCACTATCTCTCATATGATAACAATATTTATGCTGCGTTAAGAGTTTAGTTATGGGTTATACCATGTTTTCTTATATGGAAACACTAATCACTACTATGTCCGACCCATGATGAGTTAAGTATTAACTCCTTCAATAAATAATGTATTCAATATCTTTTCCTCACACAACATCAAACCCAAAAAAATGGACAATTTTGTGTTACTTGTATAATAGGAATCTATAAATAATGGTAACAAAATAATGAAAATATATATAGATATATATAAACAAAATAAAGTACACTTTAAACATCCCACAAAAAAGTGATGATAAGAAAATAATAAAATCTATTTTATAAAAATCTATTTTTTTTAATGATAATATATTTTTATATGAAAAAAGGATTAACAGAATTATAATTATTGATTGTTAGAAAACAATAAGGAGAATTCATAATATATAGAAAGGTTATTTCCTATAAAAAATTTATTTTTCTCTAAATTTTATCTTATAAATTTAAAAAAAATTAAGACATTTATGTTGTAAATTTTAAAAAATGAATATTAATTTTGGATTTATCATTGAAGATTATATTTTGATATTTTTTTTAAAATATTTATTTTTATGTGAATAGTAGAAATTACCATTTTTAGAAATAATTTGAATTTAAGGAATTATTGGGATAGATGATTGAATAATAAATTTTTTAAACCCTTTTATATTTATTTTATATTTGAATTTATTATTTTAAAAATGTTTGTTAAAATTTATAAGACCATGTTGGACATTATGGAATCTCACTTATATTTTTCAAAAAATAGTGTTTAATAAATTAAACATTAGTATTTTAAAATTAATTTTTATCACTTTTATAAATTCAATAAAAAATATATATTACAAATTTGGAATCATTAGGTTCATATTATATAATAAAGTCCATTTTATTTATGTGATTAAAGGATAATTTACCAAGTTAAAAACTAGTTAAAGTTGTGTAAACTAGAATAGTAAAAATGAGTAAACATGGAGTTAACGGTCCAAACATATTTAAAATATGATTATAATTAAATATTTGATGTTTTGAATGAACTTATTAAATTTTAAATCCTTTATTTCATAATTTTATACCCACATTCGTTGATATTGGAATTTTTTGGTATTTACAAAAATTTCACTCCATTTCAATTATTAAATAGGAACTTATATCACCACTTTTCCTCACACCAAAAACACATCAGATTGAACCAGTTTATACCGGAAAACCTCCTAAAGAATCCTATACAACTTAATGAGGATATAATATTTGATAAATAACATACCTAGATGGTTTAATCACCTTCACAAAAGAGATAATCCAAGAATCCATGTATAGGTTCCTAACCTCTCTCTCTCTGTTTAATTCATTATTTGATTTTTTTCTTCCTCAATTTTTATTTAACTATATTAAATTTATAACATGACTATAAATATTTTACTATTGTGTCTTTATAATAATGATAAAATAATTTACCACCCACCCTTTTTCAATTATGAAAAATTAAAACGTTAATCATGTGTTTTGCGGACTTCTGCCTCCATGATTAAACATGTTTCATTTTCGTACACTAAAAAACATGGATAGTTTTGAATTATATTTACTAATTATATATGATATTTATAGGTAATATATATCATTAATATTATTCTTTTTTAATAACACAAAAATTAATGATCGTAATAATTAATCCATTGATACTAGTAAATAACCCAAAACTAGTTCTTTATTTTCTTCATTTTTACAAAACATGACTAAAAATATCATGAAATGGGATTATAACAATATATGTCTTTATGAAATATAAATTAAGTGAAAAATAAAGGTTTTTAACTGACTGTATTTATGATGAAAAGGAAGATCAGCCCCACTTTTACAGACCTAGTTCAAAATGGTTATGACTATTAACACATGACGATGAAAAGATATTACAACAGTATTTACAAGAAGATAATTTATATTATTAAATTATATAAATAGAAATATATAATAATAAGGTTCTAAAATTTTAAATTAATATTATTATATTTACAAAATAAGATTTTAAATAATTTCCAAGGAAATGAAGGGTAATCATAAGGGACTTGGTAACTCAAACTAATTTATCTAAGTTATATAATTTCTTATTAAACTATAAATTTTTCATTGAATGAATTAATATTTTTATTTTGGGGTAAAATATTTTATAATTAAAATAAACCTTAATTAATTGTTTTTTTTTAATTTTTTTCTGAAAACAAATAATAACATTGAAAATTGGATGCATAATTATGGTCTTTACATCGATGATTTCAAAATGTTTTCACGAATTCTATTTTGTGACATGTTTTATTTTTACTCTACATAGTGAAAAAGATATATCTCCAATGAATTTATGATTCATGTTCATCATTTAATTTTTAATTTTTTTGGAGATCATATTTTAAATGTAAACATATTTATTTCATGTTTTTTAGTAATTGGAAAAGTTATGAAACACATTTTTTATTTCCATCGATTCTTTGTGAAAAGTAAATTATTTCCATTTTAATGTCAAAGAAACCTATTATTTTTCCATGGGTTCATTAAGATGTAATTATTATTGATTTTCAATGGATCATAGATGTGTAAATAATGATGTGTAGGGTCATATATCACCATCCAATGCATTGTATTAAGATAATATTTCATGATATTATCATGCGTGGACATAATGAGTTTGTTCACATAGGAATAGACATAATGAGTCTTATTAGATAGGTTTTCCTATACTTGTGATTGTTCCATATTACCAATTTGTTTATAAAGATATTCCAAATATTCAAGATGTATTTTATTTCCATGAAATTCCATGGTTTGCTGATTATGACTAATTTTTAATGTATTTTTCACCATATATCATTATCACAAGTTATATGATTATAGTGATGTGGATTGATCCATTAAATATCATTTATCCCTCATTAGTGATATTTTATGATCTTATATTTCTCTAATATGTTTTATTATTGTCATATAAGGTATTTTGATCTTTTATTATGGTATTTTTATCATCGTAATATGAAATGACTTTTCACTATGGAGCAACTAAGCTCACCTGTTTATTAAGATTACATAAAATTTGTTTTGAAGATGATTTTATCATGAGAGATGTATAGAAAAGGGTATAAAAGAACATTATTAAGAAGGAATGATTCAATTGTTGTCAAATAAGAAGTTTATATAGATAATATCCATGAAAAAAATTTAGGTCCCTGGGTTATGCATGTATAGTCCCTTTTATTCCTATGAAAGACATTAAAATATATCATGTAATATTTTCAAATCCAGAGGATGAGGCAGCATGTGATTATGAGGCTCGGTGGGCCCAAAATAAATTTTATAAAAATATTAAAAATATTCAATATCACGTATGATAATTTTTTAAAATTTAATCGAATATATCCTAAATAGAATCCCGAGTAAGAAATATGTGACCATATTTGAATCGGGAGTGTGAGTTTTCCCATACGATTGTCCTAATGTTGATCGACAGAGGATGTTTTGATTAAGATGTTATTGGAAGGTATACTAAGTGGATTAATTAATTAATTAATTTAGGTAAATATTTAAATGATATAAAACAATTTCATTGATAAATATTATATTTTGGACAATCTCTATGATTAGTCGCATCAGCCTAGGACCTTTGAGATGAAGCATCCATCTTTCTTCCTTAGAAGATTGAGATCAGATGACGACGAGCATCCAGATCCAGGAAAATCGAGACATGGTGAATGAAACATTTCTTCTCTATCATTGATATTTATTTTATTCACCAAATAATAATACAATCTCATTGTAATACTCATTAATTTTGAATTCTTCACATTATTATTAAAATATTATGCGTTATAAAATCAATTTCCTTGATCCGTGTTTGATTTAATCCTTTCCATGAGCCCATGTGTTGTATTTTAATTGTTTCATCGATTCATCCCTATTGTTACATGTTTTCAAACCCATTCATCCCAAATATATATTATTTGTGTAATAATTATTTTAAAATTATTGTTACACCTTTTTTTATGCGGTTTTCCCCCATCATTCATCATGATCTTTCTCGTTGGCCTATGGGGCCGTGGTTTGACATTTCCAGGAGAGATCGAGTGAGATAATACCCTTTTATTTGTAGATTATTCACATTAAATGGATGTAACATTAATTAAAGGGCAGATCCTTATGGTTTATTGAGATTTGGGTGATTCCATGATGGATCAGAAGTCATAGGAGGCTGCAAGAGGCGTTATGAGTGACGAAGGCATGCGACAACATTATGCAAGAGCATCAATTTCATTTTTTTGAAAATATATTTTCATAAAGGATGTTCGGAGGTTATTAGCACCATTTTTATTAAATAGTTGATTTTATAGCAAGAGTAGTGGACCTAGGATTCATGTAGAGGATCTAACTTTTCTGTGAAAAACCTGACTACACGTTGTGTAGTCTGAAGAATACATTGCATGTAGACCCATAACCATGTAGTATAGGGTTTATGGGTGAGCTAAATATAAAACTCTATATGGGGGATCACAAACACTATGTGTCCTAGTTAAGGTGTCTCATCATGTACTTCGGGATTACATGGACATAAACATGGCCAGGAACAAGTTGTTTTCTGGAAGATGGCTATTGTACATGACAACTTCCAGAAAGACATGGTTGTGCCCCATGTGGCCAACACACACAATGTTGTCCCCTAAAAACAGTTTGGGGCTACATATATATTGATTCATTTACTGGAATGGTCACAAACCGAGAATGGAGTGAGGCCACAGGTTGTGTGGACCACATACAGGTCGGGTAATTCCTTTTGAGTAATCTTCTACCTCTATTATCTCCTTCATTTTGACATAGCTTTTGGACTAAAGTTAGTCTATCATGAGTGTTTTACCTTTTATAATGTGATTGTGGACTTTTTTGTGGATTTATATAGACGATTAGAGATGTTCTGAGCGTGACGATTCTTTAGGTGGTGGTTGATGACAGTAGTGATCTGATGGGATCATCGGAGTGGAACCCTCCTACTGCGACAAGGAATTGGTCAAATATCCATAAAGTGGAACCCTTATACTAGGAATAGGAATATGTACTCTATCCATAGAGTGGAACCCTAATGTTTTTATAGGGCATGAGTCCTCTCTCTACAGAGTGGAACCCAACTTCTATGACTGGGCATGGGTCCACTATTCACAAAGTGGAACCCTCATGATATGACAGTGCATGAGTCCTCAACCCACAAAGTCAAACCATCCTACTATGTTAGGGTAAGGGACTTCTATCTATTGATTATAACCTTCTTGTTGTACCAGTTTAAGGGTCATGTACATAAATATTATGTCCCCTCAATAGTGCGGCATATTGGTGATGTGTAGCTCCGCATGGACTCTTTTTCAAATAGACACATTAGAATAATTAATGGACCTATTCAAATAGTTGGAATAAATTTTTCTTGCAATGGGATGTGATATTTAGTTCTTATTTCTCTCTCATATGGGATTAGTTTTTGAAAATATATATATATATACATACTTGTTATTTGTTTTTGTTTCTTGTTATGTGTTTAGTTGTTAGCATATACCGTGTCTCCTATTTATTCCCCTTAAGGTTTCAGGGAATCCTACATGGTTTGTATACACACGCCATGACATGGGATTTGACCACACATGTCATATCCTATGGATATTATGGATCGATCGATGGTGATTTTAGAGAATTATAGGGATATCCTACTTCATTTGACCATATATGGTGGTATGGGCTCGGAGATATGGATCTATGATCAATTAGAATTTATTTTTATAATTACTTTTATATTGAGACATCTTTCTAGTTCAGCGTGTATTTTTTCAATTTAATATTCATATTATAATGTCACACCACTTTTTATTCCCTATAGGTTGTTACATGGATGGTTTCTACTGTAGATATTAATTTGTTTTCTTTTATTATTTTGACTGAATATGCTTGGCTGTGTGCATACAATTGCATTAGGAAAAGGCCCCACATATTATATATGACTTCTTCACTAGAACCGGGACTATAGAGGAAGTCTTAGTGTAGTTTTAGATAAGCTCTCTATTGGTCAGGTGGGATCTAGTGGGTTGAGTCATGAAAGATTTCTATCAATGCTTTTTTCACCATGATAAATTTTTTAGCGGATTGTCCCATTATGGGGTTTGGTTGGGAATATATGGAAATGGTGTTAAAGTTCCTTGAGTATGAATTTATGGAAAAAGAACGTTATGTTTTTCTGATGGCAGATATATCCATTCATCAGGACTCTGAACACTTACTTTTGTACTCGAAATACTGAAATATTAGTTATAGATAACAATGGTATATGCATCATATAGGATTGATTCCATTGACTTTAATTATTGATTTAGCTCCCCATATTTATAAGCTCATATATCCATTATACATTTTGATTAGATTTTCAGTATTCCCCAAAGAATATTACCATCCATGTTACCGATTCAAGATTATGAATATGATATGATGTTTGATGAGGCCATAGTTCAAGGGCCATCAGGCAAGACATTTCCTCCAGAAAAATAGGTAGCAGTACCCCCAACTATCAATCTATATATTATAATAGTATTGGAGGATGATAATTGATTAAGGCTTAGAAAAATCTATGAGTTATCACCCCAAAGGATAATAATGTTCCACGGTGAGATAGATCCCCTGGTGACGGAGGGTTGAAAAGAGTCGGTGATCAAAGTTTTCAATATTATCCAAACACTTTCTAATCAGGTGGTTTCACTTTTAGAAATCCTTTTCCACATAGTAGTTATGTGCTGGTGGTGTCTATTCATGCAGATGCGTGATGATTTGGCACTCTCATGGAATGAATTCTAGTAGCTATTTCATGAAGAGTATTACCCCTCATGCTTTCACTCAGTCCAGATTCAGGATCCTATGGAGATATATACTGGATATATGATGATTTCTGAGTATTTTGTGAGGTTCAATGAACTTATTTGGTACTACCTACAAATGATTTCAGAAGGATAATTTTAGGAATAAAAGTTTGAGTATAGTCTCCAAAGAGACATTTGTTCTGGTCTGGTACCCCTTTGCATTCCCTTATATATTGGTGTATTAGAGCAAGAATTGGTGGTGGATAGATTCCAATCATAGGGATTCCATATTGATTGAGATGGAAGTGGGAATTATAGGGCTAACTCTTCCATAGTATATAGAAGGTGATAGTCAGTAGGATATCAGTGTAAGAGATCTTATCTCGACTAGACTCAAACATGTGGTCACGTGTCACCAGAACCTCATAGAATACTCATAAATCTCAAAGAGGAGTTATTATATGCATGTAATGGGTGAGTTAATATGGAAAAATATTTCTTGAACCGACGTTATGAAGAGGGAAGGCAGATAGCGGATGGACCACCAAAACATATATAGCATTGTGATCTAGGATCTCCAAAGCGAGGGTAGGGAGTCCCCTAAAGAGGGGAAGAGATCATAAGAATGGGTGGGGATCCAATTATAGGATATTTTGGTGGGGGGTAATGTTATAATATCCTTCAACCACCACCACTATGTAGACCACATTAGGCTTAGGGATCTAGTGGTTGCGGTCATGGGAAACATCAAGCAATGGAGGCAAATAACCTGGTGGCTAACGATATGATTACAAGTATGATCTATGTTTATTATACTATTTATTCAGTACTAGAGGACATAGTAGGGAGTCATTAGTCCATCTGTTTACTCCTTGTTCAATATCTGGATCTCTTAATTGAGTCTTCATCCCAATAACTCTGACTTGAGGATTATAAAAGGAATCATTCTTCATTATCATTTATCGGTTAATGGGGTGAGTTATCACTTAGTATAGAGAGATTCTCGTGGGATATATTGGTTATATTGATGAATCAATTTCTCTTCATATTGTGTATGGACTGGCATTCCAGGGTTTGTACCAATATTAACAATCACCATATATGATTCATATTCCTTAAGATTTATTGGATGATATTCTACTTTATGGGATAGATAGATCTAATGGTAGAGATAGTGGGTTTTAGGAGTAGGAGGTTTCATCCCATCACAAAT
The DNA here is from genome assembly GCA_963277665.1 of Viscum album. Taxonomy (NCBI): domain Eukaryota; kingdom Viridiplantae; phylum Streptophyta; class Magnoliopsida; order Santalales; family Viscaceae; genus Viscum; species Viscum album. Next base: position 2,094,097,458 of record OY728151.1, read on the forward strand.
ATGTTGGTGATTTTATCCCTTTAAGAAGCAGGATCTTCAAGAATCGAGATTTATTTATTCATGGAGAATAATATCAATGTATTCACTGAGTATGAATTGGGACTATGTCTAAGGTGGTGGATGGAGTTCTACATTGACTTTCACTCCAGGATGACTCTGATACCTTTTGTGGAATATAGGATAGCTACTACTAAGCTCTATAAGTTTTGGTAATAGTTGGAGTACTTTTGAGAGAAGGGTTTCACCATTCCCATGGTGTCCCCATGGGTAGCTCCGGTGTTTTTTGTGAAAAAGAAAAATGGGATCTTATGGATTTGTGTTGATAATTTTCACATGAACCAGGCCATTATAATGAATAGGTACCAATTTCTATGGATTGAAGACCTCCTTGATCAATTTCATGGAGTGAAAAGTTTCTCAAATACTAATCATATTCTATTTATCATCAGTTGAGAGTTCAGAAGTATGGTATTCTAATGTTGTCATTTTCATTATACTATAGACACTATGAGTTCTTGATGATGCCTTTTGGTGTGATTAACTCTCCCACTTTGTTTATGGATTTGATGAACCATATCTTACATCAATAGATAGACTGATATTCAGTTTGATTCATGGAAGACATACTCAAATACTCTACATAGTGGAGTAGAATGAATAACACATGATGATGGTCCAAGACATACTTTGGAAGAAACGTCTTTTTGGTTAGATCATGAAGTTTCAGTTCATGATCTAAAAGGTTCACATTCTAGGGAATGTCATCTCTGAGCAAGTATTATCTATGGAATTATAAAACATGAAGGTTCTGCTTACATGGGATCCACCCGAGAGAATTTCAGAGTTGGGGAGTTTTCTTTGATTTGAGGGGTACTGCGGGAGTTTTTTGGTAGACTTATTTATAATTTCTTCCCCATTGACCCCCATGATGTAGAATGGGAATCCATTTAACTAGACTAAGTAGGGCCAGATATACTTTGAGGAGTTGAGGCTGAGGCTGATGAGTGATCCTATTTTGACAGTAATAGAGGAGGGCATGGGGTATATAGTGTATTGCGATTCCTCTAGAGCTAGGATCGACTACATTTTTTTGAAATGGTGGATATTAATCCCATATGGTTCCAATTAGTTGATACCCCAAGATCATGACTACATGACTCACAGTATATAATTCATGGTGGTTTTATTCTCTCTGATGAGGTGGAGGAACTATCTTCTGGAACATCTCTTTTTTATTTACTCATCCCATCATAGTATCAGTTATATCTTCACATAGAGAGACCTAAACCTGAGATAGAGTCTCTAGTTAGAGTTCCTATCGGACTACAACTTTGAGATAGTCTATACTCCTAGGAAGATAAATGTGTTAGAGGATTCCCTTAGCTGGAAGTCTCACTCTTTCTGGGTTGAGGAGACATCAATGAAATTTTCCCCTTTATAGGTGACCCTATTTGAGGAGGGTTAATCTTTTATTTAGTTTTATGGTGTTGAATCATATGATTCTCTATCGTATAAGGGAGGATAGGTTGGTAGAAATCAACTATGAGGTCCTATGTGACACAGAATCCTCGAGAGATTCCAAAAATTGATTTTATGAAGGACAGAATCACATCATATTATTTTAGGGATAGACGGGGGTTCTGATCACAATGTGGGAGGAGGTGATGAGGTAGTTTCACAATAATCCTATAGTTGTACATCCTGATGTGGTAATGATTCATAGTTACCTTTAGTTACAGACTTTTTGAGCTGGAATGAGACCAGTCATGGTTGAATTCATCCCTCAATGCCTCACAAGTCAATAGGTGAAGGCTGAGAACCAGATTTAATATTTTTTATAAATCCTCTTGATATCATGGACTAAAATAGTATTTTATATCCATGGATATTATGAAATGGATTCCATGGATTGTGAGAGGCTAGGATTCCTTATAGGGGATAATTGATAGTCCTACGAAGTCAGTGAACTTCATTTATATTAGGGAGAAGAGTTTGATGGAGAGTTTAGGGAAGATGTACTTGTGGGAGATTATCAATATTCACGGATTTCAGTCAATTATTGTCTCTATCTGTTATATGAAATTTACATCATGATTTTAGAGAGTCCCAAATGAGGAATTTGGGACCCATATGAAGATGATTATAGACTTTATCTAGAAAACAAATGGACAAACCAATCACACTATCTATAATCAATGGGATATAATGAGGTATTGAGTATTATATTTTGGTTATAATTTGGAGGATCCCTTACCCTAGATATAATTTTCATATAATAATTTTTATCACTCTAATATCAGAGTGGAAACTATTGAGACCTTTCATAGGAGACCATGTAGGTTACACTTATTCAAGAATGAGATTGGTGAGGTATGATTATTTGGGATACATATGGTGTAGGAGATGATGTGTAAGGACCAAGTGACCCATGAGTATACGGTGACATCTCTTTTTGAGGCCTTGGATAAGGTGCATGAAATTTCCATGTGTTTTAGATGAGGAGATACATTCATGATCCCATGTGAATTATAAATGTGTTTATGCTAGTCACATATAATGGATCCACATTCATATATCGCTTGATGGTGACAAAGGATCAGTAGGTGACGGTGCAGTGTGAATGTACCATTCCCTTATTTCATGTGTTGTGGAAGCATGGGAGTATGCAAGTGAGCCCCTTGGCGTGGTAAGGACACCTATGAGCTCAATATCCCCACATATTTTCTTAGTTTTTCATTATAGATTATTAAATGATTAATGTATAGAATAAATTTAATACCCTTTTATCAATTCAAGTCTTTGAAATATATCAAGGAATATTTTGGGAGATAGGTGTTGAGACGGTATGTGATTCCGAGTCCTCAGATGCCCAGAATTAGTTTCATAAAAATATTAAATATATTTTATATCACGTATGCATATTTTCTGAGAAATAATGAAGTATATCATAAATGGAATCTCAAATCATAAATCTGAGAACATGGTTGAATCTGGGGTATGCGGTTTACCCTATACAAGAAAAAAGTATTTTTGGCACGGGATGATCAGATAAAGTGGTTGTTGGTGTGTACCTCTAGTAGAATAATTGATAAATTTAATTAAATTACTTCATTAAATTACTTGAACAAATTTCCTATATAAATACGTTATTATGTCAAATCATTAGGTTTAGCTTCATAACCCTAGGACTGTTGCGATGAAGAATCAACTATTCATTGTTGGTAGATTGATATTAGACGATAATAAGCTTCTGAATCTGAGAAAATCGAGGCACACATTAAAAAATATATATTCCCCATTTTTTCTAGTTGCATTACTCAATAATAAATGATCCAATTTCAAGGTAGTTCTTTTCAATTGTGGATTCATCCCCTTATGATTAAATTATTATGCATGATCAAATATATTTCATTAACCTATATTTGATTTATTCCTTTTCATGGGACTGTGTAATAGATTTCAATTATTTAATCTATTTTTCCCTATTGAGTCATGTTTATCACCCTTGTAATCCTCAAAAAATTTTATTTCCTAATAACAATTAGCCAATGATTTTTTCATTTTTTATGTGTTTTCCCTCATCATTCTTCATGATCTTCTTTGTTGGCTGATGAAGGATCCAATTGAAATTATTGGGAAGGATCGAGCACGATTGAACCCCTAGATTCATGGAAGATTCAAATGAGATGAATTGATAGAAAATTAGATTATGTATGACGACGGATTGTGGGATACTTGTGATTACACTATGGAGAAAGAAATCATGTGAGGGAATGGGAGGCACCATGAGCAACATCTGAATGAGTAATACTCATTTAGGGGCATCAAATTCAGGTTTCCTTCAAATGAATGGATAGAAATGATGGATGTCGGTAATTAACACCAATTTCGGGTGGAAATATGATGCATTTTATTGAAATAGAAGTGGATCTAGGATCTATAGATCAAATCTAACATTCTGCGAAAACACAGACTACATATTATGTGGTATAAAGAACACATCGTGTGTAGACCCCTAGATGCTATGACTATGGTTTTCAGGTGAGTTAATTATCATATGTTGTGTGGGACCCCCATATTCAATGTGACCCAATTCTATCATCCCGATGTGTATTATGAGAGTACACAAACATGGACAAAACCAAGAATGTGCGGTGTATGAGCACATGGCCATTGTACACAAGAATTTCCAAAAGAACACATCTCAACACTAGGTGGATGACACATGTCATGTAGGGATATATGGCTAGAGAGTCATGTACTGGAAAGGACATGGCCAGAAAAATGAGAAGGTCCACACATTTTGTGAACCCATTACATGTCATGTAATTCCTTTTGATGAATCATATACCTCTGTATCTCTTTAATTTACATATATATTTTTTCATGAATGTATCCTATAATAAGTATATTTACATGTTGAACATGATAGTAATCTTCATAGTGAATTATGAGAGATAAAGATATATTTTCCAAGAATAATGATTTTTAGGATGTTCTTGATGATGGCAGTGCTCAGAAAAGATTATCAAAGTGGAACCCTCCTGTTGGGAGAGGGCATGGGTCCCCTATCCAAAGAGTGGAACCCTCCAACAAGGATAGAGAATGAGACATATATACAAAGAGTGGAAGACTCCTACTAGGATAAGGCATGGGTCCTATATCCATATAGTGAAACCGTCCTTTTGGGAAATGGTATGAGTCCACTATCCATATACTATAAACCATCTAATAAGAAAGGGAAGGAGTCCTCTATCTTTAGAGTTGAATCCTTCTACTAGGTTGGTCATGAGTACGATATCCATAGAGTGGAACCCTCCAACTAGGATAACGTATGGGTACTCTATCCATAGAGTGGACCTCTCCTAATAGGATAGGGAATCAGTCCTATATCCACTGAGTGGAACCCTCCTGTTAGGATAGAGAATGGTTCCTCTATCCACAAAGTGTAACCCTCCCTTTATATCAAGGAATGGTTTCTCCATCTATTAATTGGAAACCTCTTATTATACCAGGGTTTGTGTCCTTAGCATAGAAATTGTGTCCCCTAGACTATGTGGCATAATTTCAAGGTGTGTCTACACATGGATACTTTTTTAGATAGACACGCGAGATGATGGGTATCATTTTATGGACCTCTTGGAATTTTTGGTAGAAACATTTCGTTGGATGGGTTGTAGATGGAGATATAATTTCTCTCTCATCAAGGTTTATTTTCTAAGCATATATATACATCATTATTGTTATATTTAATTTGTTTCTATGTGTTGAGATGTCCACTCATATTGTGTCTCCTATTGATTACTCTTCATATTTAGAGGATTTATACTGGGTATTTTTATACTCACCATTGAATGATCTTTTTTCGCACATGTCATGTATTATGCTGACTACAAACAGGTTAGTGGAAATTTAAATATGCATAGGGATACCGTAATGCATTAGACAATATATTGTAGTCAAGTCTTGGATATCTAGATTGGGGATCTCTCAATATTTCAATTTATAGTTATTATTAGTTTTTCACAACATTATATCTAGGTGTGTATATTTTCACTTTACATTTCAGATTACACTGTTGTACCCTTTTGTATTCCCCAGTGGTTTTTACATGCATGCTTGTTACTCTAGATATTACATTCATTTATTTTTTCATTTACATGGATATTGTTTTATGTGTTTCTGTAGTTACATTAGGAAATGGACTCCCATAATATTTACATCTTCTGTATCTTTTTTTACACCTAGCCTATAGAGGAGGGCTTGGGGAAGTTGTGGCTCAGCTCTCCACTTGTACGGTGGGATCCGATGGTTTAGTTCATGAAAATGAGACCATTTGTGGGATGTATTATTTAAATCATTAGATTAATGTATTATTTATGTCATTATTATCTTTTGTTACTTTAGTTGGTATAATATTAGTGTTTATATATTTTTGGATATTAGATTTGAGAACATTTGAGAATCCCCCCGGGAAAAGTCTAAGGGGTGATTCTTTGTATTGTATTATATTCCAATGTTATGGTAATGTAGATATTGTATGGTTCTACAAGAAAATATATCACTATCTAGATCATCAATGTGGATAATAGATATGTTATAGTTTTACCTAGGGGTAATAAAACTAGAGAGATCATTTTGGGTATTAACTCAACTTTGACTTGGTGCATGAAAAATAGGATTAATTGAACACCTAATTTGACACTCCCAACAGATATGAATTGGTCAATCACATTATCATTACAAACCACTATTATGTATTTTAATATATATATCTATTTATATTAAAAACCTACCATTGATAACCTTGATGGAATCTTTGAGACTTGTTCGCTAATGTATAAACATATTGTATGAAATCTTGCATCTATGTTTATTGTTTTCTGTTAAGAATAATACATAAATAATTATAATAAATAAAAGTTTTTATTTAGTCAAGGTAATGTCTGGAAACCAAAATAAACATGTTACCAATGAATATATGTTTATTTTCGGAATGGGAAAACTAATTAGATTGGACATTAAATGAAAACCTCATGGAAATGCTCAAACAACTATCTCAAGTTATAGGTAACAACCCAAATCCTATTTAGCTCCCAAATGCCCCAAGTAGGGAGAACATTTATATCAAATAAATTATGAGATAATATCAACCCAATGTTATAAGTACTTCTCATCTAATAGATATTTAATATGCTGTGTTTTCGGAATGGGTTGTAATTTCTATTGGAATTTGAAATTTTCATTTGGGGGATTAATAAATTCTTAAACTGATATTAAGAAGAATAAAATCAAGAGTAGTAACACAAAAATGTTTATTTTATATGGTTTATGTCTTGAAAGGTGTCTTAAGTGTTCATATGTATTTTGGGAGTGTTGGGATTTGAGATAACAATTGTGGAATAGACATCCTTAGGTACATAGTTGTCGAACGATTATTAATAAATATAAAGATCAACCATGTGACCCAATTTGTTAAGTAACATGGTTATATATACCATAAAAGGATACCATATACATCTAAGTGATCCTTATAGGGTGTAAATTTTTTTTCAAAATGGGCACCCAAGGCCACACGACCATGAAGAATGCCTGAAAAAATTACAGTGGTAACCACAATTCTTGTGCACGATTTGTCTAACTATATGGCTAACCATGAGAGGGGCGGTTATATAGGGATAGTATCCACACATAGGCTATAAATGTTTTTCATACCATGATCCTATCAGTGTGAGGTCATGTTCTTGAATATTGTACACCACATAGTTGGTGAATAGTTTACCAAACTGTACTGCCAAACCATGCTGCTCAATATAGAGGGGTGAAATTTTAATTTTCCCCTAACTATTTATTTATCCTTCCATTATTTTCCTTAACTCTTATCCCATACACACCACTCCCTCAACTCATACATTGGGATATTTTCTATGATTCCATGGATCTACTTCATTTGGCATCAGAATCAAGTTTTTTCAGTCTCGTTGGAACTGTATAGGTAATCTCATGATTCATGTTACTTCTTATTTCATTTTTGTTATATAATTATTGGAATTATATATCCATTAGAGATAATTTGACCACTTTTCAAGGAACTTGGCCAATAATATGATTTATCTCATTTAATATCAAATAAAATTGAGATATTGGATGAGTGGATCATCATAAGAATGAGGTAGGTGTTCCAGTTACATTCCATTTAATGATTCAACATTTATAAAATATGCCATTGTTCCATGTACCAGATAGTCCATTAGTCACCTAATAAATGTAAATTTAATCACATAAATTATTATAAATTGTTTTATATTGTTATATTCCATTAAAACTGTACCGTTATAGGTCATATACTAAGACTCAAATCCCCCCTTGGTGTGGGTCAGCTATATTCCATAAACCTCAAACATTAGCCTCAGAATTAATCCACCCTTGAGTTGTGTTAACAATCCTCTTATAAAATGGAATGGTTGAATATAAATTACATGAATTATATGTTATGTTTATGACTCACTTAGATTATCATCATTATTTAAATTATTCTTAAACCATCACCACTAAGTGAAATGGCTAACATGAGATTTGTGTAATAGAATTTTAAAGGATTTACCAATAGCGATAGCAAATTTGTAAAATGTAATAAATGACCTGACATCCTTGATAAAATAAATCAGGATGTATTTTCCTTCCCATGAATACTTGTGTGGCCATTCTTTAACCTTAATAATGAGTCAAAAAATGAAATGAAATAAATTATGACATGGGAGCATAGTTGAATTAGAAATGATTACTATTGTAAAACTCGTACCCAACGTCCCTACTATTCTATAATACTCGGGCATGGTGTCCTTTATTTTTTATGGGCTTGGGGTCCCTTACTATTTATGGGCATGGTGACCCATACTATTTATGGGAATGGAATCCCTTATTATTATAGGAAAGGTGTGCCATATTAAACATGGTCCTAGAATCTCTTATTATTATGGGTATGGCGTCCCCAATTAATCAATTCAATGTAATCCCTTACGATTCATTAGAATCTAGCATGGAGTCCCTTAAAAATTGTGATAATTAGGAAAGGTGTCCCTAATAAATTATGATACTTGTGCATAGATATCCTTATTTAAAATATGAACATTAACATTATACATGGAAACCTGAGTTATGCCTCAGGTCTAGACTAGTACCACATATCTATATAAATTTATATATATGTTACTAAGTATATTTTTCATATATATAAATGAATATATATAAATAGTGACACATCAATATAGGTATTCTATCTTAGGAGAAAGTATGTATGGCCCGTCAGGTTCCCTTTGAGGAACCTGAGACCAACATGATTATATTTCCTTCTTTCATTACACTGTTTTTCTTATTATAGTAGCATGATGCATTATTTTAAATTCACTGGCTAGGTTAGATAAGAAACCATTTATACGGGCCTAGTGAGTATATCTCACACCCGGTTCGGGCCACCATTTTGTACCCGAACAGACCTCATGGCTGCAGGTTCATGAACATGGATTGTACTTGCTTGATTTTATCCTTCTATGCTAGAATTGTGTATGGGACAAAATGAATAATTTATTACTCATGATGTTATTAGAAATTTCTAATGATACTTTTAATTATTTTTTTATTTTTTAGTATAGCTCAAATTTTAGGTATTATCAGTTTCTTGTATTCTGATTTGTACATTATAGAATGTTAATGCATGGTTGAATTATTTGGATTTTGCCCGGTTGTCAATTTATTATTGATTTTCAGTTGTATTTTTATTCCATAGATCTTATTAAATATTTTTTTGATATATTTATTTATAATCCAGAGGGAATATTCCCCCACTATAGCACCTTTATGACTTCACTTTTAGTCGACATCCTTTTTCTTGTGAGGAGGCGTACTTGAGGCTATGTGGAAAACTGGATTAGGGCACCAATATAGTGGTGCCTGGGTCCAGAACTTAAAAAGTGGTATCAGAGATACATCTTTTTCCATTTGTCTTACTGTTTGGGATTCTAGGTGGGATTATAATAATATGTCATAACTTGGTTAACATCTTTTGTTTGAGTTTTTCCAACCCACGTATGAGGGACATATCATGTTTCCTATGATGGGACTACTGTTATATATTATATTTGATTATTATTTCACCTTTGGTGATTGTTTTATCACTACTGGTGATTGATTTATGGATTTATGTATTTTTAACCTTATCTTGTATGGATAGGTAGTATTTCTTCATGAAAAATTATAGGCACGTAGAGATTATCATTCCATGAATATGCCATGTCATTTAGACTATATTTTAGATTTATTGAATCATGATGACTTGTATAGAATGCATGTGTGGTTATTTAGAAGGTTTATCTCTATTCCCTTCTTGATTGATTTTTTATAATACTTTCACCATGTTTACTTGTATTATTATTTTGATATCATACCTTATTATATTCTGATAAAATAATTTATTATTAAAGTGTTTTAATTATCTAGAATGATGTTTTCTCATATAGCTTGATAGTGAAACATTAAATAACTGATTATGACATGTTTGATCCATATAATATTTTTAATATGAGAATAAAAATTAGTGTTTGAAATTAAATAGGTCCAAATTCTGTAATCTATAATGTGTTTTGGCCTATATAAATTAGTGAATGGGGACCCATATAATTGAATCATCATAAATAGACTTTTTTGAAGCTAAAACCCAAGGTAAAACCTTGTTTTAGTTACATGAAATCCAATTGAAACATATAAAGGTATGTACCTTTATAAATTGGGAATTTTGATTCATAAAACTGAACTACGATGTATACAAGTGTAAATACTGAAATTTAATTCATTTAGAAAATGATTTCATTTAAAGGAAGGGAAAATTGTCACTTATGAGGATTATACATCTATCTTTTGGGAATGACAACCCGTATTAATAGTTCCTAAATATACAAATTGGAAGAATTATTTAGGTGGGGAATGTTTCTTATGAAATAAACCCATTAATGGTATAAATAAATCTTGATAAACCAATTGTTATTGGGTTACACAAACATGGGATGCTAATTTTAATATATAGAGTGTTGACTCTGTAAATTGGGAATGGTTACAATTAAAATTAAACTTGGGTTAACATGAATGGACCATTATGGTATCCTTTAATCTTTAAATGATTTTTTACCTACCCCCTTGGGGATTGATTTATAATAAATTGTATGGTTATTTAAAATTTCTTCAAGCACTTATATGATGTTACATATAAATGTATGGTGGCATCGTACTTGACCAGCCCCCATTATTTTTTATAAAATATTTATAATCTCATTTTGAGATTTATTTTTATGAGGATTCAATTAATTATAATTTCAAATACAACATAAAGAGTGTTTTATACTATTTATTGGAATATAAATTTTCCTCGTGTAAGGGTTATATTTACATTTTCCTTGAGAGGTTCCTTGAATAGGAACCCGAAAGATGCTTGTAGGCCCCGATTAACTTCTTCCTAGGTTTTGTTAGACATAGAGGATAAGTGGTGATCCTAGTGATATTTTCAAACATGACCCAATTTTTAGAATCACAACCTTATTTTGAAAGGCACGGGGATATCCTGATAGAGGTAGTTCCCTCAGAATATTAAAGCATTTCTAAATTCCTAGGATGAGTATTGAAAAATGAGTTGTTTTTGGGTGTTATATGTTCTAATTAGGATCCCTAATGATGAACCAATATCTTAGGCAGGTGTGTGTTCATTCAGAAAGATGATACTTGTTGAAGGCATGAGCATCTAGTGATGTTATAGTTCAAAGTGTTTGAAATGCCATAGGCATGGTCGGCCACCTCGATGATCATGTGATATTTTTTCTTTTCTGATAGATGATTAAGAATTTAAAAATTATTATTAGAGTCATGTAAGGTATTTCAACATTGGGATGTGTATTTTCATCAGGCCCACAACTTAAAATAAATGTTACCACATGTTTTTTTGTACTAATATCGTAGTAGAACACATTATTACAAATGGTTCCCATAATTTTAAGAATGATAAATTAAAAAAATAATGTTGAGATGCAAGGTCATATAATATATTAAGCCATGTGGATTCATGGTTTCATGAAAATATTAATGAGTTAATAATGGTTACATTCATATTTCATCTTCAGAGTAGAGTGTCTTGGGTGATAAAGGATCATTTTCAGTATTGTAGCTTTAATTTGAGAATTGGAAGTTTAATTATCTTGCTGATTCGGGATAAAGATATAATAAGGATCAGGTGTTGTAATATTGATGATCTAGCTATATTTTGTTCATTATTTATGAAATGGAATTCATTGATGTAACCTAAGAGGATTTTCATGGGTACTTTTGAAGGTAAATTTGATTTAGTTTTCTTATGAGTGGCTATTTTCTCTCCCTTTTAATATTATCACCTGAAAAAAATAATTTTTGAAATGTCTAGAAATAACATTCAGTAGTGAAGAAGCATAAACCATGTGATGAGGATCCTTTCTAAATAACACAATGACTATGAAACTCTTGAGGTGGGGATCATTTCATCGATTTTAGTAATAATGTCCTACCATGTATAAGGAATACGATTGAAAAGGACCATTCAAGAATAGTCAGAATAGATTCTATGATTCGTTAAGATTGGTTGATGATTTATATATAGAAATGATATCTTGTGTCTAGTGTATGTTCAATAAATAATGGAACAATGAGGTGCCCTAATTTTAAAAAATGAGTTCAAAGGGAGAACCTGGCATGTAAAAAACTAACATGTCATTTAGCACAGCTAGCTTGTCCTTGTTGATAGATGAATCACATAAGTGTGAGTCTGATCGTGAACCTAGTGGTATCGGATTATACATAGTTATACTCAGTGGGATATGAATGGTATAGACTATTTGTGTGGTGTACAATTTGAATAACTAGTCATTGAGTGGTGGTGAACCACTACTGGATCGATGGTTTTAGATTGATTCTAATGGGAATGGAGACCGATATATTTGAGTGAATACAATATGTTTACAATGTTGAGTGATACCTTTTAATCAATTATGGTACCAAAATTTGTTTGACCCATGTTTGAAACTAGACATGAATTTTCGGGAGACATGGTATCCAGAGTTAGTGAAGGAAAATACGACAGGTCTTAAATAGAGAGTGGATAGAAATAAAAAATTCCTGAATATTGTTACCATCTTAGTGTACTATTAGATTAGTGACATGAATTCCTAATCTCTTTACATCATCCTATGTACACTAAGTATCATCAATTATACATCATGCCAAATTAAATGTGTTTCTTGTTGATGATGGACTCCCTAAAAGTGTGATCAAGGATAATTTTAAATAAATACATATGGTGTGGATGCCCACCATGGGTTGGTGGATGTATACCTACATTCAAGAAGAGTTATGATGTTATAAGACCAGTCATTGGATGAATTTTTCACTTTTGGAATGTTTTTGGAAAATTGAATTTGGTATGGATGAATATGGTTCGATCAGGATATGTCAACCGAAGTTGGGTATGAACTTCAATGAGTGTGCATAGAGTTTTCATGAGGCTCCTAGGTAAAGGAATCATATTCTGGTGGTGATAAATCAACCATCTAAGATGGTAATTTAGAGAATATTTGGTCAGGTGTAGTTCAACATGAGTTCTATTGAAAAGTGGTATGTGGTCACTGTAGAACCATTTTATGGATGTCATGGTTTGACACATGTGTCATGTAATGGCCATATGGGCCTTGAAATGAAATATAGAGTGACCAGTTTCTGATAGGTCCAACAGAGTTGACTATAGAGATCGAAATGATGACCATGATCAATGCCCCATTCATAATTAGGAATATCATTTTGAGAAATGTTTTGAGGACATTGTTATAGAAAAATTGTCATTCTTGGTGGAAAATTCCAATGATTGATGTATTGTGACTTAGAATTGAAATGAAAATGTTAAGACCTATAATGGAAATCCCATAGGCCAGTTGAAAAAGGATATGAATATGTGATCATGAATTGGGACAAATAGGCTCAGGTAAGCACTATCTTGATTTATCATTGTTGTTATGAAAAGTAGACCATGTTTTCATGAGTTAAGATCCATTTACATAATGAAACTCTTCAAGGAATGTTAGTAATTCATAAACAAAATGTGACCATTTTATCTTAACATCCTTAAACCATGTAGTCCAGTTGTTATCTTTATTGTTCCCCAATTCTTCTCAAGAATGAGAATTTTATGGTGGGGAGACTGTAATATCGTTTGTTTTTTGGAATAGGTTTTATTTTCTAAATTAATTTTAAATTTCCATTTAGTGGAAGGTTCAATTATTAAATAGATATTTGGAATGAAATTATGTTGGTTTTAAAAAATAAATGTGCTTTTTTCCTAGATTAAGGATTGAATGGTGTATCAAGTGTTCCGATGATTTTAAAGAGTGTTTGGGATTCGATAGATTAATTTTAGAAGAGACAACCTTAGCTGCACGATTGGTGTACGATTAGTACTAACCATGAGACTCATCCATGTGGCCTAATTTGGTAAGTAACATAGTTAGCTTAACCATGCCAAGGGAACCTAAACAACAATTTGATCCTTAAAGGGTGTCACATGGTTTGTAAAACCATGAATCAATGTACATAGAGTCATGCATAATGTTTTTAATAAATTATAGAGGTGACTACATGACTTTTTAATGGTTTTTCTAACCAAGTGCTTATCCATGCGTGAGGAGGTTCCATATAGAAAGTATCCCCACAAAGGTTGTGCGCAATTTGTCTAACTATGAGCTTATTCATGTGAGGCCATGTACCCTTAGATAGTTTCACCATAAGATTGGTATGTAGTTTTCCAAACTTTGTGGGAAAACACTGTGTCTCATTAAATAGGGGTGAAATTTCAATTTTCCCATGCCTCCTAATTTATTCTTTGCATATTTTCCTTCCTCCTTCTCCAGCACACACCAGCCTCTGAACTCCTTCGTTGGTCTCTCCTATAGTCTTACATAGATCTCCCTCATTTAACACCAGAATCTAACTCTATCAATCTCATTCATTCCATATTGATAATCTATTGATTCCTCTTATTTCTTATTTCATTTTACCACATTATATGTATTTTTAAATATGTTTGAGTGAATTTTGAATATTTTCAAAGAGATTTTATAATCTTCCAATTTCACTTATTCTAAATAGAATAAAATCCCAATATTGGACGAGATGACCATATAATTTATGAGATAGGTTTTCATGTTTCTTTAACTTTATTTTTATATCATTGATAAAATATTTCACCGTGTCGTGCATCATTCCATTCATACGTCACCTAATAAATGGTAAATTAACTAGATAAATGATAAGGCCTTGTTTTATATTTCAATTTTCAATTTAAATTGCACCGTCTTAGGTCATATACTCTGACTTGAATAATTCCTTGGTGCATGCCACATATATTTCATAACCCTTGAACTTTATCCTTGAATTAAACCACCCTTGATGTGTGTTATCTTTCCAAAAATAAAATGGAATAGTTAAATGGTAATTACATGAATTATAAGTAGGTTGAAAGTCTAAATTAACATATGATAATTATTTATGTTTTGCTTAAACCATCCACTCAATGTGAAATAGACATCCTGAGTGAAGTGGAATGGTAGTGTCAAGGATTTACCATTAGCCACAACAAATTCATAAAATCTAATTCTTGATCTGATGCACATGATAAATCAATCACGATGAATTTTATTTAGGTATGAATAATTCCATTGAATTTTTAAAATCCTTATAATAATTTGAAAAATTAAATGGATCAAATTATTGAATGTGTTCATCGTTTATTTACAAATGATTATTATTGTGATATTCTATTATGGCGACCCTACTCTTCAATGATACTCTAGCATGGAGTCCCTTATTATTCATGGACATGTCATCTCTCAATATTTATAGTCATGGAGTCCCTTACTATTTATGGGTATGGAATCCATTATTATTATGGGAAAGGTATCCCTTATTATTCATGGGAAGGGAATCCCTTATTATTATTGGAATGGAATCCCCAGTTCATCAAGGTAATGGTTTCACTTTTGATTTGTAAGAATCAGGCATGGTGTCCTTTATAAATTTTGATACATAGGCATGGATTAGATTATAAATTATGACACTTTGGAGAGGTGGAACTTATTTAAAATATGACTCTTATCATTATACATGGAAATATGAGTTATATCATGGTCCAGAATAGTACTATATATATATATATGGATATATATATATATGTATATATATATAAATATGTATATAGGGCATATATATGAATATATATCTAGTGACACATCATCATATGTATTCCAGATTAGGCCAAAGATGGTAAGGTTGGCCACGTTTCCTTTGAGGAACCCGATCCCAACTTTGTTATATTTATTTATTTCATTACACTATTTTTCTAATTATAATTGCACACTATTTTATTTTATATTCACGGGTTGGTTTGCATTATACACCACTGGTGGAGGACTAATGAGTATATCTCCCACCCTGTTTAGACCTCATTATTGTACATGAATAGACCTCATAATATTTGGGTTCAGGATATTGGATTGTGATTGGTTATTGTTAGCCTTCTTGGTTAGGATGGAGTATAGGAGTAGAGGGTCGAGATGGTTCTCATGATACTATTGGAGATAGCTATTGAGTCTTTTGTTTATTTATATCATTTCCATTCTAACAATTTTTTTATATATTATCCATTTCAGGTATTTAAATTTATACATCATAGCATGATCATACATAGATTTATTATTTTGATTTCACCTAGTTGTTTGTTTATTATTGATTATCTGTTTGTTATTATATTTTTCTGTTCTTTTTAATTATTTCATTCACTATATTTATTTTTGATTCAAAGGGTATATTATACCCATTTCACAAACTCTAGTCCCTCACTTATAGTCAAAAATTTATTGTGTATGGGGAGGCATTCTTAAGTAGATGAGGTGAACTGTCTCTGGGCAACGATAAAGTTGCTCCCAATTCCGGACGTTACATGTTTCTGAGCAGTGGGTCAATGTAATGGAAAATATATTTTTCATTATTCTGTTCATGGAAAATGAGAAGGTATTTTAAATAGTCTATCATTTATAATTTTATATTGACCAATAGCAGAAACTCTTTAACAATACCTCCCAATATGAAGACATAGACTCTATAAAGTATGAATAGATAAATAAGAGATTTTTCACTAAGTATTTTCCATGAACTCTTAAACATGGAGTTTTAATTCATGGAATTAAATAAAAAATAGCCTGAATCTATTCCATCATATGAATAAAATGTTACAGGACTTGCGAGGTATGCCTCCGGTTTCGTCTATGAATCCAAGAGAAAAATCAACAACTTATTTACTAGATTAAAGCTTTGATTAAAAAGGATGATATCCATAAGATACATCATAATATTTGAAAATATTGTTCAATTTGATGTTAAGGATTTGATGGAAACATGAACATCCCAATATTATAAGGAAAATAAAGTAAATGGAGTAACATGTAAGTACCAATTATAAAACACATGATGGGAAGAAAACCCCATTTCCTACATTAAATAAATGAGGCAGAAAGAACCTGAGTAATTGTCTTAAAGGATCAGGAATTATTTTTAAGTGTATAAATGTTAGACACCAAGCCAACACCTATTGAACTAAATATTAGATGCTGAATATCACAATAGAAGAGAAAATAGTCACCGGTAATGATCAAACCACACTATAATGATTCAAGTGCAATGAGTTAAAATATTATGTGAATGAATGCCTTAATACATTGGATTATAAATAAAATAAGCCCCAATAACCACCCAAACAGTGAGAAAAATGGAATTCACAATCTCTGTCACTGAGGTAGATTATGACAATGAAGTGATTCAATGTGAACTTGATCATGTCAAATATTTACAATACATGATGTTAAAACATTTTTATGTAAATCATGGGTGATGTTTAGGGACATGGAATCCCCAATTATGTTCGTTGAGTTATACAATTTTTTATTTAACTATGACTTCAATTTTGAAAGATTTAATATATTTATTTCACAAAAAAGAATTTTTACACAGAAATCCAATTTCATGAATGGTTTTCTTTCAACAAAGTTATTGAAAAAAAAAAATTAAAAAGTAAAATAACTACGTATTTTATATTGATGATTTAATTTTTTTTTCATGAAATATATTTTGTGATTTGGTTTCAATATTACTCTCCATAGTGAAAAATATCTATATCTAATGAAGTTATTCTTTATTTTATTCACATATTATGAGATTATTTTTGGGTGATCAATTTTTTATGTCAATAAATTTATTTTATGATTTTATACTATTTAGAAATGTTATGAAACTCATTTTTATTTATAATAGTTCTTTATGAAAAGTTAATTATTTCTGTTTGGATATTTATAAAACCCATTTTTTCGATGGACTCATTAATATATGTTTATGATTAAATTTAAGTGGATAATCTATGTATTCTTGATAAAGGATAAGTTTCTATATCACCCTATAATGCATGTGTTAATGTTTATATCTAATGAGATAGTCTAACATGGACATAATATATTTATTTATATTGTCTTGGGAATAATGAGTTTTCTCACACTATTTTTCTTATTCATATAGATTTTCCATATTTTTATGTTTTTTATCAGATTATACAAAATTTTCAGGATGAATTTCATTTCCATAATGCGTCATGTTTTCATGATTATGCCTCGTTTTTAATGTATTCTACACTATATGACACGATCACTTGTTATGTGGTTATATACATGTGTTTTGAGATATTACATATATTTTATGCTTCCTTAACATTATTTTTTTGATGTTATTTTTCTCTAACATGTTTTACGATTATCATATATGGTATTTTGATCTTTTATTATGATATTTATGTCTCCCTAATATGATATATTTTTAAATAACTAAGAATATGAGATCACCCATTTCTTATGTTTTCATCACCCATTTTATAATGATGATCATATCATGTGATATTTTTTGAAAGGGGATAGAGGAAAAATTTTATGAAGGAATGTTGCAAATTTTTAAAAATAAGATGCTTATATAGCTAATCTTCAAGACACTAATCCTTTTTTTCTTTTTGTTTTGTTACTGTTTGTGATATGTATTATTTAAATCATGATATTAATGTAATATATATATCATATTTATCATGGTTCTATTTAACCACTATATGAAAAAACCACAAGATATAATATTTCTTGGGTATGTTTTTTGTTAACTAATGTAAACATGGTGCCTTTTCTGAAACCACTATTGTAATATTATCAAAATAAAGTGTGATATAATCTCTACTACTATGCTCTACGTAAATATATTAGATGAATTTTTGTATCCATGACACACCCTTGAGAGAATAAAATGATACAATATTCTAAAACTATACGATACGAATTTGTGAACACATATTTCATTAGGTACTTCCATCTCATAACACCTCCTTTGAGAGTGAAGATGTTTCCCGACTGCAATTTCCAATCATCTTGATATTTTTGGAAAATAGAAAATGAATATCCCATAATGACTAGTTTCATATCTCCTCCATATACTAGAAAAATATCCATAATAAACCTCAGATACATAAGGATATTATTGATTATCATCCGGTGGTGGGTGCCTAGGTCATCTTGATATCTTCATACCATTATTATGTTGTAGATGAAATATAGCCAAATAAATAACATAAAATACATAAATAGTCCTATCAAATCTATGTATGGAATAATATTCATCCTCTATATCACCTCATGTGTATGAGGAAACATTTTTTAATAAATATAAATTCCCATTAACATTGGAATTGATCACCGCATAAACTGTATTATACTGAATATATTCATTATCTTTTCAATGAATGCACTTATACATAGTCCAAGAATCCTCTTAGATATATCAAGATGGATTTTTATCCCATTAATATATGTCACGTTATCCTAAACAGTTATAGAAAATATATTATTTAATCAATTCTTCAAAGAATGTAAGACTTGTATTTTATTTACAATAAGTAATATTCCATCAACATATAATATAACAAAACCAACCACACTCTTACTAATTCTCTCATAGACATACAGATCACATTAATTCTTTATTAATTAAAATTATATTATGGATTCATCAAACCAAATATTCCATGATCTGAATTCTTCTTTAAACCATAAATTGAATTATCAAAATTTCAAAATTTATTGTAATAATTTGGAATCACAAACCCCACTGGTTATTTCTTAAAGACATCATCTTGATGATTCCCATTATGGAAATATATTTTTTATACATCTTCCAAATCTGATAATCATGGAAGGCTTCTATAGAATTTATAATTTATGTGGATTTCAACATCTTAACAATTGAAAAGGTTTCTTCATAGTCAATTTATTGATGTTGTTTAAACCCTTCTAAAACCATTTATACATTATAGGTACTGAATTATACATATATGTCTATATAATTCTAGAATACCCATTTTAAACAAATGGTATTTACATTCAATGGTGGATTTACCAAGATTCATACTTGGTTTTGGTACATTTAATCCATTTTATAATTCATGTATTCCTTACATTTAGTAGATTTTTTTGAAAATTACTACTTTCATGTGAATTACAAGAACAATTTTATAAATTAATAATGATTATCCATCCTCAGCATTAGGAAAAGATATCATTAAATTTCACTTACCAATTTTTTACTTTTAGGCAGTACTTGTTTCACATGAAATTCCTCGTCCATGAGGCTTTTTAGAATCTATTTCTATTCCCATTTTTGTTTATCTTCATCTTGAACGTCATTAAAATCTATAACGTTTCCACAATATTATATATATATATAATACCTATCATGGATTGTGGGTCCTATTTATATCATAAAATTTTTATCTAAGGGTTTCTATCTGTAATATCCCCTCACTTAATTTGGGTATTACATACAATACACTTAGTTACACAAGGTTAAAGTTAATTTTCTGAAATACCTTTATAATTTTACAACCCCACGCTCATGTATTTGATATCATGGGTTTAATTCCATACAAAATCTCATATTTAATACCATTGGTCACATTATTTGTCACTCGATTTAAAATGTGCTCTACTATATGTAATTTGAATCCTTAAAAGAATAATTGAAGACAGGAATAACCCATAATTTATCTCACCATTTCCAAAATCATATGGTGATTTCATTTGGTTACACCATTCAATTATGGTGTTTAAGGAAAAGTTATTTGTGATATAATATTAAAATTCTATTGATATTTTATGAATACTTGGTTATGATATTATCTTCCTTGACTTGAGATTAATTTCATTACATTATTTACAATTAAATTCATGACATCATTCTTGTATTATTTGAATTTCTAAAAATAAATTGACTTATAACATATTAAGTCGATGAATCCATATAATCAATAGTCATCAATTACATTTATGATGTATGGGTATCCACCTATTTCTTTGACTAGAAATAGTCTATATAAATATATGTGTACCAATTCATGAAGCTATTCATCCCTTTCACAAGTTATAAAAAATAGTGATTTGGTCATTTTCCATGAAAAAAAGAATGACATAAACCAATTGTTTTTAGTTTAAAAGAATATATATATATATATATATGTCTTATTTTAATTTGGCCAACAAATTTTCATTTACAAGACCAATCTGGTGATATCACAATTGAGTGTTATATGAGTCATGTGATATGGTTTTTTTTTATCAATTTCCATTACTTGGTTTTTGTAATCTAACAAATAAATTACATTATATAAGTGTTTCTTGGAATAAAAAATTATTTATTTGTAACATAAGTAACATTATTTCCAAATATTAAATCAAAACCATTAGTATCATGTTTAGACCCTTAAATAATATTTTTGGTAACTAAGGGAACATAATAAAAATATATAAAAACTAACAACATTTATGCCAAGAATGTGAGGTGTTTATATTTAATATCCAAAAAAGTAATTCTGGCGTTATTGGCTACTCATGGATCCCTATCTCTGTGAGAAATTTTTCTGAATCTACTTTGTTCCTATATTTTAATACAAATATTAGTAGCAGTTTTTGTCTCTAATAATCCATTTTCTAAATCATGTAGATTTTACATGATAATAAACACACCTAAAGATTCCAATTTTTTTATTTTTTGGTATATATTGTAATCCAATGTCGCTTCTTTCCTCATGAGAAACAGATAACATCATGTTCTCTTTATTTCCAATTGATCCTACTCTTCATAGAATGCCATTTTGAACAATAATTAGACTTAATGTTAGTATTAGAGATTTTATATTTACCCTTACTTGTTTTTAAAATAATAACTGAAGGATCTATGCACATCATGTCCACATAAACATGTTGAAGCAGAGTGAGGATATCTGGGGGAGATTTATCAAAGTTTTTATTATTGATATCTGTAAAAAACACTAGATAATCTCTATGGGGTTGATGAAAGAATGAGATCAGTGCACAATTTTTCAATAATCTTACTCAATAAAACCTTTAGACACTCAATGTATCCAATTATTTTAACTATGTGAGGCTCATATGGTTCACCTTATCTATTTTTTCTCATGAATATTACAATGGATTTCTTAAACCATTCCCGTCTAACTCTTTTCTAATAAAGATTATATAGATTCATGAGCATATTATAGGAATCCATGTTTCCATGCAACATCATATATTTAATAGACATGGATAACAGAATAAAAAACTAATAATCTAGTTAATTATTTGTGTGTTTTAATATATATATATATATATATATATATATATTTGTAACTCCTCAACACATTCCTCCTTAGAAGGTAGGTTGGGGAATATAGATTCAAGCATATAAGACTTTTGTTTATGGAACAACACAACCTGTAAGCATCTGAACCATTCATGGAAGTTATTTCCAATTAGGAGATATTATTTATCCAAAATTAATAATAGGGATAATGGTTATGATGAAATTGGAATTTTTATTAAATTATATTAGCGAAAATTATAAGTATTTTATTTGATAAATAGATGTGACATAATAAATTATATTATACTGGTCTCTTACTATTTTACCGAACTCAATTTCCCTCACTATTGGATTTAGAATTTCATGTATCATGGATATCCTAGTGGAATGGATCCTTATTTCTAATCATATAATAATTATTAGGGTCATGAAAATCATAAGAATGTATTTTAGAAGGTGTTCATTTCAACATAAAATCAGCTTTTCCATAATCCATTGAGTTGACTCTTCAATCCATAAATCCTGACTCAGATTTCTTCTTCACATTCCTCCAAATTTATATTGGATAGACTAAGTCCATTTATACCAATATAGATTTATTAATGTTGACCCACAATATTAGTTAATACTTCCTAATAAATAAAAGTTCCCCTTTCATAGGACAAACAAACAATTTAACAACAGTTCCATCTTTATTAAGATGATGGAATGATTGATCTAATTTAATATATGATTAAGGGTTTTTTGATTATGTGTAAATTTTACATTTTTATCTATTTTAACATATTGTTAATATTAATGTTATTTTATTTAAGTTATTAACCACGTCCTGATAAAATATGTATTCATAATCCATTTATTTTAGTTCAATATTTTCATGTTAAATTCTTTTATTTATGTGATTGTTGATTGGAATCAATTAAATAAATCACGAACCAGAAAAAAATAAAAAAAATAAAAAAATGCATTTATATTTATATTATTTAATGGTTTTTTTATTGTGAAAATAATAAATAAGCATAATCCCTTATGGTACAAACACTTTGTTTCGGTTGGGGTATGAGTTACAGCATTTCACCATCCATCCTATGCCTCACCTGGGTTGGTTTCACCTTGATACCTTAGTTCTGTCTTGAACCATAGCCAATAACATAATATATCCATCGTTAAATATTCCATTACATCACAATATAGGTAAGGGAAGTAAAAGGGGTTTAAATAATATAAATTGGGGGCACGCAAGCCGTTACATAATAAAGGATACAAAGAAGACACACAAGCCCTCAAATATAATTTAATAACAAATAAGTAAAAATACCATGAATATAATATTAATTTCAATTAAACCATCACATAAATAAGTCTGTTCTAATCTCAATATTTTTCACATACATGCAATTACTATGCATTTAAAATAAATGGCTGAACTTCATTTTAATTCATTCTTCGTTAAGATAAAATGTGTGTCGGTTACTATGATTAATAAATTAATTCATTTTATCTTAATCTCTATCTAATATATCCTGAAGATTTATATACACTCTAATTTAACCAAAATTAAACAAATCAAATTTATTTAATATTAATTTAGTACCTAGCTTGTACTTTGAGGCAACACGGTGTGTACCCGTTTGAACAACATGACAATGCCCTTGCTGTATGCAATGCACTCACATGACATATCATGTATATGGAATGTGATGTAGTTTCATGGTGTGTACATTCATTAAATGACACATTGTACATATTAAAATTACATCATGTGTCCGAATTTAATGAATATGTATTATATGTTATGTAATTACCATACATGACTACTAGTTCCAAGTTTTATATAAAAATTATTTATTCATTCAATACAATGTAAAATCATTCACATTGTATGTACTACCAATAAATGAAAAAAACATGGGTTAATTAGGTTTAATAGTGTAGTTAATTAATTTACATTCCATTTAAATTAATTTATGTGTACTATATCCTTTATTGGCATGTATTCTATGTATATGGGTATGAATTAATTACACCATGTGGATTTATGTACACAGTTTATTAATTAATTATGTGGAATGTGAGTTAATTACATAATGTATAAATTAATTACAACATATGGGTATTAATAACATACATATGTATTAACTACCCCAATTTTTATTTTATTACACCATGTAAGAATTAATTACACATCATGTGAATTAATTGCACTTTGTGTGATTTAATTACACCACATGTAAATTCATTACATCCCATGTTTATTAATTATACTAAATGTGTGTTAATTAATCTATATATAAATTAATTATAACATGTTTGATTTAATTAATTACCTTGTTTCTGTTGAACACACGACCATAACATACTGTGGGGATATATGAGACATTGGATAGTTACAAGTCATGTAACAATAAAAATTGTGCACCTTCTTCATATGGCACTTCAGATGTTATTTATTTATTTATTACCTGATTTAAGTTATATGTGTGAGGAAAAAATATAAAAATATATTTCGTCAATCAGATATATAAAGAATAAAATCGAAATTAAAACTGACTTAAAACTCATATAAAAATCAATAATAATTAAATAATTATAAATTTTAACATGACCACTATGATAATACCTGTTGATTCCAAATGTTGTAGAAGTTTCTATTTGGATATATATAAATCATAATTTTTTATATTTAATGTATAATTTTCATAGTACATGAGGTGTAATTACATGAACAATAAAACTTTTCTAATGAAATTGACAAGGGGTGACTAGACCCAGAGGATATTTTCACATTAAATTTATAATTATTTTAAAAAACAAGGATGAAATATTACCTGAGACATGCTTCTTTTATTAATTGTTGTTGTTTTCTTGAAACATGTTTATAGTTTCTTCATTGCATCATGAGGAACCAAATGAGACCCCTATATTGGTGAACCACATCCGCTCCATTGATCATAAAACAATGCCAATGAAATGCTTAGTTCTAGTACAACCAATTTATCATCATACATTTTTCACCTTGATCGCTTCATGTTCTGTCAAGAGTGAAGGAATATCACTTATTCTTATTGGTCTTGATAGAAAGAGAGGGGGAGTAAGTGGTTCCCTCATGCTTGAGACAAAACCCTAGATAATTTATTTATTTAGAAAAATATATTTTGGCATGGATTTTTGGGAGCAATTATTAACAAATCTCTAATTAGAATAGAAATTAATAAATATAAATAGGGTTATGGATTAATTTCAATTAATTTCCCAAATATACTTGACAATTAATTAATCCCTATTAATCCTGATGTCATGTAAATGTTATTATTATTATTATTATTATACTTATGGAATATTTTCATCAATGATATGATAAATATTATTTCACATTATGGAAAATAAATATTTATAATCAATCCCATATTTGTCTTCTCACCCCCGTCAAATTTATTTCATTCCTGAATATATATCTAGTTAAATATTATTTATTATTTAATTAAAATAAATATTATATTCATAATATTTTGAATAAATATTTATTCATTATTCACACAGTTAAATAAATTATTTATCAAATAAATAACTATTGACTGACTTATGAATAACAATGGAAATAGATATTATATATATGTTTGTTTATAATTATTAATCACTTGGAGAATAAATATTTATTGAATATTTGAAACCAAATATAATATGCTAAATACATATTATACCTTATTCTATAGAAAAATCCTTTATAACAACTATTAAATTCAAATATAATTTAACTAAGATCAAAGGATATAGTTAGTGTGTGTCTCTTTAGTATTCTTTCACAATGAAATAAGGTGGGATTTCCTAAAATCGAATATTACTATCTTGAAATGGGTCGAGATTCCCATAGATAAAGAATTTAATGTCTCAACAATGAGAAACATATATGAATTATCATTTTGTAATAATATATCTTTGTATTGATATATCATTATGAATGTTTCACACCAATTTCATCAACCTATATCCTTGATATGACTTTATTTGAATATCTAAAATGAATTCCTCAATACACCCTAGAAATGGAATATAATTTGACTAGTTTATTTCCATAAAATTGATAGGATATCACCATCCATTAATATGTAAGGGAAAAAACAACCTTGAATTATTCATTAAAATTATACCACTAATTATGAACCCAATATACAAAACTTCATCATGAACATATGGTTTACTATAATACATCTATGCGTGTGACTCATGAAATGTATTAATAATAATATGAATTTTTAATGATCATTTCACACTATAGATAATAGTAAAATCCAAGAACACATAAACATGTGGTTTTTCAACATGTGGGTATGTTCATATAATATACTGACTTAGAGATTAATAAGTTTGAAATTCATGTGATGAAGACTTATCCTCTTATGTGTACTGTCACCTGACAGTCAATATACTATTTATCCTAACATAGAATGTTATTTGACCATATAATTTTTTTAAGAA
Source organism: Viscum album (assembly GCA_963277665.1). Lineage (NCBI taxonomy): Eukaryota > Viridiplantae > Streptophyta > Magnoliopsida > Santalales > Viscaceae > Viscum > Viscum album. Next base: position 2,094,124,260 of record OY728151.1, read on the forward strand.
TATCATCATAGAATTTCAAGGTTCTCATAAAATTCAAGAACTGTTATAAATTTTCCAATTCAACAGATACTCTAGGACATTATTTAATTAAATTCACACAAAACACTGAAAAATATATAGTAATTTATTTATTAGTATTAACTTTACTTTATATACAAGTAATTTAAGTTAGAAATTGTTGGTTCTAGCACACAAACTCTAATAGAATGGCCATTGGAATTTGATGATGGCATCAGATTTGGTCACCTGATCACAAATCTCATTGATTGGATTAATGGGATGTTTAATTAAATGAAGAGGTTTCAGTTTACTAATTTAGGGGGAATATTCTATTTTTCATAATACTTCATAGATAATGGAACTAATGATAATTCATACATACGAAGTGGGAAACAATATAAAATGAACATTACCTATTAACTTATCAATAATCAAAAGATTGTATTCATATTTTTTCACTGATTTTATAGGTAGAACACGCTCTTTCTTTAGGATTATAATGATAATGTCAAAATTTATTCTGGTTGAATTTATACCACGAACAAATAATATTATAAATGTGATTATGGTTACTTTTAGGTATATCAGTTTCCATGTTTACTTGTCCTTTCTATCTGTTCTTGTATAAATATTTTTTATAAATAATATATAGATATCGTATATAATATTGTAATATTTTTGCACTACTAAAGATAATAATGGTGGTTAATGGGTGATGATAGTGTTTAGTACAATCCTAATCAATTTTCATTGGTTGTTCAAAATCCATTATGGTTATGTCTAAATGGCCAGCTGAGGCCCACTAAAAATTGAAATTCCATGGATGATACTCAAGAGCATGAATAATTTAATTGAAAAAGATTCTTCAATTTTAAAGGCTATAGTCAAGGCACATTTTTTGTTGTATCCTCTTCATGACATCTATAGAGACCTGGGTTTTTAATTATATTTTTTTTAATATTTTTACTTATATTTCTAGAGCTAGGTGCTGAGACCACATGAGATTATGATGCCCATTGTGCCCAGAATAAATTATAAATACATCTTACGTGTGTTTATATTATTCACGCAATGGAAATGAGATATATTTTAAATGGTTGATCAGATCGGAAATCTTAGATCATGGTTGGGTTCAAAACGCGGTATTTATACAAGGTGTGACATAAAATATGTTGGTTTGGGATGTTCAGACCGATCTCTTATTAGTGGTATGTTAAATAGATGAATTAATTTATTAATTCATTCATTTTACAACTGAAATCCAAATAAAACTACAATGGTAACTCGAATTTGAAATTTTATTCCACTGTTGAGACAGGAGCTTATCTTTTACCCTAGGAGGGGTATACCTTTTGTTTGTTCATGTCTTCTGTAGAAAAAGTCTTGGAGGAAAAAACTGTAACTAAAATAATAAACTAATTTTTTAAAATTTGAAACACTACAAAGAATTTCATATGATCAGGGACTCTGATTAGAAATAAAGGAATGCTGTTGAGTTCATAGTATGGTTTTTTCCCTAAAGACGATCTCAGCTGAGAGTGAGTATGTGGTTCATATTTAGCGAACACTGGTAGTTTCTTAGAAATTAGTGTTTAGCGAAATGAGCCAAATATAGAACATTTGACTCTCGGATGGCGGATCTTGGGATGACTGCGATTCAATGCCCAAACATCATCAAATCACGATGAAAATCTAGGTTCTAGTAGATCATAGCGGAAGAGACACATCAACAAATCCAAATTCTAGATAGGATTTTTATATTGGATTCTGTCATTCACTAATTGAATCCTTTGCTGTTGTTTTTTATTTCAGGTTGAATTCAATACTCTATAAGCCTTCATTGGTGTACAAACTAAAAGAGGCCATCTACCATTTAATTTCGCGATCATCCATTCTTGGCGTTCTTCATGTTCGTCATCATTCATCAATGATAAAATTTCCTCCATGCTCGAATGACCTCCGATGTTGGAGAAAGACACATATATCTGATTCTCTAATCCCGAGGATCCCATTCTATGCTTGAACTCAATTTTCGGGTCCTGAAGGATGCGTAGAGGAGGGCAGAAGATCCCCCAACTTTTCAAAACATGGAAAATCCATGAATCATTGGGTGGAGTATTGTGTTGTGAATATCTCATCCCGACTATTCTAGATCTAGTCGTAGATCAGAATTTGGATCACTAGAGAAATCATAGTGGTCTGTGGAAGATTTAATGGTGTGGTATTTAGCAAGGGTGGTTTCAAAAGGCGGATGCATTATGTTAGGCATGCTGGAAGGTGGTGGCACAGTTTGGGTTCAACACAAGGTGATGAAGAGTGCAGTAGTAAGAGGTAGCATTGCGGCAGGTGGCAGTGTGATGGTAGGCGGTGGTGTTGGATGGTGGTGGCAGTACGGTGCGCTGGCCAATGACGAGCTGGCTGGTTGAGCCTGACTGGCTGGTATGGGATGGTCTGGGGGGTTTGAATAGGGGTTTTATTTAAAGAAACCCATATCTCTTAAACCAAGAATCTATTTCGTGTGTTGTTTATATCCATGTGACCCATAGTTCGACGCAGAACTTTTGAGGCATGATCAGGAACATTTTGAATTTGGCGTGATGTTTGGTGGCATGAAATGTCAAATTATTATAATAATAATAATATAATTATGATTATTGAAAAAACATTAATCGGAACTCACATTTGAATATGATGTCTAATTGATGTGTCTTAAGATGTGTTGTGGGTTTGGAGTTGATGCGAACCATTCAAGACAAATTTTGGAAACTTATACCAAAATGGAGGTGTAGGCCCCCCAAGTCCCATTTTGGGAATTTAAAGTGAAATAAATATTTTTCCATGGGTGTTTGATTTAAACGAATGAATAGAAAATATTATGTGAATTTCAAAGAGGATCTTAATGATGTAATCTGTTTAATGTGCTTCAGGATTATGGCATGAGCCCATAAAGCACCGCCCGAGTGCAGTGTAGCGAAATGCAGTTTCTTCATTGGGAGTTTGATTTGGGTGAATGAATAGTCCATCCTGTTCGATTTTTTCAAGGATCATAATGGTGTGATATGTTATGTAATCTTACACTATTTTTGTAGGAATTGAAGAAAAATTACATTCATTCCCTTTGGATAAATAACGAGCAACACATACTCTTTAGCATTTGGCTAGAGGTTCCATGTACTCTCAGAGTACACCGACACAACATGTGGGTACTAGTTCATAGTTTAGTAACCGATAATGGCTGGGTAAACGACAAGGAGATAGGGCGGGGCCACACATCATGTGGGCCCCACATTCTCTATGTACCACATTTCAGATCTTCTATTTCTCATATCTCTTTCTTTTGGACTTGGATTTTGGAATGCGAGTAGCCTATACTAAGGGTTTTTGGTGTATAATTAAATGGTTCCATCCATAGTGGATTTAGAGATACAATGGGAGAAATCAAAATCATGATTCCAATCTGAGGTGATGCTCGATGTTTGGAGTGTGACACATATCCGAGGAGATCCTTGATGATGGATGTGATCAGGCAGGATCGTCAGAGTAATATTGGGCTTCCCCTCCAATGGGGTTGGGTAGTAGATTTCACGATGATCTTACGAGATGTACCAACTAGTCAGTATGTATATCGTTGTTCCTCAATTCCTTTCTAGTGGCACCCTCCATCCAGGCTGGTCATGGGTCTCCGATGACACTAGAGTGGCACCCTACACCCGGGATGGGCATGGGTCATTGAGGACACTAGGGTGGCACACTACAGCCGGACTAGGCATGGGTCTTCAATGACACAATAGTGACACCCTCCAGCTGGGCTAGGCATGGTTCCTCCAAAACACTAGAGTGTCACCCTCCAGCTAGACTGGGCATGGGTCCCCAACTATGAGGAATGACCTCTTAACTATGCAGGTCAGCGAAGAAACGTGGTTTGATGTCACATTGGACTCTTAGGAAAGAGGGTCACTATTCCCACCAAGACAATTCCTTGTGATGCAACCTAAAACCATGCGGGTGAGACAAACCAACCCAAAGAAGATTCTATCATGGTTCTGTGATTGATCCCCTTTGAGTTGCAGTTCACGACAGATGTGTGGCATGCTAGGCTTCAATGGTTCTTACTTTTAGATCTATTAGAAACTCTCTTGTTGGACTGAGTTGTGAGACGAAGATCCCCTTACTCTCTTATTTTGGATTTTTTGAATGAGCTTAAATATATTTATCCTATTTCAATACCCACTCAATGGGTATTTCATACTCTCCTCCTTGGAAAGGTGAAGATGCCTAAGGTATGCCACATGCATTCTATGTCTTGCTTCTCGTGGATGGATGAGCCTACTCACCTACTATATGTAACGATGACATGAAGATAAGTTCATCTCTCACCACTTGTAGATCCTTGTGCTTGGGATGGGATTAATTCACTCCTTTGTTGGCTTGAGTTGTACTCATTTAATGTACATTGTTCTATCTACTTCTACCCTCTTAAGAACATCTTTTTTCTCCCTTGATACATCAAGGCATCATATTGAGTATTTTTATACACAACCCTACATAGTCGTTTCTCACACATGGTGTGCCCTAATAGACAAACAATTTGTTGATTGTGACTTTAGAAAATCATAGGGATACAAGGTTCTTGGATAGTGTGAGGTGGTTATAGTTTGGGATCCAGGAGAGAGGTTCTCTCACCTGCTTTACCTTTCCACCTATTTTTTTGTTGTGCCACTTTTTTGTTTGGGTGTGTATTTTTTTCCCATATGATTTCATCTACTTTTCTATCATTGTAATTTTTGGTGTTGATGAATTTTTTTAGTATATTTATAGTGGTATTTTATCATGTTTTTTTCCTGATTCACTTTTTCATTGAGTTGGTTGTGTGTGTGTGTTTATAGGTGATTAAAAAAGGCCTTCCCAAATTATTTATGCCTTTGGCACTGGTCACCATCCCCTGGACTATGAAGGTGGGCTTGGGGTTGTTGCGGCTTGAGCCCCATCATGGGTCAAGTAACAAAAAAGTGGTATCAATGGTGGTTTGACCCTTGGGATGTCATTAATATGTTTCACTAAAAAGCTATTGGTTGTGTATAGGAGAGAAATTTCATTGTTTCTCGAGAGAGTCTCTTAGTCCAGGGAGTCTAGTGATGTTGTGGTGGCTGACATAGCCATACACCAAGACCCTGACTATCCGTTTGTCGACTCAGATTACTGAGAAACTTGTTGCAGGGAACATTGGTACATGTATCATATAGGATTTAGTATTTGAATATCCTTATTGAGTCATCTCGCCATTGTTGTTGATATATATATTCTTATTTGACTGCAGTACTCCTCGATTGGTTTTAGGATGCCTCTGTTATTCCATCCATCCTAGATAAATGATTATTTTAATGATGATGATTATGTGAGGGATGAGGACATAGTTCAGGATCCATCATATGATACCCCTTCCTCCAGGGGCTGGTAGCCACACCTCTGCCTATTGAGAAGTAGTTAGTCCCAGTAATGTTGGTTGGGGATGGGTGTACTATGGGAACACCGCATATGTTCTAGCATAAAGGACTTCGTAGGTTCAATTGTAAGACATACCCTCAAGTAGTTTATATTTTTCTAGAGTCAGTAGTTCGCCTCTTCATGCATTTTCAGATACTGATAGATCAGATGATATCTTTAGTAGCCAGTCTTTTTCCATGGATTGGATTGGTTTTGTTAGATCTAGGTAACTCATATGAACGATGAGTTGGAACTCTCATGGGATGACTTCGAGCACCTATTTCATGAGGAGTATTACTCCTCCTGCTTACGCTCTGTCCGGTTTCAACAGCATAAGGAGCAACTACAGTTTTAGAATGAAGGATGTTGGTGACTGAGTACATGTATAGGTTCACAGAACTGGTACACTACTATTCAAACATGATCTATGAAGGAAACTTCTAGGCATGGATGTTTGAGTAGGGTATCCATATATGATATTCATTCTAGAATAGTCACCTTGTTCATCCACACCATTATCGAGGTGTTGGAGTGAGCACTAGTGGTAGGGATATATCTATCAGAAGGGACCTATTTGGACATTTTTGGTAGTGGGTGAAACATATATGGGGCATCTAATGTAGATAACTGGTGGTTGTGGGAAGGCCCTCAATGTATGGGGCATCCCTTGGATATGACTCATGAACAAGGTCAGGGGAATCCTAGAGCACTGGGGAAGCCCTCAATGGGTCAGTGAAATTCTTGTGAAAGGCATGGTTATGTCGCATGAGACTACCTGGCCAGATGTGTTGAGCTTCCCAAGAAGATGGTAGATGCACCAACATGGAAGAGGTAGTGTTGTGATGAAAAATCTCCAATGTGGAGAATGGGTGATCAATGGCGTGGTGGTGCTAGAATGTGAGAAGGAAGAACTGTTGTTGGTGGATGAAGTTGCAATGTCCTTCCACCAAAATTATGTGGCCCACGTCAGTCTCAGTGATTTGGTGACTGTGTCTTTGGGCATCTTTATTCAATGGATGTATATAATCCCGCATCATGTGATATGATAAGTGTACCACCCTAATGTTTTCTAAAAATATATTGAAATTCATGAAATTTTGTTAAATGTTGATATTTATAACAAGCCTTTAAACATAATTTTACGACTTAAATGTTTTGAATTTAAAACAAATGGTCATCTACAATTGTTCTCATTATGTTATTTGGAGTCTACTGGAACCAACTTGTTTTTTGGGGAATAGTAATATGCCCTTATGAATATTAATATGACCATAATGAATAGTATATTGAATTATTATTTTATTTTCACTAGGATTTAAGATAATGACATCTTGATTATTTTTTCAATGTGTTATAAAATCAATTATAGTTTTTCAATTATTATTTTTTGAATTATTTATTATTTTATTTAAAAATTAAATTTAATATATTTATAAAATTCTTCTCAAAATAATCCTTTAATCTTTTAATTCTACCAATCAATAAACGGTTAGGGTGAATTTGGGGGATTTTTCTGAAATACAGGATTTTTCAGTGAATAGTAAAAAAAATAGTTTTGAGTTTCGATGTATTAATGACATCATTAATGATGTAATATATCTAGTAGAATTGTGTAAATTAAAAAAATGTTATGAGGTGTCCCATGTGGCTTATACCATGGGAAAATACTAAGGGAAATCCTATAGTTTCTGAAAAACAACAAATGAGATGTCCCTGGGAAATTATTAAAACCATCCCACACTTTTTCTATAAATACAAACCCATTCCATGATTAATTTCATTCCAAATTTATCATCAACAAATATATGTCCTTTATACTTCCCTATATCCCTCCAATTTTTCCCTCAGTCCCCCACATTCCCAACTATCATGTTCTAGGAGTTACTCTACAAGGTATGAAAATTCTCAATTTCTTTCTTTTTTTATTCTAGTTCACTTTTATGTGGTATAACATTCATGTTTCCATACCATGTTCTTATTTACTTATTATTCATGATCTATTATGTATTATGATTCATTTTTGGATGGGTTAACCTTGTCCCCTCTCTTTTTAATATTTTCCAAAACCTTGTTACATAGCCTTTAGGCTTCCGAATATTTGTAAGGGATTTCTCAATTATTCTTTTATTTTGAGTTCCATTATTTTTTTATTAATTGTTCAGCTTTTATTTCACAGAGGCACAAAAATCTCCTTAAATCATGTATATTAAGGTTGTTCTCATGTTCATAGAAAATTCATAATCATTATTCTTCTCCTCTCCCACTTTTTCAAGTAATAAAAAAACATTGTCTGTGATTTGTCAAATTTCCGACATTGTGGACTATGTTATTTAAATTTCCATTAATTATTTCAAGTCTGGTCATGAACCAATTTATATGGATGAAGCAGTTTACAATATATATATTACTTTTCATCCATGGTTATGGAAATCTTTTGAACTCATGGTTTTAATTTATAAGCCAAAATATGGTGGTTATTATCAAAGAACCACTACAATGATCTAAACGAACATCATTAATGTTTTAACATATGAATCATCGTCATATAAAACATAAAAATGATAAATGGTTTAAATTATGGTAAATTAATTATGTTAATACTTTTCCATTCAAATTTTAGAGTTTCACTTTCAATCAATACGAACATCTATCATGAACCAATCTTGGAAATCTTGTAAGGAACTCACCAAAAACTATGCAAGGAACAAAACACTAACTCTTAAGGGGTGACAGGAGGTTATGAAATGATTATATAAGAAGTTATAAACAATAAAATTTTTCATTAAAATACTAATAATTATTTTTTAACCATTATAAAGGATGTTTAAAAAAGTTTGAAGTAAAATAAGCCCGATGTAAGGGAATTCTTAAGCAGATTTCCATCCTTTGGGTAAACTTTATTCTACATTATTTATGTGGTATTTAAATTTTTTTAGTGAGGAATTATGATTATACTATGTTTAATTATTTATATTTACAAATTACATAAATATTCTATAAAACCTATAAAGTCTGTATTCAATTATATGATATTTATAAGGAACTTTTCTTTTAAAATCCTCTTCTAAAATTCTATTATTAAAAATTCTAAATCAGTTATTTTATGATAATATTGATGTTTTATGATTATTTTATGGATCTTTGGAATTTTTTATGATGAAGGGTGGGACCTATATTTCCCTCTAATGCATTGTGTATGTGTATGTTGGATTTCAGTCGTATAGTTACTCCAAGTCTAACTGCGATGGATAAACAAATAGTAAGGTAGCCGTGAGGGTTAAAAATTATAAGGTAGCCAAGAGGGTTACCCAATTATGTAAGTAATTACCCAGGATACCTTTATGGTTTTAATTATGTTCTTAGTTATTTTGTAAATCTCTTGTTTGACAAAGTATGTATATACATATAGGTGATAAGTAAGTCTTTTGAAAATGATTTCATACGTAACAAGTAATCATGGACTAATGTGTTATTTTTTCTTTTTATATACCTTACTGCGTTTTTTATCTCATCCCAAGTTTTAAATGATTTTAATAGGTTAATGGATGTGTATGATACCTATGTAATCCATGTTAAAAGTTCAATAATTGTCAAGGAATAATGGTTTATGTTTTAATGTTTTATATTTTGAAAAAATGGAACTATTTTAATGGTATCCACTCTATAACAATGAGTAATGTTATAAATGTATTATTCCACAATTCTCTAAATATCTAAACTTGGAAAGATCCTAAATGTAGAAGAAAGTATTTTCATGAATACATTCAAGATTATTTATGTAATAATGTCGATTCCTTATTGTTGGTATCATAGGATGGTTTACATAACATTTGGGGTTAGGATGGTGATAAAATAAATACATAAATGTTTTTTACACTATCATTAATTTGAAATTTTATAGAATTTAATGATTTCCATGATGATTTATCTTGGATATGTTTTTTATAATGGTTTCCCTTAGAAGGAACAAGGATGGTGAAGAGGAAAGGCACTGAAAGAATGATATCTTTCTAGATCTACAGCTCAGAATGACAGGGATTGGAACGTAGTAGTTTTTGATAGTAATGGGATCATATAATGCACATAATAAATGGTTTTGGAATCCATTCTAGATAACAAATAGAGGTACCACAACAGAACAAGATAGTATTGGAACATTTTATGAGACAACACCCTACTGCTTTCAATGGATCTTCTGACCTAATAGTAGCTGAAGGATAGATCAAATCCCTTGAAATGATATTTGAAATTATGGTATGTTTAAACTATCCAATGGTATGTCTTTACATTTATCATTTTTATGGTGAAGAAGATTATATGTGGTCAATGGTATGGAATATCAGGGGTAGGTAGGATTTTGATTCCTTTTATTGGTATTAATTTAAATGTATTTTCCTTTGAAATTATTTTCCTAAGGTGGTGCAACTTAATATGGAGAATAAATTAATTGAATTGAAGAAAAATGTGGAGGATTTACTAGTTGTGTATGAATAGAACTTGAATCAACTGGTGAGGTATTCTCTAAATCTTATTTTGGATCATGATAGAAAAATAAACCTCTTTCACATAGGATGAATTCCAAGGTATCAGATGGTGTTTTCCTCCAATGAATTAAAAAGTTATGATAACTTGTATGAGGTGCTGAGAGGGTAGAGATGGAGTATTATTGTAACAGCCCGAGATTTTATGAAAAATATTCTTTCTTATTTTACTAATGTCTTGTGTTATACGCTACACCAAAAGGAGCTTGCACAACACGCATCCTTGACTTGCCTTGCATTACACGCAATCGCAACCTTCCTCGATAGCGTGTGTGGTACGTAATCCTGAGTTTCACGAAACAATGATATGCTATTAAAATATTATTAAAACTAGCCGTTATGAATAGTAATAACCACTTTTTAAATTTTAGAAATTTTAACTCTCAAAATGGACTTCATTTTTGGATTCGGAGTATCGAATTTAGCCTAAGGTGAAATTTTGGTACTTTTCGGATAACTTTCATATTCTGATGAATAGTGAAAATTACTAAATTATAATTAAAAACAACTTTTTTAATCGAAATAATTAATAGTGATAAATCATTAATTTGAGTGGTTTTAAAGTATATTTAGAATATATTTTTACAATTTAATACAATGTTGGTCATTGGATGTAGTTTCACATTTAAACTAGACATAAACAAGTGTCAATCTTTTGATAGATATTGTTTCTTAAAAACACGCTATTTGTTTTAACAGCGGGATTTAATTATAAAATTAATTAATGCAACTTTTATGTTATGAATTTGGTAAAATAGACTTCATTTTTGAATTCGGAATATGAAATATAGCTTGGGATGAAATTTTGGCATTGTTCTGAAAAACATCAATTTTTGATGAATAGTGAAACTACTAAGTGGTAGGTTAAAAACTGAATTTTGAATAAAACATAATTTTACCGCTTCTGTGAATGGAATTTCGAAAATCCGAGAGACACGGTTAATATCAAGGACTAAAATGTGGTTCAATGAGATGAAAATAATTTTTTGGTGAATAGTAACTTTTTACTTTTTTTTACCACGGTTAAAAGTAAATAAGGTAACTAAGGGTAAATATGATATTAATATTACCCTAACACAAGTCCTAATTCTATTGGACAAGTGTAATTCGACCAAAAACAAACTTAGGAATAAAATATGACCATTTAGGCCAACTTGGATTAGATTAGGACATTTATTATTAATTTATTTAAAGAAGGGTTAAAATAGTTAAAATCAATGTTTAATAAGTAAATCATTTTTAATATGGGGTTATACATAAGATAAATTCGACTATAAATATTCATTAGAAAGCTAAAAAGATTTCCTACATGATGGTATTTTATTTGTAATTTTTAGACATCAAATAATATAATTTATTTATGACACAAAAATGATGCAGTAATTATCTTATTAATGAAATATTGACATAATTGATAATATAAATACCAAAATAAATGTAATTTAAGACTTTTTATGAATTCCACTAATTTTCTAGGTTACTATGATATATTAGTGTTGATTTAATCAACTTGGTTCGAACATATAATTCTGTTATGACTTTCACAAAAATCATATATCAAATAGTGTCAAAATTGACACAAAATAGTTTTTAAATCAAATATTATATTATTAATTGTTATTTTATTCCTAAAAATCTAAGGTTCGGCCAAATGACTTAGATAAGGATATATATATTAATAATAAACAATTTTGGGTTCGTTTGGCATGTTATAGTAAGTGTATTAACCATATAGTGAAAGAAAACAAAAAGACACGGTAAAAGTTAAATTAATTAACTTAGAGTTAAATCTAATTGATAAGGTTAAAATAATATCTTAAACTTGTCTAAATTCTATTGGTTGATAGTATTTCTACCCATCCTTACTTTAGCTTCGAAATAAGACCCTTTGGAACCATTATAAACCGATTTTGACTTTAATATAAAATAATATTTTGAGATATTCCTAAGGTGCCCCTCTCATCCCCTATAAAAGGACACATCCTCCCCCTCCTCCTCACACCAATTTGAGCACTCAAGCTCGGCCAACCCCTGCCAATTTCTCCTCTCCACTTCCCTAGCAACATCCTAGAGGTTCTGGTCTTCCTCAAAGACCAATTTTAGTTCCCTAAGAGGAGGTCTCAAAGAGGCACTTCAAAGAAGAGGTAATTACCGTTACCAATTCTTTCATCTTTATTTCTTCTTCCACTTCTTCTTCTTAGGTTGTTTCATTATGAAGTAATAACATCAGTATCACTCATATACTGATATGTTATTATATGTATGAAACAACCCTATTTCACCATCTATCCATCCTACGGAAAAAGAAATCACCGCGCATGCGTACGTACGGAATACCGTCTCCACGCCGTGGTGTAATCTATTTTCCACCACAACCTTACATGGATGGGTATAATGGTGTAAAGAATAACTATACATAGTTATTACAACATCATATTGATTCTGATATATTGTATAATCCACTCCAATTCAATTCAATATTTATAGAAATGATATCATCGCTCGTGCGTACGTACGGACTACCGTCTCCACGACGCGATGAGATTCATTCTCCATGTTAACCATTTAAGAATGATTATAAAGTATATATAAGAAATAATAATGAAATATATGACATTATAAATCTACTGGATCTATGTATATATATATATTTATGTAATATACTTACTTCCATTTCAAGACAATAAGGAAAGTAAAACAGCGTTCATGCGTACGTACGGACTACCGTCTCCATGAACGGTGTTTTTCATTTTATTTATCTATCTATTATATATATATATATACTGAATATATATGATATATAAATCATATTTTATATTCTGGAAGTAAGTAAATCATGATATAAGTAATAATGATGTCAAGAACAACAAGTCAAAACACCTACGATAAATGAAACGATTTTACCCAAAACGCTTCTTTAACATGGAATTTACAAAAGAACGGGTAATATAATGTCATAAGTGAACCATATATGATATCATAACAATGAATATGATTCTGTAATAAGTCAATAACATGATTTAAATCATTATACAGGAGGTTCGGACACTTACAAAGCAAGTCGGACCTAAGGTAAGGGAAATATCACAATCTCATTTTTATCCGAGATTGTTTATTCGAAAGTATTTACTGGGGTGTATTTTATCATCCACATCCATGTTCCCTCAATATGTAATATTGTTTCCATCCACTTGAAATAGTTTAAATCCAATTTTACCCTTAGGTGAGTTTTTAGTAAAGAATATGAAAGGAATCTTTTGTCGTTTCTCCGTACGAGGTACTTTTTGACTTTTCCGACAAAAGTACGAAGAATGTTTTTTTAACTTATACGGAATGAATGGATTTTTAAAACATTACTTCAAAGAAGCTTCCTTTATAAGTTTTCAAGTTTATTTTTAATTAACTTCTTTTATTTTAAAGTTGTATGACATGTTATGAAAGGAAAAATGTTTTTGAAGAAGAAAGGATATTTTCCTCAAGAATTCAATTCAAGTGTTTTATCAAAATTATTTTCCATCTAAGATAATAAAGGGTTCTGTTTCTATCCATATTTTTACATTGGTTTGACTATGTTGTGATGGAATTATGTTTATGAATTCCTTTATCTTATATGAATTGATTTATGATGTCATGATGTTTCAAGAATCCCATTTTTATTACATGGGTTATGCAATGATGTATGATTTATGATTTTGTGGCACACATAAGAAAGGATTCATTAAGAGATGGGTGGGACCTATATCTCCCTCCAATGCATTGGGTAAAGATTTTATATCTCATGAGATAGACATGGCTGGAATGGTAGGTTATACCGGTTCAGTGAAACAGGACTGAAACGAGGATTACTCGATTCAGAAAGGGACTTTGTCCACTAAGATAGTCTTGGCAATGAGTCTTGACTAACAAGAAATGATTCTCTATGATTATGTGTGTATGCCACAAAGTTCCATGTTTTATGTTATGATTATTGTGATTACATTTCACTGCCATGATTTATCCCATGTTATGAAATTATGCTCTCTTTTGCAGGTTATGATTTCCAAAATGTTATGTTCTTATGAATATGATGTGATTGATATTTCTTTTGTTTACCCTTACTGAGCATTTGAGCTCACCCTTTTATGTTTTCTTTTCCCCAGGATATAAAGAAAGGTTTTAGGTAAAAAAAAAGAAGATCTTTATGGGAGATGTTGAAGATCTTTCACCACGATTAGAAGATTATAGTCCGAGTTTCCAAAGACACTAAACTATTACGGTCCTTGTGTGTGTGTTTTTGTAATGTACTAAGTATTCCGCAAAAGTAATGTAAAGTCCATGTACGTCAGGCTTCGGGTCTCTACAGTTGGTATCAGAGGAAAGGTTTAGTCAACCTTTGGAAACTAGGATGCGAAAACGTTAGTGAGATCCCTAGAAATATTTCTAAGGTATGTCTAGGGATGTCTCTAAGGTTAAGTATACGTATAGGTTATAGTAATAGAATTACGCTAACGATCATAGAATTAAACCTAAGATGTTGGATATTGAAGGTACTCCCCATTTATTATGTTGTTTTCCCTAGCATGATTTTTTCCTCTCACACTATTCTTTATGGGTTTTAGACGATGGCTGGAACCCGAAGGAACCGTGTTGATCAATGCAATGGACAATGCAATGATTGCCCTCCTGAACAAACAAATGTTATGGGAGATGGAGTGCAAAATCTTATTGCTATACTTACACAAGCTATGAATCATTCTGGACTTCCAAATGAGCAGAGAAGGGAACAATATTCTATTGAGTCCTTTATGAGGCAACGTCCACCTTCTTTCAGTGGGTCTACTGATCCATTAGTTGCTGAACAATGGATTAGTACTACTGAAAAGATATTTTCAGTTCTTCAATGTTCTGAACATGATAAAGTCATCTTAGCAGTATATCATTTGGAAGGTGAAGCTGATCAATGGTGGAATCTTATCAAGAATACGAGGCCAAGAGATGAAATTGAGTCCATGGAATGGGACGAGTTCAAGAACTTGTTTTTCAGTAAGTACTTCCCTCGTATTCTTCGAACAAAGATGGAGAAAGAGTTTCTTGAACTAAAGCAAAGGGATGATGAATCTGTTGGTACCTATGAAGCAAATTTTACAAGACTTGCAAGGTATGCTTCTGGAATTATCATCCAACCTGAAAGTAAAGTTGATCGATTTTTCAGTGGCTTAAAACCAAGTCTTCGAAGGGCATTAGCTATAAGAGACTTCAGTAGCTATGAAGAAATTGTGCGTTGTGATATCAAGGTAGAAATGGAAGTTGGTGTTACATATCCATCTCATGGTTTTGACAAGAAACGAAAGATGGAGTTCAAGGAGAAATCTCAGGATAATGGTGAAAAGAAGATGAATGTTTCCTTATGCACAAAGTGTGGAAAGAAGCATGGTGGAGATTGTCTAAAAGGGACTAGAAAATGTTTTAAGTGTGGAAAAGAAGGTCATCGAGCAGCTGAGTGTCGAAGTAATGGAAAAAGGGTTTCTAATGATGTGAATAAAGCAAACACTGCAGAGAACGCACCGCCAACACTTCAATGCTTCAAGTGCAAGGAAATGGGGCATTATGCTAATAATTGCCCTAATCCAAGGGTTAGTGATGATCAACATGAGCAACCACTGAAGGCAAAGGACAAAGGGAAATCACATGCGATCACTATTGGCAATGTTGAATATGACAACGATGTGGTGGAATGATTAAGTGTTTATGTAATGGGATTCCAAAATAATGTTGTATCATTGAGTATTGCAATATTTATTGATGTGGTATTCAAAGTGATTGAGATATTTTTTGGAAATAAGATGATATGCGCATAATGAAGACGAGAAAATGAAATGTTTAATAGTATTCATGAGCTCATGATTGATATAAGGACTAAGTGATATCATGGTTTGAGTATATAGAATTTTGAGGATTTTGGTATGTGGAAAGTGTTAACTTTTAACTGCACTCATGTTTTCACTAAGGTATTCAAGAGAATACACGATTAAGGACTTTGAATGTTTGGAATGTGACCAACAAGACATATCTTATGATATGTGGGGATCAACGACAGTATTAAATCTCTGGTAATCGTTGTCACTATATTATGAGAGTGGACTGCAGTATTATGTATAAGCCTAAAGATTAGACTGGATTATGTTGGACATAAGTTAGTATTGTTTAAGGATAGAAGATTTTCGATATTATTGATGGGATGTTATAGTAACGTAGTTTTAGAAAAAGGGACAACCTGCAGGACGGGCGACAGCCCATCGCTTCGGACAAGGCTGTAGGAATCGAACCCACAACCGAAGTGCGACTGGCCTTTATCGCCTACCACTGGCCTACAAGAAGTCCCTGTTTAGTAGAAACTAGTTTTATTATATTAATCAGCATGATATATGAAGTATAAGTCCATTTTAGGAACCATATATGATTAATCTCACTATAGAATGACTTATGTATATTTAATAACTTTTGCTAACCTTTTGTTTGAGACAGATGGAATGAACAGTCATTCTATCACATGATCTTCTAACACTTCACAAATAACAAATTCAACTTCATTTATTTAAGAGATGAAGTAGAAATTGTTCAAGGCACGAACAAAAGTGAGATTGTACCAAAATAAAGTAAGTATTTATTCTATGAAAATTTTCAACTTTAGGGAAATGATCTTGAAAACCAAAAATGTTGTCCTAGTGATCTTATACCTGATGAATCAGATGGTACCTTATATCATCACAAATCTATGGATTTGTGATTACTGGCTTTTCCATAGCCATGTTCTCTACCACTCTCCATCAGAACATGATGGTTAGATTTCTCTTCCATATCCATATTTTCACCTATGTGGAAACCCAGTGATTAGTTTATTTGGGTAATCGTTACATTTCATACTTTAGTTTTTAAAGCCAAGTTTTGGTATTCCCTTTTACGATGTGGGTTTCTATTAAAGAAACTTTCGAATAGTAAACCATTTATAACCCCGACGAATTTCGAGGGCGAAATTCATTTTAAGGGGGGTAGAATGTAACAGCCCGAGATTTTATGAAAAATATTCTTTCTTATTTTACTAATGTCTTGTGTTATACGCTACACCAAAAGGAGCTTGCACAACACGCATCCTTGACTTGCCTTGCATTACACGCAATCGCAACCTTCCTCGATAGCGTGTGTGGTACGTAATCCTGAGTTTCACGAAACAATGATATGCTATTAAAATATTATTAAAACTAGCCGTTATGAATAGTAATAACCACTTTTTAAATTTTAGAAATTTTAACTCTCAAAATGGACTTCATTTTTGGATTCGGAGTATCGAATTTAGCCTAAGGTGAAATTTTGGTACTTTTCGGATAACTTTCATATTCTGATGAATAGTGAAAATTACTAAATTATAATTAAAAACAACTTTTTTAATCGAAATAATTAATAGTGATAAATCATTAATTTGAGTGGTTTTAAAGTATATTTAGAATATATTTTTACAATTTAATACAATGTTGGTCATTGGATGTAGTTTCACATTTAAACTAGACATAAACAAGTGTCAATCTTTTGATAGATATTGTTTCTTAAAAACACGCTATTTGTTTTAACAGCGGGATTTAATTATAAAATTAATTAATGCAACTTTTATGTTATGAATTTGGTAAAATAGACTTCATTTTTGAATTCGGAATATGAAATATAGCTTGGGATGAAATTTTGGCATTGTTCTGAAAAACATCAATTTTTGATGAATAGTGAAACTACTAAGTGGTAGGTTAAAAACTGAATTTTGCATAAAACATAATTTTACCGCATCTGTGAATGGAATTTCGAAAATCCGAGAGACACGGTTAATATCAAGGACTAAAATGTGGTTCAATGAGATGAAAATAATTTTTTGGTGAATAGTAACTTTTTACTTTTTTTTACCACGGTTAAAAGTAAATAAGGTAACTAAGGGTAAATATGATATTAATATTACCCTAACACAAGTCCTAATTCTATTGGACAAGTGTAATTCGACCAAAAACAAACTTAGGAATAAAATATGACCATTTAGGCCAACTTGGATTAGATTAGGACATTTATTATTAATTTATTTAAAGAAGGGTTAAAATAGTTAAAATCAATGTTTAATAAGTAAATCATTTTTAATATGGGGTTATACATAAGATAAATTCGACTATAAATATTCATTAGAAAGCTAAAAAGATTTTCTACATGATGGTATTTTATTTGTAATTTTTAGACATCAAATAATATAATTTATTTATGACACAAAAATGATGCAGTAATTATCTTATTAATGAAATATTGACATAATTGATAATATAAATACCAAAATAAATGTAATTTAAGACTTTTTATGAATTCCACTAATTTTCTAGGTTACTATGATATATTAGTGTTGATTTAATCAACTTGGTTCGAACATATAATTCTGTTATGACTTTCACAAAAATCATATATCAAATAGTGTCAAAATTGACACAAAATAGTTTTTAAATCAAATATTATATTATTAATTGTTATTTTATTCCTAAAAATCTAAGGTTCGGCCAAATGACTTAGATAAGGATATATATATTAATAATAAACAATTTTGGGTTCTTTTGGCATGTTATAGTAAGTGTATTAACCATATAGTGAAAGAAAACAAAAAGACACGGTAAAAGTTAAATTAATTAACTTAGAGTTAAATCTAATTGATAAGGTTAAAATAATATCTTAAACTTGTCTAAATTCTATTGGTTGATAGTATTTCTACCCATCCTTACATTAGCTTCGAAATAAGACCCTTTGGAACCATTATAAACCGATTTTGACTTTAATATAAAATAATATTTTGAGATATTCCTAAGGTGCCCCTCTCCTCCCCTATAAAAGGACACATCCTCCCCCTCCTCCTCACACCAATTTGAGCACTCAAGCTCGGCCAACCCCTGCCAATTTATCCTCTCCACTTCCCTAGCAACATCCTAGAGGTTCTGGTCTTCCTCAAAGACCAATTTTAGTTCCCTAAGAGGAGGTCTCAAAGAGGCACTTCAAAGAAGAGGTAATTACCGTTACCAATTCTTTCATCTTTATTTCTTCTTCCACTTCTTCTTCTTAGGTTGTTTCATTATGAAGTAATAACATCAGTATCACTCATATACTGATATGTTATTATATGTATGAAACAACCCTATTTCACCATCTATCCATCCTACGGAAAAAGAAATCACCGCGCATGCGTACGTACGGAATACCGTCTCCACGCCGTGGTGTAATCTATTTTCCACCACAACCTTACATGGATGGGTATAATGGTGTAAAGAATAACTATACATAGTTATTACAACATCATATTGATTCTGATATATTGTATAATCCACTCCAATTCAATTCAATATTTATAGAAATGATATCATCGCTCGTGCGTACGTACGGACTACCGTCTCCACGACGCGATGAGATTCATTCTCCATGTTAACCATTTAAGAATGATTATAAAGTATATATAAGAAATAATAATGAAATATATGACATTATAAATCTACTGGATCTATGTATATATATATATGTATGTAATATACTTACTTCCATTTCAAGACAATAAGGAAAGTAAAACAGCGTTCATGCGTACGTACGGACTACCGTCTCCATGAACGGTGTTTTTCATTTTATTTATCTATCTATTATATATATATATATACTGAATATATATGATATATAAATCATATTTTATATTCTGGAAGTAAGTAAATCATGATATAAGTAATAATGATGTCAAGAACAACAAGTCAAAACACCTACGATAAATGAAACGATTTTACCCAAAACGCTTCTTTAACATGGAATTTACAAAAGAACGGGTAATATAATGTCATAAGTGAACCATATATGATATCATAACAATGAATATGATTCTGTAATAAGTCAATAACATGATTTAAATCATTATACAGGAGGTTCGGACACTTACAAAGCAAGTCGGACCTAAGGTAAGGGAAATATCACAATCTCATTTTTATCCGAGATTGTTTATTCGTAAGTATTTACTGGGGTGTATTTTATCATCCACATCCATGTTCCCTCAATATGTAATATTGTTTCCATCCACTTGAAATAGTTTAAATCCAATTTTACCCTTAGGTGAGTTTTTAGTAAAGAATATGAAAGGAATCTTTTGTCGTTTCTCCGTACGAGGTACTTTTTGACTTTTCCGACAAAAGTACGAAGAATGTTTTTTTTAACTTATACGGAATGAATGGATTTTTAAAACATTACTTCAAAGAAGCTTCCTTTATAAGTTTTCAAGTTTATTTTTAATTAACTTCTTTTATTTTAAAGTTGTATGACATGTTATGAAAGGAAAAATGTTTTTGAAGAAGAAAGGATATTTTCCTCAAGAATTCAATTCAAGTGTTTTATCAAAATTATTTTCCATCTAAGATAATAAAGGGTTCTGTTTCTATCCATATTTTTACATTGGTTTGACTATGTTGTGATGGAATTATGTTTATGAATTCCTTTATCTTATATGAATTGATTTATGATGTCATGATGTTTCAAGAATCCCATTTTTATTACATGGGTTATGCAATGATGTATGATTTATGATTTTGTGGCACACATAAGAAAGGATTCATTAAGAGATGGGTGGGACCTATATCTCCCTCCAATGCATTGGGTAAAGATTTTATATCTCATGAGATAGACATGGCTGGAATGGTAGGTTATACCGGTTCAGTGAAACAGGACTGAAACGAGGATTACTCGATTTAGAAAGGGACTTTGTCCACTAAGATAGTCTTGGAAATGAGTCTTGACTAACAAGAAATGATTCTCTATGATTATGTGTGTATGCCACAAAGTTCCATGTTTTATGTTATGATTATTGTGATTACATTTCACTGCCATGATTTATCCCATGTTATGAAATTATGCTCTCTTTTGCAGGTTATGATTTCCAAAATGTTATGTTCTTATGAATATGATGTGATTGATATTTCTTTTGTTTACCCTTACTGAGCATTTGAGCTCACCCTTTTATGTTTTCTTTTCCCCAGGATATAAAGAAAGGTTTTAGGTAAAAAAAAAGAAGATCTTTATGGGAGATGTTGAAGATCTTTCACCACGATTAGAAGATTATAGTCCGAGTTTCCAAAGACACTAAACTATTACGGTCCTTGTGTGTGTGTTTTTGTAATGTACTAAGTATTCCGCAAAAGTAATGTAAAGTCCATGTACGTCAGGCTTCGGGTCTCTACAGTTGGTATCAGAGGAAAGGTTTAGTCAACCTTTGGAAACTAGGATGCGAAAACGTTAGTGAGATCCCTAGAAATATTTCTAAGGTATGTCTAGGGATGTCTCTAAGGTTAAGTATACGTATAGGTTATAGTAATAGAATTACGCTAACGATCATAGAATTAAACCTAAGATGTTGGATATTGAAGGTACTCCCCCTTTATTATGTTGTTTTCCCTAGCATGATTTTTTCCTCTCACACTATTCTTTATGGGTTTTAGACGATGGCTGGAACCCGAAGGAACCGTGTTGATCAATGCAATGGACAATGCAATGATTGCCCTCCTGAACAAACAAATGTTATGGGAGATGGAGTGCAAAATCTTATTGCTATACTTACACAAGCTATGAATCATTCTGGACTTCCAAATGAGCAGAGAAGGGAACAATATTCTATTGAGTCCTTTATGAGGCAACGTCCACCTTCTTTCAGTGGGTCTACTGATCCATTAGTTGCTGAACAATGGATTAGTACTACTGAAAAGATATTTTCAGTTCTTCAATGTTCTGAACATGATAAAGTCATCTTAGCAGTATATCATTTGGAAGGTGAAGCTGATCAATGGTGGAATCTTGTCAAGAATACGAGGCCAAGAGATGAAATTGAGTCCATGGAATGGGACGAGTTCAAGAACTTGTTTTTCAGTAAGTACTTCCCTCGTATTCTTCGAACAAAGATGGAGAAAGAGTTTCTTGAACTAAAGCAAAGGGATGATGAATCTGTTGGTACCTATGAAGCAAATTTTACAAGACTTGCAAGGTATGCTTCTGGAATTATCATCCAACCTGAAAGTAAAGTTGATCGATTTTTCAGTGGCTTAAAACCAAGTCTTCGAAGGGCATTAGCTATAAGAGACTTCAGTAGCTATGAAGAAATTGTGCGTTGTGCTATCAAGGTAGAAATGGAAGTTGGTGTTACATATCCATCTCATGGTTTTGACAAGAAACGAAAGATGGAGTTCAAGGAGAAATCTCAGGATAATGGTGAAAAGAAGATGAATGTTTCCTTATGCACAAAGTGTGGAAAGAAGCATGGTGGAGATTGTCTAAAAGGGACTAGAAAATGTTTTAAGTGTGGAAAAGAAGGTCATCGAGCAGCTGAGTGTCGAAGTAATGGAAAAAGGGTTTCTAATGATGTGAATAAAGCAAACACTGCAGAGAACGCACCGCCAACACTTCAATGCTTCAAGTGCAAGGAAATGGGGCATTATGCTAATAATTGCCCTAATCCAAGGGTTAGTGATGATCAACATGAGCAACCATTGAAGGCAAAGGACAAAGGGAAATCACATGCGATCACTATTGGCAATGTTGAATATGACAACGATGTGGTGGAATGATTAAGTGTTTATGTAATGGGATTCCAAAATAATGTTGTATCATTGAGTATTGCAATATTTATTGATGTGGTATTCAAAGTGATTGAGATATTTTTTGGAAATAAGATGATATGCGCATAATGAAGACGAGAAAATGAAATGTTTAATAGTATTCATGAGCTCATGATTGATATAAGGACTAAGTGATATCATGGTTTGAGTATATAGAATTTTGAGGATTTTGGTATGTGGAAAGTGTTAACTTTTAACTGCACTCATGTTTTCACTAAGGTATTCAAGAGAATACACGATTAAGGACTTTGAATGTTTGGAATGTGACCAACAAGACATATCTTATGATATGTGGGGATCAACGACAGTATTAAATCTCTGGTAATCGTTGTCACTATATTATGAGAGTGGACTGCAGTATTATGTATAAGCCTAAAGATTAGACTGGATTATGTTGGACATAAGTTAGTATTGTTTAAGGATAGAAGATTTTCGATATTATTGATGGGATGTTATAGTAACGTAGTTATAGAAAAAGGGACAACCTGCAGGACGGGCGACAGCCCATCGCTTCGGACAAGGCTGTAGGAATCGAACCCACAACCGAAGTGCGACTGGCCTTTATCGCCTACCACTGGCCTACAGGAAGTCCCTGTTTAGTAGAAACTAGTTTTATTATATTAATCAGCATGATATATGAAGTATAAGTCCATTTTAGGAACCATATATGATTAATCTCACTATAGAATGACTTATGTATATTTAATAACTTTTGCTAACCTTTTGTTTGAGACAGATGGAATGAACAGTCATTCTATCACATGATCTTCTAACACTTCACAAATAACAAATTCAACTTAATTTATTTAAGAGATGAAGTAGAAATTGTTCAAGGCACGAACAAAAGTGAGATTGTACCAAAATAAAGTAAGTATTTATTCTATGAAAATTTTCAACTTTAGGGAAATGATCTTGAAAACCAAAAATGTTGTCCTAGTGATCTTATACCTGATGAATCAGATGGTACCTTATATCATCACAAATCTATGGATTTGTGATTACTGGCTTTTCCATAGCCATGTTCTCTACCACTCTCCATCAGAACATGATGGTTAGATTTCTCTTCCATATCCATATTTTCACCTATGTGGAAACCCAGTGATTAGTTTATTTGGGTAATCGTTACATTTCATACTTTAGTTTTTAAAGCCAAGTTTTGGTATTCCCTTTTACGATGTGGGTTTCTATTAAAGAAACTTTCGAATAGTAAACCATTTATAACCCCGACGAATTTCGAGGGCGAAATTCATTTTAAGGGGGGTAGAATGTAACAGCCCGAGATTTTATGAAAAATATTCTTTCTTATTTTACTAATGTCTTGTGTTATACGCTACACCAAAAGGAGCTTGCACAACACGCATCCTTGACTTGCCTTGCATTACACGCAATCGCAACCTTCCTCGATAGCGTGTGTGGTACGTAATCCTGAGTTTCACGAAACAATGATATGCTATTAAAATATTATTAAAACTAGCCGTTATGAATAGTAATAACCACTTTTTAAATTTTAGAAATTTTAACTCTCAAAATGGACTTCATTTTTGGATTCGGAGTATCGAATTTAGCCTAAGGTGAAATTTTGGTACTTTTCGGATAACTTTCATATTCTGATGAATAGTGAAAATTACTAAATTATAATTAAAAACAACTTTTTTAATCGAAATAATTAATAGTGATAAATCATTAATTTGAGTGGTTTTAAAGTATATTTAGAATATATTTTTACAATTTAATACAATGTTGGTCATTGGATGTAGTTTCACATTTAAACTAGACATAAACAAGTGTCAATCTTTTGATAGATATTGTTTCTTAAAAACACGCTATTTGTTTTAACAGCGGGATTTAATTATAAAATTAATTAATGCAACTTTTATGTTATGAATTTGGTAAAATAGACTTCATTTTTGAATTCGGAATATGAAATATAGCTTGGGATGAAATTTTGGCATTGTTCTGAAAAACATCAATTTTTGATGAATAGTGAAACTACTAAGTGGTAGGTTAAAAACTGAATTTTGCATAAAACATAATTTTACCGCTTCTGTGAATGGAATTTCGAAAATCCGAGAGACACGGTTAATATCAAGGACTAAAATGTGGTTCAATGAGATGAAAATAATTTTTTGGTGAATAGTAACTTTTTACTTTTTTTTACCACGGTTAAAAGTAAATAAGGTAACTAAGGGTAAATATGATATTAATATTACCCTAACACAAGTCCTAATTCTATTGGACAAGTGTAATTCGACCAAAAACAAACTTAGGAATAAAATATGACCATTTAGGCCAACTTGGATTAGATTAGGACATTTATTATTAATTTATTTAAAGAAGGGTTAAAATAGTTAAAATCAATGTTTAATAAGTAAATCATTTTTAATATGGGGTTATACATAAGATAAATTCGACTATAAATATTCATTAGAAAGCTAAAAAGATTTCCTACATGATGGTATTTTATTTGTAATTTTTAGACATCAAATAATATAATTTATTTATGACACAAAAATGATGCAGTAATTATCTTATTAATGAAATATTGACATAATTGATAATATAAATACCAAAATAAATGTAATTTAAGACTTTTTATGAATTCCACTAATTTTCTAGGTTACTATGATATATTAGTGTTGATTTAATCAACTTGGTTCGAACATATAATTCTGTTATGACTTTCACAAAAATCATATATCAAATAGTGTCAAAATTGACACAAAATAGTTTTTAAATCAAATATTATATTATTAATTGTTATTTGATTCCTAAGAATCTAAGGTTCGGCCAAATGACTTAGATAAGGATATATATATTAATAATAAACAATTTTGGGTTCGTTTGGCATGTTATAGTAAGTGTATTAACCATATAGTGAAAGAAAACAAAAAGACACGGTAAAAGTTAAATTAATTAACTTAGAGTTAAATCTAATTGATAAGGTTAAAATAATATCTTAAACTTGTCTAAATTCTATTGGTTGATAGTATTTCTACCCATCCTTACTTTAGCTTCGAAATAAGACCCTTTGGAACCATTATAAACCGATTTTGACTTTAATATAAAATAATATTTTGAGATATTCCTAAGGTGCCCCTCTCCTCCCCTATAAAAGGACACATCCTCCCCCTCCTCCTCACACCAATTTGAGCACTCAAGCTCGGCCAACCCCTGCCAATTTCTCCTCTCCACTTCCCTAGCAACATCCTAGAGGTTCTGGTCTTCCTCAAAGACCAATTTTAGTTCCCTAAGAGGAGGTCTCAAAGAGGCACTTCAAAGAAGAGGTAATTACCGTTACCAATTCTTTCATCTTTATTTCTTCTTCCACTTCTTCTTCTTAGGTTGTTTCATTATGAAGTAATAACATCAGTATCACTCATATACTGATATGTTATTATATGTATGAAACAACCCTATTTCACCATCTATCCATCCTACGGAAAAAGAAATCACCGCGCATGCGTACGTACGGAATACCGTCTCCACGCTGTGGTGTAATCTATTTTCCACCACAACCTTACATGGATGGGTATAATGGTGTAAAGAATAACTATACATAGTTATTACAACATCATATTGATTCTGATATATTGTATAATCCACTCCAATTCAATTCAATATTTATAGAAATGATATCATCGCTCGTGCGTACGTACGGACTACCGTCTCCACGACGCGATGAGATTCATTCTCCATGTTAACCATTTAAGAATGATTATAAAGTATATATAAGAAATAATAATGAAATATATGACATTATAAATCTACTGGATCTATGTATATATATATATGTATGTAATATACTTACTTCCATTTCAAGACAATAAGGAAAGTAAAACAGCGTTCATGCGTACGTACGGACTACCGTCTCCATGAACGGTGTTTTTCATTTTATTTATCTATCTATTATATATATATATACTGAATATATATGATATATAAATCATATTTTATATTCTGGAAGTAAGTAAATCATGATATAAGTAATAATGATGTCAAGAACAACAAGTCAAAACACCTACGATAAATGAAACGATTTTACCCAAAACGCTTCTTTAACATGGAATTTACAAAAGAACGGGTAATATAATGTCATAAGTGAACCATATATGATATCATAACAATGAATATGATTCTGTAATAAGTCAATAACATGATTTAAATCATTATACAGGAGGTTCGGACACTTACAAAGCAAGTCGGACCTAAGGTAAGGGAAATATCACAATCTCATTTTTATCCGAGATTGTTTATTCGTAAGTATTTACTGGGGTGTATTTTATCATCCACATCCATGTTCCCTCAATATGTAATATTGTTTCCATCCACTTGAAATAGTTTAAATCCAATTTTACCCTTAGGTGAGTTTTTAGTAAAGAATATGAAAGGAATCTTTTGTCGTTTCTCCGTACGAGGTACTTTTTGACTTTTCCGACAAAAGTACGAAGAATGTTTTTTTTTAACTTATACGGAATGAATGGATTTTTAAAACATTACTTCAAAGAAGCTTCCTTTACAAGTTTTCAAGTTTATTTTTAATTAACTTCTTTTATTTTAAAGTTGTATGACATGTTATGAAAGGAAAAATGTTTTTGAAGAAGAAAGGATATTTTCCTCAAGAATTCAATTCAAGTGTTTTATCAAAATTATTTTCCATCTAAGATAATAAAGGGTTCTGTTTCTATCCATATTTTTACATTGGTTTGACTATGTTGTGATGGAATTATGTTTATGAATTCCTTTATCTTATATGAATTGATTTATGATGTCATGATGTTTCAAGAATCCCATTTTTATTACATGGGTTATGCAATGATGTATGATTTATGATTTTGTGGCACACATAAGAAAGGATTCATTAAGAGATGGGTGGGACCTATATCTCCCTCCAATGCATTGGGTAAAGATTTTATATCTCATGAGATAGACATGGCTGGAATGGTAGGTTATACCGGTTCAGTGAAACAGGACTGAAACGAGGATTACTCGATTCAGAAAGGGACTTTGTCCACTAAGATAGTCTTGGCAATGAGTCTTGACTAACAAGAAATGATTCTCTATGATTATGTGTGTATGACACAAAGTTCCATGTTTTATGTTATGATTATTGTGATTACATTTCACTGCCATGATTTATCCCATGTTATGAAATTATGCTCTCTTTTGCAGGTTATGATTTCCAAAATGTTATGTTCTTATGAATATGATGTGATTGATATTTCTTTTGTTTACCCTTACTGAGCATTTGAGCTCACCCTTTTATGTTTTCTTTTCCCCAGGATATAAAGAAAGGTTTTAGGTAAAAAAAAAGAAGATCTTTATGGGAGATGTTGAAGATCTTTCACCACGATTAGAAGATTATAGTCCGAGTTTCCAAAGACACTAAACTATTACGGTCCTTGTGTGTGTGTTTTTGTAATGTACTAAGTATTCCGCAAAAGTAATGTAAAGTCCATGTACGTCAGGCTTCGGGTCTCTACAATTATGATGATCATGTGCATTTTGGAAATAAGGATAAGAACGAGTTCAAGTGGAAAGTGTTGGGTAAGAATCAACCAAAGAAATGTTATGGTAAGAAAATCAAGTTTCCTGTTTGTAAAATGTGTGGAAAGAAACACCCTGGGGAATGTCTAAGAAATAATGGGATGTGTTTTAAATGTGATTAGTATGGACACATTGCCCATTAATTCAATGAAAATGATCCTAACACTAATCCTGATAAGAAAACTGAAAAGTGTTTTAAATGTTGTGAGATGGTTCATTTTGAAAATGATAGCCCAATGAGAGATATGAATGATGAAAATAACCCATACTATAAGAAGAAATGTGTCACGAGATCCATTGCAACTACGTCAGTAGATGTAGATCCATTCATTGATGTTGTATCAGGTACATCTTTTGTTCAATCCTATTTTTCTAAAGATTTGTTTCATATGGGGTCTACACATTCTTTCATCTATATGAAATTTTATGCTAAATTATAAATATCACCTCAAAAAATGAGACCTGAACTTGTTGTTAAAACACTAGAGTAAATATTAAGGTAAAGAGGAATTATAAGAATCCTTATATTGTGGAATGTGGAATGAATTTCTAAAAAACCTTGTTGTTTTACCCTTAGTTGAGTTTGATGTTATTCTAGGAATTGATTGGATTTCTGTTTATCATGAAAAGATTGAATGTATAGCTAAAGAATTTTTTTTCATAAAGAGTTTAATTTTGTATAAAATAATGAACCCATAAAATTTATAAAATATCATGATGCTGAGAAACTGTTGAAAGAATGAAATGAATGTTATCTTGCTCAAATTGTTGAAAACAAGAAATAATTCCGATTGATTCTGTGCTTACTGTAAATGAATACCTTGATGTTTATCCTAATGTGTTACCTGATTTCATGCCTAATAGGGAAGTAAAATTTAAAATTGAATTAGTTATTTATTATAAGATAATTTCAAAATCCACATATCATATGGAGAAAATAGAACTTCTTGAATTGAAAAATCAATTGCATGATTTTCCTGATAAAGGATTCATTTATCCATGCACATCAACATGGGGATCCCCAGTTTTGTTCATTAAAAAGGAATATGGGTCCATGAGAATCTACATTGATTAGAGATATTTGAATAGAAACACTGTTCAAAAAAATTATCTTTTTTCTCACATCGATGACTTGTTTGATCAGCTCTAGGGAGCTCAGTACTTTTCCAAGATTGAATGGAGATCTGGATGCCATCAGCTGAAGGTGAAAGAGTATGACATTCCAAAAACATCCTTTCATACTATATATGGGCATTAGGAATTTCTTTTTATGCCATGTGGGTTAACTAATGCACCTATTGTATTCATGAATCCTATGAATATAGTATTTCATGAGTTCTTGGATATGTTTGTGGTTGAGTTTATTAATGACATTTTGGTATTTTTTAAAAATAAATAATATCGTGAAAAACATCTATGGGTTATTTTAAAAACCTTAAATGAAAATAAACTATATGGAAAATTCATAAAATGTGATTTTTGGTTTAAAAAAACTTATTTCATGGGAACATTGTATATAAGGATGGAATTATAGTTGATCTTTCCAAAAAAATATGATTAAGGAATGTCCTAGACCAAAAAATGTTTCCTAGATTCATTGTTTTCCTGGATTATTGTTTTATTATCGACAATTTGTTAAGAATATTACACAGTTATCTAGCCCAATAACTAAGTTAACACAAAAAGTGGTTAAAATTGTCTCGACAGAAGAATGTGATGTTTGTTTTGTAAAAATGAAGAAAAGATTTGTAAATTCTCTAGTTTTGTTATTGCCTCTGTGAAATGATGATTTCATCATCTACAATGATGCTTCATGGAGGGGACTTGGTTGTGTTTTGAATCATAATGACCGGGTTATTGCTTATGCTTGAAGACAACTAAAACCTCACGAGTTAAATTATCCCACATATGATTTGGAATTGGCATATATGGTGTTTTCATTGATAATTTGGAGGCATTATTTATATGAATCAAAATGTCAAATATATACTAACCATAAAAGTCGGAAGTATATATTCTCTCAAAAGGAATTAAACACAAGGCATAAAATATGGCTTGAACTGATAAAATATTATGATTCCATTATTAATTACCATCCTAGAAAATAAAACAAGGTGGAAGATGCCTTGAGTCGAATATAGTATGCTTCATTAACCATGTTACGTTTAGAAGATGATCCATTGATTAATAATTTGAAGAATTTTTTCATATATGTTTTTAGTGGAGGGAATAAATCTATTTTGTTTCAGGTTTCAATGTAGTATTTGTTATCATACAGAATTAAGTGAGCACATAAAGAAGACTATTATTTGTATAAAATGTAGAATTGGGTAAAATGGGTATGCTTCCATAATTTATCCTTGATAGAGTTGGTGTTTTATGAATTGGAAAAAGGTTGTGTGAGTCTAGTGATTCTCAGTTAAAGAAATATTTGTTGTGTGAAGCTCATAGTTCTCCATTTTCGGTTCATCCTGGAAGTACTAAGATGTATATAAGCCTTCGAGAGTATTACTGGTGGGATGGAATGAAAAGGGATATTTCTGATTTTACCATGAATTGTTTGACATGTCAGCTGTTTAAAGTAGAGTGGTAGTTACCGAACGGGATGCTTCAACCATTGACAATGTCAGATTAGAAGTTATAGAATTTATCCATTAACATTGGTGTGGGACAACCAAAGACATCTCAAGGTAAAAATGTGAATTGGGTTATTGTTAATCAGATGAAAAAATCATCACATTTTGTTTCTATTCGAGATACAATGAATTTGCCCCAGCTTTATCGACTGTACCTACATGATATTTTCAGGACACATGGAGTTCCTCTTTCCATTCTTTCTGATCAGGATCCCTGGTTGATTTCTATCTTTTCGAAGGGACTTTAGAAGTCGTTGGGCACTGGATTAAATATCAGTACAACATTTCAACCTCAATCAGATGGGCAGAGAGAACAAACAATTCAAACAATGTAAGATATGCTTCGAGCTTGATCAGTGGACTACCAAGGAAGTTGGGGTAAACATCTTTCTTTATTTGAGTTTTCATATAATAATTTTTTTCATTTTAGTATTCATATTTCAACTTTTGAGGATATGTATGGGATGCGGTGTCGAACTCCAGAATTTTGGGATGAATCCAATGAAATAACGTCGATGGGTCCAGAATTAGAAGAATATGAGGCTGAGAAAGTGAAGATGTTACAGCAGCACATGAGGATAGATCAGAGCAGGCAGAAAATTTATGTAGATAACAGAAGGAAAGACTTCTCATTCACAGTAGGTGACCATGTTTTCCTTAAAATATCTCATTGGAAAAGTTTGATTCATTTTTGTAAGAATGGAAACCTATGTATGTGGTTCATATGTACTTTTGAAATCCTAGGGAATTTTGGACTTGTTTCATACTGAATATCTTTTCCTTCGAGTTTTTCTCAGTTTCACAATGTTTTTCATGTTTCTATGTTGAGGAATTTTGTACCAGATTTGATTCATTTTTTTAGCCCAGAAGAAGTTCAGCTAGAGGAGTACCTTTCATATGAAGAGGAACTAGTTGAGATTCTTGATCGATGGGAACTTGTATTGAGGAATAAGGTAATCATCCAGGTAAATGTTTTTTTTGGAGAAACCACATTGTGGAAGTATAAAAATGTCAGTCTGAAAATGAAATGATGGAAAGGTTCCCCAACTTGTTTAATAAGTAAATAAAATTGTGAAAACACACTTTCTAGAAGGTTGGGATAATGTAACACACAAATTTTTTCTAAAAATAAATTGAAAAGCATGAAATTTTGTTTAAGATAGATATTTATAACTATCCTTTAAATATAATTTTATTGCATCAATGTTTTTAATTTCAAAAAATGTTCTTCAATAATTGTTTTCAGTATGTTATTTTGAGTCTGTTGGTACAAACTTGTTTTTTTGTTGAAAAGTAACATACCTTACGGAATAGTAATATAAATAGTAATATGACCCTAATGAATAGAAAATTGTTTTATTATTTTATTTTCTTATGGATATAAGATAATGACATTTGGATTAATTTTAAAATGTGATATAAAATCATTTAATATTTCTAAATTAATAATTTTTTAATTACGTATTATTTTATTACAATATTAAATAAAAAATATGTAGAAAATTATTTTCAAAAATAATAATTTATTTTTTAATTCTACACCTCAATAAATTTTTAGGGTGAATTTTGGTGTTTTTTCTGAAACAACTGATTTTTCGATGAATTGTAGGAAATATAGTTTTGAGTTTTGGTGTGTTAATGAAATCATTATTGATGTAATAATGATGTAATAAATTTGATTGACATTTGTACAGTAAAATAAGTTATGAGGTTTCCCAACTATCTTATACCATGGGAAGTACCATTGGTAAGCCCATGGTTTTTTTCAAATACAACTAATGAGGTGTCCCTTTGAAATTATTAAAAAAATCCCTCACTTTTGCTATAAATACCAACCCATTCCTTCATAAAAATATTTCATAATTATTCATCAAGGATTATCTGGACTACTTACCTAGCTAGTTTCCCTCCCGAGGTCTACTCAATCCCCCAAAGTCCGAAACTACATGTTCTAGGAGATACTCTAGAGGGTAAAAAAAATTTCAATTTATTTCTTTTTCCATTAATGTTATATTTTATGTTGTATAAAAATAAAGTATCAATTCCATGATCGTAATTTTTTTTATTCTTGATATGTTCTATATTATGATTAATTTTTGAATGGGTTAACCTTGTCTCCTCTCTTTTTAATATTTTCTAAAACAATGTTACATTCCCATTAGAATGCCGAATTTTTATAAGCGATTTCTCAATTATTATTTTATTTTGAGTTCTGTTATTTTCTTATTCTTTCATCATATATTCATGCAAAAGAGGAATGAAATATCTAGAAATCATTTATATTCTGGTAATTCTCTTGTTCATGTAAAATGAATCATCATTATTATTTTCCTATCCCACTTATCCAATGAATAAAAAACATTGTCTTTGATGTGTCAAATTACCTACATCGTGGACGATGTGATTTCAATTTCCATTAATTATTTAAATTCTAATCATGAAACCATTTATATGGTTGAAATAGGTTATACTATATATATTTTTTCTCATCCATGGTTCATTAATTCTTTTGTACTCATGGTTTTAATTTATAAGACAAAATATGTTTGTCATTATCAAAGCCACTAAAATGATCTAAATGAACAACAGTAATGTTTTAACTTAGGAATAATATTTATATAAAACATCAAAATGATAAATGGTATAAATTATTTTACTTAAAATATTTAAATATGTTTCCATTCCAATTATTGAGTTTCACTTCTAATCCATTAGAACATCCATCACAAACCATTCATAGAAATCATGTAAGGAACTCACCCAAAATACTGCAAGGAACAAAATACTAACAATTAAGGGGTGCAATGATGTTATGAAATGAACCTATAAGATTTTATAAACATTAAAATTATTCTTTAAAATACAAATAACACTCTTTGACCATTATAAAATAATTTTAAATTGGATTGATGTATTTCAAGCCTGAGGTAATGGAATTCTTTACCTGATTTCCATCCTTTGGGTAAAAATTATTCTTCATTATTAAGGTGGTATCTAAATTGTTTGTATGATGAATTATTATAATATTATGTCTAATTATGTATATTTACTGATTATATACATATTACTTCCCTCTATTATGTCTTACATAAAATATATTATATTTATAAGGGACTGTTCTTTTAAAAGCCACTTTTAAAATTCGATTTTCCAAAATTCAAAAGCAATGTTTTTATGAAAATATTCATGTTGTATGACTATGTTCGGGATCTTGAAAATTGTTTATTATGAATTGTGGGACCTATATTTACCTCAAATTCATTTTTTTTGTGTATGTTGGTGTTCGGTCATATGGTTACTCCAAGTGTAACTTCAATGGTTACACAAATAGTAAGGTAGTGGTGAGAGTTACAAAATTATAAGGTAGCCAAGAGGGTTACAAGATTATATAAGTAATTCCCCAATATACCATTATGGTTCATCTTATGTTCATAGGTATTGTGGAAATCTCATTTTTCACAATGTATGTATATATACACAGGTGATAGGTATGTCTTTTGAAAATGATTTCATACGTTTCAAGTATTCATGGACTAATGTATTCTTTACTTCCTTTTATATCCCTTACTATTTTTTTATTCTCATCCCATGTTTTGAAATATTTTCACAAGTTAATGGTTGTGTAATATAATGAATTAATTAATGTTAAATGTTTAATAATTGTCAAGAAATCGTGTTTTATGTTTTATTGTTTTAAATTTTGAAAAAAATGGATACTATTTTAATGGTATCCAATCTATAAGAATGTGTAATGTTATGAATGTATTATGTCCCAATTATCTAAATATATAAACTAGAAAATATCCTTAATGTAAATGGAATTGTTTTGATTACTAAATTCGATATTATGTATTAATAAGTTTGGGTCCTTATAATAAGAGTTACACTTGGTTTCTATTCTACCTTTTGTATTAGAACTTGTTAGTCATTGTGTGAGGTACTCTTTCATACCTTATTCTTGCATATGGTTTCAACAAAATTACATGGGGCATTGGTTTATCCTTTTTAAGGTCTTATTCGACGTAACTTTGAATGAATGGGGAAGAGGGATCCTCCCCCATACAAGATGAATTTTTGGGAAGCCCGAAAAATTGTGAGGGAGTGTTAGTGCCACCCAAAGCATATAATATCGAGGTGTGGTGGAAGAGTCCCTCTGAAACGTGTGTTCATGAGAGGGTTGTATAGTGGAGTGTCAGAAAATGTCGTATCTTTTCTAGTGGAGTTTATCATGATTAACTTCTTTTTATTGATACTCCAATAGTGGGACTATTAGAGTAATTTTTTGGGGATTAATATACTTCCAATATGGGAATAGAATCCTAAGGTATTCCACATTCTTTTCATGCCTAGACACTTGTGGTTGGATGAGTTTACTCACTTAACCTATTCATGGGTACCATTCATTTTAAATTCAATCATGATACTACAGATATCAAGTACAAGTCGAGGTGATAGGCACCCCACAAATAAAACCAAATGACCCACTATTTGTTTCTAGAAGTAGTAGTCTTCACACTATGGATGTATAGACACTCCCTTTTGGGAGATCTCTTTGTTTTTTTGTTCTGAATACCATATCCTCAGGTATTTCATCACCTAGAGTGACTTGAACCTAACCCGGAGAACCTGGTCAAACATGCTACATGACTATGACTTTGAGGTAGTACATACTCCAAAAAAAAGGGAAATGTGGTAATGATTCCCCTAGTAGAATTTATCTATATCACCTAGTGTGGGAAGTTTTATAGCATTTAGATTCCCTATAGGTGACCCTAGGGGAGCATGAGGTCGTAGATTTCTTCAGTCGATGGTGTTGACTCTATCACATCTCTAGTGAGTAAGAGAGTCTTGGTTGTGAAACAAGAACTAAGATATCTAGAATGAATCATATTTCCATTATAAAAACACCATATTTATATTCATATAGAGGTAATCACGAGCCCCTAGTCTAAGAGAAATTACTAGTTCTAGTTTTGATGAAGGTGATGGTTGAACACGAAGTTGTGGTGGGTTATTTCATCCCCTTAGAATCTCAGAGTGGAAATGGGATGGCATGTCCAAGTACTACATCATAGGGATTCTATGGGATGTGAAGGGATATGATTCCATCTAGGTGTTAGTGGACCAACTCATGAAGTTGGTGCATTTTATTGTAATTAGTTATTAGAGTACGGTGGAGGGTTTGGGGATGTTGGACATATGGTAGAACATTTTCCATAAAGGGGTACCCTCTACAATTTTCTCCGATCATGATGCATGATTTATGTCATGATTGTGGAGAGTCCTGTAGAAGGAATTTGGGGACTAGCTACGGTTGAGTATGAGCCTTTTTTCCCAGGTTGATGGGTGGGACAAGCACCAAATATAGGTTTTGGGGGATATGGTAAGGGTTTGTTTTGTTGGTTTTTAGAAAGGGATGAAACAATCCTTAAATTTCCTCAGCCTATTTGAGATCATGCAAATGTTGGAGAGGTATCATACCTCTATTCTTGACCCTTGAGCTGGGGCGGGTGCATGATGTTTTCTATGTGTCATTTCTTAGGATATGTGTGCACATTTTCTTCACATGTCATTAACAAAAAAGAACCTTATGAGGATATAAAATCCTCATGGTTTATATGTAATGGCTTCACAAAAACCAGAAGGAGAGAGTCCTTAAAAATGAGAGAGCCAAGAGAGGGCTCATTACCCAAGGTTTTTCCTCGTTTTTCTTTTCATTTTTGAAAATCATGAAGGAGGGAATTATGTAGAGACATGTTTTTTCCTTATAAGGCTTTCGAATATTTCTATATATATTTCCAAAGCTTGGAACTAAGAAAACATATGAATTTGAGGACCGGTGTGCCTAGAATAAATTATACGAAAATATTAAGTTTTTTTGTACAATTCATACGACTGAAATGGGATATCTTTTAAAAGGTTGATCATATTAAAAATATGAGATCACTGTTGGGTTTAGAACATGCTTTTTACCCTAGAAATGACATAAAAAATATCAGTGCGGGAAATTCGTACCCCTTTCTCGTTAGAAATACATTACACAGATGAATTAATATATAAATCCATTAATTTAAAAGCTCATTCCCAAATAATTCTCAAACGGTAACTATGATCAGAAATATGAGGCCATTGTTGACATTAGAGCATGTCTTTTACCCTATGATGGATATACTTTTGTTTGGTGCAAGCCTTTTTTATAAAAATTCACTAACGGAAAAACCATATATAAAATAATTAAATAAAATTGTTTTTTTAAACACTACTTAGAACAACATATGAATGGGGAATTTGATAAGAAATCTGAGACTATCATTATGTTTTTATAATGGTGATTTCCATTTAGGTGATCTCTGTTGTGAGGGTGTGGGATGTTCAAATTCTACAAACGCTGATAGTTTCTTATAAACAGATATTTAGAGAAATGAGCCAGAGTTAGATCATTTTTATCTCGGATGGTGGGATCTGGCCAACCAAAATTCAACATCTGAACATCATCGGATCATGATGAAAATATAGGCACTAGTATATCAGAGCACATAATACACAACGACATATCGAAATTCAGGGTAATGTTTCTATTCCAGATTCTACTGCTCCTATATTGAATCATGTGTCTCCATTTTTTATTTCTATTTTAATACTATGCTTCGGAATCCTTCATTTATGGACAAAATAACAATGGCCATTTACCATTAATTTTTGGATTGTATGTTCCTCACATTCTTTGTTTTATTCATTGTTATTCAATGATAAACATTTAACCATTATTTAATGACCTATAATCTTGGATAAATACCCATATATGTGATTCTATCGACCCGATGAGTCTCAATATATAGTCAGACTCCTATATCAGGTGACAGAGGAGTCACAACTGTGAGCATAAGATCTTACAAATTTTCTCTGAGTTGAAAAATCAACGGATCATCGAGTAGAGGTAGACGCCATGATGATCTCATCTAGAGGATTCCATATCTTGTATCAGATGAGAATTGGGTTTCTCAGAGTGATCGTAGTGGTCTAATAAATATTTTATGGTGTGGATTATACTGAGGGTTACTCTAGCATGCATCGACATTATGTCAGGAACATCGGAAGGAGGTGACGTGGAAAAGAGCACAACATAAAACAGTGGCCTTACGGCCAGGTGTGGTGGATGGAGGAGGGATGAGCCAGTGGAAAGGGCATGATGCACTAGTCGGCATAGGGCCGACTGGGCAAGCCACACCAGCTGGTCCGGGCCAGTCTGGGGGGTTCACAGGAGGGGTTTTATTAAAAAAACTCATATCTCTAAACTAAGGGTCTGCTTCACATACCGTCCACAACCACAAGTCCCTTGGGTCAAGGAGGTCCTTTTGAGGAAACTTCAAGATCTTTTTATTTTAGGAATGATGTTTGGTGTCCAAAAATTTCCAATAATAATAATAATAGAATTATTAGTATTTGGGAAACATTCATCAGACCATACATCTTCATATGATGTCTTATTGACACTTCATCAGAGTCATTGCAAACCTAGAGTTGGTTTGGACATTTCAAGACTAATTTCAAGTTCTTAAATTGAAATGGAGTAGTGTTACCCATGAGTCCTATTTTTGGTGTTTATTGGAGAAATGAATCTTTTTCACTATGGATTTGATTGGGACTAATGAATAGCTAATTTATTGTTATTTTTCTAGAAGATCACAATGGTGAAATCTTTTTGACATATTTCTAGATCATGATGAGCTAACACTTGATGATGGTTGTGATTAGGTTGGATAACCATAATAGTGTTGAGATTCCCCTCTATTAAGATTGGGTAGTGTATTTATTGATGATCTTCCAAGAGGTTCCATCTAGCATGGATGGACTGTGTAGTTCATATGTGCCTTTTATGTGAACACTCCAATTGTGTTGGGCATGTGTCCTCGAAGAAACTATATTGGAATCATCCAGAAGGTCTAGGAATGGGTCCTTGATGACACTGGATTAGCACCATCCATATAGGCTGGGCATAGGTCCTTGAAGATGGTAGAGTGGCACCCTCTAGCTGGGCTGGGGCTGAGTCCTCAATGACACTAGATTGGAACCCTCCATCCGGGTTGGGCATGGGTTTACAACATTGAAGCATGACATATTGACTATGTGGATCAGTGATGAGGCAAGTTTTAATGTGAATTTTGACTCTAAATAATGTGGGGTGCTTTTCCCACCTGGAATTGTCTTTGCAATGTGACCTAAAACTGTGTAGTCAAGATAGACCCTCCCAAAGAATATATTCTCAAGGTGCAGTGATTGAGCCCCTTTGATATGTAGTGTTGGGTAGATGTGTGGGATTCCATGAATCAATGGTTGTTACTACTATAACTATTGATGGCTATTA
Organism: Viscum album; assembly: GCA_963277665.1. Lineage (NCBI taxonomy): Eukaryota > Viridiplantae > Streptophyta > Magnoliopsida > Santalales > Viscaceae > Viscum > Viscum album. The sequence goes on from OY728151.1 coordinate 2,094,163,507, forward strand.
TTCTATGTTGAGTTATGAGATGGAGATCTCCTTAATCCCTTGTTTGGTCTTCCTTGACTATGAAAATATATATTTATCCTATTTCATTACCCACTCCATGGGTTTTGGTTACGATCCTTCAAGGAGATGGGAATATATACAGGATATTCCATGTTCTTTTCATATCATGCTTCTCATGGTTGTAAAAGCCTACTATCCCACTATAGATATCGAATAATCAATGAGATGTTCATCTTATCAAAATTTATAGCTCATTGTTTTTGGGATAAGAATGATTCACTCCTTCGTTGGGATGAACTATACTCTTTTATTGTACCTTATTCAATCTAATACTCCCATTTTCAATAAATATTTTACTACTCCCTTGGGACATTGGGGCGACCTATAGAGTATTTTTATACTCACCCCTATTAGGGATTTGACCGTACTTGGTATTCCCTTACAGACGATAGATATGATGATCATGAATTCATAGGAGCATATGGATATAGGATTCTTGGACCAGGTACAATGGTTGTAGATTGGGATATTGGAGCATGTAACTTTCTGTTTTTTTACTTTTCCACCTATTTTTGGGTTATAGAACTTTTTTGGATGAGCATTTATTTTTCCAAAACCCATTTCAGTTACTTTTCTGTACTTGTACTTTTTAGAGGTTGATTCATGTATGTGATTTATTTATAGCGGTTTTCTATCTTACATTTCCTTTACCTCTACACTTTTTCATTGTGTTGGAAATGGGTTTGTGTATAATTGATTAAAAAAAAGGACTCCCTAAGATTATATGCATTTGTCTCTAGTCACCGTCCCATGTTCTACCGAGGCAGGCTTGATTCGTGTTTGATATATTTTTAAATTGAAAAATTGTCTTCTATAAATGTATTATATATGTACTTAAATATGTGTATGTTTCTCTATAAATGAAATATTTTGTTGTAAATAATTTTTTTATGTGGATGTTTATAAATAACTAATATATTTTAATTTCAGATGACTTAATTATCTGAGGGTTGGGGTTATATGTAATTTATCCTCATTCAACCAATGATCTTACATTATAAGTCAAGATTTAACTGTATTAAATTTGTGAAGACCTCTATAGGTTTATATTTTTAGATAATTAGTATATAAATCTTACATAATAAACCCATATATTACAATGAGGAAAGAATCCACTCAATATCATTATTTTAAACAATATAATACTTTAATTTTTTTCTTATTTTCAAGAAAAATATTCACAGTTTTCAACTTGATTTCACGATTGTTCCTACTCATCCTTACAAAATTATAAAACAAATATAAAAATGTGGTATATGGAAATACATCCTATAAAAAAAATTTAAGGAATAAAATAAACCTATAAGTCTATTTGAACCCTATGAGAAAATATTATAGAGTATACTTCTAATAAAATAAACATTGAAATAAAATATTTTCCTACAATCTTAGAAATTCATCATTTATGCGCAATGTTTTTCAATAAACTTACAATATATCATAAATAAAAAATAAAAATTTATTTCGGTTTCATAGAAAACATGATAACCCACGAAAAACGTTTTCTTAAAAATATACATTATTAACATTAAAGGGAATAATTATTCTTTTAAACAATATATCATTAGATTATCTTAAAAAATGAAAAAATATTTAAATGAAAAACCATTAGCACGCATTTTAAAGTCATATATTTTCCATGAGACACCATCATCATATAACCCTTAAAAGAACCCTTACAAATGGAATAATATACTCGGTAAATTCCAACATAATTCTCTAGAGAATATAATCAATAACAAATGAATTTTATAGCTATAGCAGGATTAAAAATCATAAAATACAATTTCCAAGGTCCATAACATACATGAAACACATAAAATATTTCCATTCCATCAACAAAATCATAAAAATATACTTTTGAACCAATAATAAAAACATTCTCTATTATCAATGTTTTCCTTGAATCCCCCAATTTCGAAACCAAAATACTAATAAAAAAAGGAATGATTTTTTTTATATGATTAAAGAGTATAACATTATAAAGTAATGAAAATATAAAATAATGGCGGTGATAGTGGTAAAATCTATTGACATCATATACATTAAAATAAAACATTCTTTTCATCTTTTTGTAATGAAATTCAAAATGTCTCATAGAAAATAAATAAAAGGAATACTTTTAAAAACATTTGAAAAAAAGTTAAAAAGATGAAAAATATCATTTAAATTTAATTTTATGAAATCTAAATGCATCCAAAAAATAATTTTATTAATATTTATATCAATGAAAAATATTTTGAAAATAAATATTTTAAACATATTTATGATGATTTTAGGTAAAGTGGCTCTTACCTTGAGTCCGAATTATCGTGTACATTATTTATTTTCTTAGATAATAATTTTTTTTTTATTTTTTTATTTTTAAATTACTATTTAAATGTTACTATTCCTATTAGTTCACTTATATCTTTTTTATACTTAATTACTTAATTTATTATGTTTAAATCTTAAATTTTGAGAATATTCGGCTTATAAGTCGAAAATGAATTTGGTGGGATGAATATGTTCATGTACATAATTATTATATAATTTAAATAATATTAATAATATCATAATTATAATTTTTAGAAATTATATATACTTTTATATCCAACTATTTAATATGTATATGAAAAATGAATTAATTTACAACATGAGTACGGTAGTCTTTACGTATGCATGAGTATAATTTCCATTGTTCAATGAAAAAGAAGGAAAAAAGGTAAATAATATTTTAAAATTATAAATTATAATTATAACATAAATAAAATGTTAATTTTTTAGATTCACCTATATATACAGTCCATGTGATGTGATTATGAGAAATTAAATACATCTGTTTGTGAGGTAGTTGTCCGCTCATACACACAAGAGATGTATTTATTTTTCATTGGATGGTAAAGAAAGAAGTATAATATTTATTTTCAATAAAATAATTAAAATTTTATCATAAAGGTAAATCGTCTCATGGATAGTGGTTCATAGTGATTATTTGGAGATGTGGTGGTTCTTGGAGTATGGATCTTGGTGTGGAATTTTGGAGTGTGTGTTGGATTATTTTGGGTCTCTTAAATAATATTTTACATGGTACTCTTATAATGGGTTTGGTTGTATTGGTTCTTAGGAATTCTTGGGCAATTTTTGGTTGTGTAATTGTAATGTATGGGTTTGGTTATTTTGAAGTCATGCATCATATAATTGTTTGATAGTGGTTTGTTTGGTTTGTTTGTTGTATCTCAGTGGAAAATAATTCATTAAATTATTTTTGAAGCCCTCGGCATTTATTTCTAGCCATTGGTGCCTTGGGAACATCTCTTAAGGCCATGTTACATTCCTCCTCCCTCTCAAGCCAATTATATGGGGATGGATGTTACAAGTAGTATATGTTTGTTTGGCCCTTGACTTTATTGTGAGATAAGTTGTTTTATCATTGGTGTTGATTGTTGGTCTTGGTGTTGACATTCATTCCTCAAATATTCATTGAGTCGGGATGGTAGAATGGTGCAGTATTGTCTAAACAAGGAATGTGTAAGAACCCAGATCTTCGTTCAGGTATGTTTTCCTTTTTTCTGGAGTTTTTAAGGAAAATAATTTTTTTTGGAAATTTCAGAAGTACACGCCGTGTACTTTCTGATTACATGCCGTGTAATCTTCCCCGGCTCGATGCCATGTGATGGCCGTGCCCGGGCCACACACACAGTGTGTAAGGATGAGGTGGAGGCTGGTTATTTCGGAGTACGGAAAAATTGAAGTACACGCCGTGTACTCAAAATGTACAGGCTATGTAATTTTTTTAAATTAAACAGACCGGGGTCACGTCTAACCCCCATATTCGTCTTCTTCATCAGTTTTTGTCCGTCCAAGAGCAACCGTACGGCCGGATCTTCGACGGGCTCCCGCCTCGCTGTCTATTCTCCGATTCGAGCACGGTCGGTTGTGTTGGAATCGCAGTGGTGAGTTCTTCCTTTTGCTTTAGCCTTATTTCTTGATTCCTCCTTATTTCCAAGTTATCATGGGATGGACCTTTTGTGAGTTTTCTCAGATCTACATTGCTCTACGAGGAGTCTTTCGTCGTGGTTCACATATATCGATCTCCTAGGATCAAGGAAGGAGGTCTGTGACTTTATGTTGAATGTCGATGAATATTATCTGCAAATTCCACCAATACCCGTGAATGGGGTATTGCATGTTTCCTGTTTTTCCCTTGTTGTTTTCCTGCTTTCTTGTTTGCTTTAGTAGAGGTTATTTCTTGTGAGTAGAGTAATTTATTTTGTTCTTAGATTGCTTTTCCATTCTTTTTTTTTCCTGTTGGGATGTTTTCCAGTTTCCATGCCCAGTTTTAGGATAGTGGAACTATTGTTTGTTATTGCTGTTGAGCCTTAGTTGATAGCCAAGTAGTTCTTGAAGTTTACTTGAACGACATGCGCGCTGAGCATGTTTAGTTATACTCAGGACTGTGAGAACCTAGAGTAGTAGACCAAAGGGACAATCGACAGAAGGGATTCTCCAGAGTGTCTTTTAATTAAGATGCGAGAATATAGGGGTAATTGAAGTTGACTTCTTCCCTAGAGATTCTATAGATCCATGACGCGGGACACATGGGGAATTGATGTTGAGTGCTTCCCCAGAGAGCCTTTAGCAGAATACGAGACTATAGGGGGAATTGATGGTGAGTGATTTCCCAGAGAGTCTGCTTAATTGCATAGATGAACCAGAGGGGTGAGACTGTGTGTGCCTCCCAGAGGGTTGCTACTACTTAGCGGTTGAACCATAGGGGTTAGACTGTAAGAGCTGCCCAGAGGGTTACCTATTTTCTTCTTGTTGCTGACTGCTTACTTGTGTGCTTTACATGTTATAACTGTGGATTGTAGCTGCTTGTGCTTTTCTGTTACTGGTTCCTGTTTTATTACTTCCATGTATTCATTGACTGTTAGGCATAAATCATTGGGTGATTTCCTACTAGGATTGTATCCCAAACCCTGTTTGGGCCATGCTTTGGGCCCAAGAAGACTATATTGCTATAGGTATAGATAAGGTCAAGCGCCCTTATACTTCTGGATCTAGATTGCATCAAGAGTTAGGGAGCATGAGACTGAGCTGTGGCTCGCGATGCTTATGAGCATACTTTGTTTCTTTTGCACTTGGTATCAGTTTTATTTCAGCACGTTGTTGTGTTTTCTGTTTTCCTTAGATACTTGTACCTGCTACATCATTGTCATCATATTTATATATCTACATTGCTTCCGCTGTTTGGTTTCTGTTATTATGCATGTTTTTTACTACTTCGGCTGATTATTGTTGTTTTCTTACCTTGTATACCTTACCGAATGAGGGAATAGTTTCCCAACCAACTCACCAAGGCCCTCACTGCTAGTCGACAACCTTTGGCATTTGGGGAAACGTACTTGAGGTCATGTAGAGAACTGGGTACGGGGCACCAGTGGAGGGGCTCCAGTTTCAGGTCGTTAAAAAGTGGTATGAGAGGAGTTATTTTCTCTTTCTTTACTGTTTGGAGACTTTAGCCATGGATAGGAAGAATTCGGTACTTTGTATTAAACTGTGCTCGGGTGTAGCTAACCCGTGTACAGGAAAAGTCCATACTACCTCATTAATTGCAGTTTGCTGGATTTGAGATTTTATAGTTCATCTGATTTCACCTAGGGTGATTCACATGGCTTGTGCTATTACTGTTTTGATATTTCGGTTCTAATTCTGTCGCAACCTGATAAGATGAGGCTATTCCATCTCATGCATCATATAGGCACTTGTATAAATCACATGTCATGAATTCTTTCCATGCCATCTAGGGTGCATTACCTATTGAATGCTATTGTGATATTCTTGTGTAGATTATGCATGATGTTATGATAGATGCTTGATAGATTCTCTGCTGCAATTTTAGAAAACTGTAGTTTTTTTCTTTGTTTAAAGTGAACACCAAAAATTTGGTTCTTGAGGTTTTATGGGCCCTCACGGATCGAAATTTGGAATCTTTTTCGGCTTGTTTTTTTTGTTTTGGGAATTCTGTGCCATTTCTGAGCTACTGCCCAGAAAAACCCAGAATACACGACATGTACTTTTTGGATAAACGTCGTGTAGTTTTTAGGTCATGTCACTAACCGTGTGAGTAGAACACAGTGTCGTGAATGTAACATTAGGAACGCGCCGTGTATGGTAGGTACACGCCGTGTAGTAATGAGCCGTGTACCCGGCTGTGTCACTAACAACACGGGCCGAGGATGCTCGGGTAGAACATGTCATGTCCTTAGGGAACATGCCATGTAGTCCTATCCAGGTACCCGGCCGTGTCACGAACAACATGGTCTGGCATTACCTTCCTTTCCACACGCCATGTTTGTTCGGAACCCGCCGTGTAGTCTTGCCTAGGTACTCGGCCATGTCACAAGAAACACGGGACAGTGTCACCTTCTCCTATACACGCCGTGTTTGCTCGGAGAACGCCGTTTAAGGTGTAGCCGTGTAGATGATCGTGTACTCAACAACATGGACCGCTGAATCCTTGTCTAGTGCACACCGTGTTTGTTACGATCACACCGTGTGGTCTCAGGTTATGTCGGACCGTGTAGGTTAGCCATGTAAGGAACCCGGGTAGGGGAATAGTTACAAGTACACGCCGTGTGTTGGGGCCAACATTCCATGTAGTTTGAAGTGTACATGACTTGTAGGGAAAGAGTACATGCCCATGTCAGTGGCTTAAAAGTACATTCCATGTAGTTTTATACATGCCGCGTAGTCGTGTTTATCAATCTTTTGTGTTTTTCATCCCCTGTTCCATTTTGTACCCTTGTGTGCTTTGTCCTTGTTTTCCTGATCTTTGGTGTGCTTTTGATCTATCAGAGCTATTCCTCTGAGACGTCCTCTGGTCATATGTCTGCTGTCTTGCAGTGATCAGACGCTAGATAGGGCTGACCACGGACTTCCTGTCGATCCCCAAGCCAAACCATCCTTGGCACTGGTTGTTTTACCAGTAGCGAGCGCTGATGCACAATTCAGGGAAGGATTCATGAGGATGACGCATGCCTTCCAGGAATCACCACATCCTGCCTCGTCTATGGCAGACTTGACGTGGGTCTTTTCGAAGTACCATCCTTCCACGTTCTCATGGGAGGGAGGACCTCAGGCTGTAGAGTCATGGCTGGAAGCCACGATGACTATATTCAAGCGTCTAGAGACAACTCCAGATAAGCGGGTCAAGCTTTCCACCTACATGCTTCGAGACTCCGCCACGAGGTGGTGGGACATGGTCTCACAGGCAGGTCAACAGCAGGATATGACTTGGGAGGAGTTCCAATGCGTATTCTACGACTACTTCTACCCGAATACCCTGAGGGCCGATCGAGCCTAGGAGTTCATTAGCTTAGAGAAGGGTACTCTATCTGTCATGGAGTATTCCTCTCATTTCACTGATCTGAAGCGTTTTACACCCCTTCGGGATGGGATTGGGGTGTTATTGGCGAGGAAGTTTGATGATGGACTCAGGAGGGAGATTTTCTCACAGGTGAACATCTTCCAGTTGACTTCCATTACTTCCATCGTCAACCTGGAACTGATTGTGGAGAAGAATTTGAGAGACTATAGAGCTGAGAGCTAGGGTGGTTCTGCTTCCAGAGTTACCCATCCTCCAGATGACAGCAAGAAGCACTGTATGGAGCCTACGCGCAGTGATTCGAGGAAGCGAGAAGCATCATCAGGCAGCCAGGTGACATGTTATCAGTGTGTCCAGACAGGGAACACGAGGCCACAGTGCCAGAGGGACCCCGTGGAGTGCCGATCTTGCAGAAATATGGGTCACCTTCAGCATTTCTGTCAGGGTTTCTCACCAGTAGCTGGTGACCAGGGTTCTTCCATGACTCCTCGTTCAGGAGTAGCACCGCCTGTTTCTCAACAGTCGGGGAACTGGAGTTCGTCCGATTGTTCAGGCCGAGGTGGAGTTCAAGGCCGAGTTAGTCAGCCACCAGTTCCTCAGCACCAGCAGGGAGGTTCAGCCCAGAGTGGTAAGCTAGGGGTGTAGGTGTGCGGCATGGGCCAATATTTCACCGTGGAGTAGTCTTATCATGATCCGGATCTCGGCCCTTCTACTGTTCGAGGTACGATTTAATAGCCTCAATTTTATCTTCAGCACTTTTAGATACTAGTGCTATGCATAGTTTTATCTCTGTTTTCATTGTGGAGAGCCTTGGACTCTTCATCTATTCTTCTTCCAACTCTTTGAAACTATACACACCTTTGGGAATGAGGAAATCTAGTGTACGTCAGTGTAGAGAGTTCCCTCTCGAGGTGGTAGGGTATCACTTATTATGGGATCTCTATGTCCTAGAGATTATAGGTTATGATGTTATCCTCAGCATGGACCAGTTGACTCCCTTACAGGCAGTCGTTGACTGTTATCACTGCAGAGTCCGTTTCATTTCACCAGAGGGTTAATATTTCCTTCATAGAGGCGAATGGGACGTTCGGGCGAGTCGGGCGGGACTTGAGCTTCTTGGGCTAAGAGGGGTGATAGCCCAGATTGCTAGTCATTATCTAGATGACCAGAGGACTCCACATTTCGACTTTCCTCCAGTGGTGCATCGCTTCAGGGATTTCTTTCCAGAGGACTTTTCGGGTTTGGCTCCAGAGCGTGAGGTAGACTTCTCCATTGAGCTCGTCCCCGGAGTGGAACTGGTGTCCATTCCTCACTATATGATGGCCACACCTGAGTTGTAGGAGATCAAGATGTAGTTGGATGAGCTACAAGCTAAGGGTTTCATCCGACCCAGTACTTCTCCTCGGGGTTCTTCTATTCTGTTTGCGAAGAAGGCAGACAGTACCCTTCGGCTTTGTGTGGATTATCGGAAGCTGAACCAGTTGACGGTCAAGAACTGATATCCCTTGCCATGGATTCATGACCTTCTCGATCAGCTTCGAGGAGCCTGGGTGTTCTCGAAGATCACCTTGAGGTTTAGTTATCATCAGTTGCATGTTTGACCAATAAATATACCTCTGACAGCCTTTAAGAGCAGGTACGGTCTTTACGAGTATACAGTCATGCTATTCGGTCTCACGAACGCACCTGCAGTTTTCATGGCACTGATGAACCGAGTGTTCCATCCTTACTTTTATTCCTTCATTGTGGTCTTAATGGATGATATCTTGGTGTACTCTCACACTCTACATGACCATGCCACACATCTTGAGATTGTTCTGAGTATATTGAGAGAGCATCGGCTTTATGCTAAACTCTCGATGTGTCACTTCTGGATGGATCAGATTCACTTCTTGTGTCACTTCATCTCAGAGGCAGGAGTATCTGTAAATCCAGAGAAAGGGAGATATATAGTTTCCTGGGAGAATCCGAAGAACATCTTCGAGGTACGGAGCTTCCTAGGGCTGGAAGGATACTACAGAAACTTCATTCAGAACTTTTCGTGCCTAGCAGCACCATTGATAGGACTGACCAAGAATGGGGTGAAGTTCTCATGGTCAGATTCTTGTGAGTCATCCTTTCATTAGTGGAAAGGGAGGTTGATGTTAGCATCGATACTAGTCTTTCCGGATCCAAGAAAGAGCTACACTATTTACTGTGATGCTTCAGGTATCGGGCTTGGAGCTGTGCTTATGCAAGGAGATGAAGTCGTTGTGTATGGGTCTCGGTAGTTGAGGCCACATGAGAGGAACTACCCTATGCACGATTTGGAGTTAGCAGTTGTTGTTCATGCCTTGCGCTGTTGGAGACACTATCTTATAGGAGAGCACTTTGTGGTCTTCACTGACCACAAGAGTCTCAAATATATCTTCACTCAGTGTGATCTGAATCTGAGGCAGTGAAGGTGGATCGAGTACCTTCAGACTATTGATTTTGAGCTTGCCTATACGTCAGGGAAATGAAACGTAGTGGCAGATTCATTGAGCATGAGAAAATAGTTTTCAGGAAGTTCAGGGGGCCAGTAGTGAGTGGAAACATATGGATCTGTTCTATAAGATGCATTTGGAGGTGCATGACAGATAGGGGCAGACTTTTATATCTTCTGTAGCTGTTACCTCCACGCTACTTGATCAGGTACGGATGAGGCAGCTATCAGACTCGGAAGGCTTAGTCCTGCAGGAGAGTGTGTTAGGAGAGGACCCTCTTCCTGGATGGACAGTGGGCGAGGATTATATCTTGCATTTACAAGGACGCGTATGGGTGCCAACAGACATATGCAAGGAGCTGATGCGGGATTTCCATTCCTCTGTTTGGGCAGTTCATCTTGGCATCACCAAGATGTATCGGGACCTTCATCGCTAATACAAGTGGCCAGGTATGAAGAAGGATGTTGCTGGTTTTGTCATGAGATGTTCTACATGTCAACAGGTGAAAGCATAGCATTAGCGACCAGAGGGGGTCTTACAGCAGTTACCCATTCCGAAGTGGAAGTGGAAAGATGTTGCGATGGACTTCGTGACCAGGTTGCTGAGATCTCCTCGGGGAAACGATGTTGTTTGGGTGGTCGTCGATAGGCTTATGAAGGTTTCTCACTTCTTGCCGATCAAGGATACCATCAGAGTCGATGATCTAGGATGACATTACATTAGAGAGATTGTTCATCTGAATGGTGTTCTTCAATATATTGTTTCAGATAGAGATGCATGATTTACCTCTTGGTTCTGGCAAGGACTTCATAAGGCCTTGGGTATACAAGTACTTTTGAGTACAACATACCATCCCCAGACTGATGGCCAGTCCGCGTGCACAATTTAGGTGCTTGAGGATATGCTCCGAGCTTTCATCCTTGACTTTGGTGGTTCTTGGGAGAAACATATTCCTCTAGTGGAGTTCGCCTAAAACAATAGTTTCCAGACGACCATTAAGATGGCACCATATGAGGATTTGTACGGTAGGCCATTCCAATCACCCATGTGCTGGCTGGAGGTAGGAGAGGCAGCTTTGCTGGGACCTCGCCTTGTTTAGGAGACTTCAGAGCAGATAGAGCTTATTCTGAAGAGGATGACTACGACGCAGTCTTGACAAAAGTCTTATGCTGATCAGCAGAGGCGACCTCTGAAGTTCGAGGTCGGTGATCAAGTTTTCCTATATGTCACATTAAGGATGGGACACAAAAGAATTCGGAGACAGGGTAAGCTTTCATAGTGGTACGTCAGGCCTTTTGAGCTCTTGGAGAGTGTGGGTTCTGTCGCATATCGGTTGCATCTACATTAAGGGTATCGGGCCATGCACGACGTCTTCCACGTCTCTCAGCTTCGACGTTACTTTTCAGACCCATCTCACTTCTTCTGGCCCAGGGAAGTCAAGCTTGAAGCGGATGTGTCATTCGAGGAGCATCTTATCCGGATTATCGATCATAGTATGAAGGTTCTCCGTGGGCGGTCTGTTCCTCTGGTATGAGTGATATGGAAGCACGGACGAGTACAGTACGAGACTTGGGAGAGGGAGGCCGATGTACGATCACAATGGCCGGAGCTATTCAGGGTTTCTTCTTCTCCACCTCATCAGGGAAATTCAGGGACAAATTTTTTTAAAGGGGGAAGTTTGTAAGAACCCGGATCTTCGTTCAAGTATGTTTTCCTTTTTTTCTTGGATTTTTAAGGAAAATAAATTTTATGTAAATTTAATAAGTACGCGTCGTGTACTTTCTGAGTACACGTCGTGTACTCATCCCCAGCTCGAAGCCGTGTGCTGGTCGTGCCCAGGCCACACACACAGTGTGTAAGGATGAGGTGGAGGCCGGTTATTTCAGAGTACAGAAAAATTGAATTACACGCCATGTACTCGAGAAATACACGTCATGTAGTTTATTTATTTCATTAAACGGGCCGGGGTCGTATCTAACCCCCAGTTTCATCTTCTTCTTTAGTTTTCGTCCATCCGAGTGCGACTGTACTGCCTGATCTTCAACGGGCTCCCGCCTCACCGTCCGTTCTCTGATTTGATCACAGTCAGTTTTGTTGGAATCGTAGCAGTGAGTTCTTCATTCTGCTTTAGCCTCTTTTCATGATTCCTCCTCATTTCCATGTTATCGTGGGGTGAACATTTTGTGCATTTTATCAGATCTAGGTTGCTCTAAGAGGAATTTGGCATCATGGTTCACATATATCGATCTCCAAGGATTGAGGTAGGTGGTTTTTTCTTTCTGTAGAAATTCAATGAATATTATGTGCAAATTTCACCAATACCTGTGAATGGTATATTACGTGTTTCCTATTTTTACCCTCATGTTTTCCTTCTTGCTTGTTTACTTTAGTAGAGGTTATTGCTTGTGATTAGAGTAATTTATTTTTTTCTCAGATTTCTTTTCCATGCTTTTTTCCCATTGGGCGGTTTACCAATTTCCATCCCTAGTTATAGGATAGCGGAACTGTTGTTTGTTTTTATTGTTGATCCTTAGTTGATAGCCAAGTAGTTCTTGAGGTTTACGTGAATGACACATGTGATGAGAATGTTTAGTTATACTCAGGGCTGTGAGAACCTAGAGAAGTATACCAAAGGGAGAATTGACGGAAGGGCTTCTCTAGAGTGTCTTTTAATTACGATGCGAGACTATAGGGGATATTGACGTTGAGTGATTCGCTAGCGGGTCTATATATCCACAATGCGGGCCATAGGGGGAATTGATGTTGAGTGCTTCCCTAGAGAGCCTTTAGTACGATACGAGACTATACGGGGAATTGACGGTGAGTGCTTCCCCAGAGTGTCTGCTTAATTGCATAGCTGAACCAGAGGGGTGAGACTGTGTGTACTTCCCAGAGGGTTGATAGTACATAGAGGTCGAACCATAGGTGATAGACTGTGAGAGCTATCCAGAGGGATACCCGTTTTCTTCTTGTTGCTGACTTCTTACTTGTGTGCTTTACTTGTTAGAAATGTGGATTGTAGCTTCTTGTGATATTATGGTACTACTTATTGTTTTATTACTTCCATGTATTCATTGACTGTTAGGCATAAATCTTTGGGTGATTTCCTACTTGGATTGTATCTCACACCCTCTTTGTGCCATTCTTTTGGGCCCAATCAGACTATGTTGCTGCAGGTATAGATAAGGGCAATCACCCTTCTACTTTAGGATATTGACTGCATTAGGGGCAGTGGAGCATGCGACCGAGACGTGGCTCGCGATGCGGAGGAGCTTACTTTGTTTCTTTTTCACTTGGTTTCAGTTGTATGTCAGCACGTTGTTGTGTTTGCTGTTTTACTTAGATACTTGTACCTGCTACATCGTTGGCATCATAGTTATATATCTACATTGATTCAGCTATATGTTTTCTATTGTTATGCATGTTGTTTACTACTTCCGCAGATTATTGTTGTTTTCTTACCTTGTATACCTTACCGAATGAGGGAATAGTTTCCCCACCAACTCACCACGGCCATCGCTGCTAGTCGGCAGCCTCTGGCATTTGGGGAAACGCGCTTGATGTCAGGTGGAGAACCGGGTAAGGGGAACCAGTGGAGGGGCTCCAGATTCTGGTCGTTACAGTATGTATAGCATAAAAGGATGTAGCTGGCACTTTTATGTTAAAATTCAAGTTTCCTGGGATTTGGGTACATAATTTTTTGGAGACACTTACATGCATTGGATATCTCATTATCATGGGTGTATCCAATGAGATGCTCAAGGCATGCAATATAGAAACGACTTCCCACTATGATTCATATTTCATTGGGGTATAATGATCTATGTTGTGATATGGATGTGTTAATTTTTAGAATCTATATTGGGATTCAATACGAACTTATTTAAAACATGGAAACTTGTGTTATTTTGAAAATATGTTGATTTCCAAATCATGGTGGATTGTTCAGAATACTGCAACATACGAAATGTGAACTTGTGGAAAAACTTTTTGTGATAGTTTTTATGTAATTGAATTTGAAAATTGTAAAACCATTATTGTTAAGGGTGAGAGAATGATGGTTTTTTTGTATTCATAGATATGGCACCAGGCTGGCATCGAAGAGACCGACTAGAGGAAGCTACTGAAAACATGGTTACACCTGAACCATAGGTGAACCAGCAGCTAGTGCAGAGTGTAGTGGAAGAATTCTAATCTGTGGAAATTGGAAATAATATGGATGAACTAAAACATATGGATCATGTGGTTTAGTTTCAAAGGCAGAGTCTACCCATGTTTAGGGGTTATTTAGAGCCGGAATGGGATAAGGCATGGCTGAACAGAATAAATAAGATATTTGACTACATGGGAACACTGGAAGAGGTAAAAGTGAAACTAGCCATGTACATGTAGTAAGATCATTCCCTTCAGTGGTCGGAGCTGGTGGTCCTAGCTAGGATAGAACAAAGTGTTAAATGGGAGGAATTTGAGGAATTGTTAAATAACAATTTCTACCTTCATATGTTCAAAATTCATCATACAACGGATTTCATCAGTTTAACGCAAGGGAACATGGTGGTGATGGAAAATATGGCTATGTTTATGAACATATTGTGGGTTTCACCTAAGCTTGAGGGTAGTACATCATTGAAGGAACAAATATTCGAAGTATAGTTGAACTAGGAAATTCGTTCAAAGATAGTGGTGTTGTGTATTGATGATTACATGGAAATTGTGAATAAATATATGATTGATGAGTAGGATCTTGTGGGTACTACAGGTGGGGGAAGTATGTTGGTACCCATGGGAAATAGTGGGAACTCGAACTCTGGGTTCCATAGGAAAAGGGAAACATATTTCTAGGATGGGAGTAGGGTTCATAATTCCATGATAGTATAGGTGAATCATCCTACTAATCCTTTGAGTAGATGAGATGTTTTCAGTGTTTTTCTATGATCCAAATCAAGTTCGATTGTATGGAACAACGTCAATCATGTAAGAATTATATGAATATGGGGGATCTGCAGCATTATTTTTAGAATTCTCCATGGTCTGATGTCTTTAAAACACCTAAGGGGTTGCAGGGGTCTTATGCCTTGATAGGACATGGGCCGCATCATACCCCTCAGTAGTATAGTAATGTGGGTCATTGAGATTCTCATAATACCATGATGCCTCTGCTGGGTAATAAGGAGAAGAGTGTGGAATGTAAGAAGTTTTTTGGAGATGGGTAGGTGGTAATGGTTGATCAGTCGTGACTATCGATGGTGTGGGGTATGGTTATTTTAAATTCAACATTGATGAAATATTTTTTTGAAAAAAGGGATTCTAATTATTTTATTTCTTCTATAATCTTTTATTGGTTGGGTTTACACATGGAAATGATGCCTTATATTTTGAAACAAAAACTCCACTAGGTCAAAGAATGTGTCAAGCCTTCCTATGTCGAGGTAGTTTTTTAGTTGTTGATGGAATAGAATTGATGTGGTATTTCTCGGTTCATAATATGGATACTTATGATATAATTGAAGGAATGGATTTTTAGACAATTTTTAAATCCCACATTGATTTCTATTCACGAAAATTTAGTTTTATGACAGATGATGGGGTTAGACATCTCTTTAGAGGGGAGAAGAATGAAAATGTTGGTGCAATAGATTTGTTGGCACCAACTATTGGAAAGATCTAGTATCATTTAGAGGCCATTTTTTTGCCATCAGTGGAAGGTGTTGAGTAGAGTCTTCTTCTAGCAGTTGTGGATTAATTTATGGACGTCATTTCCAATGAATTCTTATGGTTTCCACCCATGATAGAAGTTGAGTTTACAATTGATCGTTTTATGGGGACTAGTCCTATATCACTTCTATCTTAACAAAAACACTAGTAGAATTGCGGGAATTAAAGGGGTAGTTGGAAGACATAGAAAACAAAGGGTACATTTGGCCTCACATATATCTAGGGGAAGTACCCTTTTTTGTTAAAAATAAGTATAGAAACTTGTGGATCTTTGTTGATTATCATAGACTTAATCATCTTATGTTAAATTACTGATATCCACTTCCATGCATTTATAATTTTTTTAACGGTTGAGTGGAGCTCAACGATTATCTAAGATTTGAATTTGGTTAGGATATCCCCAATTGCGGGTGAGGAATGTGGATATTTCAAAAACATCATTATAATGTAGATAAGGCCATTACGAGTCTGTGGTTATGACCTTTGGTTTAATGAATGCACTAGTAGTGTTTATGGCATTCATGAATTGGATATTTCAGAGATATCTGGATTCTTTGGTGATGGTATTTGTGGATGATATACTGGTGTATTCGAGTACAATTTTGGATCATGAGAATCGCTTATTGAGAGTGTTGGAGATCTTGGTGGATCATCAGTTGTATGCCAAATTTTTACAGTGTGACATTTGGATACAAGATATTCATTTTTATGGCCATGTTGTTTCTGATAGGGGAGTTTTAGTGGATCTGAATGATATAGAAGTTGTTATCTATTGGCAACAGCTAAATAATATTTTCTTTATATGGAGCATCCTTGGTCTAGTTGGGCATTATCAATGTTTTTTTCGTGATTTATCAGGATTGGAATTGCATATGATAGATTTTAGAAGGAATAATTGCCCATTTCAATTGGATGAGCAGTGCCAGAATTTATTTAAAGAGTTATCGGGTCACCTTAAATCAGTACCATTATTGGTTTTTCAACAACTAGGTAAAGGATTCGTGGTGTATTGTGACACATCAGGCTTAGGGTTGGAGTGTTTTTTCATGCAGTGGTATCATGTGGTTGCATACAGAAAGAGGTAGTTTAGGATGCATGAGAAGAAATACCCAACACATAAATTTGAATTGGAATTAGTGGTTCTTGCATTAAAAATGTGGCATCATTATCTCTTATGTGATAAATTTACAGTGTTTACTGACTATAAGAGCTTGAAACATATCATCTCACAAATAGATTTGAAATTTAGAAAAGGAGATGGATGAAATATCTCCATATATGTGATTTAAAAATAATGTACACATCAGGTTAGGGAAATATTGTGGTGGATGCAATATGTATGAAATCATATGCTCAAGTGGTAAAATTGGCATTGGATCAGTGGATGTTGATGTCAGTTAAAGATGACTTGTAGTTGGAATGTGAGGGACATTGTGACATAACATTCTTCTTTCATATTTCATTGGTTCATGTCTTATTTGGATTTTTTAAATACGCACAAGAATCTAATTCATAGTTTATGAAAATGAGGTCGAAACTCAATGGTGTAGAGACCATTAAGGGCTAGGAACTGAATGGAAATTCAATATAGTTTTTTCAGAATCATGTAGTTGTACCAGTGTCTTTTCGGGAGTAACTTCTTAGTGTTTATCATCATTGTAGGTGTTTTGTTCATCCTACATTTTAGAAAATGTATAATGCATTTCATGGGTGGTTTTGGAGTGGTGTTATGAAAAGGGGTGTGGCGGGGTTTTTCTCAAGATGATTGACTTGTTCGCAAGCCATGGTGCAGCATCAGAAGCCAGTAGGCATGATAAACTCCTTACCTAAACCAGTGTGTAAATGGGAAAAAATATCAATGTATTTTGTGAAAAATCTCCCATGAATGGATAGGACAAACGATGCCATATGTGTGATTGTGGATCGACTCACAATGTCGGCCCATTTCATCCTGATTCCTGAATATCATACAGTGGAGGATCTATTCAAAATCTATATCTGGAAGGTAGTAATGAGACATGGTGTTTCAATTTCTATTGTATCTGATAGATATATGAGGTTAACATCTCATTTCTATAAGTCCTTTCTGCAATCCCTTAGGACACATTTACCAATGAGCACATTGTATCATCCTCAGTAAGATGTCAAATCCAAGAGGAATATACAAACATTGGAGGATATTTTAAGGTCTTGAGTGATGTATTTTGGTGGTTCATGGGAGGATTACAGACCATTGGGAGAGTTATCCTATAAAAAAGTTATTATGCTTCGATATATATATGGCTATATTTGAGGCTTTGAATGCACATCCTTGTAATTCTCTACTATGTTGGGTGGAAACATGAAATAATTTGATGATTGGAAAAATCCTTGTCCAATAGATTAAAGATAAAATAAATTTCATAAGGAAGAGGATTGAGAAAGCTAAATATCGTCAGAAATCATATGCGGACCATTGTTGATGACAATTGTGATTTGAGGTGCGTGATCATGTGTTTTTTAGAATCTCTCTTATGATAGGACATTGTCAGTTTAGGAAGAAGAGTATGTTAACTCTGATGTATACTGGTCCTTTTGAGATACATGAGAGTATTAGAGAGGTGGATTATCGTTTGCCTTCTCCAACATGGTCTAGTGCGGTGTACAATGTGTTTCATGTGTAGCAGTTGAAAAGCATCATCTAAATCATAACAATTTTATTTGTTGGGATCATGTTGAGCTATAACTAGTTTCTTATTTGGTTCACATGCTAGTTTGAATTGTTGATAGGAAAAATAAATTATTTTATTGTAATATAATTGGGGTTAGTTAATGTTTTTTGGAATCATGGTCAGATTCAAGAGCAGACATGGGAGTGGGAGAAAGATATGGCCGAGCAATGGCCTGAGATCTTTCGGCAAAGCGATGGTTCCCTACTTTTTAAGGACGTAAAGTCTAATGGTGGGGAGAATTTATCACCCCCAGTTTTTGGTATGCAGGATTTATTATTTCCTTTTTATGTATTTAATTTTCTTGGGATGAGTATGGAAGAGGATGGGAGTGTTTGGAATGGTTTTGAAAAAGTTTGAAGTATCTTTTGAGGGAGAACAGTTTGAGCATGGTCAGAGAAAATTGTACAGGTTCTCCAGGAAACAATACAAGGGAAGATATTAGGTTTATCACATCCTATGAATGGCTTTCCAAATCTTGTGAGGAAACCATGTGGATCCCCTCTTTTAAGGATGTGGCAAGCACACAGTTAGCACAAGGTCTTCTAAACCCTGCAGTCTAACCATGCAACAAATTAAAAGTAGGGTTTTTTAAATCCATTCTCCATAAGGAGTGATTCATTTCACCCCAAACTCTCTTGAAGTAGAGATTAATTTGGGATTTTCTATTTTCAATGTATTGAGGTTCTCTCCCATATTTTTTTGGAAGCAAATCGAAGGGGTTTCAATGTGGTTTGTAGGTTGTTTCTCTTGGGTAAGTCTCTCCTCTTGGTTTCATTTGGGTTTTCTCTAGGTATTCTCTTCTTTCTCTATTGGATTTCTATTTATATATACCTTTAATATAGATATAGGGTTGTGACTGCCTTGGGTGTTGATTTTTAGGCTTTTTGATATTAGTTAAGGGGATCTAGAGTAGTTTCGGTGGTGCATTCGCCAGATTTGGGTTGTGGTTGTATGTTGGTCAATTTTGACAGAATCATAAAGGTTGGAGTCTTATATCTCGACTCCACTTTCTTATAACGTGAATCTTGGTTAAAATTAATTATTTATAAAATTTAAATGTTTCTTAGTTGTGTGAAAATGGTTGGAATTCCCATTAGTGATGTTTTTGGTGATTTTTTTTAGAAAAAGGGGGTTAGGTGGTGTAATTCTATTGTGGAGGATTTTAAATTGGGGATTTTAAAATGGTTTTCTGGAATTGATTTCTCAAAATTGTTAATGGAAAAGGGTTTTCAATATTTATTTTGTTTTATTGAAATTTTGTTTCATATGGAAAACGATTACATCGTGTTTTCAAAAAATGGGTGATTTATTGAGGTGAATTGGATTGTGATGTGAATGATGTTGTGATTTTGTGTGACCTTGGTACTTAATTATTGTTTTCTAATTAAGTGTTATGTCTTGTGTGGATTTTGGGGAAGTGGGTGGTATGTAACACTATAAAATGTGATAGATAATGGATGTAAGCTCCACCATCAAAG
The DNA here is from genome assembly GCA_963277665.1 of Viscum album. Taxonomy (NCBI): domain Eukaryota; kingdom Viridiplantae; phylum Streptophyta; class Magnoliopsida; order Santalales; family Viscaceae; genus Viscum; species Viscum album. Next base: position 2,094,183,305 of record OY728151.1, read on the forward strand.
GACCAGTGGGTGGGAAGTACCACTAGTCGGAAATGTTGTGAACGGGTTGGATGGAAGCTCCAATGTTTTGGTTTCCATGTTATATGTTTCTTTGGAAGAAGTAATTTATTGTGATAATGTGTGATTGGGATATTGATTATGGTATGGTTGGGGCATTCCCTTGTGTGAAATGTCTTGATAAGGGTAGTTTTTCTTTTGTTAATGGTTTCACTATTCAATGTTTTATATAAACTCTTTAATATAATCTTCTAATGGTTTCATCCTAGTTTCATGTGTAGGGAATTAATTTTGGGAAAACCTACTGAGTATTAGTAGTCACCCCCTTCTTTGTAATTTGGGTGCTTTTGTATATGTTTTATTCCAGGACATAGGTAATGGTAAAGCAACTCATGGCTAGTGGTTCGTAGTGATTCTTGGGAGATGTTGTGGTGCTTGGTGCATTGAGATTGTTGTGGAGGTATGGAGTGTGACATGGTTTATTTTGGGTATCTTGTTTAGTCATCTATATGGTATTCTAATATGATGTTTGGTTGTATTGGTTCATTGTAATTATTGTTTAATTGTTGGTTGTCTTATTGTAATGTATGGGATGGGCTATTTTGTTGTCATGCATCATATAGTTTGTTGCTAGTGGAATATTTGGTGGGATGGTTGTATATACAGGGAAAATCATTACCCAATTTATTCTCAAAGCCCTCGGAATTTCATTCCAGCCTTTGGTGCTGTGGGAACGTCTCTTAAGGCAAATAGAATTCCTCTGCCCTCTCAAGCCAATGAGATGGGGCGAGATGTTACACCTAAACTCAGTTATAAATGTGAACCTCCCCCCCCACTACCTAACTCAAATATGGGCCTTATAGACTGACCATATCCTAAATATTTCTCTTAAAAATCCTTATACATGTTATGGAGTTCACAATCTTCCAAGAAGACTAACTCTAAATCCCTTGAGAGTTGATTTTATGGTAGTCCACTGAAGACGAGGTGATTGTATTACCTACTCATTCATGTTCATTTCTTCTTCTTCTTCCTATTCAAGTGTTGTTTCCATAATTATAAAAAATATTATATAATATATTTTATTATATTTTATTATGATTATTGGAAAACCATATAACACCTTTTATCCATCCTATTAAAAACAAAATTATTGTGTGTGCTTATGTACGACTTTTCGTCTCCATGTTGTGGGGTAATATGTTATTCAATACCAATTAATTTTTATGGGTATAATAATAGATATAATGGATTTAAATAATAAATATGAAATGATATTTATTCTTTATAATTAATATATCATCCAATTCCTTACCCTTTTCCATTAAGGTAATGATATCATCACTTGTACGTATGTATGACCTACCATCTCCATGAGGCGATGTGATACATTTTCCATGTTAACAATTAATTAATGATTATTAAAATGTATATAATGAGTAAATATTGTATCTAAATACATAATTCCATTCTGGATATGAGAAAATTATATCCTTTTCATAAGAAGTATTACTTACATGATAAAACATGTATAGGAAAATGAAGTATTTAACACCAAAAAACAATGGTAATAAAGAAATATTATTAAAAAAGAGGTAATAAGATAATATAATAGAATTATATACGATATATTAAATATGGTTCTAGTTCTATTATAATTTAATAACATTATTTAACCTTATATATGATGATAAAGCTCATTCAACAAAAGGAGTGTACAAGGTATCATATAATTTCACATTCAGATTATTATTTAGAATTGTTTGTATATAAGTACCTACTAAGTAATATTAATCATCTGTGTCCATATTTCATAAAAATAATATTCAACATATTTGTACTAATTTCCTACAAATTTTTATTGTCATTTTACCCTTTTTTGAATTTTTATAAAATGGATTGAAATGAATCTTTTGGTCATTTTCAAAATGGTGTACTTTATGACTTTTTCGATAAAAATATGGAAGAAATATATTTTTTTAAATTATTAGAAAGGAGAATATTTTTTCTGTTATTATGGAACGGAAATGTTTTGAATCTTCCTTTACAATTTTACCAGTTTCTTTTCAATGAAATTTTTTTCATTAAAATGTCTACCCTTGGAAGTGATTTCAACGTAGAAAGGGGGTATTTATCTCATGAAATTTTTAATGATTTTATTAGAGTATGTTAATCTATGTCAACATCCTTTCTTGGATATTATGCCTAATTGAGGATGATCTCCATTGATACCATCTGCCAAATTTTATTGAAGGGTCTACAATCAGTTTGACTATGGATGTGATATTTTGATACCATTCATGGTTTATGGATATAGTATTCACATTTAATATGCTTGTTTTTCAATAAAAATGTTTATGTTTGTTATGTTTCAACCTTTTCATACATAGAATTCATTAGCCTTAGTATGTGATGGGTGGAGCCCATTTAGCTCCTCGGTGCATCGGTAGGTCTCATGAGACAACTGATTTTGGGTATTTGTTGAGGCTTTACCCATTTATGTAATATGTTTTAGCCAAATCCTTGATGGAATGCTTATGAAGTTTGACATTATGCATTACCTCATTATGAGATTGGTTATTGATATTCAATTTGATTATTTGACTAATAGAACTTCCATGTTAATTTTTATATGTAAATATTTTATTTTTATTTATTCTTTCCATATTATTATCAATATTATGTTTAATGTCTTGTGTTTCAGTAATACCCATTTCTATAATGTTTATGCTTATTTATTCACAAATGTGCCCACTATACGCTTACCCTTACCGTGCCTATGAGCTCACACCTTTCTTATGTTTTATTTCTCCCATGATGCCAATATGTATATTATGACTAATATGCAAGGTTAATTTAGAAGAATAATGGTGTTCTTAATGAATTCTCTATGTAGTAGTTTAGATTTTTAATGGTAATATGAGGTTCATATATGTAATCTATTTAGAAAACTACTAAACTGGTTAGTCCTTTTGGATTTGAATCATGAATCTATGCCAGTGTAATAAAGCGAGTCAGCAGCACTAAGAAACTGCAGTCATTGTCTTTATAGTTGGTATCAATGGATCTTTAGTAGTAATCATGGAAACTATATTTTGAAAATTAATATTAGATAATGATACCCTTTTGTAGAATTTTAAAATATAACCAGATAAGCTAATCTGATGATTTAGAGATTAGTAATACCGAAATTTTCAATTTAGGTTATGTGAATCACTATTTTTAAGATTATACATTATGTTTCATAATGTTATAATCTAATATAGTTTCATCCATTATGTAGACTTGGTTCCTAGTGTAACGGATGAAAACTATATCAATACACATAATCCATGTAGGGATCTCCATATTATGAAAGATAATTATGTTAGATCTAGATCTACAACTAGATTAGAAAAACATATTACAATATTGAGATAGTTAATTCATGTTATAAACTATAGTCTTACATGTATGGAGAACCCTGAACCACAACATGGAGGAAAAATGTTAGACCTCTTGATGAGATAAAAACCTTCATCATTCATTGGGACTATACATCTATTTTTACCAAGAAATCTATAAGATCCATAGAGTATATATTTATATCGATGGGACGTAATGAAAGAGAGAAGGATAATATGGATGTTTTCCACCTCTCGAGAGATGAAGATCAATGGTGGTCATTGATTAAAAACATGAAAATAATGAAATAGAAAACATAGAATAGAAGTAATTTAAGAATATTTTATTAGAAAAATATTCCCCTTATAAACAAAGAGTAGATATGGAGAGGAAATTTTATGCACTATTTAAAAAGAGGATGAAAATGTTGTAAACTATGAAGCCAAATTTACATGGCTACAAAGGAATTCCACGAACTACATACATCACCAAAATTGTGATATTGATTGTTTCTTTGATTGGTCAAATCCATTCCTCTGAAAGGCTTTGGTATCCCAAAAATTCTCATCATTCAATGATATAGAATCATGTGATATCATAGTAGAGAATAATTATCTACATATTATGTCTTTAAGGAAGATAAATAGAAGAAGAGAAAAATGCATCATGATACAGATAAAATGAAAAAGGCAAAGAAGGATTTCCCCACATGTGATAGTTTTTGGAATAAACACCCCTGTACTTTCCTGAAACGAGTGAGAGTTTGTTACAAGTGTGTAAAGAAAGGTCACCAAGATCGTTATTGTAAGGGAATGAAATAAGGTACAACTGTGAAATGTTTCAATTGAAAGGAGATGGGGAACAAAATAAATATATTTCCCATGAATCAAAGAAATATATCTCAGAAAAAGGAAAGGGATCAATGTCAAGCTTGTGTTGTTACTAAAGTTAAAGTGGAATAACTAATGTATTTGGGTTTTTGGATTTAATAATTATATAATAATACTTTGGTTATTTGAGTCATAGGTTACGTAAGAATTGTACCACTATACTATTTCATTAATGATTTGATATCGTGCGTTGAATAGTACCAATGACAAAAAAAAATGACTTAATAGAATGTTAAATATTTTGTAAATGATATAGTTGAGGGAAAGATAACCCTTTATGTGTTCTCGATACTGAGATAATGATTTTGGAATAAAGAGAAGATTGATTTGGACAAACTAAACTGGATAGTATTGGCTACCTTAGAACTGATTAATGGTTTGTCAAAAAAGTTTTTTATACCATCATTGATTGAGTTTAAAACAATTTTTTATTTATGGATTATATCCAAAAACCCAATTTATATTTTAAGAAAAATGAATCATGCATGTTTTAAATAAATGTTTTTTGTAATAAAAATTATTAACATGTTTCAAGGGAATACACTATGAAGGTATTCACCTATTTGAAATGTGAAAAATAATTACTACTTCGTATTTTGGTAATATTAACAACAAGATTATTTTGGAAAAATTAACAAATTATGAAGTGGATAAAATTTATTTTTAGAAAATGTTTTAGAGGTTAAAGTATTACATCACCCTATTATGTATCTTATGATATGAAATGAAGTATAAATTGTTCAAGGCACAACCAAATGATTAAATTGTGTTTATAAAAACATATCATGTAATTATATTTCTTTAATGTGAATAGAGTTAAATAACTCCTTAACTTTAGGAAAATGATCTAAAAACAAAATAATGTTAATTTTTGTTGAACTGATGGTATTTAAAATTGTCATATATTTGTGGCTTTGGGGCCCTCAATTTTCCAATATTCATTCACTTGTTTGTGATTTCTGACCTCAATCACTCCCTATAAATATTTACAATTTTCATCTATTTGAGAATATTTAGATCCCAATAATGTCTTATTATTCTAAAGCCTGATTTCGTTGCGACCTTCACATTTCCCTTTTAAACTTCTTCAGAATATATGTTATTTACACTATTTATGATGTGGGTTCTTTAACAATAGTATATTCAACTATCAAACTCTTGATTATTGAGATCATGTTTAAATTGCGATGATACAATTTAATTACTTTGGTTATAATGTAACACCCCATGAATTTACAATATTTTAATTTTGAAATAAATATTTTATAATTCATGCAACACTGAGTTAGCTTGAGTTACACGCATGAGTGACTTTCTTCAATTGCTTGTGTTATTCGCAAGTCCGAGTTTACTAAACAAACAATACATTATCAAAATATTATTATATAATAAGATGTGACCAAGACATTAAATTAAATGTTATGAAAAAAATTAACAAAATTATAAATATATATATTTATAAGATTAATTTATTGGATACTATTTAATTAGAAAAAAATGTATATACCAATTGAATGTACGTGAATTATTTATTTTTTTAAGCTCCCATGGAATTTTGTCTTAATAAAATAAATTAATTTCCATTAGTAAATGATAATAATTAAATATACATTTTATAAATTCAATAAAATATTTTTATATTAATCCAATAGATTTTATAGGCATTAGGTAAGAATAAACCCAATTTTATGCATAAATTACCTATATTTTTTTTTTCTAAAGGCAATTTTACTGCCTTTTAATTGGAAAACAAATTTATATCCAAATTTTAAGCTTTTAAAATTATTATATATCAAAATAAACTTCTTATATGAAATATAGACATAAAAATTAACATTGGTTGAATTTTTGATATTTTTATGAGAATTTTCTTATATTAATGAATAGTGAAAAATAATAATCTTTAATTGAAAATGATTTTTTTCATAAAAATAATTTTTAATGATATATTATATATTTAATGGGTTTTAAAGTGTAATTATTTTATTTTTTAACAATTAATCCAATGTTGATCATTGGAATCAATTTCATGTTGAATTTTTATAAGAAAACATTTTAATCTTTTGAATTTTCTCTCTTCTAAAACTCATTTTCTTGTTCCATAAATGTGAATAATTTTATCTTAATTATTTAAACTTTTATTTTTTTAATTTTTAAAAATGTACATAATATTTTAAATAATTTGGTCAAAATTATGTAAATAAGTTTATTTTATTTTTTTGCGTTATGAATAGTAACTTTAGTAATTTTTTTATTAACATGGTTAAAAAAATAGAGTAATTAAGGGTAAAAATGTAATAGAAAATTACCCTAAACTTATCCCAATTTCATTATATGTGTGGGTTTCAATAAAAATCATAATTATAACGAAATTATAACCTTTTTACACAACTTGGGTGGGATTATAGAATTTATTATATTTTATTTTAAGAAATGACAAAGATGGCATACTCATATTTTAATAACTACACCATTTTTAGTATAGGTTTACACAGAAGATAAATTATTCTATAAATAGTCATTTGAAAGTTATAATTTTGTACTTTATTAATTTATTTTTATTTTTTAGGAAATAAATTACTACCTTATTGACTTATACACTGATGACACAATAATAGTTTAATTAATATAGACATCAAATAAATTATATTAAAAATATTAAAATAAATACAATTTGTCTTAATTAATGTAATCCTTGAATTTTTTTTATTAATTAGAAAAATTTGGGATGTATTAAATTTTTTGTTTTGAATTTATATTTTTATTGACATTTTTAAAAAATTCATGAACGGAATATTTTAAAAATTGACATTAATAATATTTTAAAATGATTAATATTTTATTTAATTATATTAAATTCATAACAATTAAAAATTCTTCCAAAAAAATTATTATAATTTTATAAATGTGATTCATGACAAATTTAGTGGTCATTTTTATTTATAGTAATTATATTGACCCTTAATGTATAAATTACATGATATCATGGTAAGAGTTAAATGGGTAAAATAAGGGTTCAAAAAAAGTTAAGGATTACATAAACATATCCAAAAATTATTGTATTAATGATATATACCATTACTCTCAGACTGAAAAGACCATTGTTAAACATTCTCTCGATCCTTCTATAAAGTAAAGTGATGAATCTATTCAAGCTGAACCTCTCATTGATATATCACAAGAGGTGAGTGAAACCCCTCAATAGGTGGAGACCCAACAACAAAATGAAGAGGTCAACAAACATGATGTTTCTTATAGTCATGAGAATGAATCTTCTGAGAAACCCAAAGATAAAATATTATGTCAATCTTTAAGAAATGGGGATCTTTTTTAGGACACTTATCTAGCCATTAAATAGGATATTTTCTATGCAAATATAAGGATGGAGTTCACAAAATATCTTTAATTTTTCTTTATTTTCTCTTTGACCCTTGTTTTTGCAGAATATTCTTCCCTCTTTTGTTGCAACCTGATGTTGGATATCCTTTTGGTCTCAAAGATTGTTTTGTGGTTTCATTTGTTTCTAAGATATGATGATTTCATCTATTTGATGCTAGATCCTGTCTACTGATCTGTAGACTGTTTGATTTCTTTTTGATGATTAGTGTAGTGTCATTACGTGTGGCACTCTTGATCAGAGGACTGTTCGGTTTCCTTCATTATCTACCTCAGCCATGCTTCTTTTAAATTCATGACATTGTGATATGATTCTTGGTCTACATTTGCTAATTTAATCTAATTTACTTGAGTTTTTGAGGCATATCCTGATTAGTATGGATCTCATATGGATGGGGATACTGATCTGTGATTGGATATTATTTTATGATGACTCTATGATCTATATTTTCTGGATTGGTTCGGCTGGTATGCACTTGCTGGTTCGTTTTTAGGCTGATTACTATTTTGATGTTTTCTCTTACTATTAGATGCTTTTCCTTCTTGGTTTGATGATATTGTGACATGTCTGCTCTCAGGAAATGTTTAAGGGATGGACTATACTATTCATCCTTCTTCTTTTGCTGCTTTAGTTTTATCAGAATCTGACATATTGATTGGTTGTGTTCTTTGATGAGGATGGAGATATATGCCCGGGCTGGAGCATCTTTTTAGCTCTTGATGAGAAGATATTTGATGGCTGATCCTGGATGGATGACCCCTCTTCAATTTGAAGGTGCTCATATTGGTTGTTGGTTTTGTTCTTTGTTTGAGTATCGTTGTACCCACCTTAATTCCCCGCTCGTGTAAACACATTACTCCTCGTGTTTTGTATTGCAAATTTTTAAATTTGATAAATTTATTTGATGACATGAACTGGGAAACCATTTCATGTCATCACTTTTCTTAAAAAAACTGTATTGGTTTAAAATACACTTTTCCATGCAATTAACTTATATATTATTTAAGTTGATGTTAGTTACAAAATATCACTCTCTTTTTATTTCAAATATTTTACGTGTCCACATTGAAAAAAAATTAAAGTTATGAATTAATATAAATATCCATTCTGATCATAACTATATTATTTTTATTTTTATTTTGAATTTTTAATTTTTAGAAATTATATAATATTCTTAAATATTTCTTCAAAGCAAAAAATATATTTATTTAATAAAAAGAAAAACAAAATAATTGATATTTAAAATAATAATTTTGATGTATTTTTGATGATTTTATACATATAATGAATTTAGTAGATATATAATATACTTTAGGGATATTATAATTCACTATAATCAAATCTCTACTTTGACTTTTGGTATTTGAAGTCACGTTAAATGAATAGTATTAAATTTTATAATAAATATATTTTATTGAATTAATATATTATTAAATTATTTAAAAATCACACAAACATTTAATAATATCTAATGTTATGATATATGGTATAACATGGACCCCCATATTCATTTATTAGCCATTTTAAGTCATTTTCTCTAGAATAGACTTATTACATTGTAATTTTTTGTGGATTTTTAAAAGTGCCCCACACCTCAATTATATATGGTAACCTCCTCCCTCACTTCCTCACACCAATATGAGCATTTTATCTCAAAAAAACATAGAAAATTATACTCCGAAAATCCTTATCCATGATATGGAGATCCTAGCCTTCCAAAAATACCAACCCTTGTTCCCTTGATAGGAGATTTAAAAGAAGTCTACCAAATAAGTGGAAATTCTTTTAAAAACTCATTCATGTTCATTTCTTCTTATAATTACTATTCATGTGTTGTTTCCATAGTAATGTAATATATACTATATCATATATATGATGATATTTTATTATGACTACGACACAACTGTAAACCACTATTTATCGATCATATCAAAAACAAAAGCACCACGTGTGTGTAAGTACGACATACCATCTCCACATCGTGGTGTAATTTGTTTTTCATCACAAATTTATGTTGATGGGTATAATAATGGATATAATGGATATAAATTAAAAATAAGACATTATATTGATTATTTATAATTAAAATACCATCCAATTTCAACCCTTTTACCATTATGGGAATGGTATAGTCACTCATGCGTACGTATGACTAATCGTATCCACAACGCAATGTGATTCATTTTCTATGCTAACCATTCAAACATTTTTATAAAAATATATATAATGAGTAAATATAATATATTTCAACTTAATATGATTATGTATTAGAAACAAATATATCCTATACATAATAAACTAGACTTACAGGATGAAACATGCATAGGAAAATGAAGCAGTTAACACCCGAAACTATGGTAATAATGAAATAGTTTATCATACGGGTGATAATATTATATAATAAAATAATATATGATATAATAAATTTAGAAATGTTTCTATTATAATTTAATAACAATATTTAACCATTACATATGAGGCTAATTCACATTCAACTAAAAGAATGTACATGTGAAGAGTTAATTTCACAAACTCATTATAATTCAAGATTGTTTATAACTAAATATCTATTGGGGAATATTTGTCATCCATGTCAATGGTTCATTAAAAATATTTTAAAAGATTTTTTATTATTATCCTAAAAAATTTTAAGGTCTATTTAACCATGTTTTTATTTTTAAAAAATTGGTTTAAATGAATCTTTTTGACTTTTTCCAAATGAGATATGTTATGACTTTGTTGCCAAAAATACTGAATGAATGTTTTCTTAACTTATACGGAATGAGTATATTTTTATGTCATTATGAAGACGTAATGCTTGGTAGATTCCTTTATAATTTTAAAGAATTCTTGTCAATTAAGACTTCTTTTCTGAATCACATAGCCTTTTAAGTGATTTTAATGTAAAAGTGGGTATTTACGTGAAGAAATTTGTAATGATTTTATTAGAGTGTTTTCATCAATTTCAACATTATTTTTTGTATCTTCTTCTTGATGGAGGTTGACCTATTATGATACAATATACCATATTTTATTGAAGTCATTATTATTATTTTTACTATTCATGTGATATTTTTATACCATTCATAGTTTATGGTTAACGTATTCACATTTTGTATGCTAGGTATTCAATACGAATGTTTTGGTTATTTATGTTTTACCCATTACATATGAGAATACATTGGACTTAGTAAGTTTTGGGATGGGACCGCTATAGCCTCTCGATGCATTAATAGGTATCATGAGAAAAACTTGTTTGGGTATTGGATGAGGCCTTACACTTTTATGCATGGTGTGTTGGCTGAAGCCTGGACAGTTTGTTTATGATGTCCAAAATTATGCATTCCCTCATCATGAGATTAGTTATTGATATTTCATGTGATTATTTGACTAGTTGAATATCCGTGTGAATTTTTATACAGAAATAATATATTTTCATTTGTTATTGTCATGTTATTCTCAAGATTATGTGTAATTGATTGTGCTTCAGTTGTAGACATTTCCTTAATGTTTATGCTTATTTATTAACAAAAGTTTCTATTGTACTCTTACCCTTACTGAGCATCTGATCTCACCCATTTCTTATGTGTTATTTTTTCATGGATGAAAAGATGTATATAATGAATGATATGCATAGTTAAGCGAAGAGAATTGTGGTTTTCTCAAAGGATTCTCTATATAGTAGTTTAGATTTCGAATTGTAATGTGGGGTTCATGTGTGTAATCATTTTAATAAAACTGCTAAACTAGTCAGTCCTTTGGGATTTCAATCATATATCAATTCTAATGTTATAAAGAGAGGCACAGAATACAAGAAACTGGGGTCGGGGTCTTTAAACATTTTGTGTGGGATTATATAAACCATGCAATGGAAATTGATATTGAAACTGTTTCACTTGACTCATACCGAACCTAACTACAATATCACATACTCAACAATGTAAACAAAAATCGTTTTAACAAATTATACCAAGGAAAATATATAGATTCCTTTGAACTAAATCCACTTAATATATGTCACACATTTTTACATGAATAAATGACCAAATTTTCATTTAGTGGAAAAGGTGAAATGGACAATGAGCCTTTTGAATTAATTCATAGCAATGTGTATGGACAATTTATTGTTAAGGAAAGTGGTGAGTAATAATATATCATAACTTCTGGTGATTTACTTGATGAGGTATTAGTTTAATTCATTTGAAAAGTTAAAAGAATAAATGAATGATGTTAAGAACCATATTGGTAAGAATATTAAGAAACAATATGGGGAAAATTACTTTTCTGGACGGATCATTTGTGGCGTCCCTTGAACCCTTCACAAATACTATTAAATAAACATTCATTTCTAATGGGATCCAAATCCCATAGAAAATACCATCAGTCATGTAATGGTAATTGCGACGAGATCACACTCTCATAGAAAATACTCTATAAGTAGATGATTATTTGCAATGGGACCCGTCACAATTTATTTTTAACTGCCACATTTTTTACAGGAACTATTTGTGATGGGTCCCGTCACAAATAATACTAATTGACAAAGAATAATTCACACGTTTAAAATACTCTGTCGAAAAGTGAGTATTTTCCACATGGTTTCCATTGCAAATTGTCCCATCGCTACTAATCTAACAAATATACCCCCTTGAATTTTTTCTCCCCATTCACCTATTCACATAACCATTCTTAAATTGTTCCATCATTCTTACTATAAAAGTATAAATTTTTATGGGGAATGGCATTTAAATTTTTTTAGTGCAAAAAAGATTCATTTTTGGGGTATTTATTAATTTTTTAAAATTTTTATTTTATTTTTTTTCTATATATTAATATTATTTATTAGTTATAATTACAGTCAATTGAAAATAATTAGTTATAATTATAAGTATTTATTTATAATTAGAAGTAATTATTTATATTTAGCAGTTGTTATTTTAAATTAGTAATATTTAGTATTAGTGTGATGTAATGTTTGTAATTAAAAAGTAAATACATTTAATTTACAATAAATATTTTTAATTAGTAGTAAATATGTATAATTTGCAGTAATTAGTTAGAATTAATGGTAATGAGTAAAAAAACTATAATTAGTATTATTAAGTTGTAATTAGTAAAAATTATAAGTAATCAAAACTATTTTTTATAATTAGCGTTAATTAGTAAAAGAAAATTATACTTTAATAAAAACTAGTAATAATAAGTGCTAATTAGTAAAAATTAGTGGTAATTAGTAATAATACCAATTAATTAGTAAAAATCATTGCTAAATAGAAATATTAGCTGTAATTATCAATAATTAGTGATAATTAGTAAAAAAATAGCAGTATATTGTATCAATTAGGGGTAATTAGAAAATAAATATCGATAAATCGATATAATTATTAAGAATCTGCAGTAATTAATAAAAATTAAAAGTAACTTGAAATAATTAGCTATAATTATTAAAAAATTGTTAAAAACTATAAGAATTAGTAATAATATGCGATAAGTAGTAGTAATTGTTAATAATTACCAGTAATTAGTGAAAATTAGAGGTAATTATTAAAAATTAGTTGTAATTTATAATAATTAGCTGTTATTAGTAAAAATTACTTGTATTTATTTAAAATTAACAGTAATTAAAAAAAATTAATGGTAATTAGTAAAAATTAATGATAATTAGTTTTAATTAGCATTAATTATTAACAGTCATTGTTAATTAGTAATAATTGGCATTATTAGTATCAATTAGAAATAATAAATAATAATTACTAATAATTAGTAATAATGAGTAATAATTAGTGATAATTAGTTTTAAGTAGTTTTAATTGGTAATAATTAATAATTATTAAAGTTAATCTGTAAAAATTTGTAATATTTTTAAAAATTAATAAAAATTTCTAAAAATTAATAAAAATTAGTATTAATTTGTGTAAAATAGTAATAATTAGTAACAATTTGTGAAAATTATTGATAATTAATAATAATTAGTAATAATTGGTAAAATTAGTGATAATTAGTAAATATTTGTAAAAATTATTGGTATGTAGTAATAATTATTAATGACTAGTAAAAATTAGAAATAATTAGAAATAAATAGTAATAATTAGTAACAATAAGTGGTAAATAGTAAAAATTAGTATATATTAGTAAATTGTTTTTGGTAATTAGTTGTAATTAATAATAATCAGTAATAATTAGATGTAATTAGTAATAATTATTAATAATTAGAAATAATAAGTAATAATTATTATAAATTAATGGAATTAAGTAATATTTAGTAAGAATTATTGATAATTAGTGACAATTACTAATAATTTGTAATATTTAGTGATAATTTGTAGAAATTTGTAATAATTAATGGTAATTAGTAATAATTAGTAATGATTTGTAATAAGTAGTTACAATTAGTGGTAATTAGTTGTAGTTAGTAATAATTACGGGTAATTAGTTGTAATTAGTAATAATTAGTATAAATTAGTGGTAATAAGTTGTAATTATTAATTAGTAGTGGTAATTAGTAATAATTAATAATAATTTTAGGTAATTAGAAATAATTGTAAATTGTTAGTAATAATTAGAAAAATTAGCAAAAATTTGTTTAAATTAGTGGTAATTAGTAATAATTAGCAACAATTGGTTATAATTAGTGATAATTATTTAAAATTAGTAAAAATCTGTGATAATTATTATAAATTTCTATCAATTAGTGGTAATTAGTAATAATTAGTAATGACTATAAATAATTAGTAACAATTAGTGGTTTTTTTTAATTTGGGGTATAAGTAAAAAATTTGTAATAATTAGTAAAAAATTGTGGTACTTTTTGGTTATTAGTAATAAGTCCGGCAAATTAGTAATAATTAGTAATAATTAGTGGTAATAAGTAATAAATTGTAATAAATATTAATAATTAGAATTATTTAGTACTATTTATTTTTAATTAATGGTAATTCGAAATAATTAGAAACAATTAGGGATAATTAGTGATAATTAGTAATAATTAGTAACAATTAGAAAAAATTAGTGATAATTGGTAAAAATTTGTAATAATTAATGGAAATTTGTAATAATTAGTCATGATTAGTAATAATTAGTGGTAATTAGTGGTAATTAGTCATAATTAGTGGTAATTACTCATAATTAGTAATAATTAGTGGTAATTATTCATAATTAGTAATAATTAGAGGTCATTAGAAATAAATAGTCAAAATTAGTTATAATTATAGATATGTAGTGATACGTAGTGATAATTAGTGATAAATAGGGATAATTAGAGATCATTAGTGATAATTAGTGATAATTATTGTTAATTAGAATAAATTAGTAATAATTATTAATAATTAGTAATAATTAGTAAAAACTAGTAATAATTAGTGGTAATTACAAGTCAATTCTCATTTTTTAATTTTCTTCTCTTTTATAGGTAATCTGTTTCTTATACCTAATTAATCATAAAAATATTATTTATTTTATATTTTTTATAGAAATATGGAATAAGGAATCCAAAATAGTTTTATTACATGATCGTGATTGCAAAAATCATCACCTTAATCCAAATGGTTCTGGTATAAATCCTATATATATTGAGGTTGTTGATTCTTTTTTATCATTTTCCTCATGAAAACATTAATTTTTTCCTGAAGGGACAGTTAAATTTATATATAAGAAATGTGATCTGAGGATGTTTTATATATTTAATAATTTTGGTGGTCATTTATTATGTTTTGGTTTTCAAAAATATTATATTTTTTGTGTCAACATGGTGAATGGATTTCTATTAAAGATACTAATAATTTGGTTCTATATCCATCAAGATTTCAAAATTTAGTACATGATCTGGTTGGTCCATCTTTTCAAAAAAACTAAAACCTAGGATGATATTGACAAAACACGTTAGTTGGAACCATCAGAATTTTTTGAGTTGTTGAAGTTTGATAGGATTACATATATACTGGTTGCAAGATAAGAAAATTTATGGTTATTAAATAAAATAATAGAAAGTCAAATATATTTTTTGATCAGATATTATCTTTGGTTAAAGAATTGTTACCTAAAGAGAATTTGTTGCCTATAAATTTTTATGAGAACAAAAGGTTGGTTCCTAATTTGGGTCGTGGTTATCAGAATTTTTTTCACGTTAAACTGATTAAATCTTATATTATGGTGAAAATGATTCATTAGTTAGTTATCCTACATATATACAATCATGATATAAATAGGTCTATCTAGGGAATCCTAGATTTATTATTGTTAAATATTTTATTTATTTCCCACTTACACCTATTTTTTCATCATTTATTTATGTCTTTGTACATTGCGTCATTGCTATGATGGCACAAAAGAAATATTTCAACAATTAACATCTTAAACCATCCTACATATGGTGATTCATGGAAACATTTTGATCAATTACATTCATAATTTTCATCAAAATATTGAAATGTGTAATTGGGTCATTCTACTAATAGTTTATGCCCATTTAGTTCTTATGGTAATCAATATTCTTGTTGGCCCATATTTATAACTCCAAGAAATTTACCTCATTGGATTTTGATGACTTTGCAATATATAATTTTAAAATTATTAATTCTTGGACATCCAAAAAATAATATGAATGTTTATTTTAATCCATTGATTCTTGAGTAAAATTTATTATGAATTAATCATGGTAGTACCTATGATGTTGTTTCAAAAAAATTTTTTTTAATGAATGATCCATTGATGTGGATTATGAGGGAATTACCTACATATAGAATGGTATCTGGGTGGATCACACATGGTAAAAAATCATGTTCATACTGTATGAGAGAGAGTAAAATGATTATGCTTGTTAATGAAATAAAAACTTGTTTTCCAACTTTCATTGTAGATTTCAACAAAACAATCATTATTTTTGAAGGAACAAAAAATATTTTAGAAAAGGTACGATTTAAAGAGAGGGACCTACAACAATGATCCCAGGTATTGAGTTAAAATATATTTTTCTTTCATTACCTCCCATTAACCTTGGACCGACTACAAACCAATAGAAAATAGATCGATTTGGGGAAGAACACAATTGTATAAAAAGAACCATTTTTTGGATATTCAATATTGGATGGATTTTTTGGTCCATCACATGTCGAAGGTCTTGCATATTTTGAAGAAAAAATTTGATAATATATTTTATAGAGTTTTGGACACACCGATTAAGACCAATTATAAAGTAAAGGCATGATTAGGTCCTACCCAAATTTGCAATCGATCATAACTTGATCTATTTGAAAATTTCGAATCATAGAAGTTAATGAATCCTCAATAAGCTTATATATATTCCAAAGAATATAATTTATTATATATTAAATGGATTTAAAATTTTAGGATTCTATGTGGTTATGTTTTCCATTTGGCTAGTTGTGTCAGAAATGGTCATATTACCGACTTACAAATCCTTGATTGTGATGTTATATTGGAAAGAATTATATCAATACGACTTAGAGGATTGTTGAATTATATGAGTTGAAATGTGATAACATAAATATCATATTTTTAAGAGACATTTGTGTGATGATAAAAAAATATAATGCACAAAGTTGACTGTAAAATATGTTGTTTTAATTTTTTATACATTAGAAAAAAATTCCTTCCAGATAGATTTGTTTCAATGAAATATTTGATAATAAATTTTCTACATTATGAAAATGGAGGAGGTACATTATATTTTTGATGGATGTAACCATTCAAGAGATTCATGAAGAAATTAACGAAAAAGGTACGTAACAAAGCATCGGTTGATGGATCAATTATAGAAGAAATTTATATGAAGGGATTTCATTCTACTACTCTCGTTATTTTCAATCTGAATATCCCCCAAAACATAACCACATGGATTTTAATGAGGTAAATGTTAATGATGAAATTATAAATATATTATTAGTTTTTAAACAACATGAACATGGATTTGGTGGATTTTAGGAATGATTTATTTCAGGTGATAAACATCACATGAATCATACTTATATTCAGCAAAACAGTAATGAAATGAAACCATTTGTACAATGAGTTCCCAATTCATTTATTCTATATTTTTGTAAATAAATTAATATTAATTTATTTATAGACTATATTATAATCATATCAAGAAACCGTTTCCAAAAATTACTGCATCATATCTTGAATAACATTGACAAAATAATTTTTCTTACTGCTTTTAATAATTATTAAAGTAAATTGTTTATGGTATAACATTTAATATCAATTTATTAATTGTTATATTGATAATTGTTTGGTAAATTTTCAGGTATCTCAACATGCTGATGAAATCGATAAACTATTGTTTGTATTGGGTAACCCACAATCCAAAATGGTTTTATCGTGTAATATATATGTGGTGAATGTTTTTCAATTTCATACACAAGCATATGGAGAATAAAAAAAACAATGAATAGTGATGTTTTACAAATATTATCTCATAATAGATAACGTGATGTTGAATTTTATGACATATTAGATGAAATAATTGAACTTTATTATCAGGGAAATAATTAAGTAATGATGTTTAAATTTCATTGGTCAGATATTGATAGAGTCTTTCATGTTAAACCATGCCAAAGAATGATATTAAATACAAAATCCTTATTGAATTAAATGAACCATTTTTATTATCTCTTTAGGGAAATAAAATTTATTATGTAAATTATTTTGCTACTTCAAGAGATTTGATTTATTGATGTTGCATAATAAATATGAAAACTCGTGAAAATAAATTTAACTAGACTAAAATTTGTTCTGTTGCTGTTCAAGGAATTGAAAATTTTAATACACAACACAAAATCCATCTTTCCCATGAAGATACATGAATATAAATGATGAAACCGTATGGTTTTGGGTCAATAGAGGTGATAAGGTTGTTGATCTAACATGTGGATTGAAATATAAAGAGATAATGAAGATGAAAATACCATGAAATTTTATGTTAATGAGGAAGAATATTAGATATTTACAACATCATAAAAAATAAAAAGTATTAATATTGAAACAATTAAATTCAATTTATATTCATAAATAATATATATCTATCTATAATACTTATTTTTAAAAAAAATTTATAACAATATTTTCATGTTTCAAATGACTAATAAATGTTTATCAAATATAATTCGTGATTTGGATGATGTTTTAACACCTCATGACATGCTAGATGATACATCATATTACCCTTATACAATTGGTGGTTTAGTGATGAATCAGAGAGGTTAAGATCATTCGATATTGATGATTCCGGACTATAGTGTCCATGTCTTAAAATACATGAATATTACATCATTTTAGATGAATATTCCTTAAATTACAAAAATAAATTCCTAAAGACTATAATATTTTACTATATTTGGAATCGTAGAAACAAAACATTACATCTTAGTGAAAGATCATCAACATCTCCAATAAAGATCTCCAACTTTATTACTTTAACCTTAAACCTTTCTTCATTACATAGGTAAAGGAAACATAATAACGGGGTGAACTCAGATGCTCAGTAAGTGTAAATAAAATAATTTTATAAGTATAACATGAAGAAAGTGTATGGAACTTGAGTATTAAATGTGAAGATCAAACCCATCATATTAGAGATCATAATAAAGATTGGATGTTTATAAGACATTACTCATAACTAAATAATGAACATAATAAATGAAATCATTACATATCAATAAAACATTAAATTATGGAAAACACATAAGAATATAATAACCCAATTTCAAGGTGGCCTACTAAGGCCTTTATAACATGTTAGGGTTGGGTTAATAACCCATTTACCTTCATTTGGAATGGGATTCTCTATCTTGTACCCACTAGTTTTGTTCTTGGGATGTCCTCTTGTGTACTCTCTTGTTTGGAGTTTGGGATGTACTCCCTCATACACTCTTTTTTTAGGATTGGGATGTCCTCTTGTGTTCGCACTTATTTCCAGCATGAGAAGTCCTTCTATTCACTCACTAATTTCAGAAAATGGATGTCCTCATATATACCCTATTGTTTCTGGCATGTGACTTCCTCCCATACACTTTCTTATTATGGGCATGGGATGCCCTCCCATGTACCGTTGGAACTCATAAATCATTTATCATTAACTAATGCACTAGAGGGAGATAATGTCTTAACCTTATCATAATGGAATCATTCATACATGTTCCACACAGTCATAAAAAATCATATCATAACCCTTGAAATGAAATGGTTATGATAAAATTTTATCATATCATAACCTATGAAAAATTTAACAGGTTTCATAATCATTTCATGAAAACCACAACCCATTAAAATAAGAAGGTTTCAAAAAGCATATAACCCATGAATGTGAAATGGGTATCATAAAAATCATCACATAAAAACATAAACTATTCATATAAATATTATTAATGTAAAAAAATGAGTCTGTTCCCCAAAAAGGAATGAGTAACACCAATGGATGTTATCTTAGAAGAGAAATAATTTTGATACATCACTAAAAAACATTTCGGGAGGAAAATATACATTATTCGATTAAAAAATATCTTTAAAAAATTAAAAACATTTGAAAACCAGTTTATGGAAAATAAACTAGAAATATTATAACGGAATATTTAAAAGCCATTAGGAATCCATTTTCATTTAAAAACATATAAACATAGCTTGAAAAAAGTTTGAAATATATTTTCCTTAATAAAAATAAAAGAAGCTTGAAGACATTTAGAAAACCATTTTCTTTTAAAACATATAATAAAAGTTTCAAAGCATTTTAAAAACATTTTTCTTTGAATTATTTTTGAAAACTTATAAATAATTCTTAAAAATGTTTTAAATACCATTTTAGACATATAATATTTTTGTCAAAAAATTTATTTAAATATGTTTTTGAGAAATTATAGATTATGCTTTGAAAATCATAAAAAAAATTAAAATAATTTTCCTTGAAATTTATCTTCAAATAACATTTGAAAATATTTTTCAAACCCTTTTGTAATCATTGTTTTGTAAATAAAATAGATTTCTTACTACAGAGAGAAATAAAATCATATTTTTCGTAAAAATATTTTCTTAATTATATTAGGAACCAAAGTGTGTAATGCAAGTACTAATACATGGAGATAATATGAATAAATAGAGGAGAATAAAAATCATTATTTTTTTTGAGACATGGATCATAATATTTCATCAATTGAATAATAATCCTAAACAATCTCGATAAACGATGAGATTGTTTCAATAAACATCTTTACAATTGGTAACTATGAAACAAAATCCTCATGTAAGAAAATGAAATTACACGAATTACTAAATATAATGAAACTAAGGATAATGATTATATAACATTTAAAATACAGTATATAAACATTATATAAAAATATATTTTTATAACATGGTACATGTCATAGAGAAGGGAAATTGAGACGAAATTACTTTACTAATTTGGTGAATTTTGAAACATAAATATCATGAAAGAAATATCATATAAAGAATATTTAAATAACCATAAATTTCATTATATGAATCATCTAATACATCCATGGTAATTATACACACAACTGAAAAGGAATGGGTGGTGAATAAAGCAATTATCTCACAAAAATAAAAAGTGAGATGAAATCCCCTTAAATTGTGTCATTTCACTCATTGTACTCATTAAAACATCCTATAAAATAAACATAAATTTATTTTACATATTTTAAATAACCATATTCTTATATCTAGTACCATATATTTATTTATTATGACTTTATATTACCCACATGTTAACAATCCTATGTTAAGGTTTCACTTCAGTTAATATTCGCTTTGTTCATCACATGGGACTTAATTTATTATATATTTGGTCCTTATACTTATATAATTATAATAATAATGTACATAATGATATTAATGTCATGTATATTATTTATATTTATATTATAATAATCTATATAATATAGAAGTACAAAATTGAATACACTATTCACGGAGACAGTAATCTGTACGTACGCATGAACGTTCTTACCATTTTTAATGTTGTATTTATAGAAAGAATGTAAATGACATATGTGTATATACTTATATATATATATATATATATATATTTCACTAGAATTATTATATCCTATATATCATATAATTTCACTGAACCCATCCGTAATACATTCCATTTTGTGTGTGAACAAATCACATCGCTTTGAGGGGGTGATAGTCCACACTTCCCCAAACAAAATTATAGTATTTACACAAAATGGGAAGGAAAAAAATATATGTGTAGAAAATGGAATAAATAAAATTAAATAAATAAAAAATAAAATATTGTACATATATAAACATTATTTCTATCATAGTGTCCCCCATGAGAGGTTGTGAAGGAAAAATCAACAATCATCATATAGTAAGGCGATAGTTCGTCGTACACATAAATATTATGTTTGTTACCCATTAGATGATGGTTTGTGTAATTGTAGGTAAAATAATAATAATAAAAACATCCTATAATATTATATATAATAGTGTTGTTATAAAATCATGTAACAAAGAGATTGGAGGGATATTAAAAGAATATAAAAGAAATAAAATTGATAGAATACATTACCTCTTAATCTGCTAACTTCTTTTGGATTGATCCAAATGGATTCATTGGATTTATCATTGAAAAATCATAGGATTATAGGATTAAGTTAGGTATTTTTCTTATTTTATGAGGTATATACTGTCCCAAACTAAGTGGTTTGATAGGGGTGAAGAAGAGGGTGAGGTTATGTCCTTTTATAGGGATGCAAAAGGGCACACTTGGAATTATTCAAAAATAAGTTAGTTTTATACACATTTTTACGTTAAAAAAGTCATAAATTACCAAAAAAAAGAATAATATAAGTAGTGTGTCCTATTAGATTCCATTTCATGGGTTTTGGACATGTTTATTGGTCATTTTTTATCTTAAATTTAAGGATTAGAACATAATTTTCCTCTCAAATGTTGTAATTAATTTTAATCACTTTCACAAATATTTTTGGTAAAAAAATGTTTCGTTATTATTAATTATAAATTATTTTGATTCCAAATATTGAATAATTTTTTCCAAATTCCAATCAAAAAATTTGAAGAAATTATTTTAAATTTAATCCTACTGACGAGATGACACTAAATGTTTTCAATGTAAAAATAATCAAAAGATTTCTTTGTTTTTATGTCCAATTTTAATATGAAATTGGTTAAAATTACCTAAAATGGATTAATTTGTTAATATATAATTTAATTAAAATTTTAAATGAATTTAAAATACAATTTAACATTATAAATAAATCAGGTAAAGAAGATGTTTTAAATTAACATCTAGTATTTTTAACTATTCGTAAAAAAATAAAACCTTACAAAACAATTACCAAAAATATATCCTAACATAATTCTTATGTTTCATATCAAAATATGATTTTTTTGACATATTTAATCTATAAAAGTTCCAAAAAAGTGGACATAAAATAGGATCTCTATTAAAAAGTGGTAAATATACCTTAATAAAAAAATATAGGTTTTAAGCAGAAAGGTGTGTTTGTTATTATATCAAGTCAATAAAATCTATTGAACAAATATAAAATATATAATATTTAATATATATCATATATATTAATTTACTATCAATCAATAATTTTAATTAATTTAATTTATTAGGGTAAAATATATTTGTGACCATAAAAATAGTAATATTTCCATTAATATTCAATCAGTTATCATATTCAATTATAATTAATTGGTAACATAGGAATTCATCTTATAATTGTGTAAAACATATATTTTTGTAAATTAGATAATATTTTTCATAATAACTAATTTAAAGGATATGTTATATCTTATTATATTAAATAATATTATTTTAATGATATACTGTTGTTCGGTAAAACATAGTCTCATGTGTTACATAAGCCATCAATGAAAGTCATTTTTTCATGTAACACAAGCTAACCTCAGTGTTCCATGCTGAGAAATATAATATTTATTTTGCGTACAGTTAGAAATTATCTTAGTGTGGAAAATGACATAATCCAAACATATGAAATAAACTATTTTCAGTGTGGCATGAAATGTAAAATATCAAAAAGATTAAATTAATTTGAAAAGATAATCCACCACATCTAGAGGTGTTACATTATAACCCTATTAAATCAAATTTTTCCCTATAAATTCATATAGGTTATTAAATGTTTAATACTGGAATTTTGCTTTCAGAGGAACCCACATTATAAAAATAAATACTAAAACATTCTTTTTAGAAGGAAGGATAGAACCATAAAAGATACCCAAGGAATCATATAATTGGGTTTTCACCTGCTATAACATAGGTGGAATGCGAAAACATAGACATGGATGAGAAATATATCCATCATGTACAAATATAATGTGATATAAAACAAGGTTAATAGAAACTTACCAATTAGAAATCCATAATTCTATGATGAACTAAGGGACCATCTGATTCATCCGAAATAGAGGTACTTGGAATTTTTTTCAATATCATTTTTCTTAAAGTTAATGATTTTTTATTAAACTATATAATTTCATAGTAATAGGAAAACCTCACCCTTTGTAGTTCTATGATCCACTTCACCTCATTCTCAAAAAAGTAAGGCAAATTATTCATTCCTAAAGCACTAACAGATCATGAGATCCATGATATTCCATCCCATATTTGATTAGTTGTCATCAAAACCATATTTTTATAATAGGCTAACCAATATGATTAAATACTCATGTTGAAATATAATACGTTATTCTCACAAACATCATCCAAATATTAACTTAAACATCCAACAAATGGTTTCCATTATTACCCTTCTGAAATATGAAAAATAAATTTTAAGAAACAAAGTGATGAAATCATCAATACATTTACCCCCCATATATCACATAGTATTACCTTTTTTTCACATTCAAAACATGTGAATAACCATATTATATATTCTCTTAAAACATGTAAATAACCTTAACTACTATTGATCCTTTTTGAAATCCTGAATTATTCCATACTCCAATGATTACAGGATATATTCTTTAAATCCATGAAGTTATAAACATTATACATGATGATATATAACACGTTTTCAATCATTAGTTCCAGGGAAATCCACACCCTCCAATTACATATTCATATCCATAATAACTTTTTCAAAACTTCATTATCTCAAATCTTCGAATTAATTAAGTGTTACCTTCCATTAATAAAAATATCACATTTCTATGAAATCATTTTTATATTTCATCATCACTATTCAACATGTCTTTTTTAATCCTTAATGAAAAATTATTCTGAAATTAATTATATATTTCATGATTCATATAACATAATCTTCGAATTCCAAAACATTAATACATAATTCATCTAACCTTATTCTGAAACCCTTACTCAGGACTTATTAACAAATTCCATAATAAAACATTCCTATAATATGAAATATGAATCATGTATTAAGGTTCTTGAACCACAATCTAATCATTAATATTATGTTTAATGTAAATAATACTGGAATAACATCACATACCTTTCACTTGTCATTTTAAGTCCCTTTATCTTCAGAATAAGAACCAATATTCGTACCACCATCCTGATTCTATTTATGATATTTAAATATTGGAAATAAATTTATGTACTGCACATAAAATCCATGTCTGAAAAATTAAATTTGAACTATGTTCCTTGAAGTTCTATGTATTTAGTAAAACTAGAAGGAAAAATGTGAGAAACATTTATCATATTGGGATACTATATAATTAAGAAAAATTATGTGTAGGGTGCCTAAATCAAGGCCTTTACATATTTAATCTATGAAACCTCAGGTTTATACAAGGTTATTCATATAAATACCCTACATAAATCCTTCATTATTGTTCATGAGGTGTTTTTGAATTTCCAAAGCATATCCCCAGAGAGTGTCAACCCAGGTTTTCAGAAAGGCCCATTGTTGTGTACTAGATAATGCCGAGTCAGGCTTAAAACATCATACTGGCGTGGTTACCACTAGGTAAATCTATTATAGAGTCCCATACACTAGTAATAACTATAGAGTGATTTATTTCTAGTAATCTTATAAATCAATCCTTTAACAAAATTATAGAACATTTTCATTAATGTTAACTCATACATATTCTTATCGTTAGAGACATATCTAGTCATATCCTTAGAAACATACCTAGGGTTATCACTAATGTTTTGTCATAATATTTTACAATGGTTGACTAAACATTTACTTTTATACCATCTATAGAGACCCAAGTTTATCATACATGGATATTATATCATTTTAGAAAATATATAGTACATTACCAAAATACATGCCAGTGGATCATAATAGTTTAGTGTATTTGGATACTTGGAAACCAAATCATCTATCTTGGTGAAATATCTTCAATATATCCCATAAAATACCCACCTTTTGTACATATACCTTAATCCTTTATTTATTACCTAGGGAATAGAAACATAAGAATAGGGTGATCTTAGATTCTCATTTAGGGTCACTAAAGGAAATGTGTTAGCATAACATGAAAAAAGGGTATGGAAGATGAGAATAAAATTTGAATATCATAAATTGCATATAATAGATCATAAAAATATTATATGTTCATAATGCATGAATCATATGAAAATAAATAACATAATCTATGAAATTATAATATTATAAGAAATCATAAAATCATTGAAAAAACATAAGCATATAAAACCCATATTCCATGGTTTCCTACCACGATCTTTGTAACAAGTTAGGCTTGGGTTTATCACCCATGTTCCTATATAGGTAATGGGATTACCTACAGTACTCCCACTAGTTTTTACCCTCTAGTTTCGTTGTTGGTATGTCTTCTCTATTACCCTCATGTTTTGTTATAGGGATGTCCTATGGTGTACCATCTTGTTTCATTCTTTGGATGTCCTCCTATGTACCCTCTTGTTTTAGGCACGAGATGTCCACCCATATACCGTCTTTTTTGAGATTGGAATGTGAGCTCGTGTACCCTTTTATCTCATAAAGCATTTACCATTACCCAATGTAATGGAGGGATATATATGTCCCACCCATATTATAATGAAATCATTCATACATGTTCCACAAAATCATTAAAAATAATCTAATAACCCATGCAATTAAATAGTTATCGTAAACATGTAATCATTTCATAACATATGAAAAAATATATTGGTTTCCTAATCATTTCATAAAAACCCTAACCCGTGAAAATAAGAAGGTTTCAAAAATACTATAACTAATGAAAGAGAGATGGGTATCATAAACATAAAGAAAAGAAAAAATAAACTATTCATAGAAAGAGAATGAATGAAAACATTGAATCATTTCCCTATAAAGGCATGAGTAACAAAAATTTCACTTATCTAAAATGGAATATAATTTTGTTACATCTTTTTGAAACATTTCATGAAGAAAATAACCTTTCTTATTTTAAAAAGGATCTTTAAAACATAAAATACTTTTGAAAACCATATTCCTGAAAAAAAACATGAAATATTATAATGAAATCTTTGAAAACATTTTCGGAACCTTGTTCTTTGAAAACATATAAACAGATCTTGAAAATGTATTGAAAATAATTTTCATTTAAAACTTATAAAACAATCATGGAAACATTTCAAAAAGAATTTTATTTGAAAACATATAAAATAAGTTTCAAAACATTTTATAAACCTATTTATTTGATTTTTTTAAAACATATAAATAATGATTGAAAAAAGATAGAAGTCCTTTTCATTGAAAATACATTAAAAACTTATAATCAAATCTAGAAAACATTTAAAATACCCTTTTAGACATAAATCTTTTTTGAAAACATTTTTATTTAAAAATTATTTTGAAAACATGTAATGAAGCATCAAAAAAAATAAAAAAATTCATAAATTCCCTTTTCTTTGAAAATTATTTAAAATAATATTTAAAAACATTTTTTGATATTTTATGAAAATATGGGTTTTTTAAATAAAACATATTTCTCACAGAAGAGGGAAATATAGTCATATTTTTATTTATTTTTTAATAATTCTCATGGGCACAAAATTGTGTAATAATGGTACTAATACATGTTTATAACTTTAATAAATAAAATATAATAATAATAATTTGGTTTCTTGAGAGAAGTATCAAAATATTTCATCAATTTAAGTATAATAATAAACAATCCCGATTAATGATGATATTGTTTCAATAAACATATTATCATTTAGTAACATTGATTCATACTACTCATGTTGGAAAATGAAATTAAATTATGTTTTAAATATCATTAATGTATGAAAAATAATTATATAACATTATATATACAACATTTACTCCTTATATAAAAAATATAAGTTCATAACATGGCATGTTTCTCAATGAAGGGAAATTGAGATGAAATTTCATTACTGATTTGGTGACTTTTGAAACTTAAATCATATTAAATAAATATAATAAAATGGATATATAAATACCCATAAATTTATTTATAATAAAAATATATCAGAACCATGGGAAATATACACATCACTCAAAAGGAATGTGTGGGGAATAATGAATATGTATCACTAAAATAAAAAGTGAGATAAAATCACCTTACCTTGTGTCTTTAATCTCTTCATACTCATTAAAACATCCTATATAATAAATACAAATTTATTATAAATATTTTATATAACCGTATTATTATATCTGACCATATATGTATTAATTATGACTTTATATTATCCACTTCTTAACATTCCTATGTTATGTTTTCACTTCGGTCAATATTCTCTTTGTTCATTGCGTGTATCTTAATTTCTTATATATTTGGTCCTTACACTTATATCATTATTTAAGGAATTTAAATAATGATATAAATTTAATTTATATCAATTATATTTTCTTTATAGTAATATATAAAATATGGAAGTATGAAATGGAAGACATTGTTCATGGAGATAGTAAGTCGTACATAGGCATGAACGTTTATTCTATTTTTTGATGTATTGAAATAAAGATGGTAAATTAAATAAGTATATATATATATATATATAATTATTCATGTAGTATTTTCATATCATAGATATCATATAAGTTCACTAAACCCATCCTTAATACATTCCATGTAGCATGAGAACGAATCACATCGCTTTGAGGGGGAAGTAATCCACACTTCCTCAACGAAAATTATCATATTTACACAAAATGAA
Organism: Viscum album; assembly: GCA_963277665.1. Lineage (NCBI taxonomy): Eukaryota > Viridiplantae > Streptophyta > Magnoliopsida > Santalales > Viscaceae > Viscum > Viscum album. The sequence goes on from OY728151.1 coordinate 2,094,212,121, forward strand.
AAGTAAACAAGATAAGTGTTATAAAATGAATAGATAATATCTAATACATAATAAATATAATATATGAATAATATAAATAGTGTGTCCATCATAATTTCCACCATGACAGGTGGTGAAGGAAAAATGAACAATAATTATTTAGTGAGGCAGTAGTTCATCAAACACATAAACAGTATGTTTGTTATCCATTAGACAGAGGTGTGTGTAAGTTTAGTTAAAACCCATAATATTAAAAAATACAAGTATATATTATTAAATTATGTTGTTATATAATCATGTAATAAAGAGAGTGGAGGGTGGGAGAAAGAAAACAAAATAAAGGAGCTTGAGAGAATTTGTTACCTCCTAATCGGGTAACTCCTTTTGGTTTGTGCCAAAAGACATACTTAGATTGATTTCTGCATAAGGGGGGATTATATGATTAAGGGAGTTATTTTTCTAATTTTATTGGGTAGATCATGGTTGATCCTATGTTTTTTTAGATGTGTGATTTATAGGGAAAGTCAGTGGACTTTTATAGGGACGGGAAAGGACACACATGGAATTTTTGAAAACAAGGTGGGTGTACCCATGTTTTTACCTAAATAATACATATAAAACCATCCAAAATAAATAATTTAATGTTAATATATGATTAATATCAAGAGAAAGGTCATTGGAAAATTTTCTAGGTCATTTTGGGTCTGAAATTTAAGGTCTAGTACCTAATTTTTCTCTTAACCGTTGTAATTAATTTTAATCAGTTTCACTAATATTGTTATTAACAAAATGGACTATATTATACATTATAAATAATTATTATTCCATATAAGGAATTAATGTTTCAAAATTATAATCATATAAGTGGTATAAATTCATTTAAAAATAATCACATAGACAGGATGACATTGGACTGTTTTAATGTAAACATGATCAAAAGTTTGATAAGTTTATATATCCAATTTCAAAGTGAATTTATTTACAATGACCTCAATTGGATAAATTGAGAAAAATTTTATCTAAGTAAAAATTTAATCCAATTTAAAATTTAATTTTACCTTATAAATAAATTAGATGAAAAATATGGATGGAATTACAATCATGTATTTTTAACTGTTAATTAAAAAATGAAACATTATAGAAAATTTTCAAATTTTAATTCTAGAATAATTTTTATGCTTTATTTGAAAATATGATGTTTTTTTTCATATTAAATCAATAAAGGTTTCAAAAATTGTATTGAAAATTTGTTCTCCATTAAAAGGCAGTAAAAAAACCTTTATAAAAAATATAGGATTTTAGCATAAAAGTTAGTTTGTTCTAATATTATGTCTATAAAATATATTTAATGGATATAAAAAATATTTGATTGAATATATAAAATATTTTTTACTTTTATTTTATTCACTATTTATAATTTATTTAACTTATTATGGTAAAACAACTTTGTGGCCACTAAAACAACAATATTTCCGTTTCTGTTCATTCAATTTTTAAATTCATTTATAATTAATTCGTAACCTATGAATTCATAATATTTTTATGTAAACCATATATTTTAGTAAATTAGATAATACTATTCATTTTTTCTAATTTAACAGTAAGGTTATGTATTATTATATTAAATAGATACATTTTAATGATATACTATTTTTCGGTAAAGCTATATCTTGTATGTTACAAAAGACATCAATGAAAGTCATTGTTGAGTGTAATGCAAGCTAGATGTAGTGTTATTTATAGAGAGAACTAAAATTTATGTTTCATGAAGTGAGTAATTACCTTTTTGTTTCATATAATTTAATCCAAGCATATAAAGTAAACTATTCTCTATGTTCTGTGAAATGTAAAATATAAAAAATATTAAATTAATATAAAAAATAAAAATTCAAAAAATTGTGATGTGTTTCATTGACCCTATCCTGAAGTGTTGACCATGCATTCACTTTAATCCACGAATTCGTAAATATATTCAGTTGTGAATTTTTTTTGTCATTAATTTTCAATAATTTATTTATATACTAATTGTTTGATTATTTATTCTATTTTTTTAGAGATTGTCATATATAATAGTTCGACACGTAAGTACTATGTTTCATAATTATTTTTTTGGAGCATGGGTTACATAGGATCAAATTCTCATTGATGTTCAGCACCATTTCTCGATCATTGGATGGAACGTAAATAAATCTTAGTTATTTCGATATTTATTTAATTAATAACTTGATATTATTAATTATTTGTAGGTTTTATGGTATCTTGTAAATGATAGAATGCATGAATCCATATGGGAGGCCTAGGAGGGTTGTATATGAGAGCGTTGAAATTATGTTTTTCCCAATCTTAGAACGAATACAACATAGAAACCGAGAGTCTTAGATTTTGTTAGTCTTGCTGCACCCACTAACCAGATTACATCTCATCTCAGGTATGTGATGTAGTATGTTCATATTGGATGGGAGATACTTTTAAAATGAGAACATAATTAGATCCACTAAACTGGTGGAGGTAGGAGGTGACACATCTAACTGGTATTCGTGCATTTTGTACGCATCAAAAACATTTGGTAAGTACTTTTTTTAAGAATTTAAATAAAATTAAAAGTAAACATTTTATTTTAAACTCAAATAGGATGTCGAATAAAAAAATATTTTTTTGTTTAGGATTTATAAGATCATTTAAAATGACCTTTTCACTGTAGAGATTAGAGGTGTTCATCAACATCTTATTGTGGTCAGTATAATTTAATCTTGAGTTTTAAAATTTAATACAAATAATATTTTAAATATTTTAATTTTAAATTTCAATTGAATGAGTCATATGGGACCGTGATGTCTCTGAAAAATTCTACGATTTATGCTAGGACTGAGGATCATACCTCCAGTGAAACAAGATTTGATGATGCAGTATGGATGCAGGCGACTCAGTATGCCTTCGAAAAAGGATAAATTGTTGGTATCAACTCTCGATTGATGTATGAGAGTTATTATGGTACCGTTGTGATGTTGTCATATAGCTTGATAGGCGTTTGCGGAGTTTCCTCATCATATATAGCACAGTATGAGGAGTATCTATGAGATCAAGGTGAGCATATAGAGACCATGCATAGGGAGCAGGAAGAGCTCTGTTGATAGGAAGAGGAAGGGGAGGGGGAGGAGATGTGTCAATAGCAACAAGAACAACAACATGATGAGTTGATGAGGTATATGTGGCGTCTGACTCATGGTTTAGGGATAGAGTTCCCTTCGCCAGCTCCTCTAGCTCCTCCATCTCCACTAGATGACCCCCTATTGATTTATATTCTTTTTTCGATAAAAATTTGAATGTATTTTTATTATTTAATTTTTTATTAATTAATATATATACTTGTTTTTATTGTATGTTTTTTATATTATAGTGAATATTGTGTTATTTATTATTTTATTATTTTATTATTTTATTATTATATTAGTTTTTATTATTTTATTATTTTTTATATTTATAATTTTTTTGTTTATTAATTAATTAATTATTCTTATTTAATATTATTGTGAACAATTTATTATTATTTTAATTTCATATTAAATTTTTTTATTATATTAAATATTTTTTTTTTAATATTATTAGTTATTTATTTATTATTTATTATCTTATTTAATTTTTCTATTATTCTTATAATTATAATTTTATGAAATTTTATTAATATTAAATATAATTTTTTTTTATGTTTTTTGAGACAAGTAATTAATCGAGTCACAAATAAGTTTTTGTGATGGGATCCCATCGAAAATGACTCGTCCCAAATGATTCAATTTCCAGTTGTGTAAATACACTTAGAAAATTGTGGAGAATATCTTAATCAAGTCCTCAATGAGTATTTATGGTATTTTGGGATTTTATCCCAAATCATTTCTCCTAATACACCATAGTGGAATAATGTAAGTGAAAGGAGGATGTGCACCTGGTTGGACATAGTGAGATCAATGATAATTCATGTGAGTGTTCTATTATCATTTTGGGGGTGCATGTTATAGGAAATGACCAACATAATAAACTATGTGTCAACTAAAGCAGTTTAAGGTATTCTATACTACTTTTTGGAGTAAAAAGAAACCCAAACTGTCATATATACATGTGTGGGGTTGTGAACACTGTTGAAAAATATGTTTTTCACATCATTTTATTTGTTTTTTATAATTGGTTAGTATGAAAAGTTATTGAAGAATATGTTGAAAATAATTTTTTATTATCATTTAATAAAAATATATGTTATAAATACATTTTGGTGGATATTTTTCATGTTGGCAATCAAATAACTAATGTGTAAAATCCTTTACCATGTTGGTTTTCTTAAAAACACCATTGAAAACACGTTTTCACTTGTAATGTTTCATAACATACACGTAATGTGTGTCATATTTGATTTCTTACATTGGTTATATGGAAAAAAATGTGAAAAATAAAATATGATAGTCTTTTTATGTCGGTTATGAAATAAACGATTTGAAAAAGTATTGTCCACATCAGTTTTAAAAAAACCGATGTGATAAATGTTTTTTTAATTTTTTAATTTTTTTATTTTATAACTGATGTGATTTTTTAAAATAAAATTATATTATTTATTTCCCTATAAACATTACAATAGTAAAAAAAATAGCAGCATCACAAACATTTACAATTTGAATTTTCATGTTTATGTTGTATATTACCAATAACCTAAAACCTAGTCAAACCTCTAAAATGATTATCCTATTATATATGTATCTATATTAGAGCATGGCCAGTATAAGACTGAGGGTCATCAAAAATCTATAAATTAAAAAGTAAAAAATTTAACATGTATCTTAAATAAAATGAATGAAAATTTAATGGAATGGTTTATTAAAAAGTCTAACATTCTAGAACTGTGTAACTGTCCAGGTTGAAATAATTTCAAACATAAATCATAATACATAGATTCCAAATTCCTTCACTCCTTTTTTATGAAATTTCTATTTACACTAATTTTTTCATTTCAAAAATAATAGTTTATGTACTGCATCTAAAATTTTTTAATTGTAAATGAAAAGTCATATTTTCTTTTATTTATCTGATACTCAAACTCTTCTTTCTTATTGTATCTCTAAAAACCATTCGTGTCCTATTTTAAATAATTATTACTAAAATAAATTAAATTTACATTAAATGTATAAATGTATTCTAATAGTCATGCTTACATGTTCAATACAGTTACAAAATTGTCTCGCACTATATTATAGACAAAGCATAGCCAATAAAGTGACTTCTCCCATAAAAAAATACCCAAAATATAATAGACTCTAATATATAAGAAAATTCAATATGATTGGTTATTATATTAATATATATATACAAAAAATTATGAGATATGTGTTTCATACTATTTAAGATAAGGAAACATCCAACATTGAATAAATGCATTCTTTTAAAATCTTTCGAAAATATAAATCATTCATTCTACATTAGTCATTATCCTCACCATAGGTGAAATAAATTTTGGGTCCATGAAAACATATAACACTATCATGTCATTGTATGTATAAATTGTATAAATATACATAATATAAACAAACAGAATTATAAATTTTTATGAAATTAAAATGAAGATAAGATTTATGTTAACCGGCATTCAGTGAAAAATCTTGCATCATGTTGATTCCCAACTCATATTCAGTTAACATCCCCATGATATAATTTATTAAAGTATCATAGTCCATTCATTCCATATAATTCCATCTTCTAATATAGTCTCATAAACATGCAACACAAAATTTGAATATATTGATAATCTATCAAGACTTTTAGATGTTTTATCTAAATTCATAACAATTTATATTTTTTTCCCTACAATGTATTCCTAAAAAATAATTGATAAACATATAAACATTAAAATGATAAAAAAAATTTAACAAAAAATTATATAAAGGATATAATATAAAAAATCATGAATGGTAATTTTTCAAACAACACTATACTTCCAAATTAGAGAATTGTAGATACAATGTCCACCTGTAATGACATCAACAAGAGGAAATGGTATTCTTGTTGATTTATCTATAATATGTTGTATAGTGACCCTATAAATATCTATCATCTGTGTTGATTCTTTGTCTGTTCCCTCTATTATCTAATGAATATACTGAACTCTTCCTTTCAAATATTCTTTATTTTCATAAACATCCTCCAATAAAGAAACATCAAAACATGAAAACATTTTTTTACCAATACACCTAATGAGTATCCTCATACACGACCTGAGGGTTCGATATATCTCAATAATATTGATAAAATATCCTTCCTACCCTCGAATATAAATACCCCTTGTGTTCCCTTATCCCCAAGAGATTATTTTATAAAATATTTGAAAAAAATCACAATGAATCAAAATATATAAATAATTGATTAAACTATAATAAATAAAATAATTAAACATCTTACAATCCTCTCATCTATAACACCTAAAACATCCATATGATTTTTTCCTTTTTTTCTCATCTGGTCCCTCTTCCATTTTTGATGTCTAGCTAGGGGTGGATGGTAAACATCTATAAATCATGATGACTCCGCACTTAGTTGTTGAGAATTTTTAGATATCATTTTTTCTTCTAAAAATGTATACCATTACCGAGATAATGTATGAGGGTATATGTTTCTAGACTGGATCTCATGTTGATATCTCCTCCTTTTTTATAAATTATTAATAAATAAATTCCTAATATGATCATTAATATAAAATATTATAATATGTACTTTTTCTCTTAAGAAAATTGATTGTTTTCATCTCCTTTCATCAATTTTTTCCATGAATCTTCATCTATAATTAGATATACATCACATAGATTTTGATGTTGTCTATGCCCAAAAATGAAATCTTATGTGATTGTTGATTTAAAATCCCCCCATATCCTAAGGACCAATGTCAAAAATTTCCTCCAAAGTCCTCCAATATCAGTTATATCAAATTTCACCTGATAATAAGTGTGGAAACATATATTATTATAAAAATTTCAGGATAAGTAAAATATTGACAATCAAGATTACCAAATCTGTCTCCCATGATTGATATATTATAATTTTCACAACACTTCTCTAATCAGCAATAAGAATACTAATTTTTTTATCTTAAACTATAATAAACGTCCTGAATTGTTTTGAATTTAGACCTATTATAATATCATTATCATAAAATTCCACTTGTATCATTTGGCCCTTGCTATGGGAAATTGATAAATCTTGTAAAAGTGTGTTTTAAAATTTACCAACCCATGAAAGCTTTTTTCTCTCATGGAAGTATATTCCTCTTGTATAGAATGATGAAGAGGCTCATCAATAGGAGTTGAAGGAAATTCCTCCCAATACGGATGTTCAAAATCCTCCCCATAAGTATATGGTGGATCAAATGTTTTATTTGTTATTATCCTAAAAATAAAGGTAAAAAAAATTTGTAAAATAATATACAAATCCAACTATTAAATAAATATGTAAATAAAAAAGAATGAAATTATCAAAATGTAGACTAAAATAAACACATTTTTATGCATAATTTTTATAATTAAATATATTGATTAAAAAATTAATGAGAGAAGAAATGACATTATCAAATAGAAAAAATCCAAAAATGGTGTGTGGATAGAAAAAATTATCTAATATATTACACCATATCTTACACCAAAAAAAATATTCTTTTAATATATGAAATTTCTTCCAAAAAATGTAATTTAAAATGACCACATTTTTATTCAAATTTATAATATTAGTTAACTAAAATGCTAAGAACATAAATCAGAGATTAAAATAAATAAAATAAGGAAAAAAATCCAAAAACATTGTTTTAATAGTAAAAATTATCCAATGTTCTAAATCAATTTTTACCCCAAAAAAATATTCTTTGAATAATCTCTTTTATTAAATATTTTTATTTGTATATATAATATTAGATAAAAAATAATTTTTCACAAAAAATAAATAAATATATAAGTTATGTACGGGTAAACATGGTAAAAAAACTAAAATAATATAAAAAATAATTTAACTTCATAGTTAAAATATGTTTTTTAATTAAGAAAATAAAACTCGTATATCTAATATTTTATGAAATTTTAAAAATTATATAAGATATAAAAATATGTTACCCTTAATATTACGTATGTACTAAAGGATTTATTTCCAAAATTCCTTTATCTTGATTTTTCCATATATAACAAACCATGTATACGATGTTCTCATCGATATTATTAATTAATCTTTACATGAAGGTAAGGATCTCACATAAATCAAAATGTTCTTTAAGATTATCATCCCTAATAAATTTTTTTCTTTGTAAAACAATAGACCATTGTACATAAAATTGATTAAGAAAATAGAAAATTTGTTTCTCATGTCTTTCCATGATAAAAGGATCAACTGTGTATTCCAATCTATCGAGATTAACTATTGTCATTCCAAATGCATCATGTCTAACACTGTTTTTATTGATAAACCATTTATAGTTTAACAGTAGATATCACAATTTAATGTAACTAACATCTCATATTTCTTCAAGGACTCCATAATATTAACATGATACAGATATTGGGTTTTTGTCTTTGGAAGTCGAAAATTGAATTTCTTTTGTGAACAGAAATACACTTGTATTCGGAATTAAACTATTATTTTCCTTATTTTTAGTATGAATTGTAAAGACATTAATGTCATTCCAATACCATGTTATCAAATTTAAACTTGGACCTCCCACTAACCGTGTCCATGTTTCGAATGTATCTGATATACAAATTATAGTTTCTTTAAACCATGGAAAGAAAAGTTTTTTATGATCATTCAAAATCCACATATAATTATTCATTAGAAAACATTACATTGATTCATTAATATATAATTTTATATTTGTTTGATCATTATCTATGTTATTCAAGATTTATAAATATACCATTTATATCATTCCACCTTTTAATGCCTTTACTTTCAAGACATAAATCAATTTCCCCCATAATCGACGCAATCATGGTGATATATAGGAAAACCAATTTTCTCCACTACATTCAAGTAGTTTGTACAAAACTCTGAAAGCTCCTTATAAATATACTTCTAAACAATGGAGGCTTCAGGTCTTTAAATATTCTTAACATACCCCTTCTAAATCATCATATTACTTTTAAATGGATACATCTAGAAAATATATACAAGTACAAAAAGATTTATTTCTTACACCAAATAAACCACTAAATGTACAATGATATCAAAAAAATGGAGGAAAATACATTTCCAATAGAAAATATATAGAAACCACTTCATTCTACAATTTTTTTAATCCATGTAGATCAATCACCATATTAAAAATTTAATTGAAAAAAAAACACACCTTCATGAAAGTAATTTTAAAACAGATGGGAAATATTCCACATAATGAAACTATTATGAGTTATTATATCATGACATGAGAATCATGTGATTTTATACCTATCAACTTTACATTGTAATAATATCCCTATGACACTTTGATATCTTGAATATACTTAAAAATTATAAGTTTTTCCCTCTTGGATAATGTATGATTTAGAAAAGGGAAGGATCTTTTTTCCATCCATGAGGAGTTGGATGTAACTACAAACGTATTCCCACTGAGATTAAGTCCAATCTTGCATTCAACAAATCTTTAGTCTTTACATTAGTATCTATAAATGTTCCAATTAATTTATCATATAATATCTCCTCCACATGCATGAAATCAATGTTATGTTTGATCTCATGATATATCAAATATGGTATCTGAAATATTATTTACAGTTTATTTAAAAATATTTCAACCATTACCATATTTTTTTGTCTTTTTGAATGTATGTTCGATGCATTTTAACATCTCCAATATTGATTGGTATATAACAGTTTTTGAGAAATTTTAAATTATTATGATTCATTGATTTCCTTTTTTAATATTTGATAAAAGTGATCCATAGACAAAAACCATTGATAACTCATTAGTATTATTTCTCTCCATTGTTGTAGTTGATAATATGAATTCTATTGTTCAAAAATTAAATACGATTTATAATTCATAAAACTGTATCTAGAAACATTTCTATATGGTATGACTTTATTTATAGTGAAAATAATAATTCCATGAAGTTAAAATATTACATTTTATAAGAGTCAAACACCTTAATACATTAATCCCATAAAAGTTTCAAATCATCAATTAATGGTATCAAGACAAAATCAATATCATTTATAGGGTGTTTTGGTCTGGAGATAATAAATCTCAACATGAAATATTATTTTCCTAAAAAAAATAGGATAAAATAAGTAAATTAACTATTAAAGAGGACATGAACAATGTGTTCTACTGAGGATTCGATATAGATTCATTCCAATTATACACATTCCAAGTCTGATATTTCAATCTTTATTTATGAATATAAGAAATTTTTGATCAGTTTTATTCCATTCTGGAAAATCATATGAATTCCATAATATTCCATCACAATCTAATAATTTACATTCCATATTAACCTTTTTTCATCATTTAAATTTAAAAATAATTTGTTCAAATGAGTAATTAAAGAAAGATACCAAAATTCCTACATAGGGGCATCTTTAACTGCAAAATAAGCCTATTTTTTCTTTTATCTTATACCATGTTGTCCAACATATAATAATCCCAGATAGAAATTAATATTCCTCCCTATATTGAACATAATAATTCAGGTAAACAGGTATTTTCTTGAATGCCAATTCCATCAATCATAATATTTTCTTTTCATTATAATTTGAATATAGAAGATCAATTTCCGTTGGAGTAATGTATTTCAGCAATTGTAGAATCTATATAAATATCATTTCACTCTATCCATTTTTATCATTTATGTAATCCTTCTTAACACTATCGATAAAACCATAAATTAGGTATAAATCAGATATAATGGTCATTCTGCATTAACATAGTGATGCTAAATTTTTTATTCTTTCTCAATTACCTATACAAAAACATCAAAAAATCATTTCTTCAATTTGATCAGACTTATCACATTATAAGGATTCATCATCAAAATATCTGAAATTTTTCCTAGTTTCACCATGCCAAATTGAAGGGTTATGATTTGGATTAAAACCATGAAAAATTAAATTTTCATAGATCTCTCTTCTTTCCAACCTCTTTATATTTAATCATTTTGGGAATGGATATAAAAACATGTCGTTGTTAGGAAAATTTCATTTTGGAAATTCCCAAAAATGCATCGAAACCTTTCACAAGATCGTCACTTATTTAAAGTTCAGTAATAAAAATTTAAATCATTATTATCTATAACAAATATAATAAATTGGAAATAAGTTTTTATAATTTCAAATTTATTTCATTAATAAAAATAAAATTATTATCATAATATTTTTACAAATAAATGAAATACAATATTTTTGATAAAAAATATCATTTTAAAAAACATTTAATTGACATTATTTCATTAAAAAAATGTATTGTGAAATTATCTTCATCACATAAATATATTTAAACATCATAATCCATTACATATTCAAAACACTCATTCAAATGAAGAGAAAAAGGAACTTTAGATACAAATAAATCAATAAATTAAAATTATTTATAACACAATATCTTCATATAATCATAAAATCTCACCTCAAAATAAATATAAATCAATTTTAGAATACCACAGATGGATAAATAATTGTAATATAAAGTAAAACTACTGAGAGATGAAAAAATATTAACAATAACTTGAATGATTCAAGAAACAATATTGAAATAAACATTCATTAATTAAAATATGCACATAAAATCTTACAAATAATCATGAACCCAAAATATATACATGATGGAGGAAAAATAAGGAGTCGATGAAAATGGAAATATATCATAGGTAGATCAAAATAGGTGACTGATGATACCTGGGAGTGGATGATGGTGTTAATTCTAAATGAATGAGATTAGAGTCTAATACAGGTAAAAAATATACATTAGATAAATATCAATCGACAAATTACAATTATTTATATCAAGATATCAATAAATAATCATATAATAAATCTTCAAAAAAATATAAATATATTAAAAAATTCCATACATTCATGAAAAATTAGAATATGAAATAAAAATTGTGACGATAAGAAAATTTTAGCATTGTCAGTGATGATTCAGGAAAACAAGTTGAAATGAATTTTCATCAATTGAAACCAAGATTATAGCTATGAAAATCGAAAAATAAATACAAACTGTAAATATATACCCACCAGGGGATTAATGAGGAGATAATGACAATAGAAATAGGGTGCAGAGAGATCAAAAGTGGTGGCTGGTGATACCTAAGGGTGGATAGTAGTGGTAATTCAAAATAAATAAGATTATATTCTAATACAGACAAAAAAACATACGCTAGAGACATAATAATCAATACATTAAATTTATTTATAACAATATTTCCTTAAATAATCAATTAATCAAACCTCAAAACAAATATATATCAATTAAAAAGTACATCAAATGAATGAATAGTCAGAATAGAAAATAATAATAGTGAAGAAATGAAAAAATTTTATCAGTAGAATGGATGATTCATGAAACAATACAAATCAACATTCATCAATGAAAACATACCTTGTTTCACAAAAAATTGAAAAAAGTAAACAGAAAATAAATATAAACATGATGTGGGATGAATGGCGAATTGACGATAGTAGAAAGATGAAATAAAGATATCAAAAGTTGAAAATGATGATACATAGGGGGGATGAAGATGGTAACGAAAAATGAAAGGTATTGGAGTCTACTAGATCAATGAAATGAAGAATTAGGGATTCCCTGTTATAGAAAGGGGACCACTATAGTAAGAAATAAATACCTCAAAATGTTTCTACCTGACCATTGAAAAAAAAATTAAACAGTACATAACATTAGTTATTTAATAACCAACATGACTACTTTTTTATACTGGATTAATATAAATGATGTTATAAAATAAATTTCAAGGAAAATTATTGAAAAAGGATGTGATATACTTAATTTTTGATACCGGTTTCTAGATAACTACAATTGATAATGAAATCAGTTGAATTTCATGTCATTTATAAATTAATTTACAAAAAAACAAATTGTGAAAAATATAATTTATACCTATTAATGTCTCTTTAAGTTAAAAAATTTTCTCCATGAGGCACAAAGCACACTCTCATAAGATACCATAAGGAAAGATGGTGATATTACTTATAAAAACCCTTAAACAAAAAATGTAAGACTGGAAAGTCATGCCATATTCCTTGATATGGTGAAAATATCTAAAAGAGATAGTGGGATCAAGAAAATTTTTAATGTAGTCCAGACCTAAGGTATAAAAGTTTTGGAAACTAAGAAAATTCTCTAAATCCTAATGAAAGAATAAGTTCTAGAGTCAAAATCACTATGTAGGAGTACAATCGATGATAGATAACCTGAAATATGTGGTTTCCATGTCACCAAGGATGGTGTCTCATTATTAATGGATAATAATAATTATGTATCCATTATGAAATTTGAATGTGGAAAAAATTCATCAAAGTGGGAAAAAGATATGAATTATAAAATGGATTTTATTCACAAAAACATTGTTTTGATGTTGGTAGATCCTCTAGTGGATGTAAATCCCATTGGTTGTAAATGGGTATTCAAGAAGAAAATTAACACGAAATGACGCATGTATTTACATGTCATGACTAGTTATTAAAGTGTGTAAACCCCTTTATGGCATAGACTATTATGAAACTTTTTCCCTATTATCAATAAAAATTTATCATAATTTACCTTTTATTATCGATTTCCACAACTATATGATTTAAAAATTGATGTCAAAACATCCTTCTAAAATATGAACCTCCAAGAAGTTGTCTATATGAAACATACATAAGTTTTTCATCTCTAAAGTATTCTAACAATGTATAAATATTGTAATGATCCATTTGTGGATTAAATAAATATTCCAGGTCATGGAAAATTTAGTTTGATTAATACATAATTGAACATTGGTTCATAAAGAATTAAAACAATCCTTGTGTCTATAAATTATTTACTGGGAGTGTTTTCATTTTCTTAATAGTTTTTTTTGTAGGTAATACTTATTGGAAATGAAATACCAATATTACAATATGATAAAACCTAGTTAAATAAATACATATCATTGATGTACTTAGGTAAAGCGGCATATATTTTTTGGATAAAGATCCATCATGATAGATCTAAGTGGTTGTGTGGTCTAAGTGAATGTACATATATTTACATGATTCTGAAGAGATTCAGTATAGAACAAACAAATTGGGGATTTTTTTCCATTGTCACAAGGGACTAATCATTCTAGAAAAATGTATCCCTTGTAACTTATGGAATGCAATTGAATTTAAAGTATTTCATATGGATCAATTATTGGGTCAATAATTTATGATTTTCAATGTACTATGATAGCTATTTCTAATTCCTTGAGTGTGATAGGATTATATATAGATAACCAAGGTGAATTCCATTGGATGGAAGCCAATATTACCCATAATTATCATAGGAGAATAAATGATCCATTCCTAGTCTATAGAGGAGATGAGGATCAAATAATTAGAGGATATGGATATTCTACTTTCAAAATAGTTCAAGATGATCTGAAATCTCAATATGGATACATATTCACTCTTAATTGTGGTTTTTTGAGTTGGAAGAGATCAAAGTATGATGTATTCCTAGATTTCATATAAAGTTATTATTATATTGTGTCTTGTATAATAGATAAAGAATTAGTTTGGATATGAATGTTCATCCAAGAGGTTAGTGTAGTACCTATATGTAAATATCCTACCATACTCTATTATGATAATACTTCTATCATTTCTCCTACAAAGGATCCAAGGTCACATCATTGGATGAAGCACATGCTTAATAAATATAATCTCTTAAGGGATTCTTCTCAGATAAGTGAAGATGAAATGAGTAGAATATCAATGGAATAAAATGTGGTGGACCCGTTAACTAAAGCCTTAACTCAGTAGATAAATGATCATCATGCGAGGTCTAACAGACTAAAGGTCATTGGTAGTTATATCTTATCCAAGTGGTGTTATATTGGTGTCACACTCTATTCTCAATTTTTTTTACATTATTTACTTATTATATATTTATATTTTCTTTGATTTTTAGGTTGATTCCCCAAAATTTTTTTTGGAGGTTTTGGTATATTTTTGGATCAATTAATGGTTAGTGTGCACCGTTTGGTATGAAACCATATGGATGGATAACCAAACGAGCACTTCTAGTTCATTTTGATCTCAAACAGTTTTTGTTAAAAAAGTTTGTTCATGGTTTATACCAAACTATGAGAGGAAAAGGAGTAATCGTGCAACGTTCTTAAAGTGTTTTAGACTAGGAACGTGGCTCGTGCACAGTTAGGGGAAATTGTGCAACAAGCAATAAAGGGTGTCTATCATATTTACCGAAGCATTTGGAATTGGTGGAACATAGTTTCCAAACCATACAACCAAATAATTTTAGGATTCATTGTCTTTCTAGTAGGCTTTACATGGTTATAATACACTTTTACAAACCATGTTATCTAACCATGTGACTTTCATACAACATTTAGGTAGGTGTCTACATAAATTTGTTTTATGAAAAATTTCATATGATGCTTGATATTTACTAATTTTATTTTATTTGTGTTCGGGAAGGTTGTGGTTTGTAAGAATGATTTTTTATGTATTTATACGTCTTTGTTTTGATGAAAAAAAAGGTTTTTAAAAGGATTTCAATAGTTATGACTATATGTTCCTAAGATATAAGTATACAATGTTTTTTATAAAATACCAAGTGGAATTTCGAATGATTCTTAGATATTTTAAAGTTTGTTTTGACCTTGTTTTTTTTAAAATTTTATATGGAAAGTTAACATGTGATTTTACTGGGGTTTTGGATTCTTTATAGATTTATTTCTCATGTATCATCTCTTGAGATACATTGAGATTATTTTTTGTGTTTATTTGATTAATCCATTGAAATACATATGGATGAACTTATATTTTCCCGTATGATATATGAATATCCTTATGTTAATGGGGTGTTAATATAGATGTGTGAATGCATATATATGAAATTTTCATAAGATGTCTTCTCTGGTAACCGTTGGTTTTTCCAAACAATCTCTATCCCCCCTACCCTTTTCTTTATCAAATGGTTTCTAGCTTTCATAAAGATTTCAAAATAGACTATTGGTTTAAAAATTTCTTTTAAATGGGGTTTTGAGATGCAATTTACTAAAGGCTATTTGGGAGGCTCATTTATCACAATAAAATTGTGTGTTTTCGTGATTTTTTTAAAATGTCCCATTTAGCACCTTGAAAGATCTCTTGGATGGAGTTTCCCTAGGAAAGGTTCTTTGATTTCAAATGCTATGACATGTTTGGTATTTTGAAGGGTTTTTGGAATATAATTTGAACTCAAAAGATGTGTAGTAGAAGTTATCCCATGAGAAATGTTTTTTATGTGATAGGAACACCTATGGATGTCCTCAATTCATATAGTGTCTTCACATGGATGGTGTCAGGAAGTGGGTAAGTCATGCTTATTGGAATTTGTGGGATAATGATAATGTCAAGAATGTGTAAACTTCCATATTTCAACCCTATAATATCATAATGGGATTCTATATTTCGTATATATGTTTGAGATATGATTTCTTTTTAGTCTCAATTAGATGTACTATAACCCCATGGTAGACAAATGATGAGAGTCAGTTGTGCTATTGGTGAGGCTAGTAGAGAAGCTAGGTTTTTGATAGACCTAGGATTTCATCATACTTCGATAGATGGTTTCAAACTGAGTACATCTAGGATTTATCCTCGTTATTTTAAGGAAATTCTCATGACTATGTTCTATGCATGTTCAAGTATTTTTTTGGTACACTATTCTATTGTTCTATTTATATGTACCTTTAAATAATTTTTTTTCTTATTTTTCTTTTTTAAATTATATATTTTTATAACTTGTTACTTGTTCTTTCATTTTTTATTCTTATTTATGCACTTACCTGGGTTTTGGTTTTCTTATTATAGTTGGTTTTCAAAACTGTACTTTTAAAAGGAAAACTGTTTAGAAATAAAGCCCTATTTTTTTAAAAGTGGATATTGGGAAAGTTTTTCTTGGTTTTTTAAAATTTTGAAATCCTATTTTTAGCCATATTTTCAATCTAGTATTTATGGACTATTTTGATGAAGATAATGTATTGATTTATTGTGATCACCTAATAAATTGATGTATTCTCACACCATACATATTCCACTAGATTCTAGAAGACCCAATCTATTTTGAAGGTTCAGATTAATTTAAGATTTTCTCATTCCATGGGTTGGTTTCAGGGATAGTGGTTACTAAGAGGTCACATGAATATTATGTTGATTCTGGTGGATTTAAATTTTCATTGCGATGTTGTATTAGATTCATATTTATTCTCTTTTTCATATTCAATGATTTATGAATTCCGGTTATGTTGTGAACTCTGCATATTTTAATATTTATTATTATAAGGAAAAATAACCCCCATTTATTTAACTGTGATACTTTAACGCTTTTTTTTATCCCATGGTGATCGGGTATTCCCTTTGGGACTTGTTTAGATATGGCTCGAGTGTCTGCTTCAGGGATGGCCTAGGAAGGACCATAAAACAGTATTAGAGTATCCATTTTCAATTTGGGGTTTTTTATTTTATATGGGATGATCGAGGATTATAATATAGGTCATGGATTGGTTCTTGGTCACCACCACTTGTGATGAAACATGAATTATGAGGGACAGATAGGTATTGAGTTTTTATTTAAATTATGTGTTTATGATTTTGGTTCTTTTTTTTGTCCAATGGATTTATGTATATTAGTATATAAAAATGGAAGTGATCTGATGTCACACAATGATCATTCAGGGTGTAATGATTCATATAAAGCCTGGGAGAATGTCTCAAAATTCTTTGAGTGGTTGTTTAATTATTAGAGAATTTTTTTTAAACAAGGAGACTAAGTCATGCTTGACCACTAGTTCCCTAATTTATCACTTCTGATGTGGGTGATGTTATTTGTTTGATTTTAGTTCGCGTTAGTGTATTTTGAACTAAAAATGATTAATGGATATAGTTTTCATTCAAAAATGGGATTCTTTTCTTACAGAATGTGAATTTTCAAAGGCAAAGTGGTAGATTTATTTTGTGTTTTAATGTGGACAAACTAGAAATTTTTTATTCTATGTGGAAGTTAAATTGGAAACTAAATATGGAAATAATTTTTTGGTATTTAAAATGGATTGCAGTGAAATGGCTTTGATTTTTTTTGGATTTTTTAAAAGATAATTTTTGGCTTTGTTTTGAGGCATCTTTGTCTATAAGAATAATATAATTCTTTGAGATGTTATATTGGTTGAGTTTGGTTTTTTTTTCATAGTGTCGATTGGTTTTTATATATTCTATGTTATCTATAATATACCATCCAGAATTGTCCCAAAGCATTCAAAGAAGACTCTCTTGGTTATTGACCCTGCCTACACTCCAAGGGGAGTGGTGGTGTTGAGTTATTCTCACCCATTACCTATTATACATGGTGATCAATGTTTTCTGTAGAATGTAGAAAGGTTTGAGAGAATTGAAATCTCATTAAGGTCCTTGGGAACTCCAAAAATATTGAGGGTGCAAGTTTTGTTAGGTTTGTTCGAGGAACCTAGGTTGGATTAGCGGAAGGTGATTGTGCCACCCACATTACAGAAACAGATGACTTTGGAGATCTTCAACACCACTTTTTACCAAAGGTTCATCCCTAAGGAGGTGAATATGATGAAAGTGGTAGAAGTCATGGGTATTCAATATGGTCAATGGATGATGAAGGGATAAATTGATCACTTCAAGGATCTACTTACTTTTTCAACAGAAATGGAATTGAGTGATTTATTGAAAAAATGTATTTTTGTTTGGGGTATTCTCCCAGAGATAAAGGATAGATTTTATTCACCTAGGAATGGTTTGTTCATGAAATTTCATAATAAGGTGTTTCTAGATGTGTTGGGTTCATGATAAAATCCTTTTGTGTTTGCAAGACTAACAATTCTTAGTCCTCAAAGGGGATCCCTACCTAGTGAGGATTTTGATCTGAAAGAACCCATTCCAGTGGAGCCTTCCTTGTCAAATTCTACTACCCATCCAAAATACAACTTACATGTTATCATTCAAAGTGGTCAGTTTTGGAATTCTATTTTCTATTCCAATAAAACTTTGAATACCAACCATTAGTGTGGAAAAATGATAAATCATCATAAATTTTACAATGTTGGACCTCAGTATAAGAAAAACAAGTCTAATAATTTGTTTAATTCTAGTAGCCTTTCCTCTCCGATCTTTTGAGGTAACCCTTTTATGTTTCTCTATTATTGATATCCATTCTTAAGCCCTTATTATATTTTTTGTTATTTCATATTTTTCTTTCCTTTGAAATGCATGTTTTTTAGATGACTCCTTGTGTTATTTATATTTTGAGATAGATGTATTTTGGGAAATTATTAAATTGTGGTTGATCCAATGATCTATTTTCATTTCCTTGGTAGATATCTTATCATAATAGAAATTTGTGTAATGAATTTGGATCCAAAATTCTAGGGAGACCTAGTTTCTAAATCATTGTTGTTTTCACATGAGTTAGTAGGGTATGTATTGTTGATATAGAGGTCACACAGATGTTTTTGGTTCCACTTAGTTTGAAGTTTTCATACCAGGAGTGTTACATTTAGACTAAGTGTTCTAGTTTTTTTCCTCATTTTGGGTTGGTGGTTTACATGGGGGAATTTTTTTTTGAGTTTTGGAGAATTTCCACACCTTGACCTCAATTTTCCTTTTTATTCAATTCATTTCTTGTATGTTAATCTTATTATTAGTTTCTGGTTGAATTCCCAATGATTTGTTTTTGAGTTTTCAAGGTTTTTCTCTATTTTTTGATCTATTCAGGGTTAGTGTACTTAGTTTTGACACAAAAAATGTGGATAGTTGACCAAAAACAATTTCCAATTCATTTTGTTCCTATACATATTTATTTCATGGTTTGCGCATGATTTGGACCAAGCCATGAGAGATAATGCAATAACTGTGATACATTCTTGGTGGTGTCAGAGTCCGGGTCCATTTCTTGTGCAAGATTAAAATAAATTTTGAAACAAGTCAGCAAGGGTGTATGTTATTTTAAGTGAGTCATTCTCCATGGGTGGTACATGATTTACAAAATATGTGGCCAAACCATGAGAGGCTTCCTTGTCTTTCCTGTAGGGTGCACGCAGTTGGCGCGTGGTTTTGGTAAACTCTACTGCCTAACCGTGCAGCTTACCCAGAATCTCAAAAACATGAAATTACTATTTTACCCCGCTTACATTAAAACCCAAAATCATATCTTCTATTACCCCAATCAGTTTTGGACACTTCTACAAAACACGCCTTTAACAACTTTGGCCTTTATCAATGCAATAAAAAAGAGTTAATAAAGGTACCCTTTATCAACAATAAAAAATGTAAAATGAGAACCTTTTATCTATGTTTTTTAGTGCTGGTAAAATATACTCTTCATTAGTGATTTTTTAGGGCTGACAACAAGTACACTTTATTAGTGCATTTATTTGCGATGATATAGGGCATCTTTTATCAACACTTTATTTTTATCACTGAAAAATGGTATACTTTATCAGTGCATTATTTTTAGCACTAATAAATGGCATCCTTTATCAATTTTTTTTATCACAGATAAATGAATGAATCCAATGAAATAATTAAATAAATAAAAAGTAATAAATCGTTAAATTATTTAAAAAAATAAAAATTTAATTATTTAAATATTTTTTGTTAAAAATAGAAAACATTAATATACGTATATAAATAAAAATTATAAATACTATTAAATATTATGTATTATATATATATATAATGAATAAAATGTAGTAATGAAACAAATACAAATTAAAAATAAGTAAATAATGAAAAATATCAAATATTTTATTTATTAAATAATAATTTATAAAAATGAAAAAATTTGATATACATATATACATATATATATATATATATATATATTATAATTATTATTAAATTTTATATTAAATTTATATATATGAATTTAATAAATTGTAATAATTAAATAAAAAATATTAAAAAATATTAAAAAATATTAAAAAATCATAAATGATCCAATTATTACTAAAAAATTTATATGTTTAATATATATATATATTACTAATAAATTGTAATTAATAATATATATTAAATATATTTATATAAAATGAATAAAATGTAATAATTAAAAATATATTGATGTATTATTAATTTTTAATAGATTATATACATAATTATTCATTATTACATTTAATATATAAATATATTAATATATATTTCGTAAACTATGATTTATATAAAAAAAATATTTATGATTTACATTAAATAATTTATATATTTAGTGAAGAATTATTTATATTAAAAAATTAATATTAATTAAAATAAATGACTAACTGTAATGAGTATTGTACCTAATTAAGTGACATTTTATTTTTCAATTTAACATATATCAAACATGCGTTACATTGGTTTCACATATATATACATATTTAATTCATTTAATGCACACACAAATATTTATGCAATTAATTTATTATTCTATATTAACATATACACAGGATATTTATTTAATTTATTCAAATTTTAATCATATTTTTTTTATTTTTTTTATAAAATGATAAATTTAATATATTATATATTTAATCAGTAAATTTTATTTATTTATTTTTAACATTATTACACTTAGGTATTAATTTAATTTTAATATTTTTTATTTTTTATTTTTAAGGAATTAAATCATTTTCAATGTTTTATTTATATATATTTATTTACTTTGTTTTAATGTTTTCAATATATATTCATCTTTATTTTAATATAAATCCATTTTTAAAAATTTATATTCAATTAAAAAAAATTATCAATTTTCACAATATCTTTAAAGTGTAGTCATTTTTAATTATTTAATTTCACTCATTTTTAACATGCATGCATTTAAGATTATATTTTCATTATTAATGTTAAAAATATATTTGTAAAAAATATATTTATAAATGCATATTTAGTATATTTATACATTTATATGTTTAGAATTACAAATAAAAACAATATTTTTTAAAATAAATTTATATAATTATAAAAAAAATTATATATATTTAAATAATTATAAAATTATAATAAATTTATTTGAATAATAAATATATTTACTATATTTATATTTATATATATATATTTATATATATTTATTATATATATATAATTATATTAATGTATATAATGATATAATTATATAAATATATAATTTAAAAAAATTATTTAAATAACTATAAATAAATAATTATATATTTAAAAAACTATAAAATTATAATAAATATATTTAAATACAACTATATTTATATTTTTACATATTTATTAAATATTTTTTTATTTATATTAATATATTTAGAATTTTTCATTTGTAATTATAATTAAAAATATTTTATCAACGCTAAAGTTGTAGCAATTATAATGATATTTTTTGTTAGTGCGTTTTTAATGTTGAGAAAGCTCTATATTTTTCTGTGCTTATTAATTTTTCACTTTTAAAAGAGATCTTCATCAAAAAAATTTGGACGCATTGAAAAAAGTGTACCTAGTTTATTTAAAGAACTGAAACCAGCCACGAACAAGTCGTGATATCAAATGATTTCCGTGGAAGCCACCTGCAACTAAGGATCCTCCCCATCGAATCCAAGCTTCAATAAAGGCTTGAACAATTCCAAGGCTTGAATCCAAGCCTAAAATGATTCATGGGTCAATGGGATCCAAGGTTTGAATGAATCCAAGGTTTGGTGATATCTCTACTTTCTCTCGGAAGATTCAATGCTTCAATCAATTGTATGCTATTTTATCCTCCTCCTCACTCATTGATTGCTTGAGTGGTGATATACTTTCTCATTTTTTTCTATTCATCATCCCTTGTTATTTATTATCCACTACTGATTTGCCTTCAGGAATGAATTTCTAATTGGGGGTATTTATGATTTTTGGTTTAAATTAACCCTTTAATGACTTTTTTACCCCCATGTTGAATATTAAGAATTCCACACACTTATTTTATCTTTGTACCATATTAATTTTAAATGTTTTGAACTTCCTTCCCTGAAATTAAAGCACACAAAGTGTTTTTTAAAATTACTCCCATGCTTCTTACTTAAAAAATCGAAATGGATTTCATGTAATGATTTATTGATGATGATGTGTTTTTTGTTGGGGGTTTTCTATTTTTAAGTTTATGTGGTATTACATAGAGAATTTTATTTTGTGTTATGTGTCTTGAATTTTATCTCATTTTTTTCTTGATATCCAATATGAACATCCATACACACACACATATATTCATTTTGAAATCTATCTATATTTATATATATATATATATATGAAAACATTATTTCATGTATCTATTTTAGTATGTAGTCATATGAAATAAATATTATATTCATTCAATAAATCAAAAAATATTTTTTTCTTGGATTCAAAAATTCATTATAGGATAGACTATTAATGTGTGTTTTTTAAAAGTATGCATTTGAGGCATTTTTTGGAACTTTTAAAATTACTTTGATTCTCACATTTTAATTTCAAATAATATTGAATCAAAGTATTTTTTCGTTGAAAATTTGTAGTAGTTTAAATTATTATGGCCATGTTGGTACAATTAAATGGTTTTTAAAATTTTTTATCATCATCTATAAAATCTGTCTATATTAGTTGTGATGAGGTAATATTTTTTCCTTTTCAATACAAATATCGTATTGATGGGTGTTGGAAGAATGTTTGAATATACATGTTTGGGTTATGTTCAATTTTTATTGATATGTTTTCTAAAAATGAGACCATACATCCCATTACAATCATAATAGGGATTGTATGCATCTTAGTGAGAGATGAATGATATTTACAATGTCGTCCCGATTAGATTGTATGGGTCCCCACTTGTATCAAAGTCCATATGGGGGTCCAAAAAGGTAGTCTAGTTATGGGTATCTAGTAGGTTATAAGCATAGGAACTCATCCTCATGGTTATAGGTGATTTCAATCCAAGTATGTGTACAGTCACCTCACTAGATGTTTTGGAATTTCCCATGATTTTTTATGAATCATTTTGTACTATTTACATGTATATAATTTTTGACTTACTCCATATTTAATAATTATTGATTAGAATGTGACATATTTTTTATATTTTTTAATTCGTTGTATTTATTTATTTATTTTTCTGAATATAGTTTATTATTATTATATATTATTCTTCATGAGTATTCTTATCAAGAGGAAAATTCAATTAACCTAGTATATTTATAGAGTCGATAAGTATCATCATTCAATAAAATATCAGTTATTAAGGTCATAATATTTATTAAGATAATTTATGGCGATTAATGACATTTGATATACCATTAATATTAAATGTATGAACTCCTTCATTTTTTACATCACTTGTTCCAAAAAATAGAATGGTGGTTCTCAAATTCTATATCTGTTGGAATAATTATTATAAAATATTTTTTAGGTATTCATTATTTTTGGATTACATGTATTGGTTCCACCACTTGGAATATATTATTACAATCCATATATATGGAATAAATTTTAATTTAGTAAAATGTTTTATAAATACAATTTTATATCTTGTAGTTCATGGAATGATGGTTGATTATTCTTATTTAATATATTTCTGTTTCTTATATCTCTTTAATTTTATATATTATAGTTTCATTTTTTCGGGGGTCTAAGAAAGGCTTTAGGGATCTTTTTAGTAGAGGTATGACAAGTCTTAGCTAGAGAAATGAAATTATTAAAAGTGGTATTTCTCCTATAAATATATTATTCCTAGAGTCTCCAAGGATTCATATATCATAAAATATCCCCACTAATACCCCCTAAATCATAGACAAGAACATGTTTTCCCCAAAATTATATATTTCAATAGTCCATGAGGTAATAACTAGTTCCAATGGTGTGATTACCACAAATGGGAGGTATTACCCCATTTAGAGAACATAATGGAGTACACATTTCATTCTCATCAGCTCCCTCTTCCAAATAGTTATTATTGAAATTTTTTGGTTAAGACTCATCCTCAATCTCTTTTAAGTTACTTGAACTACTCTAAGAAATATTCATTTCATGGATGACTACTATTAATAGTATTTCATGAAACGTAGGTGGATGTACATAGGTGATGGAGAATGAGTCTCAACAAACAAAATAAAATAATAATTTTTTGGGAGATGAAGTTGATGAGGATGAAAGTTGTATATAAACTTCACCTTTGGATGAATTAAATGGATAAAAACTATTGTAGTGGTGGAATTATTTTCCTAAATTCAATTACCCATTTTCATTAAATCATACTAAAATTATTTGAATCAATCAAATGTAGAGTTCCCCATATTAAAATTATCTATAACATTCATCGTTGATAATGAATAGCATATGGGTATTTATTTATTTGTTGTAAAAATGAATATTTTCTGAACCTAATAGTATGGATAAGAATTTAATATGGATGCAAACAAATCATTTGAATAAATAGTATAAATATGGAGTTAATGAGTTCATCAAATTTTCAATTTACCGTGCATACAAACCTTATCAAATCCTTTTCCCATGTTTATGTTTGTGTTATTCAAGACAAATTAGTTTAGATGATTTGGAAGAACATTTTATTTTTTACAAAATATATCATAACTATAAATATTGGACTAAACATGGGAAAAAACTAAATATGCACACCGATTGGGATGATACTACGGTTTATGGATTATTTTACATGATTACCAGTGTAAATGATGATGATCACATGAATTAAATGACAATGGAAATTGAAGATGACATTCATGATTGTATAAAATTGTTTGAGATGTTAAATTTATGTCCTAAGAGACTATTATGTACCGGTTGTACCAAATAAACAACATTGTAAGCTACATTGATGTTATATAATATGAAAGATGGAAGTAGATGGAATGACACTAGATTTACAGAACTACATGGTCTCATGAGTGATATGATGCTATAAGAAAATGAACTTCCACGTGGAACAAATGACACTAAATGAAATCCATGTTCAATAGGAATGATATATAAGAAATACATGCTTGTACCAATTATTGCATATTGTTTCACAAGGATCATGAACCACTTCTAAAATGCACTATTTGTGGTAGAGATTGATACAAGAAAAATTAATCAATTCCATATAAATTTATATGGTAATTTATGATCATTATATGGTTTAAAAGATTATATGTCTATTTAGAAACAATGAGATAATTGACATGGACTGAAGATACAAATAATAAATATGGGAACCTATTTCATTGAGAAGATTCTCCATAGTTGAAGGAAATTGATTATGAGTATCTAGAATTTGGAAATGAGATGAGAAAAATTCATCTTGAAATATCTAAATATGGAATAAATACTTTTGAGGTGAAGAGTAAAACTCATAGTACATGGACCATCATGTTGTTAAATTATAACTTCCTACCATGGTTATGCATGAATCACAAATACATTATGTTTTATCGACTTATATATGAACCAAATAAACATGCTAATGATATTTATGTTTATTTTTCTCCATTAATTCATGATATGAAATTGAAGATGGATTCATGTGTTTCAATGAATCATTATCATAAAATTGAAGAATTCACGTTTAGGCCCATGTTGTAGTGGATGATAAATGACTTTCCTACATGTGTAAATTTATTAAGCTATAGTATTTAAATAATGATGGGGTGTCCCACTGGGGAAGATTTCACACACTCAATATAGATGAAATATAAGGCCCCAGCCTTAAACCTTACTTAATATTGAATTAAATGAATAATTCACATTGAGGATCTTTTCAGGTTTAGAGCTTTAGAGAATTAGAACATAACTATTACATCTCAAAAGATTAGAAATTAGACACTTCTACTACGTTTCCATAGAATGAAAACTCTTAAAAAGAATCATGTTTAGTTCCATGTTTTATATAGCATGTCTTTCCCTTGATCCCATCCCTGACCCTATTCCATAGTAATTCCTGTGAAAGACATTTCCAAAAAACATGGGGTGAGCATAAAAATCTCAGTAAGGTATACACAAAGAATGAAAACTGTTAGTTTATCAAAACAACGAGTAAACCACGTATACTTTATCAACGTAATACTTTTAACCTTTATGAAGAAGTAAAAACTCTTTACTGAAAAAAAGATCATTACTTACCCTTTTGTAACCAAAAGATTACCATAAAACCCATATAGAGATCACATAACATATAAAGGTATCTTGGGACATAAACATACATAAGTGGAATAACCATACGGTCGACTTCCACACATATCACTTAATGGAATAGCCATTCGGCCAACTTCCATACATACTTAATGGAATAGCCATAAGGCCAACTTCCATACCCAATGCATTGGAGGTTATAACATAACCACCCGTCCTGGAATTCACGATACCACCCGTCATATGGTTTATCACGTAACCACCCGTCAAATGTCCAAGTACCATTATAATAATCATAAGACATAAAACAAATATAATGGAAAGAAAACATTTCCACACTTTGACCACAATATTTCACCTAAATATATTGACATAACAAATGCATTATAAAAACAATTTTCAATATCAAAATACATAAAATAGTATATGGTATTTTTTTCATTTAAAAAAAAACATTACGGCTTGTTCAGGAATCCAAAGACCAAATAATACTCGCGGCGGAGGAAAAGGTCGTTGTCACCGCATACGATAAAAGAAACATTCCTTTTTGTCGTTTTGTAAAACGCTTCGTAGAAAAATATTCATTTTGTATAAAAGTAAAAGTAAAAGGGGTTTATACACCTTATAAAAGAAAGTTGTGTATAAACGAAATATGCCTCAATGAAAGGAGATTGAGACGAAGTCCCTTACCTCGGGTCCGACTTGACTCGATCGTTCTTTAATGTCCTGAATAATAAACTTGAGTTAATTTTATACTTTCTTAAGAACCTTATTCAATTTCATTATTAATTTTATATCACTTATTATCATGTTATAAACATTATGTAATCATTTATGTTAATAATGATTGTTTTGTCGATATTTGGTTCGTAAGTCGAAAGTTGACTTCTTATAATTACTTGTTATTCGTGTGGTCAAAGGTTCTAATATCCAGAATGAAATTCCTGATTTGGATATCATATATATCATATATATATATCATGTAAATGTATTTATAATATCACATAATAATTTAGAGGTAAGAAATTAAATGCTTCGTTCATGGAGACGGTAAGCCGTACGTACGCATGAACACTGCTTTCATTTGTATGTCATATTAATTGAATTAAAACTAAATGAGAGATATTTATATTTTAATTCCAGAATTATATTAATCATTTAGATGTAACTTAAATCATATATATCCATTATATATATGTACTTATAATAGTACCTTACATTTGAGGATAAGAAATGAAACGCACCGTTCATGGAGACGGTAAGCCGTACGTACGCATGAACGCTACTTTCATTTCAATCTCATCCTTTAATGGAGTGAAATCATAATGATAAAAAAGGTATTTTAAAATCCCAGTATAATATCATATATAATATCATTAAATACATCCTTTATACATCCCACGTATGGCATTAACGAATCAAATCACTTTGAGGGGGCGGTAGTCTGCACTTCCTAAAATGAAGATATCGCGTATAACCATAATGGAAGCCATAAAGGTATGCCATAAATAAAAAGTAAAGAATCTTAAGGAAAACATAAACATATTATATATCATATATAAATATAGTGACATATTAATGGACACCTTTAAAGGTGTTATATGAGTGTTGAACAATCATCGCTTCGTGATGCAGAAATTCACCATCCACAAAAACAGTATGTTCATTAACCATTAGATGTAGGTTTCTGTAAGTGTAGCTATAATACTTCTTATAAAAACATACTAGTATATGGTATATACTGTTTTTGTCACAAAAGAAATGAATAAAAAGAGTTTAGGGGTTGGAGATGAAAAATAAAACAAAAGGACTCATGTGAAGACATTACCTTAAAATCGGGTAACTCTCATAGATTTGTGCTCAAATGATTCCTTGGGAAGACTTCTGCCCAAAGTGAGGCTTCAAGGAGTAAGATAGGGATGTGTAGTGACAAAATGGTCAGGGTTTGGCCGACCCAAAGGAATTTTATGTGTAGGTAAAGTGGTAGAGGTGGGGGCCTTTTATAAGAGGAGAGGAGGGGTACTCTTGGAAAGTAAGGAAATGTTACTTTATTTTAGAATGCGTTTCAGATTTTATAGGTCCCAAATTGATGTTGTTATAGAATAAGGTGATAAGGGTTCTAAATCCTCCCATCCAATAGGTTTTTGACATGTCTAGGTCTTATATTTTACATTATATTTCCATTTTATTTAAATCATTAAATAATGAGGTAATCGCTGCATCATCATGGTGTCATAAATAATTTAATTTATTTAATGTCTAAAAATAATAAAAAAATAATATGATTTAAGAAATCTTTTTACCTTTCAAATGAATATTTATAGTAAAAAATATGATTTGTATAACCCCATGTAAAAATTGTTTTAGTAAACCAACTAATGTTTGTGACATTTTTATTTTAACATTAAATAAAAAGATATTAATGTCATTTTCCAACTAAAGTGGCTCCATGGGGTCCCTATGTTTACCCATGGATTTTCTTGGTCGGCCATGACACATCCAATAAGGGTATGACACGTGTAAAGTTCATTTCATATTATTAAAACATTATTTTTACCTTAAACTACACTAATTACCTCTAATCGCGATTAAAAACATAAAAGTTACTATTCACAAAAAAAAATATTTTAATCCCATTGAACCACATTTTACATATTAATGACAACCATTAATGTCAGATTTTTGAAATTCAAAACACGGAAGTGGTAAAATTTCATTTAAACGAAAAATCAGTTTTTATAAGTACCACTTAGTGGTTTCACTATTCATAAAAAATTGATGTTTTTCAGAAAAATACCAATAATTCACCCTAAGCTATATTTGATATTTCAAATTCAAAAATGACGTATATTTTACAAAATTCAAAACATATAAGTTGCATTAATTAATTTAATAATTAATTCCCGCTGTCAGAGCAAATAGCGTGTTTTCATGAAACAATAAGTATCAAAAGATTGACAGTAGTTTATGTCCGATTTCAATGTGAAATTAATTCCAATGACCACTATTGGATTTAGTTGTAAAAATATATTCTAATTTCACTTTAAAACCAATTCAAATGATAATCTAATCATATAAATAAATTATATTAAAAAGAGGTTTTCAATTAAAATACAACATTTTTCACTATTCATTAAAAAAATTAACTTTATCGGAAAAATACCACAAAGTAAATTTTGATGTCCCGATTATAAAAAAGAGTTTTATTTGGTACAATAGAATGTATAAAAGTGACCAAAACTATATTGAATGACGGTTCGCCATCAAAAGGCGATAAGTGAACCTTTAGTGAAAATTAGGGTATATACGACTAAAATTGAATTCTTTGCGTATTTTAAGCCTGTATCTTTTATTAGATAAAAGTAAAAACATTTTAAAAACATATATAATCATATTTTATTTATTTATATCCATTACCGCCAATACAATGACTATGTGTTAACTACCATTTAAAATAATATTATTTTATGACTAGTGTGCAACGTAAGATTTCAAAGAAACTCTTTGTTGCGTATCGGGTACACTATCGAACATAGAAACCCCTTTAAAATAAAATTAATATTAAATTCATAAATATTAATAAATATGAAAATGTTTTATTCATTATTTACCTGGGATGTTACATCCTTCCCCCCTTTTGGGAATTGTGTCCTCGCAATTTTATTCACTTATCAAAATAAGTGGGGGTATTTATCCCTCATAGCATTTTCAGATTCCCACGTTGCCTCTTCAACCATATGTTTTTTCAACAAAACCTTCACCTGGTGAATTACCTTATTTCGCAACACATTCTCTCTTCGGTCAAGAATCTGGACTGGTTGTTCTTCATTAGATAGGTTCTCTTCAAGCTGAACTACCGATGGACTCAAAACATGAGATGGATTTGGCATACACTTCTTCAACATCGAAACATGAAAAACATTGTGTACCTGAGATAAACTCGGAGGTAAAGTCACTCGGTAATAACTGATCCAACATTCTCCAGAATTTCATATGGTCTAATGAACCTTGGACTTAGCATTCCTTTCTTACCAAATCTCATCCCACTATTCCATAGAGAAACCCTGAGAAAAACATGATCACCTACCACGAAAAGATAGATCCTTTATCTGGTTATCCGCATAACTCTTCTGCCTGCTCTGAGATGTTCTCATGTGTTTTTAAATCAACTGAACTTTTTCTGCCATCACTTCTACCAATTCTGGTCCCATCAGCTTCCTTTCACCCACTTCATCCCAAAATGCTGGAGTTCGACACCGCTTCCCATATAATACCTCAAATGGTGCCATCTGTATACTGGAATGAAAACTGTTATTATAAGAAAACTCAACCAAAGAAAGATGTTAGTCCCAAATTACCTGATAATCCATCGAACAAGCTCGCAACATATCCTCCAATGTCTGAATTGTTCGTTCTAACTGCCCATCTGATTGAGGATGAAAATCTGTACTAAAATTTAATTCAGTACCCAACAACTTCTGAAGGCCTTTCCAAATGTTATAAGTAAACCTGGGATGACGATCATATACAATGGAGAGAGGAACTCCATGTAACCTGAATATCTCTTTAAGATAAAATTGATAAAGTTGATCTAGAGAGAATGTATCTCGAATAGGAAGTAAATGAGAAGATTTAGTCAAGCGATGAACAATAACCTAGATGGCATTATTACCTCGAGATGTCCTCGGTAATCCCACAACAAAGTCCATGGATACATTTTCCCATTTCCACTATGGCACCAGTAAAGGCTGAAGCATCCATTTCGGTAACTGCCACTCTGCCTTAACCTGCTAACAAGTCAAACACTTCACAGTAAAATCAGCAATATCCGTTTTCATTCCATCCCACCAGTAATACTCCCTCAGATCTCTGTACATCTTAGTACTTTCATGATGAACTGAAAACAGGGAACTATGAGCCTCACATAACAGCTCATTATT
This sequence comes from Viscum album, assembly GCA_963277665.1. Taxonomy (NCBI): domain Eukaryota; kingdom Viridiplantae; phylum Streptophyta; class Magnoliopsida; order Santalales; family Viscaceae; genus Viscum; species Viscum album. The sequence continues at coordinate 2,094,244,379 of OY728151.1, forward strand.
CAAATGTGAATCACAAGGCAGACATAGTCTCTTCCCAAACCTCAAAACACAATAATTATCAATGTTGAATTCAGTCAACTTACCCTTCTGAACCAGCTCTACCTTTTTCTGCGACTCACTGTCTTCCCACTCTGCTTGCTTAATTCTGTCTGATAGGGATGATCTCACTGATACCATAAACAAAACAGAAGAACTTCCTGCACCAACAACATCCATGCCAAAGCTCATCAAATCCTTAACCAAAGGATCATGTTCCAAATGCAACATTGTTAATGAAGCATTACTTTTTCGACTCAAAGAATCACCACTTTATTTTCTTTTCCCAGATGGTAATGAATTGTACAATCATAATCCTTGATTAATTCCAGCCATCTCCTCTGTCTCATGATCAATTCTTTCTGAGTGAATATATACTTTAAACATTTGTGATTAGTATATATTTCACTCTTTACTCCAAACAAATGTTGCCTCCAAATTTTTAAAGCAAAAACAACAGCAGCTAATTCCAAATCATGTATAGGGTAATTTACCTCATGAGTTTTCCACTGACGTGAATCATAAGCAATTATCTGATCATTCTGCATAAGGACACAACGAAGTACCTTCAATGAAGCATCACTGTATATAACAAACTCACCATTCCTAGAAGGAAGTGCCAAAACTGGAGCATTCACCAATCTTCTGTTCAACTCCTGAAAAAAATCATCACATTCTTTTTTCCAGATAAACATAACACCCTACTAAGTTAGCTTAGTCATTGGACTAGATAACAGTGAAAAATTTTCAACACACCTTCAGTAGTAACCTGCGAAACCAAGGAAACTACAGATCTCAGTTACATTTGTGGGCCTTGGCCATTCTTCAACAACTCTCATTTTTCCAGGATCCATAGTTATTCCATCTTTAGAAACAATGTGACCAAGGAAAAAATTTAATGCAACCAAAACTCACACTTTCTGAATTTCCCATACAATTTATATTCTTTTAAGGTTTCCAAAATAACACTTAAATGAATTTAATGCTCCTCTTTACTTTTAGAAAACACCAAAATATCATCAATAAACACAACAACTATTTATCACATGATTCAACTGAGCCATCAGTGTAGTAAACTACTCAATTATGATTACGACCATCTCAGGATACTGATTTAAAAGGTCATTTCCCTCTGTATGCCTTCCCAAAAAATCTATTCTGTTTCCCCTATGAAAAACCATTCTTAACACATAAATATCTTAGGAGAAGCAACATGGTAATCTTTAAATGCTATATCATTTCAATCATACCATAAATTAATTTATAATTTAATAATTTTCTAACTCCTAAAGATTTCTAAACCGACGTCTAATACCAACTATAAGGCCCCAACCTTAAACCTTACTTAATATTGAATTAAATAAATAATTCAAAATGAGGATATTTTCAGTTTTAGAGTTTTAGAGAATTAGGACATAACTATTACATCTCAAAAGATTACAAATTAGACACTTATACTAAGTTTCCATAGAATAAAAACTCTTAAAAAGAATCATGTCTACTTCCATGTTTTATATATCATGACTTTCCCTTGATCCCATCCTTGAACCTAGTCCACATTAAATCCTGTGAAAAACATTTCCAAAAAACATGGGGTGAGCATAAAAAGCTCAGTAAGGGATACACAAAGAATGAAAACTGTTAGTTTATCAAAACAACAAGTAAACCACGTATACTTTATAAAAGTAATACTTTTCACCTTTATGAAGAAGTAAAAACTCTTTAGTGAAAAAAATATCATTACATACCCTTTTGTAACCAAAATATTACCATAAAACCCATATAGAGATCACATAACATATAAAGGTAACTTGGTACATAAACTTACTTAAGTGGAATAACTATACGGTCGACTTCCACACATATCACATAATGGAATATCCATTCGGCCAACATCCATACATACTTAATGGAATAGACATACGGCCGACTTCCATACCCAATGCATTGGAGGTTATAATGTAAACACCCGTCCTCGAATTCACGGCCCCACCCATCATATGGTTTATCACGTAACCACCCATCAAATGTTCAAGTACCTTTATAAAAATCATAAGACATAAAACAAATATAATGTAAAGAAAACATTTCCACACTTTGATTACAATATATCACTTAAATATATTGACATAACAAATCCATTATAAAAACCATTTTCAATATCAAAATACATAAAAGAGTATATGGTATTTATTTCAATTTAAAAAAAACATTACGGCTTGTTCAGGAATCCAAAGACCAAATAATACTCGCGGCGGTGGAAAAGGTCGTTGTCACCGCATATGTTAAAAGAAACATTCCTTTATGTCGTTTTGTAAAATTCTTTGTAGAAAAACATTCCTATTGTATAAAAGTAAAATTCAAAGGGGTTTATGCATCGTATAGATGAAAGTTGTGTATAAACGAAATATGCTTCAATGAAAGGAGATTGAGACAAAGTCTCATACCTCAGGTCTGACATGAATCGATCGTTCTTTAATGTCCTGAATAATAAACATGAGTTAATTTTATACTTGCTTAAGAACCTTCTTGTAGTTCATTATTACTTTTATATCACTTATAATCATGTTATAAAAATTATGCAATCATTTAAATTAATAATGTTTGTTTTGTCGATTTTTGGTTCTTAAGTCGAAAGTGGACTTCTTACAATTACTTGTTGTTCATGTGGTCAAAGGTTTTTTATATCCAGAATGACATTCCTGATTTGGATATAATATATATCATATATATCTAGCATATACATGTATTTATAATATCACATAATCATTTAGAGGTAGGAAATGAAATGCACCGTTCATTGAGACGGTAAGTCGTACGTACGCATGAACGCTGCTTTCATTTCTATGTCATATTAATGGTATTAAAACTAAATTATAGATATTTATATTTTAATTCCAGAATTATATTAATCATTTATATGTAGCATACATCTTATATATCCATTATATATAATTACTTATAATAGTACATTACATTTGATGATAAGAAATGAAATGCACCGTTCATGGAGACGGTAAGTCATACGTACGCATGAACGCTACATTCATTTCTATCTCATACTTCAATGGAGTGAAATCATAATGATAAAAAGGTATATTATAATTCCAGTATAATATCATATATAATATCATTAAATACATCCTTTATACATCCCACATATGGCGTTAACAAATCAAATCACTTTGAGGGGTGGTAGTCCGCACTTCCTAAAATGAAGATATCACGTATACCAATAATGGAAGCCATAAAGGTATTCCATAAATAAAAAATACAGAAGATTAAGAAAAAAACATATTATATATCATATATAAATATAGTGACATCTTAATGGCCACCTTTAAAGGTGTTATATGAGGGTTGAACAATAATAGTTTCGTGAGGCAGAAATTCTCCATCCACAGAAACAGTATGTTCTTTAACCATTAGATATAGGTGTGTGTAAGTGTAGCTTGAATCCTTCTTATAACAAAATCCTAGTATATTTAAGATACTGTTGTTGTTACAAAAAAAATTAATAAAAAGAGTTTAGGGGGTTGGAGAAGAAAAATAAAACAAAAGGACTCAAGTGAAGACGTTACCTTAAAATCGGGTAGCTCTCTTAGATTTGAGCTCAAAGGCTTACTTGGGAAGATTTTTGCCCAATGTGAGGCTTCAAGGAGTAATAGAGGCATGTGTAGAGACAAAATGGGCAGGTTTTGGCAGAGCCAAAGTCTTTGGAAGTGTGGGTAAAGTGGTAGAGGTGGGGGCCTTTTATAAGAGGATCGAAGGGGAACTCTTGGAAAGTAAGGAAATGTTACTTTATTTTAGAATGAGTTTCGGATTTTAATGGACCCACATTGATTTGTTTCTAGTATAAGGTGATAAGGGTTCGAAATCCAGCCATACAATAGGTTTTTGACATGTGTAGGTCTTAGATTTTACATTATCTTTACATTTTATTTAAATCGTTAAATAATGAGGTAATGGCTGCATCATCATGGTGTCATATATAATTTAATTTATTTAATGTCTAAAAATTATAAAAAATACTATGATGTAGGAAAGCTTTTTACCTTTCCAATGAATATTTATAGTAAAAAATCTGAATTGTATAACCCCATGTAAAAAATGTTTTAGTAAAATAACTCATGTTTGTGACATTTTTATTTTAACATTAAATAAAAAGATATTAATGTCATTTTCCAACTAATGTGGCTCCATGGGGTCCCCAAGTTGACCCATGGATTTTAATGGTCGGACATTACACATCCAATAAGATTAGGACATGTGTCATGTTCATTTCATATTAATAAAACATTATTTTTACCTTAAACTACACTAATTACCTCTAATCGTGATTAAAAACTTAAATGTTACTATTCTCCAAAAAAAATATTTTAATCCTATTGAAACAAATTTTACTTCTTAATGAAAACCATGTATGTCGTATTTTTGAAATTCAAAACATAGAAGTGGTAAATTTTCATTTAAACGAAAAATCAGTTTTATAAGTACCACTAAGTGGTATCACTATTCTTCAAAAATTGAAGTTTTTTCAGATAAATACCAAAACTTCACCCTAAGATATATTTGATATTCCGAATTCAAAAATGAAGTCTATTTTACAAAATTCAAAACATATAAGTTGAATTAATTAATTTAATAATTAATTCCCGCTGTCAGAGAAAATAGCGTGTTTTCATGAAACATTAAGTATCATAAGATTGACACTAGTTTAAGTCCGATTTCAAAGTGAAATTAATTACAATGACAACTATTGTATTTAATTGTAAAAATATATTCAAATTTCACTTTAAAACCAATTCAAATGATAATATAATCATATAAATAAATTAAATTAAAAAGTGGTTTTGAATTAAAATACAACATTTTTCACTGTTCATTAAAAAAATGAACTTTATCAGAAAAATACCACAAAGTAAATTGTGATATCCCGATTCTAAAAAAGAGTTTTATTTGGTCCAATAGAATTTATAAAAGTGACCAAAACTATATTTAATGATGTTTCACCATCAAAAGGCGATAAGTGAACCTTTAGTGAAAATTAGGGTATATATGCCTAAAATTGAATTCTTTACATATTTTATGCCTTTAACTTTTATTAGATAAAAGTAAAAACATTTAAAAAACATATATAATCATATTTTAGTTATTTCTATCCATTCCCACCAATACAATGGCTATGTGTTAACTACCATTTAAAATAATATTATTTTATGACTAGTGTGAAACTTAAGATTTCAAAGAAACTCTTTGTTGCGTATCAGGTACGCTATCGAACATAGCAACCCCTTTAAAGTAAAAATAATATTTAATTAATAAATATTAATAAATATGAAAATGTTTTATTCATTATTTACCTTGTATGTTACATGAAACATTCCCCTAAGGCTATTTTTTATTACATTTGAATCTTTTACCTTGATAACATAAATACCAATCATGGATGAAATCATTTGATGGCTATATTGGACAAGGTTTAACATCATATCCACTAACATGTGATCAACTATTTAATAAGGTACAAGATATTGAAACTATTTTTGATAAAATATTTTTGAAAAACCTTTTGAAATTAGGTTATGATAAGAGATCAATTTTTCTGAATTACTATATAGTAATTGTTTGTACATTAATCATTTTCCTGATGGCATGCACGTAAAAAAAGTATTTTATACTTTTATTGGAATATTATTAAATGTAATTTGAAAAATTAAATATGACATCAAGGATAGGTTTGACATGATTTAAATGGGGATAAGGTAATAGTTGGCACCATTGAAGTGTAATGACCATACTTTTCTTCCTTCAGAATCATAAACACTATCTAGATGTGAAATTTTTTTAATTTTTCTTTTCCTAAATAGAGTAATATTTCAGGAGGGTTATTCATCAATTATTAAGAAATGTGGTGTCAATGACTAGGTTAATTTTATTGGTAACAATATCTCATGGATATTATGTTTTGATTAATGATTTGATGCTTTTTTATTTTCATTGAATATTGACTAAAAAATTATGACATACATTATCCAAACATAGCATCTATTTCAATACCATATGTAGAAAAAATATAGTCGTGATGAAGTTTACAATCTTGAATAAGGATTTTGTAGTCATATTACCAGATGGTTCACATGGTTAGAGAAGTTCAACAATGTGGTCATGTCCATTATAGATGGACCTACTACCATTGAATGGAATATGAATATTTTGAATGCATATGTCATGAATAGAATTTGGACAGAAGGTTGTATTGCAGAATGATATATTATTGAATAAGAAGTTGAATTATGTACCTATTAACTGTTAGATATTGACAACACCGATATCCCAAATTCTCCTCACAATGGAATCCTTATGGGTGAAATAATTTATGTTAGATATATTGTTACAATTAACATCACTTAGAGGGATCAAAAACATAATTACGTTTTACATAATAGTGAAGATGTTGATCAGTATGATTAATCATAAAAATGAAAATATTAGAGATTTAAATCCATCAACGGTTGAATTATGGATATCAAATACACACAATCAATAGTTTACACGATGTATTTGAGATCAAATTTATATGAAGTTATCTAAAAATTAGATTTCAATCATCGAACAACTTTGATGGATATCCAGGGGACTAAATACAATTATTATATCATACATGGGTTTTGTAATAAATATTGATAAGTTATATACAAAAGATTATGATGGATGTAGTACAATTCAAAATAGTGGAGTTACACTTTTTACAGAACTGATGCACATAACTGGTTCCAAGGATATAAATCCAATTTATGGAAATATGTCTTATTTTGGAATTATTGAATAGATATATGAGTTATATTATATAATATTTCAAGTGTCCATATTCCATTAATAATGGGTTGACTATAAGTTTGATGTGAATGTTGAGGAAATAAGATTTAAGAATGTCAATTTTAGTGTAGAAGAGGAAAACAAAAAATTCTTCACAATGGCATCACAAGTAGTGTAAATATTTTTTGTCTTAGAACCAGTAAACAAGAATTGGTCGATTGTCCTGCTGAAGACTAAAACAAATGTTGAGTTAGATGAAAATTCAATTGAGGATGACACTTCAATTAGGATATCACAATTAGTTCATGTTATTCAAAATATATTGAATCTATTGTATGTTATAGGGGACAACAAAAAGGGGATTTGTATTATCGAATGAGGATCCAAATCCCTAAAACCCTTGAAAAAAATAAAGAGAATTCAATGGGAAGGTAAAATAGTTTTTTAATATACTATGTTGTCCCCATAATATTAAATGTTCTCTACTACATAAACATGTTTCAAATTACATGTTTAACAACTCTTATACACAATGTCTTTTTCACATGATGATGTTACTAATCCCATGGAAGAACATGCTATTTGGGAAGATGTAAAGGAAATTTTACAATATAATTTCACTATTTTATGAAAAAATTATATAATTAAACATTGATTTTATTTTCACTATTGCTTGTATATTATGTTTATTTTAGAACATTTCTATCCATATTTTGTGCCTCTCTTCACCAAAACTTCATAATACTTCTTCTCCCACAAAACCACATCACCCCTACCGTGTTGGCATTTATCAAATTCCATTATGTTACCTACACTGCATTTTTAGGATGATCCAAGATGATTCTTATTTTCAATCATATATTTAATCTTGATATTTTCACTAAAAAATCATTTTCCACAGAATTAATTTATTATTTCATATTTTTTTAATTTATTTCTTTTTACATTTACTCACATATGAATTATTTTCATATATAGGTGTGTTATTTTGTTCGTATTGGGGAGGTTTGTTTATTTTTTAACATTCTCATGAGATATTGGACTTCAACGATATAACTAAGATAATAAAAATTGTGAAAAAAGTCAATAATGTATACAAAAATCATGAAAATGTGAATTCTTAATACTTATTTAATTAATTTTTTCATCATTTTTTCTTTTATTTTTAGGTAAATTTCATTATCATTTTTATAAAAAATTTATTATTTTTTTATCAAAAATATTTTGGGATGTCATATTTTCCATTCAACTATTTACAATAATCCACAAAAAAGATTTCATATTACTTTCTGCCAATGTTACCATGCTTTCCACATCCTTTCATTGTTGAACTTCCAACACTACATATTGTGTCAATGTTCTTTGCTGAAAAAAATTTCTAGTTTTTGAAAACCAAATGAGTATAGGAATATAATGTGCTTGTTAAAGAGATGTTTGATCATATAATGGTCACAAAATCTTCCTCTACTCTTCTTTTTCTCAAAAATGAGATAGTTTTTTGACTACGAACATCGACTCAATACGTAGTATTGAAATTTCAACTGTGAAATGAAATGGAAAGCATGGTAACATTGGTAGTTCATATTATTTTTATAATTGAGTAAAATGATCAGTAATTCATTTGGGACATATATAAATCATATTAACCTAAATATAACACACCTTGTGACTGGTATGACTCAAAGTGCATGTTTTTATTTTAAATTAAAATTAAATTTATGAGGAAAGACAACTAACATTCTAAAAACTAATAAAACACATTATTATTGTGTATATACATTATAAAACTGATCCATAATTCATTTTTAAAGTATATGAATAAGACTCTCATTAATCCTATACATGATGTTCCTGGTATGACTCAACATGTCCATTATCAATTGAAAAATATTATTTTTGTTTAAAAAGTGTCACACACTAAAAACTACTAAATAATGCTCGTATTGTCATAATAATTGATGGAAATGATTCATATTTCATTTTTGATGTGTATGAACCAGTTTTTTATAAAACAGACACATGATGTGACCAGTATGGCTGTAATTATCTGTTTCCAGTTTACCATGACAATTTAGTAAAAAAGAAAAGTGACCTACTCAAAACAAATCAAACACATTCAGATTATTTTGATACTTTGATAAAATATTCTATAATTAATTTAGGATATGTAGGAATCACCTACACCTTAATCTAACACACAATTTGACTGATATGACTCCTAGTTTGGCATTTTATTTTATGTAGACATTAATTTTAGTTAAAAAGTCAACAAACATAGTAAAAAATGAGAAAATGAATTAATATTATTTTGATACTTTATGTAAAAATCCTCAACTCATTTCTGATGTGTACAAAATATCCACACCTCAATACGATACTTGATGTTCCCAGTATGACTCAAATATTATATTATCAATTTAAAATGGAAATTTTAGATTATAAAGTTTCACTCATTGAAAATCAATAAAACACACTCATATTGACAAAATAATTTAAGAAAATGATTCATAAGTCATTTTTGCCATTTAGGAATCAGTATCACATCCATATAACACCCAATGTGACTAGTATGAATCAAATTGCATATTTCAATTTTAAAATGACATTATTGTAAAAAAGATAAGTGACAAACTCAAAACTAAGAAAACACATTAAACTATTTTTGAAACATTAGTAATGTGATAGATATGTTATTTGGGATTGTCATGAATCAACCTAACATCAATATGATTCATGGTGTGACGGATATGACTCCATGTTTATATTTTTATTTTAAATTTTCATTAATTTTAGTCAAACATTAAACTAACAAACTCAAAACTAATAAATAAATTCATATTTTCTTGACACTATAGTAAAATGAACCATATGTAAATTTTGATGTGTAGGAATCTTTCAAGCCTTAATCTCATATATTATGTGCACAGTATGAATCAAAGTGTCTATTATCATTTTCAAATTGAAATTTTAGTTAAAAAAATGTCACTCTCAAAGAACTAAGAAAAAACACTTGGATTGTCTTGATAATTTAGGAATCTGATTAATAAGTAATTTTTTATGTTTATGAATTAGACTCTCATAAAACTAACACATGATGTGAACATTATGACTCCATGTGAATGTTTCTTGTTTAGAATGTCATTTTAGTAAAAAACAAGCGGCATAACAAAAAAAACATTCATATTTTTTGATACATTATTATAATGATACATATTTATTTTGAATCATTTAGGAATTAGCCTCACCTCAATATGATGTATGGTGTGACTATTATTACTCCAATGGAATCCATTTATTTAAAATTGACATTAATTTTAGTAAAAAAGTCAACTGACATACTCAAAACAGAGAGAACACATTCTGATTGTTTTGATAATTTAGTTAAATGATCCCTAAGGAATTTTTTTATAATGTAGGCATACCTCAATCTGATACATTATGTGCCTGGTATGACTAGAGTTTAAATTATTAGTTTAAAATTGATATTTTAATTTAAAAAGTGTCACTCATTGAAAACAAATAGAAAACATTTATATTCTATTGATAATTTAGGAATATGATTCAGAATTCATTTATGGTAGGTATGAATTAGTATCAAGTCAAACAGATATATGGTTTGTCCGGTATGACTCAAAGTGTATGTTTCATGTTTGAAATTACCTTTTAGTAAAAAAGATAAGTTGCATACTCAAATCTGAGAAAACACATTTGTATTATTTTTATAATTTAGTACAATGATCAATAAGACATTTTGTATGTGTAACAATCTACTACACCTCAATCCGACATAATGTTTGTCTGGTATGATTCAAAGTGATTATTTTCAATATATGTGTTTCATTTTAGGTTAAAATGTGCATCCCATCATCAAAAATGAACAAAAGTGCCTATATTTATTTATAATGATTCAATTTGCTATTACATAACTAATTTTTTTACCAATCTATTAAATACTTATTCAGTTAATTTTTACAGATATAACTCTTGAAAAAGAACAAGAAATGATGTGAAATGTAATAATCAAACACATCTCAATCTGTTATATAGTGTTCCTTGTATTAATCAAAGCATAGTTTAAAATTAACACTTTCAATTTTATTTCTTTCGTTATATTATTAATTATATAAGAATTTTCATCCAATACATTTGTACTATTTTTCATGAGAAGGTGTGGTTTTTTTCTAAGTATCATGAGTCGGGTCAGGGGAAAAAGAAAAAAGAACATTTATGTTTTTAAATGTATGTAATAATTTTTCCATATTGATTTAATTTTATAAACCTATGTTTTAAATGTAAATAATATATATTTTTTCATGGATTTGTATTTTAAATTTTATTTATTTTAAATTTAGTATTGGTACTTGATTTTTTATTTCTAATGTCATTTCTAGTGTTGTAGTGTGTTGTTACTACACACTAAAGTATGACCCTTTATTAGTGTTTTTATGGCACTAATAAAAGCCTAGGTATTTTAATCATGATCTGGTAGTAAATGATTTTCTAAAACTGATAAAGGTTATTTTTAACAGTATTAAAGACATGTATTGTAGTCATTGGAACACGAAGGGGATTCCAATCCCCTTTTCATTTGAACCTTTTTTATGTTGAAGCTCCTCCATCATTCATAGTACGTTTTATTTGGATTTTTTTTCTAGTTTTCCCCCTGTTTTATTTTTCCCCTATTATTTCATTGTTCATATATTCTTTTGGTAACTATTGGATGTACCCTAAAGGATGGAGGGTGACATTCACTTTTGTTTTCTTTTGATTTAGGTTATGTGGTTTGGTTCTAGGGTTCTCTTTGTCCAATGCTTGTAGTTTTTTCATTTTACACATTATTAAGGTAGGTGTTTCCATCCATTTCCTTTCAGAAACATGTCATTTGATACTTTTAATTTCCTAAATGTATTTTATTTATGGTATTCATTCTTTTAGTCTGTTAAATTGGTTTATTATGTATTTCTATGTTGGTGGATTGATGTAAAATGTATTCTCAAAGTATTTTCATATCAATTCGAATGTGTTCCCATGATATTTATATCCCTCATTTTTTATAAAAAACTAAGTGAACATATAAATTAATTTGGGGGTTTTATGGTGTTGTTTATAATTGTTTTTAGGAAAATTTTATGAAGAATGTATTTGTGTTTTGAATGGGTTTTTAGCCTCTGTATGGACTTGGTTCTTATATGATATATCTTTTGTCTCATTGAGATTATTCCTTATATTTCATAGATTAAACCTCTAAAATTTTTATAATTGTCCATATATATGATGTTGTGATATTTAAATATTCATATTCATATAGGGTGTGTATATTGTTTTGTGCATTCATATGTCTGGAATTTTCATAGAATTTCTTATTCGATATCCTTGGTTTTTCTTAAACACTCCCCTTCCTCCGTTTACCATATAATTCTCAAATGATTTATGAATTTATAATTTTTTTTCTAAATAGTCTATTGGTATACAAAAAAAATTAAAATAAGTATTTGATATATAATTTACAAAATTTTGTTGGGAGAAATGTTTGAATCTTTATAATTGTAGGTTTTCCTGAGGTTTTTTTAAAGTGGTTCATTTTTTAACTTAAATGTTTTCTTGGATTATTAACTAGCTTTTTGAAATGATTTTTTGAAGAAGGTGCTTCCCTTATAAACAGTCTTGGATTTCAAATTCTATGGTCTGTTAGGTACTTTTAATGGTTTCTTGTAAAATTACTTAAAATCTGATGTTTTGTAGGCCCAGTTGGTACTTGTGAGTTGATTTCTTATGGGAACCACTACAGAATACTTATAGGTAAAGAGTGTCTTCACATGGTTGGTTTCAGGAAGTGGGTGAGGCATGAATGTTGGTATCTATGGGTTAAATTAAATGTCATGTGTGTGATTACATATAAATTTTCCCACTATACTATCATAATGGGATCCTAGAATTAATTTATCTTTTTAGTATGGATTAAATGTACTAGAAACCCTTGGTAGAAGAATGGCCAAAGAGGGTTGTTCCACCAATGAGGCCAGTTATGAATATAGGTTAGTGATAAACTATGGTTCATATCATACCATGAATATGTACTATGTATGTTTTAGCATTGTTTTATCATACCCTTTTTATTGTTATGTTTATATATACCAGATTATACATTTGATTATTTTTTCTTTAATAATTTCTATTTTCCATGCCTTATTACTTGTTATTGGTTTGTTTTTAATTGTTTATTCACTTACCTAGGTTATAGATTTCATCATGGAGTTGGTTTTCCAAATAGTACATCGAAATAGTAAATTGTTTACAAAGAAAGCCATGCTTTTTTTCTTTCAAAAGTGGATATCAAGGAAGATATTATTAGTTGTCTAAAAGGATGAGAAAATATCTTCTATATGTATTCTCGGACTAGTGTTTAGGGAATATTTCAAGAAAAGACGTGCATGGATTCCTTTTTATTACCTACTGGGTTGTTTTATGCTCACACCATACTTCTTCCACTCTACATTGGTTGACCTGAGTTGTTTTATAGGTTCAGTTTCCATTTTAGTTCACATGTTTCATAGGTTTATTTCATGGATGGTGGTGACCAAGGGTTTGCATGTATATTGTGCTGATTCTACTGTGTTTTAATTTTTATATTGTAATATTATATAAGAATATTTTTTAATCCATTTGTAATATTTGGTTATTTACGTATTTTTGTTATTTTTCAAATTTTGCTTATTTTTATATTTATTTTTAGTATGAGAATTCATCCCCAATGATTTAAAATGGATTTGCGGATGATTTTAATTAGCCCATGAGGATTGAGGATGTCATTTGATCCTTGCCATGAGTAAACGCATGTGTCTAGTTTTAGGATGTCTCAGGCTGGTCTATAATAGTTTGAGTTATCTCTCTAAGACCAACTATTTGTAATATTATTATATGTATATTCAAATAAGTTTATGTTAATAAATTATATTATTACATATTATTCATTTATCTACATGAATTTAATATAATAATTTATTAAAGTACCTTTTTCATTGATAAGTTAGTAGAAGTTCCCCACTATATAGAGTGCCTTGAACTATTATGATTATATTTTTAAATATAGTTCAATAGTCAGATAACATACAATCATAGGAAACATATTAGTTTGTCTATCATGTGTGAGTAATTATATGTATATGATACTTCTTCTCATGATGTTTTCACATGTTAATCTCCCAGATAGGAGATTACGAGAAAAGACTTATGAGTATAAATTCTTTATGTATATGTGTCATTAGATATTCCCAATTTTGAAAATGATTAATGGCCCTTTGAAATTATCATTATTATTAAAGCATATCATGACTCACACACATGGACTTACGGACCAAAACGATGATACCATATATTCATATGTTTTAGAGTTTATTGGGTGCATCACGAATGACATGTTATTAATAGATTAGTTGAAGAAGGATTTTGTCACACCCTGACATTTTGTTTTATTTTTATTTTATTATTTCATGGAATTGGGTCCGCATTCCAAGGTTCAGGCTGGGTACTGAATTAAAATTTTTGTCATGTTATATTTTTATTGGGATTCAGACTCATGCATGGTCACCACGATGTTGGCGGTACCCGCCTAGTTGGCCCAGGAGTCAAGCGATTTATTATTATTATTATTCTGGTTATTATTGCATTATATTCTTTATATTATTATTATTATTCATTATATTATTATTTTGATTATTAATCATTTAAATAATAATAATAATATTATTATTATTCTAATTTATATTATTATTATTAGTACAATTATTATTATTATTATTTTAAAAAATTGAAAAAATTAACAAAACCCAAGCACTACCCCTTCCCCTTACACAATGGGTGTGTGATCCACCTACCTAATCTACTCTTATCGCTCCACCTCTCGCCACCCTACATCCCCCAGCCGCCTCACCCTCTTGCTATCGACCTCTCTCCCTTCGTCCTCAGACAGTCGTCCCAGCCTCTGCACTACCATGCTCACCCTCCACATTCACCCCTTGCCCTCACTGTGTTCTAGCCTACCATGCATCCAAGCCTCTCCCGCTACCCTCTCTTCATGCTTCCCAGATTCGACCTTCACCCTTGTTTTTCGACCTCCAGCCACTCCCCTATCGGTTCTGATCGGCTCCAGTCTTCCTCCAAGGTCCCCTCGCCCCTCACTCTATCATGCCCGGATCGGCCATCCCATGCCTCTCCCTCCTCACCACTCCGACCCCCCTCCTCATTGTGACAAATTTTCCACACAAGTATACCCCCTTTCTCTCCCATTTTACTTCATCCAAAATTGCGTCGAATGCATTCGATCTGGTTTGTTTTTATTCCATTTTTGGTGTTTTTAATTGTTTTTGCTAAATCCAAATACTGTGAGCTATGTTTTGCGTCTCTTGATCACTGTCTAGGGTGTCTGTTTGGTCTGTGGGGAATTTTCCTTTCTCCCATCGATGTTATTCTCTATCCGCACTGGATTTGAGGTAGAAATTTCCATCCAATTCCATTATTAAGAAATTCATCAGTGCTTTTGCTACTTCAATTATTTTTTTTACATGATTCTCTATTTCATGGTATATCTAATTAGTCACTTATGGCATTTTTTTAGAACTACATTTAAATATCTATTGATGTATTTTTGGTTTATGTTTGAGCATGTTTAAGCATAATTTGTTTAATTAAGTGGTCAAAATTGTTTAATAAATTTTTGTGTATGGTTTTCACCCTGGAGATGAAATTAGTAAATTCATTAAGGCATTTTCTCAATAGTATAATTTATTAAAAAAATATTTTTTAAATTAAATATTTAGTATACTTCTGTACGCAACAGTCGATTGTGTCTAGTTAAATGTAAATTGGGTTTTTATAGTGATATTAGATGATTTGTGTGATATGTTTCCCTTTATATTGTTATTTTAAAATTCATGGTTTTTCATTTTGGATTTTTCTGTGAAACATTTTGTTTTGTGGAATGTATTTTATGTTTCTCAAAAAGGCTCTCCATGTATTTGAAAATTTTCATTTTCACCTTTTGAGATTATTTGGTTTTGATGGATTTGTTGTAATGAATTGTTGGGTAGAAAAAGAAAATGGATTTTGGACATTCATGAAATCTAGAGGGTGTCATAGGATGAAAACACTTCCATGAGAGCACTACGTGCACACATGGATGTGCATTCAAGTGAAAATGACACTTTATAACATTTATCCTCCTATACTATAGTTTCTCAAATGGTATATTAATCTCAATGAGGTATGTTTGTGATATGTCATGTAATTTTGAATACATTATTTAAAACTAGGTCTATTTTGATGTTGTAATTTTCTTTGGAAAATGTTGGCACACATTCTTTCAGGAATGGGTTTTATAAATGTATTAATATATGGAGATCTAAAAGGCATGTTTGAAATTTGAAACATGGAAAATGAATTTATGTTTTTTGGGTGACGTTTCGATAATGAGTTTGGTTTGGAAACCATTAGATCTCATTTAAATATATAAGCTTAAAAGTGGTGTTTGGTGTTGCACAAAAGAAATTCGGTTTCCAAATATTGTAAATTCCCAGTTTGTAATATCATGTAAATTATAAAATGGTTTTGATAATCCAATGATTAGATGGCCCGGTTGGTACATTGTATGTTTGATAGGTATGAATATATATATATATATATATATATATATTAGTGTTTTGGTACTCTTATCTATGGTAACCCTTTATAGGTGAATGCATAAGAAACATCTGTGTTTTGGGTAGGCAAGTGTGGTGAGATGAGTCACGTGTGCGAGGGACTCCTACTTATATAGTATTATTATAGCCACCATGGGATCCTATGAATCTTTTAGTTGATTGAATGATGGTTTCTTATCATCCTCAATTAGACAGGTTGGTTCCCACTAGTAGTTATAAATTCCAGATGGAGATTTTTGTTGGTTTCATTTTCCACTATAGTAACTAGTTGGTTATATACTTAAGAGAATCACCATACGCCGAAAGGTGGTTCTGAATTGAGTACATCTAGTGGTATTCTAGGGATTTTTAGGATCACCTATGGTTGCTAAATTATTTACTTTTATTCTTTACATTCTGTTGCACTAGTTTATCTTTTAGTTTCCATTATTTACAAGTATTATCTTATCACAGCATTGGAATAACCTTTTTGGTTGTCATTTTCAAATGGATGTTGGATTTGGAAAATGATTTTATTTTTGATGGACTTTAATGTGGAAAAATTACTTTTGTTTTTTTAAAATCTGAAAAACCTTATTTTTATATCTATATTTCAAACTAGAATTAATGGTTAATTTCATAGAATGAATGGTGTAGAGTCTGTGGTGTTTTCCTACTAAGAATTTCAGTGCTCACCCCTACGTTATATTTCAGTTTCAGGTTTCTTTACTGATGGATTGCTCTCAGAGTGAACTTACTTATGAGTTGGGTGGTGACCTAATAGGTCACATGGAGATATGTTGATCTGTTCAGTTTATCTCTTTTTCTACAAATAGAATTAGTTTTTTTTATTCTTGTTTGTTTCTTTATCTATTTATCTCTTGCTCTTGGGGAAATTTTTTTCCAACAGTAAATTTTTGATCCCCACCACTAGTTTCAGCCCCGTGGGAATTGGGGATGCCCGTTGGGACATGTCGCGGACCATCACAGGTGACCAGTTCAAGGTTGACCCAGGTTCATTCATGAATAAATTGTATCAAAGGAGGCCCTTGTTATCTATGGTGTCTGGTAGATGGATATTAGGACTATCAGGACTCTAGAGGTAGGTACATGAAAGACGTCATGAACCCTCACCCATTCCGAACCTCAATTCACTAGGAGTAGTCTAGGAATTGAGTCTCAATCTCATTTTGGTTTACTTTAGATTGAGGTATGACAACAGAGGCAAGCCAATGTTTCATAGCGATTTCACATAGTATATTGACCCTGTGGTGTCTAAGTACACGGTTTAAGATCCTCCTAGTTTATGGTTTTTACATGGTGCATGTCCCACTACCATTTTACCTGGTTAAGCATAACTACTAGTCCCTCACCCTAGTATTATTATGAATGTTGAGTGTCATCATTGATCTAGTTGGTGTAAGTGAGATTTTGAAAATGAAAAACGTTTTTTGACATGAGAATGATTTATTTTGAGTGAATTTAAATTTTGTGAAATGGGATTTAAAACTAAATCTTATTTTTATAAAAATCATGTGTTTTCGGGGAATTGGTAGAGATATGGTTTGGGTATAAACTTAGGTACTCTCTATGAATGTTTTCACAGGTGAGGGAATGCATGAGAATTGTGTGTTGGTGCATATGAAAGAAAGAGGATGAAGAAATGTGAAACGGTTCATGGGATAACTAGGGTCTATACATGGAATTAAAGGCTTTAACTTTTTTTTATAAAGTGATTTTAAAAGGTGAAATGATTTTGGAAGTTGAATTTGGATTGAAAAGTGGGTTAGTTATTTGGAAATTGTCCTTGAAAGAAGGTTATTTTGAAATCAAAAATGAAAATTTAATTTTGGGTTGTGTTTTTATTTGTTTTCTTTTATGATCTGGTTGTTTCTGGATGAATATGTTTTCAATGATGTTGCTTTGATTTGATATCGATTTCAGATTTGTGTTTAATATGTTGTTCGGAAAATTCCACCTAGAAAGGTCCCCAGGGTTTATAATATGTCATTCCCAGTTTTTTTTCATTCTAAAACGTTGCTTGACCACATGGTGATTAGGGCTCATTAGTGGTAGTAGAGCATCTTGAAGGGGCCAAGCACATCTTCAGGATATCGGGGACTCCTGAAGTAATCAGCGTGCATGCCATTTTGGGTCTGTTTGAAGGTCCATCTCTAGACGAATGGGAGTTGTTCACCCTTCCATCAGTAGAAGATGGGGTGACATGGGATGTCTTCAAATCCATCTTCATCCTAATTTTTATATGTAAAGAAGTGAGGATAATGAAAAGGTAAGAGTTAATGTGTATTCAAGAAGCACTATTACAAATACGCCTTTTATCAGTGCTAAAAACGTTCTTTAACAGTGCTATAAAAGCGGTGTTATATCTGGCGAAGATAAAGGGGGGTTCTCTTTTATCAGCGCTCCAGAAAGTGCTGATAAGGACTGCTTTTTTCAGTGCTCAAAAAAATCCCTGATAAATGGGGTCTTTTATAAGTTCTAAAAAGAAGTGCTGATAAAAGGGTCCTTTATCATCACTTTATTTTTAGCACTGATAACAGACTCTTTTTATCAGTGATTTTTTCACACTGATAAAAGTAAATAAAAAAGTAAAAATAATTAAAAATAATAAAAAAATGTTGAAAAAAATAAAAAAATAATTTTTTTAAAAAAAATCATGCCAATCGGGGGGGATTTTTTAGCACTTGAGCCCCCATTTTAACATCGATTTTCCAGCCCCTCCAGTGCCCGCATTCACCCCCTCAACCCTTTATCAGCCCTAGCCCCCCAAATCCACACCCATGCACGTGCCCCTACCTCCACCAGATTTTGGACTCGAGACCCCCCCCTACGCACCTAAACCCTTACCACTCCTCTATTTTGATTTGTTTCCGATTTCATGATATCTCAATATATATATATATATATTTAGTTATATTTATTCGTATAGTAATATATATTTATATTAATATATATATATATAGTTATATTAATATAAATATAGTTATATTAATAAATATATTTACAGTGATATTAATATATATTTATAGTTATATGAATATATATATGTAGTTATATTAATATATATATATATAGGTAAATTAATATATAAGTATATAAATATTCATATATATGTATTTTAAATAAAATGGATATTAGTTATTATTTAGATAAAGCTAATATATTTTATTCTTTATATTTATAATTAAATTTTTATGCGTGAATATAGAAAAAATTTGAATATATTGTTATATATTTGATTCTAAATAGCGTTGCATTATAAAAAATGATAAAATTTCAAAGACATAATATAAATATGAATGTAATACCTTGGAATAAATTCAGTCCCCACCAAAAAAAGCCAGTAGTACCACCTTAAACGAGACTGAAAATCCATAAAATGTTAAAAATAGAGTATCCTGACTATACACTCAGTTTTGGAGATATTCTAGGCCTTTTTTGGTCTCGAAAAATGTGACAGAGGATTTTCCTTTATTACTAGTGCATAAAGCTCGTCGCAGGATTTGATTTTATATCTATTTTAGCTCAAACTGACACTTAGATCAAATGTTATGTCCGTTTGAAGTTCGAGTTGCATTTTCAACATATTTTGGATATTTTTAATATTTTTTAGTCATCAAATTGTTATTAAATGAGTATTACACAACAATAATTAGAAAATTATTTATTAAATTTTTTTTTTAATTTTTTTATAATCCATTTTCATAAATATCTAATATATTATGTGTAACTGTCATTTTATACTTCTCTAAAATATATTTAAAAAATATATATTATATTTATATCAATATAACTATATCTATATATTTAAATATTATTTTTTTAATTAATTTTTTTGGAATTAGACCCTTTATCAATGCTTTTAAAAAAGAAATGAAAATGGCCCCTCTTTATCAGCGCTACTAAAAAAGCGCTGATAAAGGGGTACCCTTCAACAGCGCTAAAAAAGCACTTTAAAAGGGGTTACCTTTATCAGTGTTAAAAAAATCTCTCATAAAGGGGTACCTTTATCAGCGCTTTTTTAGCACTGATAAAGTTACCCCCCTTTATCAGCGCTTTATTGTTAGCGCTGATAAAGACTGGTGCTGGCTTTTCCCAGTTTTTTGGTACTAATTACCAATGGATAGTGAAGACATATGTTGACCATTTTAAAGAACTTGTGTACTTTTATTTAGAGGTAGCATCACAAGATTTAATCAAGACTTCTCTATTAATATGGGGTCTTCATCGAGAGAATAAATAGAGGGTCCTCCCAACAATACTATAAAAACGGACTATATCAGCCATCAAAATGGGGTTCAACAGCACTAAAAAATCGTTGTAATGCTCAGTACTAATATTGGTGGGTCTCTTTTATCAGCGCTCCAAAAAGCGCTGATAAAGACCACTTTTATCAGAAATAAAAAAAGCGCTCAAAAAAGACCCCTTTATCAACGCTTTTTTTTGCACTGATAAAAGGGGCCTTTATCAGCGCTTTTTAAAAAGCACTGATAAAAGACCAAAAAAATGATAAAAAATAAACAAAAATTTAATTAATTCGTGGGGATAGATTTTATCAGCGCTTGGAAACCCCTTTATCAGTGCTAGGATGTATCAACGCTTGGCAACCCCTTTATCAGTTATATTTATGTGTGTTAATAATTAAATAAATAAATACATACATACATATATAAAACACACACACAGACAGAAACACACACACAAAGACACAGAAAAAGACACATACGAATAAGTACATATTTATGTGTCTTTGAAAAACCATTAAATGTTAAAACGACCATATCTTATAATCGAGAAGCCCATTTAAACTCCACAACAAGTAAAATCGAAAAAAAATGAATCAATATTTGATATGATATGTGGTATAGGCTTAAAAGACATCCAAATCAGAATTTATACCTAATAGAATGTTAACAAATCAAGGTATCCTGGCTAAAAACGTAGTTTTGGAGGCTGTCTCGACCGTTTTTGGTCTTCAAAATGTAACAGAGGATTATCCTGCATCACTAGTGGGTAGGGCTCCTCGCAAGATTCTATTTGATATGTTTTACAGCTCAAAAAGACACTAGGATCAAATTTTGTGGCCGTTTGAATTTTGAGTTACATTTTCAACTTATTTTATATCTTTTATTAATTGTTTTGATTTTTTGTGTCTTAAAATTGTAATTAAATTATTTGTAATCGATAATAATTAGAAAATTATTAATTAATAATATATTTTTAAAATATTTTAAATCCATTTTCACTAAATTTATTATATATTAAATGTAATAGTCTATTTAAATGTATAAAAAACAATTTAAAAAAATATATATTATATTTATATATGAATAAATATATTTATATAACAATAATTTATTTTTCATGATTTTTTTTATATATAAAAATTTTTAGCGCTAATGATGGGGTAGCACTTCCCTTGCCCGTTTTTGTAGTAGTGCTACTATGGATCTTCATTTTGAGAAGCAGGTGGATGAGGCATTCTTTGCTGAGTTAGTCTCCAGACCATAGATGGTTGGAAATATAGTGTATCCAATTGTTCTTGAAGGTTCCTCATCAAGCGAGTAGAGTGTGCCAGTTGGACCTATTATTATAGAGTCCTCATTGGTGGTTCTAGCTTCCAGTTTGTCAGACTTTTTTGTGTTGTTTCACTAGTGTTCCTGGTTTGGGCACATGAATATGTCATGTCAAATTTTAACACCATGAGATTTTATGAGAAATATTATTAATTTTTTTGACGTCTTGTGTTGTACGCTACTCCAAGATTATATTGCACTATATTCAACATCGTATTAGCTTGTAGTATATGGAACACTATTCTCAGCATGGGATACACATGAGGGAAACCTTCCTTGATAGCTTACATTGTATGCAATACCGAGATTCACTAAACAATGATATGTTATTAACATATTATATAAATTAGTCATTATGAATAGTAATACATACTTTTTTAAATTTTATAAATATTATCTTTCAAAATGCACAACATTTTTGGATTCGGAATATCGAAATTAGCCTAGGGTGAAATTTTTGTATTTTTCTTGAAAACATTCACTTTTTTATGAATAGTGAAAACAAAGAGTTATTCGTTAAAACTGACTTTTTATTTAAATAATCATTGATTTTATTTAAATTTATTTGAGTTCAAAATAGATTCACAATACCTATATAACTTCAATGTAATTCATTGGAGATATTTTATAATAATGTTAGATATATAAAAAATTTATCGAACTTTTTATCGTCTTTTACACACATCATATGAGCATTGGAATATTTACATAAAACATAATTTTACCCCTTATGTGAGTTGAATTTCTAAAATTATAGAGACACGTTTGATATTAGTTAGTAAAATTTTGTTGAATGAGATGAAAATAAGTTTTTGTGAATAGTAACTTTAAACTTTTATTTACCACGGTTAAAAGAAAACAGGGTAATTAAGGGTAAAAATGATATTATTATTATCCTAACACATGTAATAATTCTATTGGATATTTTTAATTCGACCAAAAACAGCCTTAGGAATAAAATATTATCCTTTAGGTCCACTTGGATTACATTAGGACATTTATTATTATTTTATTTAATGAATAGTTAAAATAGTTAAAATCAATGTTTAATAACTAAAACTTTTTTAATATAGGGTTATACATAAGATAAATTCGACTATAAATATTCATTAGAAATATTATACTATTTCCTACATAATGGTATTTTATTTATATTTTTTAGACATTAAATAATTTAATTTATTTATGACACAATGATGATGCATTAGTAACCTTATTAATGAAATATTAACATAATTGATATTATAAATCACCATATTAATGTAATTTGAGACTTTTTATGAATTAATATAATTTTTTAGGTTACAATAACATATTATTATTGGTTAGATTAATTTCTTTCGAAGTAATAATGCTATTATGAATTTTAAAAAACAAAATACCACATAATCTCAAAATTGACATAAAAGAGTTTTTAAAGAAAATAATATATTTTTAATTGATATACTGGTTCTAAAAATATAAGGTTCGTCAAAAAGACTTATATAATAATATATATGACATTTATGAACCACTTGGGGTTCTATTGGTAGTTTATAGTAATTTTATTTACAATATAGTGTAGTAATACAAGAAGACACTGTAAAAGATAAATTATTTAACTTTGAGTTAAATCTAAATTATAAGGGTAAAATTGAAATATAAACATGTCTAAAACCTATTGTTTGAGAGGATTTAGACCCATCCGCACCATAGACTCGAAATAAGTCACTTTGGAGCCATTATAAACCGGATATAAATTTATTATAAAATAATATTTTATGTTTTTCCAAAGGTTCCCCTCACCCCTCTTATAAAAGGGAACTCCCCCTTCTCTCTAATTCACAACACCAAAGGCATTTGTCTCGGAAAAAACCATCGCAAATACCCTATAAATTGACCTAAATTCATCCTAGATGACTTCCATTATTCATAAATACAACCTAAGGATCCCTTTTGATCAAATCAAAAGAAATAACCCGAAGAAGAGGTAAATATCTCACCACCTATTACAGGTTCCTTTCTTCTTCCACTTCATCCTTCTTTGTTTTTTCAATTATAAAATAATAAATCCAGTAACTTCTATATAATTTGATGTTATTATTAAAATTTTACAACTATATTAGTTATTTTATCTATCCTATGAATGAAAAATTCACCACACTTGTGTATGTATGTCGTACCAACTCCACATCATGGTGTAGTTTGTTATTCAAACATTTTATCATTTGGATTGGTATAATAATGAGTATAAATGATATTAATAATAAATATAAAATTATAATTATTATTTATATTGATATACCATTCAATTATACATGATTTTAATTTCAAAAAAATGATATTATCACTCATGCATATGTACGGATTATCGTCTCCCCGAATGTGATGAGATTCATTTTCCATAATTAACCATTCAATTATGATTATAATGTATATATAATAAATAATAATGAAATATATTACATGATAATGATACTGGATTTATTTAAATATATGTTTCATTTAATTAATTCCATTCCATTCAATAAGTAAACAAAAACATCGTTCATGCATACGTATGGCCTACCGTCTCCATGAACGGTGTATTTAATTCCATTTATCGATATATCAAATATATTTATATGATGAATATATATTATATATAAATAATTTTTTACATTATGGAATTATGTTAATCAGGATATAATTAATAATATCATGAAAAGAAAGTCGAAACAGGTATGATAAAAGAAACGATTTTACCCAAAACGCTGCTTTAACATGGAATTTACCAAAGAACGAGTAATATAATGTCATAAGTGAATCATATAAGATATCATAAATATGGATATGTTATAAGTTAATAATATGATTAAACCTACTATACAGGAGTCTCGGTCACATATGTAATAAATTAAACATAGGGTAATTGATAATTTTGCAAATCTAATTTTATCAGAGATTGCAAATACGTATGTATTTACTGGGGTTGTATTTTTCATCCATGTCCATAAAAATGTTTTTCATAAATTGTTTAATATTATTACTTGTATGTTTAAATTCATTTTTACCCCTATTTTACTTTTACATTGTGTTATGGAGTGAATATTTCTTTTGTTTACCATTTGAGGATCTTTTTGACTTTTCCGACAAAATTACAAGGAGAATGTTTTTTAACTTATACGGCCTGAAAGAATTTTTAAGATTTCAAAACACATAATTTTCAGGAGATTCCTCTACAAGATTTCATGAATATTTTCAACAAAATCCTTTTCTTTTAAAATTTAATGGAATTTCCTAAAAAGAAAATGATTTTGAAGAAGAAAGTATATTTTCCTCAAAAATTCATTTCTAGTGTTTTACCAAAACTATTTTCCATCTAAAATTAATGTCTTTTAATATGTTTATGTTTCATGTATAATTTCTATATTATTTACATTATTTTATTTTTCTTATGATGAAATGATATCGATTTGTTTTATATGGTTTATGTTATGATGGGATGATGTTTATGAAACCCATTTTATTCTTTGGGTTATGATGAATGATTTATGTATATTTTGTTTCATAAGAAAGAATAATTTAATTATGAGATAGGTGGGACCTATATCTCCCTCCAATGAATTGGGGAAAGATTTATATCTCATGAGATAAACATGGATAGAATGGAAAGTGAATCCAGTTCAGTAATATAGGGCTAGAACGGTATGTAAAACCGATTCAGTAATGGAATTTTTCCACTATGATGGTCTTGGAAGCAATGCCTTGGCTACTATGGAAATCATATCATGTTCTTAATGGTTTTACACAATTACATGTTTTATTCCCATGCTATTTTATCATCATTCATGTTATATTATGATCTATACCTTATGTAATGCCATGTTTTATGTCATTGCTCAAGATTTTGATGTTTATATTTTATGATCATGTTTTTGCATTCAAATGTTTATGGTCTGTTTTATGTTCTCTATGTTTACCCTTACTGAGCATTTGAGCTCACCATTTTTATGTTCTCTTTTCCCAAGTATAATAGGAAAGGTTTTAGGTAACAAAACAAAAGGGGAAGATCTCTATGGGAGATATTGAAGATATTTCACCATGATTAGAAGATTGTGTTCCGAGTTTCCCAAGACACTAAACTATTACGGTCCTTGGGTGTCATTTTTTTTATGTATTATGTATTCCAAAAATTTAATGTAATATCCATGTACATCAAGTGTCGGTCTCTATAGTTGGTATCATAGGAAAGCTTTAGTTATCCTTTGGAAACTAGGATGCGGAAACATTATTGAGATCCCAAGAGATATTTCTAAGGTATGTCTACGGATGTCTTTAAGGTCAAGTATAAGTATAGGTTATAGTCCTATAATTATCATAACGATAAGGAATAACCTAGTATTAAACCTAAGATGTTATATATTAAAAGTACTACCCCTGATTATGTTGTTTTCCAAGTGTGATTTTTTCCTCTCACACTATTCTTTTTAGGTTGTATAAAATGGATGGAAACAAGAAGATTGATGTTACTAGAGAATATGATGGACAATGGAATGATATTCTTCATGATCAAGAAAATGAAATGGGATTTGTACGAAGAAACATTGTTATTATTCCTAATCAACAATCTCATAATATGATCAATAATCTCAACTTTTTTATGTTTCCTGACTCAGCTAATAGGAGAAAGATGAAGTTTCATGATGATCATAGAGGAAATAATGTTCAATATTCCTGATGTAAATCATGTGGGAAGAGACATCAAGGAGAATGTTTCAAAGGAACTGGAAGATGCTTATGGGTGTGGAAAATAAGGACACAAAGCCATTAATTTCATAAGAAATGGTTCAGTTAACACTATCGACAAGTATAATGGTATTCCAAAGACAACAAAAACAGTTAAATGTTTTAAATGTGGAATGTACGAGCATTATGAAAACCAATTCCCTAAGGTATAATCTCATTAAGAGAATCAGCATGGTCGTATGGGTAGTATTTATATTGATGATGATGAAGAAACTACAAATGATATGTGAGATGAAAGAATTTTTGAGGAATAAAATGATGAAGCTCGGTCAAAGGTTTAAGAAGGTAATGGAATGATTGTATGTTTATCTAGAGTTATTTTATTGGTATTATGGAATAAAGAAACATCTAATGATTGTTATACTATTGTTTTTACAAAATTATTTGAATGTATATATTGAATGGTACTGATAACAATGAAAAGATATTCAGATATTTTTGGAAAGAAGATGATATGCTCATAATGAATGGATACCGAGAAAATAATATGTTTGATAGTATTAATGATCTCATGACTGATATATGGACAATGTGATATCAAAGTTTGAGTATATAGATTTTTTGAAATTTTGGTATGTGGAAATTGTTAACTTTTGACAGCATTCATGTTTTCAACAAAGTTCAATGGGTATTCCTTTTTCAAGAGAATAAATGATTAAGGAATTCACATGTTTGTAATGTGACCAACAAAAAGATTTATCTTATGATATATGGGAGATAAATGAAGGTATTCAAATGATAGGTAGATGACATTTCTAGTAATTGTTTTCTTTATACTATGAGCTTGGACATAAGTATTTTTGATAAGCCTAATGATTTGAATGTATTAGGTTAGACATCATTTTGTATTTTTTAAGGCTATACATTTTTCGATATTATTGCTGGAATGTTATAATATTATTGTTCTAGAAAAAGGACAACCCGTAGGATGGGCAACAACCCATCACGTCGGACAAATATGCGGGAATCAAAACCACAACTGAAGTGCGAAATGCCTTTATCACCAACCACAAGCCTAAAAGAAGTCCCTGGTTAGTAGAAATTGGTTTCATTTTATTAATCGGTATGATAGATGATGTATAAGTCCATTTTAGGAACCATATTCGATTAATATCACCATAGATATACTTATGTATATTTAATAACCCTTGCTATCCTTTTTTTAGATAGATGGAATGACCTATCATTCTATCAAATGATGAGCTAAAAGTTCACGAATGAAAAATTCAAATTAATTTCTTTATGTGATGAAGTGGAAATTGTTCAAGGAATTACCAATGGTTTGATTGTACGAAAATAAATTATTTATTTCTTCTATTTCCATTTTTTTTCAAATTTAGGGACATGATCTTGAAAACAAAAATTGTTGTCCTAGATGGTACCTTAGATCATCACAAATTTATGGCTTCTTGATTATTGGGTTTTTCAAAGAAATGTTCTCTACAAATCTCCATCAGAACATGATTGTTAGATTTCACTTCCATATCAACATTTTTACCTATGTTCTTATATGTGGAAACCAAATGATGAGTTAATTTGGGTATCCATTTTGTATCATACATTTGTTTTTACAATTAAGTTTTAGTATTCCTTTTTACGATGTGGGTTTCTATGAATGAAACTTTCAAGTAGTAAACCATTTATAACCCTGATGAATTTTGAGGGTGATATTCATTTTAAGGGGGGTAGAATGTAACACACCGATATTTTATGAGAAATATAATTAATTTCTTTGATGTCTTGTGTTGTACGCTACACCATGATTATCTTGCTCTATATGAAATATCGTATTAGCTTTTAGTATATGCAACACTATTCATGGCTTATGTTACACACAAGATCAACCTTCCTCGATAGCATGTGTTGTACACAATAACGAGTTTCACTAAACACCGATATGTTATTAAAATATTATATAAACCAACCGTTATTAATAGTAATACCAACTTTTTTAAATTTTATAAATATTAACATTCAAAACGGACATCATTTTTGGATTCAGAATATCGAAATTAGCCTAGGGTGAATTTTAGGTATTTTTTTGAAAACATTCAATTTTTGATGAATAGTGAAAACACTGAGTTATTGGTTAAAACTAACTATTTATTTAAATAATTAATTTTTTTTATTTATATTTTTTTGAAGTCAAAATAGATACATAATATCTATATAAGTTCAATGTAATTTATTGGAGACATTTTATAATAATGTTAGATATATAAAAATTTTATTGATCTTTTTACCGTCTTTTACGCACATACAAGGATCATTTTTAAATTTACATAAAACATAATTTTACCGCTTCTGTGAGTTGAAAATAAAAATTCCAAGAGACTCAGTTGATATCAGTAAGTAAAATGTGTTTCAATGAGATGAAAATAATTTCTAGTGAATAGTAACTTTTAACTTTTATTTACCATGGAACATATACTAATTCTATTGGGTAAATGTAATTTGACCAAAAACAACCTTAGAAACAAAATATTACCGTTTAGGTCCACATGGATCAGATTATGACATTTATTCTTATTTTATTTAAATAATAGTTAAAATAGTTAAAATGAATGTTTAATAACTAAAACATTTTTAATATAGAGTTATACATTAGATAAATTTTAATATAAATATTAATTAGAAAGATAAAATACTTCCTACATAATGGTATTTATTTTATTTTGTTATACATTAAATAATTTCATTTATTTTGGACTTAATGATGATGCAGTAATTACCTTATTAATGATATATTAACATATTTGATATTATAAATACCCAAATAAATTTAATTTGACACTTTGTATGAATTACAATATTTTTATAAGTTAATATAAAATATTATGGTTGGTTATATGATTTGTTTTCAAAGTAGTAATTCTATTATAAATTTTTTAAAAACAAAATTCCAAATAGTGTCAAAATTTTCATAAAAGAGTTTTTTAAAAAAATATTATATTATTAATTGTTATAATGGTCTTAAAAATATAAGAATCCACAAAAAGAATTATATAATAATATATTTTACATTAATGAACCAATTGGGGTTCGATTGGCAGTTTATAGTAAGTTCATTAACTATATAGTGTAAGAATACAAGAAGTCAAGGTAAAAGTGAAATTATTTAACTTAGAGTTAAATCTAAATGATAAGTTTAAAATGGTAACCTAAAAATGTCTTAAACCAATTTTTTTAAAGGTTTAGACCCATCTCCACCCTAGATTAGAAATAAGTCACTTTGGAGCCATTATAAACCGAATATGAATTAATTATAATATAATATTTTAATTTTTTCCTAAGGTGCCCCTCACCCCTCTAATAAAAGGACCCTCCCCCTACTCTCTAAATCACACCTCCAAATCCATTTTTCTTGGCCAAAACCTACCCAAATACCCTCTTAACTGTCCTCCTTTTATCCTAGAGGCCTTAATTTAGTCAAATATCCATCCTAAGGATCCATTTTTATCAAATAATAAAAGACCCTGAAGAAGAGGTAAATATCCCACCACCTATTTCATGTTCTTTTATTATTCAACTTCCTCCATCTTTGTTGTTTCAATTATAAAATAATAATTGAAGTATCTAATATATGAATTGATTTTATTATAAAAAATTTAGAACTATATTATTTATTTTATCCATCCTATGAATGAAAAATCCACCACACGTGCGTACGTACGGCTTATGGTCTCCACGTCGTGGTGTAGTTTGTTATTCAAACATTTCATCATTTGGATGGGTATAATAATAATTAGTATAAATGATATAAAAAATAAATATAATATTATAACGATTCTGTATATATGATATACCATCCAATTATACAGGATTTTAATATCAAAATAATGATATTGTCGCTCGTGCATATGTATGGACTACCGTCTCCACGAACGAGATTAGATTCATTTTCCATTATTAAACATTACAGTATGACTATAATGTATATATAATAAATACTAATTAAATATATTACAAAATAATGATATTGTATCTATGTACATATATGTTTCATTTACTTAATTCCATTCAATTCAATAAAAAAAACAACATTCATACGTACGTAAGGCCTGCCGTCTCCATGAACGGTGTATTTCATTCCATTTATTGATCTATCATATATATTTATATGATGAATATATATTATATATAAATCATGTTTTTCATTATGGAATTATGTAAATTAGGATATAAGTAATAATATCAATAACAACAAGTCGAAACACGTATGATATATGAAACAATTTTACCCAGAACACTGCTTTAACATGGAATTTACAGAAGAACGAATAATATAAATTCATAAATGAATGATATATTATATCATTAATATGGTTTTGTTACATGTTAATAATATGTTTAAACCCAATATATATGAGTTTCTATCAAATACGGAAGAAATTGGGTATGAGGTAAGGGATAATTTTTCAAATCACATTTTACACAAGATTTCTTATACGTAAGTATTTACTGGGGTTATATTTTTCATCCATATCCATAAAAATGTTTTTCATAAATTGTTTAATATTCATACATGTATGTTTAATATCATTTTTCCCATCTTTTACTTTTACATTGTGTTATGGAAGGAATCTTTCTTTTGTTTACTATATGAGGAACTTTTTGACTCTTCTGGAAAAAGTACGGGGAGAATGTTTTTCTAACTTATACGACATGAACGAATTTTTTCAATTTCATAAATCCTAATTTTAATTAAGCTTCCTCTATAATATTTCATTATAATTTTCAACTAAATAATTTTCTTTTAAAATTGAATGTCATTTTGTGAAAAGAAAATGATTTTGAAGAAGAAAGGATATTTTTCTCAAGAATTCATTTCAAGTGTTTTATAAAAACTATTTTCCATCTAAAATTGTAGTATTTAATATGTCTATGTTTCAAGTATAATTATTCTGTTATTTACATTGTGTAATATTTCTTATGATGAAATGTTATCAGTATTTTTTATATGAATCATGTTATGATGGGATGATGTTTATGAAACCCATTTTATTCTCTGGGTTATGATGAATGATTTTTGTTTATTTTGTGTCACAAGTAAGAATGGTTTCATTATGATATGGGTGGAATCTATATATCCCTCCAAATCATTGGGTAATGATTTATATCTCATGAGATAAACATGGCTGGAATGGAAGCTAAATCCAGTTCAGTAATATAGGGCTGGGACGTCAAGTAAACCCTATTCAGTAATGGACTTTGTCGACTATGATGGTATTGGCAGCAATGCCTTGTCTACTATTGAAATAATATCATGTTCTTAATGGTTTTCCACAATTACATGTTTTATTACAAATTTATTTTATCATGATTGATGTTCCATTATGATATATGCCTTATGTACTTCCATATTTTATGACATTGCTCAAGATTTTGATGTTTAGATTTTATGTACATGTATCTGCATTCAAATGTTTATGGTTTGTTTTTTGTTTTCTATATTTACCCTTACTGAGCACTTGAGCTCACCCTTTTTATGTTTTCTTTTCACCAGGATATAAGGAAAGGTTTTAGGTATGAAAAAAGGGGAAGATCTTTGTGGGAGATGTTGATGATTTTTCACCATGATTAGAATATTATGTTCCGATTTTCCAAAGACACTAAACTATCACGGTCCTTGGGTGTCATTTTTTATGTATTAAGTATTCCTCAAAAGTAATGTAAATTCCATGTACGTCAAGTGTGGGTATCTACATGCATCCCTCCAATGACGTGTCATCATTGCTTCTATCTGGTTCACAAAGATATGTTTTTCCAGATGGGTTTCCGGAAGAGGACGTTGTGACTAAAGGAATTATAGTTCCTGAATATGAGGTAGGATATGATTCAGCCATCAGAGCACTGACCACAGTCCTTGGGGAGAAGCTCGAGTGCAGTCAGGAGTGGTTAGGGGTTTTAATCCTTAGTTCATGTTCTGTGTTCTATGTTGGTGGTGGAACATTTATAGTAGTTTCATTCTTGTTTTTCTTTTGTTAAAGTTTTGATGATGTTGTAGGTTCATCTTATCTGCGATGTAATGATGGAATCGTCATATTATAATCCAGGTAGTTCTGTTTTTGTGGAATATGTATTTTGAATCATGCATTTTTCTTAAAAGAGTATTTGGCCCTTGTTTGGGTTGATATTGGTTTAGATGTGTTCATTTGAAGATATAAGGGCCTATAGAAGAGTTGATGATTTTTGTTATGTTCTAGTTTACTAGTTGGGTTAAGTTATTCTAGGAGTTTTTTCTCAAGTGTTCAAGGTTTTTTGTCTAGGTCGAGAGTTCCATGCTTCAGCGGAGGTGTTGTTCGCTCATGCAATAAATGATAATTTGGATCAGTTGGGAGTTCCTGCGTTGCTCCACGACCCCACCATCCTCGGGTGGTATGTTTGGGAGTTAAATTTTAGCACTAGTTGGGTTCTTGTTGTTGGTAGAACCCTCTAATGATCTCCTGTTCTATTGTTTTGTAGTTTCTCTTAGTTTCAATCAAGCATGGAGTGTCATTTTTGTCTATTGTTCTGTTGGGTGACTTTCCGGGGGCATAAGGTGTTTATGGTGGGGAGATTGTCACACCCAAACTTTTTGACTTATTTTCATTTAATTATTTCATGGATATGGGTCCTCACACTATGGTTTGGGCTGGGTCCTAGTTAGAAAATTTTGTTGTTTTATATTTTTATTGGGTTTCAAAGCCGTGCGCGATCACTGCACGATTGATGGTTGTTGCATAGTCGGGCAATTGTATATTATTATTATTATAATAATTGTTATTATTGTATTATATTCTTTATATTATTATTATTATTTGTTATTTTATTATTTTTATTTTTAATATTTTTAATTATAATTATTATATTGTTGTTATTATTATTTGTATTATTCTTTATATTATTTTTTTATTACTAATTTTTGTATTATTAATAGTGTTGTTCCAATTATTATAAAAAATGAAAAAAACAATTATGAAACACTAGCACTACCTCCTTCCCCTTACCCACTGGGTGCGTGATCCACCTCCTTGCCTGACACCTGCTGCTCCACCTCTCGGCACCCTGCTTCCCCCATTCGCCTCACCCTCCTGATTCAAGTCACTCTCCATGCCACCTTGTGTAGCTATCCATGCCTCTACACTCTCCTTCCCTCCCTCCACCTTCACCCCTCACCGTAGTTGTGTTTCGGCCTCCGACGCATCCATGCCTCACCCATCACCCTCACCACACACTCATCTACTTCACCCATCGCCTTTGGCTCTCGACTACTACCCAACCACTCCAGCCGGCTGGCCATGCCCTTGCCCAACCACTTCATCCAACCAATATCCTCTCCCATATCGTCTCCGGTTCTCTCTCGTCCACCTTCTAGGAACACTCACCCCTAGCTCCAACCAACCTTCACCATCCAACCCTCACCTCCACCTCCTCATCTCTCAAAACCCCTACCTCCTCCTTGCACTGACTTTGAAACGCCATCATACACCCCTCACTCACACCTTTTCCTCTGGCCAGTAGCACACTGAACACCATTTCTATGATTTTTTATTCCATCTTTGGTCTTTTAATTGTTTTGGCTAAATCCAAATTCTGCGAGTTGTTCTTCGCGTGTCTTCCTCACTGTCTAGGGTGTGCATTTCATCCATGGGGATTTTTCCCTTCTTATGTCAAGGTTTTTCTCCTTCTGCACTGGATTTCAGGCAGGCGTTTCCATCCCATTCCATTTCAAATAAATTAATTAGTTCTTGTGTTACATCAATTATTATTTTTACCTAATTCTCAATTTCATCGTATATCTAATTTGTCTCTTATGTCATTTATGGATTTTTTTTATAAGTGGATAAAAATAGATCTTCATATTTTTTCTATTTAAGTTCGAGCATGTTTAAGCCTAATGTGTTTAATTGAGTTGCCAACCTTGTTTTATTTGTCATTACGTATGGTTTTCCCCCTAGAGACGAACATATTCAATTCATTTAGGTGTTTTCTCGACAGTATAATTTTTTTAAAAAATAGTTTTCAAAGAAAATCTTTAGTATTCTTATGTCTACATGTGACGAATGTTAACAGTTAAATATAAATTGGGTTTTCATTGTGAAATTAAATGATTTGTGTGATATTTTTTCCATAAAATTGATATGTTAAAACAGTCAGATTTTGATTTTGGATTTTATGTGATAATTGGTGTTTTTGTGGTGTGGATGGTACGTTGTTTTGAAATGATTCCCCTAACATTAAAAATGTTCATTTTCACCTTTTGAGATTATGTGATTTCGATGGGTTTGTGAAAAAAAGTGTTCTCCTAAAAATGAAAATGGTTTTTAGTCATTCATGGAATCTACAGGGTGTCATTGGATGACAACACATCCATGGGTGCACTAGGTGCACACATGGATGTTAATTCAAGTGAAAATGACACTATAGAACAATGATATTATTTAACCTATGTTTCTCAAATGGTACGTTAATCTCAATGAAGCATGTGTGTGACCTGTCATGTCGTTGTAAATATATTATTTAAAACATGGCCCATTTTGAAGTTTCCAATTTCATTGGTAAGTATTGGAAAACTTTTTTCTGGAAAGGGTTTTATAATTTTATTTGCATTTGGAATCACAATGTAATGTTTTACATTTGAAACATGGAAATGGATTTTAATTTTTTTTTTGTGACATTTCGAAAATGTGATTGGTTTGGAGACCATTATGAACCATTTGTAATTTTAAACGAAAATGTGGTGTTTGGTGTTGTACAAAAGAATGTCAGTTTCTAAATAGCGTAAATTCTCTATTGGAAATTTCAAGTAAATTATAAAGTGGTTTTTACAATCCAATGATTTGACATCCTGATTGGAACTCTGTATGTTTGATAGGTATGCATATATATATATATATATATAATTGTTTGGGGTGGTCCTGTCTAGGGTAACCCTTTATGGTTGAATGCATAGGAAGTGTCCATGTTTAGGGCGGACAAGGGTGGTGAGATGAGTCACGCATGTGAGGGACTACTACTTAGAGAGTATTATTATAACCACTAGGGGTTCTTGGGAGACTTTTAGTTTATTGAGTTATGATTACTTATTATCCCCGATAAGATGGGTTGGTACCCTCTAGTAGGTATAGAGGACAAATGGGGAGTGCCATATGTTTCTTTTGCTGTGAGGGTGGCCAGATGGTTATAGACATAAGTGCTTAACCATTCAACGACATGTGTTTCTAAACCGAGTATGTCCAGGGGTCTTCTAGAAGAGCTTAGGACCACCCATGGTTACTTAATTATTTACTTTTCATGTTTACTTTTTGTTCCAATGGTTTATTTTCAGTTTCCGGTGTTTACTATTATTATCTTAACACATATTTGGTATCACCTGTTTGATTTTAGATTTAAAATGAATGTTGGTTTTGGAAAAGAATATTTCTTTTTGACAGACTTTAAAGTTGATAAATGCTTTCTATTTTATTAAAATTCTAAAAACCATATTTTTATATCCATATTTCAAACTAGCATTAATGGAATCATTGGTGGAAGGAATGGGGTGGATTTTGTGGTTCTTTCCTACTCAACATTTAGGTGCTCACCCCTACATTATCTGTATGTTTCATGCTTCATTAGTGATGGATCTCTCTCAAGGAGAACTTATTTTCGAATTGGGTGGTGACCTAGAAGGTGACATGGAGGTATGCTGAGATGTTTGGTTTATTTCTTTTTTCATTACTAGAATTTTGTTTTATTATTCTATATATTATTTTTATATATTTATCTGTTTATATTTTTTTCTTAGGCCAAATAATTCCAAACAGATTATTATTGATTCTCGACACTAGTTATCAGCTCATGGGGATCGGTAATGCCCCTCCGGATATGTTGCGGACTAGCTCGGGTGACTGGTTTAGGGTCAACCCGAGTTGGTTCATGAAAAAATTATCCTTCATTGTTTACACTACTACAAAAATGGGTTTATCTAGGATAACAATAAATGAGTATCGACCATTGACAATATTCACAATGCAAGACTTGTATCAATTTTCCATTCAAGATCCTCGAGGAAGTTGGCCCGAGATGATAGGAGATCCCTTAGTCTGAGTATTTGTACCATTTAGGGTCCCTTTTGAATGTCGGAGATGGTGGAAACCCAAATAAAGGGGTGCATGAATCTTGAGGATGGGTGACAACATGTCCATGTAATATTCCACCCCATAGGTGTTGAACCAGATTTCTCATGGGCACATTGTTGAACTGCCAAAGAGGGTCAAGGGGATCAACATAAGAGCATATGAATCTAAAATATGAGTATTGAACATGAGGAAATTGATCTCAGAAGAAAGAGGTATGGGGCGTGGTTTTTATAAACCCGACGTTAATGAGGACATAAGCCACACCACATACCCTCCCATTTGGAGGACTCATGCCAGGGGGCCATGATTAAAAGGAGGTTTACAAGAAACTTGGCTGGACCTAATGACAAAATGCATGGGCGGTCCTATGTAACACATGGAAATGGGAATCAATATACACATTTTTCTAGGTATGGCACAGTTAGATACCATTGCCAGAGATAATAACGTTGTGTGGTTATGTCCCTTGTACCAAAAGAAGTAGGATTTCGTAGATCTTGTTAGTCCTTTAGGATGAGTGAATGTGTTTTTTTGTGAAGCGATGGACCAACTATAGAAATTCCAGGCATCGCCACAAGAGTGAACTAGTGCACATGCATTAATAAATGGTATGGTTTGTGACCAATTCTGACCACGATTTCCCCTCAAATAAGGACACCGCGATGTAGTTCCATTTTTCGTCAGGCAGTCAGGATGATAATGTCATAGTTTAGGGTCATGTGATGGGACCAACCATGCATTTTAATGTCATGTAGTGTAGATGCAATAGTTTAATTTCATGTGGGACTAGGTATCATAGTTTAATGTCATATGGCTCAGACATAGACATGAAAGATGTGGTTCAAAAGGGAATGACCAGGTCATGATAATGCATACTCGACGTGAGTGAGGACGAGGTCCACATCACACCATGCACGATTCCATGAATGAATCCTCGGGCCGAGGGGATGGAATAGGATAGAAAATATGGGAAAGGAGGTTTGAGGGACTAGCTCTTTGATGGAAATTACATGATGCATAAATTTTAAACCTGACATGATTGAATGTGTAATCCCACACTCTCCACATCACACAGTTTTATAAGTGATAGGGCCTAAGAGGAAGTAAAATAGAGATTAATTATTGGAACTAGAGATAGACCCAATGATGATATGTCTAGGAATTCCTACGTATCCCATAAAAATGGGAATCAAGACGTAAGTATTTCTAAAAGAGATATTAGTTTAAGGTCTTTGATCTTGGGCCACCTGAGATGCGATACTCTTCCAAGAGAGAGAAGAACTTGATCAAGTCCCTAGTCCAATGCGAGTCAATCTCATTGTAGGAAAAAAGGGTAGAAGTGTTATTTGCAATACCAGGAATACACCCCAAAGAGATGTCAGTGCGAAGCCCCAAGTGACGTCTGCCTGCGGCCTTTTCCACCTAATGTGAAAATTTCTAGTGAGTGATTGTTCTAGGAGTGTCGAAATTCAACATGGAAACAATAGGGTGGAAAATTATTTGAATCATGTAACCAAAATTTAAGACTTTAAGGGGCTGGCGTGACGAGGGAGGATTACTGTTGGCCATGTTCTAAACACAACATCCATATCATGTGCCTGAAATGGGAACAAAAAAGGATTGTCGACTGCTGACCACATTCGCAATACTGGACTTGTATCAATTTGTTGTCTAAAACCCTCGAGGACATTGGCCCAAATTGGTAGGATATCCCTTAAGCCTTGCATATATTCCATTTACGGGACCATAAAGATGTGAAAGATAATATAATCTCTGATGAAGGGGAACACAATGCCTGAAAAATGGGTGAAAGCATGTCTATGTTGAATCTGACACTTCAGGTTTTGAACCAGAGTACTTCTGGGAAAATTGGTGAATCACCAAAGAGATTCGAGGGACTAGACATAGGGGTGGCCGACTTGAAGATATGAGTGAATACTGCTCAATAGAATGTGGTATGTGGTGTGGTTGTTATAAAACCAATGTGAATGACAAAATAAGGAGTCTGCACCCCAATGTATACCCCTCTCCAGGAAGAATGCAGGCCAATGGGCCTAAATGATAGGGCAGTTTCTATGAGATGGGGCTGCACCTGAAGACTAGACATTCAAGCACTCTTACATATCCCAGTAGGATGGGAATAAAGCCATACGTACTTCTGATCTAGATAACGCAAATAAGGGAAATATACCCAAATTAGGGATGTGTACGGCACGACTTGTAACCTATCATGAATGAGAGCACAATCCCCCCCCCCCACCACTATACAATCCTAAGTGAGAACTTAGGATATCAGCATGAGATGTCTAAGGGACCTGAGGTTGAGCCATGGGAAGAATGTCCCAGACAACTTGCAGTTTAACGTCTAGTAGTGAGGATGATGGTGATCTTAGTTTATGGTCATATTGCTCGGACTGTGGATAAGACTTGTCTAAGGTCATATGCATTGGACAGAGAGGGAGAATCATCATGCCAATGGGAGAACAGAAAGCGGAAAAAATGAAAAAGGAAAACTTTTGAACAGGTTCGCAACACAGTATCCAACTTTGTGTGACTGAATCTTGGGGAAAACAATTGATCATCGACTGTTGACCATATTCACAACATGGGGCATGTATCAATTAGTTGTTCGAAATCCTCGAGGACATTATCCCACTTTGGTCGGAGAGCCCTTGGGCCAAGCATCCATGCCCTCTGGGGGTCCATTGGGATATTGAAGATGATGTAAACCCAAATTATGGGACTAATGATGCATGGAGGGTCCGGTTCTCAAGATAATGATGATAAACTGGGGGATGTCTCAAGGGTATATGTGAGGCGTGTAAGAATATCCTAACATGAATTAGAATGTGATCCCATAACAAACCACAAATTCCTATATGAGAACTTTGACCAAGGGGCTGAAAAGGCCAAGGGATCTGAGGCTGGGTGTCCCATCCAGCTATATCCATCTGGCCAGTCATGTAGGTATTGCCTTCTCACAGCTCCTAAGGCAATGTGAGTAATTCCTTCTATGGGAAATAGGATTTGGATTAGGCTTTCCCGATCACATAAGGGACCACCAGCTAGAATCAGACTCCTGCTCGTGGCAGTCTGAGGTTTGGGGAGACGGTGGATAAGAATAAGGCATTACCCACCATGTTAGAGACATATGGGGATGGTGACAATGGAAAAGTATGGTTTCTGACAATATTTGAAACACAACATCTATATCGTCTAACCTGAAAAAGGAACAACATATGAGTGTCAACCACTAACCACATTCATAATGCGAGATGTGTATCCATTTTTCATTCAAAATTCTCGAGACTCTTGGCCTGAACCGATAGGAGATCCCTTAGGCAATGTATCCATATCGTTCAGGTTCCCTTTCATATGTGAAATATAATGGAAACCCAAAATGTAGAGGATGGATAGGGCATTAATATTCATGTGTGAGATGAGAGTAAAGGGGATATCTTAGATTTTGGGGCTAGGCCAAGGGAAAAATGTCTGGGTGGTCCTACATATCAAATGAGGATGGGAATCAAGCCATACATAGTTAAAATGGAGTCATGCAGTTCAACGTCATGTGTTAAGGATGTGGGAGGAGAGAAGAACAAGGGAGGGAACATGGTTCAATAATAGTGACCCTAATGTGAGTGGGACCCAAATAAGCATATTTGATGCCTTATGGGATCCTCAAAAAGAACTATGCATAGGAGGGGATTGTCAAATTGAAAACTGGGGATGGGATCAAGACAAAGAATCTGAGCGTTCCTACGTATCCCATGAGGATGATAATGAAGACATACATAGTTCTTGAAATGTGGTTTAATGTCTTTTAGGACAACACATAGTTTAATGTGATGTATGACTGGACAGTTTAAGGTCTTGAAGGAACGTAATGCAGGTTAGGGTTGTGCGAGATCAGTGCATTTATGTCATACAAGAACGTATAGTTTAAGGTCATGTTGTTCCATACATCTCAAGAAAAGTATTTATTGAGGAACTTGGAATTTGTGGGAGGAGTTATACGCTCACCATCCCTGGTAACTAGGTAGTATTCTCCATTGTATTAAACCTTGTGAACAATGAATGGTTCTTCTCTTTTGGGCTATAACTTGGGTGGTTTCATGCCGTGTATCATTACTGTCTATAGAGACAATAATAAGTCACCTTGCAAGAAGAAACAGAGGATATATTTTTTGTTTAAAACACTAGAAATCTTGTTATGATGCCATTGTAGGTTGTTCTAGGCACAAAGCTTGTTCTCGTAAAGCGGTTCTAACTCTGCCAGAAATATTTCAGCCACATTATTTGGCTCTTGCTGATCATAGATAGCTATGCAGTGTGAGGTAAATTGATTCTCAATGGGAAGGATGACCTTCGTACCATAAAAAAGGGAATATTGGGTCACCTTGGTGGAATTAAGATTCATCGTCTGATAATCCCAATGGGCATTGGGGAGCTTTTTTTTCCAACTCTTCTTATTCTAACCAATCATTTTCTATAAAATTTTAGAGCGGGTTTTGTTGAAATCATCGATCTGTCTATTTGCATGTGCATGCTAGCAGGAGGTATGGTTAGAAAGGATGTTATACTTAGCATACAATTTCTTTAGCCCAACTACCTGGAATTTCATTCCATTATCGGTTAGAACGGTGTGAGGTACTCCAAATTAGTATAAGATATTGGAACTCACAAAGTCAATGATGGAATAAGCCTTGACCTCCTTGAGTGGAACTACTTGTGCCCACTTGGAGAATAAATCTGTACCAGTCAGGATGAACCTTCACTGGTTAGCTATCACTAGTGGATATGGTCCCATGACATCAAGTCCCCATACAGAAAATGGCAAGAGTACTTGGTGGAATGGAGAGGCACTGGCGGCTGATACATGAATTTCACATGAATTTCACATGCATTGAACCTGTTTTAAAACTCAATGAAGTAATGGATCATGGAGGGCCAATAGTACCTCAGTCTCTGGATCTGGTGAGATAGTTTTGGCCTGGTCTAACAGGCCCGGTGGGAACCAGCATGAATCTCCAGAATGGCGTAGAAAATCACGACTCCTTGAATGCAATGAAGGAGAACCCCACCAAAACATCCCTTCTAGAGGATCTTCTCACGACTAGGACTGCCCTTGAAGGTAAACTGTAATGCGCGACATTGAATTCACTCACGCTCGACCCGATAATATGGGAGATTACCATTCTAGTGATACTCAACAAAGGGGGCTCTCTATTTGGGAGTCACTTCAACCACTGCATACAGGGGACCAGGAAGTCCTGACATGGAGGCACTGATGGTAAGGTAGATCTCATGCAGGCCGACATGTTTATCTAGAGTTACAGAAGTAATGACTCTCCGGTGTGCCATGTGGATAATCAGATCATCCTACTCGGGCTCCGTAAGTGATGAAGCTAGGATAGCCAAGGTGTCATCTCAACCATTTTGAGATTGAGTGAAATGAGTATCTTTTGGTCGAGATGGGAACTGAGCCATTATCTAGAGAGTGCACTCCAAAAATGGTACGAGCTCTGGATTTATAATGACGTTGTCACCGTTGATCAGCTTGATGACTAGTTTAGAATCCCCTTTCACATGCATATGAGGTACATCAATCTCAAGGGCCAGCTCGAGGCTAGTGATGAGAGTGTGATACTCTCCTTCATTTTTGGTGAATCCATATGACTACAGGAATGATTATAGAAGAATGGATTGTGTCGGGGTAATAAAGATGATACCTAGGCC
This sequence comes from Viscum album, assembly GCA_963277665.1. NCBI lineage: Eukaryota > Viridiplantae > Streptophyta > Magnoliopsida > Santalales > Viscaceae > Viscum > Viscum album. Next base: position 2,094,287,114 of record OY728151.1, read on the forward strand.
TACTCTGTTGAGCCTGGGGTCATTGACCCTTCTGCTGGTTGGGCAGCGAGAAGCACCATGAAAGTGTATTTTCTAACACCGGATGGCTTGGTATACCATGTGGATCACGTAATCAGGGAAATTGAGATCTAGGGACTAGTCAACAAGAGATGGATGGGAAACAAGGAAGTTTTCCAGTGCTTTCCCTTTGATAAACATTTGAGGGATGAACTTGATATCGAACTGCTTGAGGATTACTACCCACCGAGCTAGTCAGCCTGTCAACATGGATCTGTTTAGGATGTACTTCAGGGGATCTACTCGGGACACCAACTAAACCTCATGATGTTGTAGGTAATGCTACAATTTCTGTATAGCAAATACCACTACAGGACATCTCTTCTCATGTGGGGAGTATCTAGTCCTTGTATTGAGGAGAAAGCAGCTGAGGTAGTAAAGGATGTTCTCTACCCCAGTTGTTATTCTGGGTGATAAGGGTGCTGAGAGATCATTCCAAGGAAGTCACATAAAGGACCAGTGGTTTTTCAGATATGGGTGGCATTAAGACTGGATGCTGGATCAGATCCTTATTGATTTCCACAATAGTATTCTGGCACTCTTATTCCCACACATAGACAGTGTGTTTCTTCATGATCCGGGAAATGTGCTTACACTTGCCATCCAAATTCACGTCGAACCGATGTTTATAGGCATTGTGGCCTTGGAAGCCTCAATTCTCCCAGATTTTGCTCTGGGGAGACATCTGGATGATGGCCCTGACCTTCTCCGAGTTGATATCGATGCCCCAGTATCATATAATGAAGCCACGAAACATTCCATAGGTAACCCCAAAGGTACACTTCAATGGGTTCATCTTTAGGTGGAGAGAACAGAGGAATCCAAACAATTTATCAATGAATTTGAGATGGTCCAGATGCTGGTGGGATTTGACCACCATGTCATCTATGAAACTTGTCTCCAACATTTTCAGGATCAGCTTAAATATGTAATGCATAGCCATAGATATGTGGATCCTACATTCATTCAACTGAAGTGCATGATTAGTAGCAGAACGCAAATTGTAGTGCCCTAGTGGATATAAAATCCTCATACTTTGGGGCCATTCAGATCTTTTTTACCGAAAGTACCTATCCTTGAAAGAGAGGGCTTGGAACCCAGTTGTGGCATCAATCTAGTGTTCTGTCACGGGAAGGGGAAAATCATTCTTCCGACAGTGACAGTTGAGATTCCAGAAGTCGATGCTGAATCGGATCTGTCTGTTCTTCTTTCAAAACTGTACAATGTTGTCCATCTATTCGGGGTACTAGAACTGCTTAATGAAATTGGATCTGATGAGCTTGTCATCTTCGACCATGACAGTGGCACCGTCAGAATGGTGATTCTTCCTGGGAGGATTCTTGAACCCGCAATGATTTACCGAGAGAACGAGGAGGTGGAAAGATACCTCAGGATCTAGTCCTATAATATCATCATAATTCTAATAGAATACATCACAGTGTTGATTAAGGATGTTTATGTAATGTTTTTTCACCTCAAGGGGAATTTCGGCACTAATCAGTGTGGGTTTGGAGTCTGTTCCACTACTGATGTTCACCTGTACCAATTCATCAACTGTGGTAGAGACTCTCTCATAAAAGTAGGGAGAGCATACAATAAATCATATTCTTCACTTATATACATGGGATACTTAGTTGGAGGAGTTGCTTCTGAGTCGACAGATCCCAAGAAGAGGCCGATGCCAACTTGAGAGGCATTGGAAACTACATCGGGGGACTCCTGTGCTGCCGCTACCATAGCGATAAAGGATGTCGATCTGATCCCAACCGGTCTTCGTCCCAAGGGACCACACATGATGGTATCAAAGAAATAGTGGTGTGCCTTCTTGAGTTAGTTATTTCTATCACATCAAAACAATCAGGTATGGAGTATTGTCATTTCCATGGTGCGGACATCCCGATACCTTATGGGAGTAGGAGGCTCTAGGGTCACCTGAGCCAGATTCTTATAGGAGTACAGGGTGATATTTATGAATCACATAGGCCTGGGAATGTGTTCCCCCCATATTCAAGAAACAATGAAGCATTGTCCCATGTATGGGGTTGTAGCCTCATTCAAGTGGATAGTAATGATGTAGGATTCATATAGATATGTCCATGGGTAGGACATAGTCGTGGCATGCTCAATATCATTTTCCTAAATCTGCTTGTCTTTACTCTTGTAGAAGCTGGAATCCAGATAGCAGGCTTCACAAGAGGAAATGTAAGACACATCACCTTAGAGCACGCCAACTCGACCATTAAGGTAGTACTTGAGGAATCGGCGATATGATGAGGGAACCTTCGCATGCAGGTGGAGTCATGGTTTCCCCATCAATTTATTGTAAGCGGTTTTTGGGGAGACAACCATAAATTCATTGCTAGCATGTAAGCCACTGAATTGGGTTTTTAAGCAGATCTTGTCGACTAGTGACTGTTCCATCATATCATAACCTTGGATTATTAGGTAATATGGACTCAGATCATCATAGGACAACCCATGTTTTTGTACTGTCCAAGTCAAGATTTGGTTGATCCCAATGCCCGTATCGAAAAGACAGCGGCAAACCTCCACTCCATTGAACTGGCCAGTGATGTACAGTTGGAGAATGTGCCCCTATATATGAGAGCCTTAATCTTCTCTAGAAAATGATATAATGGCCTATCATTCATCATTCTCAACCCCTTCAGCATGAAAGGCTTCTTCGGCTACTACTTCCATATGAAACTGGAGGGGGCTTCTTAAATCTTTGGTGAGGACCTCACGCATGTCTGACCACATTCAAAGAGCCTAAAGGATGGAGAGACTACAGTAATGCTAGAATGATGCTTGATGACGTCATATTTCTATTCTAGGAATGAAAATATACTTATAGGAGGACTCTCTACAACATAAGGTATGGTTTGTCCTACCGACTGGACCGACGGCTGATTGGTATTGGGAATATCTTGCTGCACACTAGTCGAACCCTATGGAGTGACTACCATATGAGGGCCAAATGACTGAGGTCATCTTGTAGTAGGGAGTGGCTGGTCATGGGATTTTCTAGGTGGCTCTCCCTAATCCTATAACACAAATGATGGTGAAGGTGGGCCTACTTTCACCAGATGAGATGTTTTTGGGTGCTGATCTCTGTGATGAGCATGTTGCCTAGTTTCGGTAGCATGCATAGCCCGGCTAAAATTGTTGACCAAAGTACATCGACAGCCCATATTTCCACGACTACGTCGACGCTTATGATGGCTAGGGGTGTTGGGAGGATCTGTCTGGCACTCCTCGTCATTAGGAATCATGTAGGGGTTTAACATCTCTCTGGTATTAACAAAGGCATACCCTTGACCGTCGCTTGAAGTGTCATCCACTATAAGACAGAATCCGAGAGGAACCACCATCTCCAGGGGAATGATGTCATATAGTGTACGAGATGATGATGGAATTGGTGAGGGGACTTTGTTTTCCTTTGCAACACCGGTGTTTTCCTTTATGAGAAGGTGATGACAAAAACAATGATATAGAAGTTGTAGCTGTGGATTCTGATGGCTCCGGATAATTTAAGTGCATACTGATGAAACGATGGGCATGAGCGGTGGTTTTATGAGCCATCCATTCATCATAATTCTTGGACCTATGGTTATAAACAATATTTCACTCGCCCTCGCAGTCGCTGCTACTATCTGGCCTCAAGAAGACACATGCTAGCTGTACTGGAGTTTGTCCTAACCAGACAGTGTTATTATCCACCTAGTCTTACAGCTAATCTTTAAACACACATCACTATTTGAGAGTGTTCACTAGGATCCAGTAATTGGTGCATTAATTAGGTAGATCAATGATTTTTTTTCTTCTATCCTCCTGAACTCAGGGAAACGTACAATCCCATGCTCTAGGGAACTTCGAAAGTAACCAGGGACTTGTGCCTTGCTGAACGAGTAGGTCCGGTTCCTAAAATACTGAAAAGGGGTCCTCGAAACGTGACAATGACGAGGGGATGGAGGAGCCTGTCAAGGAGGTGGATCATGTTTATATTTCCTAGGTGGGGGAGGCATAGGTCCCCCTGCTGATTCTAAGGTGGGCACTTCTTGGATAGAGGTTGCGCCTAAGGTGGAGGGCCTCTGTGTGGCTGTGGAAGTGGCTCCACTTGTAACAATTCTAGTTTCCAGTGGTCCTCAATTGGATCCAATGCGGTTGCCTTGGCCCTAGAATCCCTTCTCATGGGGATCAAAGGAGGCAACATACGTGCCTACATAGCCTCCAGTAAGGCTTCCTATAGGCACTTGGCCTTATCAGAGAAGACTTGGAATCCCCCAGGGAAGTTCTGGGTGATCAGATAGGTGACCAGTTCCATCTTGACATTCCATATGCACATTGCTAGAAATTTCTCAGAAGTCAGCGACTTGTCAAGGAATTTTTTGAGTCATTTACACTAAGAGACAATGTTTGCAACACGTTCATTAGGCCTATGTTTTCACTTGATGTAGTATGTGATACTCATCTTCCGAGTAGTGGAACTGAACTAGAAAAGGAATTTCCTATGGAGGTCCTCCCATCTGTCCACTGATCAAATGGGAAGCTGGATGTATGAGATGAATACCAGCACTTCCAATGTCTGTACGAAACACCAGATCTTGGTAGCTTCCTGCTGTACTAGAGATCTCAACCTGGTTCCACACCTTGAGATGAAGTGGGCCAAGTGCTGTAGTGAGTCCAAAGTTTTGTTGAAGGGGAAAAAGGTGGGAATACCGAAACCTTGGGGTGATGGAATATCAACCACCCACACTGGATATGGCTTTCCATCAGGCATAATTGCCACATGTCATGTCTCTAACATCTCGGTATGGGAAATGAGTGTCTCCATTGGATCATATGGGTAGAGTCCTTATTTTGATGGGGATATCTGACCACCAGTGCATTAGAGGGTTCTTCAACATGATAAACATGACCAACGTCTCTTGGAGAGGCTAGTGGAATGACCTGTAGGGCAGTTGGGGGAACCTGGGCTAGGTCCCCAAGATTTTCACAACGTTCTTGTGGATTTGGAAAGAAATAGTGTTCCCTCTGGCCATATTTCCCAACTTCAACCATGTCTGCGTGGGCATGATGGTTAGGGTCTCTAGGAGGCAATTCACCTAGGGTATTTTGTTCTTTCCCCTAGTTCCCGTGTCGAGGATCACTGTACTCTGGCCATCGCTCTACAGTGCATTCATCATGGAGGTTATCAACCATATTTTTATGTTCTACTAGTTTCTAGCACAACATTTCTTTTTCGGGATCATCTTCCGCCTTCGGCACTGTGCCAGAGGGGTCAGAGGGTTTGACCGCTCTAAGGTGTTAATTTACCTTGATGAGATTTTGGATAAGGAATAGTGCCTTGGTTTTCATACTAAGACCCAGTAGATTCCTCTATTGAAGATTTTTCCTTCCTAATGGATCCAAGAAGTTTGAAACTCCCTCAAGGGGGGGGGGGGGCTAGGTCATCTCCAAGAAGTGATAGCTCATTCTCACCCTCTGGAAGGTCATCCATGTTAACTACAACCCTTCTTGGAGGCATATCTTCTATGTCACCCAGAAAATTCGGTTAACAACAGATAAGACATAAGAGAAGGGTAGCATACTGTCCCCAGCCATATATCTGTACATGGGGATAAAAATCTTTGATAAACCTGCAGAGTACCCTGAAACTCTGAATGCACAGTTGCTGGAGGGCCCTACTGTAACCTGGTGACTCAAGGCTCTAGGCCACAGGGAGTGCAGCCAAATAAAACAGACGGCATTGTTCGCTAATGTTCTTTAAATTCACATCACTCTTATGGTAATTCACTCACTGATGAAGAAGATGAAATGATTCACACATTGGGTTTTTTGGAAACACTAAACTTCCTCTTGGGTGGCGGATTCTGGTGCACAAAAATTAAATGTTGCAACCGGCCAAAAAATCCCAAGGAAGTGGTCTGCTACGAGGATTTCCTTTATCCAATTGGGCTCAGATTCAGGTTTTGTCCCTTCATTGCCCCACTTGTCAACTAGAGGTGGCTGGGGAACCCTTAGTGGTACTGAAGCAGACCACTAGGATGGTAGGATGGCCAGTGGAGAATACAGTGAGTGGGCTGACAAAATACCATATCTTAGGCTATCCTTCAAAGAGTGTAGTGACTTAGCCACGACATTGCGGTAGGAAGGGAACATAAACATAGATTCTGGCATAGGGACCATAGCCGGTGGTGGTGGGACACACTTATTGTTATCCACAGTTGGTCACCAGAATATCTCTTGGTGATATCTAGTCGAGGTAGAGAGCTATTTTGGTGATGATTGTCGTGATTGAATGGTCGAAACCTGTGGAGTATCCAATTTTTCATTTACCTGGTTATAAATACGGAAGGAGGTGGAAATATGATGGACCATTCATTTTGGAATTATTTGGTTGATGCAGCTTATTCATACCCTATCCCATAACACGAACGATCTAGGTTAGGGTTCCATCACTGAGTTGTATTCTACTTCAGAATCTAAAAATAAAACCAATTTGATCTCAGTCTAAATCTTCCCTGTGTTATTTTTATTGTGGAAACAACCCACCCTCCTACCCCAGGATGGTTCTTCAGGACATGGTAGATTTCCAGCATGAGGTGGACCTTCAGACATAATGGTGCTGGTGTAGAGAGGATTCTCGCTTGAGTAAGTTGGGTTGTGAGGAGCGCTGGGACAGATATTCATGGGGACACAAGGAGGACCTATGTGGTATGTTATGAAGTGAGTATGACCTCCGTTGAAGCTGATAGAAGCATGGGTAGGATCTCCATGCTTGTTTCCTTGACCAACATAAGTGCAAGGAGCGTCCTCATACTGATCGAGCCAAACATGGGTAGGACCTCCATTCTAGGCACTGGTGAAGCCAAGATGGACTTCACTCATCTGAATTATTGGGCTAGGGGGACCTTCCCCAGCCACTGTAAGAACATGGGGAGGGCCCCCAGGCTAAATACTGACTGAATGTGTAACATACCCACACTAGAAAACTTCAGCAGGAGGAACAACTCAATACCCGATGTAGTGAGTGTGGGAGAGACTCTCGTACTGAGTCTTACTTCCATGAGGAGGACCCAGATTCGGATTAAAGGCGGCATGGGGATGACCTCCATGTCGCGATTGAAAGTGGGGAGGGACCGAGTTCTCCATGGTGGTGGTACATAGAGTAGCTCAATAATGGCGGTGGCCACTATCTACACGAGCGACCGAGAGATTCAACCCATCTTGGTTGTGGAGCGGTTGAGGCCTCTATACGGGTTGGTTACACTATTCCCCCTACTCCACATACAAAGAGAGATGATGATATACGTTAGCAGTGGCCCGAGCCACAGTAGTTGTTGTCAATGACACCCCTTGGAAGGTGTCCTCCTCGTCATGTTCCTGACACTGGAATATGGTCAACTATACTGGGGATAGTACTGTGGACACATGGATTACTAGCTCCTTGACTAATGGGATCAGATGGTGGTGCTGGCAAGGCATATTGGGAGCCCTCTTTGGGGGCCCCTGAAACAGGATCCCGACCGGGTTGGAAAAAACTTCCCCTACCTCATCTGCATAGATGATAGGTTCGTTGAGTTATCCCGGGGAGAGGGTCCCATAATGATTGTACGTTGGAATGGAGAGAAGTGGCTCCCTTCACGGACCTTGAGGTGACAATTTTTTCATGGAGAAAACACCTATATATCCTGGTGATCCATATCCCATGATGGGATTGTCCCCTCCTCCTGGTACGAGCATATGAGTTTGTTGATCACCCTCTGATGAATGAATTCAAATGGGGATATGGGGCATGGGCGTCCAATGTTTGTATGTGTGGAGATTTTCGCAAAAGTGGTGGAGCTACACGGGACTATTGCATTAGCATTCCCCCTTCCCCTGCATTGGTGGATAGGAGATGATCTAATTATTGCAGTAGCTTAGTCCTGAAAAACTGGGAGACTATCCCATTGGTGATTAAAGGAAAGGAATTGATGACCCATTACCTAACTCCATTCCATCTTCCATGGCTGGTAAGATGGATCCACGTTAACAACGTCATAGATCGGGATATCCAATGATTTGACTGCCCCAAAATCTTGGGAGTTTAACACCAGGCTCACTATATTCATAGCATGAACTAGAAACAGATAACTAGAACAGGTGAAACGCTAATCTACTGATGCCTAAAATTCTACTAATCTCCACCTTGAGGAGAATCAATGCATGCCAGGTTCACCATTTCTATTTCCGACACTTTTTCTGGGGCACGCGCATCTGTCTGTGGATGACGCGCTGGTTGTTTCCCCAGATTCCCACATTCCCAAGTCAGGTGGCATATGTCGCTCATTTAGGTACATTTTCTCCATGATCGAAATGTAATGATTGAATTTCAGTTCCTCCTTCTGCGGATTCCTCCTCATAACTTTTCAACTAGTATGGGTCTCCATTATATTCTAATTTGTTTTTTTTGTGAAACTCTTCCAAGTTTCATTTCATCATGGATACCGGTAAATGACACTGATTTTTTTTTGGACATTGTATGGGGTCTGCTCAGGGTAGCAACCTTCATTAGTGGGTGTTGTCATGTTGGACATCACTGGCATGTCTGGATGCTAGAACAGTAGCACGTCTAGGTTTTATCCCCTTATTATATGGCTCCTCGAGGGAGTGGAATCCCGAGGCATAACACGTAGAATACGGGGAATTATATTCCATAGGCACGTATATTAGGTTTTCCTCATCTTCCTATGTTTAAAGTAGGGTATGCCGTGAGTTTAACGTCAAGTGGAGATGGATCAGACTGATCAGAACACTGACTAGAGTGGATCAAATTGGTGCAACCCCAGGAGGGGCATTGATGTTGGGGATAACGCGTGGATAGTTACAAGATTGTAGTTAAAGGGAATGGGGAATGAGGTGTAATGACCCCACCAATATGTGGTAGCCCGGATAAGAATCAAGATGCATAATGGATGATTAAGTGGAGTGGATGGAGAATGAGATGGAGTCAACTCGACGGAAATGGTGGCGTTGGAATTGAGTCTCTTAGAGACCTTCTATGTATCCTTGTGGTAGGGAATCAAAGTCCATGTAGCTCAGGATGGGGGGTACAAAATTGGGGATGCACATAGAGGACATCGACTTAATGATATATTTGGGCCTACACATGGTTAGCAGCCCAAGGGTGGTCTTACGCCACTGGGACGGACTGGCGATATAGGCCCAATCATAAGGGATGACAGTGGCTTACCTTTGGGTTTGGGTTAACAACGGAAAACCAATGGATGGGGTTGACAAGGGCTCACTTCTGGATAGGTTCACAATAGATTACCGATGGATAGGGTTGACAAAGGCTTACTACTGGATGGGGTTGACAATAGTGTACTGCTAGATGGGCTCACAATGGATTACCGTTGGATGGGGTCACAATAGCCAACCGTTGGATGGGGTCATAATGGCTTACCACTAGATGGGATGGATAATATTTACAGCTGTATGGGGTTGAGAATGGCTTACCACTAGATAGAGTCACAACAGCTTACAGTGGGATGGGGTCACAAAGGCTTACCACTCGATGGGGTTGAACCTCCTAGGGGCTTCCTATATACCTTTCCTTAACATGGATCACATCCCACTTAGTTTAGGATTGTTGATGTAGTTTAACATCATACAAGATGAAATGGGGGAATACAGTATAACGTCATGTGGAATGATGGTGGTTTGACGTGAATGGGGTTAGAACCAATGTTTTTTGGACTAGAAACATAGGGAGGCTTCCTATGTACCTTATCTTGGAAAGGATCAAATACCACATATTTCAGGTAGTAGTGGTAACCGACGTGAAGGGGGTTGGAACCAATGGGTGGTGGGATTGAACCCTAGGGAGGATTATTACATACCTTACCTTGGAAAGGATCAAAGACCACATAGTTAATAATGGGTTTTGGTGAGACGACGTGAAGATAGTTGGGACCAATGGTTAGTGGGCTTAAACCTCAGGGATGCTTCCTACATACCTTGACATGGCAAGGATCAAGGACCACTAGTTCAGGTGGGTTTTGGTGAGCTGACGTGAAGATAGATGGGACCAGTTTTTGGTTGGCATGAACCTATGGGAGGCATTCAACATACCATTCCTTGGCAAGGATCAAATTCTATATAGTTTTGGTTAGTTTTTTGGGATTACTTTGAAACCAATGAATCTCTTTGTTGGAAACAAACCCTTCAACTTCTGCTATTCCCAAATACATTCAAGTAGTATCAGAGAAGTCAAATTATAATTTATAATTTATAATTTATTTATTATTTTGTTGATCGAATTATTTTATTTTTATAGTGGTTTCATTTTAAAAAATTTCATTCTTTAATTAAATAATTTACATAACACAATCATTCAATTTTATGTGACCAAGAAAAGTTCAAGAGTTTATAAATAATTCATGAAGACCCCATCTAGAGCTGTCGAACATGTTGTGTGCTATACATTGAAATAGGACATGTAATTAAAAAGTAAACATCATGAATCATAGTCATCCCCATAAAAGAAAGCTGTGAAAATCCCAACACACCATGTTGGGGTCAGTATGCAGTGTCACTATATGTCATGTATTGACCACCAGTTGGCTTGCATCTAGAAAGGAGGTGTGTGACATTTCACTAAACCACATGGTTTATCCCCGCATAAATTATAGAATCCATTGGGTCTATGATGGCAGTATGTAATTACTAAAATACCAAAATTAACTTCCAATATACAAACATAACATGACATATAATACATGGAATGTAGAAAGATGAACATGTCATATGAAATATGATTAACTGAATAAGATACATTAAGAGTACCTAGGTTTTTAGTGTGTGTGGATAGTAATGAAATACATGAAATGAAGAACGCTATACACACCATGTAACTTGGTCCAACTCGTGCAAGTAATACTCTAAGATAGACATGTATTCAATGTCAAAACATAAGAAATTTTATTAATTCCTTAATGAAAAACTGAACTACATTGTGTATAGGTGGATGTACATTCCATTTGATAGGTTTTTTCCACAGAAAGTACACATTGAGTGATTTTAAGTATGTATTGTGTGATTAAATGCTTAAATAATTAGTTACCATGTTAATATACAAATACAAGATGTTTGTAGTTATCAAACATTCCACGCGCTTCACAAGCATCACTAGAGGTACATGTCTTGTATATTCAAGGCATGTCATGTGGTCATATATATCAAGAAGACTATATGGCTTGACTATGATAATAAAACATCATTCATATCATCGCACATTGTATATTCGTGTATGTAATGTAAGTAAAAAATAAATGATAAGTATTACAAAAAACGATATTTACACACCATGTTGGGAGACAATATACACCGTGTAAGTATTAAACTTCATAAATGAGATTCATCAGTAGTATAATGGAACACACTATGCCACCTACATTATATGTCATGTAATTAACAATAATAAATTACAATTAATTTATTTAAAATTATCGAGTATTGTAATATCAAGGATTTTTTTGATTATTAATTAAGATAATGAAATAATTGATAAAAAGAATACTTTATTAATTAAACATTTTAATCTTAATAAAAGAATGAATTTAAATGAATTCTATCATGTAATCTTCATATGTTTTGATTGAAAATGTGGTTGATAGACGTGTATATGTGTTTGGATTCAATTTAATTTTATTGTTTATTTCATGTTTTTTTGTTATAAATATATTTTTAAATTATATATGATGATATGTGATTCATCTATTCCACATTATTTATATATGTGCCCATGTGTCAAAGATTTATTTATCTAACCCTAAACCTATGGTTCACCTAACTCATGAGGGAGTAAGCAAATTTTAAGTATGTAGATCCATGAAATAGGAAATAGTTTAGGACCTCAACTAAGGTAAAACTAGATGAGGGGATACATTGCTTAATATTGGAATATTGAATCATGTAGAAGGAATTGTTTCAAGGAGTTTTTACCCATAGGGTCAATTTTGGTTTATCTTTAACTTGATAAAAAACCCATTAGTCAAATCCTCATGATAAAATGACATTATTATTATATATTTCATGTCCATGGTTATTAATTTATTTATTTATGGTATATATGTTTTTTTATTAGTAAATGAGACCATATAATGTCAATGGAGTAATGTGAAAGATAAGTTGAAATAAATTAAATCTATCATGAATAAATTATTTTATCAGACATAATTAATTAATTATATAAAATCCATGTAATGTTAACAGTCCTATGGAGAAAAAAATAAATAACATTTATACGTAAGATAAAAAAAATTTCATTAAGGAAATATTATGTTAGATATCACCTTCTGTATTCTAGATTAAGTTGAAACTATATTTAAATTGTCAATAAAGCCATAGTTGAGGACTCTTTCAATTATCAAAGAGTATTAAAAAAGATAATGTGTTGATATAATAAAAAATTTATGATGCTTAATGACCATAGAATACATGATAAAATTTAGAGGAAAATGTGGATGGAATTGGAGTTATTAATTTTAAAATTGGGTAGTCCACTCAATAGATCAAGAAACTATGAGCTAATGTATTTGGAAGGCCTTCTTACCATAATATCTTTTTATTAATTTAAATTACCATAGTCTTGGTTGTGGGAAGATAAATATGAATCCTAAACACTATAATATCCACACAAAAAAGTTATTCCAAAGGTAATGGTAAGGGTTATGTGGATTTGATAAAATAATTTGAGACTAATCAAATTAAATTTATGATGTTACAATTGTTAATCAAGATAATGTACTAAAATATATATTTTATTTATTGTAGAAAATTGAAATTCAATTGATCATGACATTATCCTTTGGATATATCTTGGATAAATAAAATCCTCTGGCGATAACTAACATTGTATAGTTGTACAGGTGTTTGGGCATTATACTACAACAAGATTAGAATTTTTGTAGACCTGAGTATTCAAATATTGTTGAACCCTCTAATTAGACGAGTGTGGAGGAGAATATTTTCCTCCAGAAACATCTGGATGATGAATTGGATGTCCAATATCCCATGTTATCATACATGACCACTGATCTCTATAAGCCTCAGAATGACATGGATTAATGCACCATATTATATCACATATATGATATTTATCCATAAAAATAAATACTAGAGATTTAAGAGATCTATAAGGTATTCATTACAAGTTATCATCAAGAAGGACAACAAGTTTGACCTTATGTAGTAAAAATGACTGGATATATTAAGCGTTAAAAAATTCTAGGTTTTAAGACACCCAAGGAATTGAGAAAACCTATCATGTTTTCCTTACATATATGTATATATTATTTTGTTTTATTAGGAATACTAATATGTGAAATATCATTAATATTCTCCCGTATCTATAGAATCTAATATGTCAGGTATATATGGGAATGAATCATGAAAAAACCATTAGTCTTTATGGTGAATAATAGAAAAGGCAATGAAAAATTCCCTATCACAAATTCTACATCTTAGGAATCATCAGACCATCCTTCCAAAAGGAGACAGATCAAGGTAATAACTAAGGAGTAGGATGTATTGTATTTTTCTTTTGGAAATAAAGGACACTATAAGAATAACTCTTCCTCATGGAAGAAGAAAGGGAAAGCTTCAGGTGTTTTTAATATCAAGTATAATAAATATATTTCAATTTATTGGGTGTTAGATAAAACATTTTGTTCACACATTTATATCCAAAAAAACCAAACAGATTCTATAATATTATTAGAAGTGAAGTGGATCTTCGGTCCACCTTTGGAGGATGACTTGATGCACTGGCTATAAGAGACTTCCATTTCATGTTTTTAACATAATTCATTATATTTTTAAATAAATTTTATTATGTTAATAGAGTACAAAAAAACATAATATATGTGTTTATTTTAGATATATATGACTTTGTTTTCAATTTCATTAATAATATAATACAATTTTATAAAGAAAACATATGTTTTGGGTTGACATATTTGAATAAAATACTTTGGGTACTAGAATATGAAAATTATGTTTTCATAATTGATAATGAATCATGTTCACATAACTCATAACCCACCCATTTTTTGAATCACCATATTGTTCATTTAAATGAAAATCATTTGAAAAATTTATATCATGAAGGATTTTTAGATTATTTTGAACCAAAATCAGGGATTCATTTCATTCTAGTTTTCATGAAAAATTAGATAAGGATCCATTTAGTGGAAATGGTGAAAGAGTTTTAGTGAATCTAGGATTACTTCAAATAGAAATAAGTAGAACTTTTCTAGTAGAATATATATATGGATACTCTTACTTCATTACTTTTATTAACAAATTCAGTGAATATGGATATACTTACTTAATGAGGTAAATGTTAGATTCATTTTAGAAATATAAATAATAAAACAATTATGTATAGATTATTCATTGTAAGAATATAAAGAGACTTATCTTAGACCACAGTGTGGAATTTATAAACAATTATTTAATTTGTTATATTAGGGATTTTGGGATCCCATATCAACTTACTTCTCCTTATACACCATAGTCGAATGGTGTCACTGAAAGGAGGAACAAAACGTAGTTGGAAATGGTTATATTGATGATAATTATTGTAGGTATTTAATTATCCTTTTGAGGATATTATTTATATATCACTATATATATACTTTTCTAAGATTAAAATAGAGTAGAAATTGGTATACCATATCATCTTTAGTATGGTAAAAAATTGTTTTATCATAAATTCATGTATGGTGATGCATGGTGTCTGGTAAGGCCACACCTAGTAACAAAAATAATCATGAGGAATGAAATGTATTTTTATAGGATAACCTATATAAAGTAATCGTATAATCTATAAAATTCCTTAAATAAGAAGGACATACTATTTATATGGGAAACATCTCCAAAAGATAATGTAGGAGGATGGAATAGTTTGATGAAGTTGAAGCTCATGATGCACTAGAGTAGGAACAATAAAAAACCACATAAATCCCAAGGGAAAATGTTTTTTCAGAGACCCAAGTAATTCATAGGAGCACTAGAGAGGTAAAATAACTTGAAAGATATGGTTTTCCAATCACAGAATATGGTAACACATTTTTAGTTGAATACAATTAACATATGTCCTATAAATAATAAGTAATGTAATTAAAAGAACAAAATTGGAAGGAATACATGAATTATGAAAATGATTCCCTATAACAAATTGAAATTATGGTTTTGGCAGATCCAATAAATGATCTAAAACCTATTAAGTAAAAATTGGTTTAAATATTAAGTTAGACATTTATGGTAAAATTAGTACCACTAAATCCTGTGTGATTGCTAATGGGATTAATAAATATAAATTAATAGATTGTGATGAAAATTTTCCTCTAGTATATATCCTAAAATCCATCAAAAGATTACATTCCATAGAAACTTACCAAGATTTTTATAATTCTAAAACAATTTTCAAAAACATCATTATTTAAAATTAGACTTTTAGAATATGTCTATATAACCAAACCTAATGGTTTTGTGATGCCAAATTATTTCAATTAAGTGTTTATGTTAGGTTGACATGGTAATGGGTTGAATCAAGAATCAATATTCTGGATTATTCAAATTGATGAATCCATAAAACAATTGGGTTTCATAAAGAATAAAAGTGATCTTTGTGTCTACATATTGACTAGTGGGGGTGGAAAATCTTTGGTATTAGTATATGTTGATGATATATTACTGATGTAAATGAGATACCAATATTATAATTAGTTAATCAGTGGTTAAATAAATGGTTCTCCCTAAAACACTTAGATGAAATTTCCTATATTCCATGGATCAAGATCCATCATTATTATTCTAAGAGGTTGGTTGGATTATGTCAAGGTAAATACATTTGTAAGGTATTCGAGATGTTTAATATGGAATAATATATGAGGGTAATGTTTCCAATGTCACATTGTTTACATATATCTAAGATAATGTAACCTTACACACAAAAGTAAAGGAAGAGAATGAATATAATCCCTAATGAATATGTAGTAGGTTGGGTTATGTTTGTCATGCTATGTATCATACTTGATGTTACCTACACATTGATCATGGTTGGAATGTATCTATAATACCCATATGAGATACATTGGATGACTATAAATAATATTCTAAATTACTTAAGGAAACCAATTGAGCTTTTCTTAGTTTATAGAGGTCATGAGGAACTAGTCATCAAGTGATATGTAGATGCTAGTTTCCATAAATATCAGTATGATCTAAAATCCTTGTTGTGATGTGTTTTTTTCCTTTTTATAGGAGTCTTG
This sequence comes from Viscum album, assembly GCA_963277665.1. Lineage (NCBI taxonomy): Eukaryota > Viridiplantae > Streptophyta > Magnoliopsida > Santalales > Viscaceae > Viscum > Viscum album. Next base: position 2,094,303,496 of record OY728151.1, read on the forward strand.
TATTAAATGATTTCCATGTATCCCTTGGTCAATAATTCTATAGTATATTTAATTTATATTAAAACTTCTAGTTTAGTTAAAAATGAAAATTAAACACTCAACTTTAACAAATATATTGATTTCATACCTAAAAATAAAGAAGTTATCACACTATGTTATGGTAATACTATAGTAGTGTTTCTATCTCGGTATAAAAGGTCACTTCGATTGACAAAGTATATACTTCAATAGTATCATCACATGAAGAGTTTCTCATGGAGTGGTGAGGTTTTAGTATGTAGAGATTCCACAGAAGAGAACATATTGATCCCATTTAATAAATACTTATATCATTAGAATCATAGATATCATGTGGGATCTAGTGGATTAAGAATAATTAGCAGTTTGATATAGTTCAAATGAGATTCTATTGTATTTGGTTCCGTAGAACCAATTAATATTATACATCATATTACTAGAATACTAATTAATATATTATTACAAATTCAGGGTTCTTACTCATAAAATTAATGTGATAATTTATATGGAGTATTTATCAAATTATGAAACAATAGTGTCAAACTTCTATAATGATAAAATTTAAGTGTTAGGACAATTTTCTTAGAGATATGTCATGTAGTCTAAATAATATCTAGATGAGAGGACATAGATGATGTTCGACTATCAGAAGATTGATTCCCATACATGGATGAGAATTTTTCTTATAAAGATTCCACTTGATAATCTCCAAGAAGGGAGGTTATGAGGAAAAACTAACCAATAGGAATTCCTCATATTATATATTCTATTAAATATTCTAATCGTTGGATGTGTTTGTTGTTAATTATTCTTGAGAATACTATTACTTTATATCATGAATCATGTATGGTAAACTGTTGATAAAAAATGTAATCACATATGGTCAATTGTAGGTAGGATATATTCGGTGTGTAATTATAGATATTGTTACACCACAACACCTTATGATATATTTATTTTAAATAAATTTAACCTCTTTGATAACATGTGATACACCCAACCCCTTGTTTAAACGAACCTTAATATAGTATATCGTTACAACTTAGCCCTTAAATTGGCATGAAAAAAGTACTAACTAAATTTAGAAAATAATATAGTTTAGACATGTATACAATAAAGTCATTTCTTATTAGTCAACTTTAAATAGAAATAAAAAATGTCTGAATGAAAACTAAGTTATTTTTTTTAAAATAATGTATTCTTTCATAGTAGTGGTTTCATTGTCTTTTGTCTAGTTAAATTAAAATTAATGTTTACCACTTTTTGAAAATTTATTTTAAAAAATGAAATTAATTTTTGAGATAATCATGTAAATATTATCTTATAATTAATTTTTGAAAATTTTCTTAAATGCTTATTTTTTATGAACAGTAAAATAATACATATTTTTATTGAAAATATCCTTTTTATTTATATAATTTCTTATATTCTATTTTTTTTAAATATTTTTTTAAAAATTAATTATATTAAATTATTATTAATGTAATTTTGACCAATTTAAGAAATTTAAATATGAATTTTGATATAAAAAATATTTATAATTGAGAAAATTTTTCTTTAGAAAAGCATATTTTTCGAATATCTCTAGGTTTAATATTAAATTAAATAACGCAAAATATATGAACGTAATTTATTATAATTAATTATAAATTTTAAATCATAATAATAAATATTATATAATAATTTCACTATAATTTGTTGTCATAATTAATAGTAAAAATTGTAAATATTAATTATCGTGGTTAATGTTAAAAGAGGGTTACCATATGGGGTAAACTAAGAAGATAGGGATTAAAATGACTTATAAACTAGTATAATTATTATTTTATGTACCTATTTAGACCTAATATTATATATGGTTCAATAATGATCCATTATGGATCTTTTTTTCATGTAAAAAATGTGGGTATAATTTATTGTTTTGAAAAATTACCAGTGTGTAGTTCCCACTCACTTATAAAAAGAAACCATGTCCCATATCATATTCACACAAAATGCCTTTTTTATTAGTAAATACATAAGAAATACCTTCCCTAAATCCAAAAAATTTACATAGTGTCCCTTTTTTGATCATAAATCTATTTTATGAAGGCTTTAGGTATACATATAAAGTTGTTGTTTGAAGAAGAGGTATAGATTTTAACCTTGTATTTTCATTTTATTTCTTATTTTAACAAATTAATGTATTCATAAACTATGATAAAATAATAAAACTAGTTTATAAAATATAATTATATGTTATTATTTGAATGGAATAACCAATATCCAAATCATCTTCCTTCAAATGGTAAACAAAACAATCGATCGTGTGTACGGCCACCAACCGCCTCACAAACTGATGTAATTCGTTTTCCATCACCACCTCTCACTACTAGAAAAAATGAATTATTTAATAAATATATATGATATTTATGACATAATTATACATATTAAATTATAATATAACAACTACCTTTATATCTTCCAATATGTTAGAAAATGATAGTGTTGCTCGTGGTGTAACTCATTTTTATATCACTAACTTTTATATATTATTTTAAATAATTATATAATTAATATATATTATATTTATATCATGGTTAAATTATGGATAATAAGTAACCAAGATAAAATTACAGTGACTGAAACTACTAAACCAAAATATATATGAGAAACGAAGCACTTATTAACCGAAATAGTGATTTAAATGAATAATTATTAACTAACCATTGATAAAATAGTATAATTAAATATTATAATGTATTATATATATGATTATGGAAATTTTTTATATTTATAATAAATATATATTTATTATACAAGATGTTCTGACACATATTAGGGAAATCTCACCTTTGGTAATGGTTTCTCGCTCAATTTTACATCTTGATACATACGACATATTCACCACTTAATTAAATTGTGTGGTTTATATACTAATTTATTTTGTTTTATATCATAAATGTAAAAGAGCAAGCCCTAGACACACTACAAAAAAAAGAACCTCCCGAGAAGAGGATTCGGAGGAGGTGCACTCACCAGAGCAGCGCCAAATAGATTTTTCAGAATGACAGGGCATGTCTATGCCATCGAGACCAGCCTGTGCTTTCACCTGAAGCCTAGCTAGACAGCCATGTGAAGGTGGAGAGAAAATATCATGATGCAGATGCTGGGGAGGAGAAGTTATTTGTAGATAGTCTGGTTGAATTCCCTAAGACCTTCGGGTAATGTAATCACTGAGCCTACGTGCCTTGCAAGGGTTCCTACTCCTCCCTTGAAAGGGGGTTATCAAAAATCAATAAAAAATTAAGGCCTTCAGGCTATTCAGGCAATAAAAACAGACTTTATTTCCTCTTTAGTCAGGAATCTTTTTCTATCATGTCTATGTTTTTAAATAATTTCGTGGATTTTTTTTAATATTACTATATCATTGTATAAATTATATTTTACCTATGATATAATATTTACAAAAAAAATTAAAATGACACTTTGGGTCATTTTCCAAACAAGGTACTTTTTGACTCTTTACAAAAGTTTGAAAGGAATGTTTTCTTTTAACTTATTAAGTATAAATGGTATTTTAAACATTCATGACTACTCAATTATTTGAAACGTACATTAAAATATTACATGAACATTTTCAAAGAAAATGTTTTTCCAAATATTTTTAAATTATTAGATTTTAATTTGATTTTCAAAGTGATAAATATATTTTCATCAACAAATTTTTTAAGGAAATTTAATATTATTTATATTCATATGAAAATAATAATTATCTATCTTGAGATAAACTAAAGATATAATATAATTAAACCATCATTATTTCTCTAAATAGTTTATGATAAGTTTGAATTGATATATATCTTTATAATACCATTCACCATATTACTTGGATGGTTTATGATTCTTGTATTGATTGGGTAATGTATTAAAATTTCATATTATAGTTTTCAATATGAATTTTTAAATTTATTAAGTATCTCCCCTTTCATTACAGATATAAATTGAACTTAGTAAGTGATGTTCAGGGCCCGATATAGCCGCTCGATGCATCAGTAGTTATAATGAGAGAAACTACCTTGGGCACTTGGTTGAGGACTTACACATTTATGTAATATGTCTTGGAATGAGTCCTTAATGGTATATTTATGATTTCCAACACTATGAATTCCCTCCTTATGATATTATTTATTGATTTCTATGTGATTAGTTTATTACATATGAAAATTATGGATAATTCTCAATCTCATGTGATTATTTTATATGTAATTATTTGATCATCATTTTTTTTGTCATGTTAGTATTTTTTATCAAGTTAATGATAAAATTTAATGAGTTCATAGTTATTTGGATTTCCATTTTGATTATGTCTTATGTATTCATAATAGATTATACGGTATGCATACCCTTACTAGGCATATTTGCTCACCCCCTTATTATGTTTATTTTGCCCTAGGATTATAGGAAATGCGTTATTCTTGTTATATAGGAATAAGATAATGGGTATCATGGTGCTATAAAATTATATAATTGGTTTAATGTTATGTTTCAAAATTTAATATTTAATTGATGTTTGTATCTAGTTTTTCAATATTATTAAACTATTATGTCCTTTTGGATCTCTTATCTTGTATCTATAACCTATGTAATAAAGTAATCAATAAATATAGGATTCTAGGTTTGGGGTATTTATACTTGGAATTAGAGAATGTTTATTAGAAACCATAGGAAATAGATTATGGAAAACATAGATTAGGTAATATAGCCCTATGACTGCCATTAAGGATATGTCTATGTGCAGGATGACATCATAATGTTTAAGTAAGGTAGATATTGTGTTGATTTTGTATAAAATACATCCTTATATTGATACTAAAAGTGGATATGAATATGTAATAGATGTACATAGGTGAAATAACTCTTAAAAATGTGCATTGGGATTTGAATCAATCATCACAAGGTGCATGAAAATGGTTATTACTTCTCATCTGATTTGATAATACCTTGGGGGATATGCTTGGGTAGATTCACAATTTTTTATAAACAATTATGATGGATTTGAATGTATTTTTATGATATGATAATATTCCCAATGATACCAAATTCATTATTTTAAGATTATCTATACACAAATATTCAATATATGTTAAGCGTCTCACTAGTATTGGAATTTTACATTATGATTCAGAATGTTATGATCAAATTTGGTGTATTTCATTATTTATAAATTGTGACCAGTGTTAGGAATGAAAAATATATCACTGTATTTAATATATATACATAATTCCCTCATGGGTAGGATAATAAAGCTAGATCTAGATCAGTTGATGGTTCTGAAAAAATTATATCCTTTTTAGGGTAGATGAATTAGATTATTACTAATAACCTTTCCTATATAGAGCATCCGTTTGTTCTAAAAAGAAGTGTCACAATGTTAAACCACATCATGAATCTAAAAACATTATAATTTAATGAGACTATTATCCCATTTTAGTAATTCAATGAATATTTTACTTAGAGAATATTTTTATGACCTTGTGAAGTGATGATAGGGTTAAGGTTTTCAGGGAATTTTATCACCTCTTAGGGGATTTAAATCAATGGTGGTTAGTGATTAAAAACATAAATAATGAATAAGAAATATCAAAAACGAAGTGGAAGTATTTTAATGTACTCTTCCTGGAAAAATATATTCCTTATTAGCAATAAGGGGATATGGAGATACAATTCCTATATCTTAGACAAAACGAAGAAAAATATTTTTTTCAAATATGATACTAAATTTTCAAGGTTAGAAAGGTATACTATGGATTACGTACATAATCAAAAGAGAGATCATGATTATTTATTTTATGGTATTAATCTAATCCTTCTAAGGGTACAAGTCTCCCAAAAATTCTCATTATATGGGGACATAGTATCATGTCATATCAATATAGAGAAATAATTCTAAAAATATTACGGATTTGATGGAATGAAAAATAATAAAATGGTAGTGGAGAACTATGGAAATGGAAATATGGAAAATGGTATGAAGGGAAGAGTGTAAATTACTAGTTTTCATAAATGTTGAAAGAAACATCATGGAACATTATTGTTTGTAATTGGAGTTTTATATAATTGTAGAGAGAAAAGAAAACAAGCTCTTTATTTCAAATTAAATAAATAAGATTCCAATGTAAAAATATTAAACTATAAGGATATGAAACATTATGCATCCAAATAATAATGGTAATTGTCCCCATAAAAGGCTAAGGTATTTAGATCAGGATTATGTGATCACAATAGATTTGGATAAAGTCCCTAAAGATGAAGTGTTAGGTACTTTATTAATATCCCAAAATTTAGTTAATACTTTATTTTATTCCAGGTGTTCACACTCTTTAATAACATATAAGATGGAAAATAAAATTAGATATTTCCCTAGCACCTTAATAAAGGATTTTCCCATTAATACTCCTCGTGGAAGTCTCACTGTAATAAGGATATGTTAGTAAATTCCCAACATGACACATAAACATGTAATATTTTTTGGATTTATTATTATAACTATGGTGGTTTTGATGTAATCCTTTTTTAATAGATTTTAAAATATGGCACAAAAAATTTATTTCAAAGAGATGGAAATTATGATTTATATTGATGATATAAAATTCCTTATCATTATAGGGGATACTTCATCATATGAATCATGTATAGATCCTTCCCCAGTAGCTATTATAGATGAGACCATTGGGGAAAAATAACTTACATAATCTCTAGATGAAAAATGTTATCTTCAAATTGAGGATGTACCTATTTTATATGAATACATTGAAGAATTTCCTGATTAATTCCATACTCATAAAATAGATTTTAGAGTTGAGTTTTCTATTTATTTAATTCTTGACGCAAGACCAATATTAAAGACATCATATGAAGTGACCACTGTGAAAATAGTGGAGTTAATGAAACAAATAGAAAAGTTTCATTATAATGGATTCATATTATCTAGTTTTTCACCTTGGGGATCTCCTATTATATTAATTAAGAAAAAATGATAGATCTATGGGTCTATATATAGATTATAGGGAAATAAATGTTATCACAATAAGGAATTGGTATCCTCTACCTCACATAAATGAATTATTATATCAACATCAAGGGTCTAAATATTTTTCAAAGATTGACCATCCTTATAGGCATCATCAATTATGTGTAAAAAAAGGAAGATATTACAAAGATATCATTTTATAAGAGATATTCACATTACATGTTCAAAATAATTCCGTTTTTATTTAATAATGAACAATTTATTTTTATAGACCTAATCAACCGAGTATTCACGGAATATCATGAATATTGTTTTGGGTATTTCTTATTGATATCTTGGTGTATTCGAAGAGATATTAGGACCATGAATATCACATAAGGATCATTATAGAGACTCATTATAGAAAAAAATTATATGGTAAATTTAGATATTGTGAATTATGGATTTATAAAGTCTCTTTTCTTGTCCATATTGTCTCTAAGGATGGAATCTCAGTTGGTCCTGTGAAGATAAAGGCGGTCCAAGAATTTCCTACTCTAATGAATATAACCAATGTGTGACATTTAATTAATCTAGTAGGTTACAATTTTTTATTTTAAAAAAAACCTCAATGGGAAAACCCATTAACCAATTTTACTCAAAAAAGGATAATTTCATATGCACAAAAGAGTGTCAGTAATGTTTTCACAAATTAATGATGACATCAGAGAATACATTTATTTTAACTCTACAATTATGAAATTATGTATTTCTAGTATATATTAATGAATGAAATATGGGACTTCGTTGTATACTTATGAAGAATGAAAAATTTATTTCATATTCATCAAGGAAGTTAATGATTCATGAAAAAAACTATCCAACCTATGATCTTGAATTATAAAATGTAATATTTTCTTGGAATTCATGGAGACATTATCTCTATAGAGAAATATGTTAGATATTCATGGATCATATGAGTCTGAAATACATATTTTTATTTAAATCCATCAATATGAGGTAATGTAAATTTCTTGATCTACTCAAGGATTATCATTACTCTATGCACTACCGCCCTATGAAAGAAAATAGTATTGTAGATGCGTTTTGAAGGAAAGAACGTGTATTTCTCACCAAAATTGGGATTGATAAGGGTCATATGTTTATAGATCTAGTAAATATGGCTATGATAATTGTTAAGGAAGGGAAGAGGTTACTACCTTTTTAAATAATTTATAATCCATCTTAGTTAGAAAAGATAGAATTTATCATCCCGGTGATGAGAATTTTAAATAGATGATTAAAGACATGAATGAATAAAATTTACCAGAAATCATTTGTGAAGAAGTAATTCTAAAATCTGGGAAGATTTTTTTTGTTCAATCTATACCTAATTAGAAAATGTAATTCCTGGATGATTCTCATAGATCTAATTTTTATATACACCTCGGTAGCATCAAGATGAATATGTATTTGAAAGAACCTTTTTGGTGGGATAATATGATGTTTGAAATTGCTGATTATGTTTCATGATATTTGGTTTATCAAAAGGTGATGATGATTGATATAATCTGAGGGGATCCATGAAACCTATAACTATTCTTAGATAGAAATGGACTGACATTATAATGGACTTTTTCATTGGATTACCAAAGACACATAGAAAAAATGATTCAATATGGGTTATTATTGATCGACTCACCAATTATTATCATTTTATTTATTTAATAAATTATTTAACTCTATAGAAAATTGAAAGACTCTATATTAAGAAACTTTTAAGACATTATAGTGAAGTATTTTCAATTTTTTTATTCATGACCCAAAATTTAAATAGAAATTTAGTAAAAGCATTCAAAAGGATTTTGTTACCGAGATTGTTTTGATCATGTCTTATTGCCCTCATATTAATGGACTACCTAAAAGGAATATTTAGACATTAAAATTATTTAAGGTCATTATATTTTTACTTTAAAGGTATATGGGATTAGTTTTTACCCTTGGTAGAGCTTGCCAATAGTAATAGCTTTCATTAAAGTATTCAAATGTAACTATATGAAGAAGTACCTGACATGATATTTTTCACTCCATATTGTTGAGAGGAAGTTTGTGAAGGGAAGCATATAGGTCAAAAACATTTGTAGGAGACAATGGAAAATGTAAAGTCTATTAAAACTCATATCAAATCAATTGAATGCATGAAAATGTTCAATGCTGATTATCATAGTAAAATTTTGAATTCCCTATGGGACATCACATTTTTTTGAAATTATATTAATAGAATGGTGTTAAAAGGATAAGTATGAATGGGAAACTAATCCCTAAGTACATCAAGTATTTTGAAATTCCGTAAATAATTGGAGTTTTGGCTTATCATTTGGATATTTTACAAAGTCTCTCTAAAGTACTGTATGTGTTCCATATATCATTATTAAATAAGTACAAGCCATATGCAACACATGTGATCACCTATAAAGAAATAAAATTGGAACCTGCTATATCATACTTTAAAGATCTTATCCCAATTATGGAAAATAAATAACAATTGTGGAGTAATAAATTTACATGGCTAGAAAAGGTACTTTGGAAAATCAAAAGATAGATGATGCGATGTGGGGACATGAGGAAGTTATGATGATGATCTAATCAAATATTTTCATGTGGGGAAATTCTAGAAATTTCATGGAAATTTTTTTGTATATGTGGTAAGAATATTATACCCCAATACTTTATGATATATTTCTTTTAAATAAATTTAACCTCTTTGATAACTTTTGATACACACAACCCAGAGTTTAAATGAACCGTAATATAGTATACAATTATAACCTAGTAAAAATATTGGAGGTTATGAATAGTAATAAAAAAATTATGAAAATAATATGGTTTAAAAATTTGTTAAAAAATTGATTTTTTATCAATAAATTATAAATAAAAATAAAAATCAATTGAAAGAAAAATAAAAGCATTGTTGAAAAATTTTATTTTTTCTAAAAACTGTTTTGGTTGTGTTTTGTTCACTTATGTTAAAATTAATTTTTACCACTTTTTTATAATTTAATTAAAAAAAAGTAAATTAATTTTTCAAATCATAATGTCATAAATATCTTCTAATAAATTTCTTAAATTTTTCAAAAAAGATACTTTTTTGATAAATATTGAAAAAATAACTTTTTTATTGAAACTATACCTTGTTAATTTATAGAATTTAAAAGGTTTAATTTTATTTTAAATTTACTTAAAAAATAAAATTAATAAAATTGTATTATTATTTATATAATTTGGGATCTTTTATTCATTTAAAATTTAAAATTTTATAAAAAATATTTTGAAAGTTATGGTAACATTATTTCAAAGCTGTTTTATTGTCACATCTACGAGTTTACTTTTGAATTAAAGTATACCACTTATGAAAATTTAATTTGTTAAAATTGATTAAATATTTTCAATTAATATATTTATTAATATATAATAATTTCAATATAATTTTTTTCTTAATTAATTGTAAATACTATAAAAATTAGTTATCGCGGTTAAGTTTAAAATCGGTTTAACATGGGTTAAACTAAGAATATAAGTGTTAAAATGACATAATTTTTTATACTTCATATTTCATGGAAATATATAGACCACATATCATATAAGGTTTTATAATGATCTATTTTTATCCATTTTCCATGTGAAAAATGAGGTTACAATTTATTTTCTTCAAAAATTACAAGTGTGTCATTTCCCTAACTTATAAAATGGAATCCCTTGCCTCTCCAATGAACATATAAAATTCTCATTAGTTCAGTAAATAAATACCAAAATAACAATATTGAATCCCTAAAAACTACCTATAGTCACATATATTATAATAAAATCATCTTATGATGGCAATATGTATAATCCTAAAGAGGTTGTGTGAATAAGAGTTATAATATTTAACCATGCTTTTTAGTTTTATTTATTCTTCTAACTACTTAAAACATCCATAAAATATGATATCATAACAACAAATTTATATCACATATACTGATATTTTATTTTTTTAATGACATAAACTATATATATCTCATATCCTATCAAGGTGGAAACAAAACCATCAATCATGTGTATGGTGGACTACCGCCTCACAAACGGATATAATTTGTCCTCCATAACCACATCTCAAGGATGGATTTAATGAAATATTTAATGTATATATAGGATATTTATGAAATATGTATAATTAGAAAATTATAATACCAAATATACATTCTTACCTTCTATGATGTTATAAAATGATAATGTCACTCACACACACGTGTTGACTACTACCTCCATGTAGCGATGTGACACACTTTTCATTTAATTTTGACATGGATAGTAATAAGGATATATTTAATGTATATATATATATATATATATATGATATATATTATGTTTATGATATAGATTATATATCTGATATTATAATAATTACTTAAATGTTAAATATTGTTTAACTTAATTTTGTTCAATCTGTTAAAAAATGGAAACCATGATCATGCAAACATACGACCTACCATATCCATGAACGGTGTAACACATTTTTCTATCTCTAAATTTATAAAATATTATAAATACATTTATAATGAAAATATATGATATTTATATCATTTTTAACATTCTTTATAATATTTAACCACGATTAAGTATAAGGAATGAAACCCCCAATCCAAAACATACATGAAAAATGAAGGAAGAATTACCTGAATCAATAATTTTAACAAAGAATATTTATAAATTGGTTATAAGCGATTATAAGTAAGTAATATACATTATGATATATATATATATATATGATCTTTAACATATTTATTATAAATCATTATTTATTATATAGGAGGTTCAGAAACATACAAAGGAAATCAAACATGATGTAAGAGTTTCTTGTCCAACTTTTACTTCTGTGAGATGTATGTCATCAGCACTACTTATTTATATTGTTTGGTGTATATAATACCCTTTTGATATGTTATTTAATGAATATATTTATATTCATGGTATTTAAATAATCATTTGAAATTATTTCTTTCATGGGGATTATGATTCCAAAGTTACCCAAGTGGTAGTGGTTTATTTTAGTATTTCATCATTATTCGAGATTCTTTATGTTTAAATATCCACTGGGGAATTATATGATATTTATATAAATATATATATATTAACATATGGTTATTTTTTTAATTATAATTCTCTCTTTAATTTTCATATTTTAATTACTGAAAATATCAAAAACTTATTTTTAATAAAAACATTCTTTATTTTATCTTTTGTTGAGAATAATTTTATTTTGTGTCCTTTTTTTTAAAAAATGTTCTCAAAAATGTTTTTAATATTCTTTTATGATTTTTTAAATTCATTTTTACACATGAAATATTTAATTATTTTTTATTTATTAACCTGATATTTTTATTTTTAGAATAAGGTACTTTTTCAATTTTTTAAAAAGTATAAAAGGACAAATTTATTTTAAAGTATTTGGTATGAATGGTATTTCCCATCATAATTACCCCTAAATTATTTGAATCCTCATTTATAAGTATCCATGGTCCTTCTCAATGAAAATTTTTCCTTAATATTTTTTTAATTCATTATTTTAGAATGATAATTTCAATGTGAAAAGGTTTTTTTCCTCAAGAATATTTTTATTGAAATTTTATAGTATTTATATTCATCAATGAAAAAAAACTAATATTACATATGATCCAAAGGATATATGAGGTAATGCTACCATAATTATTATTTTTCTATATTTTTTATTATTATTTTGAATGGTTATGTAGCATTCTTATACCATTTTCCATATTACTTGGATGGTTTAGGATTATGTTAATTGATTTAGGAAAGTATTGTTGTTTCATATAATTTTTTTTCAATATGAATATTTACATTGCTAATGTTTATACCCATTCATATTAATAATTAATTTGAATTATTAAGTGTGGGGTGGCGTCCATTATATCAATGTGATGCATCACTAGGTCTCTTAAGTAAACTATATATTGTATTTGGCTGAGGACTTACCCATTTATGTAATATGTCTTAGCATGAGGCTTTAATGGCATTTTTATGTTGTATAATGTTCTGAATTCCCATATTATGATATTTTTTATAGCTTCCATGGGATTATTAGATTATTTTTTATTTTCATGGATTCTTTTCAAGATCATGTGTTAATTTTATATTGAATTATTTGATCACCATTTGTTCCAATTATGTTATTCTTCACAATCAATTTTTTGATTAGTTTACATATGTTTTTAATTATTTACCTTGCCATATTAATTATTCCTTATGTATTTTTGATGGATTATGCTATACACATACCCTTATTGAGAATCTAAGCTCACCCATTTCTTATCTTTATTTTTCCTAGATTACATGAAATGTTTTATGATTGATATTCATGGATATAATAAATGGAATAGTGGTGTTCTCAACTAAAATATTATATTGTATTTTATGTTTTCAAATATATTTTTAAATTGGGGTATGTATCTATTTTTCCAATATTACTAAACTATTCAATCCTTTGTGATGTGATCACTTATATCTATCACCAATGTAATAAATTAACCATTTAATATTGGATAATAGGTTTGGGTTATTTAATGGATATGGTAGTGATTGAATAGATCAAGAAAATATTTTTTATCTTGTTATTTTTATGGGAGATGATATCAGTATCCTTTTTGTAGTACCGCAGGCTAGATTTACAACATATAGGTTATGGGTGAATCTATGGTATTTTTTTATGAATTCTAACCTTTTACGTATTTAACCACTAAAACCAATTATATTTCTCGATTCACTCAGTTAGATATCTCTACCACACCACATGTACAGTAGTAGTGAATGAGAAAAAATTTCACACTAATTACAAGGTTTGAATAGAAAAACTAGGCCTTATCATATGGGTTAGACATACCAACATGAATTCTCCACTATGTCAAAAAGTGGAGAAAACTTGTTATATTCCCGAAGAATAATTTCTTAGTGACTGGTTTAAAAACCCAATAAAAATACCGAACTAGCTAGTTAAACACCACAACTACAAGATACTTCATCAATGTTGATCTAGAATTAGAAATATATTCTTATTCAGATAGTATTCCTCCAAAATAAAAGAGGATATATTTTACCATGTATTCCCTCATGATATTCAAAAGAAACTAATAAATATTGGTACCACCATTCTTAAAAAACACCTTCAATATTTTCAATAATAAATAATAATGATTAATAGAACCCATCATGAAACTCACCTTCATAATATTCAAGATATTCACAAAATCATTCACATAATATCTCCTACTTATAATATTACCCAACCTTCACTCTTACACTCTTTGATATTAGGATGTATCAGAACTCACATAATAGCCTTCTAATATGCACATCTCAAATCTATTTTTTTCCCTCTTATTTGTACATATATTTGTATTTATGGGCATATGAATTCATATAATGATCCAATTTTTTTCTCCTAAATATTTTTCAATCACCAAAAATATAAATCCTTCAAAATAATTTATAAAACATTTTTTAATTTATAATTTAATATCTGGAATTACTAAATTATTTTTACAAAAATAATTTTATTCTATTCCCAAAACATTGGATCATGAATAATTTTTTGGAATTCCATGGAATTTGACTTGTTGGTTTTAGAAAAACATATCACTATGTGAATTGGAAAAACATAATGTGAAAAAATTATATTATAAATTTATTGAAGTTATCCTAAAACATTCACATCCTAAATTTACCTATCATGACATGAATAGTCATTATGTTCCAAAATAATCTTCCATCATTACTCCCTCTGAATCTTATTCAAGTACTAATCTACTTAGGGAAATGAAAATTGATGACATGAAATATTTATTTATTGCTAGAATATATTTGAAAAAAAATCTCAAATTTCTTAAATTCCTCCCCATTAAAACCCATGACATGAAGTTTTCTTTAAAAATGTAAATCAAATCTTAGAATTTACAAAGTTTCACCCTATGAAAATTCATGACATGCTTTTTTAATTATCAATATTAATCACATCTACATATCCATGATAAAATTAAAATATTTATTATTATTTGAAAAAAATTCACTCATATTATAGGTTATCTTAGCTACTTATAACGCACTTCCATGTTGTAGTAGACAATACTAATTTTCCCACCAACACATAGTCATTTAGTTATTCAAGACAAGCACAACAAACATAACATTCAAATAGATACTTTTCCTATAACTATTCTATAGGAGTTCTTCAATATTGTATCCTAAAAGTCATCTATTCCTATTACTTCCATCTTGGTTCTCACCAACTCATCACATATTTACACTATACACTTCCTTGTTACTGAAAAAAATAGAAACAAAAAAATATAGGCAAAATAATCCCCCTTTGTGTTTGGTGATAATATCAACTCCCATCTACTCACATCCTTACTATATTCGTGTTCTCTGTTTTTTTATATATTGTCACATTAAATTATTTTATCACCATTAATGATAATAAAATGAAATGGGTTAGTGTGGATCTTCTAATCTCACTTATTCTAATAAACTTCCACTCCTC
Source organism: Viscum album (assembly GCA_963277665.1). NCBI lineage: Eukaryota > Viridiplantae > Streptophyta > Magnoliopsida > Santalales > Viscaceae > Viscum > Viscum album. Next base: position 2,094,319,098 of record OY728151.1, read on the forward strand.
CCAATTTATTTAACATGTATACTAAAAGGAATGATATAATATATTTTATTAGAAAATATCCTTAATTTAACCAACTATAATTATATGTATGGAATAATAGTATATAAAACAAGATATATATAACCAAGGTTTTCCATTCCATCCATAATCAACTCTCATGTAATCCCATTCCCATTATATTATTCTTTCTCAAATATGGGTCCATTCTATCAGTTTTATAAAAAAAATATGTTACCAAAACCAACATAAAAAACACATAAAAAATTCATGATCAAGGAATAAACTATAATTTTGAATCATTTTTTCATCAATCGTCCCCCACTTAATTAATATGATTAATATAATAATGAATGATGGATGAGTGTGTGGTAATCATACCTCAAACTAATTTTTACCAGGTTCTCTAGAAATATACATATTCATATATTTTTTATATCCTACATTATCAATTTAACTCACCCTATAGGGGTGTTCCATTTCATTATCTTCATTTTAGTTGATAAACTCCATGATAATTGATTTATACTTGCTCAAAGTTTCATAAAAATAACATTTCGAGTGAGTGTTTCATATTATCTTTGTCATCTTATTTTAAAGATAATCATTTTTTCATTATCTCATAAACCAAGGATATTTACACATTTGATGCTTGGATATATATATTTATAGTTGGTTCTTGTCTTGGTAGAAAATTCATACAATTTTTTTGTTTCTTGAATAGTTTACTCCAACCTATCACGTAACCTTTTTTGATTAATAACATCACCAATTAAAGGTGACTCATTATACAATTTATATACTTTATAAACAATCATTACTTATACTTCCTCGATTTCATTTTTCTTCACCAATTAGTCTGGAAAGATAACTATGTGCTTATTTATTCTCTTTTGGAATGGATTTGGCCTCTCACTTCCCAATGGAATATTATTCTCACTTATATATCTATTGTTTTCACAAAATATATCTCTTTTATCTTTATTCATTATCTGTAAGGAAATATTTAACCAATAATAAATGGATTTATGTTCACACCTCCCAAACCCCATTAAAAGAATTAAAATTTTTATTTTATCATTTGATTCCATATCTGTCCAGATTCATGTTGATGTTGTTTTACTGAAATTTATATCTTATTTTTTCTAGGGGATAGATATTCTCTTAGAACACTAGTTCCTTCATTTGATGTAAATTATTTATTTGTCAAAAAATAATAATCATTTATTTTAGCACCTTCACTATGAGAAATCATATTGTATTCACACTAATTAGATACACATTTACCTTTATCTCCAATATTTATCTTCTAATTTTCATTAGAAGAATATCATTTAGCTTTAAAAGATTTTTACAATCATTATCATATTTTAATTTACTAATTTTATGATTCATGATTTATTTATTTCATTTTGGTAAACTATTTTTTATTATCAACCAACTTTCTTCTAAGATCACTCACGATATTTTAAATTTATTCCACAAAAAAATATATTCTTTTTGTTCTCATCAACATGTTATTTTTCTCTTTTATAAGATTCCTACTTCTAATCAACCAACTAATTGTTTTACATTGTTATCATCTTTTCTTCTATATTGAGTTGAGTATTGATCACAATAAGTACTTATTAGTTATCTTTTATAATCCATTATAGTTATGTTCTTTACTCACCAAAATATGGTGATGAATAAAATACTTTTTCTAATTTATCCGGGAAATTAACCTCATTTACTAATGTGACAATTGATGATGAGTTAGGTTTCTCTTGATCCATTTCTTTATGTTTCTCCTTTTGGTATGAAAGATTTATTTTATCTTCATCCTTTCTAAACTTTTATTATTGATTTTTATGATATTCATGAATTGACATATTATGATAACATTCTAGTGATTTTCACCTGAACAGCCAACGGCAACAACTATATCATATGAAAACTATTATCCCTTTTTAGGTACTAGTTGTTTTTTATTTCAGAGGTTGTGTGCAATGTTTTTTAGTAGAACCACTACCTACTTGAAAATGTCTTGAGGAAGAACCATTTATTATCTTCTCAAATAAACCATTGATGATTTGGTAGATTTTCCATAAATTGTAACCATATATATTTTCCCAGAATTTGATTTAAACCCTATATTATAAAGTGTAACAACATTGGTACATAAGATACTTTTTTGGGTTATGGGATTATATTTGGTATGGGATTTATGTGGATGCATCTCCATATGATATCAAGTTCCTTACGCTGTCATTTCTTAGTGTCCTTACAAGGAAAAATCAGTTCTCGAACATGTGTAGTGATATTAATTTTCTCAATATATTTTGAAGTTATATATTTTTATTCTCACTGATTTTTTTGTTTTATTCTTTTCTCTAGAAACCTCATTTATTTAGAGTTATTATCATCTTCAATATATTCCAACATATGTTCCAAATTTTCCTTTATCATATTTTTTTTATTCAGGTAATTTTATTGATTCTTTTCAATATTCAAAACTCTTTGATTCTTTTCTCTTCAATCTCCAATTTTGTATCATTGATATTCAAAAAGTTTTTTTGAAACTTCTAATGAAAATGGAAAAAAATAGTCAATTGATATTTTAAATAATAATTTCTCAAAAAAAGAACTATAAAATTTTCATTGATAATGGAATAATTATCATTTCAAATATTGATAGATTAATATTTGGAAATTACACACTTTCAAAGAGAATTTCAATAAATAATATTCTTAACCAATGATTCTTCTATAGAATCATCCCCTTCTTCTAGCTACAATTTCTCATTCTGAAGAACCCTAATTATTTTAGAAAAACAATTCTTTGATTATCTAGAAAGATTATCCCAATTATATTTAAATTCAAAATGATATCCCCTATATGATTTATCATTATGATAGTATAAAAAAATAATAAGAAGAATCATTATTAAATGAATAATCATAACTTGTATCACTATAATTAACTTTAGTTAGTGTTGTTTCCTCCTTTACTCTTGGATTTTTATTTAGCTTCCTTACCTCTCTTCCTTTTTAATTTATTGGGGTCTTGGAAAAAACCACTAGACTTGTGTACATAGAAACATATTCATGTTTATTTGTTTTAGGCGGTTCAATGTTTTATTACAAAATTCATTTTATTAAGGTTATTAAAAAAATCAAGGAAAAACAAAGATCGTTAGAGGTTTACTTACTTTGATACCAAATGATTTTCCCCTAACTAAATTTAGCACTATGATGGGGTGGGTGACTCAATGGTATATTTTTTATGAATTCTACATTTTTATGAATTCATCCCCTCGGACTTATTAGATAACTCAATTCACTCAATTAAATCTCTTAGCCATACTGATTATATAGAAGTAAGGAATGAAAAAGAATCACAAATGATTTAAAAGTTTTGGCTGGAAAGACTGCTCCCTTCCATGTTGATTATACACCATAACATAGATTAAACACTATGAACACAAGTTATTAAAACTATCTAGAATCCCCAAATATAATATTTCAATGATTGGTTAGACCCCTTATCTCAAGCCTTCATTAGCTAGTTAAATAGCATAGATAAAGTATCCTTCTTAAATATTGATCTAGAAATTGAAATATCCACTTCTTTATATGGTATTACTATACTATAAATTACGATATCCTTTACTTCTGTATTCTGTCAGGATCTTTAGAAGAAACTAATAAGGATAAACACCACTAGTTGTTGGATCGAATATGTAGATGTAAATGTATATTAGATGGAACAATACAAGAGGGGGTGAATTGTATGTTTAAAAACTATTAGTTTAAACACTTAAGATATTAGATTAAAAGATCTTAAACTAATACAATTCATACAACCAAAATTGTATTGAATATAAAGGTAGGATGTAACGTAACTCTATTAGAAAAGTAAAGTAATTGTAATCAAGATGAATACAACAATCAGAGTAATACAAGTGTAAGAGATTATACCATAAACCGTTTAGAATCTATTAATAAAAATTTTAATAGAATAATTGTAATTGAAACAATTACAATTGAATGTGTAATGAAGAAATGAAACAATAAAAATTCCTTTCTAATACAAATAGCAGCGGAAATGTAAAAGTGTTACAATTCTTTTGACCCAAAGAGAAGTGTTATCCTTTCACTTAGGATAGGAGGTCTGTCTTACCACCACCTTGGAAAGCCCTCGATGAAAAGATCGGTTCATCTGTATGCCTATCCCCGACATCCCTCAATACGATGAACGGAACGTCTGTCTACCTATCCCCGGCAGCCCTCGATTTTGTATGTAATCGGCACCTCTGTCTTTTAATCACTTGAAATCCCTTGATACAATGATCGGACGCACAAAGCAAGAGAGAAGTCACAAAATATCTCTCTCAATAATCTCATAGAAGCATAATTTCATGGTTGTTCCAATGTCTCTATCTTTTCAGCTTCAAATGACCTCTTATTTATAGGCCTCATGTTCCAACGATCATATTGTCATATTTCTCCAAAAAACTCGGAGGGACCTGGACACCTGGCATTATAACAGTTATATTGAAACTGAAAGAACGACATCATTATAATTAGTTTGTAACTAACTCAACAAATTGTATTGGTTAAAACAAAATATATATGAAGATGATAAACAAGAGTATGATTAATATGAAACAAGTGTTTTTGATTAATTACCAAAACAAGTAATGAAAGTATGTGTCTTATACGTATTACTAAATGTAATGTATTGATATGATACACAGTGAGATACACAAAAGTAAGTACGATTGACAGAGTTAGTATGATACGATTGACTGAGTCAGTACGATACGATTGACAGAGTCAGTATGATGCAATTGACAAAGTCAGTATGATACTATTGATAGAGTTAGTACGATACGATATACAGAGTCAGTACGATAGAAGATAAATGACATTTGTGATTTCCAAAACCGGATATAGAATTCAAAGGAAAACTTTTGACTCAACAATCTCTCCTTTTTGCAAAGCACAAAACACAAAATAAAAACCAAAAGAAATACTTATCTCCCCCTGAGTTATTAGAAACTCTTCTGAATAAGAAATTGAATACAACTGACTCCCCCTTAGCTATGTACTTACCTAAGGATTGTATTAGTATATTTTCCTTGATTTAAAAGTGTTTTTTCAAAACATTCTCTCTTTGTAAAACAATCTCCCCCTTGGTAAAACATTCAAACCCTTTGTGATTTTCAAAAAGAATGGGGTATTCTTGAAATTCCTGAAAGAGTTAGAATAGAAATACATGACAATGAATATGGTGACATAAATTTCATTATGATAACAACAAAGGAAATCTTAAAAACAACTACAAGTCACTTGATTTCTATTTCATTATCCATTTTAATCAACTCATGAATAACTGCCTTAATCGTTTTGATTTCCTTTTTGTCTTCAGAAATAGCATCACCCGGAGATCTGATAAGGTCTTGTTGATCGGCAAAGAGTTGATCTTGATTTCTGATTGTTTCCTCCTGAACTCTGATAACTTCTTCAAGAGTGTCAATTCTATCCTGTAAATTCTTGTTATCTTGGATAACACAACGTTTTGTTTCTTCAACAGATGTAATTCATCCTTTAGAGATGAAACCTTTGAAAACTCAGACTGAAAGGAATTCATTCTAACATGTATCTCTTTTACTAAAGAAACATCGGATCCATGAGTTACCTGATTTAGTCTTTCAATAGTTTCTTTTTCATGTTTATTGAAAGAAATTGCAAGCTCATTTGACAACCTTCTTATTTCTTAAATTTCTATCTCATGTTCATTGAATGAGATCTCTGTTTTGTATGACCACTTGGTAATCTTGTTGCAAGCCTTCTTATGAGTAGCCAAACTTTTAGAGAGAACTTTCAAATAGTCTTCGAATGACATAACTTTCTTTATCAATTCTTTTATAGAGCCAAACTTCTTCTTTTTATTTTCCGTAATGTAATCAATTTTCCCTTCCAGACGGGGAAGGTATGGGATAGTCTTCTCGACCCTTTTAAAACAAGAACAATGTAATCACTCTTCTTGAGAGAGATTTTGTGTTCTGAATCAATATCCTTATCATTCGAAGCTAGTTCATTTGATCAGCTTGAGTCTACAACTGGCTATTTTCCTTTTTCTTTTTTCCCTTTATTTCATCTTCTATTTTTCACTAATTAAAATAACTTTTTTAGTGTGAGAGGATTGATCACCTTGCTTTATTTTAGAAGAAATTTTATCCGGAGTTTCAGATGTTTGAAAAAGTGCTTGATCGGTATGAGGGGTTTGTTGAATACCTTCACTTTTCTTTTGAACTGATTCCTCTCTACTCTTCTTTGAACTCTGAAGGAATTCTAAAAGAAAATCTTCTTCTTCTTCAACTTCTTGTATCTCTTCCAACATTTGTTTTCCTTTTTCTTTCATAGGAAGACTTTATATAATGGGATCTTGATGCACTTCATCTATTAGTTGAGCACTTGCATCCTCAACCATTTTCAAGACTTTAGAGACATCAAAGTCTTGAGCCTTTCTCTTCAAAACGGTCTTCTTTTTCTTTTCATCTTTAAGGGTTTATTCTACCCTTATTCTTTCAGAAAATGCTTCGGCTGGATCAAGTCCAAACTTTGGATCACGTTCCTTTCTCTGCTCCTTATCCTTTCTCCATTTGGCTACAACCTTCCTTACTATAATTTGGTTTCTTCTTTGGCTTTGTGCTGGTTTGCAGATCAGACTTTTGAGTAACACCAACAGATTGATTGTCTTTTACTGGCATAGGCGCCTATTGATTATGAGCCAATTCAACTTCTACATCCTTAACAAAATGTTTTGAATTTTTGTCAAAAAAAACATTAAATTTCTTTAATGTACTATTACTAATCCAGGATGGTTTCAAATTTATCAGATTTCCTTTCAAAGGAATGTTCCAAAACATCATGCTCTTGAGAATAAACTTTTTAAGGATAACTGGATACATAATCAAATGAGATTTTATTTCTCCTGACTTTATATTCTTTATTGTTTCAAAAATTTATCCCATCAGATTTACTTTTCTCATGTTGACAAGATAGTCAAGAATGAAAATGTCAAAAACTTTCAGAGTCTCTCCATCCCCTTTCCTTGGGATATGAAAACCTTGCATTCAAAGGGAAACATACCTGTTGTCCGGAGAAAGATGATCCACTTTCCTCTTCTCTTCATTTACAACAAACAATGACTCATCGGCACTTTCTTTATTAAACTTACCGACCTCCTCTGGTAGTTAATGAGATGGAAAGAAAGAATAACCTTCTACCGGGAAATTCAGAAAATGAGCCGCTTGTTTCACATACATGGACAACATTCTATCATACACCACAAAATTTTCAGTCATGTATTTGTCAAAAGATAATGTTTTATAAAACTGACTGACATCATCAACGAGAACCGGATCTTGAGAAATAGGTCTTTCAACACAAAAATGCTCCCATCCATGAAACCGAATAATCCACTTGATTGTAGAATCGTATGAATCATATAAGTTGCGGGAAACTAACCCTTCCCTGAAAAATTATTTTTCTGAGAAAGACTTTGAAGACATATTGGCGAGAGTATTGGAAAAAGACTGAGACATAGAGATGCTACCAATGAAAGATTGTACGATGACTTAAAAACAGTGAGGCAGAGCTTCGACGTAGATCCTGAAAAAAAATCAATGTGGGTTTGGGGAGGGGGAGGGGTATTTATAGGCGATATTGGGTGACCGTTGATCTTCTACGTTTAATATTATAAAAGAGGAAATCAACGGTTAAAATTAAAAAAGGAAAAATAATGAAAATTATGTACCTGCCGGATATCGTAAGGTAATTTTTTGTTTAGATAGTATTATAAGAAAACACAAGCGTATGAAGTAAAAGAATACTATCAATCGTCATACCGATGGAAAACAAAGTCGTTACCATTAACTGACGAGCTGATGGAAAAAAATCTTATTAGCGTGAACTGACAAGCTGATGGAAAACAAACTTCTTACCATGGACATGCCGATGGAAAAGAAATTCATTACCATGATTGGACGTGCTGATGGAAAAGAAATTCATTACCATGATTTGAATATACGATGGAAAAGAAATTCATTAACATGATCTGATGATACGATGGAAAATAAATTCATTACCATGATCTGGAGATACGATGGGAACGAAATTCATTACCATGATCTGACGATATGATGGAAAAGAAATTCATTACCCTGATCTGACGATACGATGGAAAAGAAATTCATTACCATGATCTGACGATACGATGGAAAAGAAATTCATCACCATGATCTGACGATATGATGGAAAAGAAATTCATTACCATGATCTGACAGTACGATGGACAGATAGGTGAATAATAATAAAACTGTCAATATGATAAACAGTAGGGTAAATAATACGATAAAACTGTCAATATAATAAAACTGTCAATATGATAAATAGATAGGACAAGAAAACATACCATAAGATAAAAAGAAAACACAAAAAGAAATGTTATACCCCTTCATAAGAGGAGTTTCTTAAAGTTAGGCATAATGTAAAACATGAAGTATATATGAATGATTATTTTAATGTAATCATTCCTAGATTCTATTTTATAAACTCAAATCTATTGGAATGTAATGGTTTTGTAAAAATGTTAGTAAGTTGTTCTTGTGTTCTGATGAATTGTAAAACAATATCTCATTTCTATGTATGATCCCTAAGAAAGTGATGTCTAACATCTATGTGTTTTTCACGAGAGTGATGTGCTAGGTTTTTACTAAGAGCTATTGCACTAGTATTATCACATAGAATTTGAGTTTTGGAAAAACTCAATCCATAGTCGGTGAGTGTGTGTTGCATCCACAACACTTGAGCATAACAATTTCCAGCCGCTACATATTCAGCTTCAGCAGTGGAATGTGCTACTGAGTGTTGTTTCTTGCATGACCAAGAAACCATAGAATCTCCTAAGAAATGACATGTTCCAAATGTACTTTTTCTATCCATTCTACAACCACCAAAGTCAGCATCTAAAAAACTTTTAAAAAAAATCATTTCTAGAATAATAAAAGTGACCTTGATCCATAGTTCCTTTTAAATACGGAAAGATTCACTTTACGACTTTTAAATAAAACTCATTTGTATTAGATTGTTATCTCACACATAAGAATACAGAAAACATTAAATCTGGTCGACTAGCAGTCAAGTATAGCAAACTTCCAATCATACTTCTAAAAATTGTTTGATCTACTGGTTTCCTAGTTTCATCAAGATCAAGTGTATTTGAGGTACCAATTGGAGTGCTGATACTCTTAGTATTGTCATAACCATACTTTTTGATTAAATATTCAATATACTTATGTTGAGATATATATGTTCCTTCTGGTTTTTGAGAAATTTGGAAACCTAAAAAGAATGTTAACTCACCCATCATACTCATTTAAAACTCAGACATCATTAAATTAGCAAAAGAATCAGTTAAAGATTACTGAGTTGATCCAAATATGATGTCATCAACATAAATTTGAACAATCAAGAAATTTTTATTTTCTATTTTTATAAAAAGGGTTGGATCTGCTGTACCTTTTGTATAATTGTTTTGTAAAATAAATCATGTAAGTTTTTAATACCATGCTCTAGGATCTTGTTTAAGACCATATAGAGCTTTCGTAAGTTTAAAAACATGATTAGTATGTTTTGGGTCAAGAAAACAGGGAGGTTGTTCAACAAAAACTTATTCTTGAAAAAAATCATTTATAAAAGCACATTTTACATCCATTTAAAAAAGTTTGAAATTAAAGTATGCTGCAAAGTCTAATAGAATACAAATAGATTCAAGTCTAGCTACAGGAGCATATGTTTCTCCATAGTCTATTCCCTCTTGTGGATTATAGCCCTTAGAAACAAGCCTTGATTAATTTCTTACAATGATTCCATTTTCGTCACATTTGTTCCTGAAAACCCATTTTACAACAATTACAGTTGTTTCTTTAGGTATTTCAACTATATTCCAGACTTGATTCCTCTCAAATTCATTTAGTTCATCATGCATTGCTTTGATCAAATATTCATCACCTAAGGCCTCACTTAGACTTTTAAGTTAAAATTGGGAAAGAAAAGAAAGATGTTCTATTTCATTTCATAAGGAATTTCTGGTCCTTATAGGTTTATTTACATCACCAATGATGTTATCACTGGGATGATTCCTAAGAAACAATTGATTTGGGTTTTTTAAAACCTATTCATCAACAAATGGTAGAAATTATTCTATGGTAAATGTTTCAGAAGGAACTTCTTGAACATTCTCCTTATCAGAAGGATTTTCTATCAATGTTTCATAATCAGTTTTTGAAAACACATTTGAGGATGTAGGTTGGGATAGTTTAAAAACAGAAGGATCAATTTCTTCAAATTTTACATGTACTGTTTCGTCAACAGTACAAGTGTTTTTATTAAAAACTCAATAATCCTTAGAAGTTGTGGAGTATCCTAAAAAGATTCCTTCATCAGATTTTGGTTTCAATTTATATATATTATCTTTTTTATTCCGAAGGAATACTTTGCACCCAAAAATTTCGAAGTATTAAACTTTAGGTTTTCAGCTAGTCCATAACTCATAAGGTGTTTTATTAAGAAATGATCCAGTTAAAACACGGTTTATAGTATAACGAGTAGTACTAATAGCTTTAGCCCAAAAGTGCTTAGCAGTTGAGTATTCACTCAACATGGTTATAATAATTTTGTGAATAATAAGATTTCTTCATTCAACAGCACCATTTTGCTGAGGAGTTCTTGGAGCTGAGAAATTGTGAGTAATACCTTTCTTACTACATAAAGTTTAAAAATATGAATTTTGAAATTCACCACCATGATCACTATATATAGTTATCAAAGATAGGTTTTTCTCATTTTTAACATGCGCTCTAAATGTTTTGAAATAGGAAAAGGCATCATATTTCATTGTTAGAAGATAGACCCATGTAAATCTAGTAAATTCATCAACTAAAACAAATACATAGTATTTGTCTCCAATTCTTCCATTTTGTGAAGGACCAAAAAGATCCATATGCACTAGCTGTAATTCATTAGAAGTTGAAACTCAATTAATCGAGTTAAAGCTAGTTTTATGTTGCTTTCCAAATTGACAAGGATCACAGACTTTTGAAGAATCATATCTAAGATCAGGTAGTCCCTTTATAAGTCTTTTCTTTGAGAGTTTACAATGGTTTCTTAGATTGCAGTGTCCTAGTCGTCTATTCCATATCCATGAATGGTATTCTATTGCACTTAAGCAGGGTAAGTTTTGTCTCCTATGGTCTTCTATGTTAGTAGTGTATACATTCTCTTGGCTATGGGAAAATAGAATGAACTCCTCCATGTAATTGTTAACTAGACACTTATCATTCATTAAATTCAAAAGGTAACCTTCGTAACATAATTGACTTATGCTGATGAGATTGTGTTTAAGACCTTTAACAAACAAAAAATTTAAGATAAGAACTTCTCCATGAAAAATAATATTACCTATAGCAACAATCATTCCTTGGGCATTATCTCTGAAGGTAACGTTTCCACCTTTTGTTTTGATAACCTTTTCAAATAAATCATTGTTACTCATCATGTGTCGAGAACAACCACTATCCATGTACCAAATATTCTTGTTGGTACACTCCTCATTTTCGTAAAAAAGAAACAATTAGTTTTTCGAAATCCAAACTTGTTTGGATCCAGAATGGTTAGATAACAGAATTGAAGGAATCCACATTTGTTTTTCAAAATGAGCTTTACGAAATCCAAAAGATTGAGTTCTGTTAAGAGAACACTCTCTTTTCCAGTGTCCTCCACATTGGCACTTAGAACAAAAAGAGGATTTTTGTGGAACAAAATAGTTATTACTAAAAATAGGTTTGGAATGATTATAACCAAGTCCAGAACGATTTCTCAAAGGCTGGATTTGGGAATACATTTTGTCAAAATTTTCATTGCCATAAGTAATGTTTGACAAACACTTTTTCATGGAAAAAATTTCTGACTTTAATTTCGCAACCATATTTTTACCCTAAAAACATTTTATTTTGAGCTAGAGTTACACTCTAAAACAATTTTCTTAGAAATTTAATTTCCTATATCCTTAGAAAGATTATCCTTATCGAATTTGACTTTATCAAGGGTTTTTAAAATATTTTCAAAATCAGAAGTTTTCATATCAAGATCATTGGAAAGATCTGATACTTCTTTAGTTAAAACTAAAATTCTAGAGTTTTCTTTCTCAGCATTCTTCTTGAGTTTAGAATTTTCATTTTCATGTAATTTAGAAAATCTAGATACATCGTTAAAAGAAGTTAATGTATCATCTTCTGATGATGAAGATTCAAAATTTGAAGATTCATAATATCTATTATTAGTATAATTTTCATTTAAAGAGACATTTGTAATAGCTTCAGCATTGTGTACCTTGGCCATGAGACAATGATCTCCAATTGGTAATCTAGCTATAAGTCTAATATTCTTTTTTCCTCAAGACTCGTATTCCGAAGAATTGTCTGATGAATAACTACCACTTGCACTCCACATATCATTTGCCTTCAATAATTTCTTTGTCTTAAAATAATTTTTCTTCTTTCTTTCAGAATGTTTCTCCTTTCTGTCTTTTCACTTTAGTAAAGGACAATCAGTCCTTATATGGCCTACTTTATTACATTCATAACAAGTTACCTCTGAATCTTTTTTGTCCTTCCTATCTTTCTTTTTGAATCTATATTTGAAGTCTTTCCTTCCCACAATATTGTTCATCCTTCGAGCAGGATTGGATAACTCATTATCCGAGTGATCACTATCGCTTGATTCTGTTAAAACAACTTTCTTGCCTTTGGATCTTGTAATCATTTTAGGTGTTTTAGCATTAGAAGTAATGGCTGCACTTCCATTCCCATTTTTCTTCTTGTTAAAATCAGCATCTCTTTTCATTCTTGTCTCATGCTGTAAAAGAGTTCCAAAAAGTTCGTCAAGAGTAATCTAGGAAACATTTCTGTTTTCATCAATAGCTGTCCTTTTTGACTCCCATTCATTCGGCAGTATATATATAATCTTATATACTAGAGCTTCATCATCAAGGCCTTTTTCTCCCATGGATTGTAAGATGTTGACAATTTTCATAAACCTTTGTTGCACTTTACATACTGGCTCTCCATACGGAAAAAAAATCCATGATACTCAGCTCGAAGCATTGCTCTTCTTGTTTCTATAACCTTGGATGTACCAAAATGAGTGACATCCAATTTCTTCCAAATAAATTTGGCTTCTTCACATGAAGATATCTGACTGTATATATTCTTGTTCATTGAGCATAATAAAGTATTGCATACCTTGTAATTCAGTTGATATTCTTGCTTCTCTTGATTAGTGAAAGTACTGACTTCTTTTTTATGAATTGTATAACCTCCAGTAAGCATTTTAAAATTGCCTACACTAGTATTGATCACGAAAGTCTTCATTCGATCTCTCCAGTAATCATAATCATTCCCATCAAAGATAGGTGTTCTAGAAGGATTTAGATTCTTAATTGACCCAATATTCATTCCTTCCATCTAAAGAAACAAAATCTTTTCCACTCCACACGTTAGTGTAGTAAGTAGTTCAAATATTAATATGAAATAAATAAAACAAGTAATACAAATTAGTGTATAACCTCGCTCTGATACCAATTGTTGGATCAAATATGTAGATGTAAATGTATATTAGATGGAACAATACAAGAGGGGGGTGAATTGTATGTTTAAAAAATATGAGTTTAAACACTTAAGAGATTAGTTTAAATGATCTTAAACTAATACAATTCAAACAACCAAAATTGTATTGAATATAAAGGTAGGATGTAATTTAATACTATTAGAAAAGTAAATTAATTGTTTTCAAGATGAATACAATAATCAGAGTAATACAAGTGTAAGAGATTCTACCATAAAGCGTATAGAATCTGTTAATACAAATTTTAATATAATAATTTTAATTGAAACAATTACAATTGAATGTGTAATGAAGAAAGGAAACAATAAAAATTCCTTTCTAATACAAACAAGAGTGGAAATGTAAAAGTATTACAATTCTTTTGACCCAAATATAATGGTTATCCTTTCACCTAGGATAAGAGGTCTGTCTTACCACCACCTTTGTAAGCCCTCGATATGAAGATCAGTTCGTCTGTCTGCCTATCCCCAGAAGCCCTCAATACGATGATCGGAATGTCTGTTTGCCTATCCCCAGCAACCCTCGATTTTCTAGGTAATTGGCACCTCTGTCTTTCAATCACCTGAAAGCCCTCGATACAATGATCGGATGCACAAAGCAAGAGATAAGTCACATCGTCTCTCTCAAGAATCTCATAGAAGTATAATGTCATGGTTTTTCCAAAGTCTCAATCTTTTCTGCTTCTAATGACCTCCTATTTATAGGCCTCGGGTTCCAACAGTCATACTACCTCCAACGGTCATATTTCTCCGAAAAACATGGAGGGACATGGACACCAGGAATTATAACAGTCATATTGAAACAGAAAGCACAACGTCATTTTAATTAGTTTGTAACTAACTCAATGACATCGTATTGGTTAAAACAAAAGATATATGAAGATGATAAACAAGAGTGCGATTAATATGAAATAAGTGTTTTTGATTAATTTCCAAAACAAGTAATGAAATTATGTGTCTTATAAGTTTTACTAAATGTAATGTAATGATATGATACAAAGGGAGATACAAAAAAGTGAGTATGATTGACAGAGTTAGTACGACACCATTGACTGAGTCAGTACGATACGATTGACAGAGTCAGTACGATGCAATTGACAGAGTCAGTACGATATGATTGATAGAGTCAGTATGATACGATTAACATAGTCAGTACGATACAAGTTAAAAGAAATTTGTGATTTCCAAAACATGATATAGAGGTCAATGGAAAACTTTGGACTCAACACTAGTTTCAATACTCACATTTAAGATCTTTTGTAGAAACTAATTAGGATTAGAACCACTAGTCTCAAAAATCACCTTCTTGATGTTAATTATTTTTAAATAATCATCCATATTATTTAATTCATGTAGAATTTCCCAACATTGACACTTCATCTATTTGAACTCCTCAGGCATATGAAAAATCCAATGTGAATTCTTTATTTATGATCAAAATATCATACAAATAGAATATGGAAATTTATTCATTAATTCCTAATGAAAACTCATAAAATGAAAGATTATTTCCTAGTGTGACCAAATATAACAATTTCCTCAGTTTTTTTCCTTGAAAACTCATAATATGAATGTGTCATTCACAACATAAATCTTGTTTACAGATCCAGAACAACTTTTAATGATTTTATCATTCTTCAAAATTCTTCCACTGGTCATTTAGGTAATCTCAACTAAACAAATAATACATTGAAGAAAGGGTATAAAATTTCACAATTACCACTAAAACATATTCATTTATTCCACTAAATATAAGTACCACACACATCACATTAAAAATTCTACTTTGTATTTAACATCTCTAGATGATTTATTCAAGATTGCACCCTCAAAGTCATCTCTTATAATCACATCTTTATTGGTTCTCACCAAATATCCACATATAGGAACCATAAACTAATGATTATTAAAAAAATAAAACCATAAACATTGGACATTAAATAATTCATTGAAATAGAACTATCTGATAATATCTATCACCATGGTAGATTATCAGAGAGTTCATTTCAGGTGGTCAAAGAGAGATAATCAAGAATATAGGTTGACATAACATATATGTAGCACTCTTGATGAGATATTAAGATAGAAGGATTTTATTTCACATTAATAATTTTTATGTGGTTGGTATAGTTATGAAATTAAATTTTTTCACTAAGGCTTCCTTGATGTGTTATTAGATTCAAATATTGGACATTAGGAAATATCCCTGAAGGCCACTAGGAAGGAGGCCAAAAGGGTCACACATTAAGTGCATTCATAATCTCTATTAAATTATATTTTAATTTAATTTTAAGACAAAATATTATTCTTGGATTATATAATGATAATTATTCAAGTCAAGTTAATAACATGAATTCAATCACCAGTTATTCAAGTTTAGAATACATTTCAATTGAATATTAAATAAATTTTTATTCATGAGTTAGAAAATAAAAAATAATTTATTTTTTTATTAGATGATTTCTATAATGATATTTATTTATTTGAATAATTATCTACTATAAAATCTATAAAATATGATTAATAGGTTGAGTTAAGGGGATGATAGAAATTATATATTTTATTTAATATCATTTAAATAAATCTTGATTTGTTTATTTAATAAATAATATTTAAATAATTTTTTGTTATCATCCTGTATGAAATATATTATTATTAATATTTTTATTATTTGAAATGAGTTTTAATTAAAATAAAAAATTAGATAATGAGATCATGCACAATTACAAATTGTTAAACCCTATAAATATTAACTGATTTATAACATTTTTGGAAGGCATGAGAAGTACTGTTCACACCAATTCCACTCTAGATAATTATCTCATGACTGAGAGAATAAATCAACAACTCTCTTAAGAACAGAGAGAGATAGTCCTCCTGTTTTATCATAAAAATAATAAAAAATAAATATGAAGCTTTCAAGACCAAGAAATTACTTTTTAAAATTAATTATAAACGACACTAGGCACATGGTTCCTCCATTATAATATCCAAAATACAAATATTGATTTTCCTAGATTCATGGAGAATGTGTAGAAATAAATTTTGGTATTATAGTTCAGAATGTTCATCATAAAATGGTGACTACAAGATATAAAATTTAATTGAACAACATAAATAATTGAATTATCAAGATGAGATAATTTTTTTAATTAATTATATATTAAATTTGAAAAATCCTCTCTTGATATTTTTGGGTTTCTTACTCAAGTTATTTAGATATTATCTATTTAAACTGATGAAAAATTCTATCATACATTCATTCAACCACTTCCATTGTTAGATAAAACCTTTTATAGGAAATCTAAAAGAATGATATCAATGATTATTTTTAACATTTAATTACTCTAATGCATCATAATATTTAAAAATTAGTCTTACTAAATAATTCATGAAATTATGATTTATACATTCATAAAATATGACTTTCATTGCCATGATGAATGATATATTATATCATACCCCTAAAATATAAAATTATTTTTTATACAACAACTACTTAATATATCATATGCATGTAGGTTTTAGGTAATATAACCTAAAATCTTTCGCTTACACTAAAGCTTCTTATAATTTGTGTCTTTTCACCGAATTACTCTATCACATACTATAACTTATGAATCGTTATCAAAAAATCTTGTAGATATCTTCCAAAAAAACTAATAAATTAATCATTAACATCTTATTGTATCACATCATATTGAATACATTGTAAATACTCAACGAAATCCATTTTGGGATAAAACTCTTTGAAAAATTTAGAGCATCTCTGTAGGTAAAAAATAACCATTTAGTTAACCACAAAGTGTGATGCCTTGGAACGTTTTAGTGTTTAAAATAAATATGAATCATTGAAAAGATAAATATAAATGAAGAGATTCCTCTAGAAAATCATTAGTGTTACCCACCCTATAAAGGGATCTGATAAGATCTTTATCAAACAGAAATATCTCTATAACTCTGCCCACAATATGAATTATATATAAGAATAAATTTTCATATAATACATTTTTAAGAGACATGGAGTAACCATGATACATGGTGTATTTTGATCTCATATATCCAACCCTATGTTTTTTATTCTTTGAGTATATACTATTCATTATAATGAATAAATCACATGTCTCTCACATTTATGGATGAACGCACTGCATGTCCCTCACATGAATAAATAATCACATTATATGCACTATATAGGTATGTATGTACAATTACTTAGTCTATCTCAATTGAGGGAACAAATTTCATACTCTTTATTTGATATGAGAAATTTAAAACTGGTCAAGCTCTAACAAACAACATGATAAAAAACCAACCCAACCACCCACTAAATATCTAAGCCTGAAGGCCTGAGAAAGAAAATTTTCATAGTATGAAGGTTATTATGCTTGGTATCTCACTAAATATAGGAATTAGGGAATATAAATATAAACCATTCACCCCTGGTATACCAAATAAATAGTCCATGAAACTCAATGTCGTATACCCCATGGGATATCAAATGCAAAAAACCTATTTTGTTCCTCATGCATATATTTTGTATCTCGATACAAGAATCCTAATCACACTGACCTTAACATTTCACTATAATATATAACAATCTAGGATGAATAACTATTTGAGATAACTCAAAATCAAACTTTTAGAGGTTAATTATCATTTCACATCACGATATATATATATACAGACATATGAGTTCAGTATTAAAAATTGATAAAGTGGATATAGACTTTTAGTATAAAATGATACATTTATATTCTTAAACTCTTTTACGAATATTAATCAAATCATACATAATAACCTATCTCATCATTTATAATAGACCTCTAGATTCGTCTTATGTTAGTTTCACTTTTTGGTTTTTTAATACTTATTATATCTCTCTATAATTCATATCATATCCATATGCTACCATATAATACAGTCCCAATAAACTCTTTTGTTGATTAAGAGATATGATAAAAAAAATTTAATAATAGTGAGACTTAAGAATAAAATTTCTAATGTCTAACTCCTTGAAAAATTTATTCATACATCTTATATTCGCAACATCAAATGTTTCAATGTACATAACATCTATTGTCTCTGAAAAAATAATTATATGTTTTTAATTATCAACCACAGAACAATTCCATAAAACATTTTTATTGAAATATTTTGGTAAATAACACAACTATTAAATTATTTTTTCACCAACATACCTTAATAATTTTATGACATTAAGTGACATTCACGTTTAATGGTAAAATATTTTATTTATAAATTTTAAACTTTTCAAAGTCAAAACATATTCGTATTATCTTATTAGACACTATATTCTCAACATAAATTCATTATAAGATAAGAAACTCATTTTTTAGGAAATAACACTTATTTATTTGGTGGAAATATTAAAAAAATAACCTATTATGTCAATATATTATATGATATTCAATGTATTTAGAGAAATTTTCATATAATTAGATTTTATTCTTTAAAATGTGTCATTTACGGTGGTGGGATCAAATCCCTAATATTTTAACAAATAAACCAATAATCAATTTTATCATAAATAATTTTTTAACCTTATATTTTATCAAAACATGTTATAGAATATAATAAATCAAAAACCATGTGTTTTAAAAAAATATCTCAAATTTTTTATAAAATACCTTTATTAATGAATTATATCCCTAATCAAATAATTGAATGAGATGAAAAACAAATCTTTTACTATGATCTGTCTTAGCATGAATTATTCTTTTACATTCCATTGATGATTAAAAAAATATTTTATATGTCATTTGAGTAAAAACTACAATCCTTATCAAAAATTTCATTGATTTTAAACTCTTATATATTTATAACAACTATAAAATATATATTTGGTATTATATACCCTTCTAAATAAATGAAATGATTTTTGTATTACCGATACTAGAAATAGACTATCTATTGTGTTTTCCAAACTCCATTAGGATTTTTATACAATCTAATCCAATAAAAAAATTTCTTTCATTCATGATAAGTCTATGTTTAAATTACCATGGATATCTATATGGAGGAAAAACTGTTAGAATATCCAACTAAATATTCTTATCCAATTTTGAAATTGTATCCACTTGAAAAACCATCAGAATCTAGAGATCACATACATATTTCGTCTATTATCAACACTTTGATAAATGTATTTAAAGATCTATTAAGGCAACAAAAACATTACATATATAATATTACATCATCGTTGATGAAAATTCATTACATCACTTAACAATAAACTCCATATAACTCTATCAGTTTTGTGTATTTCTATACTAGAACCATAATTATCTTATTTTCTAAAAGTTATTCAATATATGTCAAAAAATTATTCTAACATGGTACCCTTCATTTGCATACCCTACATAAAACCTTTCTTCATAAACTATAGAAAGGAAATATAAGAATGGTGACCTCATATGTTTTGTAAGGGTAAACAAGGGAGATATCAATCAATGATCATAAGTAATCTTAACAAGATTAAAAGAAAATGATAATATGATATTAACATTTAAAAATCATATCCATGAAATCATTGATCATAATCATGGAATAATGATTTACTAAATCGTAAGACAAGAATCATATAAGAATCAAATTTGTTGAACCATGAGAACATAATTTTAGTATAAGAACATTTGGGAAGAGTGTTTAATATAGTTTGACATTATAATAATCCTAAAATAATTTTTAATTACATTTACCAAAACATTAAATAGAAGTTGGGATTGGGACAACAACCATTGTACCCTCTTTTGGCTTAGGATAATCTCCCATGTACCCTATTTTGTCATTCGATGACCTCATACATACCCTCTTTAAGCTTTTCATAACGTCTTCAGTTCCCTTTGATCTCATAAAAATTGAACATTACCCAATTAATTGGAGGGGTATAACATAAAAAATAATTACATTATTATAGTAAATTCAAATATATTCCACAAGATTATGAATCAAATTATCATTTAATCATAGCTTAACCCATGGAAGATAAAATGGATTTCATAAAAATTTCATCATCATAATCATAAACCATCTTGAGAATAAATAAATATGGTAACTGTAACATCCAACTCCTACTCATTGGCTGGAGTGGAGGCAGAAGTACTACTTGGCCTTATGATTCAACCCCAAGGCGGCAGTGGCTGGAAATTAATGTCGAGGGATTCATGAATGATTAGGGGACAATTTTACCCTTGAAATAATTACATCCAACTAAATGGGTCATTACCATATTACTACTACCTCATGCATGTAAACAAGTAATTTCAACTCAAAATAATTCCAAAGGATCACCATACCAATCCATGCCAAATCCAAAATTAGAGTAGAAAGCAGATGACTAAAACAACAAAACTAAATGACTCCCTAATAAGTCATCATATCTCAACAACAGTATCCAAGATCCAATACCATAAGACAACCCAAGCATCATGATTAACCACTAAGAAAATGAGATGTTTTCCCTTTAACTGAGTCTCATAATACAAAATAGGGAAAAGATTCCAAGTGACAAGGTAGGGGAATGTAATAATACTCAGTTGGATTTCTAAAAATGACTTCCCAACCCACCCCAGAAGAATAGAAAAATTTTACACATTTATATAAAACACATTATATAAATGATTAAAATATTTCAACCATTTCTAGTGAGGCAAAAATTTTACTACACAAATATTTTACCCAAGAAAACACATTTTCAAGGAAAGAAACCAAATAATTAATTACAAATTTTTCCATTTAAAGTTTTCATAACCCAATTCCTATCATGTGATCGCATGCACATGTCAACCACACTAACAATTCAACAACATGAGCTCAGTGTTACCATTGATGGTGTAACTTCATGCATAACCCTATCCCCTTTTTTATGGTATTTCACACAACATTCGAATTCTTTGATGGTGGTACTTCACTTCAATTATCCATCCCATCCAACTCATGCTTAAACACTTTATCCAACAACCATAAATCAACTAGTTCAAAAAACACCTCAACCAATATCTTCTAAAACTAATCAACCCTTTAAGCCAAGCCACATTTCCATCAAACATGCCCATAATATTTCAATAAAATCAAACATTTATTAAAAACACTCATAAATCACATCCATGAAAAACAATATTTCTATAAATAAATTTAATTGAAAAATATTTTCACAAACCATTACCATAAATCAACGAAGAAACTGATTTTAAAAGTATCATTTTAAAATCCAACAACTAAACATATTTCACAACAATATCACATTTCTCTAAAAAATCCACAAATCATAAAAAATTGTTTTCAATAAAGATTTGCACATAAATTTCACACTCTATTTCAATGAAAAAAAATTAATTTGAAATAAATCCTTATAGTTCTAGAAAGAGTAGTTGTTTGTGAAGCCACATACCTTTAGGGTTTTGGAAAAAAGGACGACCAGCACAAACACTCACCAAATCTGTGTGAAGACTACCGAAAACCTCTTTAGATCCCTTCCCCTAACAAAAAAAATTCCAAATATCACCAATTTCTCATGAAACCACAACTATTCTGAGCCATACACAACCCCATGATCTCCCGGTGTAAGGACACACCCCAACCATGATCCTAATGTGTCACAATATGCCACATACCCATTCCCTTGTTATAGAAAGACCTATATTGGTGTTGATTTAAGGAAACTACTAATCTCTTCCAAATACTTCTAACACTACGAATTCCATTAAAATGAATCATTTTTCTGTATCAAAGTTTCCATATGTGAGGTCAATCATGATAATTCCTGAACAAAGAATCTTTAATACCCACCTAGACCAAGGAAGCTCCATTTCTCAAAGATATTATTTAGTTGTTCCTAAGAGATAATTTCTCCTATCTTATCTAGATCCACTGAAGCACGATTATTAGAAATAACTTGACAATGAAATCCAACGTCATGTATCCAAAAGCCACACTTTGATAATTTTCCATACCACCAACGGTCTCTCAAAATTTCCAACACTATTTCTAGGTGTTGATCATGACCATCCCTTGTCATATAATACACCAATATATCATCAAAAAACACCATGATGAAAGAATCCAGATATCTCTGAAATATCAGATTCATCAATGACATGAACACCAATGGTGAATTTATATGAATAAATTGTATAACCAGATAATCATAATGGGAATATCTACTTATGAAATATATTTTTGGGATATCATTCGTTTTTACCTGTAAATGATGATATCCTTATCACAAATAATTTTTGGAGAAGAGTTTCATATGCCTTTTTCAAAAACAACATCGGTGCTTCCCATATAGGTGTGCTAGGCTAGATGAACCCTTTGTTTCTGATCCTCCAACTACACATTAAATTTATTAAATTCTGTTTGATCCATGTGATAAGATGGACGTGAAATAGGATTGGTCCCAGGAAGGAGTTCAATCGTAAATTTCACTTCACTTATGGGTGGAAACCCTATGAAATCTTTGGGAAAGTCATCAAGAAACTAATTAACAACTACTGAAAAACTGACTCTTCCAAATGTATTCCATTGATAACAAAGACAAATCCACCATGTGATATGATACATTCCCAAATTCTAGTTCTAACAAGCATGTTTCACCAACCTTTACCATATTCTACCATCTAAAGAGATGCTAGAAGTCATCAATATTAAAGAAACATATCATTCACGAATAATAGTCATTTTGGGCCTTAAACCTCATCAAAAAATCCATACCTAGGATTATATCATAAACATCCATATCAAGAACTCAGATGTCCCATATCAAGTCATCCCTATAAAAAATTATATAAAATGATCTATAAAGAATGGATTGATACTCTCTGTAACCCAGAGGAGTTTGAGGTTTCAAAACAAATGGCATCATTTCGGCATTTAATACCAACAATTCAACAACATAAGAATTAATTATAGAATGAGATTCACCCATATCAAAAAATGAATTTATAATGGATTAATTGAATATAATCACACCTATCACCTTGGATGGTCCAGACTGATCACCCACCAAAAACCTACTCAACTTCATATACCTACTTACTTTCCACACTTTTCTCTTTACTCCCCTATTAAAAAATCTATTTCTCGAAAAGTCATGGTATTCCTAGAATCACCATGGCCACCTAAGTTATGTTGATGAATGGTATGTGGCTTCCATTATCCCATCGAATCAAAAGATAGCTATAACCCCATACAAGTGTCACAAACACCTAACCTCAGAGCACTGTAGTAAAAAACATTAAAGATTTCCTAACTGGTTGAAATTATGGCATGCTCTAGGTGGTTTTGTACAATCTCACTTTATGTGGATTTGAAATACACACTAAAAACCTATTCCCTTAATATTAGGTTTCTTAATAATATCCACCAATCCAAATGATGGATTCTTTTCCATACTCCCACCTTAGAAATAAGTATCTCTCTTCCTCTTGCTTCTTGTGTTAGAGTTCCCACCATTTTCAAGGGTATCAACATAACTCCTTTTGTTGTAGATCTCACGATATATTTTTCATACACTATATCTCTATTTAACATCTTTTTATAATCCATTATATAGAGAACTATAATATTAAAATGTATTTCCTGTCTAATCCCCGATTCAAAAATGTGTGCCTTCAATGAAGTATAATAAGAAACCTCAGGTGTAAACCTGACTAAATTTGTGAATTTTGATACATATTCTATCACTAAAATGTTTTCCTATTTCATGATAATTAAATTCATCATTCTATAAATTCTCAACATGTGAGGAGAGAATTGTTTCTAAAAAATTCCTCATTATCCACCCATGTCATGACATGGTCCACATTAGAATGGACTGCCAACTCCCACCACTGATGTGAAAGGTCTTCCAACATGTACGTCGCTAACTTGACATTCAAGTTCGCAGTGTGCATAGGAATTCATGGATTTTATTCATCCTATTCATCCACACCTTCACCTTTTCGTGTTCCTAATAACCCTAAAATATGGGTGGATTATGCTTCTGAAACTACAACAAATAGTCCACATGCCTCAGCTCATCCCTTCTATTTCCAGAATCCATAGCTTGAAAGTCTTGAAAAAAAATATGCACCAAATATTGGTTCCCCTACAGCTCTGGTGCAACCACATTTTCTACATCTTCCTCCATTTAGTCTCTAGGATTTCTACCATGGTCTATTTATATCAACACAACACAAGAACCATAAGTCACACTCTCTAGAAACTAAAGGCTTAAAATTTATAATTTTATTACATTTAACTATCACAACCATTCTTTCCAAAATCCATCATTATCAGTGATCCATAATTCTTGAATATAAAACACTATAGGTTTGGAAAATTGACATATTTACAAAATAACCCAACCATTCTATTTTCAAAATCACACATTTTAAAACAATTTCTAGAATTCTAAAAAATCAACACATTCACATCACACATAAATCATTACCACAAATGAGATATGAGATCCCAATGATGTTTTATTCTTATAATGAATTACATGCTCATCTCAATAGCTAACCCCATAAAAATGAGATCCCAATGCCTATAACTTTCTTAAAAACACTTGTAAACTTTCTCGTAACTTGAAGTTCCCCATAAAAAAGTTAGTTATGTATTTTTAGGTTGTAAATTTCAAATTCCAACATTCTTAATCATTGAAACCCTCGCAACTCAAGGAATAATCCAAGAATAAGTACCAACTACAATACTAAATACAAATTCTAAAGGACAGAACAAGAATGATTTCACTTGTAAGTCATGGAAAATCCATGCTGATACAACATGTAACGTCTCACCCCTCTTCATTGGCTGGAGTTGAGGCGAAAGTGATACTTTTCCTTATTCAATATCCCCAAGGTGACAAAGGTTTGAAATTAATTCTGAGGGATTAATGAATTATTGGGTAACAATTTTCCATTTGAAATTGAAAAAACCAACAAAATATGTCATCCCCACATAAATATGACATGATGCCAACATGAAATTACAACTCAAAATGATACCAATGGACTGCCAAAGAAAACCCTACCAAATCCAGAATTAGAGTACAAAGAGGAAGACTAAAACGAATAAACATAGATAATAAAATATAAAGTCATTTATCTCCACACCATGATCCATGTTCTAACACTACAAGACTGCCCAATTATCATTATGTACAATCCGAAAATGTGATGCTTTACCTTTACCCGAGTCTCAGAATACAACATCAGTAAATTCACCCAAGTTTCTAGGTAGGGGTGAGTGATAATACTCACTATGCCTTCCCCAAATTACATCCCTAATCATGCCACTAGTAAAGAATATGTTAGACAATTTATATAAAACAATTTATATAAACCATTAATATAGTTCTACCATTTCCACCATGCCAAAAATTTCACTGTAAAAATAGTTTACCCAAGAAATCACATTTTCAAGGAATGAAACCAAACGAGTAATTACCCATTCTCCCATTTCATGTTGGAATAACTCATTCCATATCAAAAGACCACATGAAATCTAAAACACACACACAATTAAACCACAAGATCTCAATATTTCCATTGATGGTGAAATATCACATCTGACCCCATACCCTTTTATTTTTTGTACTTCACACTATATTCCAATAAATTGATTTTGGGAATTCACACACATCATCCATCTAATATAACTCATTATTAACAACTTAATCCAATAACCATAAATCAACATGTACCAAAAACACATCATCCAATATTCACAGTACAAAATTAACTATTTTAGACAAGCCACATTTCCAAAAAAACGTTCCAGAACCATTTCAATAAAATTAATAATTTATTTAAAACACTAATTGACCTCATCCATGAAAAAAAATTCTACAACACAACACTTTTATTGAAATAATATTTCATAAACAATTTACATAAATTTATTAAGAAAAAAACTATAAAACCATAATTTTAAAATCCAACAAATAAACACATTGTAAAAAAATATCAAATATTCCCCAAAATCCACCAATCATCACAAAATGCATTTCAACCAAGATTCATGTAAAACATTCACATTAGTTTTCAGTCTAAATAGTTAATTTGAAATCAAGAATATTATTTCTAGCAAGAGAATTCTAGAGTGAATCCATATACCATTAGGGTTTTTGAAAAAATTACCAATGGTACAAACGCTCACTAAATCCATGTGAATAGTAAAAAACCTTAAATCCTTTCCCTCAAAAAAAAAAAAAATATCACAATTTTTTTAAATCAAAAACCCATGATATATCCATAATGAAAGTAGGTCTAAGATGATGAGATAGAGGGAGAAGTAGATAAAAGGAAAACAAAAATAATACCCTGATAGGAGACTTACCGAGTGAGATCCACCTTTAATCCACCAAGAAAACCCTTCAAAACACTTCAAAAATGAGTGTGAAATGTTCTATAATCATGGAGAAGATGAAATCCCATGTTAGGGCCACATGGTAGCAAGAATAGGGTGTTTAGGGAAAATCCCAAGCAACCCCCATTTTAAAAATACCCAATTTTAAGTCACGCAGTGTTCATCTGGATGATTATACAACCCGTACGCTAACCAAGCGTCTACTACTACCTCAAGGGAGACCTCTCGTAGTTGATCTGCAAGTTTAGACACATTGTCCACAACCTGAAAATAAATCCCATTGTATCAAGTTTCATGGTTTAACTAGGTGGAAGGACGATTTGGAAATCATGCTCCTTAATCGTGAGTCAAACTATATACCTCTTCTTAAACATTAATTATATCATAGAGATTTTTCACAATTGACACTAATCGTGATCAAACCATGTGCCCTTAGTAAATCCCCAAAACCATACCAAAAACCCTCCATACTCTCCCAAAAATTACCCAACCACATTAAAGACATAAAAAGCTACAAAAAGGGTTACATTCCACAAATCGGGGTTACAATACGACCATTGGATTATATCCATAGTAAATCATAATAGATATCAAAGGATTTAGTTATATATTAAAATGACATTAAAAATCATTGTAATTTTTCTGGAGTAAAATACAATTTAATTTTGAAATCAATTATTTAAAATATTTTTTTAATATAAGGAAAAAAATATTATAAATAAATCATGGAAACCATTAATGTAAATTTATATTAAAGATTATTAATGATGGTGGGAAAATTCATTCATGTGAAAAATGATAAAAAATCTTTTGTTCAAACCATTGGTAAAAAGTATCTAGTTTAGAAAATTAAAATAAGATTCATTTTAAAAAAATTTATAGAAATTAAAATATGGTTAAAAAATTTAATAAATCACTGTATAATAGTAATAAAATTGAGAACTTTTTATGGATAATATCGATGCTGAAAAAAAAATATTTTGAGACGATTATAAAAAAATGCCAGTTTTCCATAAATACATTGTTTTAGGAATTGGAGTAATTGGAGAAGAGGAAATAAAATGATAAATTGCATTTTATAGAATTAAAAATAGTGTAATAAGAGATATAATATATTTTATTGAGATATGATATAATTGCATGGTTGAAAAATTAAAGCATAATCAACATTGGTAAAAGGTGTGATTATAACATAAACCCTTACAGATTTGATACCTTTTGAATCATAAGACATATTAAATAATTAACATAAATTGAAATATTAAATATCATGAATATATTTATATTCATGATATAATATATTAAATAGTTATTATATACATCACATGAAGGAAAAAAGTGGTGAACATGACATATGTATCATGAAAACAAAAGTGGCATGAGAAACCCTTACCTCGGGTCTGAATTGCTTCATAAGTGTTTTTAAACTCATGTATAATAAATTTAAATTTTTTTATAGTTATATAAAAGAACAATATTATTAATTATAATACCATTCATGGTTAACGTTTAACATAGTATTACCCATTAATTAACAATTTCCTTTATCATTATCATTTTGTGTGTGAACTACGTTGTTTTTATGTATGATTCGATTTAGTGGTTATGGTCCTTATATACATATAATGGTTCCATAATATAAAAAATATCAATAAACACTTTTGTATAATATTTAGTCATTATATACAATTTTATTAATATTTATATAATGTAGAGATGAAAATTTAATCGCATTGCTACGTGGAGGTGGTAGTCAACACATACGCATGAGCGACATTATCTTTTTATAATGGATGTAAAGGATAAAGGGTATATATAATCTTATAATTATAAAAAAATAATTATGTAATAAATATTAAAGTTAAACACTAAATCCAGCATAATAACCATATATGAAATATGTTGATGGAAAATGAATCATTTCGCTACATGGAGGAGGTAGTCAACACATACACATGAGCGATTATTTCATTTACCATTTGGTGGAAAGGTGGTATAAAATGGTTATATAATAATAATAATAAAATATTATTCTCTTTATTTTATCATATTAATTATTTTTGATTTATATAACATTTTTATAGGAATTATAAGTTAAAAAATCTTTTAAAGAGTCGGGTATGATGATTACCTCTCCCTTGAGAGACCTCCTTTGGATTATAACTTATTCATTATTATGATATTCATAGTTTATAAATATATGCTCAAGAATTTTTGGATTTAATATATAATTATTTTTGGATATTTATTTTCTAATATAGTAGGCTCAAATTTTGTAAATTAGGGAGAAGAGGTGCCCATTTATAATTCAAGGGAGGGGAACATGTGGAATTACTTAAATGATTTCAATATTATAAATTCTATTTCATGTGAAATTGGAATAAAATCGATCATAAATCAAATATAATATGATATTAGTTTAAATATTTTCAATAAATATGATTTATACTTTTTTTAGTGGATATTTTACCCTTACCTCTTAGTTTAACCCCTTGGTAAACCCAATTTAACACTAATCGTGGTATTGTTTTTACTATTTATACAATTCATTATGACTAAAAATGAAAGTTTCATAATTACCAAATAAGTAAATATATATTCTTAATATGGAATCCATTTTTTCAAATTCAATTTCTATATGTGGTATAAATTAATTTTAAAATACATTCACAAAAAATAGAGAAAACTATTTTTAGAAATATGTATTTTATGCATTATACTAGATTCAAATTCAATATTAGCCTTGAAAAAATAATTGGATGAATGTAAAAATATATGATTTAGTATAAAATATATAAATATAATTAACAATATTAATTAATTTTAAAAACTCAATATATTTTTCATGACACATTTTAGTATTGCAAATAATACTTCTAGAGTTAGGCATGGAGCCCAAATGGAATTCAGAGTCCCATGGAGTATCGAAATTGAAAAATTAAAAATATAAAATATAATATATCATAAATAGATTTTTTTTAAAAGTTAGGTACAATATTCCAAAAAGAGTCTTGAATACTAAAACCGAGACGATTGTTAGATCTAAAATGCGGATTTTACCCTTAATATGACACATGTCTGGTCAATGTTGGGCATTTTGATAGAGTACATTTCTAGTGGATATTTTATAAAAATAAATACATAAAACTAATTAAATTATTTGTGATCTAATTAATTTATAAAGTAATAAAATACTATTTTTAAAACCCCATTATGATAATCTATGGGGTTAGCCACATATCATTATGGATTATAGGAGGGATACTGCATGGATAAGCTTCAGGTGTGATTTGAGAGATTTATAGAGTTAATGAATAATGCAATAAATTATTAAATAGGATTCTATTTGAGAATCAAGTCATCAAATATTTATCTAATCCAAGTCAGGGATTTGATCATTTTTGTTCAAATCCCCATTCATTATGATTGTAAAAAAACAAATTTATTTCTTTAGGAATAAATTTTTAGTTCATTTGTCATTTAATTTTAATATTTAAATTCCTATAATAAGGAATTGTTGATTGTTTTGAACAATCAATGAGTATAAATATTTCTTTGATGATTTTTACCTCGACTAAGATATCCAATATATATTTTTTACTTTTTTGTTTCATGTATTTCTCCTTCCATTATACATACCTTGTATATTACTATACGTTTGATCGATGGTTCAACCATTTCTAGGAACCAAATCTATACTATAAATGATTATGGGTTCTAATGATTATTGATATGGGTTTGGGTACTAGGATAATTATATTAATAGTGAGAAAGATTGATGTTTGAAATCATTGTATGGATAGAGGATAATTATTTTTAAACTGTGCATGAAGACGATGACAAGAGGTGATCTTGATAATTTCTTTTGGTGAAAACATATAGAGTCCAAATTATGATAACTCCTTAATGATGGTGGAATAAGTTTGTTATATTTTTATTATAATCCATAATAAAAGAGGATGTAAAAATGTTAAGAATGATTTTTCATGAAAAATCTACAATATCTATGAAATTATAATATATAAGGTTTTTACTTCAGAAGAACAAAAACTGTGTGGCCCCATCCATGTGGTTCTAGGGTTTTAGTTTTTGAAAAAATATCACATTTATTTTTACCTTTAATAGACATCATGTGACTCCTAATCCAAAATCATGGAATGTATCATCTAGGGTACAAGGTCATAGAAATGGGTGGGATTTCCTACTATGGGCAGAGTTCATGAGCACGAGCCGAATTCATAGACTCAAACACGAGAAAGACCAAAAATAGTTGGAAATTTCATGTGTCCGATATACACACTATTTACTACTTGTTGGGAATTTTAGAGCCCTAGATCTCAATGGTATTGTTTCTAATTTAGCAGGTACATTCCCTTGTCATGTACCTATGAGGGTATATTGAGGTATCGTATCCCAAGCATAGGATAAGTGATTCTATCTATGTCCTAGTTCATGATAGTGTTATGAATACCTTAATGTATCCTGGAGTGAGATCATTTATCTCATTCTACCCTCATATGGTTATGAAATCCCATACCTGGCACCCTCGATGTGAGATCCCCTTCATAGTACGTTAATCTAGATAGGTTCTGGTTTCCCCATATTCATAAGGTGTAATCCCCTGCTTGTGTATCAATATATTATGAGTTCTGGTGTAAAATTTAACATGGAATGGATCGAAGAGTATATCCTCTAGGATGAATTCCATCAATGTTAGAAAGACCAGAGAAGTGAGTTCGCTCGGATGAACGTTAACTAGGAACCTCGAGTAAAATCCCTAGATGAATGTTAGGACTAACATCACCCTAAGTCATGGACTACTCCTTTATGAATATATGGATTTTATTGTTTATTCCCCCTTTATTTTGTGATTTATAGTTGAATCCTACTTTGAACCATTATGTTTGATGATTTTAAGGTGTCCTATAGAGTATGTTTATACTCACCCCTATATGAGATCTACCTAAACATATCAAGTCCTATGAATATGATATACCATTAGATAGAGACCATGGTAGACTAGGATTAAGTGGAACTTAGTTGGGCTACACAGACCACAGATGGATTCTAGAGTTGTAGTTTGATAGAATTTCACTATTCATAGTTGGTCAAACTCTTTTACAGTTTTTGTTGGATTTTATTTGGTTCTTATTCTTTTTTGTAATATTTCGTCATATTATGATGTCGGTTTTAGATGTTATGAATGGTTTTTTAGTATTAGTTATTTATTTTTCCACATTATACTGTTGTTTAGGGATATGTTTAGTTATATAGGTACATTAGACTACGGTTTCCCAGGTGTGTGATATACCCACTAAATTCTATTTTATAGACCCTGGACTATTGGTGGCGGTTTTTGGGTTTCACTACCAGTTTATTCTTAGACAGTTAGGCCTTGGTTGGTTAAGTTAAGATTGAGTGGTATCAAAATCTAGGATATTTTTGGGTTAGAGTTTTTATATTGACTCGTTGTGAAGATTTTTTTGGAAAATAGGGAAACAATGTTATATTGTGTCAAATTCAGATCTTAGGATAGGGAACTCAGTGATGGTGAGGTGGCCAACATATCCATTCACCAAGATTCAGATAACCTATTTTTTGACTTGATACATGTAGGTTTTGGTTGTAATAATAAATTTGGTACATACATCATATTATAATAGGATTTGGTTTCCAAATTTTTCATGATTCAACACAACATATATGACCTTTTATCCATGGTGTATCTTTAACGATTGTAGGATGCATCCTTGATGGAAACCATTTGGGATTCCATAGTTAGATCATAATGAATATCTTCTTATTAATGAGGCCGCAATCCCAGGACCTATGAAGGGGAGGGTTCCTCTAGGTGTGTTGTAAATAGTACCACCTTCCTTTGAGTAGATGATTTTTTTGATAGTATTTTAATATGAAAAATGAATCTTGATATATGAAGACATAGAATACTATATTTTTGGGGTGATCAAACCCACTAGATAGTAGAGGATTTAATCGAGGTAGTAGAGAAAGGTTTCCACCTTTTGAGGAATCCTAAAAAACTGATGGTGGTCTTATAGGTGATCCTTCCCTATTTTCCAGTAGGTAAATGGTGTATCATGTCGATAAAAATGCATTTAATGTTGAATCTATTGTGGATAGTGTCTTATCACCTTTTCATAGAGGAGTTTTTGTCCAGATATGTTGGGGCAGTGTGTATCGAGGAGCTTTTGGATAAAAATGAAGTAAGAATAAAAATCATAGAGTACACGTTGATTCTCACCAACCTGGTATAGTATTCCATATATATGGTTCATGATGGATAATAATGATTATGGACAATTGAGAATGGCCTTATCTGATATATTTTCTCTTGGTTGTTATCTCATTTCATCCCTTATTATGTTGGGGTGATGAAGTGTGCCTTAGTTTTAGAAAGCTACATAGTAGATCAGTCATTGGTTATTGGTTCTAAAAGTGGGAAATATATATCTGAAACCATAGTAGTTGGTAGTAAATGTCATATTCAAGGATCTTGGCATGTGAGGTTGGTTTGAAGGCAATCTCAGGACAAAGAGCCTACAAGTTTGGGCTTCCATGGATATTTCAATAATCCAAGGGAGAGGCAATTCATCTCTTGTGATGGGTGAGTCCATATCATATAAGATTTCAAAAACCTCAATGTAGAAACTCCAGATATGGTCTATGGGCCACCATGGTAGATCCAGTGGCTTAAAAAGAAAGCTCTATAGGGTGGAAGATGTAGTGGAGGAGCTAGACGAGTGGCGAGAGTGGTGTGATTTTATGATTTGTCTCCACCACTACCACCCCACTTTTGTCCATACAAGACTCAGAGAGTTATTGGTCATAGAAATAGATAATTGTAGGTAGTGTAGGATTAGGACCCAAAGTTTTGGCGTATGATTCTAGGTATGATCTTTATCTTCTCTACTTTATCTGAAATTTTTGTAGACACAAGCATGAGTTACTCCTTCCATTCCACATCCCATATTCAAGACCTTGATATTTCAGTGGATCCTTCCACCCAACCTTTGTTTATAGAGACTCCTACAAGGAAATATTTGGTGATTAAAAATGTCATATGATAGAGTTACCTAGCTATTAGAGGTTATATATTTTTATTCAATCATTTCATTATCAGGACTAGGTCTTATTATTTAATCATCAGTATTAACTAGCTCTCAGAAGTCCATACATATATAAATTGTTTCGGTAAGAGGATGCAGTTTCTATGGTTTGATGGGATATTGTTTTTTTGTGAAAATTAATACCGAATAGAGTATGATGGGATCATACATAGTAGGATACAACCAATTTATCCGTAGTTGTGTGGTATGACCCATATAGAATCAACCACAATGAGATTTAAATTTCCTACATTATTGGAGGAGTATAAAGATTTCATACTTGGGGATGTGTTGGGATTACCACCCTATTGAGATATAAACATATTTATGGAACTATACGTAGGTAGTTACCGAATATCTATACTAACATATCATGTGATCCTTGTATTGAAAAAGTAGATGAAGGTGTAATTGGAGGATCCATAGAAGAAGAGCATTGTTAAACCTAGTGTGTCCCCATGGGTTTCTCCAATGTCATTCCTGAAGAAGATGGATGGGAGATTGTAAGTATTCATGGATTATCAATGCCTAAATTGGTTGGAAATCAAGAATAAACATCCACTGTTGAGGATTTATGACATCTTTGACTTTCTAAAACGTTATAAATTGTTCTCAAAGATTGAACTTAGGTTGGGTTATAACCATCTCTATTATTGAGAGGATGATATATCAATCAAGATATTCTAGTGCCACTATGGTCACTATTAGTATTTAGTGTTGCTCGATGGAATGAAGAAAAACCTGAAACTATTTTTGAGTCTCATAAAACTGATCATTCAACACTTCCTATACTATTTCATGGTAGTCTTCATAGATGAAATCCTTATATACTCAGATTAATAGGAGGAGTATGTAAGATATTTTAGGATGTTTCTAAATATACTACATGAGATCAAAATTTTTGGGATGATATCGAGGTGTCAGTTATGGATTCAATAGGTCAACTTCCTAGGACATGTCACCTTAGATGAGGGAGTTGGGGTGGACCCATCATGTATAAAAAAATTCTAGCTTGTTAACCACCTAGGAGTGTGATTGAGGTGTAAATCTTCCATAGTTTGGTAGGATATTATTATATATTATTAAAATATTTATCATGAATCATTGAACCTTTGACTACCTTGTCCTAAATGGTGAAACCATTTGTGTGGTCATAGAATTTTTATAAGGATTTTTAAGAGCTTCAGTAGATATAAATGGGCACCCCAATCTCGTGAAAACTAGAGGAGGCTGTTGATTATGTGGTGTTTTTTTATTCCCATATTGCTGGTATTGGATGTGTTATGATGCATCGACCTTTAGTGATTTCTTAAGGGTTCCACTTTCTCAAACCCTGCAATAAAAATAATGTGACATACGATTGTTGATGGTAGTAGTAGTGTTCTCCCTTAAAACATATAGGCACTATATTATAGGATTTAAGTCCATTATCTATTATAACCATAATAGTATCTAGTATATCTTTTCATGGAAATATCTCAACCTCATATAGAGGTGAAGGCCATAGTTACTATTTTAAAATAAATTTCAGTTTATCTATAATCCTAGTAAATGTAACATGGTGGTAGATACTCTCAGTATGACATCTCATTTGTAGTTTTTGTGTGAGGAGTTAGAATAGGTGTCCCTATTGATATAGTCCTTTATAGAAAAGTCCATAATATCATATATCTAGTTGATGGTTGTGGACACACCACTTCTCTAATGAATCAAGGAAGCCCAATTTATATATATTTATTGCGAGTTCTTACATGACTATATAACCACAAGTCTACATTCTGATGAATTTTTTAATGGTGGGGAGCATGTCATCATTTTCTATGGAAAAATCGTGTTACCAGTAATGTAGTGAGAGAATGTTCTAAGGGAGTTCCACAAATCTTTCTTAGTGGTGCATATAAGAGGTGTGAATATGTACTTGGATCTCTAAAATTAGTTTTGTTGTATAGGGATGATGTAGATTATATCCATGATTCTCTTCTAATGCCTCTCATTATAGCAGGTGAAGGCCGAGAATTAGGTCCTGGTGGGTTTAGCCCAACCCCTTAAAGTCCCAATGTGTAAGTTATATGATGTCTTCATGGATTTTGAGATATAATTTATACTATCATCTAGTGTTCATGATGTTATTTGGGTGATCATAGATTGATATAAAAATTCTACCCAGTTTCTAGAAATTCAAGAGAAAAGTTTAGTGGAGAGTATAGAGTGAATATAAGTGTAGAGTATTTTCAGAATTAATGGAGTTCCTTCAAAGATAGCTTTAGACCATAATGATCAATTCACATGTCAATTGTGGAAAGAATTAAAGGATTATTTTGGGTCTCAATTACTAATAAGAACATTGTTTCACCCCCTGACAGGCAGCTAGATAGAGAAAAACATTCAAGTTATAAAGGAAAAGTTGTGGGCATGCATTTTGGATATTTCCATAGTAGGGAGGATTAACTATCCTTTTTTGTTTTTTTGTATTAAAATAGTTACCATTACACCATTAGTATGAAACCATTCTAGGCATTTTATGGGAGACCCAACAAGTAACTGCTATATTGGATGGAACCATGGAGAGATAATGATTATGAGCCTAGAGTTGGTGAAAGTGATGATAGAGTAGGTGAGTATCATTAAGAAGAGGATGAGAACTACCAAGATCCATTATAAGTCCTCTGTTCACTGATGAAAGGGGAATTTGGAGTTATATGAGGGAGACCAGGTGTACCCAATGGTCTGAAATCGATGAGGATTGTGAATATTTAGAAAAGGTGTATTTCTATGTCTAAGATTAATTGGACCATTATAGTTACTATACAGGGTTTTCAAAGTGGAATACCACATATCTTTAGCACCGTAGTCAGACCAGGTGCATGAAATTTTCAACATGTTGTCAATCAGGTGATACATGCATGATCCACCGCATGTTATTGACAAGGGTGATCTAAATATTGAGGATGAATTTAACATTATTTAGTACCCGGTGTCCATCAAGGATCAAAAGTAAAAGATCAATTATGGGTTTGGGGTTCCCTTGTTGCATATATTTTGGTAGAATGGGAATCATCAAGAGGGAACCTGATATACAGAGAACCAAATGTGGGCTCAATAACCTTACTTGTTTGAGTAGTGTATTTCTTTTTTTGATGAAAACCCATGAAGTTGGGGAGAATTTAATGACTCCATTTTTATTTCATGATACTTTTTAGTATTTGAAATATTATTTTTAGAGTAAGGTGTAGA
This sequence comes from Viscum album, assembly GCA_963277665.1. Lineage (NCBI taxonomy): Eukaryota > Viridiplantae > Streptophyta > Magnoliopsida > Santalales > Viscaceae > Viscum > Viscum album. The sequence goes on from OY728151.1 coordinate 2,094,356,563, forward strand.
GTCAGAAAAAAATTCTAAGCCCTATGTAGTCTAAGTATTGATATAATAAAAATATTAAATATAATATATCACATGTATGTATTTTTTTAAAAATTATATTGTATCTCTTAAATAGTGTATCGTATGGGAAAACAGAGACTGTATTTAGATATGAAATTAATGTTTTTTCATAGTTATTATATAAGTATAGTGGGAATTATAAATTTTAGTAGAGTACAATTACTAGTTGATAATAGATAAAAAAAATAAATAGAACTAATATATAAATTTATGATCTAATTAATGACTAAACCTAGAAGAAAATATTTTTATAACCCTATTACAAAAACCTCTATTGGTTTGTCACATAAACCTAGATATTGGGGGAGATATACGATGAAGAGAAGACTTAGGTGCAATCAAGGAGAATTTTGGATACAATGATGAACATAATAGATTCGTCAATGACCTATCATGCAAGAATGTTTTCATAAATGATCGATCCAATATGTGGTATGACATCGATTAATATTGTTTAATTCCCCATTCTTGATCATAGTAATGAGCATAATTTATTTTATTTAGTAATTATTTCCTTGATCATACTTCATTTATGTACTAAATTTTAATTCCTAGAATTAGGAACAGTTGATTTTTTTTGAAACCCTAAAGAGCCTCAATCTTCCATTGATGATGTTTTCCAAGCCTATCATGGACTTCATAGATATCTCACTTATGTATTTCCTAGATTTATCCTTCCTTTCTATGTTAATTCACCATCGATGTTTGTTTTACTATTGGTTTGACCATTTCTAGGAACAAAATTATTTATGAGACTAATTATTGGTTCCTAATTGGACTACATGGTGTCATTGATTATGCATGGGCGTTGATCATATTAGAATTTATATTTTCCCAAACTACAGACCACTAATAAGGTGTAGTAAAGTTACAGTATAGGGAAGAGCCCCCAGGGATAAACTGTAGGAATGAAACCAATTAATAGAAACCTTTCAGTAGGAGTCCTCACAATCTGTCTTTGGTTTGAGTTTCACAATAATTACATAGCTTGGGGTTTTAAATTAGATTAAAAGAATATTTTAGGGTCAATGTCATGGTATATTTAAAATTTAAAGCTAAATCTATCTTTGGAAAGACATATGGATGAGGCTATAAATTGGTTAGAAGGTCAGCAATTGATCTTTTTCTAACCAATAGGATCTACCTAAGATTATAACTTATCCTCGGTCAAGATATAGACAAAAAACTAAGTGAAAGATCCTTAGATTATTGGAATAATGAATCAAATTCTATTGATCCATGCATGGATTTATATATTTTTAGGTTCAAATCCACCCCAATTCTCAACCCATAACCCTAATAGGATTATCCATGCATGCAGAAATTAAAAGAAATTAAAGAAAATATATGGAAAATGACTGGAATAAAAAATATTATTTAAATACAAAAAATCCAAAATTTAAATCATACAAAATAAATAAAATACTAACTTGAATGAAAAAAACTAGGAAGAACACAACAATTAATGATATTTAATGGCCAATGGCATTAGATTCAAGTGATGGCATAACAATGTGAAAATAAAAAGTCCTTGAATCAAAAGATGCAATAAAAGAATGTTAATATAATATAAAATAGTAATAGAAATAGAATGGAAATAATATAGGAAAGAAGAAAATGAGGTAAGGGAAAATGATTTCAAATGTCAGATTTGTATCGGGCATCGATACTCCCTGCATATATAAAGAATCTATGTTGTTCATGATTGGTTACTGATTCATGGTGTAATATTTATATAATTACTTTCTATATAAAGTCTTTGATTTCATGTAAGTGGTTTTCATTCCATGTACTTCAGATCATAAAATTTAATCAACGATCTTATATATTCATATTTCACTACTTGTGTCTTCAATGCCAATTATTTTTTAAACATTTAACATAATGAACTGATCTCATATCATATATCTCATCATGTTTGAATATTTATTCTTTCACAACATGTAATTATGACTAACGTTGAGTACTTCGTTCATGCCTCGTACTTTGGATTCATGGCCTAGAATTTGGAATATATAGGTGCTCTACTCATGGAGAACATGTCATGCACTTAAGATTCATAATGTGTAAGGTTGATTTTTATTATTTTTTAGCATGTCATTATTTTATTCTTTAATTTCTATTCCATGAATAAACAAACAAAAACCCAATGTATTATCGAATAAATCATAATTAATCCTTAAGGAAATGTATAATATATATATATATATAATAAAATTCTCACACACATGAAAAATTTCTTATCCTAAAGAAAAAAAATCTCATCGGGGATTCCCAATAAAATAATTTATAAACATGAAAGATGCATTACAATAATGAAAATAAACCTATGTGATAGTAGAAAAATAATTTCCTCCAGAATAAATCGTGTATATAAAATTATTCATGCCTCAGAGTTATGTTATTTATTCAGATTATTCCTTCTTTTAATTACAATTTGACAACTGTTCCATAGAATCTATACACATATTTTAATTTACCTCATAAGAGATTTTCTCTCATCACTTAAGGTGAAATAAAATTGGATTTATTCACATAACATGAATACATGTTTCTAAACATAGTATTTAATTATTTTGGACATCTCCACTTCATAAATACAAATAAAAAATTAACCATGACGGATTTAACAATATAGTTCAAATGACTTGGATGCTGAGGGAAAGTATAAATATTGTAAAAATAAATCAAAAATGGATGATAAGCTCTAAAGTACAATGATTTATAATTGTGGACAATTAATTGAATCAAATCCTCCAAAAACAAAATTTATCCATGATCTGACATATCAATATAGGTCCATGAATATATCAATAAATTGTATATATTGTTCATTGTTCCTTTCAATTTTCATTTTATTTATTTTTCAAAAATCATATATGTTATAGATATTACATCCATCACCTAACCAGATGTGACCCATCATAAGATTAATTATTATGATAGTGGTGATTTTTGAACTTCCTAATCAACATCCCATTTTTTTCATGGAATGGTGTATGTTTAGAAAATTCAAAAATTAATCATGTATCCTATCATATCAGTCTAGTAAAAATACCATTGTACTTCTCCCTGTTAATGAACATCCCACGTATGGAATAGATGAAAAAACCATAGGATTTTTCAAAATAAAATCATGGATAATACCAAGAGTAGTGTAGGAATGGAAATAGGCTTGAAATTTCTCCATCCTAATAGGGTTATTCATGGATAACAGGTTAAATATGTGTGGATATAATGATGGGTATCAGGATAAATAGATAGAAAATAGTGTCTCAGTCATTTTAAAAGTTTATTTGTTCAATAATAGCCTCAATAAGATTCAATTGAAAGTTATAGTAGCTTTATATGCCCTCAAGTATCTCTCTTGAAATATTATTACAAAAGAATATGAGAATGTAGGCCATGAATCCTATCAAGAATGGGAATATAAAAATAGGGAAATCACTCAGGGAATTCTATCCAGTAATAATTCAATCATACTACATTGAAATAATCTATAATTTGAATTAAATTACCTAACATAGAAACCATGCTAAAATTTCTAATCATAAATAAAAATGTATTTCAACAACATCCATCCAAACATTTTATTTTATTTAAATGGGTGTATTGATATTTAAATTCAAATTATGATTTCAATAAAAACATATCTCATAGACTAATGAAAATAATAAATAATCTATGTATACAGACAATAAAGCTTATTATAGACTACCACACACTTAATATGATACCATTTATACACTATTCTAGAATGTTTCCTGGGATAGATAGTAATAGAATCATTTATAGAAATAAAATTTAAATTAAGAATTTAAAATATAGAATCAATTTCTCCTTATAGTGAAAGTACATCTATGGAGAAAATTTTCGATGTTGATGGGAAAATTTTCAACCTAAAAATACTATTATAAAAAAATACCTACTCTATATAAACCATTAATACGAAGGGGATAATAAATATTTATGTATAAAAATTTCCATATGCATTGAATTGATGGTATGATAAAGCATCTTAGACACATGTTGGAATGGTCTAAAATGAATTTTGGGATGACTAATGAACAAAAAATGTCAAAAAGGGAAAAATGGTCGTAAGAACACAATGAAAAAATATATAAAAATATAGGTTTCCTCCCCTAAATCACTAACATTGATTTTTTCATCCAACTAGAAAAAAATGAATCATTAAGTGTTTTCCATCATCTCAAATGTCTTCTTAATCCTATAGAAACTTGTTTAAATATTCACGAGATCATGAGGGAACTATGTCGATTTAACTACCTCAGAAATGGGTTTCACAAAATGATCTTGTGTATGTAGTAAATTTTATGAAAATTATGGAGTAGGATACTACTGAGTAAGGATAACGTGTTGGAGATCCTCAAGATGTCTATATATATATCAGCCACATGCTGATAGATCTCAGGCAGGAGGTTAGTGGGGGGAATGAAAGAATTATCAATGCTCATGGATGAATCAGAAGATCTAGACAGGGATAAATTAATGTACATGTAAAAATGAAAAAAAAATTCTTGCTATTAATTAAATACTCTATATCATCCTTATATATGTGATAAATTATACATTAGTGAATAGTTAATAGAAAGGAAATCCAAAAATATCCACCTAAAACATTGTACAACAAAGGAGGGGTTCATGGACAAAAATAAATAGAATATAAAGTGTCACAAATATCTACATATTTTATCCCCTCCTAAATAGTGTGGTTTGGGATCATCTCTACCCTTTCTATGGAAGCAATTATGGTGAAGGATCGTTTCAACATTAGGTGGAAAGCTTGACAATTTTGGTGTGGTCTATGATGAATGGGTGAAGTGGGAATGGATGAGCATTGGAGAGAGGTATTGGTGGCCGATGTCGGAAAAGGAGACTGGAAGAGTGATCAGTATAGAAGGGTAGAGGGAGCGGTGTTTGGTGGTGTCATGCAGGAGAGGAGGAAGGGTTGAAATGTCATGAACATAGGATTCATAGTTTTAAAACTATATTGAACTTTTCACATTGTTTTTTTATTAAACATCATAAAATACTTGGGTTTTTTGTATCCCTGATAATTTCATGTCTTGTATTTATTTTACACATTATGAATTTTTTTTATTTTTATTTTATAAATTTTGAAAATTTAAAATTTAAAATATAAATTTTGAAAACAATAACACCTCTAAACAGTCTCCATCATTATTAAAACTTTATAAAAATTACTCTATCTAATTTATGGTTGTATCCTAGGGAGAAATTCATTTATTATCAATATATAGATATGGTTCCATTTATATGAATTTAAAAATAAGGGCACACCCCACGCGGAGTGGTTCCTAGTAATATAGGTTACAAATGTTGCTTCAACATCACTTTTCAGAGGTGTGGTGTAATTTACATCCATGTGATCACTTTGTTCATTTTTTACAATATTCAAGGACTTTTTTTAATCTTTATTGGTCAAATAACAATCTTTATCATCGGTAAGAAGTATTCCTGGAAAATCCAATGAATCACTGTATAGATAATTGACTTTCACTTAATCAAAAAAACAGTGTTCTTCCCGAACTCAAAAAATTAACCTTCCTTGGTTTACATCAATGATAACATTCCTAGATGTAAGAAATTGTCTCTCTAGAATTATGGGAATACCCCCCATATTTCTCCATACCCAGGACATGGAAATAAATAGGAAAGTTGAATTTTCTATCATTGACTAATACGTCCTCGAGTAGTCCTTGAGGATTTTTGACCGAGCGGTGAACGATTTTGAGTTCCACTATTGTTTGTTTCAATTATATATTCCCCATATTTTCAAAAACACTCATAGGCATGGTATTTTAACTTGTCAAAAAACTACACAAGGCTCTATCAAAGTTATGTGTCCCTATAGTGCAAGGAATTGAGAATCTTTCAGGGTCTCATATTTTTTGTGGAAGATTTATCTTAGTAATGGAGGAGCAATTTTTATTTCAGATGATAAATCCAATGACTTATATTTTCTTCTTACGTGAGAGAAATTATTTCATAATATTTTCATATGTATGAATTTGTTCAATCACTTACACAAAGGGAATGTTGATGTATAATAGATTAAACATATCTAGAAGCATTATATTATTTACCTCTATTTTAGCTTTTTTTCATCCTCTATGTAAAGGGAAGAGTGGTTTTATGGTGGTAGTTCAACATAAATATCATCCTAATTAGGTTGCTTATATTTGGTAGCTTTTTATATTACCTACAGTTTAATATTTCTCTCATGAACAACTATATTTGTGAAATCATTTTCATCCATTCTGATTATTGATTCACATTATTTAGGTTATTTTAACTGCTCCTACTCAACTCAACAAGGCTACTATAAGTCTATAATTATTCCACTTATAATAACTACAACCTTTTACACCTCTCTCAGATGAGTCTCAGTATTACTAATTTTTTTTCCAATAATCGATTTGATAAGTTATTAAAAAAAAATTCCACATGATTTTCAAGGTTATGTTGGAAATACCTTAGTTTTATCATTTATGTATATTGAGTTTTTGTCCTATGATTTATTTTTTAAAATAAGGTGGTGATTAGGTTCTAAATATTGGATTAAAGATGTTGGGCTTAATATAGTGTTATTGACATATTTTTCTTAAACTCATATTGTCGAGTAGGTGGAAATACTTGAGCTCTAGGAAAAGGATGTTGTGGAAATTTTTTCTATAGATAAGGAACAAGATTCTATGGTGGGTAAGCAAGTGGTTCCACATTTCATGGTGGAAAATAACTAATCCTATATTGGTAATAACATTTATTTAATTGTTTTATTTTGTGAGATGAATTTTACAAATAGTATAATTGTTGGTACTATTGGGGATACTAGTATTACTAATTTTTTTATTATAATTAAAATAATTACAATATTGGATTTTTTTTCTCTTCTATACCTTCCATATAGTCTTAGTATTGGTTTGAGCCTTCATACATTTCACACGATTGTATTTCCATGATAAGGGATGGAGGGGGAGGTGGTGGAAATTGTATTTGGAAAGATATGACATTAATCACAAGTTCATCCAATTGTGCTATTAGATAGGTATTTTATTCCATTGGATGTGTTTCACACTATGGTCATCCTCTGTTACTCTTCCATAGACTAAAATTATGTAAAATAACATCTGACATCATTCTAGTGACTTCAGGTGTCTTGATCATAAGCCCTCCTTTAGTAGAGGCATCTCTAACAGTGTGTGCATGCAGCTACAGTATATGGTAATTTTTTTTGACTTATATCCACACATTGAGTATTTTATATGGTCACTTGCGGGTGATATTCTTACAATTGTCTTAAGATTACTAGGATTATTCTCTACCCCCTTGTTAAAATTTTTGATCTCATTCTAAGATACCATGTTTGGATCAATGGGAAATATTTACCAAGTAATTTCTCTGATAATTTTCCCATGTTGTGATGGATTAAAGGGTGTAAAATTTAATCAAATCATTGGATATATCACATAAGAATAGTAGGAAGTCTCCCATTATAATGGTTTAATATGATATGCCTTGGATGAGAAAGGTGTTGAAAACCTCCAACAAAATTTAAATGTGATCATGTGGATCTTCTCTTTATATTATACTTAATATCTACATGTTCTAGATCATATGAATGATTCCATGTTTGATCTAGAATCAGTTTTCCAGAATAGGAGGGCACACCACTACTGTGGGATGACAATCTGTAATCCTTGATGGTGTGTCCCTGAATATTTGGTCACTATTTTTTATGTTTAGGTGGTTCATATTGTATGTTTTTCTTATTAGCATGCACCAGATCAATGAATTCAACCATAACAAAATAGTGGTGAGAAAAAAAATTGAATTTTCAATTTCAGCATCAAAATATGCCAATTCTAGTGTGTTTATGCTCCTAGAACATGTTATGAGACCATAGTTCATGAACTATGCTCAAGAAAAGTGGATATAGTTTCTAGTCATTGTGAAAAGATTATAAAAAGAAGAAGGGTAATAAAAAATAAGAATGTGGTGGGATGATGAGGTAATAAAAGGTTCATTCGTAAGGTAACTATGTATAGACCCATCTCTCCCCAGAAATTTCACCAAAATTTGACCTAACCACATGGAATAATTGATTACATGTGGGAATTGATCATATTAGAATTTTTGTTTTCCAAGACAACACACATCTACTAAGGTGTAGTAATTTAGTTGTACGAGGATGAATCCTTAGGGAAAACTTGTAGGCAGGGAAACAAAGTTTTAGGAACCTTCTATATAGAGTCTTCATGATCCCTCTTTGGATTGGGTTTTACTAAAACCACATATCTTGGGGTTTAAAATCATATTAATGGAAGGATTCATGGTTAATTTCATATTATAGTATAAATATAATCCAAAATTTTACTTGGTATAGACTTATGTCTTAGGATTCCAAGTAGTGAAAAGATCACCAATTAATCTTTGTCCATCTAATTAGATCTTCGTGTGCTGATAAAAACTCCTTGTTCAAGATATATATGACCTTTAAAGTTCAGGAAGCATATATTCTAGGAATAATGAATAAAAATATATTTCTCCTAGCTATCACACCTCTAATTATTTCAATGATCCTTTATTACTCCCTTATGATGGTTAAGATAGTTTCAAAAGAATGAGAAGAAAAAAAATATCCTAATTAAAATTCATATAGTAAAGAATTTATGATTTGGATATTCATTAGGTTCAAATCCACCCTTACACTCAACCACTAACCATAATAGGATTAGCCACGCATAAAAAAATTAAATGAATGCCGGGAAACAAATGGAAACATCCTTAACATAATAAATAAACGATTTAAATCAACAAAATACACTATTGAAATCATATGAAAGAAATTAAATACTAACATGAATTAATAAACAATGAAGAATGTATCAATAGATGATGTTTAATGTTCAATGGTATTACACTCAATAATTAGCACAACAGCACACAATGAACAAGTATTGGAATCAAATGTGACAACAATGGAATGTTTAAAACAGTCAAATATAGAAATAGAAATGAATAAAAAATAAAATGGGAAAGAAAAAAACAAGAAAACAGGAAAATATTCTAGATGTTGAAGCTATTTTGTGCATTGGGCTTACAGGGTATTCTTATATTATGAGTGTTTCGTGATGAATAAATGATTCATGTCGTAAACATATTTTTTGTTATTTCTGTGTCAAGCATTCATTGTGTGTAATTAGTTTTAATTTAATATTTTTAAGATCTGAAAATTTCTCCAATGATCATAGATCATCAAATTTCATGACTTATATCTTTAATGGAATTTTTTTTATAACTTTTCACGTCATGTAATGAGCTCAAATTTTGTATCTCATCAATTTTTATATTTGATTCCTTCAAAATGTGAAATTAATAATCAAATCATGTACTTGATTCATTCCTTGTAAATTGGATTCAGGGTCTATCCGTAAGCTCACCTATGTTCTCTACATAAGGTATACAGAATGTTTACTTATGATTTATGATGATTAATATTGATTTTTATGATTTTTCATTGTATCCTCCTTTGATTCGTGAATTCATATTCCTTGAAAAGAACATTAAAACCCAGTGTATCAACGAATAAAGCAAAAATAAGGATTAAAAAATGTATCCAATATATATATATATATATTCTTCTTATCTGTTCCACTAAATATTGATAGAGGTTTTGTATCAAAGATCATGACATGATGAAGGAGAAATGTTGATGTAATAAATATAAGGTTGAATCAAGGATGATTTTAGTGGCCCATGCATGATTATGTTGCTAGGAGGTGACGGTGAACATTTCTTCTAGTGAAGAATAGTCAAATTATCTCATTTTTTCTTGGATTTTATGATGATAAACTGTGCTTTCAAAAGTTGTGTAATGATTAATTGTAAAAGAGGACGCAAAAATGACAATAATGATGTTTCATAGGGAATATAAAATTACTTCAAAATTATGATATACATAGCATATAGTTTAGAAGAAAAAAAATTTATGCACCCCCCATGTGGTGATAATGTTTTGGTTTGAAAAAAAATATCATAGGATTGTGTACTTATTTTAAACACCATGTAACCCCCAAACTGGTATCTCAATATGTGTTCTGTAGGTTACATGACCACTGACATGGGCTGGGTATCTATAAATTGGAAAAGTGCATGGGGATGTGAAGAATACAGAAAATCACACATTGATAGAACCAAGCATAGTAGGGAACACCGCTTTTCTATTTAATATGCCATGTACTCCTAGGGAAATTTAGATCCCTTGATCTCCTTAGTGTGGTGTCTGATTCAACAACTATGTTCCCTCAATCAATCCCTGTGAGAGTACAACGAGACATATAATAATGAGTATAGGATGTGTGATTCCATATATATGCTAGTTATATATAGATTTGTGTATCCCTTCACATGTCCCAAAGTTTGACCTTTTCTCTCATTATTTTTTAGGTTAGGTCTGTTATCTTGTATCGGACAAACAGGATGTTTTATCCCCTCCTAAGTAGGTCATTCTAAATAGGTTTAGATATCCCCTATAAGCCTTATATTCCATCCCCCGGCAATTTATTGGTATCTTATTAGTTTCATTCCATAATTTAACATTGAAATACCCAAATATTATAACCTCTAAGGTGAGTTTCAATAGTGTTAGATAACATGAGGAGTGAGTTCTCTCAGATTAGTGTTACCATGGAACCTTGATCAAGATACCGAGGCTAGAAGTAAGGGTAGATCTCACCTAGTGACTTAGAGTCTTACTTTGATAATATATGGATTGTCTTTTTACTCACCCCCACCCCATTTTTTGAATTTAGAGTTGACTCCCTATTTCATGCTTTGTGTTTGGTGATTTTGGGTTATCTGATGGGGTATGTTTATACTCCACTCTAAATGGGCTTTAAAAACACATTTCATGTCTTATATAGATGGAATGACTTTTTATAGAGTATTAGGTGGACCAGAAGTAGGTGGATCTTAGTTGGTCTAGGCTGACTGTGGCTGGATTCTAGAGCTGTAGTTTGATAGCAGTCCTCTTTTATTAGCAGGTCAATGTCTTTTATAGTTTGGGTCGACTTGGGATTGGGAATTATGAATTTTTGTACACATTATATACTTTTATGTATGTTTTATATGTTATTAATGAATTTTTAACAACATCTATTTGTTTTTCCACATCATACTGGTGTATATATCTGAATATGTGTGTACATGTACTTTATGCCAAGACCTCCTATGTGTTTGGTGTGTCTACTCGATGCTAGTTACCAACCCATGACCTGTTGTTGGTAGTCTTGTGGTGTCAATACCAGGTTAATATCATCTAGTAAGACCATAGTGGATCGGTTCAGAACATCAATACTGATTTATTTAATTTATCAGGATAATGAAAACACATTACACATATAAAAACAATTTTCTGAAAAATAACTCTTTTACCTTCATAACTAACCATTAGATAACTGAATTATGAATTATTATTCATAAATGAGATATAAATTTCATTAAAATCACAATTTAATAGTGATCAATATAGTTTTTTATATAAAAATTGATAACACCTAAAAAATAACTTTCATTAGAAAAATTGGCCAGTTAATCCGGAAATGATTTTATTGAAATTAAATTATAATTTTTTAATAATTAATCAATACATTTTACAAATAAAAAAATTATTTATATATATAATTAATAATTTGTTTAGTCCTATTCATACCCACCAATCCAAAACTGGGGTATACAGTCCACATTAGTTTGTAATTTAGTTAGACTTAGGGTTATATGTAAAGCAACCTGTCAAACAGTTCAAATTTATTTCCAAGAAATACCTATAAAATTTCAAGGAATTATATTATAACCCCCTTATAATGAATTTATTCAAAAAAATTTGTCTCTATGATGAAAAAATGAGTATTATTATACATCATCACATCCTCGGCTTCCTAAGAAGCCTCCAATAATTTCTAATTCCACCAAATAACATTGACAATGTGAGAAGTCATATTCCATAAGAAATTATATCTATTATCCCAAATTTATATTTGTTGATCTTCGTAGAAAATATCATGCAATAGTAGTTTAACAATTGATTTTGGTATATGTGACGGATAATGTATGTACTTCCTCAAATGAAATAAATGGAGCACCAAATGAACTTGATAGAAGCATAGTGGAATCAATATGATATAAGCTATCTTCCCTACTCGATCAATAATCTTGAATGGAAAAATATTTATATGGCTCTACATTCACTTTTTTATATATATAATAATAATCTTAAATGGAAAAATTTATAGGAATAACTTATTACCAACTATGAATTATAGATCTAAACGATGATTATTATCATAACAGTTATGTTAACTCTAAGTTACCCGGATGTGTTTTTGATTGGATCTGACTTTCTTGTCAATTTCTTTAGCTATATAGACATCCAATGACATTATTTCTCCATATTTATCCTAGTATGTCAGATTGCGAAACTTATTTTTATAAATTTCTTCATAAGGATCCATCTGATTTTTCAAGTGAATTATATTTTTATAATAAAGTTCATCATGTGTATGTTTTTAATCCCAACTACCATTGGATTCTAGATAATAGGATATCAGTATATCCTCTAGGGTTTGAATGGTCTCTTAGAAAAAAAATATTTATATTTATGATAGGCAGTACTATCTAGATCTTGTAAAAAATTTCTCCAGAACATTTTCATAAACCTTATATCTCGCTAAGATACAACGGAATTTGGTACTCCTTGCAACCTTACCAATTACAGAATCTATATCTAGAAAAGATGACCCAGATAAAAATATTATTTTATAGAAATTAAATTTCCTAATGTTCGAAGGATATCAAATACCACCCAGATAACATTATATACTTTTGATATCTTGGGTGGTTCTATGATGAAATATATGGTGACAATTTCCCATTTCTATATAGGTATTTGTAATCATTGTAACATCCCTAGAAACATTATTCTACTCGATCGTAATTAGTTTTCATACAAAGAACTAAGGTGAAAACTCCACAATATTTCTCTTCATGATATCGGACATTATATTATCTTTATTTTTTCTATACATAAACATGCTTCTCGGATGAATAGAGAATGATGAGATACGAGCATTATCAAATAAATACATAAGGAATTCTATTATAAATGGGACACATTCCGTATTACTGAACCTTATCATTAAATTACAATAATTTATCATCATGAGGGAATTTTTCGCATTTTATGTAGCTCTACATCTTCCTTATACACCTATTTATTTCCATGCATTGATATATAGTTGAAAACTCATTATTGAAAGATAATTTTTCACCACTTCCTTCAAGATTTCATGGTCAATAAATTGAAAATACATGAATATTAGGTCTTTTGTGATACTCATCATAAAAAATCTAGCATGATCCTTTTGACTCGAAGCATCATCCTCATTGTTCGCTTTCCTAGGGTGGTAATGTATTGACTGGTCATAATCATTAATCAATTACATCTGTATCATTTATATCATGTTCATCTATTTTGGTGTGAATATATACGTAAATATTTTATGATCATGAAATTTTTCACATTGTTCTCTATATAGATAATTCCTTAATATCTCCAATGAATAAAATACATAATATAATTCCCAATAAAGTGTAAGTTAGTTTTTCTCATGACCCTTCAATTGAAAAAGATCATAAATTATCTCCATGTCATTCTATATAAGAACACATCCATGTAACTTATTAGATGCATCACTATATATAACAAACCCCTATCCACTATAAGGTGCTGTGAATATAGTTTCATTGACCAACATTCAATTTAGATCCATTAAATTTTCTTCCATTCCACAGTCAAAATTACCATACTCCATTTCATGTTAACATGGTTTGTGGATTATAAATCCATGATAAATTTTTCGTAAAATATCAGTAATATCAATAAAATTCATGAAAAATATGGATCACAGTCATAAATATAGTACAAGGACAATGATAAATTACATCTATTCAAGAATGATCTACTAATCTACTCTCTATTGTGATCATGAGTCCCAAAAATGATACATTCAGTAACCCATATTCGAACTTTATGAATTTATAATACAATTTCCAATTCCTCTTAGTCTTTAAAACAATTAGAAATTGATCTTCATGACCTTCCTTGTTTTTGGAATATTTTAGAATATCATCTATAAAGACTACAACAAATTGGTTGAGGTAATTTCTAAAGACTCTATTAATTATATTCATTACGATAATGTGGTAATTGGGAAAAAAATGAAATCCCTATAAATTTATATTTTGAATAAATCATATATAAGGGTCTCCTATGTATGTCTTCACCTTTTAACTTCAAATTATAATATATATAATAAAGGTTAATCTTGGAAAGTATTGATCTTCTCGGTTCTGATCAAAAAAAATCATCCATATGAGAGAAATGATACATATCCTTGGTCATGATCATGTTAAGTTCCCGATAATTAGTATAGAGATTTATTGATCCATATTTCATTCTGACAAAAATAATAGGTTCAACCCATGGTTTCACACATGGATGAATGAATCCCTTTCCTAGATTCTCCAAGAGTTTCTTGTCAATTCCTACATCTCAAATGGGGACATTCTATAATGAGTATTTGAAATATGTGCAGTAAAATCAACATCATGATTTTGAGGAAGAATAGGAAACTAGTATAGAAAAAAAATAAGAAACACTTTAAAAATAGATATATCTTTGATATTGAGATTCCTCACAATAATTTGAGTTAAATACACCATATAAAATGTAATCAAGACCCAAAAAATTGATGTAATTTAAATTGGATGTTGATGTTCATCCTCATACTTATATAATATTATAGGTTGATTTAGAATATCAAATATGATTTTCATACACTATAAAATTATAAGGGAAATATACAGAGCGAGTTAATCAATTTTCAAATTCCATAACATTCCACTAAAATAATAATAATAATATTTTGATTGGTAACACTCTTAAAAACATTAAGAAGAAATTACCATCTTTGGAGTGGAGGATAATTGTACCTTAACCATCATGATCCACATCAAGGATTGAAATAACATAGAACCTTACTTTTTCTAGGAATTAGATTTGGGATTAGAAAATTGACTCAGATAATTGCCAAGTTCCCCACACATAAGGCCTAAAACTATAAATGGTACTTTAGGATGTAATTTATTTCCTTCCATCAAACTCATCATTTTTTATCAATAATTACATGCAATATATCCTTCCATTACACACATAAAACATCATCATGTTTCATTGAGACATTAACTTTGGAACTTATTCCCACATTCTTGACATGTACTACATAATTTTCCATGCCCTCTCAGTCCATTATTGTTTTAGTTTTTTTTGAGTTTGGGCGTTGTTCTGGGAGTTTTTAGTGTAAGATGGAGGTGTAGCATAGGTGCTATAGAAATTTAACATCATATAACTAGATTACATGATGTGAAATTATATTTCACTTATTTTCTAGAGTTAGTTCACAATGTGGGGGGTTTTAGGTTTAGTTAAATAATAAAATTAATTAGAGACGTTTTTTTAGATGGAATCCAAAATTTGGGTATTAAATGATGTGAAAGGGGATTACATGTCATGTAATACCCCGATTTGGTGAAGGTTTAAAACTTATTTTCAGCCTAATTTTTACTCCTTTGGTCTTGCTCCCTTTTTTCAAATCATTTTGGGAGAACCCTAGGCATCATGAGGTGTCCTTAAATACCTTCATCATCTCTCTTCAATCCTTTGACCCAGGTGGTTGTTTGTCGGCGACCCTTAGTTGATCCATAGTGAGTTATCTTCCCATTCTCACCTATTTTCTTCTATTATTCTATCAAGGAACCACTTCGGTGGTGTTGTTTTGTTTTTGGGTCTAATTTTGGTTGTTTTTCTTGGTTTTGAAATGGGTTATAGGTTGATTTGAGGTTCCTCATTGTGTAATTCTGGTTTGTGAGCATTCTCCCTTAACCTGTGGTGCACAAGAATTTTGAAAAGTTTCTCGGAGGCAGGATTCCCTTAATTTATCATTACATTGAATCATATGGGAGGGGTTTCACTTCTATTTATATATGGATAATGGTTTTGTTGACTAAAATAAAAGATAAATAATAGGTTAACTCAATTGAAAGGAGAAAATTGGGATTCATCCCCATGTTTTTACAACATTGATATTGTGTGTGATATTGAGATTATATGATATGGATGAACCATTGAAAATTACCGCCTTAAGTGGATTTGTTTTCATTTTATATGATTTTTGTTTTTTTAACTATAATTGTTTGGTATCAAGCTAAAATGAAAATTGGATAACCACATCTACTTGGGTAATAAATTTCTTTCCCCATGATTTGGTTTTAGTGATAACACCACTAAATTTAAGTGTAATGAGATAGAAACCCCTTTGTAAATTTTGAAAATGAACATGATGAGATGTGGTGGTGTGTTTGGGGGATGTCGGTGTGTGGTTGGGCTATGTGGGGTTGTTAGTTTTTTCGTCATGGTTGTGGGGAGGCGGGGTGGAGATATGTTGAGCTATTTGTGGAATTTCATTTCCTTGTGCTAGATGTTACGGTAGTGATGGAATAAATAAATGATAAATAATGTTGTCAATGGTTTGGGTAATTTACCTGATGTTTTCTATATTAAGAAAATACAGAAATACTCACCATGTCCCAATGTATTAGGAGAAGAGATTAAAATAATATATGATCATTGGCTGCATGTTGATGCCAACGAGGATCAAGAAGTGTGGATAGAAAAACAAGACCTCATAATAGCATGGGGATTCAATCGGAGCATAATAAACACAGAAGAATTTATTCAAAAAATGGAAGGTATGATCATTCACCTTGAAGATATAATCATAGAGGATTCAGAAACCCAGGTTAGCACACTGCATTGGGAGCTTTATACAGTATTTGAGTCAAGTAATCATAGCCTGGCGTTTTATCATTTTTCCAGCTCTTTTAGCATGTATTGATTTTTTTTGGTGAACAATGGTTTACCATTTTTCCATAAAATGGTTTTTATTAATAAAAATTTTAATATGGAGGTGTTTAACATAAGGGTAATGTGGATTTTATTTAGTGTATTTGGCTATTCATATTAAGAAATAATTATCACTATGTTTCTTGATATGTGTTCTTCCTAATAGTATCCCAACTAATAAGGATGGTTAATTGAATAAATATTAATGGGGTGGGTCAAAATGGAATAATATAGATAATAGTTAAGTGGAAATTAAAAACTAAGAAAATAAGAGTGGTTGTGTTATTTTTTTCGGAGTGTTTCATTTAGTGTTGACAACGATTTTGGGGAATGTGGTGCGTTGGTTAATGATCTATTTGAAACCCATAAGTTGGTCTTGAGTGTTTGATAACTTATATATATTATTTTATTTTACCATGATATTTCTATAAGTATTCCACCTTGGTTGAGAACTATGTTCCAAACAACCCCTTCGCTAGGGAGGAGGGTGTCTTTCCAAAATATCCAATGAGGTGTATGGATGGTTGTGTGCTCGATATTTCACGCTCGGTCTTCCAGGAGAGGTAGGTATTTCATAATTTGTGAGGGTTTGAGGACTGATAGTGCATTAGATGGTGGCTATTATGTGGTATCCTATGTGTCATCAGGATGAGTTGTGATGAGGCATGCTTCCCAGGTGTCTTTCAGATGAGCTTTGATGTTCTTTTCCATGTGTTTTTAAGATGAGATGTGTCATGTGGCCCAACTGTTTGTGGTCAGGATGCGTCGTGAGGCCTATTTGTGTGGGGGTAGGCTAAGATGTGTTGTGTGTCCTGGGAGTTTTTAGGCGGGATTTGATGTCATGTGCAGGAGGAATGAGAACTCCGTTATGTAAAACATTGGGTGATAGCAGCGTACTAGTGGGAAAGTGGTGTGGTTACCATATAATCGATGTAATTTATATCATATTATATTAATTTTCTTTCATTATTTCTTAAGGAAGAAATGGTGAGGTTGGGATGGTTAGTATACTTGTTAAGGTGTTTTTTAGTTCTACTATTTTCTCATAAGATAATTGGTATGCTTCTTTCACATGTGCATGAGAGACTTTGGTTTTTATTACTATGTATACTTTTATGGTCACCCTATGTATATAAAGCTATTTTTAGGTTTCTAGGAATATTACATGGACCGTGATGGATGTTGCTATCTCATATCTTGAAAATTGTTGTCTCGCTGTTTTATCATTACCGTTGGGTATTTACTTTGGAGACATTATTATATTTATAAAAGTTATATTGTTTTCATTCATGTGGGATGGTTTTTGGATTTCTCTTTTATATTATTCCCTACATTTGTTTTGGATAATTCATTCTACCTATTGATATTTTTTTTTGTATTAAGGGTACTACCACCCTATTGTCAGATCTTCATACCCTTGGTTCTACATGCCATATCAGGGACTACTGGAGGTGGGACTAATGGGTGATTATCTCACATTCTTCATTTACATCTCTAGAGGGGTATCTTTAGAGGGATAAGGTCATGATAGAGTAGTATCAAAGGTGATTTTTGAGAGATATGACGAATTTTGGAGTTAGGCACAGTGAAGATTACCTGGGGTGGAATAGAAAATGTTTCAGTTTACCATAGTGTGTGACATATGTCAGAGATACTGAATTAGGAATAAGATTTTAGCAGCCTCTTTGATTTAGTGCATGGACTCTATGATTATTGAATGACCAAGTGAGATGGTCTTCCTTGCTGGGTAGAGGCATAGGAGAGGTACATGAATCATAATGACTAATTTTATTTCTTTAATTGGGTTGTTTGGGATGGTTAAAATGGATGAAAAAAATAAAATGAATTAAAATAAATCATAATAAAAACCCATATTACTGTGCATTGGAAGTCTTTTTTTACCTTTCAGTTGATGCTCCTGGTCATCATCCACGTGTGGATCATGTAGTGGAGCTTCAGAAGGTTGATCCAGTTTGTCATTGTAGGGTTGATCTTGTTGAAAAGGAGGATCAGTGGTAGAGGAAATTTTAAACATTCCAGTGGAAGGCATTGGGGAAGTATGCGGGCTCTATTTCATATGTGGAGATAGAGATCTAGCTAGAGGATCTCAAAATCTATTTATGTTTGATCCAGACCCTAATGTAGTACTGCGTCCCTTTGGCAGTCAGTCAGATATTGGGAGATACACTTCAGTGGTGGACTCCCTATCTAGGAGAGTGACAGGAAGTACATGTTTTGCAGGACGAATTTCACAAGGTATTTAGGGTAGAGTTCATTTCATCGACCATAAAGTTAATAAAGTGGTATATGTATCATTCTCTTTAGTAGTGGAGAATGTTAGTGTGGGAGAAGGTGATAATGTTCTAGGACCTTCTACATTTTTTCCTATACCTTTTTCCAGATGTGGAGTCACATGTGATACATACTGAGGAGGAAATCCACACTTCTATCCAGTATGTAGATACTCCTTTTATGTTACCAACCTATTTGGAGGTTCATACTAAGGATGAGGCTATCATGAGGGTGCACTCATGCCAAGTTTATCCATGATTGGGGAGCCAATAGAGTTCGTTGAGAGACAATGTTTTCAATAGAAGATCTCAACTCTAAGACCATTTAGGATTCAACTAATAGGGATTCAACATAAACATATTCATTTATGGAATTATAGTGTCATTAGTTTAGGTGATTATCTAGGGAGATTTTACTTTATGTGTTTTGGTAGTGGGATTAATGGTCGTCACTAGATCCAGTTCCCAGTTGTTCCTTAAACTCAGTTTGGAAAAGGTGGACATGTTCAGTGCCAACCTTAGTAGTAGTTTCTGTGAGACCATTTCATTAGCAGGGGAAGAAGTTTTTTCTCCATTGAGGGTAGATGGAGAAGGAAGAGGCGTACCTTAGGATTTTCTTCGTGTTCAGGGACCACAACCCGGGAATTTATGTGGAGGTGGTCATTAGCAGATGGCTAGAGGTGCTGGGTGTGGTCACTTGCAGATAGTGGAGGCATTAATTCTAGAGGGTCCAAAGACCATCAGAGGTATGATCAGTTTGTTTAATACCTTTGTTTGAGATGTTATTAATTTATTATATTCGCACTCATTTATTTCATCTTATCTAGACCATTATCTTGGACTATATGTAAAGAATATTATCATGCGCATGGTGTTATGTTTATCAGTCGAAGGCTAGAACATCTGGTTTGATGTGTACTGAGGGTGTAGGCTAGTAATGGGGAAACATCAATCCCATGTAGATCTCTTCTTGATACAGATGCCACAATATGATGTCATTATGAGAATCGACTAGTTGTATTCCAAAAATGTTGTTACTGAATTATTAAATAGGAGAGTCGTGTTGTTGGATGTGGATTATTGATGTGTGATTTTCGTTCGCAAGAGATGTTTTCAGGTGGGTAGTATTCTTGTGGATCCCCTTATTTCCTTGTTAGTGGAGATATTAGTGGAATTAGTGTATTCTAAGATATTGTAGGTTCCCAGGGTCATTGTGGAGTTCCGGTATTTTTTCCACTTGGAGGTTGTGATGCTACCCCATCGACGTTATTTTGTGTTCGGGATGGACTTTCAGCCTGGAGATTCTTCAATTTCAATGGATCCTTATCATATAGAACCTTATAATTTTTAGTATTTGATTATTCAGATAGATAAACTGTTGTATATGGGTTTTATCCAACCATGTGTGTGGTTATAGGGTGATCTAGTGTTGTTAACAGAGAAGGTGGACAGTGGTATGAGGTTTTGAATAGACTAGTAGAGGTTGAATTAGGTTACCATCATTAACCATTTCCATATTTTCAGTATAGATGATCTTTTCGACTAGCTAAGAGGTGTGAGATGGTTTTCTAAGATCAATCTGCAATCTGGATATCAATAGTTGAGGGTAATGGGGGGAAATATCCCAAAGACTTCCTTCAGATTTAGGAAAGGGAACATCATGTTTGTAGTCAATCTATTCGGTGTTACGAATGCACTAGCTATGATCCTGGGGATTATGAACTCCATGTTGTGTGAGTTCCTAGAATGTTTCATCATCATATTCCTTGATGATATCTTAATCCAGTCAAATTCAGAGGAGTAGCACACCGAGCATCTCAGAACTATCATGAATGTTCATCGACGCCACCAAATATATAGAATGTTTTCAAAGTGTAAGTTCTAGACATTATAGGAGTATTTATTTGGTCATTTGTTTTCATATTAGGGTGTGTAAGTAGACCCAACAAAGGTTTAATCAGTTATTTCTTGGTTACACCCAAGAACGTGGAATAGGTTTGTAATTTCCATAGTCTTGTTGGATATTATCAGAGGTTTCTACACAATTTATATTAGTTTGTAGCACCATTGAAAATTTTGGATATGAAGGAGCAGTATTTTCCATTGAGTGATCATTTATTAGAAACATTCCATTTCCAGAAATAGAAGTTGGTTAGTACTCCGGTGCTTTAGCCACCGGAGGAAGGGGTGATGTTTGAGGTGTTTTTGGACACTTCCTAATTACTATTGGGATGCGTGGTGATTTATTAGTGGGTAGTGATTTCTTATGAGCCTATAAATTTACGTCATAATGAGAATAAGTATTCCACGAATAATCTAGAGCTAGTAGCATTTGTGTTTGAGACAATGTTGTGGTGACATTACCTCATTCGGAAATGCTTTCTAGTCTTCACAGATCACAAGAGTTTGAGGTATATCTTTTCCCAGTGTGACCTGAATCTAATACAATTAAGGTTGATGGATTTTTTATAGGATTAGGATTTTGAGACCTCCTACACCTCATGAAAGTTGAATTTTCTGGCCATTTAATTTAGCATAATGTCATGGAAATATGTTTTTAGGGATTTTTGGATTATTGGAGAGTGATGGGGGAGTTGAAAGTCATGTACTTAGATGCATGGGTGGTGGTGGTAAAGGTTTTTTGTTTCAGATGGCCATAAAATCGTCTTTGATGTATTAGTTGGAGGAGTCTCAGTGGGGAGACTCATAGGTAGAGGTGATGTGTGATCATGATGGCTATGGTGATTCTCTAGAGATATGGTCAGAGGATTGTTAGTACCAGATATTGTTTCATGGAATTTTGTTTGTTCCATTAGTGATGCATGATGGATTCCTTCATGAGTTTCATATCTCACACTTGTAAGTACACCAAAGAATTTACAACATGTAACTTGGCTTGAGTATGGAGTTTCAGTGTCCTGGAATGTAATATAAAGAGGAAGAGTTTCTGTTTAAGTGATTAGTTATCTAACAATTAATGTTTTAACATCATGTTACTGGTGGTTTTTTGGCA
The DNA here is from genome assembly GCA_963277665.1 of Viscum album. Taxonomy (NCBI): domain Eukaryota; kingdom Viridiplantae; phylum Streptophyta; class Magnoliopsida; order Santalales; family Viscaceae; genus Viscum; species Viscum album. The sequence continues at coordinate 2,094,378,989 of OY728151.1, forward strand.
GCCCTTTGAAGTTCCCATGTGGAAATGAGATGAAATATTGATAGATTTCATTATAGGGTTACCTAGATCTTAGGGAGGTTGTGGTTCTATTTGGGTAATAGTGGATCGGTAAAAGAAATCGACCATGTTTTAAACGATTAAGGAATCGGGTGTAGTGGATTCTTTAGCCAAGTGGTTTGTGGACTAGGTGGTGTGGTTTCATATATTTTTGAGGTCTTTGGATGGACCATTCCATAGGTTCATGTGTTGTGGATTCATACTGGATATGAGGAGAGTAATTTGGAATGAAAAACACATATGTGTGCCTGTACCCATGGTTTTTTATGTTTTACCATGTTGTATTTTTCCTTGTAATGTGTTGTGCTATTTGGATCCTTTTGTTTTATGAGATTTTATGTTTTCCTTTTTTTATGATATGTGTGGTGTTATGTGTGGTAAAGTCCTAAAATATGATTTGAGGAGGACCTGATTCCTAATTGAGATGCATTAATTTTGATGTGATTAAACCCAAGTGGGTGAGTCAGTGCTACCCGGAGCGGATAATATCCTAACAAGGAGGACAAAATTCCTTGAACCATGCATTTAGGGATGCACGGTTCATTGGTTATTGTTTTAGATGGGTTGGGCTGTGTGGGGGTCAAGATGTTTGTGTAGTTTTTTGTGGTAGTGTGGTTGTGTGAGAGTAGGCATCTTGTGGTTGTGTAATGTGTTTGGTTTCCATTTGGGGTGTCATTTTTAGATGGTATTAGTTTTGATGTATGATAGGTGCCTTGATAGATATCACATGGGGTGGTTGTTCATGACCTTTTTCATTTGGTCTTGGATTTGGATTCTCGAGGGATACAATTTTTTTAGAGGTATATTATAGAACGGTCCATTCCATCCTAGTTCGTTACAATTTCGGTTTTATTATTGGAGGTGATTGGAGGATGTTTGAAGAGTTTTTGGTGGATGTTGGAGGTGAAACCTAGGTGCTTCTGGAATTGCATGTCATTTAAGTGGGTTACATGGCATGAATTAATGTTTAATGACTTTTCAAGGTCTAGTTCATGACGTCAGGGTTTTTGGGGTTAACTAAATAATAAAATGAAGAGGTGACATGTTTTACATCAGAAACCAAACCCCGAGGATTAGACGATATGAAAGGGGATTACACATCATTTAATAAATCAACCATTTATTGTTTTAAAAATTATTTTTGGCTGAACTTTCACTCATTACATCATGCTCCATTTTTCCATCTCTTTGGGTGAACCCTAAGCACCCTGAGTTATCCATCAACCCTTCATCATCCCTCTTTGATATGTTGAACCTAGTGGTTGTTCATCTGAGATTTTTGATTGATCTATGGTGAGTTCTCTTCTCTTTCTCACCCACATTCTTCAATTATTCTCCCAATAATCCACTATACTGGTGTTACTATGGTTTTGGGTGTGTTTTGGGTTGCATTTCATAGTATTGGGATGTGGTGTAGGTTGATATGTGGTTCCTTATGGTGCGACTATGGTTTGAGGGAGTTCTTCCTTGCCCTATGGTATGTTGTAAGTTGAAAAGCATCCCTGAGGATGGATTGTAGAGACCCTAAGCTTGACGTACATGGACTTTACATTACTTTTGCGGAATACTTAGTACATAACAAAAATACACACACAAGGATCGTAATAGTTTAGTGTCTTTGGAAACTCGGAGTATAATCTTCTAATCGTTGGGAAAGATCTTCAACATCTCCCACAAAGATCTTCCTTTTTTTTTACCTAAAACATTTCTTTATATCCTGGGGAAAAGAAAACATAAAAGGGTGAGCTCAAATGCTCAGTAAGGGTAAACAAAAGAAATATCAATCACATAATTTTCATAAGAACATAACATTTTTGGAAATCTTAACCTGCAAAAGAGAACATAATTTCATAACATGGAATAAATCATAGTAGTGAAAATGAAACCATAACTTAAAACATTACTCATTGTGGCATACACACATAATCATAGAGAATCATTTCTTGTTAGTCAAGACTCATTGCCAAGACTATCTTAGTGGACAAAGTCCCTTTCTGAATCGAGTAATCCTCGTTTCAGTCCTGTTTCACTGAACCGGTATAACCTACCATTCCAGCCATGTCTATCTCATGAGATATGAAATCTTTACCCAATGCATTGGAGGGAGATATAGGTCCCACCCATCTCTTAATGAATCCTTTCTTATGTGTGCCACCAAATCATAAATCATACATCATTGCATAACCCATGTAATAAAAATGGGATTCTTAAACAACATGACATCATAAAACCATTCATATAAGATAAAGGAATTCATAAACATAATTCCATCACAACATAGTCAAATCATTGTAAAAATATGGATAGAAACAGAACCCTTTATTATCTTAAATGAAAATTAATTTTGATAAAACACTTGAATTGAATTCTTGAGGAAAATATCCTTTTTTCTTCAAAATCAATTTCTTTTCACAAAACATCATGCAATTTTAAAAGAAAAAGATTTTATTGAAAATAGTCATGAAATATTTTGGAGAAAGGTTCATGAAAATAAGGCTTTATAAAACCGTAAAAATCCGTTCGTGCTGTATAAGTTAAAAAAACATTCTTCGTACTTTTGTCGGAAAAGTCAAAAAGTACCTCGTACGAAAAACGACAAAAGATTCCTTTCATACATATTACTAAAAACTCACCAAAGGGTAAAAATGGATTTAAACAATTTTAGGTGGATGGAAATAATATTACATATTGATGAAACATGGATGTGGATGATAAAATACACCCCAGTAAATACTTACGAATAAACAATCTCGGATAAAAATGAGATTGTGATATTTCCCTTACCTTAGGTCCAATTTGCTTCGTATGTGTCCGAACCTCCTGTATAATGATTTAAATAATGTCATTGACTTATTACAGAATCATATTCATTGTTATGATATCATATATGGTTTACTTATGACATTATATTACCCGTTCTTTTGTAAATTCCATGTTAAAGAAGCGTTTTGGGTAAAATCATTTCATTTATCGTAGGTGTTTTGACTTGTTGTTCTTGACATCATTATTACTTATATCATGATTTACTTACTTCCAGAATATAAAATATGATTTATATATCATATATATTCAGTATATATATATATATAATAGGTAGATAAATAAAATGAAAAACACCGTTCATGGAGACGGTAGTCCGTACGTACGCATGAACGCTGTTTTCCTTTCCTTATTGTCTTGAAATGGAAGTAAGTAGATGACATACATATGTATATATATACATAAATCCAGTAGCTTTATAATTTCATATATTTCATTATTATTTCTTATATATACATTATAATCATTCTTAAATGGTTAACATGGAGAATGAATCTCATCGCGTCGTGGAGACGGTAGTCCGTACGTACGCACGAGCGATGATATCATTTCTATAAATATTGAATTGAATTGGAGTGGATTATACAATATATCAGAATCAATATGATGTTGTAATAACTATGTATAGTTATTCTTTACACCATTATACCCATCCATGTAAGGTGGTGGTGGAAAATAGATTACACCACGGCGTGGAGACGGTATTCCGTACGTACGCACGCGCGGTGATTTCTTTTTCCGTAGGATGGATAGATGGTAAAATAGGGTTGTTTCATACTTATAATAACATATCAGTATATGAGTGATACTGATGTTATTACTTCATAATGAAACAACCTAAGAAGAAGAAGTGGAAGAAGAAATAAAGATGAAAGAATTGGTAACGGTAATTACCTCTTCTTTGAAGTGCCTTTTGGAGACCTCCTCTTAGGGAACTAAAATTGGTCTTTGAGTAAGACCAGAACCTCTAGGATGTTGCTAGGGAAGTGGAGAAGAGATTTTGGCAGGGGTTGGCCGAGCTTGAGTGCTCAAATTGGTGTGAGGAGGAGGGGGAGGAGGTGTCCTTTTATAGGGGAGGAGAGGGGCACCTTAGGAATTCTTAAAAATATTAATTTATAATAAATCTAACCCCACTTAAAAACCTCCAAAAATGACTCATATTCGAAGATTAGATGAGATAGGGTTGTAATCTCATCAACCAATCAAATTTAGACATGTTTGGATATTATTTTAAACCTTATCAATTAGATTTAACTCTAAGTTAAATAATTTAACTTTTACCGTGACTTTTTGTTTTCTTTCACTATATGGTTAATACACTTACTATAACATGCCAAACGAACCCCAAATTGTTTATTATTAATATATATATCCTTATCTAAGTTATTTTGCAGATCCTTAGATTTTTAGGAATAAAATAACAATTAGTAATATAATATTTGATTTAAAAACTATTTTGTGTCAATTTTGACACTATTTGATATATGATTTTTGTGAAAGTCATAACAGAATTAAATGTTCGAACCAAGTTGATTAAATCAACATTAATATATCATAGTAACCTAGAAAATTAGTGGAATTCATAAAAAATCTCAAATTACATTTATTTTGGTGCTTATAACATCAATTATGTCAATATTTCATTAAAAAGATAATTACTGCATCATCGTTGTGTCATAAATAAATTAAATTATTTGATGTCTAAAAATTACAAATAAAATACCATCATGTAGGAAATCTTTCTAATGAATATTTACAATCGAATTTATCTTATGTATAACCCCATATTAAAAATGATTTACTTATTAAACTTTGATTTTAACTATTTTAACCCTTCTTTAAATAAATTAATAATAAATGTCCTAATCTAATCCAAGTGGGCCTAAATGGTCATATTTTATTCCTAAGTTTGTTTTTGGTCGAATTACACTTGTCCAATAGAATTAGGACACGTGTTAGGGTAATATTAATATCATATTTACCCTTAGTTACCCTATTTACTATTAACCACGGTAAAAAAAGTAAAAAGTTACTATTCACCAAAAATTATTTTCATCTCATTGAACCACATTTTAGTCCTTGATATTAATCGTGTCTCTCGGATTTTCGAAATTCCATTCACAGAAGCGGTAAAATTAAGTTTTATGCAAAATTCAGTTTTTAACCTACCACTTAGTGGTTTCACTATTCATCAAAAATTGAAAGTTTTCAGAAAAATGCCAAAATTTCATCCTAAGCTATATTTCATATTCCGAATTTAAAAATGAAATCTATTTAACCAAATTCATAACATAGAAGTTGCATTAATTAATTTTATAATTAAATCCCGCTGTTAAAACAAATAGCGTGTTTTTAAGAAACAATATCTATCAAAAGATTGACACTTGATTATGTCTGGTTTAAATGTGAAATTACATTCAATGACCAAAATTGTATTAAATTGTAAAAATATATTCTAAATATACTTTAAAATCACTCAAATTAATAATTTATCATTATTAATTATTTCGATTAAAAAAGTTGTTTTTAATTAAAATTTAGTCATTTTCACTATTCATCAAAATATGAAAGTTATCCAAAAAGTACCAAAATTTCACCTTAGGATAAATTCGATACTCCGAATCCAAAAATAAAGTTCATTTTGAAAAATAAGATTTACTGGATTTCAAAAAGTGGTTATTACTATTCATAACGGCTAGTTTTAATAATATTTTTATAGCATATCGTTGTTTAGTGAAACTCGGTATTGCGTACTACACACGCTATCGAGGAAGGTCGTGATTGCGTGTAATGCAAGTCAAGTCAAGGATGTGTGTTGTGCAAGCTCCTTTTGGTGTAGCGTACAACACAAAACATTAATAAAATTAAAAAGAATATTTCTTTATAAAATCTTGGGATGTTACATTCTACCCCCCTTAAAATGAATTTCGCCCTCGAAATTCGTCGGGGTTATAAATGGTTTACTATTCGAAAGTTTCTTTAATAGAAACCCACATCGTAAAAAGGAATATCAAAACCAATCTTTAAAAACAAAAGTATGAAACGTAACGGTTACCCAAATAAACTAATCACTGGGTTTCCACATAGGTGAAAATATGGATATGGAAGAGAAATCTAACCATCATGTTCTGATGGAGAGTGGTAGAGAACATGGCTATGGAAAAGCTAGCAATCACAAATCCATAAATTTGTGACGATCTAAGGTACCATCGGATTAATCAGATATAAGAGCACTAGGATGACATTTTTGGTTTTCAAGATCGTTTCCCTAAAGTTGAAGAATTTGAATTAGAATAAATACTTACTTTATTTTGGTAAAATCTCACTATTGTTCGTGCCTTGAACAATTTCTACTTCATCTCTTAAATAAATGAAGTTGAATTTGTTATTCGTGAAGTGTTAGCAGATCATGTGATAGAATGATGGGTCATTCCATCTGTCTCAAACAAAAGGTTAGAAAAAGTTATTAAATATACATAAGTCATTCTATAGTGAGATTAATCACATATGGTTCCTAAAATGAACTTATACATCACATATCATACTGCTTAATATAATAAAACTAGTTTCTACTAAACAGGGACTTCCTGTAGGTCAGTGGTAGGCGATAAAGGCCAGTCGCACTTCGGTTGTGGGTTCGATTCCCACAGCCTTGTCCGAAGCGATGGGCTGTCGCCCGTCCTGCAGGTTGTCCTTTTTTATAAAACTATATTACTATAACATCCCATCAATAATATCGAAAAAAAACTTCTATCCTTAAACAATACTAACTTATGTCCAACATAATTCATTCCAATCATTAGGCTCATAATACTGCAGTCCATTCTCATAACATAGTGAAAACGATTACCAGAGATTTGATACCATCGTTGATCCCCATATATCATAAGATATATCTTGTTGGTCACATTCCAAACATTTAAAGGCCTTAATCTTGTACTCTCTTGAATACCCATTGAACCTTAGTGAAAACTTGAATGCAGTTAAAAGTTAACACTTTTCACATACCGAAATCCTCAAAATTCTATATACTCAAACCATGATATCACTTCGTCCTTATATCAATCATGAGCTCATGAATACTGTCAAACATTTCATTTTCCCCTTATCCCTTCATTATGCGCATATCATCTTCATTCCAAAAATATCTGAATAACCTTTCATGGACACTGGTAACATTAATCAGACAACAATGTTACAATCCTTACATGTCTCTTTATTCCATAGTACCATGAGATTACTTATACAACATTACACATGATAAACATGTAATCATTCCACTACATTCTTAAACCATTGACCGAGCTTCAACAATTCTTTCATCTCACATACCATTGGTAGTCTCTTCATCATCATCCACATAAATACTTCCCATATGACCATACTGATTCTCTTCATGAGTCTTTCCCTTAGGGCATTTGTTTGCATAATGCCCATACATTCCACATTTAAAACACTTAATCATTTTTGATGTCATAGCAATACCATTATCCTCATCCCTGGTATTAACTGGACCTTTTCCTTTGCACTTACTTGCTTTGTGTCCTTCTTTTCCACACCCAAAGCATCTTCCAGTTCCCTTGAAACATTCTCCTTGATGCCTCTTCCCACATGATTTACATAGGGGAAATTGAACTTTCTTTCCTCTATGATCATCATGAAACTCCATCTTTCTCTTATTAGCCGAGTCAGGAAACTTACCAAATTTTACTTTATTGATCATATTATGAGATTGCTGATTCAGCATAATAATGATGTTTGGACTTCCAAATCCCATTTCATTTGGTTTCTCATGAAGAATATCATTCCATTGTCCATCATATCCTCCATTATCGTAAATCACCTTGTTTCCAGCCATTTTCTAAAACCCAAAAAGAATAGTGTGAGAGGCAAAAATCATAATAAAGGGGGAATATCTAACATCTTTGGTTTAATCTAATATCGTTACCATAGTTCTAGGACTATATCCTATACGTATACTTATCCTTAGAGGCATCCCTAGACATACCTTAGAAATATCTCTAGAGATCTCACTAACGTTTTCGCATCCTAGTTTCCAAAGGTTGACTAAACCTTTCCTCTGATACCAACTGTAGAGACCCTAAGCTTGACGTACATGGACTTTACATTACTTTTGCGGAATACTTAGTACATAACAAAAATACACACACAAGGATCGTAATAGTTTAGTGTCTTTGGAAACACGGAGTATAATCTTCTAATCGTGGGGAAAGATCTTCAACATCTCCCACAAAGATCTTCCTTTTTTTACCTAAAACATTTCTTTATATCCTGGGGAAAAGAAAACATAAAAGGGTGAGCTCAAATGCTCAGTAAGGGTAAACAAAAGAAATATCAATCACATAATTTTCATAAGAACATAACATTTTTGGAAATCTTAACCTGCAAAAGAGAACATAATTTCATAACATGGAATAAATCATAGTAGTGAAAATGAAACCATAACTTAAAACATTACTCATTGTGGCATACACACATAATCATAGAGAATCATTTCTTGTTAGTCAAGACTCATTGCCAAGACTATCTTAGTGGACAAAGTCCCTTTCTGAATCGAGTAATCCTCGTTTCAGTCCTGTTTCACTGAACCGGTATAACCTACCATTCCAGCCATGTCTATCTCATGAGATATGAAATCTTTACCCAATGCATTGGAGGGAGATATAGGTCCCACCCATCTCTTAATGAATCCTTTCTTATGTGTGCCACCAAATCATAAATCATACATCATTGCATAACCCATGTAATAAAAATGGGATTCTTAAACAACATGACATCATAAAACCATTCATATAAGATAAAGGAATTCATAAACATAATTCCATCACAACATAGTCAAATCATTGTAAAAATATGGATAGAAACAGAACCCTTTATTATCTTAAATGAAAATTAATTTTGATAAAACACTTGAATTGAATTCTTGAAGAAAATATCCTTTTTTCTTCAAAATCAATTTCTTTTCACAAAACATCATGCAATTTTAAAAGAAAAAGATTTTATTGAAAATAGTCATGAAATATTTTGGAGAAAGGTTCATGAAAATAAGGCTTTATAAAACCGTAAAAATCCATTCGTGCTGTATATGTTAAAAAAAACATTCTTCGTACTTTTGTCGGAAAAGTCAAAAAATACCTCGTACGAAAAACGACAAAAGATTCCTTTCATACATATTACTAAAAACTCACCAAAGGGTAAAAATGGATTTAAACAATTTTAGGTGGATGGAAATAATATTACATATTGATGGAACATGGATGTGGATGATAAAATACACCCCAGTAAATACTTACGAATAAACAATCTCGGATAAAAATGAGATTGTGATATTTCCCTTACCTTAGGTCCAATTTGCTTCGTATGTGTCCGAACCTCCTGTATAATGATTTAAATAATGTCATTGACTTATTACAGAATCATATTCATTGTTATGATATCATATATGGTTTACTTATGACATTATATTACCCGTTCTTTTGTAAATTCCATGTTAAAGAAGCGTTTTGGGTAAAATCGTTTCATTTATCGTAGGTGTTTTGACTTGTTGTTCTTGACATCATTATTACTTATATCATGATTTACTTACTTCCAGAATATAAAATATGATTTATATATCATATATATTCAGTATATATATATATATAATAGGTAGATAAATAAAATGAAAAACACCGTTCATGGAGACGGTAGTCCGTACGTACGCATGAACGCTGTTTTCCTTTCCTTATTGTCTTGAAATGGAAGTAAGTAGATGACATACATATGTATATATATACATAAATCCAATAGCTTTATAATTTCATATATTTCATTATTATTTCTTATATATACATTATAATCATTCTTAAATGGTTAACATGGAGAATGAATCTCATCGCGTCGTGGAGACGGTAGTCCGTACGTACGCACGAGCGATGATATCATTTCTATAAATATTGAATTGAATTGGAGTGGATTATACAATATATCAGAATCAATATGATGTTGTAATAACTATGTATAGTTATTCTTTACACCATTATACCCATCCATGTAAGGTGGTGGTGGAAAATAGATTACACCACGGCGTGGAGACGGTATTCCGTACGTACGCACGCGCGGTGATTTCTTTTTCCGTAGGATGGATAGATGGTAAAATAGGGTTGTTTCATTCTTATAATAACATATCAGTATATGAGTGATACTGATGTTATTACTTCATAATGAAACAACCTAAGAAGAAGAAGTGGAAGAAGAAATAAAGATGAAAGAATTGGTAACGGTAATTACCTCTTCTTTGAAGTGCCTTTTGGAGACCTCCTCTTAGGGAACTAAAATTGGTCTTTGAGTAAGACCAGAACCTCTAGGATGTTGCTAGGGAAGTGGAGAAGAGATTTTGGCAGGGGTTGGCCGAGCTTGAGTGCTCAAATTGGTGTGAGGAGGAGGGGGAGGAGGTGTCCTTTTATAGGGGAGGAGAGGGGCACCTTAGGAATTCTTAAAAATATTAATTTATAATAAATCTAACCCCACTTAAAAACCTCCAAAAATGACTCATATTCGAAGATTAGATGAGATAGGGTTGTAATCTCATCAAACAATCAAATTTAGACATGTTTGGATATTATTTTAAACCTTATCAATTAGATTTAACTCTAAGTTAAATAATTTAACTTTTACCGTGACTTTTTGTTTTCTTTCACTATATGGTTAATACACTTACTATAACATGCCAAACGAACCCCAAATTGTTTATTATTAATATATATATCCTTATCTAAGTTATTTTGCAGATCCTTAGATTTTTAGGAATAAAATAACAATTAGTAATATAATATTTGATTTAAAAACTATTTTGTGTCAATTTTGACACTATTTGATATATGATTTTTGTGAAAGTCATAACAGAATTAAATGTTCGAACCAAGTTGATTAAATCAACATTAATATATCATAGTAACCTAGAAAATTAGTGGAATTCATAAAAAATCTCAAATTACATTTATTTTGGTGCTTATAACATCAATTATGTCAATATTTCATTAAAAAGATAATTACTGCATCATCGTTGTGTCATAAATAAATTAAATTATTTGATGTCTAAAAATTAAAAATAAAATACCATCATGTAGGAAATCTTTCTAATGAATATTTACAATCGAATTTATCTTATGTATAACCCCATATTAAAAATGATTTACTTATTAAACTTTGATTTTAACTATTTTAACCCTTCTTTAAATAAATTAATAATAAATGTCCTAATCTAATCCAAGTGGGCCTAAATGGTCATATTTTATTCCTAAGTTTGTTTTTGGTCGAATTACACTTGTCCAATAGAATTAGGACACGTGTTAGGGTAATATTAATATCATATTTACCCTTAGTTACCCTATTTACTATTAACCACGGTAAAAAAAGTAAAAAGTTGCTATTCACCAAAAATTATTTTCATCTCATTGAACCACATTTTAGTCCTTGATATTAATCGTGTCTCTCGGATTTTCGAAATTCCATTCACAGAAGCGGTAAAATTAAGTTTTATGCAAAATTCAGTTTTTAACCTACCACTTAGTGGTTTCACTATTCATCAAAAATTGAAAGTTTTCAGAAAAATTCCAAAATTCCATCCTAAGCTATATTTCATATTCCGAATTTAAAAATGAAATCTATTTAACCAAATTCATAACATAGAAGTTGCATTAATTAATTTTATAATTAAATCCCGCTGTTAAAACAAATAGCGTGTTTTTAAGAAACAATATCTATCAAAAGATTGACACTTGATTATGTCTGGTTTAAATGTGAAATTACATTCAATGACCAAAATTGTATTAAATTGTAAAAATATATTCTAAATATACTTTAAAATCACTCAAATTAATAATTTATCATTATTAATTATTTCGATTAAAAAAGTTGTTTTTAATTAAAATTTAGTCATTTTCACTATTCATCAAAATATGAAAGTTATCCAAAAAGTACCAAAATTTCACCTTAGGATAAATTCGATACTCCGAATCCAAAAATAAAGTTCATTTTGAAAAATAAGATTTACTGGATTTCAAAAAGTGGTTATTACTATTCATAACGGCTAGTTTTAATAATATTTTTATAGCATATCGTTGTTTAGTGAAACTCGGTATTGCGTACTACACACGCTATCGAGGAAGGTCGTGATTGCGTGTAATGCAAGTCAAGTCAAGGATGTGTGTTGTGCAAGCTCCTTTTGGTGTAGCGTACAACACAAAACATTAATAAAATTAAAAAGAATATTTCTTTATAAAATCTTGGGATGTTACATGGATTCCCTTCATTTATCTTTACAAATCATCGTGGTAGTGGGCATCCACTTCTATTTAACTATGGATTTTGGTTTTGTAGGCATAAATCAAATATAAAGAACTAGTAAATTTAATTGAAAGGGGGAAATGGGTTTATATCTTCATGTTTTTAATGAATTGATATTGTTTTTGATAATGAGATTATATGGGCTTGATTCCCCCATTGAAAATTAAGATCTTTGGTGGATATTTTATGCTGGATATGCATGTTTTTGTTGTTTTTTTGATTATATTTTTTTTGGCATCACCCTAAAATGGAAATTAGATGACGACGTATACATGTATAATGAATTTGTTTCACCAAGATTTGGTTTCTGTGATAACACCCCTATATTTAATTGGAATGTTATAAAAGCCTCTCTATAAATATATGAAAATTATATTGATGAGATATGGTTGGGTGGCCGTGAGATGACATTGTGTGGTTGGGGCATGTGGGGTTGTTAGTTTTTTTGGTCGTGCTTATGCGGCGGTGAAGTGGGGATATGTTGACCAATTTTTGGAATGTGGTTACATTGTTCTAGTTTCCCATGTAGTGATGGAATAAATATATGATAAATAATGTTTTAAATGGTTTGGGTAATTTTCCAAGAGTTTTCTCCATTAATTAGACGCAGAAATTTTCCCCCCATATCTAGAGGTTGGTGTGTGATATACCATGAATGTGTGTTGAATGTAGAGGTAATGTTGAGTCACTATAGTTAATCAGAGCTCTTAATCTTCTGAAATAGATTTTACATTGAGGCTTGATATGTGCTGTTCCTAATAGATGTTCGGTTAATTTGGATGGTTATATGAAAAAATATTAATGGGGTGGGTAAAAATGGTAAAATATAGAAAATGGATAAGTGGAAATTAAATAATGAAGGATGAAAAGTGGTTGTGTTCTTTTGTGTGGAGTTGAGCATTTATTGTTGGCAGTAGGTTTCAAGATTGTGGTGAGTTGGTTAATTATATAATGTAAACCAATGTGTTGGGATTGAGTGTTTGATACATTATAAATATATACTAGTATTTATTAGGGTAAATTATATAGGCACCCCACCCTAGTTGAGCATTATGTGATGGTCACCACCATCATGATGGGGGTGGTTGTCTTTCCTAAGCATATAGAGAGGACTACCGATGGATGGATACCTACTCTTTTCTGCCCTCACATCGAGGAGGGGTAGGTATTTCACAAGTTGTGATGACCGGAGGTCTGATAGTGCATTAGACGGTGGTTTTGATGTGGTATCTCTGGTGTCTTTGGGATGAGCTGTGATGATGTGTGATTCCCATGTGTCTTAAGTCTGAGGTTTGATGTTCTTTCCCATGTGTTTTTTGGATGAAATGTGTTGTGAGTCTCAGTTGTGTTTGGGAAGGCTGTGTTGTGGATACTTGGTTTGTGCAGGTGAGTTGAGATGTGTTGTGAGGCATTGGTGTGTGCAGGAAGACCATGTTGTAAAGACCATGTGTGTGCGGGCAGGATGTGTTGTGAGGCCTAAGTGTGTGTGTGAGGGATTTGATGTTGTCTACAGAAGGGATGTGAATTCCAGGACGTACGATGTTGGGTGAGAGCAGTATACAAGTTGAAAAGTGGTGTGAGGTACCCTATCATTGATATTATTTATATCATATTATACAAATTGGCTTGAATTATTTTTTCAGCATTTCTTTCTAAGGTTATGATGGTTATTATATTTGTTTAGGTGTTTTATGGATATAATATTTTCTAAAAGGATCATTAGTATTCATTTTTCACATCTGCATGTGAGACGTTGGTTTTTCCAACTAAGTATACTTGTATGATCACCATACATATATAAAATAGTTTTCAGGTTTTCTGGAAGATTATGTGGACCTTGTTGGACGTTATTATCTCATATATTGACATTTTCTACGTCACTACATTCGCTTTACCTTTGGGTAATTATGTTGGAGACTTTATTGTATTTGTATCATTTCTACTTTTTTCAGGCTTGTCGGATGGATTTTGGATTATCTGTTTTTATGATATTCCTTGTAGTTGTTGTTGATGATTTGTTATATCTCCCAATCATGTTTCTTATAAAAAGTAGTGTCTCCCATATTGTGAGATCTATACTCTCTTACTGCTAGTCACCAACCAAGGGCTTATTGGAGGTGGGACTCAGGGGTCATTATCTCTCTTTCTTCATTTCCAGCCTAGGAGTGGTATCTTTGGAATGAGGAGGTTGTTACATAAGAAGCTGAATATTCGTTCCATTAGGATATTCATATATTGAACTCCCATGAAACTTCAGTTTTTTTCTTTTTAGTTGTGTTAGGAGACTTTCCAATGTTGAGGTTGTTGATAATATATTTAGACAACTTGTCATCCAAAATCACAAGGTTTTTCATTTCATCTCAAGTGAAATTTTGTTTCTCCAGAGGGAAATCATTTAATTACCCATCACATTCAGAATTAACATGATCCCTCTTAGTTATTTCCATTGAATGAAACCAAAAAACCTAGTTAGAACAAAAATAATCACGGCGATAAATCATTTAATCCTGGAAAATCATTCTTAGGATGTCTAAATAAAGAATCATTTTTTTAGCTATAATAACTTAGGATTATCCTAGGCCATCCATGGTTATTAAACTCCATTTTAATCTTTCATAAATAAAATGTGAATAAATCCAAGAATATCCCCTAGAAGTGTCTAGATATGTGTACTGTCATAGTTCTACTCACTGTGAACTAATGATAATGGAGTTAATACACAATCTGTCCCTTTTGGAGTTGTTACCCCCAGGTGAATCTGTGACCCAACTACATTCACTAATTAGTATCCATACAATAATGTATTTTTTGGTAAAACCAAACTTCCTTATTTACAATAACCTAGGAATTTATCTTGTACTTAGTGAAAGGACCTCCTCAAGATCTACCCAACACTGGAGTGGAGGGGGAATCAGTATTGGTAACTTATTAAGAAATTATATGTTGTTATCAATCTACCTATAAGAAATCTAATGTTCTTGATTCTCTTATTCTCATTTCCTTATTGTATGTAGTTATATAAATGTAAGTAAATGATACAAACAATATTTATACAATATTCACAACTAAATAAGAGTATCTAGTCCTTTTCGTGTATGTTGATGACCACTAATTAATTTCTACACTATAATGAGATACCAAATATAATGACATGTAATGAAAAATAATTGAAACTACGTGCGAGTATCTACACTTTCAGAGTGGTTTGAAAAAAATATTCTTCCCTGGATAGGTGATCTCTTTATCCAAAATGAATCTTCTCAATGTTTCATTATATTACCTATTGATGATGATCTTCACAATCTTTTTAAGGTACTTTATAACGCCAATAAAAATCTTCCCTGGATAGGTGATATTTTTATCTAATAGGCCTCTTCTCAATGGTTCATTATATTACCTTTTTAAGATTATCTTCATAGTATTTTTATGGTACTTTATAACACCAATAAATTATTCCACTAGATGAAACTTCTATTGGATTTCATAGAAAATTGTAGCAAGTCCTGTAGCATGTAATATAGTAGGCTCTTCTCAGTAATGTAGAAGCCAAATCTTCTCATCCATTTCACTGTTTTGATCCTTGAGTCCTTCACGACCTTTGAGAAACACAAGGCCTTTCATCCAGTAAGGCATTCAAGCCACCTCAAGGAATTTGGGAAACCTCAAGGACTTCATGTCACAAGATATGTAGATGTAAGAAGACAAATTTCAAAGGAACATGGCTCCAGATAAGGATTTAGTGTAAGTTTCTTCACCAATGAAATGCTAACCCAAATTGGAAGAATGAGAGGGTATTACAATATAATCGATACCAGGCCTATGCATCTCAGTACAGGATAGCTAGCTGACCAATATTACGAAGGTAGAGAATTGAAATCAAATTATATGCTTGGGAGGGGTAGTTCCATGTGGTTTGTTTGGAATGAATTCATCTCAGGCCTTTAGATCATGTAATGTGTCACTAGGCATATGGTTCATGAAAGGGTTCCCCTCCAACCCTAAAAAAAGTATTATTAAGAAAATTATGTTCTTAGAGACATTTTGGAAAAGTACATTTTTTTCTACTTCCTTTTCATTTGTTACTTGTATAGTAGAAATCAATCAACTTTCTGTCTTCCCAATTTAAAACATTCCTTCTCCACATAATCAAACTAAAAGATGATTTTTATTACATATGTTTGAATATTCTTATTCAACCTCTTTTTTTATACAAAATGATAAATATTGAACATGCACATCATTAAATTATACCTACCCGTAAAATCAATTTCTACTAAAAAAACCGTGTAAGAGAATTTATATCTACCGACTTCTGAATAAGAAAATTAATCGTCTCTCCACATAAGAGATTTTCCACCTTGAAGAAAATTTCTTCTACTGGTGTTTTAGAATATCTTGATGTTATTCAATTGAAGAAAAATGACTAAAATAAGCCATAAAAACTAATAGGAGATCGAACTGAGGTCGATCCCTACAGAACTCAAACTAAGGCCAAATCAAATTAAGGGTGATGACCTCGGCCTTGCTTGTTCCAATGAAAGGCCTCAAATACCAATGTTGTGTCTCCTGGAACCGATTCAAATATTGAGGAGGTGCATATGAGCCTAGATATAGGGCTCAAAATCAAGATGATGGAAGGCTAATGTCAAGCCAATCCACTCTGAGTACTAAAAATATAGCCTTTAAATGTTCCAGAAATAGGTAATTTAGAATTCTATAAAACATTGTTAATATCATTGAATATAAAGGTGTCCCTTTTATCAATACTTAGAAAACAATTAATAAAGGGCCATTTTATCAGTGCTAAAAAAAGCGCTTTTAAATGGGGTATTTTATCAGCGCTAAAAAGGCACTGATAAAACTCAAAAAACAATCATTGAATTGGAGCCACCATTTAATAGTGCATGATCAATCCTATAATAGTATTATCCCCCATCTACAACCACCCACGCCCCTACCACCCCCTTTAACTATGCTAGCCACCCAACCTTCACTCCCTTGCATGCGAGTACCCACTACCCCCACCCACGCACCTCTGACTCCCCCAAGATTCAAACTCAATAACACTCCACTGCGTGCCTTGACCATTTACCACTCCCCCATGTTTCTTTGTTCTCCATTTAATGATATATATATATATATATAATTGTATATTAATATAGATTTATATTAATAAATATGTATTTTTAGTTATATTAACAAATATATATTCATATGTAAATATATATTTATATCTATTTATTTATATTTCTATATTTAGTTATATTTTTTATCTGCATATTTATTCTTATATTAAAATATATTTATAAGATTAGTTTTAAGTACATTTATAGAATATATTTCTTTTTATGTGTTTATAAATAAATACATACATACATTTATACAACATACATACAACATACATACACTTGTATATATTATATATATGTGTGTGTGTGTCTGTATGTATGTATAATTATACATATTTATATATATGGACATATATTATATTTTCATATTTATATTTATACATATATGTTAGAATATAGAGATAATATATATCAGTTTGTTAATATTGACACACACTAATACACACACACACACACATTACATAGGTATATAAATATACATATATTGGTGTTTTTAATCAAATGGACATCATAAGGATTATATAATGAGAAATATACTTTATATGTAAATGTGTTAAATTATTTATTTATAAAATTAAATTTCTATGTGGGAATATATAAAAATTATAGATATATTGTTATATATTTTATTATAAAAAACATTACATTTAGAAAAAAGATAAAATTTCAAAACCATAATATCAATATGAATTTAACCCCACGAATTTAATTTAGTACCCACTGAAAAAGGGATAAAGTCCCCCCTGAAATGAGGCAGAAATTCCATTGAATGTTAAAAAATTGGGGTATCTCGAATAAAAACACTATTTTTGAGGCCTTATGGGCCATTTTTGTCCTCGAAAAATGTGATAGAAGGTTCCCTCTTGTTGCTAGCTTGTAGATCTCCTCGTAGAAATCGATTTTATATATTGTAGAACACAAATAGACACTCAGATATTATGTTATGGACATTTGATGTTTCAGTTATGATTTAATCTTAATTTAGATCTTTTTTTAATTTTTTGATTTTTTATGAAATAATTTTGTTATTAAATTATTATAAGTTTATGATAATTAAAAAATTATTAATTAATAATATTTTTTCAGATATTTTTAAGCCATTTTCACTAAATTTATTATATATTAATTATAAATTCCTATTTATACGTATATAAAACATATTTACAAAACATATATTATATTTATATCAATATAAATATTTTTATATATTTATTTATTTATTTATTTATATCAATATCAATATATTTATATATTTATATATTTATATATTATTTTTAATGTTTTTTAAACATACCCTTTAAATGTAATTGGGAAAAAAGTGTTGTTAAAGAACACTATTTATCAGTGCTATTAAAATATGTGATGATAAAGGGGTCACCTCTATCAGTGCTAAAAAAACTAATAAAGTGGGACTTTTAACAGAAAAAAAATTAGCGCTATTAAAAATACCCTTTATCGGACATATTTTTTGTGCTAATAAATGAACCCTATTTTTCTTTGATTTTTTAGCGCTGTAAAAGGGTGGTGTTGTGGAAACCCGGTTTTGTGGTATTGTCTTTTTGAACCTTCTTCAATTGATAAAATTAATCCATGACTCAAGATAGAAATAAATTGATTCGTAGTTCCCTAAAATCTCGTTAAATTGAAATAAAAAATATCCTTGTGCTCGTTATATAATCGAATGAGTGAGGCCGATCGATAACCAGAATTAATGATCAAAGGAAGGTTCACTGGTGATACCGAAGTCATTTGAAGGCGGAAAATCACGGATGGATCTAATGAATTGATACAGCATTTATTAAGAGGTATGATAAGCTTCAAATGATGTTCAGAGATGTTGGAAACTAAACATGTTGAGCTGGATTGAAGGAAAAGCATTCTACTCGATAGAGAAAGATTTGTTTCCTCCTCCTCGTTGGTATATTTGTCTATAGTAATTGTTTCATGGTGAAAGATGTATTTCTTATTATATATTTTATTCCAAATATTTATTGAAATATATAGAGTATTTTTTTCAAATTTGAACCACTATTTTCCTCACAAGGAGTAGTATCATTTCATTTGAACCAATGTGTTATTTAACCGAAACAATGAGATCGAACTGGTGTCTCACTCACCAAGAGTTGCCCCATTTCGGTCGATCCATGGTGTTATTTGACTGAAACGGTAATTTATAAATTAGAGATCATGAGATTAGTTTTGGGTTAATGATTTCTTCAATAAACGATCATCTCCCGACATCTCCCAACATTGGAGCAGTGGGGCTATCAAGAATTGGTGTTTGAAATTCCCAAAACCATGGTGAAATCCGCATGGGATACTTCCACCGAGAACCCTACACCATCTACATGGAGTTGGATAAAATCCTTTTGGATTGTGAATCCAATTCACACATCAAGATTATTTATATCTTCTCCTTTTTCCAATATAATTTTTAACATTTCTAGAAATGGTTATTGACTATATCTATATAGGGGGAATGATATTATTCTTGTTTAATTCTATTACTTTGATTCATGATTTAACATTTTATTGAGTTTTTTTATTCATTATATTGGTGACTTTTCTTCTTCAAATAAACAATAATATTTGATAGTGTATCTTGATCATGGTTTTCAATTATGATATATATATTTTTTAGTCAAACAAATATTAAAGAACAACACATCTAACTTAATGATAGATTTATTGTGGTGATTTTTTTTCAATCATTTCATGTGGATATATTGAAGTTTATGTTTGAAAAACTATAAGTTTTTACCTTTTATATTTCAATTGTTTTTCATAGTCAATAGATTTTTTCTTTTTTAATGAATATCCTGTCACAATTTTGTGTGATCGAATATATTTTTTAAAGTCCAAACAATATAAATTTCCCTTCTCATCAATTTCTTATCACTTCATGTCTGTTTACTTGACATCTTCTATTTTTATCATTAACACTCATTCACATTAATTTTTTTAGTTACCCATAACATCACATGACTATTGTTGTTTTCTACTCATTTTGTTTTTTTTTTCTTGCTTTCTGGTTGTTTTTTTGGTTATCACACACAGATTTATTCATTTATTGTGTATTTTATTCACCTTAGATATACTAAAGATATTAGGTGATAAATAAATTTTTTAGACAAAATAAATATACAAAATCTTTTATGCTATTTATGTGTAAAAACCTATTAATAAGAAAAAATCATCAAATCTAATTTAAAAAAACGTAAAAAATCCTCTCAAAACACAAAAAAACTATACTTCTTTGAACCGGCTCTAAATGCATTAAAACTGTTGATTTTTTCAAACAATGATTAATTTTAATAGTCTAGATCTTTATATTCCAGAATCTGAAAAGAATTTAGGTCCTCAAAAATAGAAATGAAAAATAAAATGGAAGAAAATCTAAATTTTTTTTGAATAATCACATAATGAAAATACAAATCAAAATATATAAAGGAATGAGCTGATAAAAATTGTGTGGCTTAGGGAGTTCCAACTGTATAATTTGTCAAGTAATCCCTCACAAATTTGGTAGGTCTTGTAATAATGAGGTTAAATAGTCTCAACTATCCATGATTACATCATAGCATGAAATACCTAATGAAGACTCAACTAACATCATTTGGGACTTCTATAGTGTAGTGTGAGTGATTTTACTTATTGGGATGAGTGAGGATGTTCTAAATTTAGATTTTCTCCATTTTCTATAATAGAAAGGCTAGAACATTTTTCCAACAGTTATATAAGGAAATATTTATTATATGGGATCATGTATTTAATTCATTTTTATGAAATTATTTCCATAACAACATATATACGACAAAAAATCATGAGATTTATACTAGGCGAGGTTGACATTTTTTATGAAGTTTGGGACAAATTCAATGCCTTTCTAAGGTAGCGTTTGAATAGATTATTAACTCCATAGTTCTTTATAGACACCTTTTACAATAGTCTCACCTCATATCACTGGACACTGGTGGATCAGTCCTTTGGAAAAGATTTTAGTGATAAAACTATTTAAGATTTGATATAAAATTTTAACACACATGCACAGAACTCTAAACCAAAATTCTCTTGAAGATCAATAATAGTTAGGAAGGAAAACAATTATACTAAAATAGATAATGTCCAAGATGTTAATTATGATAATTAAAATAAAAAAACACATAGGGTTAAATTCCACCATTTTGGTTTGTTCATTTATTCATATTCATGTTGTCCCAATTATGATTTTCATTCCTAGGTACTGGAGAATGTAATTTTTTTTGGGAATTTTAACATCCTGACCCAGGTTCCATGAAAACAGTTCGCTATGTTGGTCTTCCACAATGCTTCTATTATTCATCCCTGTATTCCAGAGACTACCCACAAGAAGCGAGAGTCTAAAGGTGGAATAATGGGGAAACTATACCCTCATATCAGAGTAACGACAACAGAAATAACCATATATTATCCATAATAATAACAAATAGAGTGCTGAAGTAATAAATAAACATAAAATCTTGTTTTAATAATAAACAAAAATATATAAATTCCTAAACAATTATTTCATACATAAAAAACTATTCATCCACTGATCCAACCATACAACTTCTAAAATTTAAAATATTTGCGATGAGTAAGCCCCCCATTGCAAATAGTCATCAGAAATTTACTATTTGTGATAGAAGTTATATTCTTTCATAAATAGTGATTATTCTTGATGTAATATTTCATCTGTCACAATGTGTTTTTGTCAGATTTCCCACCGCCCAATGTGAGATATATTCACGTTGGGAATTTGTAACAATATTCTACTTTTTTCACAAATGTCTATCTACTCATGAGTATTTGTGATGAACATTAATGATCGTCAAAAATATTTTTGATGGAATAAATATTTTCGATGACATTAATTCCATCGTAAATTTCTCATTATTATAAATCTATCAATTTAACACCCCCTTATTATTCATCTCCTCTCCTCTCCTCCTCCCATCCCTGAACCACTAAAATGCACATCACCTAGCTTCCTTACTCCGTTTCACTCCAATCCACTTCGTTTCAAGTGATTTTTTACATATCCAGCTTCAATTTTCATTGGTGTAATATCATTTTGTGTTTGTTTTCAAGATTTTTAGGTTTTATTCATATTATTACATGATTTTTTTCACTATTTTTCTCCAACATACTTTGTTTCAAGTGAATTTAACAGATCTCACTTAGATTTTCATTGGTACTTATTACTCTTGTCCCCATTTTCATTATTTTTTTAGTTTTATTCATTTAATTACATTATTTAATTTCTGAAAACCATAGTTTGAGCATTTTCTTATTAATTTTCATTCTTTATTGGGTATTTTGGACTGATAAAAATTTGTTATTAAATATTTTTAATTTTTATGTTAGTATATATATATATATATATTCTGTATTTGATATATGTATGTTTGTGAAAACCCTAGGATTAGAAATTTATCCAATTTCGGCTTCAATTCACCTTGTTTATTATTCTATATTTAATTTTGTTATCCTTATTTGTGTCTATATAAATAAATTATTATACTAAATATTTTGTCGACCCTGGGTTAAACCCATTCACCCAAAAACATCATTAATAAAAAGTAAAGACAGAACATACAAAAGAAAAATAAATTCACATTCACACACCACCAAAGCACAAATGACAAATTATGTCATCCCATTCCAAAATATAAAGGAAAAACATACAAAAAATTTCAACACCTGCCACAACCTCAAGTAAGACATCCCCACCTTCATATAGGAGTAAACCAATTGCCACCCCAATCATCAAAACTATCCCATGATCATCATGATCTGACTCCATATCCACCACTTAATGATTTCCATCATTAGCCTAAGGCACTATAGCAACAACCCTCTTTCCCACCCTTTCCAGCTATGTATAATATTTTTATTACCTCACCTCACCCCCTCTTCTATATAAAAATGTTCATCTCCACCTACAAGATTCTTCCTTGGTTCCTCAATGCTTGAGGACTATAATTCACCTCATAAACTCTTATGTACATTATGGAATTCATCGTGTAAAACATCCATTACTATTTGATTTATTAAAAATATCAAGCATGATGAGTGAGTGCTCCCTTCCTGCTACTTCATACATAGGGGTAACCACCAACTTCCACTGATTTGTACTTCAGATATTGGCTTCATCAACCTTACCCCAGTCATCAAACTCCATAGAAGCATCACCATTATTATCTGTCATCAGCAAAGCCAGTGAATCCCATCGATTCTTGTCAGAGAGTTGCACCTTAGAAGACGCATCAACCATAATTTCTTTTCATCAGTTATCCCTTTCATCATCATCTGGTGTAATTATATAAATTATATTGGTGAAAGCTACAGACTTTATAAATCATGAGTTCCTAGGGGGCTTTACACCACCCTTTGAACTTCTCACCAAAAGGGGTGAAGGGAACTTGTCCATGCATTTATTTCATTTTATATGTCCATATTTCAGATATGTTTCTTCAGGAATGTAAACTATATTTGGCTATTATTCAATTTCTAAAGAGAAATCAATAGTGTTGTTATCATTGACATCATTAGTAGCTAAATATGAAAATTTATTCACCACGATGATCAATATGCCAATACTAGCTTTAATAGGGATCTTAACCTGACTTCTTTTCTAGTTCATGACATCCTCAACCCTAGCTTGAATGTGATCCTCAAGGTTTCATATGACCTAATCTGGAGAAGGCAGACCCATGTCGACAGTTTTCTTGTGAGTTTCATAGTTACCCTCTAAGCCTCTCACATGACCCCGTGATCCAGGGTCCATCAGCATAAGAAGAGTTACTCCGCCTATTTATTTTCGGCCTTTATTGGAAGAATTCCCTTTAAATGTACACAAATTGTAGCATGAATTCCACTAACATTTTTCATGGTCTTGTCCTATATCGAAGAAACCCTTGTAAAATTTAGGCAAATTTTCATAATTGACAATCAACTAAAACATGTAATAATCAGTAGTAAGAACTACCCAACGAATAGTTGGTGAGCTAAGGTACACTTCAAATGGCACGCAAGAAAAGTGGTCCAATGTAGAATATTATATCTCCTTATCCATCTTAATGGGCCCCCAATTGATGAAGCAACCTCCCATAAATTTTTTAATGATTTGAAATTTTTTTAATTTTTTTAATTTTAATTATTTATAAATTTTGTAATTATTTTTATTTTTTTAATTGTTTTAATTTTTTAATTTTTTAATTTTATTCAATGTTTAAATTTTTTTTATTTTAATATATTTTCAAATATGTATAAATATTTAAAAATAAATGTTCTTTGTTTTTAATTTTTAACTTTTTTTAAGATCTTTTTTAATTATTTGTAATTTTTACAAATAAAATTAATGATTTTAATATTTTTTGATTATTTTTATTTTTTATAATATTTTTAATGAATTATGTAATTATTTTTATTTTTTCCAATATTTTTATTTATTTTAAATTTCATTAACTGGTTTGTTTATTTATTTTATAATATTTTTGTTAATATGTATAAATATTTTAAAATATATGCAATTTTTGAATTATTTATGGTTTTTTCAATATTATTAATGATTTGTAAATTTATTTATTTTTTTAATATTTTTTATTATTTTTAATGACGCGTAATTATTTTTAAATAATTAATTATTTTTAAATTCGGTAATTATTTATAATTTTTTTAAATTTTTTTAAATATATTTTATTTTACTAAAGGTTTTTATTTTTTTATTTTATAATATTTTTATATATGTATTCATATTTTAAATTAAATGTGTTTGTTTAAATTATTTTATTTTATTTGTAATTTTGTTTAATATTTTGAATGATTTTTAATTTTTAAAATAGTTTTAATGATTAGTATATTTTTAATTATTTTGAGTTATTTAAATATTTATAATGAATTGTAAATTTTTTAAATATTTTAAATATTTTTGAATTTTGTAATTTTTTGTAATTTTTTAATATTTTATGGATATTTTTAATTTTATTAATTGTTATTATTTTTTTGATTATTTTCTACACTTTTTAAATATGTATAAATATTTTTAAATTTATGTTATTTTTTAAATTATTTTTTATTATTTTTATTTATTTTTATTTTATGTTTTAAAAAAATATATGTATTTTAAATGGATGAACTATCGGTCACAAATACTATTAATTGCGAATGTCCATCGCAATTGTCATTTTTTAGACAAAATAAAATTTATTTGCAACAGACACTTTACCTGTCATAGTTATTATTATTTTTTGATGTTGTGTCGCATATACGTGATCTGCGACATTGGTTTTTGAAACAACATATTTGTGACAAATTCCCAACGTATATGACCTTTGGCGATGGATGTCCATCGCAAATGTACCGTTGCCGATGCCAAAATATCTAGTAGAGTACATACATGAGTACATAAGGGAAATTGAAATAAAAGTAAAGATCACTCCTAGAAACTCTGAGCCACACAACATACTCGGTCTCTAAGACGTTTCCATGTTGCTCTAACCCAAAAAAAAATGAATTCACATGAGCTACTCAGCTCTATCATGCAACCTTAGTGCTCAAACATATCAATCATGTAACCTATTCTTAACGAGAAAAGTAAACACGAGGTCTGCACACACACTGGGGTGTATGGTTTGGCGTGAGAAATAATCATAGTAGGATACCGCAACGATGAACCTATACATCTGTTATCATTAGTGCGTACTCATGCAATATGCTCAAACAAGTCGAGATACAACTGAAAATGTAAACCAAAAAAATAAAGTGAAACCACAGTTGATCCTTAGGTCCGTAATCCCGGTCAATTGTCCCATGTGCCAGGTTGATTATATATATATATATATAAATTCCCATAATTATATATATACATAAATATGTATATGTTGTAGTAGGTTCTATAGAACCTACTACTTTTACATTAGATTAGTTTTATATTCAATGAAGTGGATATTAATATAAATAACATATCAAATATTGATTGCTCTTATGCATAACATTGATGTGATAATGTCATAGAGCATCTGTTGCATTGAAAAGAATGTTCCAGTTCCCCACTATGACGAGAACCTTATGATGTTATGATGATATCTCCTAAATATAGTTTTGTGGTTGGATAACGTACTATGATAAGACACGTGATATGTAGTAATTCAAGTGCAACTACTCACAAGTGGATGCGCCTTCTTCTCATGAAGTTCGCACTTGGTAATCTACAAGGAGAGATATTATGAGAACATTCCCATGAGTATAAATTCAGTCTATTTTGGTGTTATCATATATTCCTATTTGTGATCAGTTGTAATGGTCATAATAATTTACTATTATCATTGATGCATGTCATGACTCGTGCACTTATATTAACTGACTAAAACCATCATGCAATAGGTTGTTGAAAATTAAGTTACGTTGGGTGTGTCACAATTGATATCTCATTAATGAATATGTCGATGAAGGATTTGTACCTTCTATCATTATGAAAATTTATATCCTAGCCCTTCGGATTGAATGTAACCACAAACAAAAATTCCATGGCCCTGGGGTAATATGATTTATTTTAGATAGTAAAAGAAAGATGTATCATGCATAATTGTTCGTGACACAGATGTGAAACCTTCTTGTTGAGATATTGTGATAAAGGGATTATATTACACAATGACCGTTATTTTTTGTTTTAATCATTAAACATTAAATTTTTTCTCATGGGTGTCTTGACCCATTACTAGACAATAATCTTGGACATTAGATAAGTCTCCCTATGGCTAATGAAAAAGTAACCTAGATGGTCATACACTAAGTGTTTCCACTGATATTGTTTAAATTTAATTTGAATTTAAATAATGGATTAAATATTATTATCAAGACACTCGTATAATTTTAGTCATGTTTTATTGATCATATAAATTAAATAAATATTTATTCATATAATTGTGAATAAAATATATTTATTTACTTTATTGAGTATTTAATAAATATTTATTTACCATTTTGTGAATAAAATATTTATTTATGGGAATAAAATAATTTATTTTGGTACTCAATAAATTCAAGATGAGTTTAAAAAATCCCAAACTGAGTTTGGTGAAAAATATTAATTAAAAAGTTGGCAAAATAATACATGTTATTGTGAAAGTTGGTGCACACCACAAAATAATAATAATAACAATATTTTATTTTGTGGCATGTATTTTTTTCAATGTTATTATATTATTAAATTTCTGGCAATAAATTAAATAATTATTTTAACCCAAACACTAGTTCTATAAATAGAGAGTTGTGTCTATCATGTAGGGTATCCAAAAAATATCAACCGGTGTAATTGAAATAGG
Source organism: Viscum album (assembly GCA_963277665.1). Lineage (NCBI taxonomy): Eukaryota > Viridiplantae > Streptophyta > Magnoliopsida > Santalales > Viscaceae > Viscum > Viscum album. Next base: position 2,094,406,689 of record OY728151.1, read on the forward strand.
GAATTATTGCGAAAAACAAATTCTATCTCAACTCCCCAATCTCTCTCCCTCTCACGAATGAGAAACATGAGAAATATTTCTTCATCAATGAAGAACAACTGATCAAGAATGAACAACACAAGACATTAAATTTGTTGTGCTAGCACTTGATGATTGAGTGAAGTTGGTAAGATATCATAGGAGCACATGTGGATCATCGCTATAGTGATTCTATCCATGGATCATCTATGTGCTACAACGAAAATATGAAACGTTGTTTTTGGATAATCAACATACCTCAATGAAGACTGTTCCAAATCCCAAGTATTCATTTATTTATATATCATCATAACATGTAAAATTTCATATTTCCACACATCTATTGGCACTGCTTTAACAAACTATGGCCATAAGGAATCCACATCCACCATTTATTTGAAACCATGGAAACCCATACAACATCATCCCCTACCTCCCAACCCCTCCACTTTATCCCCGACAGAGACTTGGTTTTCGACACTTGGTGTGTCTGAAATTAATTTCATAACAACAGTAAATATATTTTATATTGAGTGTGAAAAATTTCATAAACAAAACATGATAATTCTTAAAGGTAATTTCAAATAAGAAATCTGAGACCATGTTTGAGTCTATAACGTGATGTTTACCTTGGCACCACCTAAAATCGGTTGGCGGAAGACATTCAGATATCTATCACATTGGAAGTACATTTAGTTAATGAACTAAATGTTTAATTTAATTAATATAATTAAATAACCTAATTCCGATTTAATTTAAATATATCATTATGGGTATTTTCTTAGGGTTATCCTCATAATCCTGGTACCATCGAGAGCTTCTCCTACCTCCTTCCGTTGGTGGATAATATCAGCAATGATGAACATATGGATTGAAGAAGATAAAAACATTGAGAAAACAAAAACTTCATTAAATACTTAGTGAGCACATATTTTGATCACTAATGATCAAAATTACAGGTAGGACTCATCAAATCATTGACTATGTCCTTTTTGATTAAATTGATTGAACAGATCAATCTGCACCATTGATCTGCACTAATTATTTCCTTATCATACACTCGTGTATCAGTTTAGCTGATTATTATATGGATTTGTAACCCCAGATATCCACATTCTTGATATTTTTCCAATACAGTTTAGCATAAACATTTGTGTTAGTGATTTTCCCTTTCAGTTGCTTCATGCTCATCACTGGTTGGACCCCACTGTCCTTGTTCGACATTTCTAGGTGGTACTAAGCCCTATCATACCATTTAGAATCTTGATGAATCAATATGAGAATGAAATATTGGAATACCATTTGTTTTTGTGGAAAATTATAGGATGTAGGAGATAATTTTTAAAACTATTGATCAGACCTTTGATGGTGGAAGGATTGAAGGAGTGGAGGATGTGTGGTGAACCTCTGAATACCAACAAAAACTGATTTAAAGACACTAGATGGCTAGAAATAAAAAATCCTAACTGGATCCATTGATTGTAGATGGTGTGGAGGAAAGATATGTGGTTGAGTTGTTGGATACAAAGATCAGTGTTCAGATCTATATTACTATGAAAAATTCAACTACGCGTCATGTACCATTATGAACACATGGTGTGAATACCCTATTTTACAACATCTTGGATTTTTGGAATTTATAAGGATGTAATGATGTGTATCCCTCCTACAGGTCGGGAATCACTTCCCTGAGTGGACAATCCATTTGTCTAATAACACAAGTATGAATCCATGTTGAAGTACATCTCCATACACACAATTGTGTACCAAAGTACCCAAATACTACGTGAATACACAAACCTCACCAAGAATAGGGGTAAGACCCCATGTTTCATGGGAACCCCAAGTGGATCCCCTACATTCCATGTATTCTGACACGGTTGGAAAGCCACATACCCCTAGGAACTCTTCTAGGTGATAGATTGGGACTAAATGTCTTGTGGTTCCACTCACACACTATGTAGCACTTGGTGCCTTTTTAGGAAACATCAAACTCACACAACTCCTTAATTCAGACAAGGATTTTGGCATGCGGGTAGCATGTCTTAAGTGTTATTTTCATATAATATTATGGTTCCCTCAGTACTGGATTTTTTTATAGTATGTGATATTTTTCTTGGCATGGTTTCTATTTAGGTTATGCTTGATGATGATAATTATCATTTAGGATCACCAATGGCCTTTCGAGTGGAAGCCTCCAAATAGGATAACCATGAGTCCTCAATGTCTAGAGTGGAACCCTTGAGATTAGATGGGCATGATTCCTCTACATATTCCTAGATTGGAACCCTTCACCTTGGTTGTGCCTCATTTCTCTACCATTAGAGTAGAACCCTCCATTTTTAATTGGGCATGAGTCCTCTATCAACTTCTAGAGTGGAACCCTCCATATGGGTGGGGCATGGTTCCTCTACCATTAGAGTGGTACTCTACTTCTGGGTAGGGAATGGTTCCTCTATCGATTATCCAAGTGGATCCGTCCTACTGGGTGGGGCATGGGTCCTCTATCGACCATTAGAGTGGAACCCTATAGATGGAATAGGACATGGGTACTTTATTAACGTTTTAAAGTGGGACCCTCTAGATGGGTTATCCATGGGTCCTCTATTATCTAAGTGGAAACCTCATGATGATCAAGGAATGAGTCCTCTATAGAATATTTGAGTGGGAACCTCATAATATTCCAGGACATAAGTCCTCTCCTAAATATTGTGACCCCTCAACTGTACAACAGTGTGGTGAGTAGTGGATTGACTTGGATGATTTCTGCAGGATAAGAGTGTGAGATACTGGATATCATTGTTGGAATTTTATAAATATTGGTTTCTCTTTTACTTGGATGTGCTATGATATTGATATCACACTTATCTCTTAATATAAATTACTTGGTTTGATCATATATATATACCAATATTTTTGGATTTAGTTACTCTCAGGCCATGAGGGGTGAACACACTTGGTGTATTCCACGTGTTTTCCATGTTTAGTTTCACATGGTTGGATTAGGATAGTCTCCTACTATAGGTGGAAAATACTCGGTGTGTAGTTCATCTACACATTGAGTTAAGCCCCTTTGTGCTTGGGTGAGGTTACTATATCTCTTTCATTGTGTTGAGTTGCATTATGTTTCCTATCTGCATTCATTCCATCGTACTTTTTCTCCTACATATCCCACATTTGGATTTTGAGTCATCTTATTGTGTATTCATATACACACCAATGTTTGGCCTTTTCCTATACATGTCATGTCTTATACAGATGAGGAACATATCAGTGATGGATTCAAAGGAGACTAGGGATATATGGTATTGTGGATCACGTAGAGGGCCCATATCTTGGAGATCATAAGATGGGATATCTCAGCAGTTTACCTTCAAGGTTTCTTCAGGTTGGGACACATTTCTGGTTGGATGTGTATTTTTCCCATTTAATATTATATTTTCACAGTTATACTCTTGTACACCATAGAGGTTTTTCACACATGATTTACTATATAGCTGTTGTTTATTTTTTTATTCTTCTACACTTATATATTGAGATGGTCATGTGTGTGTAAAAGTACATTAGGAGCAGACCTCCCATTTAGGACTTTCCTTTTAGTGCTTTTCTCTACCCTTGGATTATAGAGGTAGGCTTGGGGTAGTTTTGGATCAAACCTCAACTAGGTTTGGTTCATGAAAGATTGGTGTTATAGTAGCTCATTAATTTGTATATTTTTTCTAGTAGTCTCCTTATGAGGATTTGGTTGGGATTAGTGAAAAAATGTCAATGTGTATCAAGTGCGGATCTCAGGATAGAGAATTCAATGATGGGAGTGGGTCCTCTATGATTGTAGTGGATCCCTCTACATGGAATATGGAATAGTTCCTTTATCAACATCTGGGGTGGAACCCTCTAGATGGGATGATAATGGGTCCTTTTCCATTAGAGTGGATCCCAACTGCTAGGCAGGGAATGAGTCCTCTATAGACTATCAAAGTGGAACCCTCCTGTTCTGTTGTGCATGGGTCCTCTATAGACAATTAGAGTATAATCCTCCTTTTGGAATAGGGCATGGTTACTCTCTCTAATTTTTGAGTGAAAAACATTTATAGGGGATGAGCATGTGTCCTCTACCATCAGAGTGGAACAATACCACCGAGCATGGCATGAGTCCTCTATTAACTGTTAGAGTGGAACCCTCTTGATGTTCCAAGTCATGAGTCATCTACATAGAGATTGTTGCCCCTCCAATATGAGATAAAATGATGAGGCCTGGAATGAGTTGTATGTTTTTTTCTAGGTAGACACGTGAGATGTTGGGCATCCTGTTGGACTTCTATAATAGTTGGAAACTCATTTCGTAGGCTTAGTTGTGAGATGGAAACACCCTTTCTCAATAATTTGGGATTATTTAGTTTAGATGTATATATATATATTGTGCGTGTGTATTGATTTTGTTGGATTTATTTAATCTTCTACCACCACTACTAGTAATTTGAGTTTCTACTCTATCTCTATTAGAGACTTCCCAAAGCAGTCACTAAAGGGAGTATTTGAGACTGCTTTTGGAAGCTGTTAATATTGAAATTTGTTCATGGAGGATATTTCCTACCTTTATTCATATTTTATTCATCGTCACTATAACACACCACTGCAAAACACCATCAACTCATCCACCAACCTCGTCTCCCCAGGTGACCCCCAACAAGCATCAACCACCCTCAACCTACCCTCCAACACTTCACGTGGCCCATCAGTTGTACCCCAATGTCCACCGACCAAACCTCAAGTGTCCCTGACATATCCTGACACCCTGAGACACCATGCATATTCCATGGACAACTAATGAAGCTCCATAAATAATACAACTTTTCCTCCCACATCCTCACTTATCATCACTCGTGTCCTACACCCAAAATTGTTAGTTTTAGGTGGATACTAGTAGAGACCACTAAAACTAGTCGTTTTTGGTCATTGGAACCTGAGAAACAATGATCGCAAAAAGTTGTTGTTAGGTGGCCAATAAAGAGCATTAGAGACGTCTTTTTTTGGGTGATAAAGGCCTTAATTCTAGTAGTGCATGGGTTGTGAAGACATATAAGGTATTCCACATGCTTTCCATGTTTTTCTACTCATAGTTAGATGAGTTTAATCTCTTTATATATGTGGAAAATACTTTACATGTATTTCTTTTACATACTATGTTAAGCCCCCTTTGACTGGATACGGTTACTTGTTATCTTTATTTGGGTTGAGCTACATCTTATTCGCAACTTATAGTCTTTCCTTTCATATTGTGTCTCTTACTGCTCCACATTTCATCTTATGAGGCGTCTTACTAAGTATGTATATACTCACCCCTACATGGTCTTTTCCCACACAAGTCATGTCTTTTGATGATGATGAAAATGTTCCCAGTGACATCAGAGGGGTTAGGAGTACTAGGTGTTGTGGACATTGTATGGTGGACGTATCATAGAGAATTGGAGCTGGGATCTCTTTGCAGTTTAGATTCTAGTTTTTCAGTTTGGGACTCATTTCCCATTGGACATGTATTATTCCACTTTAGTTTTTAGTTATCAATGTTTTACTATTTTAAACACTAGAGTTTATTCATGTTTGGTTTACTTTTTAGAAATTTCTTGAATGGAGAGAGGCCTTCATTTTTTATTCATTTTTTATAAGACCTATTTTAAGGATTGAAGTGGAACCATTGAAATTATAGTACCTGGAGGTCATAATAGAATTCATTCATTACAATATATGACTACTTAGAACTTACCCTACCCATCATCTTCATTGTGATAATATCTCTACCTTTTCGTGGCTGTATGGATATTTATCCTATGCGAAGGTGCACATGCCTATTACCGATGGGAAATACCATACCTTTTCATTATTCCAAATCAGATTTCCCTGATCTAGTGAATTTGACATTCTTTGTCCTCTCATACGGCTTGTTCCTTTTATAATTTTCTAGTAGCATCTACACATTAGGTGGATTGAAGGCCTTGAGGTGGATCAAAGGCCTTAAGGTGGCCCAAATGCCTTAATGACCCAAAGACATTGGTGGCTCGATGGCCTTAAGGACTCCATTCCAAAATTGGTGGCCTGAAGGTGAATAGTTTCGGTTGCTACAGTAGTTCTACAACCCTAAGATTTATTCCTAAACATGGAATTGAACTTGTGTCTTACGGATTCACTTTGAGAGTCCCCACAAACCTCGATGAGGCCCATGTGATTTTTAGCCATTGCATATATTATTATTCCTCTACACTTCTACATTGTGATGGTCAGTTGTGCGAGTATAGGTACATTAGGCATAATCATCCAATTTAGGATATTCCTTTCAGTGCTTATCATTGTCCCTAGCCTACAAATGTGGTATTTAGGTTGTTGTAGCTCAACCCCCGGTTAGGGGTAGGTCATATCATCCCCTCCTAATCGAGATTGATCCCTCAACCCCATATTTGGTTATTATCTCATCCTCCCCACCAAATATTTAGTTTCCTTGTCATCCTCCCCAAAGAATAATTAGTTCCCATATCTCACAATCATCCCCCCTATTCTCTCTAGTAACACGTGTTACCCTCCCTATCCTGATACCATTTTTACTAGTGATTTTACAAGATTTATTCTGGTTTAATGAATTGAATTTTGAGGTAAGCTCTCATATCCAATTATTATCACTCTTTTGGCTGATTTATCTTCCCACCATCACCCTATTTTTTAAATCCTATCATTTAGTCAATGGTTAACCAAGTTATTTTGGTTTACTTATGTTGTTAGGTATAGAAATGAGTATCTCGGGTCAGCTTCAAGCATGTTTCAGGCTTTATCATCAAAGGTGAATAATATCAGAGTGTTTTGGTTCTCCCAACACAATTTTGAGGTTGGAATCCTTCTTAATTTTCTTTTACCCAAATTTTGAATATTTTTCTTATAATTTTTGTGTTCCTAGTATTTTGTAGTGTGCCTTGGTCTTCTTAGTATTGTTTTCAAGCTGCCGGAATAGAAGGCTACATATATTTTTATGCATAGTTATGCATATATATATATATATATGTGTGCATATGCCCCTATATATATTCACTCATGGAAGTGTGAGTATATAAATTGGTGATTGGTGTGATTATATATATATATATATATGAAAAATGCATATGGGTGTAACTGTAAGGTGTTTATATGCATGTATAATCATATATTTAACAACCCCTGTGAATATATTCCTCCATGTGAATATGTACATAGGATATAGGTTGTTTTATATATATATGTGTTGTTTCATATATGTGCAATAAGAAAAAAGATTATTTAAGTTGTCAACATATAAATATGCATTATTTACGTTTGAGGTAGATTTCCAAGTCCTAATTCATTAATTTTAATTCCTTAATTTCATGATTTTTTTAAAAATATGTTTTCATTAATATATTTAGTCTAAATACTATGAAAATTATGTATCTTAATTTTAGACATTATTTCTAGGGAATAATGTTTCATTCTTTTAAAATGTAACTAATTTAATTTTTTTAAATTCTTAAAATAAAAAGGAAATTTTTAGTTTAATCATATGTTATTTTTACTAGTCCTTACTCAAAACATCAACATTTAAGCCAGTATGTGAGTTTACTCTTTGATGATATTTCTATAGTTTATTGTATGTCTGAGATTTGAGATATTTGGATTCTTGAAATTGTTTTATTTTATTTTATTATATTACTTAATATTTTCGTGAGTTACAGTTTCATTTTTTATCATTCTCAACACAATTTGGAATATTCAATATCAATTTTTCTTATTATTTTCTAATAAGATTTTTGATGAACATTTATGGATAAGTAACTCAAGAAATGTATCATCAAAATCCGTTTACCCTACGGTAAAAAACAATTTTCTCAAATATAATAGTAAATTTAATACTAAGTACACAATTCATCAATAATAGTAAGAGTAGAAGTTGAAATAAATAATAAATTAAATCTTATTAATCAAAACATATATATTTCCAAACATCTATATTGTATCTAGTCATGCTCAAAACTATTCAAAAACTAGAATAATAATGTTATGATTCATCATAATACCATTTATTCAAGAATTGTTATTTTAAATTTTTATGATCACAAGAAATTAGGATTCTATATATTATAATGTGCTCATATTCACAAAACAATCTTCCATATCAACTTTTAAAATTGATTCATTATTTCAAAATACAGTTAAATACTATCATCATGCAAGACTCCAAGTATAGTACCCATCCCAAAAAACTTCATGTCTATATTTATCCACATCAAATCAAGAATATATTTATATATCTATTGTTTTTTACATTCCTTCTATCATTGTAATTATCTCGTAAACCATCACGACTAATTTTCATAAAATCAAACACCTAATTCCTTGATTGCAACACACATCATTATCTTACTATCAAAAAGAAATAACATATATGGATCAAGAATATGGTCTTCAATCCTAATACAAGAAATATAAAAAAAATCACTTACAATATTGATCAACATTCTGAAATCCTTCTTATGTTCCCTATGCATGGATCAACATTATACCACCATTCTTTTCCATAACCCTACACCTTTATTATTTAGAATTATATATGAAATTTTTGGGGCATGTTCCATGTTTTTTTACCAACTCTCAAGGAAATAATTAACAAATTTTTAAAGAAAAAATAAAATGAAACACAATACATTGAGTCATTATGCTTAGAAAAAATTGGTTTCAAAAATCAATGGATCAAATGTCATAATCAAGTGACCATGATTAAAGCTACTAAGTGATATCCCAGGGCCAATGATATTCTTTAGACTAAGAAAATGTTAAATGTTACACGTTCCTTTTTAAATCCTGGTAACAAAATAAATAATGATTTTTTCTGAAAAAATATGAAATTTAACAAAAATAATATTTTTTTCCTGTTCTATTTAAATTACATGCTATGAAATTCTTTGAATGATTGAGTGTGTGTTGAGAATTTAGTATGATTATTTGAGTATGAAATCAGACATTTTTTTATATTGAAATTCAATTTACTTATTTGAGAGTTTGAGTATCGTTACTCTTGATTTTATCTTTGAATTCAGATAATTTTATAATCTCTCAATAGGAAATGAAGTTTCTATAGTTTAATGTTAGTCCTATACTTATAAAATTGTATATTCTGGATATCTTATCTTTCTATGATATACATTGAGTAAAATATATTTATAAAAATCCTTATATTAAATGAATAAATTATTTTCTTGGGTTTCAAGGAATTTCATTAAACCTTAATATTCAATATCTTAATCGATGAAAAATCTATTTTCTATTAACCAATTTTCTTTTGTATATCATAATGGTTTATGAATTTCAATTCCATTACACAAATGTATTCAAATACCCAAATATTGATAGAACATGATTAAAGGAATAATGTGGCTTCAATTAACACACAATAATACGTATACCAATGGTATGTAATTAATTGTATATTTATCATGATTATTATATTAAATTAATTGTTAAATTAAAAAAATATTTAAATAAATTGAATGTTTTTAAAAAAATATATTGTGCGTTAAATGTTTTTCTCTTGGGCTAAACATTACAAAATGAAATAAAATATAATATTGATTTTCTATATATTTCAATCTGTACAAAACATATTTATATAAAAAATACAATATAATTTTGTTTAATGCACATACAATAATATTTTGTATTACTATAACTAACATTCAATTTAATTCAATGTCTTATTAAATCGTTAATCAGTATTTTGGAATTGCATACACTTTATTATGAACAAATTTTCTATTCATGCCTAATATTCTTTATTAAAAATACCATATTCATAATTATTTATCATTATTTTATTACAATTAGACAACCATAAAATTAATTTTCTACATCTCTAAATAATTTCATATTTATTATCTTCATTTTTTAATTAAAATAACCAATATAAATACTCATTTACAATTATAGACAATGGGGAGTTTCTTATTTTCATAAATAACACAACATATTACTTGACTGTGATGCTCACTTGTGAATATTTTATAATATAACATCATAAACATAATTAGTGTATATTTTTTCATATGAATTCATAATAATAAATTTTTTATGTTTTAAATTGATATTTATAATAGAGAAGTATGAAAAAGGGTGTAATCGAGCCATGTCAAGCCAAGTATCTCAGTACTCAAGCTCGATCACGATAACAGAACTCACTTCTCGAGCATGGCTTGTTTCTCGACTGAGTATTTATTTACTAGCTCAATATCAAGATAGAAATTAAATTAATCTTGATTGAAACCTATATTATGATCAATTAGGAACAATTAGGATGCTTTTTCAGAATTTTAATTAAAAAATATAGCTCCAATTTGAGCTCGAATTAGTATTTGTACTCAAAACCAAAATCAAGAACTCGAAAATAAATACATATACAAGAAATAATAATTATATGTTAAAAAATTATATTGTTGATTAGGATTGTGAGCTAAATGATTATGTTTTATAATTCTTGAATGTGACTCGAGTTATTACTTGAGTAGCTCGAGCTGGAGTTCGACTCGAAAAAAAATTGAACCAAGTTCGAGTATTTTTGGAGTTGAGCCCATGTATCTTATGATTACTCGAGATCATTTAAATCCCAATGTATGAATAATTTGAAATAATTAATCATTTTAATGTTCTTACAGTATATCACATATTTCATATTACTATGAAGAAAGATTATAGTAAATACACCTAATAGAGATGACACATTCAAATCATTCTAAAAATATTTGGTCATTTCAACAATTATGTAATAATATTTCAATGTTGCATACTATCTTATCATCATAAAATTTATGTGGAATGTTTTATATTACAGTTTATAGTCAAAGGATTTCTGTTATGTAAACTATATTTATTTTTATTCATTGTTGTCAGATATTACAGTCAATACAGATAACACATTAAAACATTCATAAAATGTTTGGATGGTTAGATAGTGAACTTTCTTATTATTTATGTTGTCCATTTTATATTTCAATATTGTTTGGATCCATAAAAATATATAATGTTATGGTCAAAATAACATTCCATGCCAGAGTAATGGTAATTTTTTTACATAATTTGAGTGAAACTTTTAGTCAGTGATGATAGTGGATCTATCTCTATAATTCTATTTGGAAAATTGGTCGTGCAATTCATAGAAAAAAATATAATTAGATATAAGTTATATTCTCAATCAGGTAAGTCTCTTATATCTTCCATATTATATGTTCCTTTTATTTTTTCTTTTTTCATTAATCATTGGTTTTACATTATATGTTTTTAGGTTTAAAATTGTTAAGATATGATAAAAAATTACTATCTAATATTACACTGTAATGGATCATCCCACTCTGCAGCACATTAGAGAAAATAAATTTTCAAAATTCATGGATATGGAAACCAAATATCTTTATATCATATCCAATGGTGTCACATCATAACATTTTAATTGAATTTAAATATCCCAAAAAACCATAGTATTCATCCTGAGCTCTATCCCCTCTCCATCTCTTGGTTCCACCTCTATAGAACCCAATCCTCACCAAAATCAACCATTATGCCCATGAATCAACCCGAAAACTCATCAATACTATCATTTAGTTGATTCATATCCTTATCTTTATCTATTAATTCCCATATATTGCCTTGTATCCCAACCAACACCCTAAACCCTTCAATATCCCCACAAACCATTACCTCTATTCTGAAATACAAACTAATTCTGATAACCATTTCCCAAATCCCTGTCTAATGATTCCGTTTTACAATCTTTATGGATCATAGGAAAAAATTATTCCACCCTTAAAATGGAAATGTCCATGACACCCAAAAAACCAAGATGCTACTAGTTAAACACACAATATAGTGCAAGACCAAGCCCACCCAACCACCAACCAATCTGTTTTATAGAACATCCTCCTGCCCCTTGTACTCTCAAAACCTTATGCATACTAAGAATTGAACCTTTTACTCATCCTTGAGTGAGGGTTTACACTAATTCCACCACTATCATTTTTTAAACCTCACAAAACCAATTCATTGTGATTGTATTGGGATTCCATAGATGTGAAGGTTGAAAATGAATAAAACCTTGGATATATGGGTTATGTAGTAAATTTACATGGGATAAAATATCATGGAGAAACTATAGGGTATATATTTGTAGAATATTATCCATGTTTGAAAGGTGGCCTATAAGATTTAACATAATAGTTTTTATTAAATTTTAAGGTTACCCTAGAGGTTGTTTATTTTAGGATGGGTCAAAAATAATAAAACCTATTAGTAATAGATATTATCAAAGGAATTTATTTTTAAAACCCTAAAATTTTGTAATGATTAGAATATACTTACATGAAGTTAAATCCCATAAATGTTAACAAACATTTAGTTTGGTACACCCTTATATCATACCCAAGGAACATGTATGATATGGCCAAGGTGAATAGAACACTCTTTATGAAATCCCTTTTCTATATTATATATTGTTCTGCCATACACTATAATATTTACAAGGATGATTCATAGGGATCAGTGAGTCAGTTATATGTACATATATTATTTATAATTTTTAGTTTAGGAAAATTAACATCGTGAAAAAGTTTGACTTATATTTTACTGGATACCAAAAGAAGTCTGATGGTACATTCATGGGTGGTAATTTTTTCCCATTTGGAGAAGAAAATAGGTTCTTTTCATCCATATATATCACTTTCCTCACATGTAAAGATATAGTTTCTCAATTAACCATTGTTGTATAAGTTGATATTATAGAAGAAGAAAATAAAGTCGTGCATGTGGAATGAGGAATACACTTACTTCATAGAGGATGATGAGGCTGATGAGGGCCATTCACGAGCTACCTCATATTCTCGACCTCCAACAACACTGAGGATATGGAATGCCTCTACTACATATGCCACATAACATTTTCTCTCATCCATAGTTGAATTGTTATTTTTGAATAAATTCTGGTACTTGGTACAGGTTCAGAACATGATCTATCGATCACTTCATTTTTCTTATAACCCCTCACCTATTACACATAGAACCCCAGTACCTATATCATAACCCCCATCCACATCATCCACAACAATACCCAAAACCTGCATCCATGAACATACCGCAATCTTACATGTTTTTTACATCTTCTTCCAACACCAACATAATCAAACCTCTAAACCCATTTGAGTATACATTTCATAGGATCTTTTTCCCCATTAGAGTCAATACTTTTGAGACATTGGATATCATAGATATTCCATTCATTGATCATGCTACAAATAACATGGATTACCTCCTAATATGAGAGATATCAACACATGATAATGATTTGTTTACCCCTACTCCAATTTATGCTCGAACCACCACTATAGACTTTGAGTTCTATATTATTTTATAGAAATTAATGATAAACATCTTTTGTAGAATGAACCTCACAAAAAAAATTCCCATTGTAAATGAAATAATTTAATTATAACATGAAATTGATTGGTGTTGTGTGTTTCTCTTGCCTACAAGAGTAGGAGGATATGAGTTATGCCAGTAGTGGTTATGTGTTTTTTATGGAATATGAAGGATACTTCAAGGGTTTAAACTATGGTAGTAGTATTAAATATCTGAGGTCAAATTATGGTCGTATTTGAACCCTATTACAATGTAAAAAGGGCCCACAATTTTTCCAAACCATGGTTGTAATATATGAACATGGTTTTTGGGCCAATTTTAGCTTTTTCAAACCATGGAAATAGGGTAATTATATTATTATGAAAAAAATAATAATTAATAATTTGACATGTAAGATCTGCACTCATTGTTTTGGGAAATGATAAGTAAAAAAATTTCATATATCTCCCTCCATCACATACTTTCATTGTGCCAGGAACTATTAAGTGGTATGATTGTGGTCACATTTATTTTTATAATTATTTATATAATTATTGATCTATGTTCAATAATGTTTAGATTTTCCTTTCTTGTTATTATTTATTAAATTAGATTTATGTTAAAATTCTAAAAAATATTAATTTTTTTTTTAGTGTTTCATTTTCTTAAATGTCTTTGAATAAATGAAGAATGACCAGAGATGTCGTTGGGAAACTACCAATTTTTGGATGGTAAGATAGTGTAACATAATGTATACTCATAAGTACACGTATTGTATCATAGTTCATTACGTCTTTATGTGATGAGAGATACATAGTGTACCACAAAGTAATTATACATGGTGTAGACAGTGTGTTGACTGGATAACCTGAGACATGGTTATCGTATTAGACAAATTTTATTGATGTACACACCATGCAGTATACATGGGTTAGCAGTGTAAATTGTGAAACATGTGTGTCCATTATACATGGTCAAATCTACGTGAGAATAAAAACATAGATATTTTATTATATACATGAAGTGTATGAGGTTTACACAGTGTGCAGTTCATAAAATCCCACATCTAAAGAACATGTCGAGCCACTCGGTGAGAAAATGGACAAACGACTCAAAGAGATACACGAAGTGTAGCTGGCTTGTACACACTATGTAGTCCACCAAATCACAAGGTGAAGACCCGTGCATACATCTCAAAAACACGCGAAGTAGAACACCTAACATGTAGTTGGTCTGCACATGTCGGGTAGTCCGGCTGGTGTACATTCCACAGACTCAGTAATGTTCCATGGATACACAACAATCAAGATACATGGAATTTATTGGGATGTACATGTCACGTAGTCCCACATTAATGTAAAAAATTTAATTTTTTAATAAATTAAAAAAAATCATCATTAAATCCATATTTAATTAATTTACACACCATTACATGTTTGGAAATTAAATAATAGTTTTAATGAATATTAAATGATAAATTAATTTATTATAATAAATATATGTCATTATTGGTTCTGCTATTTATTCTCCATGAATTCCATAAATGATTGGTATCTCCACTAAAGTTTAAATGACCATTAAGATGAAAGGAAACCGATTAATTAATGCAAGCACATTCATCTTAATAATAATGAAAAAATAATGAAATTAATTTTAGCAAGTTAATTTTTTATAATTCTTATTGTATGAAAATCCATGAGCTAGACCAAGACCTTTGTATGTGTTAGATGTTTTAGTTTAACATGTTTCATGGGATTGAAATTATTTATTACTATATAAAATATGATGGCACATGTGTCATCCAATCCTCAATTATTATGTATAACTCATTTTTCCAATGATATTTATGGAATCCCCTTCTAAACAATCATGTGGTTCCACTCACTTGTTTATGGGTCATAAATACATGTAATTAATGGAGTAAGAAATGGTATGTGGGGGAAATTCAATATATAACCATTATGATTCATGAAGGATTCGAGCGTAGAAGAACCATGCGATGGGTCATGCCCAATGTTTCTTTTTTTCATGGTCGATCATCAATAAAATATTTACCAAATGATAAACATCGTATTCTATATAATTGAATCAAAGAATATAGACTCGATATAGAATGCCGAAACTAGATAGAGGATCATCACATATTATTTATAACAAATTTATTTTATTAAACAATTACCTTGTGGTAATTTTTTTCTTCTTTGATGGATCTGAAAATTGATTTTTGTTGTATCATTCATTCTTTGTATTAATCAAGAGAATATTACCTCAATAAGTGATATACATGTGTCCCAAAAATCATGGAATGGCTCCATAGGAAACTCCAGGTGCTAGCACAAAATATCCTATAACTTGTGTAATGAACCTTTGATCATTTATAAAATAGATTTCAAATCATTCTCATTTATCTCTCTTGACTTGAGAGTGAGAGGTGGGGAAAGATCACAGTCCATTCATGGGAGTGTTATTAGAGAATGAATCTCTCTAGGGGTTTAGAGGATTCTTCAAATCCATGGTGCACAACTAAAAAAATGAATTGGATATCTTAGAAAATAATATTATTCAGTTTATACACTTCTAGGGTTAATATAAAATAATTGCACAATTACATATTATTATTTATTTAATCCCAACAGAACCCCTTGTAAAATAATAATAATAATAAAAATCAACATGTGCTTAATTTTAAAAATAAGTTAAATATTATTTAATCAAATAATATTAAACAGTTATTATTTCTCATTGGACCATTAAACTCGGTCATCCATTCCACTACATTATTTATCAGGCCTTGAATGATGGCAATTTATTTATTAAATAAATTTCACTACATTACTCTCTTGTAAATAAATAAATATTATATCCTCTAAATATATAATAAATTTTTATTAAATATTCAACATACATTATATTCTCTTGAATAACTAGTGATAGAATATATATGATCAATTAAAAATGAATAATTATTTCATAATATATTGATCACATGGATTCCATAGTAGTCCAAAGCTCCATAACCTGTAGTATTACCCCTATAAATAGTTTGAAACTCGAGTGTGTTAATTTACTAAGATGGGATGCCCTCAGATTACACTATTTCAGACCTCCCTAATTCCAAGGGTCTCTTGGTTTTATTGCATGTTCTTTTATTTTGAATAATATTTTTATTTGGATGGATGGAAGGCACACAAAGATAAATAATTTAATTCCACAATGACATAATAACTCATATGGAAGCTTACATTATAATATAATCCATTTATGATGAAATCATTAATCAATCAGGTTGCATATTTGTTCCATCAACCAATATGCTTGATGTCTCTTTCTTCGAATTTTCTGAAATTGAACTTGCCTATAGAACTCCATGGCCATTGATTTATTTAGTCAATATAATTTCCATAAATAGGCCTGAAATAACATCTTTTATAAGGAACATAGGGGACTAATAATTTCTCTTATTATTCATTAATTAAATATTACTCGTGATGCACCCAACATATCCTACATCATCTTAAACATATGTCATCATTGTTTTCATCAATACATATTATTATGAGACTCCTAGTACACATTGAAAATAATCATAATGTCTAAGGATCAATAGACACATATATAGATAGGAACATCCAATGAAAAATATAAATTTGGATTTCTTAATGGTGGGTCTCATTCTCATAGTATCATACATTGGTTATTACCATGGGCATACATCATGAGAAGGTGTCTCAATGTCCTATAAATCTCCAACCATGATATATTGTATCATTTTTGTCCCTTAAATGATATCATACATGTATAGGATATATATTTAGATATATTTTCAAAACACTTTCGGGTTCTCATCATAGCGGGGAACTTCTATGACCTTTTAGTGAGATAACAATGATTAGGACATTATCACATACTATGTTATATATAAGAACAATCATGATGTAATAAGAAGTTTATTAATATTAAAAACAATAAAGGAGAGTTATAATATAGTATAGATAATTTGGTTTTAGGGAACCAACTCCAATAGAGTCCAACTTTCACTAGAGCCAATTTTTAACAACCTTCAGTCCGGTAACTCTTGAATGATACATATGATTTCCCCGAGATATGCCTTTAGTCAAGGATTCCTCTACATTATCTTCAATGTGTACTCTACTCAGTAAAATTATTTATTATTATCATAATACAATGAGATAGGGTCTTTACTAATAGGTACCACATCATGATCTTGAAAAAATATATGTATCCAAACAGCATACAATGCTACATTAGAAGCTGCAATATACTTGGACTCCACTGTAGAATTAGTGATAACTGGATTCTTAGAACACTTCTAGCTAACATATCCACTGTTGAGATAAAAATAATATCCTATCTATGAATTTAGATCATTCTAACACATATAAAAAATAGCTCCAGTATATCAAATAATGAATAACTCCTCATCTCGTCCATTAAACACAAATATATCTGAACTTCTTATTAGAAAATTAAGTATAGCCTTAACAT
Source organism: Viscum album (assembly GCA_963277665.1). Taxonomy (NCBI): domain Eukaryota; kingdom Viridiplantae; phylum Streptophyta; class Magnoliopsida; order Santalales; family Viscaceae; genus Viscum; species Viscum album. Next base: position 2,094,424,641 of record OY728151.1, read on the forward strand.
TAGACAATTGATAATGTCCTAGATTAACATGAAATATGCATATCATTCCCATTAATTCATTGGGAAAATAAGTATAATACATAACATGGAATACATGATTGATCCTATCACCCAAGTATATGGGATCATACTCATTATCTATTTATCCTGTTGTTTATGAGGGAATATTTTCTTAAAATGATATAAACTATGTGACACATCTATTGGATTTTTCCGTACTAAATATTTTTATTATCTAGTCAACCTATATAATTTGACTTAGTCCAATAATCTTCTTAGATCTATCAAAAATAATCATGATCTTGAGAATATAGGTTGCTTCACCTAAGTCACTCATGGAGAAACACTTGTTTAACTAGTCATCAATAGACTATAAGGCCGGTATGTCATTTTCAAAAAATAATATTTCATAAAAATATAATAAAATGAAAATGAATACATTTCCACAAACCCTTTTATAATCAAACAGATCACATTCATTCTTAAGGAAACCAAATTCTTTTATAACTTCATCAAATGAATTCTTCCCTAACATGGATTCTTGATTTAATCCATAAATGAATATCTAAAACTCGAAAATACATTTGGTATCAAATTCAGTAACAAAACCTTTTTGTTGTGTCATATAGAAATATTTATGAAGTATCCCACTATGGAATTCCCTATTAACCTCCATCTTCCAAATCTCATGTCCATGGTATGTTTCTATAGGATGTAATATTCTAATGGATTTAAAAATGGAAACTGGTGAAAAGGTTTCATTGTAGTAAATTCATTCATGCTGCTTAAACCCACTAGAAATTAGCCTTGCTTTTATGTGTACTTAATTTACCTTCCTCGTACAGTTTCCTATTGAATACCCATTTACATACAATCATTATTACATCAATTGGCTCATTGAGCAGAACCAAAAATATGTTCTGATTCATGGAATCCATTTCATAATTCGTGTGTTATTTCCATTATTCAACTTTTGAGCTCTATATTTACTCTTTTTAGGAGATAGGTTCATCATTGGTAACAAACAACGTTCAACCATATTCAGTGACTTGAAAACTATATATTTCCAGTTCTCTTACCTCTCTTACGCTCCTATGTAGTACTTGTGTTTCAAAAACTACTTCTTCCATATAGAATTGTTGAATCTATTCCAATACCAACATTGATGTATCCGGAGCACCAACTTTTTCTAAGTCAATATTTCTCCCACAATTCATTTTTAGGATGTTCTCCCACTCAAGAAATATGACTTGTCCGGAAACAATGAATTTATTTTTTAAGGGGTTTTATAGGTAGTATACCTTTATTTCCATAGGATACCCCATAATGACACAATTTCACCCTAGGGTGCCAGTTTTTTTCTTGATAAGGACTTATGAAATGACTCCTAACCCCATTCATGTGTGTGATCCTAATAAAGTTTCGTTCCACACCATATATTGAATGGAATTATATTTTCCACTTTATTTGGTACTCGGTTTAATATGTATGTCGTAATTTAATATAAATATCCCCAAAAGTAAAATGGAAGATAAGTGTGACTCATTTTTGAGCATACCATGAACAACAAGGTATGATTCATACTTTCACAAACAACATTCCACTGAGTGTATATGTTTGAGTGAGTTGAGATAGAATTACAATATCTTGTAAGAAGTCGATAAACTCTTGGTTAAGATATTCACCACCTCGATTCTACCAAAGATTATATATATTATTTAAAATTTTATTCTCTACTTCATTCATGAATTTCTTAAAATTTTCATTGGAATTAAACTTATACCTCATCAAGTATACCTTTCCATATCTATTTATGTCGTTATTATAAGTTATGAATTAAGAATAAACCCTTCTAGTTCTATTAGAAATGGTCTACACACATTACTGTGTACCAATCCCAGATGCAATACGACCCCTTCACCATGTCCACCATATTATGGTTTGGTCATTATCCTTGTAAAGAATCCTGACATCATTAAAGTGGTTTTATCTTAGAAGATTCAATATATCCCTCTTGATAGAGCTTTGTTAAATGCTCCTCATTTATATGACCAATAATGTGATGCCATTTCTAGATGTTATATGAGTCCTGTGATCATGATTCATTATCAATATCTAATTCTTAGTATTAAATATTTATAAAAAATACAATTATTTAAGTGTGCCATAACATCACCAATGTTTTCTTTTTAAATGAACCAATTTTTATTTCCAAATGTAAAAAAAATAAACCCATTTGAAGTGATGTAAGATATAGAAATTATGTTCTTGGTAATTATAGGTATATAATAAAAATAGTTTAAAACCAAAATTGTTCTTCTTTTAAATGACTGGTGTAAGTCACCAAAGTCTAGGGAAGACGACCTCGCACCATTAGCAGCTCTTATATCCACATCTCCTCCAAAAATCATTCGAAATTTACTTGGTTCCTAAATTTGGATACATATATGATCACCATAAGATATATCTAATACCTAATGTGTAGATATTGAAATATTACACTCGATAACTAATCCACCTTTAGCTTTTCCTTTCTTGTGGGGCAGTTACTCTTTTAGTGCCTTAGATTTCCACATGCAAAACAAACTACCTCCATTTCTGCACCCTACCTCTGGATCATCCTCTTCTAGGAAGGATGGTGCTTTGGAGATTTAGAATTTTTATGTGTCTTGGTCCTCTAATCCTTTTTCTTCCATTTATTTCCCACTATAAGGTCCACGAGTTTATCATTCTCCATGTCCTTATCCCCTTGTAAAATCAAATTATTAATTTCTGAAGGTCTATACTCATTACTAAACATATTATAGGTAATAATAAAAATGGATAAGGTCTTTATAAGTGATGAATGTATGATAACATCATGACACTCATCTGGGAATTTAGTCCCTATGATCTCTAAGCATACAATATATCCAATAAGATTAAATACATGATTCCTAGTTGGAATGGACCCTCCGTGACTAGTTATAAAAAATCACTGGAGATCTATTACCTCTTTTATCTCACCTTATCTTCATAGAGATCCCAAAGGTGAGATATTATGTTATACATATCCATTTCCTCATGTTTCATTAAAACATATTTTGAGATTGATGATATCATGAAACATTGAACATATATAGAATCATTAAAATGTTTCTCATATAGTGTTAACTCTTCATCACTTTTCTCATCACCAGCTGCTTTTGAAATAGGTTCTTCCAGCATATACAATTTCTTTTCATGGAGAAGGATAATACATAAGTGTCGTTTCTATTCTAGGAAATTTGTACTAGGGATAATTTTGTTCTTTTTAATTATGGATCACATTGATATGTTTGAAGTCATTATAATGTTGTTTCTACCAATAAGATGAGAAAATTGTTATTACATTAACTGATAAAATATAGAAAAATAATTAATATTAAATCAATTAGTCTGCAACTATTTTATCGAAACCTAACAACCCTCACCATTTCCTTTAAAATATCTTGTTTCTTGGACATTCTAGCAGAATGGATACATATTACCCTTCTCATTACCCCAACATTGGTTGTTCATGAAACATGAATGGTTTTTGTTAGTCATTCTAAATTCCATCTACATTAACTCATAGTTCCTTTATGTTTTGAGTGGACTCCCAAATCTAGAAATCCTTAAATTTTATTTCATAAACCCTTGCATATCAATTAAACCAAGTCCTATTTTGGAAGTCAACCATTTATGATAAATATGTTAATTCAACCCAATAGTTCATGTTATATTTCACTGATAACTAAAGGAACCAAAACTTCAGTCTGTCAAGAAGAATGAAATATAGTTTTATTTTAATTGATGTAGTGGAAGGATATACCGACATAATATATGTCATTTGAGGGATTTACACATCATTTGAAAATTTATAATTATTATCTTTATTTCATTCAAGTTAATATTAACTGAATTTAATTAAGTGATTAACCATGACTTAGATAATATTTACTCATAAGGAAATGTTTTAGTTCTATCTTTCAAGATCCTTAATTTCCTTAATTTCCATGATCATGACAAAACATCTATAATGATAAAACCATTAAACTTGAAAATCATAAAATGATAAATCAGTATGATCAGGAGATTTTACTAATGGTTTATTTTTCTAGCAGTTGAAAATCTAATTGTTATCCATGGGGGGAAACACCTTGAACCAATTAAGGTGTGTGTTCCAACTTTCTACATGTCCGCCTATGTATCTCCCTTGGATCAATTTCAGATCAACTCCAAACTAGAACTACCTCTACTAGCTTGGGAGCTCCATCCATTAGATATTAATTTACATACATGTAGGAGAGGGGTAAATGGTTTACATAAAATTAATATTGGGTATACATACCCAAACATAATAAGAGGAGAGAAGGCACACCGACCAATAATATAATTTAATAATAAATTAAATGAAACCAATATAATACAAAGGACTAGTCTATGCTCATGATCATCCAAATGAATGCAATGAATTGCACATTTAATAGTACTAGAATTCAATTATTAATCATTATTATTTAAGATAAATTGTGATCGAATCAATTAATTAAATTATTTAACTAATCAATAATTTTATCTTAATTTTCATTTGAATCTCCTTGAGATTCTCATCCATTATAATTTAAAACAAATTATATAAGATTATTTATATTTAATCATGTATATAAGTGTACCTTAGATAAAACATAGAGAATACCCTTCATAATATACCCAACATGTATTATACGCATATATAATTTTCGCTTGTGACATCTGGCATACATGACTTATCATGTACTTTCATGATGTGTACTATCAACTTAAATATTACACTAATTACATGATTTTTTAGTCACATGTTTTTATTTAATGGACATATAATAACAACTATTAATATGAATAATACATGATATGAAAGTCTGAACATTAAACATATATTAATCAAACACTCACACACAGAGATATATATATATATATATATTATTATTATTACCTGTCACTTGGAGTGTATTGTCAACATGATGGCCACACACAAGCACAGGTCGATAAGGATTACATATTATAATAAATAAGTTTTAAATTTTTGTAATTTGGTTTAAGTACATGATGTGTATAGATAAGATACACTCAATGTTTAGCATTCACTATGAATATGAGGCACACACATTGGGAATCAGTGTGTAAAACGTGACTTAGAAAATTGGATTACATGACATGTGGTCTCCTTGTTAAACAGTCACTTGTCAGAAAGGCCGTGTATGGTAATAAAAAGTTTTTCTATTACTCAAAGGGACTACATGAAATTTAAGTGGGCTACACAACATTTACTCAAGTTGACCATGTGCCACCATGGCCCGATCAACACCTGGTGTAAAAAAATACACCACATTTCATAAATTCACACAGTTTGAATTAATTTTCAAATTAATTCATAATGAATTTAACACATGTAAATGGGGTGTAACTCTGGTTACATGATGTGTAGTCCTGTGTTATCAGGCCAAAATTCATGGAACATTTAGAAGAGATTTTGATTTTATTTTTTTCATAAATTAACTGTATTTATTAGATCTACTAGAAATGAATGATGAAGAAGGATATCTCACAATTAATATTAAAAGAAAGATTAAAAATGAATTTAAAACTAAATAAAAAATCAATAAATCAATAAATATTATTTAAATAATTATAAATAATTATGTGAACAATATGATACCACTTGAAGTTTCCTGGCGCAATGGAAGCATGCAATGGGTACTTCCCAACATTGTTTTTTTATCATGATCAATGATCAATATGAGAGTTACATAATTGTATACTTTATGGTGTACATAATTGAATAAATGAATATAGAAATAGGATAGAATTAAATAACTAGAGAGAAGATCATAACACGTTATTTATAATCAATTTAATATATTAAATAATTACCTTGTTGGGATTATTTCATTGTTGAAGGATCTGACAATAGAGCTACATTGTATCGTCATTTCATTATAGGAATCAAGAGAATATTCTATCTAGAGGCAATCCACACATGTTCATAAAATCTGTGAATGTCACTATAGGAATATTGAGGTGCAGGCATGACATATCCTATCACTTGTGTCGTCTTCCTCTGATTGCCTATAGAACCACATCCAAATCATTCTTTATGATCCCTATTGAATTGAGAGTGGGAGGTGGAGGAAGATCCATCTCCATTATTAGGAGTGTTCTTGGAGAAGGGATCACTTTAGGGCTTGAGTGGATTCTCCAAATCTTCTATGTACAACCAAAAAAATGAATTTCCTCTCTTTGAAAATAATATAGTTGGGTTTATATACTAATAGGGTTTAAATAAAAAAAATTGTGCAAGTTCCATTTGTAATTTATTTAATCCTTACAGAACCCCATGTAAAATAATAATAATAATATTATTATTATTATTTTGACATGTACTTTACTTGTGGATTATATTATATTTACTTTAATAAAATAATATTCAATATTTATTATTTCTCACTAAACTATTAAACTCAATCCTCAATTCCTCCACAATATTTATTGAGTCTTGAATAATGACTATTTAGATATAAAATAAATATCACTTCATTATTCACAAATAAATATATAAATATTATATTCCCTAAATAGAAAGTAAACATTTTCAAATATTCTGCACACATTATATTTTCTCAAATAACTGATTATTGAATATATGTGGTCAATTAAACATGAATAGTTATTAAACCACATGATCAAATAATATTTATTCAACTTGTTAAATAATAAATAATAATATTATCATTTAACTAATATTTTGGATACCCGTATGACCCTCTGGGCCTTTTTCTTAATAGAAATAGGTCATGCATCCTAAGGTGTAAGGTTAACATTCATCAACAAGACAGAAAATCCATATGGAATGAATTTAAATCGAGAATTAAATAATACCTCATATGGATTCTTACTGTGTAATATAATACCACTATCATGATATCTCAAATCAAGAAGGTTTCATGTTGGTGCCATCAACCTATACGCTTGATGTCTTTTTCTATGACTACTCAGAAATAGAACATTTCTATAGAACGCCATGGACATGAATTTATTTAGTCGATATCATTTCCATCAAAGGTACTGAGATATTATTTTTTGTATCATGAAAATATGTCATCATGGTTTTTGTCAACACATCAAAGTACATGACTCATTACACTAATTAATAATATTATTAAAATCTATGAATCAATACACACATCCACAGATAGGAACATCCAATGAGAGATATTAATGTGGATTTACTATTGGAAGGTCTCATTCTTAAAATAACCTACACTAGATAATACTAAGCGCATACACTATGAGAAGGTGCCTTAAAGCCCCATTATTCTCTACCCAAAATAACCTATATCATTTCTGTCTCTCAACTGATACCATCTATCAATAGAACATATTTATAATAATTGTGTCACAGAACCTCTAGTTTCTCATCATATTTGGGAACTACAATAACATTTTAGTTTGATAACTACTCTTTGTAAGTTATCACATAATATGATACTCAAAAGAAAAACCATTATGTAATATGAAGTTTATTAATATCCAAAACTATGAATACAAGTTATCATAAATAACGCATAATTTTTTTCAAAGTCTCCATCTAAAAAACTTCCAACTCATGTGATGCACATGTGGACAAGTGGAATGTGGTAACTCATGGCAAGACCATAAATAAGAGTTATTTCCCCTAGGTAAATGGTTGATTTTATATCCTATAATTCAATAACCCTTTAGATACAGTTCATTAAGAGGCCTATTAATTTATTAATTACCTTTTTCAATTAAGTAATTTATTTTATGTATGTAAGACTACAATCACATGAATAAATGAATTAATGTGAAAATAAAGATATTAAATAAATGAAGTATGCATAAATGTTTTATCTAACATGGTTCATTAATTAAGTAATATCCAATTAATATTAACTATTTTTATAATGTATAAACATGATAAAAGTTATACATAATAAATTGAAACCCCTCAATTAAATATTAATTAAGTCTTTACGTTTCATTGCTTGAATATGAATGAAACTCAATTGAACTAAGTTTTTGACCAAATCTTGTTGGGACAATAACTTTTATAAGGGGAGTTATTATGATGGTTTTTGGTTAACATAACCATTTTACAACAAGATGAGTATTCCTTTCTAGACTTAGTATAATTTGGACATTGGTGTTGAGGAAATCCATGTAATAATTTTTGGATGTGGGAGTCCACTCAATGGATTAAGGTGATACAGGACTGTTTTTGGAAAATACCTTACTAGATAAATACACTAAAGTATCTCAACCAGCCCTTGTTGGTGTTATGCTAAGGGGAATATGGATATTTCCCACTACAAAGTCCTAGAAACTAGAGATTACAAATTCCATGTTGATGGAAGTTATGACTTTATAAAATGGTTCGAGAATTAATAAATTTGAATTATAACTATTTTTCACATAGTTTTTATTCAAGTAAAGTGTTAATCATGAGTTTTAATTTTTATAAAAAATGGAATGTGAAACCATTAAAGCAATCAAATAATTTCTAAACATCGGCTATGTCCAAACAAAAAAAATTCCAGATGTGGTATAATCATTTATATGATGCAATATTATCAGAATTTTTGTATTATGTGTTAATGTCCCCTATTCCTATTCTGCCACCCCAGCATGTGAGAGAATGAGAAAGTGAATACCACTAGAGATATTTTGAGGATTATTCTTATATCTATTGTATTATATTATCAACTATTAAGGGAGAGTTAGTGATTCAACATAAAAACATGAATTCTAACACCATAATAACACATATTCTCTTGATAAAGAGAAGTAAAGGATTAAAAAAATTATCGATGCACTATATTAGTGTAATCTGGAAGAAGGAAATATTGATACTAATATTGCCTTAAAAATTTTGGGGTATATTGATTGATTAGAAAAATTTGGCATCCACATAGATAATAAATTATCAATTTATATTATATTTTATTCCTTACCTCCATTATTATACTTATTTTTCCAATAATAGATAAAAAAGGAAATTTCGCAAAAGAAAATTTTGTTAATACTTCACCAAGAAGAAAAGGATTGGTTAAAACCTGTTTCCAACCTCTTATTGTGAAAATTTATAATGATAAGGCTAAATATACTATGGATAGTACATAGTCAATGTATCATTCACAACATAATTCATAGAGAAAAAGGTTTTGAAGTCAAAAGTATGAAAAGAAGGATACTTTCTTCTCATGTGGAAAGGTTAAACAATGGAAAATAAATTTTAATAAATTGAAGAAGAATTAAATTGCATCCATTTCAGGTATATTCATCATGTTTCTATTGATCACTTGTATATTAAATGCAATATGACTATATCATACATGTATATACATATAATAAATGTGAAAGAATAGAATGTCTATAAATTAAACTCAAAAGGAGTTGATACAGAGTGATTGCTTTATCATCTAAGGAGAGATCACGAATTCTCATTACTAAATAGATTGACTAAATTTTGAAATATGAGTAACCAAAAAAATTATCTTAGAAAGAAGATCAGGATCCGGCATGAACTGGTCCTCAAAAAATATATATAATAAAAAATTTGTCAGGCATACAAGGGTTTATTACATAAGAGATTGTGCAAGACACCACATCGATCCGCCTCCACCATCGGAGAACAATAATTCGGGGTCGTGAAAGACCACATCATATCAAGATCAAGTATAGCCTTTTAACAAGTGTATCCGCAACTGGATTAGCCTCCTGATACACATGGGAGAAAACCATCTGTAATTGATTGACATGGCAGAGACAGTCAACCCACTGAGGCAGCACACGCCACGGTACATTTTGCATTCAATTGATTTGGGCATGAACAATAGTCATTGAGTCAGATTCAATCCAGAGCCATTTCCAGTTAAATTGGACAGAATACCTTATCGCATGAATCATGGCCAAATGTTCGGCTTCAAAAGTAGTACGATGGCCAATGTAATAATAAAAGCATCCCTTAACAAACCCAAGGAACATGTAGAAGACTCCTCCGCATTCAGCTGGGCCCGGCGCACCTATTGCAGCTCCATCAACATTTACTTTGAGGCACGGTGAAATCAGTGGTATCCATATGACATGTTTAAGCATCCGAGGTTTGTGTAGACGGCCTGAAACTCCACGAATCCTATGAATTTTGAGGTCCGAAATGGTTTTATACATTACACCATCTTGGACCACTACCGTAGTGTACACATCCCTTTGGATGGAGCTCATTCCCTTCCAGACATCAACAACCACTCCATCAAACAGGGCAATGTCCCTCGAGTACCACAAGGACGCAAAAACCGCTACAATAGCTGTGATAAAAAGGTTTGAAATATTCTCACTGTAGCGCACCTGCAGAATCCCGGACAACATATAAAAAATCCGGATTCTGCAATCCACCGTGAATCCGAACAACCGACCGATGTAGTTCCAGAGATGAAGGGCTTGACCACACTCCAAAAACGCATGCTACGTAGTATCTTCTCCTGGCCTTAAAACAACACACCTGGATGCCAACTAAAATCCAGCACTCTTCAAGTGTTCAGAATTTGGGAGTCTGTTTTTCCAGATCCTCCAACGTATCATAAATCGGGCTGGGTGAATGAATGTAGATCTAAAATTCAGCAGCCAGGTTGGGGTGTGATCATTATCTCCACATGAAATCTTGTAGAATTCATTGCTGTTAAAGATCACATTCCTGCTATGTAGCCATATCAATTAGTCATATTCCATAAAATCATAACTGTTAATTTGAGACAGCACCTAATCCTAAATATTCAGCTCATGCAAAGATTGATATGATAGAAAATCTAAAATGGATAGATAAGCAACTTCAGGTGTGGAATTCATGAGTTGAAAGGGAAGATCCAACCACAATGTGATCCAACAGCAAATATTGGAGTCCCTACTGACCAAGCATTCAGAGTCCTGCATAATTGTTGCGTATGTCTGCTTAAGGGAGGCCCCTACCGAAGACTAGAGGTGATATTTATAGCCATTGACCAGCCACTTTGTGAACCTGCTTGATAGGAATTCATCATCAACCTAATTAGATATCATCCTCCAAGTGAACATTATAATCAGACCATCATTAAATGTACGAATATCCTTAACTCCTAATCCTCCCATTCCCACAGGTTTTATGTTTTCCTTCCACTTCACTGTGGCCAGCATCCTTTCAATGATTGATCTTGTCGATATAAAATTTATCAGTAGGCCTGGCAGTTCCTTAATCAATCCTCGAGGCCATTTTTAGAGAGAGAATGAGTAAAAAAAATTGGATTTAATCACTGAAATCACAAGACAAACCCTCCCACCCATGGACATGGATTTCCCCTTAGAAATGGAAAGTTGATTAGTAATGCCGACATAAATACCTTCAACATATCGTCATTTTATGCTTCCCCAAAAAAGAGGCACCCCAAGATACTGAAAAGGGCAGGCATCCCCACTTCACCCCAAGATAATTACTGATACTATTCCTTTCTCCATCAGTGATCCCATTTCCAAAAACAATTGAGGACTTATCCCGGCTTATTGCCTATCCAGCCACATCCTCATAATGATTTAAGAGAGACTTAATATTAGATATGGTTCTCCTTGAGGCCTACCCCGGTAATAGGATATCGTCAGCATAGAGAATATGGGATGGGGTATGATCATTAATACCAGCCTTTATCCTTTTATACATACCCATATGAGAAAGCTCATTGATGCATCGGCTTAAATAATCCTTTGTAATGGAAAATATAATACCTGATAATGGGTTATCCTAACAAATGCCTCTTGAGAAAGAAAATAATCCTCTCGGTGCACCATTCAAACTAATTAACATCCTTGAGAATCCAAGAAAAGTTCCAATCATATTTAGAAAACAATTTGAGAACCCATGTCTACGAAGTATCTCAATTAGAAATCTCCATTTAAGGGTATCAAGTGCCTTAGATATGTCATTCCTGAGGGAAAATTTCCCTTCCTTTGACTTCCTTCACATGAGGTTAACACTCTCAGAGGCCATGAAAAGGCATTGTTGTATGTTTCTTCTAGGGAAAAATCCAAATTGATTCACAGTGATCATTCCTCCAACAATTCCACCAAACCTACACATAATGATCTTGCTGATGAGTTTAGGAATTGTATTCCCAAGAGCAATAGGTCTGAATTCCTTAATGTCAAGAGCATATTCCTTCTTTGGAATGAGTGAAATGATGCATGAATTCATCCCATGGGCAATATATGAATGGGAGAATAAATCATTTATTGCATGCTCAATATCATATTGCACAATAACCCAATATAACATAAAAAATTTATTAGTGAAGCCGTCAGGACCCGGAGCACTATCAAGATTAAGATAGAGGAGAGCAGATCTGATTTCTTCCTTAGGGGGAGGGGCTATAAGAAACTGATTCATCTGATCATAAACATATGGGATGATGTTGTCCACTAGAATAGTGGAAGAATGTTGTCCAGTATCTGAGTACAAACCATTAAAATAATCTACAACAGCTGATGCAATCCCATCATCATCAGAATAAATCTAGCTACCAATTCTGATCACATTGTTTCCAGCACGTGCTCTCCTCTCTTTATGCATTCTATTAAAGAGAATAGAGTTCATGTCACCATCCTTAAACCACTTCGCACTCATCTGATTCCTCTCCATCCTCTCTTTACCCATGAGAAGGTCATCAAGCTTATTCTGCGCTATAATATCCTCCCTAGATAGGGTGGGATGATGCTCATGTTCAATATGAATCATTCCAAGGTCCTCCTCAGCCTTTTGAATGTCCCCATTAATTTTAGAAAAAGATTTCCTTCTCCATTCCTTAAGTAATCATTTGAGATGTTTCAGTTTGACATCAATTCTGTATAGAGGACTCCCAATGGGTTCATGCCTCCAAGACTCCAAGACTGTTTCCCTACACCCTGGGATGAGAATCCAAGAATTATTAAACCGAAAGGGTGTGGGGACTGACCTCGTCCTTTGGAAATTAACATCAACAATGATTGGATTATTATCCGACTGATACATGGGAAGGGAAAACCCAGAGACCCCATGTATGTCATTCTGTTCATGAATTTTCACAAGACATCGATCATGTTTAATGGATTTCTTCCCTTCCCATGTGTACCTACACCATGTGAAATTAGTTCTAGCAAGAAGGATCTAAATTAAATTTCAGGAATCAATACACTCAGAGAAATCATAGGCTGCAATCCCATTAAATTTCGTTCCAGTTTTTTCCTCAGGCGTCAAAACAGTGTTGAAGACCCCGACAAGTATCCACCACGGATCCATCCCTAGTGATGTAGCTTTAAGATCATCCCAGACTTCCCTTCTCCTCAAGTAAGAAGTGGAGGCATAGATAAACGAGACATAAATATATTGTCAAGTTATATTTCAACTAAGTAGAATATTCTGAGGTCCATTAATGAATGAGTAAATTTTGATGCTCTCATGTCTCAAGACCCACATGTTTCCCATTTTTTTTGATATTATGATCGATGGATATCATATTGAATCCCAGAGAAATCCATTTTAATCCTTTCCAATTTCAAAGAAGAAGCATTGTCTCGACAATACTGACAAGCATCGGTTTATAGGTCATGATATAATGTCGAAGGGCTCTGATCGTACGAATGTTTCCTAGCCCTTCACAATTCCAATATAAAATCTTCATTAACACTGATCCCTACCCCTTGTCTGGGGGCCCTCTGTTCTCTCAGTATCATTTTGAGTTTTTTCTTTCTTCCCTTTACATTTTTTAGTTCCCCTAGAGGTGGATTTGGGGGCCTCACAAGATTCTACAGCCTCACTGCTCTCCTTCTCTTTACTAGCATCATTCAAACCAGCCTACTCATTCGTTGCAGCATCATCCACACCGGAAAAAACCTCAGTACTAGCCGGCCTTTCAACTGCAACCTCTTCCATTTTATCAAACCAGAGTTTCCCACTCAGTGGAGTGAACATGTTCTTACCTTTCTGGTGGGGAGAGTCGGTATTAATTTCCTCTTTCTTCCTAGCCAATTTGGAAGGAGAAACCAGGACACAGACTCCATCTGGGTCAGATGCGGCTGTATGAGCATTGCCTAGACCACTCCCATTCTTGTCATTTCCTAGAGATCCCACTTCTCAGGCCTCGGTGTTCCTGCTGTAATATCATCCTCACAACAATTTATAATGTAGACATCATCATGTTCCCCACTGCTCTCCCCACTCCCAGCTGCATTGATGGGGTTGCTTTGATCATCCACCTTCATAGACATTGCCAATGGAGAATGAAAGTTTCCTACATCAGATGCGCCAATGAGTCCTCCTTCCCCAAAGCATTAACACTCTGTGAGAGACTATGCTCAGGATCTAGACCCTGCCCACAATCATGGAGCACCAAGGTATTATTCTCATCTTGTACCAGTTCAGTCTGCACACCAGTAGACAAAGAAACCAGACCTCCAACCTGCACCTCTGCATTATTCTGTAAGATCCCTTGCTCAGAATCAGCATGTTCCAGTTCAGCAACAGGCGATGAAACCATACATCTTGTTGTGTTCCCAGAAGCAGTTCCAATTACCCGAGGATCCACCCCTTGAGCCAGAGCGCCCTTATCCTCCTAAGTTTTCCCGCATCAAATATTGGCACCTTGTCATAACCACCATCCCCCTGTAAAGTCAATGTATCTGCCTTTCCCTTTCATTTATTGCAGGTGGTACCATCATTCCCTTTTTCATTACACAATGAGCATATTTTGTCCCTCCTGCACTCCGAAGTAAGATGACCAAAGATCAACCAATTCATACAAAAAATTTTCCTCCTTTCATAGAGAATTTCCAATATCACTCTATCATCCCACGTTATGCAAAGAACTTCTTCCACTAAAGTTCTAGACAAATCATCTTCAACCAAGACACGGGCATAATGCCCATATCTAGGAATATATGTCTGTTTATCCATCCGAATTTGATTTCCCATAGCCGAGGCAATGTCCCATAGGATGTGCGGATTCCAGTAGAGCCAATTGAGGTTTTAAATCCTAATACATAATTGGGTGTGCGTGCATCAGACTGTCATGGGATCAAAATTCCTATCCCATTATGTATACTTAAGAAGCCAGGGTTCAAAGGTAGAGTATGTTTTCTCCATGCCCTCCTCTTACTCTAATCACAGGGGAAGACAACATAGTAGTATCCCTTTCCCATTGTCGTCATCCTCTAATAACTCTTGAATCACAAATATCTATTACAATGAATGATGAATATAAAATATATGACTCTTATTTAAGTTTGGAATGATAATTATTTATCAAATAAAACTGAATTTGGTTAAATTTTTTATTCCATTAATTTTTTTAGTCACAAATATGATAAAATACTAGATATAAAAACAAACTACTTATCATGTTTTAGATAAATATTCTTTTATACATAATGGTACATCCAAAATATTTTAAATTTGGTTCAGCATGGCCATGTGAAATATTCTAAAGAAGATTTTAACTTCATATATTTCATGATATTCATTTACAAAATTATAGAAATGATCAGTGATGTAAATGAGTTATGTTGATAAAGATAGAGGAATCATTGAGCTGGTTTATCAGAGAACAACTTATTTGAGTAATCATATATCATACATTTGGATTAATGGTTATCTGAAACTCATATTTCCTTATATACATCAATTAATTAATGACAGTAAAAGTAATATTAATGATGAGTACTATATATATTTATAATATTCCATGACACCATCCAAAAAATATTTTGAAAATATAAGTGAAACAAAAAACCATATGATGATTCTATTTTCTAATGGATGTCATATCTATTATGATACGAAGAGAATATTTTAAGACAATAACATAAGCGTTTGTTTAAAACTATTTTTTAAAAGTGATATTCTCTATAAACAAACATTAAAACACTAAGCCATATCAATTTTAATTATAACATATCCTCTATGTATATTAACATATATTCAATGTTGACTATATTTCGATAATGTATTCTTATCTCTTGGAAGATAGTAGGAGCAGGCATAACTTCTATAGGTTGAGGCTATGGATGCACATATTTTGGCATCGGAATACTAGACATCACTGAGCTTAGTGGGAGGAGAATTTCTAGAGACACATACTATATAGAAATTCATAACAAAATAGGTTGTTCATGTTCACCATGGTGGGTGATACATTTATTTTTCTTTCAAAATATTGTTTCATATAAAGAATAAAAAAATTGTAATATGATAAAATTGATAGGTAAATAAAAATTATAATAATGGACTCTATGAATCATGATTTAGGATTCCTTGTTTTTAATGTTTTCAAGACATAATACCTTGGATGATTTTTCAAGAGAAATTTTCCATGGATTGTACAATATGGTACAAATAAAAAATGATTTATTATATAAATTTTAGTATAGGACAAATATATAACCTCAAATCATGATTAAAATATTTTTTTATTATAATTGTCAAAGTATACTTCTATGATAATCCTATTGATAAGTTGATTGTCATGGACACCTCATTTAGTAGTATCCTTACAGAATATGTCTATATTAAATTACCAAAAGGAGACCCTATGATATATGTCTACTGGGAAAAACTAAAAGGCATTGTGAAATAAAAAATTTCAATAAGATATTTTGACTACCTAAATTCATTTATTAATAAAACATGCATAATGATCATTATATATTCATATGGAAACAAATGAATGATATGTATCTCTGATTGGTTAATGGGAGAAATAATTATTTTCAAGATAAATATGATAACAACATATGAAAACATTTTTTATGTATTACATGTTTTTTAAGACTATGGAGTAAGTTTGAAATAAAGTAGCATCTTTGTTCTGGGGAACAAGATCAACATAACTAGATCTATGTTTTTTCTTAATCGAGTAAAAATATGAATATTAATAAAATACTGAATAATAAAACATGACACAATTCAGGATCAAATTGTTATTAGAATATAATACGTCCATTAAAACATTCGTGGGAATTATAATTGATTACGGAGATTAAAATAATTTCACAAAAATAAGTTCTTGGAAGTCATCTCATGTTCCACGATATGTACAACTATTTGATATTATTAATTATTAAGTTATAATTGTAAAATATTAAATAAATCCAATATATTTTAATGAACATTCAATTTGAAATATCCAACAATACTTTGGAATGTATAACTGCATGAGCTACGGGTTTCCAGATAAGTGAGAATACTAGTGATCAAGGTAATTGAACACTTATCTTTATTTAGTTCAATATGATATAGTTTCACTGATAAGGATACATTAATATTCAAGAGAAACATATTACAACTAGTGGTTTCCATATGTATAATATATGCATACGTTGTGGATTTATATACAGCTTAAGAAGTTATTTAGTAATGTCATTTTCTAATTATGGGTTATACAAAAAAGTAATAAGTTCATCATATTATGATAAACTATGAATATGGATTTATATAGGATTATAGGATTATTTCATGGGAAAAAGAGGTTGATACTGCGTTAAATTAATACTTGAGTTATTTTTTTCAAGATAGTTATGTTGCAGTAAATAGTTTTTTCACACATAAATGTGGCTTAACCGACCCCAGCGCTAGAAACATGGTATGCCTAGAAACTATAGCCATACTACGTAAAATCATGTTTAACAGGAGTTGACTAAATTTATGTTAGGAGTAGTCTCTAGCTAAAGTGGGATTTTGTTGGAGTTAGTGCCCTGGAACTAACTAATATGGACTTTAGATTACTTGTATATTCAAAGAATATTATATTAATATAAATATCATGTTATATATTGAATGATATTCTGCATAACATTGATGTTATATTGTCCTATAGCATCCATCACATTTATAAGGCCATAGAAGTTCCCTTGTATGATGAAAACCTCAAGATGTTATAGCAATTTCTCTTAAATATATTTCTTCCATTGGATAATGTACATTGATAGGAAAAATGGTATATTGTCTGTTAGGTGAGAGAAATTTCAAGAGGATGAGGATTCATTTAATGATGCTCACATTTCGTAATCCCTAATGTCGGAGATTATGAGAAATTACAAGCTAATAGGAATTATGCGTTTTTTCTGTCATAATATATTCCTATCTATGAGAAAGTTCAATAGTACATAGACTTTAAGATTATAATTGATGTATGTCGTGACTTGTGCACTTAGATTTCCTAACTAAAACCATCATTCAATATGTTGGCGAGATGTAGTGTGTGTAGTGTGTTTGACAACTGACATGTCATTAATGAATAATTCAAGGAAGTATTTTCCCTTACAATTTTATGGAAGCTGATATCCTAGACCATGGATCAGAATAGAACTATCACATTAAATTCCATGGGTATGGGGTAATGATGTTTATTTGAGGTATTCAATAAATGATGCATCAATCATAAATGTTGGTGAAATAGAATTGAAAACATCTTTATAAGATATTGTGATGATGTAATTATATAAAATAGTGAGCATTCAAATGTGTTTACTTTTTTTGTGACATTAAGATAATTCTAGAGGGTTTCATGACCCATTTCTTGATAGTAATCAGGGAATTTAGGAAAGCACGCCTAATTATAATGAGAAATTTTTTACAGGGTCATGCACTAAGTGTTTCTATTAATATTGATTAAATTATATATAAATTTAATTAATAGAACAAATACTATCTCCAAGATCGAGGGGTAATTTTATTCATGTTTTATTGATGCCATAAATTAAATAAATATGTATTCACTAGATTGTGAATAAAATAAATTTATTTATATCATTGAATACTTAATAAATTTTTATTTACTGGTTTGTGAATAAAAAATTAATTTATAGGAATAAAATATTTCATTTGGGTATTGAATAAATGCAAGAGGACTTTAAATTAACCCAGACTGAGTCCAGTGAAAAATATTAATTAACAATTCAGTTAAATAATACTTGTTATTGCATAGGTTGACACACTCCAAAAAATAATAATATTATAATTTCATTATGTGACATGGGGGTTCATTAAAGAATATTATTTTATTTAATGTCTGACATTCAATTAAATAATTATTTTATATGAAACCCAAGCTCAATAAATATATATTTTTTCTATTATGTATGGTATCCAAAAATATCAATTAGGGAAATTAAAAGAGGGAATTATTATGGACAAGAAATTATATATTAACTCACTACTAAAAATAGGTCTTTAAAAGTGCTTGAAAAGAATTGACTACATGAGCAACATTAAAAGCCCCTGAATTTTATCAGTGTTTAAAAATCCCTAATAAAGGGGACATTTATCAGTGCTAAAAAAATTTCTGATAAATAGTAACAAAATTAGTGATGATAAATGAACCATTTATTTGTGCTTTTATTCATCATCACTAAAGGAACCCTTACCAGAGCTTTTAGAAGCACTAATAAACGTTTCATTTATCATAATTGATAAAGGTCCTATTTATCAGCTCTGTTAAAAGCACTGATAAAGGGTAATACAACAATATGCTATTATAGCACAATGTAGCCCGACACGGTGTCCTATTACAGCACATTGTAGCTCCATAAACACACCAGATATCAACAAAAACAATTCCCAATATAGAATTTGAATTATATGATGTTTACAACACAAATACAAGAAAAAACACTATATTATAGACATTTCAAACATTGGTTTACACAATTACCTAAATAAAATTATTACATAAATTAATAAAATCATAAGAATTAATGATTCCACTATTTCCCTTTAATATCTTTGTAAAACATCCAACACTAGATGAGTAGTTTCAAACAAACCACCATAACTCGAAAAAAATCCACCTATATAAGAAAAAAATTATGATGAGTAATACTAAAATGAAATAAATTAAACCCAAATATTAAATAATACATTAATTTTATGTAAAAGGATTTTACTGTGAAAATACAAAGATTACCTCTGTGATTGAGCAGTGGAGGGAACATGAAGGAATGTGATAACTGTTAACACTATAGGAGAGAAAAGTTTTGTGGGAGAGGAAGTCTCTGGATGCTTTGGTGCTAAATGGAATGATAGATCAAAAAATCACCCAAATAGAACATAATAATCTTCCTTTATAAGAAAATAATTATTATGTGATTAATACTAAAAAATAACTTAACCAAACATATAAAACTATATATTAATTATATGTAAAATGATTTTACTATGAAAAGATAAATATTACCTCTAAAATTGGCAGAGGTAGCATTGACTCACTTCCTACAAAGGGAGGATATGTAACATGAACAAATGGGATAAATGCACCCCTTTAGGGGTGAAAAGGTTTTAGGGTAGAAGAGGTATAAATGTTTGATAGAGAAAACCAAATCAAACAAAAAAATCCACCTATATAAGAAAATAATAATTATTTGAGAAATAATAAAAATAAATAAATTAAAAATAAACACAAAAAAAATAAATTATTTCTTTTAAAAATGATTTTACTATGAAAACAACAAGATTACCTCCATGATTTTGTAAAGACAACATCATTTCTCTTCTTACAATTTCATCACAAATGGACAAAAATCTTCAAAAATAAATGATCACTGCAAGGAATAATGAAAATTAAAACAATGTCCCATTAAATAATTTTTCTATAAAATAGAGAAAGTATATAGTAACATTTCCTTTCAATCTATCCAAAGGGTTTCCTTCATTATAGATTTTTCTTCCGAAGGATTGGTGACATCATCATTTGCATAAGACATTTTTTGTATGCCTTGTTAAACATTTAATTTAGATTATGTAAAAGTAATATAGAACATTTAATATTATGAGGAAAATAAAATATATTTAAAAACAGTTTTACTTTTTCATTGAATGCTATTTTTTAAAGGTTTCCAGTTTTTTTTTCAATTTTGATAATACAATTCCCCATATTTGTGGCCCCCTCTAATATAAAATCCATTGTCTACATTGGGACTGACAAGAACTGATTGTGATATCCTAATGAAATGGTCCTCCTCGATTGAATTTTCATCTGAATAAATATCTGTTTTAGTCACTAGTAGGACAATCGATCAATTTTTTTGGATCAAAGACAAAAAATAAATTCACTTCTTTTGATTTCATTATGAACATCTCGTCTTTTTCCATTCTATATTGAAATTCATCTTTGTAAAGCCAATTTCATAAATATTCACTCCATTGATATTGACAACCCTTTTTCAATGGTAAAAGGACACTTGAAATGTTTTATAATCCAACTTGTATATCTATTTGATAATTCTAAAATATTATATATTTTCATAAATTGGTTTTCTATCCTTCCATCCAGATATGTGAATCACTTTGGCCATAAGTTTAACACCACTTTTATGCATCGTTCTGATGTCATCACGTTATTTTTTTATATAATGTACAATAATTGATTAAAAAATAGTGTAATATATATCATTTTTATTCAATAATCTTCCTTTCAATTGATATCATTCGGAAATTGAATTTGGAATTTCAAATAACTCCTTATAAATGTGATCCTTGAATCATCTTATAAACTGTTGATTGTGTATATTTCTTATCCATCCATCAGCCCTTGATGGATTTAAATCACTAAGAATTTATTTTTTTTCATCAATGTATGGATCAACATCTTCACTATCATGTAATATGTAATGATGTTCTTACTATCATTCTATAAAGTTAATTTTAACAAAATATATTCTTAAAATCCCTTCTCCCATAAGGCATTCGCTACGATGAGACTTTGGGAGGTCGATTCCTTCAATATATGATTGGTTATTTGTATATATTTCAAAATCTTCTTAAAAAATATATCATTATTAAACACAACCTTCTGGCCAACTTTGATTCATTACATACCCTTTCCAAATATTTTTATCTCATCTAAGGGGGTGTATCCATCTGTAATGGGAATGGCCAGATAGTTGAACCTCTCTAGCCAAGTGAACCATCAGGTGGACCATTATATCAAATAATGCTTGTGGGAAAAACATATCTAATTCACATAACATGATGGAAATCTACTTATTCATGAAGGAAATCTTCTCTAGGTCTACAACATTACTACATATGGCTTTGAAAAAGAAGAAGTTCCAAGTTAATGTATGTTGTACATTTTGAGACAAAATTCATTAAAAAGAAACGTGTATTAAATATTTAATCAAAACATTATTTTCATCAAATGTTAGTCCATGTAACTTAAAATTAGTCATTAACATTACATTATTGATACGTGATGAATACCCCTATGGAACTTTTAAAATAGTAAGGAAAAAGAAAAATATTCAATTTTTCTTGACTGCATAGAGTTTAAGTTGTTGGAGGAAGAAAATTCTTCCTTTTACCCTTTACCGGTGCAAAATCTTCCCTTATCCCCATTTTAATCAAGTCTAACCATGCCTTGATTCCATTTTTTTCATTGGTCATTTAGTAATGTTCCCATAACAGTATCCAATAATTTTTTTCTACATGTATGACATCAAGAAAATGTATAACATATAAACAATTCTAATATAGTATTTTAGATAAAATTGATATCTTCTTCTAACATAATTTTTTAAGGTTTTCTGAAAATGGTTTAATGAAATAAGTTTCAATATTTTTTAATTTTTTGTACAGTTGATCACCCATTGTTGGAGATGGTTTTTTACGTTGTTTGATATTCCCATCGAATTTTGTCATCCATGATCAGTATTTAATTCATTGAGGTAAAAAATTTCTAATGTCTTGACAAAATAGTCTTGAAGGAATGATTCAACTGAACTGAGTATATGCATTATTCATAAATATGACACCCCAATATTCTTTTAATTATATAGCCTAATAAATTTCAAAGGGTGAGGAAGTCATTTTCTGTTCCATACAACATGGCCCTCAATGTGAATTATTCACTTCAGTGTGCATCATTAGTTGTAACACTTGTATCACACATCAATTTCATTAATTCGATCAATGGATCCAAATAGACATCAACATCATTTCTATGTTTCTTTTTTCCTAATAGAAAAAGAGACAACATTATGTATTTTCACTTCATGCATTACTATGGAAGAATGATAACATTCACCATCATGATGGTCCATGTACTGTGAGTACTACTTTGTACACCAAAAATATTTTTTCCATCTATAGATAATGAAAGATGAATTCTTATCAACTCATATCCAAATTTAATAAACTCATATTGAATTTTCTTCCACTAAGGAGAATCTACTGGATTTCATAGGATCCTAGCTTAAATTCTTGTATCTTCATTACATATTAATTTTCATGAATTTCCTAGTATCCATATAGACTTCTAAACCATGGAATGATAAGAATGTACCATACACATTTTTAAGGATTTGATTTTTTTTTCAAATATCGATTTGGGCCACAATTAGGGAATTTTATGAGTGATTCATGGTCCTTGTAAAATAATATGAAATAATTTGGACAAGAATGTATTTTTATAGAGACCATTCCCATTGAACATAACATTATTTTAGAATCATATGTTTTTCTGGTTAGTTCATTTTCTTCTGGTGGCATATCTTTCAAAATACTAAGTAGTTCTTTAAAGCTGGAGTCACTCAATCGGTTACCAACATTCAAATTATATAACTTCAATACAACTAATAACTTTGTTTATTTAGTATTGATGATATACAATGGTTTAATGGAACATCTATTTAACCCCTCAAAAAACTTTCAACAATCATGGAGGTCATCTTGAATTTCCATTGTCTTTTCTTCCATGTGATCTAGATCATCTTTTACAAAGGTATTCATATCAAATGATTCACAAACTGTAATATCATCCCTATTGATGTTGAAATTCATTTTTCCACATGTTTAGTCCCATATTTATAGCTTTGATCAACTCCAAAACAAATGAAATGGTCTTTCAACTCTTCCACACTAATTTGTCTTGAATAACAACAACATAAACAGGGACATTTGATTTTAGAAGGGTCATCTGCATGCTCTATTTTAATCTTGATGAACTCTTTAACTCCATCTACATTTTTTTTCAAATGATTAGCATGAATCAATTTTTAGTTCATATCAATCCTATTGGGTTCATAAAATATTAATTTTAATATATATATATATATATAAATGCACATAAGATATTCATTATAAAAATTGAAAGTTATAGATAATTCTAATAATGGATAAATGGATCATTTCTACTAGAATATTTGAGCACCTTCGTATTCCAATTCCAACAATAAGGGATGTGGGAATTTGAAAAAATAGAGAGAGATAAATGAAAATAATAAATGATAATATCACTAAATATTTTATGTGTAAACCAAAAGAGGGATAGTATAATAACCCTAGCTAGAATTACCCAAACAACACCAGGATAGACTGTCTTATGACCTATAACACACCATAATGTCAATACTGGATGGTTTAAACATTGGGTGAAAACCACCATATATGGGACGTGGTCCCCCAAAAAAGATACAATTTGTACCAGAGGTCAAACAAAATTTGAGAATAACCCTTGGTGTTAATGGACGTGTAGACCGTAAATCATCATTACCTGATATATGCATCCCTATTTTACAAAAAAACAATGGAAATAAATGATTCAATAACTATATAGACAAACATATAGACAATAAGCCCATACTGAAGTGGTAAGGGATCCTGCTTAGCATCCAAGTGACCCAGGATCAAAACCGAGTGGAGAAAAACTTCCGAGTATTGTAGCAGCACTGTAGCATGTACTGTAGCAGGCACTATTTAGTATTGTAGTAGCCGGACTATTTACCTGATTTGGGCTTTTGGGCCACCGGTTTGGGCCTACAGGTCTTAGGGTCTTCAGGCCATAGGGCTGTAATGCCCCGACCCCAGTTACCCCGAGTTGGTGAATTATTACATAACATTGGCTTGATCACAAGAAAGATCAAGTCTCGAAAGACCGATTAGTTTAGTAGACTTGGAATAACTAGATACATCCATAAAGTTTTACATTACATCATAAAAAAAAATCTTGTCTTCATATCCCCTCATACCATTCCTGTAGGTCATTCATAAATTACTTCTTCATAATCCTGGGAAAAATAAAACATTGAAAGGGGTGATCTTAGATGCTCAGTAAGGATAACATTATAGCAGAAGCTTTCATAGATAATCATAAACACTTAAGGAAGTTTATAACTGAAACAAAAGCCTTTTAAACATTAACTTCAGAATAAAATGGCAAAGATAAAATAAAATAATTCCATTTACTTACTCACATGGATATTCTACTAGTCTAAAAATCCCATGCAATATCAATAACCACATTCATAATTATGGAATGCATAATTCCAGACTATCATAACCACATAGCCAATGCCTCGTGCCAAGGCTACAAATAAGATTTTGCCAAGGCCTTGTGCCAAGACACTAGTTTGTCTCATGAGACCTACCGATGCATCGAGGAGTTATAGCGGGATCCACCCGTCACATATTAAGTCCAATGCAATCCCATATGAAAAGGTTTAAACATAACATAAACATTCGTATTAAACTAGCATACGAAATGTCAATACATTCACCACAAACCATGAATGGTATAAAAATAGCACATCCACAGTCAAACATAACTCATTAAATACAATATGGAAGATTGTATTGTATCACATTAACCTCAATCATGAACAATGAAGGATGTTGACATAGATGAAAATAATCATCAAAACAATTTGAGAGAAATATCCCCCTTTTTCTTGAAATCATTTAAAAGTCACATTATTTGTCAAGAAGCCATTTAAAAATAGTTTTTTGAATCAAAGTGTCACAAAACACTTTGAAATATTTAAAAGGAGTTTTAATTTTAAAACTTTAATGTCAATATAAATAAATCCATAAAACCTTTTTTTAAAACATGGACATTAATGAGAAATATTTAGAAGAATAAGTCTTTAAAACATTTAAAAATGGTATTTTAGTTAGAGATTCTAACCAAAAGAGCGACACTGGAATAAAAATAATTGAGGTAATCAAAACATTGTAATATCATGAGAATAAAGGGATTCATGATATACTATGTCAATGTACATTATATACACCACATAAAAGTGATTTGGTGTATAACAACAAAGAAGTCTCAATGGAATTTAAATTGAGAAAAAATCTCTCATATAGGCTGTATCCTTAGGTTATGGATAAATAAACGACATAATTATGTTTGGAAAATATAAATACACTCAATATGATTGGATATTTAGTGTAAATCAATCAGATGACATTCACACATATTCTTGTAAAAACAACACCAATGAATTGGATATTTAACTCAACAAATGGAGATTGAGTTAAAATTACTCTTATCAAGTTCATACCGATCACTTGAGAATTTATCAATTGAGTGATTATGTGTATCAAAAGTATATCCACAGAAAAGGGAGTGGAAATTATGACATAATCAAATGAATATTGATTCCACACATAATCGTGGAATAATATAATCAATGAAATATGCGTAAAGCCAAATGAGTGGAAATTGAAATTTCGAATTCCCTTATCGATTAGGTAACATACGAAACATACACCCATGAAAGAAGGATCATTCAATTCTGATGTATATAACCATGAAGTAAAGTATAATACAAAATTAATACAATTATTGGTAGTACACATACACCACATGTAATAAATAAGTGGTGAACAATGGAATTCTCACGAAATTAAGAGTGAGATAAAAACCCCTTACTTTGTACTTTTTCCTTAGTCGACGGTAGGTTTACCTCCTGTATAATGGTGAAATAATTGTTATTTAATTATAAAAGAATCATTTTCTTTAATATGATATCATATATGATCTTTTAACATTGATTTGTTAATAATATCGTAGAATTATCATCATTTTGGGTGTTAGCGGGTTCATTTTACTTTATATTCTTTGTTATGTGAACCATGTTCATTATTAATGGGATGTATATTATTCATATACAAAATTATATCAAGTCCTTAGATACTATTTTTAAATCATCAAATTATAATTATACATGAATGGATATGATGGAGAATGAATCTCATCGTGTTCGTGGAGACGGTAGTCCGTACGTACGCACGAGCGACAATATCATTCTTTTGATATTAAAATAATATATAATTGGATGGTATATCATATATACAGAATCATTATCATGTTATATTTATTATTTACATGAGTTAAACATCATTATTATACCCATCCAAATAATAATATATTGGATAACAATTATACCACGACGTGGAGACGGTAAGCCGTACGTACGCACGTATGGTGACATGTTATTAAAAGGATAGATAGAATTCTGAATATGGGTGTACCATATTTATAATAACATCACATTATATATATTATACTGGAGTTATTATTTTATAATGGTAATAACAAAGAAAGAAGAAGTGGAAGAAGAAAGGAACTTGAAAAGGGGTGGTGAAAACATTACCTCTTCTTCGGGTTCTTCCTTTTGATTTGACCAAAAGGGATCCTTAGGTTGGCTTTATGATCATAATAAGGCCTCTAGGTTGTATTGAGGGAAGTTGAGAGAGTATTTGGGAAGGGGTTGGCCGAACCAAAAGGCTTTGAAGGTGTGAAGAAATGAGAAGGAGGAGTTCCCTTTTATTAGAGGGGTGAGGGGCACCTTTGGAAAAGCTAGAAATATTAATTTATAATAAATTCATATTCGGATTATAATGTCTCCAAAGTTTTTTATTTAAATTTTAAGGTGGGTATGGGTCGAAAAAAACTCTACCAATTGAATTTAGACATGTTTGGTTTATTATATTGACCTTATCTTTAAGTATTAACTCTTAGTTAATTAGATTCACTTTTACAATGTCTCTTTGTATTTTTATATTATAT
The DNA here is from genome assembly GCA_963277665.1 of Viscum album. NCBI lineage: Eukaryota > Viridiplantae > Streptophyta > Magnoliopsida > Santalales > Viscaceae > Viscum > Viscum album. The sequence goes on from OY728151.1 coordinate 2,094,452,537, forward strand.
GCTTAATAAACATACTATATACTTCCAAGATACCCCCAATTGGTCCATTAATGATATACCTATCATGATATAAGTCTCTTGGCCGAACCATAGATTTTTAAGAATTTAATATGAATTAATAATATAATATTTGTTTTAAAAACTCTTTTATGTCAATTTTGACACTATTCAATAGTTCATTTTTGTGAAACACATAACAGAATAATTACTTCAAACTATGTTAATAAAATCAATACTAATATGTCATATTAACCTATAAAATTAGTGTAACTCAATAAAAGTCTCAAATTATATTTATTTGGGTATTTATAATATGAATTATTCTAATTTTTCACTATTATGGTAATTACTGCATCACCATTGTGTCATAAATAAATTAACTTATTTAATGTGTAAAAATTATATATAAAATATAATTATGTATGAAATCTTTTTATCTTTCTAATGAATATTTATAGTCTAAAATCCAACATATATAACCCTATGTTACAATTGTTTTTCTAAAAGATATATGCTTGTGTCATTTTTGTATTTATTTTAACTTAATTAAAATAAAGTGTCATTATCACTTATAAGTGGATTCATGGGGTCCCAAAATAGACCAAAATATTCCCATGGTAGACCATGTATCAACCAATAGGGTTAAGACACGTTTTTGGGTAATTTATTATTATTATAATATTATTTTTAACCCTTGTTTACCGGATTTACCCTTTAACCATGGTAAATAAAATATTTACCGAAGTAATTATCCAAAATGTCTAAAAATAAAAGATACCTATTTACACAATTTGAACATAATGATTCCAAACATTGAATCCATTTTTCCAAATTCAAAACACAGAAGTGGCAGAAATTAATTTAAAATTAATTCCCGTTGTTAAAACAAAAAGCGTGTTTTTAAGAGATAATAACTATCAAAAGATTGACACTTGTTTATGTCTGGTTTAAATGTGAAATTATGTTCAATGACCCACATTGTATTACGTGGTAAAAATATATTCTAAATAAACTTTAAAACCACTAAAATTCATAATTTATCACTATTAATTATTTTGATTAAAAAATTTGTTTTTAATTAAAATTTAGTAATTTTCACTATTCATCAAAATATGAAAGTTATCCGAAAAGAACCAAAATTTCACCCTAGGCTAATTTCGATATTCTGAATCCAAAAATGAAGTCCATTTTGAAAGATAGAATTTATAAAATTTCAAAAAGTAGGTATTATTATTCATAACGGCTAGTTTGATTGGTTATGGTGTGTTAAAATCTCAAAGTTGCGTACAATGCAAGCCATTGCATTATTCGAAAGGAAACATACCATGGAAGCTTGGGGTGTTACATTCTCCCCTCATTAAATAAATTTAATCCTCTCAATTTTTAGTATTGTGCTTGGGAATATAATAGAAAGTCCCACATCGGAAAAAGAGTCAACAAAACTATCACTTTAAAAGAAAGAAAGAGAGGTATAAAGGTCATCCAAGATAACCCATAATCGGATTCCATGTAGGAAAACATGGATATGGATGATAAACTAAGTGTCAAGTTCTGATGGAGAGGGATAGAAATCATTATCAGGACAAAGTTAACAATAAGAAAACCACAAACTTGTGTTGGGACAAACGGCCATTAGTCTCCTAGTAGGAAAGTAAACAGACAACATTTGTTTTTTGTTTTGAGATACATTACATAAGGACGAGGAATTAATTTATGATATTGACTAAAAACATAAAGTGATATACATAATTTTTAATTAGAGTTTCATTATTTAATAACTTTTTACCACTAACTTCTTTTTTTTTGAACAATGAGTATTCAAGAAGAGTTGGTCACAATAAAAGAGCTAGAATAAACTTCTATAGAAATACATGATCCATGTAGGATAAACTATATATTTACCTTGTCTTTAGAGATTAATCAAAACCAAAATGGTTAGTATAAGATCTGATGATCTCCCAAATGTATATTCCATTAGAGAAAAAAAATCGAAATTTCTAAAATTAAACCAACAATACCCCAAAGTAAAATAAATACCATTAAATAATAAATTCTCCTTAAAGTCCATCAATATAATCCAAACTAATATTGAAACCCAAAACTTATAAGAATGTAGTCTTCCACGTTAAATTGTATATCCAAATGACATCATCTACTCTTAAAGTCACATACTTAAAAGTAATTAACCTAATCACATATTCATTATTATAGGTTAATCATTTACATATATACCAAAATCACTATAGATCCACAATAAAAACATAGATAAAAATCCACCATTACTCCTCTAATGACATCCCATAGTATTCTATTTTCCTTGGACATATAGTGCTCCCAAAAAAGTGAACATCTTCCAAAATAACATTTTTCACTTTATCACCAAATCATTTTCCTATACTAAGGGTATTAATTTGATAAGACATAAGAACCCAAATCAACATATTATTGATCAATAAAATCATTTAACTAAAGAAAATAGTCACACTAACCAGGGACTTCACTTAGTCTAGTGGTAGACAATAAATCCAAATCGCACTTTGGTTGTGGGTTCCATTCCCACAGCTTGGTCCATCGTGACGGGTTGTCACACGGTCTACGTGTTGTCCTTTTTCAAAAACTATATTTTATAATATTACCTAAATGAGATAAATTCCTCAAAATAACATAATGTAACCACAAATGTTATATCATACCTTGCATTTTCATCCCAAATTATTATAACTTATAATTTTTTCAAACCCCAATGATCATATAAAACCAAATGGTTATTTATACCTATATCCACAAGAGAAGAGACAATTCTTCCTCAAATATCATTCTCACATGGAAAACTGCGGGGTTACAAATACAAGAGAAAATTATTCCAAAGTAAACCCAAAAAAAAAGAGCGCTAATACTTTTTAACTATTTCTCCAACCATTTATTTCCACATATCTTCTTCTTTGACCAAGAAAATATCCTCTAGAATAGGACATTCACTCGGGTAATGGTCAGGTCCCCTACATTTACAGCAAATGACTATAAATGGACTCTTGGGGACCATTTTAATCTTCTTCCATAGTACTCTTCATTTTTCTTCGGCAATTCTTCACTTTATGTCCTTCCTTCCCGCACATAAATCATTTCGTTGTCCCATTGAGACACTTTCATGGGTGTCTCCTTCCACATTTCCTGCATGATGAAAATTGATGGTTCTTTTCTCCATGGTCTCCATTGCTGGAGCTCTTATCATTTATCACCTTTCTCTTCCTTGTTGAGTCTGGGAGTTGGTTAATATATATGTTGTTGATCATATTTTTGGAAAACTGATTTGGCATAAAGACGATATCTTTTAAGCCTATCAACATTCCATTTTGTTGATCATTTCCACCACCGTTCCCACCTTGTACATAATTCTCAAAGTCACTATGACTTCCTTGGAATCTAGCCATTGACTAAAACCAGAAATCATTGTGTGAGTAACAGTAGTCGTAAAATCATTTAGAGATTAAAATGTCACCATATTCTCAATTTGAAACATATTAGGATTAACCAAGGTCATTTACTCTCATCTTATATATATATTACTTAAATCAGTTTGTAAAGAAAATTTATATTATCCAAAGCATATCCCCTGGGAGTGTCATAACCAAGAGTGCAGCAAGGCCCATTGTCGTGCACCAGTTCCCGTTCGAGTCTAGATCAAAGCGGTGTTTTCGGGTTTTACCCCTAGGTACATCTGTGCCAGATCCGCCTCTACCTGCTCGTATCCAGACAGGGATGTATTGCTCGGAAAACTCACAAAATCTCTACAATACCAAAATTTTAGGAAATTCTTCTATACTAATCCTCAAAGTTCATCTTAGGTCTACGTGCTCTAATCAGAGTTTATCTAAATATAGCTTCCAAGGTTTTTACTAAACTTCCTCTGATACCAACTGTAACGCCCCGACCCCAGCTACCCAGATTCGGTGCATTATTACATAACATTGGCATGATCACAAGAAAGATCAAGTCTCGAAAGAACAATTAGTTTAGTATCCTTGGAAAAACTAGATACATCAATAAAGTTTTACATTACATCATAAAAAAACATCTTGTCTTCATATCGCCTCATACTATCCCTGCAGGTCATTCATAAATTACTTCTTCATAAACCTGGGAAAAATAAAACATTGAAAGGGGTGAGCTCAGATGCTCAGTAAGGATAACATTATAGAAGAAGCTTTCATAGATAATCATAATCACTTAAGGCATTTTATAACTAAAACAAAAGCCTTTTAAAATTGAACTTCAGCATAAAATAGAAAAGATAAAATAAAATAATGTCATTTACTTACTCACATGGATATTCTACTAGTTGAACAATCCCATGCAATATCAATAACCACTTTCATAATGATGGAATGCATAATTCCAGACTATCATAACCACATAGCCAAGGCCTCGTGCCAAGTCTACAAATAAGATTTTTCCAAGGCCTTGTGCCAGGACACTAGTTTGTCTCATCAGACCTACCGATGCATCGACGAGCTATAGCGGGCTCCACCGATCACATATTAAGTCCAATGCATTCCCATATGAAAAGGTTTAAACATAACATAAACATTCGTATTAAACTAGCATACGAAATGTCAATACTTTCACCACAAACCATGAATGGTATAAAAATAGCACATCCACAGTCAAACATAACTCATTCGATAAAATATGGAAGATTTTATTGTATAACATTAACCTCAATCAAGAATAATGAAGGATTTTGACATAGATGAAAATAATCATCAAAACAATTTGAGAGAAATATCCCCCTTTTTCTTGAAATCATTTAAAAGTCATATTATTTGTCAAGAAGCCATTTAAAAATAGATTTTTGAATCAAAGTGTCCCATACCACTTTGAAACTTTTAAAAGGAGTTTTAATTTTAAAACTTTAAGTTCAATATAAATAAATCCTTAAAACCATTGTTTAAAACATGGACATTAATGAGAAAGATTTAGAAGAATAAGTCTTTAAAACATTTAAAAATGGTATTTTAGTTAGAGATTATAACCAAAATAGCGACACATGAATACAAATAATTGAGGTAATCAAATTTTTGTAATATCATGAGAATAAAGGGATTCATGATATACTATGTCAATGTACATTATATACACCACATAAATGTGATTTGGTGTATAACAACAAAGAAGTCTCAATGGAATTTAAATTGAGATGAAATCTCTCATAAAGGTCGTATCCATAGGTTAAGGATAAATCAACGACATAATTATGTGTTAAAAATATAAATACACTCAATTTGATTGGATATTTAGTGTAAATCAATCAGATGACATTCACACATATTCTTGTAAAAATAACACCAATGAATTGGATATTTAACTCAACAAATGGAGATTGAGTTAAAATTACTCTTATCAAGTTCAAACCAATCAGATGAGAATTTATCAATGGATTGATTATGTGTATAAAAAGTATATCCACAGAAAAGGGAGTGGAAATTCTGAAATAATAAAATGAATAGTGATTCCACACATAATCGTGGAGTAATATAATCAATGAAATATGCCTAAAGCCAAATGAGTGGAAATTGAAATTTTTAATTCCCTTATCGATTAGGTAACATACGAAACATACACCCATGAAAGAAGGATCATACAATTATGATGTATATACCCATGAATTAAAGTATAATACACAATGAATACAATTATGGGTAGTACACATACACCACATGTAATAAATAAGTGGTGAACAATGGAATTCTCACGAAATTAAGAGTGAGATAAGAAACCCCTTACTTTGGAATTTTTCCTTAGTCTACGGTAGGTTTACCTCCTGTATAATGGTGAAATAATTGTTATTTAATTATACAAGAATCATTTACTTTAATAAGATATCATATATGATCTTTTAACATTGATTTGTTAATAATATCATAGAATTATCATCATTTCGGGTGTTAACGGGTTCATTTTACTTTATATTCCTTGTTATGTGAGCCATATTCATTATTAATGGGATGTATATTATTCATATCCAGAATTATATCAATTCCTTAGATACTATTTTTAAATCATCAAATTATAATTATACTTGAATGGATATGATGGAGAATGAATCTCATCGCGTTCGTGGAGACGGTAGTCCGTACGTACGCACGAGCGACAATATCATTTTTTTGATATTAAAATAATATATAATTGGATGGTATATAATATATAAGGAATCATTATCATGTTATATTTATTATTTACATGTGTTATACATCATTATTATACCCATCCAAATAATAAAATATTGAATAACAATTACACCACGACGTGGAGACGGTAAGCCGTACGTACGCACGTATGGTGACATGTTATTCAAAGGATGGATTGAATACTGAATATGGTTGTACCATATTTCTAAAAACATCACAGTATATATATGATACTGGAGTTATTATTTTATAATGGTAATAACAAAGAAAGAAGAAGTGGAAGAATAAAGGAACTTGAAAAGGGCTGGTGAAAACATTACTTCTTCTTCGGGTTCTTCCTTTTGATTTGATCAAAAGGTCTCTTTAGGATGGCTTTATGATCAAACTATGGCTTCTAGGTTGTATTGAGGGAATTTTAGAGAGTATTTGGGCAGGGGTTGGCCGAACCAAAATGCTTTGAAGGTGAGAAGAAATGAGAAGGAGGAGTTCCCTTTTATAAGAGGGGTGAGGGGCACCTTTGGAAAAGCTAGAAATATTAATTTATAATAAATTCATATTCGGTTTCTAATGGCTCCAAAGTTTATTATTTGAATGTTAAGGTGTGTATGGGTCTACAAAAACTCAACCAATATAATTTAGACAGGTTTGGGTCATTATATTGACCTTATCTTTAAGGATTAACTCTTAGTTAATTAGTTTCACTTTTACAATGTCTCTTTGTATTTTTATATTATATGGTTAATAAACTTACTATATACATCCAAGCGACCCCCAAGTGGTCCATTAATGATATAACTATCATGATATAAGTCTCTTGGACGATCCTAAGATTTTTAGGAATTTAATATCAATTAATAATATAATATTTGTTTTAAAAACTCTTTTATGTCAATTTTGACACTATTCAATAGTTGATTTTTGTGAAACACATAAAAGAATGATTACTTTAAGAAAAGTTAATTAAAACAATCCTAATATGTCATATTAACCTATAAAATTATTTTAATTCAATAAAAGTCTCAAATTATATTTATTTGGGTATTTATAATATCAACTATTCTAATTTTTCACTGTTATGGTAATTATTGCATCACCATTGTGTTATAAATAAATTAACTTATTTAATGTCTAAAAATTATAAATAAAATATAATTATTTAGAAAATATTATTATCTTTCTAATGAATATTTTTAGTCTAAAATCCAACATATATAACCCTATATAACAATTGTTTTTCTAAAAGATATATGCTTGTGTCATTTTTGTATTTATTTTTACTTAATTAAAATAAAGAGTCATTACCACTTACAAGTGGATCCATGGGGTCCCAAAATCGACCCAAAGATGACCATGGTCGACCATGTATCAACAAATAGGGTTAAGACACGTTTTAGGGTAATTTAGTATTATGATAATATTATTTTTTAACCCTTGTTTACCGGATTTACCCTTTAACCATGGTAAATAAAATATTTACCGAAATAATTATCCAAAATGTATAAAAATAAAAGTTACCTATTTACACAATTTGAACATCCTGATTCCAAATATGGATTCCATTTTTCCAAATTCAAAACACAGAAGTGGAATAAATTAATTTAAAATTAATTCCCGTTGTTAAAACAAAAAGCGTGTTTTTAAGAGATAATAACTATCAAAAGATTGGCACTTGTTTATGTCTGGTTTAAATGTGAAATTATGTTCAATGACCCAAATTGTATTACATGGTAAAAATATATTCTCAATATACTTTAAAACCACTCAAATTCATAATTTATCACTATTAATTATTTTGATTAAAAAAGTTGTTTTTAATTAAAATTTAGTAATATACACTATTCATCAAAATATGAAAGTTATCCGAAAAGTACCAAAATTTCACCCAGGCTAATTTCGATATTAAGAATCCAAAAATGAAGTCCATTTTGAGAGATAGAATTTATAAAATTTCAAAAAGTATGTATGATTATTCATAACGGCTAGTTTGATTGGTTATGGTGTCTTAAAATCTCGAAGTTGCGTACAATGCACGCCATTGAATTATTAGAAAGGAAATGTACTGTGGAAGATTCGGGTGTTACAAGGGCCTTTGGGCCATTGAAGACCATAAATTGGCTATGTTCACACAAAGCAGGCCCAAGATGAGGATCCGAGCACCAGTAGCAGTCACTAGAAGGAGAGCTAATCAGATTGGAAGAATGAGAGGGTATGGAAACCTCCATCGGGACCAGGAACCATGCAGCTTGGTACGGGGAAATTCTATCCTATCATAAATGCAGGTGGGGAGATAAAGGCAGTCAATGTTGCAGAAGCTGGGGAGGGGCAGTTCTAGTGGGCTGGGCCTACAGGTCATGTATTGGGCAAGGTATACCTCTGGGGCTTCGGGTCATGTATTATGGGTCATGTCCGGCCATGTGCCTTGGGCCTACGGGTTATGTATGAGTTCCCCTTCAACCCATAAAAGGGGGATTATCTATAATAAAATAAAAAATAAGGCCTTCGGGCCATTCAGGCACACATACATGTCACAAAATTATAAAAAATCACTTTTAGCCTATAAGAAATACCAAATAGATAAAAACATATTTTTCAAACATAACGAGAACTATAAAAGAACCATAATTATTCAAACTGTGAAGGAATGATGTGATAAATCCAAATCTAGTTAGCTAGGGATAACCCCTTTGAATATGATATATAAGGAAACTAAGTACAATAGTGAATTCTAAGAGGAACTAGATTCTATGATATATTTAACCAATAGAAGAACATACATCACTCCACCGACTTGGTTCTTGAAAAATAGAATTTGAAGCTACATTTCCTATGAGGTGTCCTTGAATGGTGTTAGCATATATATAATCCTTAGGGAACAACCAATGTGCCTCAAATTATTTGTCAATAAACAAAAATATACATGAAATTTTTTCACCCATGCTTCTCTAGGTGGTAACAGTTGAGAGTGGTTTGGGGCATGGTTGCATGGTCAAGTCCCTGAACCAGCGATTTGCCTATTTTTTCTTTATTACGATGTGTGCCTCTTTTGTGGTTATTCCCAATTTTTTTGGAATAATAAACATTAATTTTTTTACACACATATATACATATATGGAAAAAAATTAAAAAGAAAATATAAAACATATAAGTAAAACAATAACGAATAAATCCATTGTTTACGGTAAGATATGGACAAAGAATCATACATCGGTTGTCAACACAAACAACAAACCCCAAATTGTTCCCTAAACAACGAATCATAAAAAAATCAATAAAATGGATAATAAAAAAATAATAGAAGATTAAATCAAAAACAAAACAAAAAATTACCAAATAAAACATGAAGGCCTACCTCGCTAGGATGAAGAAAATATGAAAATCTATTCGAAAACCCTAACTACAATCAAATACCGAATTTTGGACGAGTTTTTGAAGAAACTGGAGGTAGTCAAGTGTTGTGCTTCGACGTTTAATTCACTAAGAAAGAGCAACTGTAGATTTTTGAATCTGTTGAAAGCTTCACAATCGTGACTGACTCAGAAATGGTTAGGGTTTTTAAAAATGATCAGGACACTTTTATCGTTGTTTACAAATAAGTGCTGATAAAGATCCCTTTATTACATAAGTGCGGATAAAAGGGATATTTATTCAGGACTATTTATCACTGATAGAGATAGCTCTTTATCAATGATAATGTTATAACATTACTAAATATTCATTTTATTGCAATTTTTTTAGTGCGGATAAATCCTATCTTTATTAGTGCTAAAAAAGTGATGATAAAGATGATTTTATCAGTTCTTATTATTAAAATTCTGATAAAGTATTTATAATGATAATTATAAATAAAAATTGTTAATATTTATATATACTTAATAAATATATATATAAATAAATATTGTACATATATTCCTTTTTAAATATATTTATTATAATTTGATAATTATTTATTTATAATTATAGAAATATTTTTAAAAAATAATACTTATATTATTATATATTTTTATATAATTATACATATATATATTTAATAAATATATATAAATTTATATATAGTATGTATATTCATTATTTAAGTAAAATTATTATAAATTTAATAATTATGTTAATATATATAATTATTTATTTATACTTATATAAATACATTTTAAAAATATTTATTTATATATAATTATAAATTTATAAATGTATAAATATGGTAAATGTACATTTATAAATATATTTATTAATAAATATTTTTTTACAAAATATTTTTTTTCATTATTAAGGAATATCTTATTTTAAGTGCATCAATATATGTTAAAAATTAGTGGAATTGAATAAATTATGAATAAGTACACTTTACCAATATTGAAAAATGGAATATGTTTTGTGTGAGTGCATTGTAATATCTAAAAATTCATTAATTATGTATATGTGTAATCAATATAACACACATTTGATCTATGATAAATTGAAAAAACAAAAGACATTCAATTATATGTTGAGTACTATGAAATTAGTCAATATATTTAATTAATATTGATTTTTAATTATAAACCATTATTCAATAAATATATGACTATTTAATGTAAAGTGCATAAATATTTTTTAATATTTATAAAATATTTAAATACGTTAATATATATCTATAAATTTAATATATACAATTTAATAACATTAATTATCATAATCTTCTAATTAATAAAATGGTTATTACTTAATAATGTATAATTAATCTATTCATTTTTATATATTACTATTTAATTCATAAAATTTTAATATCTTTTTAATAAACTAATATTTATTTTTAATTTATTTAATTATTTATTTTTACTTATTCAGACCTTTATCAGCACTAAAAATGTGTTCATGAAATAAATATTGATCAGCGCTAAAAATAAAGAGCTTATACAGGGTACCCATTATCATTGACAAAAATTAAGCACATATAAAGGATACCACTTATCGGTGCTAAAAATAAATCACCGATAAAGGATACCCTATATCAGTGCTAAGAGGAAAGCAGTGATAACGGTTCCCTTTATCAGCACTTAAAAAACAGATAAATAAACCATTTATCAACATTTTTTTCTAGCACTGATAAAAAACAGTGTTGTTAAAGTCCAATTTTTTTTGCCACTCGTTCTTATATCTCTCTCATGAATTAGAAATGAAAAAGATATTTCTTCATTTCTGAAGAACAAGAGATCATGAACAAACAACACAAGACTTTTGATTTGTTGTGCTAACACCAAAAGATCAAGTGGGATTTCTTTGAGATCATAAGAGCATGTGTTGATCATAGATAGAGGGATTACATCCACCGATCCTCAATATGATATGAATTTAATATGAAACTATATTTTTAGATGATCAACATTCATCAATGAATAATGTTCATAACCCTAGATCTTAATTTAATTAGATATTAAATATATTAATAATACTTTTGACGTGCAAGATCCTCGCTCATGGTTTTGATAAATAATAATTAAATGAAATTCCAATATATCTCCAACCATCTAACTCATTCACTATTCTTGGAACCATCAGTATATACCTTAAAAAAGGGAAAAATAACATAAATCAATAATATTCTATCCTTATGTCTGTATTCCCAATCGTTTTGACATCCTATGAAATGGTCATTAAGGTGGATTTTATACCACTCAATCTATGTATAATTATGTTTAACTCTTGGTTGGTAATCCTAATAAAAAATATATGCTTCAATTAGTGCCTAAAATTTATCTGCTCCAGCTACACCACCACAAGGGGATACATGTCCTAGCCTAAGGTTCACCAATACTCGCCACTAATAATGATAATGAAAAATTGTAGGTAATATATTGATATCTGGTAAATGGTCACTGAGCTCGATTCTATGCCACTCAAGCCTTGTAAATCAAATTTGATGCATGAGTCCTAGGTCCCAATTCATAGGTGGTCATGACATCACAACTCAGATAATCCAAAATGGGATAACCACTAGGCGATCTGTATGGAATGCTCTTCTGATCCTCATACATTATTGATATCCATTCATATAAATGGGATAAACCGCCCCATCCCTTTCAATTATTTCATGTTTAGTGATGGCGCATCCACCCAAAAAAGGGATCATCTAACGTGTTATTTCAGAGAGTTTAATAATCCATGAGTATCCATCAATGATGTGGACATTCATGTATAATACCATAATCAATTAATTAGTCAGGGACAACATAATCATTCCTATCACTTGAGTATCATAATGAAAGGGATATAAGGAATGAACATTATAATAATAGGAATTCCATGCCTGAGTATCATAATCATGGGGACTCTATGCATGATTATCAAAATTGATAGGGCTAAAAACCAAATCCTAGGAAATATGTTTGGGAATCCCAAGGCTTTAAATAAAAAGGATTAGAAATTGGGCCCTAGGAAGTATGTTTTAGCATCAAAATAATATAAAAAAATCAATAAATTGATCAGAAGAAAAATTCTCGGAAATATAGATGGGATTCCTGATATTGAATGATTAATTGCATTAGAGTCATATGCCATGAATTTGAATTTACCAAGGGTAATTATTGATGCATTAGAAGTAAACAAGTGAATGTATAATTAAAAGAGTGAGGGTGACTGAACCCCTAAACCAATCACTACCGCCTCAAAATTATGGGCATTAATGTCTGGTAGGAGTTATATGGGGACACCCACTACCATCTCTAACCAAACCCAATGTACTTGATTAGGTTTGTCCAGACATCTGGGAACCTACAAGGTTTCCTTAGTCAAGATAATGAAAATTAATCCACTCGAGATCCTTGGGGATGGTACATAAGAAGAGGTTTCCTACAGGGGACCGAAATTAAGAGTATATATAGGAAGAGACATCCAACATGGGATCCTCAAAATAAAAAAAAAGGAAGGTGAATCATAAAAGGGATACCTGGGAAGAGTTAATAGGTAGTGGGATCCTACACGGAGTTCCCCAATCTATTATGTATGTGAAGAAATCGTACATGGGGTCCTTGGAAATAGTAGTAAGGTAAATTCATCTAACATGGGATACTATATGTTAAAAGATAATATGGACTCTATTAATACAATGAAAATTATATTTACATTTTAATAGTGATATGGATCATATCCCATCTCAAATCAAGATTCTTACTCTACGGAGATTATTGGATTTGATTATTGTAAGAAGAACCTCTCCATTTAGTAGAAATCCTCAAATGTCTTACAGGAGTCCTCAAATCACCAAAATATGATTACCATTGGGATATAGGAATAAAAAATCTAAATATTTACTATTTGTGCATCAATTATAACTCATGGGAATAAAGATATAAAAACAATACATGGGTAACAAGGGTGTAGTACGTAGTGTGTATACCCAGGTACATGGCGTGTACTCTCAATGTCACACCTCGGCATGTACTTGGTAATCCAAATTTATATACACATTTGGGAAAATTTTAAATAAGGCTTCGCCATGACTTTTTCAATAATACATTGGGTTTTGAAGGGTCTTATAGGGAATTTTCAATTTAGGACACAATGGTGGAATGTTGGAAGAATTTAAAACCACACATTAGTGGTCGTGAATCTGAAAAACATGAAATGTACACCATGAGAATACCACTTTATAGAAAAATTAGAAGCTCTGAATCCAAACTAAAAGCAATGAACCAGGTACACAATGTGTATCCAAATTTCACGTGTAGAAATATTCAAATTCCAAATTATAATATTATAATATGTGAACTCAATACATGATGTGAGATGTTTAAAACCTAGTTGAAACCAATGATTCAAGTAAAAAAAATCCATGAAGATCTAAAATGTTTATATAATTTGGTGGATCTAAAGTACATGATGTGAAAAATAGTTACACATCAAGTAATTTTCAAAGAGTAAGCCACATAAAGTGTGTTTACAATGTGAATAATATACACAATGTGGACTGACTGGGATCTATATATATCTGTTACCTTTGATGTGTAGTGAGTGTTCAGAAATCCCCGTTCTATTCCTCCTATCCTTCTCCATTTTTATTTTTTTCATTCTCGTCCACCTCTGCTGCATTAATTTTTTGAATCATTCCTTTATTAATACTTTTGATTTAATGAATATTTTGTTGTTCCTTACTGCTCTGATGTTCTATTTTCAATATCAATCGTTGTGAATCATTAACAGTCACTTTATTCTACCTTTTTTACTCTATCAATTTAGTTTTTTACTAATTTTATATGGTTTCAATTGTGGATTGATTTATTTTAATGATTTAATCATTATTCCATGTATGTTTGAAAATGTTTCCCCACAATTTTGAATACCTTCATGTGAAAATAGTCCACATTGGGATAGGGGTCAAGAGTTGGGGTGATTTGAACTTAAGGAATATTAAAAATCAAAACAAAGTAATACTATGGATAATAACCTAATTAAAATAATTTTTAATTTAATTATTTTTCATTTCCCATGACCATTAGAGTTGAAATATGAACAACCATTAGCTTGTTGGAAATTGATCATGCTAGGACCAATAGCCCATGATTCTTTCTACCTAGAATCCAAGCATCTGGAACATAGGTTGTCAATTACTCTAAATCAAAGCTTCTTTTCCTATTTAGGTTGTCCCAATTGGTTGGACCAAGATCAATTGGTTTCTTTTGTAGCACTTTGTAGCCTACAACATATATCCAAAGTTATATGAAGGATAATCCCTTTCCCATACCTTGAAATTTACCCGAAAACATTCCTTTTAATATAAATTAAATCCCAAACTACTTATTTTAGTAAATCCAAACCAAAGAGAGTGTTAGTTAGGAATCCTTCCAAAATTTTATTAACACTAGGATTCATTTATAACAAACTTTCTCTATGGGTTTGACCCCGAAATTCCACTTAAAATGCCTTATTAGTTATGTGTAGTTTAGGATATAAATTTATAATTTGATCAATTCCTAGAGAAATGAACAGTTCCTTATGTCCATGTCAATTTATGGAATTGTTGCTATGGATCTACCGTGCTTAGGCACAACGACCTTTAGTACTATCCTCATATCACCTCACCCTTTCTCCCATTCTTCTTTGCCTTCCCCTTTTATTTTTTCAAAAAAAAATTCAATCACATAATAGAATTTGTGTCAAATTCTTCTTTATTAGTACATGCATCAGGTCCCTATAACTTTTTCAAGGATCATTGAAGCTCAAGAAGTACTTCTGTTTGTTCTCGATGTTGACTGATATATAGAACCACACTGCTACTTCAAAATGGATGATTGAAATGATCTTACACTGCCGCACCCACCAAATGTTCAGTATGCACCACCTGACAATTAGGGCAATCAACCAAAGTTGTAGGATCAAACAATAATAGACTATGAGTTACCATACATTAGTGGTGTGGAATCCATCATTGTGTTCCCTCATATTAATGTGAACACTTTCAAAATTAAACCCGGACTCATTCATATGATCCATAACATGTGGAAATTCAGTGGACTTCAAGAAGAATTCCCCCATGAAGACATTTCTAATTTTTTTTATAGTTTGGAATACATTTCGAAAACAAGGAATTGAATTATATTCCATTACAGTGAGAGTTTTCTAATTCTCCTTACGTGATAGAGCCTTGAATTGGCTAAATTGTCAAGCTGACAAGTCTGTTACAAATTTGGAAAACATAGAAAATAAATTTAATGATAATTACATCCCACTGATCCGAACATAGAAACTATGAAATGGAATTTAAAATTTTACACATGGTTATGGATAATCAGCATGGGAAGACTAGAATAGATTCAAGGAACAATCCCATAATTTCCCACATCACAAATATGATGTGGCGATACAGCATCAAATTTTTTTTATTGACTCCAGCTTGTCATCCACACCGTTTTGACGTCTCTATTGAAGAAGGGATCATTATAAATAAACCTGAATTTCAAAAAGAAATGTTGGATGAACTTTCACACAATTTTAGTCTTTGGAAAATTGAATATGGATCTCCAAGATATAGAATTAATCTAGTGGAGGAAAATACCTTCCTACTTTCCCACATAGTTTCCCTTACTAAGAAGCTATAATCGCTTAAGCAACCTGATCCACCACTAAACCCTCCTATTCATATCATGTAGATTAAATATTGTAATATATGATGCGGTACACATCCATACCAAGATTTTAGGGTAGGAATAAATGATCCACATAACCAAGATTGAAGTTAATTTAATTACGATCATCAAATTAGTATTACCAGCAGTCACAAATATACTAGCAACAATACTACTAAAATGGCTCATCTTAGCAGCAAAAATAGTGAAAAAAAGGTTACTATTAGCAGAGTAGGGGTAAAGAGCCATAAAGGAATAAGGTTCCACCAGGTTACCATCCACAACGTCTATCTTCTTGATAAAGAAAACAATTCCAATAACATTTTCCTAGATCACAACAATTTCCACCATTCCAGCAACACTAATTTGTACAATCTCTACAAAGACCACCAGAACAAGACCAACCTCATTAATCCAATTTTTAAAACTTTCTCACCACATTCAAGAAAAAGGATTATCAAAGGATGAAAACCCAAGACACTAAGATGTAGAATCAAATGGAGGCCCTCAGAAACTGTGAACATCATGTGGGAAAAATTTCTATGACCCAACTAGATCGATTACTGGGTACATTTCCATGTAACACCAAGACTCATCTGAGGGAGGTGGATAAAGATAAATTTATAAAAATTGTATTTTTGATGAAATTTTAGTAACCATGTGGGGACATTAAAAAAATAAGGTTAGAGAGTTTGATATCGTTGTTTAGGAGAAAATTCAAGAGGCAAAATCAACTGTAAAATCATTAGTAAAGGAGAATCACGTAAAGGATGTTGTATATGTGAAACCACTACCATAAAAACATCCTATTCCCTTTCCTGGAAGGATTAATAATGATATTAATGTGGGAAAATATAAAATAATTCTAGTGATGTTCCATAAACTGCACATCAATATTCCTCTTTTTGAAGAAATTGATCAAATACCTAGTTATGAAAACTTATTTAAAGACCTGATCTAAAGAAAAAAATAAAATAGAGGAATAAGGAATCATCACACCAAATGAAAAATTATCTGCACTTGTTCAATGTATTATCTCACACAAAATGTGATACCTTAGGAGTTTCTCAATTCATTTCACATTAGGGATATCCAATTTTGAAAAAGCCTGGGGTAGTTTTAGTGAACATATAAATCTCATGCCTATATGTGTCATAAAAAATATTGATCTTAGAGAATTAAAACCAACATTGATGGCACTATAACTTGATAACATATCACTCAATCAACCTCAAGGACTACTTGAGGACTTTCTAGTAAAAGTTAGATAATTAACATTCCTTGCAAATTTCCTCACCCTAGATTTGGAGGAAGAGGGATTTATCATGTTAATTATAGGGAGGAAATTTATTTCCATTGGTAATGTATTGATACATGTTTACCGAAGAAGATTGATTTTTATTGTTTGTGAAGAAGAAGTTGTGTTTGATTTTCTGATGTCTTCTAAGAAAATGGGCTAGTCAATGGATTGCCAATCCATCTCTCTTATTGATACGAAAGATGTTTATATAACCAGTAAGGATGAAAAAATGAAACTACCTCCTATTGAATATTGATATAGTTCTCATAACAGAAGGAATAACACTACACCTCTGATGAGGAATTTCATCCCACCTTTCACCCATACTATTTCCGAGAACCATTCTGCAAGGAGTGTTTACTCACATTTAATGTAATTTGAATCGAATCATGTCTAGAACCTAGAAATAAACAAATTAATTACTAGGAGGAAGCCCAGTTTAAGATATATTAGAAATTAAGGAGATTTAATAATTATTCGGATGACTTAGAGTCATTTTAAAATATTTTTAATTTTAAAAATCCTAAAATAATAAAAATATTAATTAACCTTGTGTAAGAATAATACATGACGTGAATGTTTTGAGGCCTAGAAAAATAACAGCATGAAATTTTCATATCATGTAATTAATAAATGATTTTAAATCCTTGGGAATGTTCTTAAAACTATGAACATATGGTTCACAGCCGACCCCCACTAATTTTTCTCTCATGTGACCCCAAAATCTCGACCACTAACCTCTCACTCATTGTGCCACCCCTCCACTCCCACTCTCATCCAATATTCCTCCTTAAAACCCCTATGGTCCAATGATCATGTAGTTTACCCCCTTTTTCTTTCTTGGAATTCTCAAAATGATCATCACAATGTGAATATCCTACATCGGCTAAGAACCTGGACATTGAGTGGTCTCTACAACTAGCACAGCAGACTCCCTCACCCTTTTCAATTTCTTCTACTACACTGTCATCTCCCATCCAGGAAAAACCCTCTTACAGCTCACCCCCAGGTGCTTCCCCATGGATACACCATCATATATTACTTTTTTCTCACATCTAATCATCATATTCACTTTTCCACGTATAATACAAGCCAGTGAGGTCTAACAATAAATTGGACTTACCGTGATCAGAAAATTCATGTGCATGAGGAGGTCTTTATGTTATGCACTAATTTAAACTATACACCATCAACCAGGTGCATGAGGAGAACTTCAAGGATATTTTCCTTGAGTTCTTTTCCACGTTGCAGCTTGATATATCCCAAATCACCTTTCAACCAGGTTATAGGACTTAGGTGTTAACCCTCATTGACATTAGCGTGAGAATTGATATCTACACCAAGGAGTTCGTCCCCTCCACTACATATGTGGACATGAGACTAGACCCAGCTATAGATGATGTGTCTAGGAAACAGATACTGGTTACCTGAGATCTTCAAAGATTCCAAAATGCTCAGATGAAAAATATCATCCAACCGCAGGTTGTCTCCATTCAAATTCTATATCGGGATCTGGCACGTGCATGGTTGGCCAGAGGGGTTTCTCACAAGGAAAATAAATCAGGTTTAGGTACTCATTATTACATCATCCATAGGAAAATATCCACCAACATGGCTCACTAGTTCACACTTCACTACCAAACCCAATTACAGTGGGCCAACAGTACTCTAATAGGGGCAGTTTCATCAACCACCTAATGAACCATCTCTGTGCCTTCAAGGTATCCCAATATATATCCTCAATTGGGAAGATGTATCCCATATGAATACTCATTTTCCAAAATATTGGGCTCTTGAAGAAGGTTTAGGGAGCTATGAGTGGGTCATGCAGTACATGGAGGGACCTACCCAACCCCTACACCTAATCGTTATCCCCTTACCCCTGATGATCCATCAGACCCCGCTTCTACCTCTAATATAGTCGCACCATCTACTACCACTATTTCAATACCACATATCACCATATCTTCCCAATATCTCATATATATATTTTACCCACTATCTACATTCAAACTATGGCATGATTTATAGTTTGTTATGTAAAATGAGTGTTATATTATCCTTCACTCCCACCTTCACTTCTTTGAACCATCCCTTTTCACCACCCCACTGACCACGAAGACCTTAATCTCCCCACCCACCACCACATATAGACACCAAAACCACCCTATACACACCCCTTCCAACCTACCTCGTGATATCACCATCCCTACTACCTAGTATGATTACCTTACGATATAGGCTCAATAGGGAAAGTGCATCACCCCACCATCTTCGTCTGAGGTTCCCCTAACTGATCTAGTTGCTAGCTGTATGACCTCAGAACAGATACACACCTCACCTACTCCATCCTTGAATTATCCTTCTAATATCACCATGAAACCTAATGTGGTGGTAAACCCTCTAATCCTCACCTCTTGATGAGATTGATCTGACAGTTCTTTTCTAGACCACCACTATTCAGGAGGGGACATAAAATGTATAGGCCAGTGAGCATACCACTTCAGTTTAGTCAGGTCCCAATACAACCACCATATTGTACATTATATAGGTAACTATTTTTTATTCTATTTTTATCATTTCATATATATATATATATGGATATGATATTGTTCTTGGATTCAATACTTGCTCGCTTATTTTCATTTCAGTACTACATTAATTTATCCATATCTAGCATTGATGTGTCTTCTATAGTAACTGAAGAGCCTATTAGACCATCTTTAAGAATCCCACTTGAAATCAATCATTATGCGGATAACATAAAATTATAGGTTAATGACCTCCATCTACATATCATTGCTTTGTATGATCCTCTTCCACAAATAGAACTTAATCTATTCCTAACACATGAGCTTTTTGGACCGTACCTTTTGGAGGGACTTAATCCCACTAAGAGTCGTTGTGAGCATGATGAAACTACAACCAATTCTTGTAGGAGGTAGTACAATTCTGGGATAATTTAAATCACATAATTATTCGTTATTTCATCCATCTAAATGATGACATTGTTTTTAGTGATTAAAAAGAGGTAACCCAAATTTGTTTCATTATTTTAGTTGTGTGCTTTTAATAATTATTTCCTTTTTATAGTATTTTCCTAATATTTGGTTATCCCTAAATTCACTGTATCACTTACAACATTTATCTAAGATAAATTATCATATTGATTACTTTTTACTCCTTCCCATATTACAAATTCCATTCTGTTAATCCCTATAGAATAATGAATTATGTAGTAATAGTATCTGGTTTCTAACAGTTTTTCTATACAGCCAAAATCAAATCAACAACTAGAATGTTTCCACATGGAATGAAATTCATAATATGGGGATCATGATTCCTTAATTTTAAATTCAATATACCCATTTCTTTTTTGACTAATCTTCTATTAATATCTATCCCATGATATTTCTAAAAATAGAATGGTCACTTTATCATTTTAAATGTGGAGGAGTCTTTCTTAATCTTTATCATCTATACACTTGTATTATTGCATGTTTTCACTTATCTAGTATATATTTATCAATAAAACCATGATTTAAACAGGAAAAGTCATCACAACTATTTAAATAAAAGGGAATTTTAGGTTGGATATTTTTGAAATCCATTTTATTTACTGTTAAGTATTTTTAGTATGATTGTAGAGTTGATTGATTTAATTATAATTGTATATTATTGAAATTTATTTTGATTTATTTATAACTAGACACTATCCCTTAGTGATTTATAGTTATTTATTTCTTTACATTCATTCCCAATAGGACTATATACTTACACTATCATATTTTTTTGATCTTTTTTCCTGAGAGATAAATGAAGAATGTAAACCAATCAGAACATGCATTTAGATATTATTAAAGCTATCATTGAATAAATAAAATTTTAAAATGATCACGAAAATCATTGCTGAGACCTTTTTATTGAGACCAACGTATACATACTTATTTATTTTGCACATAGTTTCCATGACTAACCTTTTTTAGGATGGATCCATTTCAAGCTTATTATCCCTTCCTACAATGACCTTGGTATGATTAATGATTTTCCTTTGAAAAAGTTTGGGGGAATTTTCACCACTGATGGAAATGGGATGATGATACTAAGGAGACCTATAGTGGCACATGGACAATATTGATATGATGTGTTATAAGATTACTTTTGAAAATTTTATGCTCACCCTCTTCCTTTGAAAAAAGAAAAAAATTATATAAAAAATGAAAGAAAGTATTGTGTTGCGTATTAGGAAGGTAAAAAATCACCATTACCAAACCCATGAATCCTATGATGGATCATATGTGGTTAGGTGATAGATTTTAAATCTGGACTAAATAATATTTTCAATAAATAATAAAAAAGAAATATAAGGGAACCTGGAACATTCTGGATGCTTACATGACATATTCACAGACCCAGTTTCTTTTATTGAAGAATGGAAACATTTTTTGTAGGAAGAATTACTTCATTAAACTGTCGAAAAATTTCAGGCATTTTATATTAGATATTACCCTCCTCTTTCAATTTGATTTTTATCACTTCCCTGCTTCACCTTAACCTCAAAGACATTAGAACCTTATAGTTGAATCCTTCAGGATTAATATTGTATTTGTATTTACAAAGCATAAATGATATAACCAATTAAATAAATTGTTTTGGATTATTTGTTTTTGGTAAGATAATAACTACTGTTTTATTTTACATTGAGTGATGAGATAAAATTCTTTAAGATATAAATTAAATAATGGGTGTAGTTTTTGAGGAATAATTCTTAAAATGTAAGAAAGGAAGGATGAATCTAAATAAGGAACTTAACTATGAGGCCCAACTGTTTTTATCTGCATGATTTATTTTAGAAGAATTTATTTTTCCACGTTCACATAGATTTATTTTCCTAGATATAAATGCACATTTCCTTCTTTAAATATTGTTACATTTGGAATCCGTATTGATATTCATTTTTCATGAGGACATGAAACTATTCATATGTGGAGGAATTTGATAAAGAAAATTTTTCTACACCTTTTAGATACATTTAATAATGGTTTAATAATGTTTTATTCAATAATAAATTGGTTTTTGATGTGTTTATGTTGGTATTAGGAATTCAATACTCAAAGGATTAATGTTGGAAAACCAAAAAAAATTGCACATCAAACATCATGAATATGAAGTACACGACGTGTAAGCCTCAAAAAGACCCCTTGGTAAAATAATTACAAATCATGAATAAAAAATACAAGGGACAAACCAATTACATGACATATATCCTGATAACACATCATGATATATTAGAAGTCGAAATATGAATATTATAAGGTGTGAATTCATTTCATGACGTTAGAAGTTCAAAACAGAGTTTCCATTGAAGATTCAAGCCAAAAAATCCATGAAGATCTAAAATATTCAAATACTTTGGCAGATATGAAGTACATGACATTAAAACCAGTTACACATCATCTATGTGTTAAAGAGGTGTCAAATTAATTCATGTTCAAGGCATGAGTAATATACCCATCATGATAAGGCTAGGATTTATATATATCTAGAACCTCTGACATGTAATGAGAGTACATACAACCCAGTTCTATTCCTCATATTCGTATCCATTTCATATTATTTTTTATTTCTCCTTTTCCCCACTACAATTTTTTATTTATAGAATTAATTTGTTTCTACTTATTATTTAATTTCTCGTTTGTTGTTCCTTGCAATTATGAAATTCTGTTTTAAATCACAACTGTTGTGAAATTTCAATTTCCACTATGTTATTCCTCATTTCATATTTCAAGATAGTTTTTAATTAATTTCATATAGTTTAAATTTTGGATTGATTTATTTTGAATCATTTAACTATTATTCTAATATTGATTCAAATTGCTTCATATCTTTCATTCAATACCGTCATGCATGACTAATCCACTTAGAGTTAGGTGTCAAGATTATGGGTGGTTTGAACCCAAAGAATATCTAAAATACAAATGTATTAACCATATGACTACTAAAAATGTTTAAAACAATTGGTAATGCTATTCTTTTTCATTTTTTATAAACCTAAATGGTGAAAATTGAATGAACGTGACATAGTTATTAATTGATCAGGGGAGGTTAAATAACTTATAATTCTTTCTGAATATAATCAAATATTTTTTTGATTAGGTTGTCAATTACTCTATCGAATATAGGTTGATTCAATTTATTGAAACAAGATCAGTTGGTGTCATATTTACCACTCTACAGCCTACTCCATAGGTCCTTCCCAAGTTAGATATAAGATTATCTCATGCCTATACCATGAAATTTACCCCAGAAACTTCCTTTTAATCTATATTAAATACCAAATTACTTATTTAAGTAAATACAAAATAAATCTTGTGTTAGTGGGTAATCCTTCCAAATTGGTTCTTACAACTGGGTTTTTTTGTCTAAAATGATGTCTATGACGGTTCAACCTTGGGCTCCCACTTACTACACCTCAGTAGTAGGGTGTAGTTTGGGATATAAATATATTATTTTATTAACACACAATGGAATAAATGATTCCTAATGGGCACATCAGTACATCATCCATACAAGGCGTGTAATCCCATATACAAGGAATGTACTCTGCATGGGGTACCTGCTCATATACCTCACATATCCATGTCCCCAAACATGGGTTTTTCCCCTCACATAAGTTATCTAGCAATGTACTCATCTACATGACTGGGTAGTAGTATATAGTATTTATACACTATAAATTGTGTGTACTTATAAAAAGGAGATCTTCATTTAATGGGAAGAACACTTTACATATGATATTGAACTAAACTTCAAATTAATGGGATTTTTTATTGGGAAACCCCTCTTATCGGCCCAAATCCATCTTTCCCCCCCAAATACAGTAGATTAACCCTCAAGGGGTCATAAGTAGCGATAATAGGGACTTAGAACTAAAAAGAGCTAAATACATAGGGATATATGGTAGAAAATTACAAATAATCTACCTTTGGTTAGAATCCATTAATGGTTTGCTCGTTTGGGTGATCTGCAGCATTCGTATGATCATCTAAATCCTTTAGAACTCTACAATAACACCTCCCTTTTTCTCTCCCACTCAATTTCTTGTTACCTATCCTTCTCCTATACTAATAATGGTGAATGAAATACTATGGGGAATTGCATGTGAATCTAGGGGAGAAAAGATAAAATAAAATAGGAAAAAGAGAAGAAGAAATGAAAGGGAAAATAAAAAAGGGGCATGAACCCGACCTTGACCCTAGTGCTTGACTAGAATTAATGCCTCACCAAGAAAAAAAATCATTTTCTAGACTCAATGATGGATATAAAAGATAAATATGAAACTACATTAAAAATATATAGCCAAAATAATGCATGATAATAAATTAATTTTAAATTATATATATATATATTATTAATTATTCCAAGAAAATATGAATGAAACAGAATTCTAGAAAACTCGTATCCCAGAGTAAACACAGTATTCTGAGAAAATCTAATTGGTCATAAAAATAATATGATAACATATTCTAGGAGAAGATAACCATTTATCACATATAATAATATGCAAGGAAAAATTCAAATTTATACTCAATTTTCCTTTCTGGAAAAACAAATGTATTTATAATTTCCCCCCCATAAACCTTATTATCCCCTAGAAGCATTAGTTGTCAAACAAATCCATAATCTTAAACTGAGTATCTATATAAACAAGCAATCATGATTTTCCATTGACTAATTTCATATCATCCTCAAATATTCCATCAAGGAATACATTTGACTATAAATGACATGGTACTCCTGACCATAGGATAACTCATATCATCACATCAACAACTGAACATAATGATCAAAGGCCCATGAATTTCAGCAGAAAACAAGTGTCGCCACCCTCAAGAAGACAATGGTGAACTCACCACCATATGGATTACCTTATACCACTCCACATGTGCATTATAAAGAGGTTACTTCATCAATGTAGGAAAGATATATAGAAATCATGGCATATAACCAACACTCTCTCAATATAATCCAAATTATATCATGATATATATCATGATCATATCTAAACTAAGAGTGCACTAATATTATATCGATAGTCATGTATAGATCTCACTAATCTAGGCTCACATCAAAATATGAAATACTTTCCTTTAACCAACACCTATGACTACATCTATCATTAATGAATGTCTAGGTCCAGTCACATGTCAACCGTCTCATGAAAAATAATTTATTTTCGATGAATCCTATACCACAGAAGGACATTTATCATGTTATCATAACTCAAGGTAAAACACACACGGAAAAAATTCGTTGAATCTACCAGTCCTCGCCTCTCACATGGCCATCACCAATGTAAGATTTAAATGGAACCACACACAAATGATGTGTACCTTTTCTATCTCAAAAAACACAATGGTTATACAAAACCAAACCACCCAGTCATCACTTGGATCATACTCATGTATTCTTTTTACTACTGAATCCAAACTGACCATGCTACAATACACATCAGTCTCGTTAGGCCAGAAGACCCCTTAGAACTACTCTTCAAAATCAAGCACATCTCTTAAGCCAAAATTTTATTCCTTGATCACCCGTTACAAAATCTTTTTTGAGTCATGAGCATCTACCAGTTCTATAACCACATACTAACAGTATTAACACTAGTCGACTTGTAAAGGCACCTGAACAGTACATCATACCGAATCCAGTCTCAAAAAACAAAAACCATAGGTGTTTCCTCAAAATCCATAGGTATCTCACTGTGTATAACTCTAAAAAATCTATCACCTATCATGAATTGTCCTCATATAATCATAAAATCAATACCACTACCTCAAAAGAATCCATGAACTAAGGCCAAACATACTCATTGGATTCCCTTGATCAATATGAATGTCGATCTAAAAGGTTATGAGTTACAACTAAGGGTCTCTAGGATTACCATGTAGCTTTAATGATCTAGTATCATATGTGGGATAGTAGGTATAACCACCTAGATCATAGTTCAAAAATCCCAACAAGGTCACATCTCATGGGGTGTCATCAATGCACTCATCACAGTCGAAGTAATCTAACACGCATATTGGATCTCTCTATCTAAAAGAGGTGAATAAAACATCAACCTAAAATGGTTAAAAACTCTAAATCATCATCCTACTAAGGCCCTAATCCATACAATAAATACTTATATGGGACTTCCCCTTCTATAATCTTGATAAAAATGTGGAAATAATGATGAAATAGAACTCACTAGGAATCTATATATGGTAATACCCACTATGGTCTAGTTCACTATAAACTCTTAGGAATCCTTCGACATTGTACATATAGACCTGACTAAATGCCTAAAACCAATTTAAAAACTATCAAGGTTGACCTAAAGGGCCAAAAATAAGATAAAAAATATTCTCAATGGTCCGTGTTGTATCATTAGTACGCGGTTCAATTATGTATATTCCATTCCATGTTTTGTTGGAAAACACTATATTTCTTGTTACTGAAACATTAAATACCTAAAACTAGGTATCAAAACCCAATGGGGGGTTAAAAATATGGGAATAATATTTCCTATAAACCTACAAGGATTTCGAAACCTTCTATAAGGACCAATCCATCAATCTCAAAATTAAATGTCTCAATGTAGATCTGCATCACCATCCATCAAAATAATATATATATATGAATGTTGGATCAAATGAGTATAAATACAACAAAAAACTATATGGTAAAACATCATTTATGTTTTTGATGATATTTAAAAAAAATTCTATATCATCAACAAAATAACACAATAGTAGGCCTATAACATATGAATCATATCTGCCAAATATGATTCATGATAGGAATGTTTCCTTTTTCAGTCAAGATTCCAAACCAATGACTTTCCACTTTCAGACGACCGAGAACCATAATACATAGTAAATCATAAATGTAACACAACATGTGCATAACTCAAATATAAATCAATATAAAAATGTAAAATCACATATTGATAATAACAATACCATAACCCGGGAAACCTAGACATCTTTTCATAATATGTGTTCCTGATACACCAATATAATATCCATCATAGATTCTGACACATTATTGATATTCCTATCTATCATATCCAGAATATCAATACAATAAGAAATAATACACAAGATAATGATTTCTAACATAATGGCCTGAATTCTACTAAAATGGGTCCTTGAGTCAATTCTACAAATGGTCTCAAGCATGCCTCTCCAAACACAAGAGGCTTTCGACTAGTAGGGAGGGTTTAAAGGTGGTATAATCAGGATACTATACACTCACATCAGAGTAAAAATAGTGAAAATAACCAAACATCATCTATAATATTAATAAAAAATGTATAGATAAAATAAATAAACAGAAAATCAAATTGTAATAATAAATAAAATTCCATAAAATCCAATACAACCATGTCATACATACAACAATGGTCACCCATTACGATAAATATATAAAAAAAATATTTAAAGGAAAGTGAAATAAAATTATAGGGATCTCATACAAACTCCAAGAAAAAAATTCATGATCTCTAATATTCTTTTGAGCTGATCTAGCATGGTCAAAAGAATCCACCTGAGTAACTCCACTCGATCCTACAACCCTGGGCCTCATCCCTATCCATCATGCAATTCATTATCAACCTAAAATGTAGATATAAGGTCTGCATGGACATTGAGGTGATGGTATAGGGGTGATAAATAATCTCATAAGGACACCACAATTATGAACCTATACATTTTTTTCATAAGAAAATAATCATGTAATATGCTCAGTATAGCCGGGACACAACTAAAAAGATATGTCAAATAAATAATGTGAAACCACATTCGATTCATGGGTTTGTGATATGGGTCCATTAGGAAATGTGCCATCCTGTATATATATATATATACATGTATTTATATGTGTGTCTATATATTCCCAAATATATATACACATAAATATGTATATACATGAGATAAGGGAAAAATAACATAAATTAACAACATTAAATCCTTGAGTTTGTAATCTCGATCATCCGGACATCATGCGAAAAATGCATTATGTTAGATGTCAAACCACTCAATATGTGTATAATTAAGTTGATCCCATGGTCTGTAATCCCAATAAACGATACCTACTTCGACCAGTGCTAGAATTGGATCTCGGAATGTGATGTACCCATAAGGGGATATATGTCCTGGCCCATGGTTCACTATAATCACCTCTAATAACTATAATGAAGGATTCAAGTTAATAACTAGACATCCATTAAATGGTTTCTGAGTTTGATTCCATACCACTCAAGCCATGTAAATCTAGTCTGATGTTTGAGTCCTAGGTCCCAGTATATAGGTGGTCACAACATCAAGACTCAAATAATCTATAAGGGACTGACCATTAGGTGATCTATATGGAATGCTTTCCGAATCCAAGTAAATTCTTGTTATACATTTTTATAAATGGATCAATATCTCACTCTTAGTCATGTCTAGCGAGTTCAGTAATGATTCATCCTCCTTACCCAACGAAGAATTCTAATCATTTCTCAGGAGATCATATTCATTCATGAGTATACATATATGATTTGGAGTGCCATGTACATCACAACATTCATGTAATCGATCAGGGAGATCATAATAGTCCTCATTACTCGATTATCACTACCAAAAGAGACTACACGCCCATAAATCATCATCATAAGGATTCCATGCTCGAGTATCAAAATAATTGTGACTCCATGCCTAAATATCATAAAAATAGGGATCAAAAGTCGGATCCCATGAAATACATATGAGATTCCCATGGATGTAAATTTAATGTCATAGAATATGGATCTCGTTTGAGCATCACAATAATAAAAAATCAATAAAGGGATAATAATTGGGATCAGAGAAATACGTATGGGTATCCCAATAATGAATGTGGAATCGCATTAGAGTCATAGTCCAAAAACTAGGAAGCACCTATGGTAATCATCATTAAATCAATAGTAAACACGTGAATGCATAAATAAAATAACAAGGGTGGTCAAATGGCTGAATCCACTAATAATTACACAACATTAGGGGATTATATGTATCGTATGGGTTTTAATGAACCAACGAACATCATCTATACCCAAAACTAATGTACTAGCTCAGGGTTGGACAAACAATGGGGCACAAACAAAGTTCCCTATGTCAATACACATAATATTAATCCTATTCAGGATCCAAGGAGGTAGTACATAAGAAACTTAATAATACATATAACCCACAATAATAGTGTACATATGTAGATGCATCATACATGGGATCCTCAAAATAGAAAATAAAAAGAGGAATCATATAAGGGATCTTTGGGAAGAGTAAACTAGAAGTGGGATTCTACATGGGATTTCATAGGTTAGTGTGCCAGTGAATTTATCCCATAGGGGGTCCTCAAAAATATTAGTAAGGTTGAGTAATCCGACATGGGAATCCTTGGGTAAAAATATAAGAAAGGCTCTTAGACTAAAATTAAAATTCCTTGAAAAACATACTATAGAGATTAATTACATACAATCTCAGATCAAGGGTATCACTCTCAGGAGATAGCTAGATTGGATCACTAGTGGAAGAAACACTATGTTTAGTAAAAATCCTGAAACTCCAGTTAGGATCCCTCAAATAACCTCAAGGGTAGTACCATCACAATCTATGTTGAAATATTCAGAAATGGACAATTAATTAATGCAGTTCTATATATAGGATTTAAAAATATGGAAAACCCTCAAAAGTGTAGCAAGGGAAGAGTATACAAAGTGTATACCTCAGTACATGATGTGTACACTCAATACATCACCTAGGTGTGTACTTCCGCTATACATTTCATATAATTCCCCATCCTTAAACATTACTTAATCTTAAGTTATTACAAGATTACACATTGCGTATCTTTTCAGGTTTATAGTTTTAGAGAATTAGTTCATAAAACTTGCATTACATTCCACATTTAAACAAAGTGGTTACATAAAAGATAGTATTCATTAAACCCATCAACGGAAACATATTTAAAATAAAATATGGATTCTTTCTTGAAACTTCCTTGACACTATCATCATATCATGTACCATTCCCTTGACCTGTGAAAAACATATCAAAAACATGGGTTGAGCATAAAAAGCTCAGTAAGGGTTATAAAAAGTATGGAAAGGAAACATGAGTACATATATACATAAGAATGAAATAATACTTTACCCATAAAACATAATCACTTTAACATACCTCATAAAATCATGAATAAATCATTGAAATTATAAGACTTAAAGGTAACTTGTGGCATTCATAACATTCTTACGCAGGGAGTAGCCCTCTTGGTTACGTTTGGAATACCCATCATAGAATATTCCCTAAATCTCTTCAGAGAAACCTGAAGGTTTAACTACTTCGCATTACCCAATGCATTGGAGAGCTATATCGGGCTCACCCGACCTTAGTTTATCACAGAACCACCCATCTTCATAAACAATGTTCAAGAACCATAACATAATCATAGAACATAACTTAAGAATAAATGAATGATAACATTCCAATATTGAAATAACAATATGACATTCTAAGATAATGAATCCATTCTAAAAGCCATTTTCAAAACCATTTAAAACATTTAATAAAGAGATTTTTTGAATCCAAGTGTCACATACCACATTGAAGTTTTTAACCATTTAAACCATTAATATTCATATAATTAAATCCTTAAAACCATTTTTTAAAACATGGATATTAATGAGATATATTTATAAGAATAAATCTTTAAAACATTTAAAATGATATTTATTTAAAGGGTTTTTAACAAAATGTGAGACACATGAATACCATAATTGAGGAATAAAATTTAATCAAAACTTTATAATATCATGATAATAAATGGATTCATGATATATTACTCCAAGGGATAGTATATACACCATATAATAGTGAATTGGTGCATAACAACAATGAATTCTCAATAGAAATGTAAAATGAGATGAAATCCCTTATAAAGAAGGTATCTTTAAATTAAGGATAAATCAATCTCATAATTATGTGTGTCAAATATAAATACACCCAATATATGTAGTTATTAATTGAAAAACAATCAATGGTCATTCAAACATATTCAAAGGATGACATATTCAATAACTACATGTTTAACCAAAAGAAATCGAAATTGGGTTAAGAAGTTCCCTTGTTAAATTCGACAGCCTAACGGCGTCACTTTAAAATTCATAAAATTAGTTGATGAGAGAGAAAATGGTATCTCATCACTTGGAAGTAAAATTTACATCAACAAGTATTTATAACAACATATCCCAACATGAAAATATGTAAATTAAAATACATAACAAAAGAAGTCTTTTAAAAATTGGAGGGTGAAAGGTTCCCTTACTGATTTGGCCAACATTCGAAACGTACACCCCATGAAAGAAGGGTCATACAATAAAGTTGTAACTACCCATAAATGAGATTATATTATACAAATAGTAAAATAAAGGGCAATAAATACACCACACAAAAAGAAATAGTGTCCAATGTAGCATGAATCTCAGAGGAATAAAAAAGTGAGATGAAAATCCCCTTATGAAAATTTGGTAGCCTAACGGCGCCACATAAAACATCCAAAAATGGATTGATGAGATCAAATATGGTCTCTCATCACATTAACATAAAAATTACAGAATTTGGAATATAAAATAACATCCTCAAACATTAGAACATGGATCATAAAAGAAATGACAAAAAAGAGAGTACTTGAAAAGAAATAGAGAGGTGGGATCCCTTACCTCGGGTCCGACTTGACTCGATCGTTCTTTAACCTCCTGAATAATAAACATGAGATAATTTATACTTTCTTAAGAACCTTTTTCAAGTTCATTATTCCTTTTATATCACTTAATACCATGCTATTAACACTATGTAATTTTTTATGTTAATAATGATCATTTTCTAGATCAATGATACTTGAGTCAAAAATAAATTCTTTATAATTACAATTTGTTCATGTGGTAAAATATATATTATATCCAGAATTATATTCATTATGTTTATATCATATATATCATATATATCCATTATATACATGCATTTATAATATAACATTTAGAGGTACGAAATGAAATGCACCGTTCATGGAGACGGTAAGCCGTACGTACGTATGAACGCTACTTCCATTTCTATTTCTTATTTAATGGAATTAAAACATAATGATACATAATAGTATTATTTTTCCAATATGTAATAATTTATAATATCATTAAATATATCCTTTATACGTACCACATATGGTGTTAACGAATCAAATCACTTTGAGGGGGCGGTAGTCCGCACTTCCTAAAATGATGATATCAAGTTTATCCATAATGGAAACCATAGAGGTATTCCATAAATGAAAAATACTGAATCTTAAGTAAATCATAAGAATATAATATATCATATATAAATATAGTTACATATTTATGGCCACCATTTATTGTGTTAAAATAATATTGAACAATCATCGTTTCGTAAGGCAGAAATTCACCATCCACAGAAACAATATATTCTTTAACCATTAGATGTAGGTTTGTGTAAGTGTATCTAGAATACTTATTATAAAAACATACTAGTATATTTAAGATACTGGATTTGTTACAAAAGAAATGAATAAAAAGAGATTAGGGGGTTGGAGAAGCAAAATAAAACAAAAGAACACAATTGAAGACATTCCCTTAAAATCGGGTATCTCTCTTTTATTTGAGCTCAAAGGCTTCCTTGGGAAGAAATCTGCCCAAAGTGAGGCTTCTAGGAGTAAGAGAGGGATGTGGAGAGTCAAAATGAGCAGGGTTTGTCCGAGCCAAAGGCTTGAGTGGTGTGGGTAAGGTGGTAGAGGTGGGGGTCTTTTATAAGAGGAGAGGAGGGGCACTCTTGGAATGTTACAAAATGATACTTTATTTTCCAATGAGTTTCAGATTTTAAAGGTCCCAAATTGATGTATTTCTAGGATAATGTGGTAAGGTTTCTAAGAATACTCATCCAATAGGTCTTTGAAAAGTGTATGTTGTTGTTTTAACATTACCTTTTCATTTTATTTAAATCCTTTATTAATGAGGTAATCGCTGCATCATCATGATGTCATAAATAATTTAATTTATTTACTGTCTAAAAATTATATAAAAAATATCATGATGTATGAAATATTTTTATATTTATAATTAATATTTATAGTAAAAAATATTACTTGTATAACCCCATTTAAAAATTGTTTTATTAAAACAACTCATGCTTGTGACATTTTTATTTCAACATTAAATAAAAAGTTATTTATGTCATTTTTCAACCAAAGTGGCCTTATGGGGTCCCCAAGATGACCCATTGATTGTCTTGGTCGTCCATGACACATCCAATGAGGGTATAACATGTGTCTAGGTCATTTCATATTATTAAAACATTATTTTTACCTTAAATTACACTAATTACCTCTAATCGCGATTAAAAACCTAAAAGTTACTATTCACAAAAAAATTATTTTAATCCCATTGAACCACATTTTACATCCTTATGAAAACCATATATATCAGATTTTTGAAATTCAAATAACAGAAGTTGTAAAGTAACATTTAAATGAAAAATCAGTTTCTAAACTACTACTTAGTGGTTTCACTATTCATAAAAAATTGATGTTTTTCAGAAAAATACCAAAAATTCACCCTAAGCTATATTTGATATTCCGAATTCAAAAATGATGTCTACTTTACAAAATTCAAAACATATATGTTGTATTAATTAATTTAATAATTAATTCCCGCTGTCAAAACAAATAGCGTGTTTTTAAGAAACAATATCTTTTAAAAGATTGACACTAGTTTAAGTCCAATTGCATAGTGAAATTAATTTCAATGACCACCATTAGATTAAATGGAAAAAATATATTCTATATAAACTTTAATATAAATTAAAAATATAATCTATCAATATAAATTCATCAAATTAAAAGGAGGTTTTGAATTGAAATGCAACATTTTCATAAAAAATGATATTTATCGGAAAAATAATGAAATTTTACACAAAGTAAATTTTGATGTCCAGATTCTAAAGAAAGATTTTATTTTTCCAATTAAAACATTTAAAATTGTCAAAAGTATATTTAAAAAGGGTTATCCATCAAAAGGAGGTTAATCGACCTTTTAAAGAGTATTAGAAGATTTATGCCTAAAATTGGATTCATATGCATTTTAAGCCACCAAAATTTTTTAGATAAAAGTAAAAATATTTGACAAACATATATAATCATTTTCAGTTTGTTCCGTTAATTCCTGCCAATACAACGGCTAGGTGTTAACTACCTTTTAAAATAATATTATTTTATTATTAGAGTGCAACGTAAGATTTCAAAGAAACTCGTTGTTGCGTATTGGGTACGCCCTTGAGAATAGAATTCCCTTTAAAGTAATATTAATATTTTATTCAAAAATATGGATAAATATGAAAATGTTATATTTTTTATTTACCTGGGGTGTTACATCCTTCCCCCCTTTTGGGAATTGCATCCTCACAATTTTAAAATTGGGCATGGAATCTTCATTGAAAATCCCACATCGGAACAAGTGTCAGTAAAACTATCACTGTAAAAGAATGAGAGAGAAGTACAAATGTCTCCCGAGTTAACCCATACTATGATTCCAAGTATGAAAATATGAATATGGGGGAGAAAACAAAGGGTCATGTTCTGAGAGAGAGTGATAGTAAACATGTCTATGAGAAAGTTAACCACAAGAAAATCACAAACTTGTGATGGGTTAAACGGTATTCGATTCCCTAGTAGGAAAAGATAACAGACAAAATTTTTGTTTTAAGTTACTTTTCATTGATGAATTTATTTTTGAGCTTAACTAAATAATAATGAAACATACTTACTTTTCATGTAGACTTTCAACTTTTACTATATTCCTTAATCAAACTAATATATTCTCCAAAAGATGAGTAATTAAGAAGACATGTTCGCATTAAGAGTACTATAATAAACTTCTTGAGAATAACCTAATCCACAAAAGAGAACTATATATTTCCCATGTCTTTAGATCTAATCCAAAACCAAACCAAAAAGTTTAGTACGAGATTAGATAATACCCAAAAAGGATATTTTTTTTAAAATAAAGAAAAACTACTCCTAATCTTCAAAATTTGTCAAACAAAACCCAATGTTCAACAAAGACCATTAAATAAAAATCTATCCATAAAATTATAAAAAGTAAACCAAACTAATATTGAAACCCAATTCTCTGAAGGATTTAATCAAGTAGTCACCTATGATAAATTTTTACATTTTTCTCCAAAATAACATCAGTTACTCTTACATTCTCATACTGAAAAGTAATTAACCTAATCACATATCCTCCATGATAGGCTAATCATTTCCATTGATAACTAAAAATTAACTTACTCTTAATTCATAAAATCATCTAACTAAAAAGAATCATTCAATCTAACCAGGGACTTCACGTAGTCCAGTGGTAGGTGATAAATACCAGTTGCACTTTTGTTGTGGGTTCGATTTCCGCAGCTTCGTCTGACGCGACGGGGTGTCACATGGTCTGCGTATTGTCCCTTTTCAAAAAATATATAATTTTATAACATTACTCAAAAAGAGATAAATTCATCAAAAATAACCATAACATATTTTAACCAAAAAGGTTATCTGATAACTTCCATTTTGCAACCAAAAATGCATTAACCAGTAATTGTCTCAAATTCAAGGATCATATAAACCCAAATGGTTCTTTATAAATATATCCACAAAAGAAAGGATAATTATTCCTTGAATAAAATTTTCGTATATCAAACATCAGGATTACTATAAAAAGTCTTCTAATGTAATCCCATCATCAAAAGAGACTTAATGCATCTATGCATTTCACCATCCTAAAATCTACCATAACTCTTGAATACCTTATATGATGACTTCTTACTCATTCAACATTCTTCATGATCCATTAGCCATTCCTTTTCAACTTATTCTGAAATACTTCTTTCCTACAAACAAAATCATGTATTATATCCTAAGATTCCAATAACAGGAAAACATATGTTATGAAATAATCCATACATTTCATTCCTCATTGTCAGTTTCTTCATCCTCAATCGGAATGGAATTATGTTTTGGTAAATGAATATTTGTACGATCTTGGTGACACCATTCCTGAAACATCTTCGTAGGACATGTGTTTTCATAATGACCATGAACACCACATTTAAAACATTAAATTGATCCTTAAGAAAGAACTTCATTCCCTTTCCTAGAGTCAACTAGATTCTTCGTTTTTCCATGGCAGGTTCTTGCTTTATGACCTTCATTTCCACATCTATAGCATCTTTCTGTCCCTTTGAAACATTTTCCTATGTGTTTCTTTCCACTTATTTGACACATAGTTTTTTGAACATACTTAACTTTATGATTATTACCTGAACTTCCATAGGGATTTTTTTCTCGCATATACGATGCCTTATAAAAATCACTACGGTTCAGGTGGTCAATCATGACTCCAGATAGTTGGTTGAGGATAACCACAAGATTTATCATTGGAGCTCCCATATCATTCAGTTGTTCTTTCATAAAACCATCATAGTTTTCTTCAAATCCCTTTTTAATTTGGTGCCTGCTAGATCCATCCATTTACTAAAACCAAAAAGGTCAGTGTGAGTATATCAGTAAAATCATAAAATAAAAAAGAGGAAGATAAACACCAAGATATACTTATCCAAGTTATCTCAAACTCATTATAACTTTCAAAAAAATGATGACTCCATCTAATATACTAACCATTTTGGTTATACATAGCATGTAACTTTTTCATAAACAACACTCTAACCTCTAAAGTTATCTAAATCGACCTATGATACCAACTATAAGGCCCTAGCCTTAAACCTTACTTAATCTTGAGTTATTACAATATTACACATTGAGGATCTTTTCATTTTTAGAGTTTTAGAGAATTAGATCATAAAACATTCATTACATTCCACATTTAAACAAAGTGGTTACATTAAATATAGTATTAATTTATCCCATCAATGGAATCATATTTCAAATAAAACATGGATTCATTCCGGAAACTTCCTTAACAAGATCATCATATCATGTACCGTTCCCTTGACCTGTGAAAAACATTTCAAAAACTTGGGTTGAGAATAAAAAGCTCATTAAGGGTTATAAAAATTATGGAAAGGAAACATTAGTACATATATACATAAGAATGAAATCATACTTTACCCATAAAACATAAGCACTTTAACATACCTCGTAAAATCATGAATAAATCATAATACATAAAGGTAACTTGAGGCATTCAAAACATTCTAACATAGGGAGTAACCCTCTTGGTTACGTTTGGAATACCCATCATAGTATAATCCCTAAATCTCTTTGGATAAACCTTAATGTTTAACTCTTTCGCATTACCCAATGCATTGGAGAGCTATATCGGGCTCACCCGCCCTTAGTTTATCACGGAACCACCCGTCATCATAAACAATGCCCAAGAACCATAACATTATCATAGAACATAACTTAATCATAAAGGAAAGATAACATTCCAACATTGAAATAACAATATGACATTCTATGATAATGAATCCATTCTAAAAACCATTTTCAAAACCATTTAAAACATTTAATAAAGAGATTTTTTGAATCAAATTGTCCCATACCAAATTGAAGTTTTTGAAATT
The DNA here is from genome assembly GCA_963277665.1 of Viscum album. NCBI lineage: Eukaryota > Viridiplantae > Streptophyta > Magnoliopsida > Santalales > Viscaceae > Viscum > Viscum album. Next base: position 2,094,490,827 of record OY728151.1, read on the forward strand.
TTAAACCATTAATATCCATATAATTAAATCATTAAAACCATTTTTTAAAACATGGGTATTATTGAGAAATATTTATAATAATAAATCATTAAAACATTTAAAATGATATTTTATTAAAAGAGTTTTTAACAAAATGAGAGACACTTGAATACCATAATTAAAGATTAAAATTTAATCAAAACATTATAATATCATGAGAATAAATGGATTCATGATATAATATTCCATGGGACAGTATATACACCATATAGGAGTGAATTGGTCCATAACAACAATTAAGTCTCAATAAAAATGTAAAATGAGATGAAATCCCTTATAAAGAAGGTATCCTTAAATAAAGGATAAATCAATCTCATAATTATGTGTGTCAAATATAAATAAAGCCAATATAAGTGGGTATTATGTAAAAAAAATCAAATTTCATTCACACATATTAAAAGGATGACATATTCTATAACAACATGTTGAACCCAAAGAAATCAAAATTGGGTTAAGAAGTTCCCCTGGTAAAATTCGACAGCCTAACAGTGTTACTTTAAAATTCATAAAATTAGTTGATGAGAGATAAAATGGTATCTCATCACTTAGACATAAAATTTACATCAACAAGGATATATAAGAACATATCACCACATAAAAATATGTAATTTAAATGTTATAAAAAAAGAAGTCTTTTAAAAAGAGGAGGGTGAATGTTTCCCTTACTGATTTGGCCATCTTTCGAAACGTACACCCCATGAATGAAGGGTCATAAAATAAAGCTGTAACTAACCATAAATGAGATTATATTATACACATATTAGAATAATGGGTATTAAATACACCACAACAAATGAAATAGTTTCCAATGTAAAATGAATCTCACAGGAATAAAAAAGTGACATTAAAATCCCCTTATAAAAATTCAGCAGCCTAACGACGCCACATAAAACTTCCAAAAATGGATTGATGAGATAAAATAGGATATCTGATCACATTAACATATAAATTACAGAATGAGGAATATAAAAGAACATCCTCCAACATAATAACATGGAGCATAAAATAAATGACATAAAAGAGAGTACTTGAAAAGAAATAGAGAGGTGGGATCCCTTACCTCAGGTCCGACTTGACTCGATCGTTATTTATCCTCCTGAATAATAAACGTGAGTTAATTTATACTTGCTTAAGAACCTTTTTCATGTTCATTATTCCTTTTATATCACTTACTACCATTCTATGAAAACTATGTAATTATTTAAGTTAATAATGGTTGTTTTTTAGATCATTGCTACTTGATTCGAAAATAAACTCACTATAATTACAAGTTGTTCATGTAGTAAAATATATATTATATACAGAATTATATTCATTATGTAGATATCATATATAACATATATGTCCATTATATACATGCATTTATAATATAACATTTAGAGGTAATAAATGAAATGTACCGTTCATGGAGACGGTAAGATGTGCGTACGCATGAACGCTACTTCCATTTGTATTTCATATTCAATGGAATTAAAACATAATGATACATAATAGTATTATAATTACAGTATGGTATCATATATAATATCATTAAATATATCCTTTATACGTACCATATAAGGTATTAACGAATAAAATCACTTTGAGGGGCGGTAGTCCGCACATCCTAAAATAGAGATATCGAGTTTAACCATAATGGAAACCATAAAGGTATGCCATAAATGAAAAATAAAAAAGCTTAAGTAAAACATAAACATATTATATATCATATATAAATATAGTGACATATTAATGGCCACCTTTCAGGGTGTTAAAAGAATGTTGAACAATCATCATTTCGTGAGGCAGAAATTCACCATCCACAGAAAAAGTATGTTTTTTAACCATTAGATTTAGGTGTGCGTAAATGTAGCTAGAATCCATATTATAACAACATCCTAGTATATTTAAGATACTGTAGTTGTTACAAAAGAATTGAAAAAATATATATTTTAGGGGGTTGGAGAAGAAAAATAAAACAATAGAACAGAAGTAAAGGCATTACCTTAAAATCAGGTATCTCTCTTTGATTTGAGCTCAAAGGCTTCTTTGGGAAGACTTCTACCCAATGTGATGCTTCTAGGAGTAATAGAGGGATGTTTTGAGATAAAATTAGCAGGGGTTGGCCGAGCCAAAGGCTTAAGAGGTGTGGGTAAGGTGGTAGATGTGGGGGCCTTTTATAAGAGGAGAGGAGGGGGACTCTTGGAAAGATACAAAATGTTACTTTATTTTCAAATGAGTTTCAGAATTTTAAAGGTCCCACATTGATGTATTTCGAGTTTAAGGTGGTAAGGGCTCTAAATATACTCATACAATATCTATTTGACAAGTGTAATTTATAGTTTTATCATTATCTTTTGATTTTATTTAAATCCTTCATTAATGAGGTAATCGCTGCATCATCATGATGTCATAAATAATTTAATTTATTTAATGTATAAAAATTATAAAAAAATATCATGAAATAGGAAATCTTTTTAGTTTTCTAATGAATATTTATAGTCAAAAATAGTACTTGTATAACCCAATTTATTTTTTTTAGTAAAACAACTCATGCTTGTGACATTTTTATTTTAACTTTAAATAAAAAGTTATTTATGTCATTTTCCAACCAAAGTAGATCCATGGGGTCCCAAAGTTGACCCATGGATTTTCCTGGTCGTCCATGACACATCAAATGAGGGTAGGACAAGTTTCTAGGTCATTTCATATTATTAAAACAATATTTTTACCTTAAATTACACTAATTACCTCTAATCGCAATAAAAAACTTAAAAGTTACTATTCACCAAAAAATTATTTTTATCCCATTGAAACACATTTTACATCCTAATGAAAACCATGTATATCGGATATTTGAAATTCAAATAATAGAATTGGTAAAGTTTCATTTAAATCAAAAATCAGTTTTTAATCTACCACTTAGTGGTTTCACTATTCATCAAAAATTGAAGTTTTTCAGAAAAATACCAAAAATTCACCCTAAGCTATATTTGAGATTCCGAATTCAAAAATGATTTCTACTTTAAAAAATTAAAAACATATATGTTTCATTTATTAATTTAATAATTATTTCCCGTTGTCAAAACAAATAGTGTGTTTTTAAGAAACAATATCTATTAAAAGATTGACACTAATTTAAGTCCAATTTCAAAGTGAAATTAATTTCAATGACCAAAATTAGATTAAATGGTAAAATTATATTCTAAATACACTTTAATCTAAATTAAAAATATAATCTATCCATATAAATAAATCAGATTAAAATGTGGTTTTGAATTAAAATGCAACTTTTTCAATAAAAATGATCTTTATCCGAAAAATAAATAAATTATACACAAAGTAAATTTTGATGACCAGATTCTAAAGAAGGATTTTATTTTGTAAAATACAACATATAAAATTGTCAAAAGTATATTTAAAAAGGGTTCTCCATGAAAAGGCAGTTAATCGACCTTTTAAAGAATATTAGAAAATTTATGCTTAAAATTGGATTCATTTTCATTTTAAGCCACCAAAATTTATTGGACAAAAGTAAAAATATTTGACAAACATATATAATCATTTTGTAGTTAGTTCTGCTCATTCCCGCCATTACAATAGTTAGGCGTTAACTACCTTTTAAAATAATAGTATTTTATTATTAGAGTGCAACGTAAGATTTCAAAGAAACTCGTTGTTGCATATTGGGTACGCCCACGAGCATAGAATTCCCTTTAAAGAAATATTAATATTTTTCTCAAAAATATGGATAAATATGAAAATGGAATATTCTTTATTTACCTGGGGTGTTACATTTCATGTATTTACATGCACATAGTGTGTATAATATGTAAAATGAATTCACCATAAATGGGGTAACGTATCTTGTACCTCAAATGGACTAAACATGTATTTTATTATTCCATGTACCTCAACAGGATGTGCATCCCTCCCGAGGATTGGTCGTAGACTCTATATGGCCATGTGCCCTCACACGGGCTATCTGGACTTATACTTTGATACAATGATGAGTACCAATACATTGAATATATACCATGTACATGAATTTTACTTCTAAAAATTTCATATTCCTCAAATGGGATGAACCGAATACGTGTGCTACAAAACTACACATTGTGTGATCAATAATGCTGAATTGGAAACTCCACAAATTGGCCTGAAACCCTATTTTGTCCCCAAAGGCTATAGACTGACCCTTAATGGGTCCCAATCAGTGATAATAGGGCCTTAAACTAGAAATTAGTTAATCTATTTGGATATATGGCATGAAATTAAAAATTACTAGCCTTTGGGTGTAATCACCCAAAACATCACTCATTTCCATGATCCGCAGCTATTGCAAGAAAATATGACACCTCCCATGATTTGCAACGAAACCTCCCCTATTATCTCCCACTCCCTATACTATCTTGGTCATAGATATGTAAATCCATTGGTGGTGTGAATGATAATCCAAGTGATAAATTATAAAATAAAATGAGGAAAAAAGATGAAAAAGAAAAAGAAAAGGAAAATGGAGATCGAGCCCGGCCCTGGTAACTGAATTTAGTTTATGAAATTCTTAAGAAAAATTATAATTAAAGATTCAAAAATTAAGATAAAATTTAAATATCATGCTCCATTAAAAAGATATATCCAAACTAATGTATGTGAATTAATTAGTATTTAAATATATATATATTAAATATAAACTATTCGGGGAAATTTCAAACGTCTTGAAATTATAACAAGATCTTATCCCAAGGTAAAAATATATTTTGGGACCAATATAGTGGTGATAAAAATTTATCTGAGATCATTTTATAGATAAAAATAACTATTTTACCCCTTACATGCATCTAGATGAAAAAAATCAAATCTCTAATCAAATTTCTAGTCTGAAAAAACATGGATTATTACATGAATGGAAATAATATGTAGACTAAGAATGGTAATTTTTCAAATACCCAAAACCTATGGTATAGAAATAATCAAAATTGATCATTGAATAGTCATTTGGTATTTATACTTGTTGTTCCACTAGATTTCAACAACAACATATGAAGCAATACCAAAACTAACTTTGGGGAGATTCCTAATGTAAATTGTGAAACATAGAGGGTTTAATTCATCAAATTATTAATAGAATGTAATAATATGAAATAAAACATAATGATTTCATGGAATTTATAATGTATAATTTCAAATATGTTATGAATAATTTAAAAAATCAAATTATTTAGACAGATAAAGAATTAAGTGGCAAAAAAATGTAAAATTCTGTGTACAATTTAGGCTAACTATTGGTATAATTTCATGGATTTCACTTGTAGGAGTAGTAAAAATATTCAAGAGGAACCTAGAAATGACCCTAAGATGATTCATAATTGAATTCTATAAGACTCTAGACACCAAAATTGAGAATTTCTAAAATTTGGAAATCTAGTAAACACCATTGAAAATTAATTTAATGTTATTGTTCAACTTAAAATTGAAAAATAAAAGGAATCAAAAATATAAAATAATAAATCGAAGGATAAAATTGATGTTGTAATTGAGGTCAAACCCACAACTATAAATATTAATGCCCCATATATCCCATTTCCTCAAAATATAAATCAGAAAAAATTAAAAACCTACAATTTTCAAGTTCATTAGGCCTTTCAACAAGCACTATGTAAAAATTACATTTATAAAATATTTAATCAAAATTTATTAATTTATTAATTTTTTTTAAAAAATTTGTTTCAAATATGAATACACTCAAGGATTTTTCCACTTTCATTCTCCCTGAAGAGTGTACGGATGTCTTCCAAAGCATAATTCCTCAAAAATTCAATGATCTAGGGATTTTTTTCATTCCTTTCACTCTATAGAATATTGGAAATCATAAATGATTTTATGAAATTTTCAAAAGAAACAACTTGATCCCTCTCTCAATATTTCAATAGTTGATTTTGGGTGAGATGAATCCCACCACTGCCATCGATTATTTAAATTGATTTATAATACATCCAATAGGTAGAGTCATTGAACAACTAGTACAATTTGAAAAGATTTTTCCAAATTATTTTATCATCATAGATATGGAGAGGAATTAAGATTTCCCTATAATCATTTGTTGGATTTTATTATCCCCATAAGAGCCATAATTTATGTTTTTAAGAGGAAATTGATATTTAAATTTTGAAAAAAATGAACAATATAATGTTTTCAAATGTTTTATGGAACCCTTAGCCGTAGATAATCATTCAAGGGTTAAATTGGTAGATTTTGAGGACAATTTGATCATATGTAAGAAGAAGTTTTATGAGTTATGGGTTAATTGGATGAAATATATTTTATTATAGTATCATCTTTGGAAGTTGAAAACATGTCCACCCAAAATTTTGAGATTATTAAAGATAAAAATATCAAAAAAATTCTGGATAATTACATATCGTCTGATCTGACTATGTTGAGCTATTTAGAATATGTGTTTTATTTATCTTAGAATAGGGATTTTTTTATGATATATTGATTATTATTTTAACTAAAAATAATGTTTCATATTTATAACCAATGAAAAAATGATCAAATTCTTACTAAGATAGTCACCCAATGGAATGTTTTTATTGACTATAGGAAGCTTAATTATACTACTAGGAATGAAAAATGTCCTATACCTTTCAATAATCAAATGCTTTAAAAAATAGTTAAGAATAATTTCATCTGTATTATGTGTGTATATTTTGGTTAAAATTATATTATTTTATCCGTATAACATCTGTAAAAACATATTTCACCTGTCTATTTAAGACATTTGCATACTGAATAATTACTTTTTTCTTCTGTGGTTCTCCTAAAACCATTCAATGGTGCATGGTGAGTATATTTTTGGACATTATTTAGATAATAAAATATGTGTTTATTGATTATTTTTCTTTAGTTGGAAGTATATTTGAGAACTATTTGAATAATATGGAATTAGTTTTGGAAAGACGTCAAGATACCAACCTTTTTCTAAATTTGGTATGTTGTCAATTCATGTTCACCCTAGGAATAATTACTAGTCATAATGTTCCAAGGAGGAGAATAGATATTGATAGTGATAAGATTGAGGTAATATAATACTGACCACCTCTTGAAAATGTTAAAGGTGTTAGGAACTTTTAGGGCATCTAGAGTTTTATGGAAGATTCATCGAGTTTTTTATACAATCATAAGACCCTTGTGTTCACTTATAGTCAAAGTCTGACATTTTGATTTGATTATATCTGTTTAAAATCATTCAATATTCCTAATTTGGTTTTCATGACCTGACCCACCAGGGCCCTCTTGGTTGGTGACAAGCCTTGTGTGACACCCCAACCCTACCTCCAATAGGCCATGGGTTTGAGACTTGAACCTCGAATGCATGTATCACACATGGGATGCCATAGACTAAGGTACATGTAAACATACACATACCTCCAAAAACCAATATAATGTAGAAGGGAAAGAATCAACTGATACCAACTATAAATGTATACAATTAATCTCATCTCAAAGTATGACACACACAAGAGAAAGAAAAATTGTCAAATATAATCCCACCAAAAACTATATATGAGAAAAAACCTTCTAAAAAGGGGACTACTATATAAGTTCATCTCCTAGAACCAAATATGTTATAACTATTATAACGATGTTCTACCTGCTCTCAGTCCTATGAGGGATTCATCAAATAACCAATCATTTGTATAAGTAACGACAGATGTGGGTAGATCCAAAGAACAAGTGTGTATAAAAATACATAGTAGGACACCCCAAATCAATAAACATAAATAATTGAAGGGATTAATCTTATAAGAAATCCTGAAAAAAAAAATATAAATATGCACAAGATAGACCCCAAGTATAAAATTGAGGCTGTAACAACACTTTCAACCAAGGATTCCAATAAAGTATTCAAGGTAATTCTCATTTGAGAGAACTCAATCCTCAGGTTTTTCTAACATTGATGGTTCTCATTAGAGTGGTCATTCCCATTAGGCATCTCCATGAATAAATACACACGATAACTCATTGGATTTTTATACATTGATAGGGTGTCACACCTAAGACCTATGGGGAAATATGTAACCCTACCCAGAGTAATACACTAAGATGAGGATAAAACACCTTGAATGTTGGTGATAGGATACCTGACCCAACCTAGGGACGAATGATAGAGGATCACACCCAGGGCCACCTAGAGGGATACATGACACTGTTTGGAACTAACTCCTATAAGGTAACACACATCCAATTATCAGGATGGGATGATCACTATACCATCATATGGATAGACCAAGGGAACATACCCTTCCAATAATATTAAAATATTATTTATTCCAAAAATACAACACTTCATAAATTCATTATTTGAAATTGAATATTAACCCAAATTTCTATTTTTCCTTTATTCTATCAAAATAAAAAACATTTATAATGTAAAAATAAAAATATGAAATTAATTTAATTATTCTATAAAAAACAAAATATTCATTTTTATAGTATAAAAACCCCAACATTATATATATTGCTGTTGATTCAAAATTGAAGCACACTTATTAAAACATATAACAAAATCATGAAAGGACCGTATAGGTATAGTGTCTTTAGAAACTGGGAAACATAAACAATGGGTTCATAAAGCATCTACATTATATCCCATTTATTTCATCATATCTAGAGTCCCTTTTGGAATATAGAACTTTATAACCTTCATCCTGAACTAGGGAAAGAAAACATACAAAAGGGTGAGATCAAATGCTCAGTAATGGTAAACAAAATAAATATCAATCACATCATATTCATAAGAACATAACACTTGGGAAATCATAACCTGCAAATGAAATAATAATTTCATAACATGGGATAAATCATAGTAGTGAATTGTAATCCCAATAATCATAACTTAAAACATGAAACATTGTGGCATACAAAAATAATCACATAGAATCATTTCTTAGTAGTCAAGACTCATTTCCAAGACTATCTTAGTGGACAAAGTACATTTATGAACTGAGTTCACTCCTCGTTTCAGTCCTGTTTCACTGAACCAGATTAACCTGCCATTCCATCCTTGTCTATATCATGAGATATAAATCATTAACCAATGCATTGGATGGACATATAGGTCCCACCAATATCATAAGTAAAGCATTCTTATGTGTTCAACAAAATCATAAATCATACATCATAGCATAACCCATGTAATAAAAATGGGATTCTTAATCATCATGCCAACATTACACAATAAATATAAGATAAAAGAACATCATAAAAATAATTCCATCATAACATAATAAAAACAATGTAAAAATAGGGATATAAACAGAACCCTATATAATCTTAGATGGGTAATAATTTTGATTAAACACTTGAACTCCATTATTGAGGAAAATATCCTTTCTAATTCAAAATCATTTTCCTTTCTTAACATGTCATATAATTTTAAACTAAAAGAAGTTGATTAAAAATAAACTTGAAAATTTGTAAATTAATCTTCATGGATATAATGTTCTGAAAATCCATTCATGCCGTTTAAGTTAAAAAAACATTCTTCTCATACTTTGGCTGGAAAAGTCAAAAAGTATGTCATATGAAAAACGACAAAAGATTCCTTCATATCTTTTACTAAAAACTCACCGAAGGGTAAAATTGGATTTAAAATTTTTTAGGAGGATAGAAATGATATTACATATTGATGAAACATGTATGTGGATGATAAATATTCCCCAGTAAATTTTGAAGTAAAAACAATCTCGGATAAAAATTGAGATTGCGATATTTTCCCTTACCTTAGGTCTGATTTTCTTCATAAGTGCCTGAACCTCATATATAAAGATTTAAATAATGACATTGAATTATTACATAATCATAATTATTTTTATGGTATCATATATGATCATATTCATATCTTCTTATTAGCAATATTTCATTGCTACTTGTTATTCATGTGTTTATTACTTTTTGTTCTTATGTGTGTTTTGTCGAATAAATTCTTATTGTTATTTTTATGTTATAGATACCTCATTTATAGAATTGTATTAGTGTAATATATATCATATTTATTCATTCAATTCATTTATATAATCATTATGCAATGAAGATCATTTAGAACGAGTCGCATCACATCGTGAAGACGGTATTCCGTACGTATGCATGAGCGATGATATCGTTCCCATGATCGTGGAATTGAATTGGAGTATATTTATACTATTTCAAGAATCAATATTACTTTAAAATAATCATATATAGTTATTATTTACACCATTATACCCATCCAAGAAAGGTTGTGGTGGAAAATAGATTACACCACGGCGTGGAGACGGTATTCCGTACATATGCAAGCACAGTGATTTCATTTTCCATAGGATGGATGGATGGTGAAATAGGTTTTTTTAATACATATAATAACATATCAGTATATCATTGATACTGATGTTATTACTTCATAATGAAACAACTAAATAATAATAAGTATAAGAAGAAATAAAGTTGAAAGAATCTGTAACGGACATTACCTCTTCTTTGAAGCACCTCTTCTTAACCTCCTCTTAGGACACTAAAGATGGTCTTTGAAGAAAACCAGCACCTCTAGGATGTTTCTAGGGAAGTAGAGAAGATAAATTGTCAGGGTTTGTCCGATCATGAAGGCACAAAGTGGTGTGAGGAAGAGAGGGAGGAGCTTCCCTTTTATAAGGTGGGAGAGGGGCACCTTAGGAAAACTTAAAATATTATTTTATTATAAAGGAATATTCGGTTTTTAATAGCTCCAGATTGATTTTTTTCGAATATAAGGTGGTTATTGGTCTAACTCCTCTCATACAATATAATTTAGACAATTTTAGGTTTATATTTTAACCATATCATTTAGATTTAACTTTAAGTTAGATAATTTAACTTTTATCGTGTCTTCTTGTTTTCTTACACTATAAGGTTAATAAACATACTATAACAGTCCAAACGAACCCCAAGTTGTTTATTATTAATATATATAACCTTATATAAGTCATTTGGACGAATATTATATTTTTAGGAATAAAATAATAATTAATAATATAATATATTTTTTAAAAACTATTTTATGTCAATTTTGATATTATTTGGTAATTGATTTTTGTGAAAATAATAACAGAATGATTATTTCAAAAAAAGTTAATTATATCAATAATAACATGTCATATTTACCTATAAAATTACTTTAATTCATAAAAAGTCTCAAATTACATTTATTTGGGTATTTATAACATCAATTAGGTCAATATTTCATTAATAAGATAATTACTGCATCATCATTGTGTCATAAATAAAATAAATTATTTAATGTATAAAAAATTATAAATAAAATACCATTATGTAGAAAATATTTTTATCATTCTAATTAATATTTATAGTATAATTTATCATATGTATAACCCTATATTAAAAAATATTTAGTTGTTAATCTTTGATTTTAACTCTTTTAACCCTTTTTTAAATAAATTAATAATAAATGTCCTAATCTAATACAAGTGGGCATAAATGGTCATATTGTATTGATAATGTTGTTTTTGACCTAATTAAACTTATAAAATAGAATTAAGACATGTTTTAGGGTAATAATATTATCATTTATACCCTTAATTACCCTATTTACATTAAACCGTGGTAAAAAAAGTAAAAAAGTTACTATTCATCGAAAATTATTTTCATCTCATTGAACCAAATTTTATTACTTGATATTAACCGTGTCTCTTTTATTTTCAAAATTCCACTCATAGAAGTGGTAAAATTATGTTTTTTGTAAATTTTCAAATTCTCCTAGGAGGTGGGTAAAAGACAGTGAAAAGTTCAATAAAATTTTTATATATCTAAAATTATTATAAAATGTCTCGAATGAATTACTTTGAACTTATATAGGTATTATGTATCAATTTTGACCTAAAATAAATTTAAATAAAATAAATAATCATTTAAATGAAACGTCAGTTTTTAAATAGTAACCCAGTGTTTTAACTATTCATCAAAAATAGAATGTTTTCAGAAAAATATCAAAATATTACCCTAGGATAATTTAAATATTCCGAATCCAAAAATGAAGTCCATTTTGAAAGATAAAATTTACAAAATTTCAAAATGTGGGTATTACTATTAATAATGGCTAGTTTTATTAATATTTTAATAGCATATCGTTGTTTAGTGAATCTCGGTATTGCGTACGACGCAAGCTATCGAGAAAGGTCGCGATTTCGTGTAAAGAAATCCAAGATAGTGTTGTGTGTAGTGAAAGATTCCTTTGATGATGTATATAACATAAAAACAAAACATTTCTCATAAAAATATCGGGTGTTACATTCTACCCCCTTAAAATGAATTCCGCCCTCGAAATTCGTCACTTTGTAACAAAATGATAAGGATACCTCTCCCTCATCATATACTAAAGCTCCCATGTAGCTTCTTCTAATTGGTGGTTCCTCCATAAAACATTCACCAAGAGAGTGGTCTTGTTTCGTAGGACTTTTTCTCTACGATCCAGAATCTCTATCGTCTGTTCTTTATAAGAATGATCTCGCTCCAACGGTACAACTTCTAAGCTTAGTACATGTGAAAGATCGGGTATATACTTTCTTACAAGCGATACATGGAACACATCATGAACTTGAGAGAGATTTAGTGGAAGAGCCAATCATTAAGAAACATTCCCCACACGATCCACTATTTCGAAAGGACCGATATACCTAGGGATCAGATTTCGCTTCTTTCCAAATCTCATTACACTCATCCAAGGAGATATTCATAAGAACACTTTATCACCTACTTCAAACACTAGGTCTTTTCTTCAGTTGTCAGCATAACTTTTTTGTCAAATCTGAGTTACTCTAATGTGTTGTTGAATAGATCTGACCTTTTCTACCATTTTATCAATACGATCAGGTCCTATTTGCTTTCTTTCCCCAACTTCATCCAAGAAAGTTGGAGTCCTGCATTTATTTTTATATAGAGCTTCATAAGGAGCCATCTGAATTCTGGATTGAAAGCTATTATTATAAGAAAATTCCACCAAAGGTAGGTGTTGATCCCAACCACTATTGAAATCCATAGAGCAATCTCTTAACATATCTTCTAGAGTTTAAATTGTTCTCTCAGACTGACCGTCTGTCTGAGGATGATAAGAAGTGCTGAAACTCAACTCTATATCCAGAGTATACTAAAGACTTCCCCAGAACTTTGAGGTAAACCTCTGATCCTGATCAGATATAATGGAAGGTGGTACTATATGCAATCTTACCACTTCCGTTACATATATCCTGGAATGTTGATCTAGAGAGAAATCCTCTCTAATAGAAATTAAGTGTGCAGACTTTGTAATACGATCAAATATGACCCAGATAGAATTATTGCCTTCGGATGTTTTAGGAAGTCTAGTGACAAAGTCCATAGTGATGTTTTCCCATTTCCATTCAGGTATGGGTAATGGTTGGAACATCCCCTTAGACTTCTTTCTCTCAGCTTTAACTTGCTGACAAAGCAAGCATCGAGAGACATATTCAGAAACATCTCTTTTCATTCCATCCCACCAGAAGTACTCTTTCAGGTCCCTATACATCTTCTCTCTTCTAGGATGAATAGAGAATGATGAACTATGAGCCTCATCCAACACCACCTTCTTTAATTTTGGGATGGGAGGAACACATACTCGATTCCTAAACCTTATTATCCCATCACAGTCAAGGATGAATTCATGAACATTTCTCACCTTATTTTGTAACTCTACATCTTCTTTATGTGCCTCTTAAATATTCACATGTATGGATGGTTGAACATTCATTTGAGAAAGATAATATTTTTCCCCTTCCATTATAATTCCATAATCCATCCTTTGTAAATTCATAAATATTGGATCTTTTGTGAACCTCATCATGGATAAGCTAGCATGATCTTGTTGAATTAATGCGTCTTCCACCTTGTTTACTTTTCCTGGGTGGTAATGAATTGATCGGTCATAATCCATAATCAACTCCAACCATCTTTTTTGGAGCATATTCAGCTCCTTTTGTGTGAAAATATACTATAAAATTTTATGATTAGTATAAATCTCACACCTTTCACCATAAAGATAATGCCTCCAAATATTTAATGCAAAGATTACGGCAGCTAACTCCAAATCATGAGTTGGGTAATTTTTCTCATGGATTTTCAACTGTCGTGAGTCATAAGCTATCACCATATCATTTTGCATAAGAATAGACCATAGCCCCTTCTTGGATGAATCACTGTAGATCACAAACCTTTCTCCACTACAAGGAAGTGTGAGAACATGTGCACTGGATAACCTTATTTTCAGCTCCTTGAAATTATGGTCACATTACTCCATCCACACTATCATAACTCCTTTTCGAGTCAACCTGGTGAGTGGATTAGATAATCATGAAAAATATTTCACAAAACATCGATAATATCCATCCAAACCAAGAAAACATTGGATCTCAGATACTGTTGTTGTTCTCGTCCATCTTTTGATAACCTCTGTCTTTGCTAGATCCACAGATATCCCCTCTTTTGAGGTTATGTGATCCAAAATGCAACTTTTTGCAACCAAAATTCACACTTGGTAAATTTGGAATAATGCTTCTCCTTTCTCAAGGACTTCAATATAATTTTGAATTGATATTCATGTTATTCCTTCCTCTTTGAATAGAAAAAAATATCTTCTATAAAGACTACCACAAACTGATCAGGATAGTCTCTAAAGACTCTATTCAGCAGATCCCTGAAGATAGCAGGGGCATTAGTAAGACCCAGTGGAATCACTATAAATTCATAGTGTGCATACCTTGTACAGAAATTCATCTCTGGTATATCCTCCCTTTTGACACTTAATTAATGATACACTGATTGATGATCAATCTTGGAAAAGTATTGAGCTCCGCATAGTTGATCAAATAATTCATCAATGCATGGGAGAGGATGTTTGTTCTTGATAGTGATCTTATTAAGTTCTTGATAATCAATGAAGAGTCTCATTGATCCATCTTTCTACTTAACAAACAGAATAGGTGCTCCCCAAGGTGATGCACTAGGGAATATGAATCCCTTATCATGATTCTCTTGGAGATTCTTCTTCAATTCCTGCAACTCAATTGGGGCCATTCTATAAGGTGTCCTTGAAATAGGTAAAGCACCTGGTATGAGTTCTATTGAAAACTCAACTTCATGATTTGGTGGAAGACCCGATAATTCCTCTAGAAAGACATCATCGAACTCCTGTAAAATTGGAATATTATTAATCATGAGTTTCTATCCAATAATTTGATATAAATAACCTTCATTTAGTGGAATCAAGACCCATAAGATGGAAGAAATTTCCACTGGAAGGTTATGTTCATCCTTGCATCGATTGAAGATCATAGATCGATCTAGAATATGATATGTCACTTCCCTTATTTGGAAATTGATATGAGCTCCATATAAAGAAATCCAATCCATGCCATGAATCACATCAAATTCCACTATAGGAAGGATCACAAGATTTTTAGGAAGCACTTTCCCACAAACTTCAATCGTTGAAGAATTATAAACTTTTGATGTAACTGTTGTGCCATTAGGGGTTGTCACAGATAACTCAACATCTAATTGTTGAGGTAATACGGTGATACCTTTAGAAAATTATTCAGAAATAAAAGAGTGGGTGGATCTAGAATCAAATAAAACATTTTCTACTTTAGAGTGGATGGTATGTGTACGTTTCACCACTTCATTATCAAACTCTACATTGCTGATAAAAATTGCATGTGACTTTCCTTTGTCTTTAGCCTTAAGAGTTTTTTGACGTCGATCATCATCAACAACCCTTGGATTAGGGAATTGATTGGAATAATGCCTCATTTCATTGCACTTGTAGCATTGATGTGTAGGAGGTTCACTCTGTGTTTCATTTTCTTTGATTGCATCACTAGACATCTTCTTCCCATCAGTGCGGCATTCAAATGCCTGATGACCTCCCTTTCCACATTTGAAACATTTACTTGTCCCTTGAAGACAACTCCCTCCAAGTTTCTTTCCACACATTGGGCATAAGGGAAAACTCATCTTCTTTTCAGCGTGGTCTTTAGATTTTCCTTTGAATTCCATTTTCCTCTTCTTATCATACCCATATGACGGATGGGTTACTACAATCTCCATCTCAACATTGAGATCACATCGAACGATTTCCTCATAGCTTTTGAATTCCGTTATGGAAAACACCCTTCGAAGACTTGGTTTTAAGACACTAAAGAATCAATTGATCTTACTCTCGGGTTGGATAATAATCCTATAAGAATACCATGAAAGTCTTGTAAAATTTTCATCGTAGGTACCAACAGATTCATCATCCTTTTTTTTCAGTTCAAGAAACTCCTTCCCCATATTTGTTCAAAGAATAAGAGGGACTAACTTATTGAAAAATAAGTTCTTGAACTCGTACCATTCCATGGACTCAATTTCATCTCTTGTCCTCGTATTCTTGATAAGATTACACCATTGATCAGCTTCACCTTCCAAACGATATACTGCTAAGATGACTTTATCATGCTCAGAACATTAAAAAACTGAAAATATCTTTTTAGTGGTACTGATCCATTGTTCAGCCACTAATGGATCAGTAGACCCACTGAATGAGGGTGGACGATGCCTCATGAAGGATTCAATAGAATTTTGCTCCATCCTTTGCTCGTTTGGAAGTCCTGCATGATTCATATCTTAAGAAGGTTGTGTGAGCATGGCTACACGATTTTTAATTCTAGCTACCATAACATTTGGTTGCTCAGGGGGACAATCATTTCATTGCTCGTCGTATTTCGTGTTAACACGGTTCCTTCGGGTTCCAACCATGGTCTAAAACCAAGAAGAAGAGTGTGAGCAACACTAATTAAAATAGTAAAACCACATAATCAAGAATAAAATTTCACAATTAAGGTATTATCATAGTTTGTTCATTTCCATTTTTAAAACACTAAGAATGTGTTATATTCTTAGGCTTATCATTAGGATTCTTACTAAGGATTTAACATCCTAGTTTCCAATGGTTGACTATACCTTTACTCTGATACCAACTATAACAACCCAAACATTACATACATTTTTATTTCTTCAAAATTGATGCACACTTATTACCACATATAACAAAACCATGAAAGGACGATATAGGTATAGTGTCTTTAGAAACTGGGAAACATAAACAACTGGTTCATAAAGCATCTACATTGTCTCCCGTTTATTTCATCATATCTAGAGTCCCTTTAGGAATATCCTACTTAATAACCTTCTTCCTAACCTGGGGATAGAAAAAATCCAAAGGGTGAGCTCAAATGCTCAGTAAGGGTAAACAAAATAAATATCAATCACATCATATTCATATGAACATAACACTTTGGAAATATTATCCTGAAAAAGAAATCATAATTTCATAACATGGGATAAATCATAGTAGTGAAATTTAATCCCAATAATAATAAAATAAAACATGAATCTTTGTTCCATACACACATAATAATGGAATATAATTTCTTAGTAGTCAAGGATCATTTACAAGACTATCATAGCTGACAAAGTCCATTTCTAAACCGAGTTCACTCAACATTTCAGTACTATTTCATGAAACTGGATTAACCTGTCGTTCCAACCATATCTATCTCATGAGATATAAATCTCTACACAATGCATTGGAGAGAGATATAGGTCCCACCCATATTATAATGAAACCATTCTTATGTGTGCCAAAAAATCATAAATCATACAACATAGCATAACCCATGTAATTAAAATGGGATTCTTAATCATCATTCCATCATAACACAATCCATATAAGATAAAAGGTCGTCATAAAAATAATTACATCATAACATAATAAAAAAAATGTAAAACCAGGGATAGAAACAGAACCTTATATTATCTTATATGGAAATTAATTTTGATAAAACTCTTAAACTCCATTCCTGATGAAAATATCCTTTCTACTTCCAAAACATTTTCCTTTCTTAAAATGTCATATAATTTTAAACAAAAAGATGTTGATTAAAAATAAACTTGAAAAATTTCAAAGGAAGCTTCATGGAAATAATGTTCTAAAAATCCATTCATGTCGTATATGTTAAAAAAACATTCTACTCATACTTCGGCTAGAAAATTCAAAACGTACCGCATACAAAAAACGACAAAAGATTCCATTAATATCTTTTACTAAAAACACACTGAAAGGTAAAATTGGAATTAAAAAAATTGTTGGAGGATAGAAATAACATTACATATTGACAAAAAATGTATTTTTATGATAAATATTCCCCAGTAAATTCTTATGTAAAAAAATCTCAGATAAAAATTGATATTGCGAGATTTTCGCATACCTTAGGACCGATTTGCTTCATAAGTGTCTGAACCTCCAATAAAATGATTTAAATAATGTCATTGACTTATTCAAGAATCATACATATTGTTATGATATCATATATGGTCATATTCTTATCTTCTTATTAGTAATATTTCATTTCTACTTGTTATTCAGGTGTTTATTAATTTTTGTTCTTATGCGTGTTTTGTAGAATAAATTATTATTCTTATTTTTAGGTTATAGATACCTCATTTCCAGAATTGTATTAGTTTAATATATATCATATTTATTCATTAAATTAATTTATATAATCATTATGCAATGAATATCATGTAGAACGAGTTGCATCACTTCGTGGAGACGGTATTCCGTACGTATGCACGAGCGACGATATCTTTCCCATGATCGTGGAATTGTATTGGAGTGTATGTATACTATTTTGAGAATAAATATCACTTTAAAATAATCATATATAGTTATTATTTACACCATTATACCCATCCATGTAAGGTGGTGGTGGAAAATAGATTACACCACGGCGTGGAGAAGGTATTTTGTACGTATGCACGAGCGGTGATTTAGTTTTCCGTAGGTTGGATAGATGGTGAAATATGGTCGTTTAATACATATAATAACATATCAGTATATGAGTAATACTGATTTTATTACTTCATAATGAAACAACTAAAGAATAAGATGTAGAAGAAGAAATAATGTTGCTTGAATCGGTAACAGATATTACCTCTTCTTTGAAGCGCCTCTTCTTAACCACCTCTTAGGGCACTAAAAATGGTCTTTTAAGAAGACCAGGACCTATATGATGTTTCTAGGGAAGTGGAGAAGAGAAATTGGCAGGGTTTTTCCGAACTTGATGGCTCAATGTGGTGTGAGGAAGAGAGGGAGGAGGTGCCCTTTTATAAGGGAGGAGAGGGGCACCTTAGGAAAACATAAAATATTATTCTATTATAAAGTCATATTCGGTTTTTAATAGCTCCAAATTGATTTATTTCGAAACTAATGTGGGGGTGGGTCGAAATACTATCATCCAATATAATTTAGACAAGTTTATGTTTATATTTTAACCTTATCAATTAAATTTAACTTTAAGTTAGATAATTTAACTTTTACCATGTCTTCTTGTTTGCTTACACTATAAGGCTAATAAACTTACAATAACAAGCTAAAATAACCCCAAGTTGTTTATTATTAATATATATATAACCTTATCTATGTAATTTGTCTGAACCATAGATTTTTAGGAAAAACATAACAATTAATAATATAATATTTGTTTTAAAAACTATTTTATGTCAATTTTGACACTATTTGGTATTTGTTTTTTTGCGAAAAATCATAACAGAATGATTAGTTAAAAAAAGTTAATTAAATCAATACTAACATGTAATATTAACCTATAAATTTTTTTCAATTCATAAAAACTCTAAAATTACATTTATTTGGGTATTTATAACATCAATTATGTAAATATTTCATTAATAAGATAATTACTGCATCATCATTGTGTCATAAATAAGTTAACTTATTTAATGTCTAAAAATTTATAAATAAAATACCATTATGTAGGAAATCTTTTTATCTTTCTAATTAATATTTATAGTCGAATTTATCTTATCTATAACCCTATATAAAAAATTATTTAGTTATTAAACTTGGATATTAAATATTTTAACCCTTCTTTAAATAAATTAATAATAAATGTCCGAATCAAATCCAAGTGGACATAAATTGTCATATTTTATTCCTAAGGTTGCTTTTTGGTCGTATTACACTTATCCAATAGAAATAGGACATGTGTTAGGGTAATAATAATATCAATTTCACCCTTAATTACCCTATTTACTTTTAACTGTGGTAAAAAAAGTAAAAAGTTATTATTCACAAAAAATTATTTTCATCACATAGAACCATATTTTAGTCCTTGATATTCACCGTGTCTCTTGTATTTTTAAAATTCCACTCACAAAAGCGGTAAAATTACGTTTTATGTGAATTTTTAAATTCTCCTATGAGGTGGGTAAAAGACGGTGAAAAGTTCAATAAAATTTTTATATATGAAAAATTATTATAAATTGACTCCAATGAATTAATTTGAACTTATATAGGTACTATGTATAAATTATTACCTAAAATAAATTTAAATAAAATAAATATTTATTTAAATAAAAAGCCAGTTTTTAAATAGTAACCGAGTGTTTTCACTATTCATCAAAAATTGAAAGTTTTTAGAAAAATACAAAAATTTCACCCTAGGATAATTTCAATATTATGAATCCAAAAATGAAGTCCATTTTGAAAGTTAAAATTTACAAAATTTCAAAAAGTGTGTATTACTATTCATAACGGCTAGTTTTAATAATATTTTAATAGCATATCGTTGTTTAGTGAAACTCTGTATTGCGTATGACACAAGATATCGAGAAAGGTTGTGATTGTGTGTAATGCAAGCCATGCTAGTGTTGTGTGTAGTGAAATATTTCTTTGATGATGTACATAACATAAAAACAAAACATTTCTCATAAAAATATCTGATGTTACATATAGGTTCATGATAGATATCTATTTAATACACTAGAAAACTCCTTTAGAGTAAGGTGTGTCATAGTGGGACTTTTATGGGGTAGTTCAACAAACATGTTTTGGGTCGTGATCTCAATGATCTTGAACTTCTCTTGAAAACAGTTTCTATTATGATTAATTTATTGGATATCATCTTGGGATTAGTCAATGGAAATTTATAGAAATTTTATCTCCCTAATAAGCTCTAAAAATGGGATTCATAGGGTACAATCCATCTAGTTGAGGCCATAACATCCTTTATCTATGTCAATAGGATTTATTAAAACCATGTATTTATACTAATCATTTGATCTCTATTAAATTGCTACAGTATGAAAGATAATGTCACATAATAGTATTTTAAATCCAACAAGATATAATAAAAAAATTACTACATGTGCTATCTATAACCATTTATCGTGACGAGACATTTAAATAAATTAAAAATGGGAATTTAATTTATATATGTTTGGGTCGTTACAATCTTCCCCCATTAATAAAATTTTTCCATGATATTTTCATTTCCCATAATAAAACATATAATGGTAACTATTCTTCATTACCTCCTCTAGTTCACATGTTTTTTCTTCAAACTGTTGGTTTTCCACAACATTTTGATAAGGTTAATTGTCTTATTTCATAGTAATTTCTCTCTATGAAATAATATCTCCACCCATTAATCTTCAAAAGAGATATCATTCTCCAATGGTACCACCTCAAGATTGAGTACATGTGAGGGTTCTGGTATGTACTTACTCAAGATTGATACATGGAATATATCATGTACATGAGATAGGTTTTGTGGGAGTTCTAGTCAATAGTCAACCACTATGATGCAATCAAGGTTCTCAAAGGGCCAATATATCATGGACTAAGCTTCCAAATCATCTAAGATCTCATCAATTTGCTCAATTTATACATGCAGAGGAATACCATATATCAAAAATAAAACTATAGATCTCATCTATGATTTTCATCATAGCTCTTCTATCAACTCTGAGTAGCATTTTTTAAAGTAATGCTTTGGTCAAAGACCAAAGGACAATAAAACGTGTGTAGGGTAACGCTCGCCTCCCACTGGGGGGGCCCTACATGCCTAGAGTGCCCCTCACATTCCCCAGCTAGGAAAATGGCTTTGAATTTCCATGTGCATAATATGCACAGTGTTTGAGACTAGCGGGACTCGAGCCTGGGCCAGTTCCCATAGAGAGCGAGGGGTACAACCAACGGGTACCACTCAGCTAACACCCCATGGGAATCTTAGTGTCATTGATGTGCTGTTGAATAGTCTTAACATTTTCACCATTTCCTAAACCATTTTAACACATTGAAATTTTTATTCCCCAAATTCTTCCCAAAATATAGGTGATATGCACCACTTCCCATAAAGTGCTTCATAGGGATCCATTTGGATTATTCATTAGAGACTGATGTTTTATGAGAACTCAACCAAAGGAAGATGTTGTACACATCCTCATTTGATGTACATAGAATATTCTTGAAAAATGTCTTCCAATGTCTAAATAGTGCCCTCATACTAGCCATTAGTTACAGCATGATAGGTTGTATTAATGCTCATCTCAGTTTTTAGAGAATGTCGGAGACTTTTCTAGAACATGGAGGTGAATCCTAGATCTTGATAGGATACAATGGAAAGTGGTACTCCATAAAACCTTACCAAATCTCTAATGTATATTCATGTAAGTTGATCCAAGGACAAGTCCTCTCAAATTTTGATTAATGGAGTTGTATTTTTAAGAGGATACACAATAACCCACATATAATTATTTCCCTTGAATGTCTTCATAATTCCAATGAATAATTTCATGGTGATGTTCACCAAATTACATGTTAGTATGGGTAATGGTTTCATCATTCCCTTATACGTTTACATTTCATTCTTCACTTTTTGCAATACCAGGCACTTTGATGTATATTTAAATATCTCTTTCTTCATATTTTCCAACAAATAGTTCTCACAAAGATCATGATACATCATTGGGCTTTCTATATGCATGGAAAAAGATAAACTATGTGCATCATCCAATAGTTCCTTCCTCAATTCAAGATTTGATGGACACATATTCCTAACCCAAAACTCCCAATTCCATTTTCATCAATTTTACCCTCTAAGAACTTCCCCTTTATTAAGGCTTCCACCTTTTTGAAAATTTCCACATCATTTCATTCAGAATGATTTAACCTTTCCAAAAGATATGGTCAATACATCATTTGTAAATTTCATGATGATTTTACTTCCCTTAATATTCGCATGTCTATCCTTTATAGGTATAAGAATATTTGACTCTTCTCAATTATCGTCACTGATAAAGATGTAGGATTATTTCAACTTAGATAATATTCCACTTTATTTTATTTACTAGGATAGTACTGGATTGATTAGTCATAGTCCTTGATCAGCTCTAACCATCATCCTTGGTGTATATTCATCTCTTTCTATGTGAATATATACATGACGATTTTTTGATCCATATATATCTCATACTTATACCCATATTGATAATAACACCATATATTAGGAACAAAGATCATAGCTGAAAACTCAAGATCATGTGTCAAATTTTTTTTCATGAATATTCAACTACCATGAAGAATAAGGTATGAAATTGTCATTATGCATTAACAGATTTCCCAATCCCTTCATCGATGAATCACATAGTACTACGATGAGTTCTCTCCTTGTGGGTAGTGTGAGCACCGACGTATTGATGAGCCTCCATTTTAACACTCTGAAGCTCTCTTCACATTCATAATTCCATGAAAACATGACTCCCTTATACGATATCTTGGTAAGAGGGTTTGACAATCATGGGAAATTTCTCACAAATTAGTGATAATAACAAGGTATCCCAAGGAAACAATGTATATCATTCACAGATCTTAGCCTCATATATCTATCAATTACCATCATCTTTAAATGGTCCACATATATCCCATTTCTTGTGATGATATAACTCAAGATGGAGACTAAATTCAACCAAAACTCACATTTTTTGTACATTGCATAAAGCTTCTCATTTTGTAGGGTCTTTAGGAAAATTCTCATATTCTCCTCATACTCCTCCTTTATTTAGGATCATATTATATTATAATTTGTCATTACTACCACAAATATTTCAAGGAAATTTCTAAAAACTCTATTCATCATCTCCATGAAGATTTCTGGAGTGGTAGTGAGTCCAAATGGCATCACTATAAACTCATAGTGACCATACCTTGTACGAAAAGTGTTCTTAGGGATATCTTATTTCTTCACCCTTAGTTGATAACATCCCAACCAATGATCCCCCTTAGAGATGTGTTGTGATCCACATAGCATGACCAGACATGTCATAAATCCATGGTAGAGGATTCTTGTTCTTTATCGTGGCCTTATTGACATCATGATAATCAATGAAAAGGCAGTTTGACCCATACTTCTTCATGATGAAGATGACTGTTGAACCACATTGTGAATCACTGGGGCACATGAACCCTTTATCCATATTCTCCTATAGTTGTTTCTTCATCACCTCAAGATTCATAACAGCAACTCTTTATAGAGTATATGGTAATAAAAATACCCCAGGTATAAGCTTGACTAAAAATTCAACCTCTTGACTAAGAGGAAGACCAAAGAATTCCTCGGGGAAGACATCATAGTATTATATCATAATATTCAGGTCTTTGAGGATGGTTCTTTCATCATAATCAGTAAATTGAGAAAGTTATGCTTTCACATAGGGAAATAATATCCATACTTGAGATGATGTTGATAAAGGAGATTCATCATCCTCCTTACACTTGTACAAAATCAGGGGTCAATTCACTATAGAGAGAGTTATTTCCTTCTCGTGGAAATTTATTTTGTCCTTATTGGGGGAAATCCAACCCATGTTTAGAAATACATCAAATTCTACCAAAGGAAGTGTGAAGAAATTTTCTAGGAAGTTCATCCTACATGTTATGACAGGGGAGGTGTTATATACATGGGATTTAATAATATCATCATTTTTCATTTTCACCAACATCCCTACTTCCATTCTTTGTAGTGGTATTGGGATAGTTCTACTAAAATTTGAGGATATGAAGGAATGCATAGAACCCAAAGAAAAATGTGTGTTCACTATTCTTGAATGAATAACTAGTATAACTATCACCACTTCATTTTTGAGATACACTTTTGTGGTATTGATGAAAAAATATCTCCCTTACTACCTTGGAGGTTGTTGGTGGCCTCCAGAAACCCTTGTCTTAGCGAATTTGTTTGTAATGTTCCCTCGTTCATTGCAGTTGAAGCAATGGACAATGCACTGTGGGTTGACTAGATAATTCCTTTCCCCTATCCGATTATCGGGTTTATTAAATTGGAAATTTCTAGAAATGTGCCCTCCCTTCCTGTACCTAAATCATTTAATCATTCCCTTTAGGTAATTTATGGGGTGGTTCTTCCCCCACCATTGACAAGTGGGATAATGAAATTTCATAGCACCATTCTCTTTTCCCATCAGACCCTAAAAAATTCCACATTATACATATTATCCTCATGAAACCCTTAATATTCCCTGATATCCATTTTGACTTCGGGGGGAAATTAGACAATTTCCTCAAAGCGAAAAATTCTAGGGATCACTAGGGAGTTTCATAGACTGGGTTTTATCATACCAAAGAAGCGATCAACCATTAATTATAGGATAACTATAAAGATGATGGAATATCGTGATGGTATTGTGATGGTTGAAACATATTTCCCAATAGCTTTATCATCTTTTTTTCTTGAGGGTGAGGAAATCCCTTTCCATTTTAATTTAGATAGAGGAAGAAAAATATTTATCAAAAAACATTTTCCATAATTCCTTCCATTCCATTTCATCAATATCTTCCTCGAGATTTGAATTCTTGATCTGTGTCCACCACTGATCGGCCTCTCCCTCCATGTGAATACAACCATAATAACCTTCTCTCATTTAGATAATTTATGGATGGATATGATCTTTTTAGAGGAGTGGATTAATTGTTCTATGATTAAGGGATCAAATGATCCATTGAAAGTAGGAGGCCATTGTTGCATAATGTGTAGTGACCCAAAGCTTTACGTACATGGACATTACATTACTTTTTAAAAAATACTTAATACCTAAAAAAACAAACGCCCAAATATCATATTAGTTTAGTGTCTTTGGAAACACGGTACAAAATCCTCTAATCCGGGTGAAATATCATCAACATCACTCATAAAGATCTTTCCATTTTTTTTCTTACCTAAAACCTTTCTTTATATCATGGGTAAAATAAAACATAGAATGGTTGAGCTAAAATGCTCAGTAAGGGTAATCATGGAGAACATAAAACAAACTATAAACATTTTAAAGTAAAAACTTAAACAGAAAATCTAAACATCAAAGTCTTGTGAAATGACATAAATCATGGAGGTACGTAAGGAATGGATTATAAAAACCCATTAATCATGATAAAATAGCATGGAAATAAAACATGGAGTTGTGGAAAACCATTAAGCACATAATTTGATTTCCATAGTAGACATGGAATTGCTTCTAAGACCATCATAGTGGACAAAGTCCATTATTGAACCAGATTAACTTTTCATTCTAGACTTGTATTAATGAACTAGATTTACTTGCAGTTCCATCCATGTCTATATCAAGATATATAAATCATTACCACATGAATTGGAGGGAGATATAGAGCCCACCCATCTCATAATAAAATTATTTTTACATGTTCCACAAAACATAAATCATTCATCATATCATAACCCAAAAAATAATATGGGGTTTCATAAACATAATTCTACAATAACATAATCCATATAAAATACCATTCCATCCTTAACATAATCAAATCATAGAAAACATAGATATATAATCATAACCCTATTTAAAAACTTCATCTTAGATGGGAAATAGTTTTCCTAAAACACTTGAAGTTAGTTCTTGAGGAAAATGCCATTTCTTCTTCCGAAACATTTTTTCTCAAAATGTTGTGAAAACATAAAAGAAAATATGTTAATTGAAAATAAACATTAAGACATGTAAATTATTCTTCATGTAAATAATTTTTTATGAGATCACAACTATCTATTCTTACCATATAAGTTAAAAAAACTTTCTCCTCATACTTTTACCAAAAAATTCAAAAAGTACCTCAGATGGAAAATAAAAGAAAGATCCCTCTATAACATATAGTAAAAGTCAAAAAGGGGTAAACATGAAATTAAACAAACATGGAAAATATTAAACACATTATGAAAACGGTTTTATAAAACATTTACATGGATGATAAATATAACCCCAGCAAATACTTACATATATAAAATCTCAGATAAAAATGAGATTGCAAAATTATCCCTTACCTTAATTCCAATTTATCCAATTTACGTCCAAAACTCATGTATAGTGGGTTTAAACATATTATTAACTTGTAAAATAACCATATTAATATTTAGGATATCATATATGATTCACTTATGACTTTATATGACCCATTCATTTGTCAATTCATTGTCAAAGAAGAGTTTTGGATAAAATTGTTTCATTTATCGTACATGTTTTGAGTTGTAAATTTTTATAATATTACATAGATCTTGATTAAATAATTCCAGAATGTATAACATGGTTTACATTTCTTATATAATAAATATATTAATATATATAATCGATCGATAAATGGAATGAAATACACTGTTCATGCAGACGGTAGGTCGTACGTACGCATGAATGATGTCTTCGTTTCCTTATTAAATTGAATGAAAGTAAATGACATATATATGTATATATCCCATAGCATTATTATGTCATATATCTCATTATTATTTATTATATATACTTTATAGTCATTCTAGAATTTTCAACATGGAGAATGAATCTAATCACATCATGGAGATGGTAAACTGTACGTACGCACGGGCGACAATATCATTCCCATGATTATGGAATTTTATCAAAGTGTGTGGTGTATAGTATTTTAGAAAAAATATAACTTTACAATAATCATATATAATTATTTTTTCCACTATTATACCCATCCAAGTAGTTTGGGGATGAAAAAAAGATTACACCACTGTGTGGAGACAGTAAGTCGTATGTACACATGCGTGGTGATTTCATTTTACATAGGAAGGATAGACAATGTAATATGGTTGATTCATAATGATAATAACATATCAGTATACTAGTTATACTGTAGTTATTAATTATTAATGAAACAACTCATATAGAAGAGGTATAAGAAGAAATAAGTTTGAAAGAATCGGTAAAGGATATTACCACTTCATCGACGTGCCTCTTTTAAAGATTCTCGTAGGACACTAAATCTTTTTTTAAGAAGACCAAGACCACTAGTATGATTATATAAATTTTGATCAGAGATATGGGCATGGTTATTTTAAGTTCAAAAGGCAAAAATGGTGTGAATAGGAGAGGGAATGGGGTTCCCTTTTATAAGAGAGGAGAGTGTCACTTTTGGAAACCTCAAAAATATTAATTTATAATAAAAACAAAACCCCATAAAGCCCTCCAAAATGACTCAACAAAGAATATGAGATTCGATAGTGTGGTAATATCATCAAAAAAATATTATTTATACATGTTTTGATTTTATTTTGAACCTTATCGTTTTTATTATCTGTTTTTAATCTATTTAATTTAATTTGGGGTAAAAATGTTATAAATTTTAATTTGGTATAAATACATAATTATGTGTGGTAAATTTTACATAATTGGATACATAATGATATGGTAGACCATTTAAATTTAAATTTTTATTTTTTAAATATTTTATTGGTTTTTAAACAATTTAATAATTTGTTATTTTCATAAAATATCAATAGTGTAAATTTTGATACAATTCAATTATTTGAATTTAAAAAAAATTAAAAAAATAGATATTTTTGAAGAAAAATATTTAATAGATTTCTAACAAGTAATATTCATCTATAAAATTCGTGTAGAACATTAAATATATCATATAATATTTATTTTATTATTTTTAAAACAATTTATTTGATATTTCTGTTGATAAAATAATTACTACAACATTTTTGTATAATTATTTAATCCACTTTTTTTAATAATAAATAAAAATATAATCTAAGATGAATATAAATATAATATATTTCATAATGATACTTATAGACGATTTTATCTTCTAAAAAACCAACTTTTAAAATGTTATATTTATTAAATTATGAAGGTGAAATTTTGACATCATTTAAAATAAAAAAATATAAGTGTCATAATCACTTTTATAAGGCTCCAAATCGTCCAAAAGTCTATCCATGTATTCTTATGTTGTATATATACTCTAAAAATATGTTTTGGTCATCTTTTTTGGGCTTTTATAGGTATTATTATTTTAATAAAAACAATATTATTTATTTTTCACTAAATAAATAATTTATGCATCATTAATGTATATGATATTAAGGAAATTATATATTTAATAGAAATGAAAAATAAATTTCCATAATAAATAAAAACATTTTATCCTTAAAATGAGTCTTTATAATAAAATTTATATATCATTTAACATTATATTAAAAATAATTTAATTATTAAAGTTGGAGTGAGACATATTTCACATTCCTTTAAATAAAAAAAAATTAAAGGTCTTAATCTCATCCAAGTGGGTTCCAATAGATAAAATTTCAACACAAGTATATTTTAGGACAAAATATAATCATCCAATTATATTAAAAAAGTTTTAGGATAATTTTATAATATTATTTTTACCCTAAATTACCCAATTTTCCTTTAACTGTGGTAAATAAAATTTACTGTAGTTACTATTCATAATGGCCAAAAATAAAAGTAGCCTACTAAAATAATTTTTACCTACTGATTCTAAATATGGAGTCAATTTTTTAAAATTCAAAACAAATAAGTTTCAATAATTAATATAAAATTAATCTCGTTGTTGTGAAAATGGGATTTAAAATGTAAAACATTCAAAAAAAATTGAAATGTTTTTACCTATGAATTCAATGTAAAATTAATGCTAATGACATATATTATGTTAAATGGTAAAAATATATTCTATTTATTCTTTATGACTATTCAATATTATAATTTTACCATATAACGTATCTCGATGAAAGAAGTTATTTTTATTTAAAAATTAGCGTATTTTAACTATTCATCCAAATATGAAGGTTATCATAATAGTGCCAAAAATTTATCCAAAATTTTTTTTTATATCCTGATTCAAAATAAGAAGTTTACATTGTCAAATTGAACTTATAAAATTGTCAAAAATTCATTTTAAAATGGGTGTTCCACCAAAAGGTGAAAAAATTACATTTCATTAAAAATACTTCTTTCATTCAAAAAATTAATTTTTTTCTCATACCATGTTCTATAAAATATGTAAGATGAATTATAATTTTATAAAATTAAAAATTTTGGTAATATTATTCATATCAGCTAGTTCATTACAATATTATAATAATATATTGTTGTTTAGTGAAACTCGGTAATGCGTACAACGCAAGCCATCGAGGAAGGTCGCTTTTGCATGTAACGCATGCCCAATCAGTGTTGTGGGAAAGATTACTTTGGTGTTTCATATAACATAATATAATATTATTTCATTGAAAAAAAAATTTATTTAGTGTCGAATTCTATCATAATAACTTGAAATTGATGGTAAAACAATCCAATAATTGTGTTGCGTATACTGCAAGCTAATACAGTGTTGCATATAGAACAAGCTAATCATGGTGTAGCATAAAACACAAGACATCAATAAAATTAAAAATAATCTTTCTCATAAAAGATATGGGTGTTACATAAATGACTAAATTGTATATTGTTATCTCTTAGGGTGGGTTTGTATGCTCCTCTTGAACTAGGTTTCAATTCAGAACCTGGTTTATATGAGAGATTATCATAATATTGTTCATGATTCCTACTCAGTTCGGGTTAGGAATATTGTTGGGGTAGTCATCACATTCCCTGTCGCATCAATTGTTCTCAAAATTCCTCCTTTTTATAGAAATTGAAATGAATAAATTGAAAATTAAGGATGATTATTTTTAAACCATTAAACATATAAAGGGAATAAATTAAAGTTAAAACTTATAAATTACATTTATTTCCTTAACCTATATTCATATAGCCTTCAATATATGTTTTTCATGATCTATTTACTAACATATATTCTTTTGGGGAAATTTCCCCCTTAATAATGGTTCATAACAAGCATATAAATTTACCAAAACATATCCCCCTGTATTGTCAAACTAGGTGCATAGTAAGGCCCATTTTCATTTACTGGGTTACCTCGATTCTGGCTCAGAACACCATGTTTGTGTTATTACTCATGTGTACATCTATCCCAAAACCACTTACACAAGATGAATCCATATAGGGGTGTATTTTATTGATAAACAAAATACACTATTTTGACCAAAATTTTGGGTTGTTTTCTTATGCTTTGTCTCATCCCTATGTCTTTCTCTAGAGATTTCTAAACCAAATACCCAAAATAAATGAACTTTTACTTTGATACCAACTATAATAACCATGCTATTTATTTTACATTAATACTTGTTTTTTTAATAAGACTACACATAATAAAACCCAGATGATTGATTAGTCTAGTGTCTTTAGGAATTAAAAACATTACATAACAACATAAAATGGGGAATAAAACATCTTTATTGAAAACTTATTAAACATGATAAAAATATTCCTTTGAACATAAAAATACATTTGATAATCTGGGTACATACATAAGAAAGTGAGGAGAGAAAAATCCCAGTAAGGGAATAAACATGGATTTAGTGATACCTGTTAGATAATAGGTTTATTAATGATGAATTAAAGGAACATGAATAATAAGGCATCATACAACATGACAATCCTATCATGGGAAATGTAGAAACAACATAAAACACTAAATAGGTCATGGATATAATTAAAAAGATATCATGGTGAAAATTTTACCATAAAAGAATCAGGATCACTCCCTTTCCCAATTTGATGTATCGTGATACTAAACATTACACACTACATTAGCTTTTTCATGAACTAGATCTAGTCGCCAATAAAAATGGCACCCAACTCAATCCATGGAATGTCACCAAGTGAGAACCCTATCCCCATATTTTAACACAAGAGATAATGTATCACGAATAATGGTTTGGAAAATATTTACCCGTTTTTAGAAGAATTAAACAAAAAAACATAATAAATAAACATAATCTGAAAATTAGTCCATGAAAGCTTTAATAAAATTTGTAACTGAAATACATGATTTTAGGAAAATAACTAGATGGACACAACTCAAATTTATGAGAAAATACAACTCTAGAACCACCACATGGAAAGGGGACATCATCTCCATGCCTTCTCCACAACACTGCATCAAGGATGGAAGCTAAAAATCTGAACTGCCATCACCAAGGACCATTTATCTTACATGTGTCAAACATAAGGAATTATACATACACCCCAGGATGTAAATAAAGTTTGATCCTAAACCCAATAGGATTCCACCCAAAAATAATACATGTGATAAAAATTTCAATACAAAGAACAATTAGATGTTTGATAAACAAGAATGATATAAACAATTTCAAAGAGATTCCAATTTAAATAAAAACAATATTCGAGAAGGACACTTTGATGAATGAATCCATTTAAATAAAACACCCATCATACACGTTTCTCTAACAAAACACGCCATATGCTGATGGTAAGTGTCACGACCCATCCTCAGGCCCGTGTCGTGACTACCCCAAGACCGCCTTCTATGGGGAAGGGGCTGGTGACTAGCACCAAAGACGTAAATCCCATTAACTAGGAAGGAATTACCTTTATAAAAGTGACAAAACACCAAAGAGAAAAAGAGGAAGTAAAACACTAAGTACAAAGAAAGTGCTGAAATGTAAATAGGCCGGAATACAAACCCAACTGGAAATATAGCTACAACTGAACAAAGACAACAGCTGGAAGAAAGGAAGTAGCTCCTGGGTAGTCCTCCTCGGATCCTACCTGAAGGGTAGGTACCGATAGCGCAACTCCTCAATGCTCTCGCCTGTCATCCTCCTCCGTGCGTCGTCTCATCGTGAAGTCCACCTCCGGATACTGACTCGTTATGTGGTCCACCTCCGGGTACTAACTCGTCGTGTGGTCCACCTCTGGGTACTTACTCGTCATGTGGTCCACCACCGGGTATTTTCTCATCATGTGGTCCACCTTAGGGTACTGTCTATTCGTGTGGTCCACCTCCAGGTACCGTCCAGTCCTCGAACACTCGGCCTCCGCCAGCACTGCCCATCGTCTGCAACCAACACAACGAGGTACGGGCATAGCCCGTGCAGGGGTGAGTATAAGGATACTTAGTAAGGACCCCGAGACCCTAAAGGTATCACTAAAACCAACAAGGATAACCACAAAGAAGATCTAAATAGATAACCTCTACTTAGGTATATGCCCATACATATACCCTAGTTATCATGTAACCCATCTCAATCTTGAGGTAAACACAAAGGTCATAGACTCAGCTCAAACCAGGATTTTCATTATCAAAACCGTAACTACTGAAGAGCTCCGTCTAAGGGAGTACAGTGATCCTGTCACGTCTCTGAGGTACTTCTCACCAACCTATGACTGCTGAGGTACTCCTCCTGTCAAGTACCACGGGTCTGCCACCTCACACAGTAGTGCTCCTCCGCCATGGGTCTGCCACCTCACACAGTAGTGCTCCCCCTCATAACCTACAGAGGTACTCTTCCAGTCGAGTACCGCGGGTCTGCCACCTCAAACAGTAGTTCTCCTTCGCCATGGGTCTGCCACCACAAAAAGTAGTGCTCCCCACTGGGCTATGCTAGTCACTCCGAATCGAATCAGAAAAGCAGTCATCAGGTCACAGCCAGTTACATGGTCTCTGTACTCCGTACGCTCGTCTCCGGGAGGGTCCGCTCCACGATCTACTAGTAGATACTCCAAGTATCTCAAAGTCCCATGATGAAGTATATCAAAGAACCGCCTCGTCATAGGGGTCTCAACGCGATAGACGGCGTGTCAATCAGATGCCCGGTCTGTGAGTTACTAGCCTTTTCGTCCCAGGGGCCAGGTTGGTTTCGTGTGTGAAGCAACACAACCGTATCTCAACTGTACCCCGCACTATCATAGGGTGTACTCAAAGGGACCGTTTCCCCACGTGATCAACAACGCCGCTTATGGTTCATCAAACGGACGTCCGGTCCGAAAGATATCAGCTTTTCCGTTCCGGGGCCCCGGTTGGATTTTAGGTGCAATCCAACCCGGCCACTATCCAACTGCATCCAAAACTCAAGTGAAGAATTCCAAAAGTTCCATCTCATCAAGAGGAGATCAACGAGACAGATGGCGGGTCAATCGGACACCCGGTCTGTGAGTTATTGGCTTTTTCGTTCCAGGGGCCCGGTTGGTTTCATGAGAAAACCAACCCGACCACACTCCGATGGCATCCAAACCTCGAGCGGAGTAAGGAAAAAGTTCCTTCTCATCAAGAGGAATCCAAAAAAGTCGTCGGCACGTCAATCGGACATCCGGAGCTCAAGTTACGAGCATTTGCACTCCGAGGGCCCGGTTGGTTTCTTGTACGAACCAACATTGCCGAACACAAAGTATTCTGAAACCTTGAGTGTGATATGTCAAAACGACCGTCTCAGTCCAAGGATCGCATCTCCCTTTACGGTGCGTCGATCTGAGGTCAGTATCCCTGGATGTGGGCAAAATACCGAAAAGGTCCAAAAACGGGGGGTCTGGGCCCATACCGACCCGACTGGGCACGACCCGCCCCAGCCCGGCCCGGTCTAGGCGCGACCCGGCCCGGTCCGACGAAGCCGGCCCGACTCGGCCAGGTGGCTCGCTGGCTCGGCCAGCGAGCCACTGCTCCGCGGACGCGGCGCGCGCCGCGTCCCCCTGGATCCCGTGCGGCAGCGAGATCCGCCAGCTCGCCGCCGCGACGGTTTCTCCAGGCGGTGCGCCGGGGCGCCACCCCCACCGGGCGGTCGACTGGTGCCGGGCACCGCCTACGGCCGCTGGTGGTGTCAGCGGGCCACCGGAGTTGCTCCGGTGGTCCGTTTTCAATTCCGCCTACGGCGATGCTCATCTCGGGTCCCGATCTCCACTGCGGAAACATCAAATCGTCTCTACGGCCCGTTCCGACAATGCCCGATGATCCGCACGTCAATAGAAACAACTTCAGAGTCTTCCGTTCACCTTCGCGGCCCCGACTACAACCACACTTTTGTTCAGCCTTGACGGCGCGACGCGACGGCGCCCCGCATACTTGCTGCATCACTCCAGGTTCTTGCGCGGTGTCGTCGCACCGTGCCGCCATCTTCCAAACCGCAACATAATAAAAAAAAAGGGGGATGAGGGTCAGTCGTGTTTGTGCGGTCTGACCTCCTCCCGTTATAATGATAGAAAGCGTCCATCAAATAGAAGTCGACGTATGACAAAGAAATATTTCACGGAAAAATCAATAAACCTCAAAATCAACCTGCATAAACAAATGATTCCACGGATTAACCTTGAAATGATTGGTCCGTGCTCATCGTTATTTTCTCAAAATATAAGAGAACACCAAATAAATTTCCCTACCTCGAAATTGATGTCGCACGTCGTCGAGTCGCGGAAGTCGAACGTCACGGTAGTCGAACGTCGCAGTAGTCGGGTGTCGCGGAAGAAAGGTATCACTTCCGTCAACGTCGGAAGAAGAAGGAGAACGTTGTTTTTGGAATCGGTCTCCACGTTCGGCATCTCCTTCCTTGTTGCAGTAGAGGAAGAAAGAGTATTGGAGAAAACATAGTGCGTTCTTCGCCGAGTCGGAAGGTCGTTCTTCGTTTGGAGGTGATGTTCTTCAGAAAAGGGAAGAGCTCTCTCCCAAATTCTCTAACACAACAAAACTCACAAAAATAAAATAAGGCCTCTCCTTATTTTATTATTTTTCCATGCATTCAAACTTTTTTGAAAATTCAAACACAAAGTTAAATTAATTGAAGAGGTTTAACCAATTAATTTAAGATGTGTTTTGGGAAAATTAAAGAGGAGAGAGGGGAGAGTTACACAAGTTAAAGTGGAGTTACAAAATTTAAGAGGGAAGTGAGATGTGGGAGGTCAAGGGGGTTATGGGAAGATCAAGTGGGGTTAGGGTCTTGTGTGGGCCCCACATCCCACATATCCACACATGGGAAGTTGGGTGGTTGTGGGTCCCACCAACAACTTCCCATGGTAGAATTTAACTCCCTTGGTCAACAAAAATAAAATTGTTCACAATTTTATTTATTTCTTCCTTAAACCCCAAAATTCAACTTCTCCTCCCAATAAATTGCCCCTACGGTAAAAGTCCTCTTAATAAAATACCAGCGCTGCGAGTTCATCGGTGTCCTCAGATTTCAATTCAAAGTAACGGTTTGAAAGATAGAAAAACACGCTCGTTCATTCACTGAACGTACCCGAGCTAAACTTCGGAAATTGATTCCGAGCACATCGGGCCTCAGAATCAGGCGCCGTCAGAAACTGCGTCCTTGTAAAATCACAGAGAAAATTAAGAAAAAAAATTCCCTTGAATTTTTTGGGTCTTTACATTACTCCCACCTCAGGTCTTTATGTCCTCGTAAAGCTTTAACACAAACTAGGGATACAAAATCGGTACTGAGCACGCATTTGAGCCTTCCGCTCCCCTGTGCTCACCTGGAGGTTCCCGTAATGCTAGAGAAAGCACACCCGAGTAATCATCCATCCTCATAGGATCTGATCCTATCGATCCTCGATCCCCACTGGAACCTCCACGTATGTCACCCTGTCATCGACATCCAACTCCTTGAGGTCGATGATATGTGAAGGATCACGAAC
Organism: Viscum album; assembly: GCA_963277665.1. Lineage (NCBI taxonomy): Eukaryota > Viridiplantae > Streptophyta > Magnoliopsida > Santalales > Viscaceae > Viscum > Viscum album. The sequence continues at coordinate 2,094,527,631 of OY728151.1, forward strand.
GTATCTCCTCAATTGATATATGTGGAAGTCATCGTGCACTAGGTGAAACTGAGGTGGATGCGTCAAGCGGTAAACCACTTTGCCTACCAAGCTGAGGACCTAAGAAGGTCCACTGAACCTCGAAGATAACTTGCCTCCTTGGCCACATATCCGTAAACCTCATCGAGGTGAAACCCGTATAAGGATGTGATCGTCATCCTCGAACTCTAGAGGTCTACAATTCCTGTCAACAAAAGGCTTATGTCGGCCCTGTGCTGTCCTCATCCGCTCTTGGATTACCTGGACCTACTCTGTCGTGGCCTGGACCATCTTTGGTCCCACAAGAGTTGCTATGATTTCTTCTTTTCCGAAAAGATAAATCCGGTCTCATCCCCGGGATGAACCACGTTCGTTGCCTAATACAGTCAATCCAGACATGAATGATGTATTCATGCCATGGACGACATCTTATGGGCTCGACGTTACTACCAAGAGATCCAACTGTCACTCTTGCCTCCAAGGGTCGAGTCACACTGTCAGGATCAGTGTGAGGTCACTGGGTCGCTTCCAGTAGAAATCTCGAAAGAGAGGGTCAAGTCAACAGTCTTAACCGGGACCACTCAGTACCAACCAAACAAAAGGACATGAAAGGAAACTTTATAAAGGTAAGTGTCTTTATATTATTACAGCTCATGGTAAAAAGACACAAATGTAACAACAACAACATGTAACTAGATATACACCACTAGTTATGCTCCTATACACTCGCTTCTGGAGCTCCGTATCCATAAGCTTCTTCTGACTGAAGCTGAGCTCTCCCATGTCCACATGTTCCCTGCGGTCGGGGTGGACCTCCTGGTGGGGGTGGTGGCAACACCTCGAAGCTTCGTCCACCTCCAGCTGCATGGACAGCTCCCCTCCCTCGGCCTTCATCTCCTAGTAGTCTGCCATGATCAAACCTCTACCTATGTCTGGGAGGTTCTTCATTTAACTTTCGGTCATCTGCATGGCAGGTCGGGCAGTCACGTGCCATGTGACCAATCCCACCGCAGGAGTAACACTGCATGGAAGGTATGGCTCTGTCATTCCCCTTGGTGCCTTGCACTGCAGACCATGAGTCACGTGGTCGACCACCTAAAGGTCTGGTCCTCTTGGACCTCTGCGTCATATGTCTACTGCCTGCTACAGAAGACTCTGCCGCATGCCGGTTAGTGGTGGGTCCTGCTGCTGGAGACTGCTCAGCAAGGAAACTTTCCACGAATAGGGATCTCTCCAACACCCCTGTTTGCGTCGGAATGCTGTGAGAAACAACAGAATCTCTAATCTCTCGCATGATCCCCTGCTTGAAGGTTCATGCCCTGAAGAACGGGTCTCGTACCATATCTGTGGGGTAGCGCGGGAGGTCTGTGAACCTCGCTGAATACTGCACCACTGTCATGCTGCCCTGCGGCAGCTAAAGTAGCCCATGTATACGTACCGCTTAAAGGGTGGCTGGTACAAACTCTGCCCAGAACAGGCTCTCGAAGTCTTCCCATAGAAGTTTCGCCTCGTCATGCATCTGAAGCATCAGGCTCCAACATCTGCCTGATGCTGCCTGAAGTAGGCCAGCAGCAAGGATCACCATGAAATCTGCTGGCCTCCCCACTAGCTTGAAGACTCTCACCACAGCCTCATGTCAATCCTCAGCCGCCTGTGGGTCCGTCTCTCCCCTGATCCTGGGTGGCCTCTGGCGCTGGAACTCGTGCAGTGCGCTCAAGCGACATGCACCCTCTGCTGCTGGGGCTGGTGGCATCAGTGGCCCAACGAGTAGTAGTACCGCTGGTGCCTCAACTGGGATAGAGCCCTGTACTAAGGCCACGTCGCTCAGCGGGCTGTCAGTACGAACAAATCTTGGGGCTCTAGCTGGTCGTCCGTAGGGATGCATCCTGAAAGAAACAAACATGACATGGTCAAAAGATTTATACCTGGTGAGCTGACCAGGTTTGAGCTGACTTTTAAAAACTTCTAGAAACACACACGCAATCAGTGTTTTGATGCACAAAGTCAGAAATCCGTTGTTATGGTCCTGGTTTATGGATACGTCGGCCACCCGCACCAACACTGGACTCCCTTAACTAATGACCACACTCGGTACCCTTAACACTATTGCTTCACAGAAAGAAAATATCAGAGTTATAAGTTCTGCGGTAGAACCGACTCCTCTGATACCAATTTGTCACGACTCGTCCTCGGGCCCGTGTCGGGACTACCCCAAGCCTGCCTTCCATAGGACAGGGGCTGGAGACTAGCACCAAAGGCGTAAATCCCGATAACTAGGAAGGAATTTCCTTTATAAAAGTAACAAAACACCACAGAGTACAAGCGGAAGTACAAAACTAAGTACAAAGAATGTGCTGAAAATTAAATCGACCAAAATACAAACCCAACTGGAAATATAGCTATAACTGAAAAAAGACTATAGTTGGAAGAATGGAAGCATCTCCTGGGTCAACCTCCTCAAATCCTACCTGAAGGGTAGGTACAGATAGCGCAGCTCCTCAATGCTCTCGCACGTCAACCAACTCCATGTGTCGTCTCGTTGTGAAGTCCACCTCCGGATACTGACTCGTCGTGTGGTCCACCTACGGGTACTGACTCATCGTGTGGTCCACCTACGGGTAGTGACTCGTCGTGTGGTCCATCTCCGAGTACTGTCTCGTCGTGTGGTCCACCTCCTGGTATTGTCTCGTCGTGTGGTCCACCACCAGGTACCGTCCAGTCCTCGAACACTCGGCCTCTGTCAGCACTGCCCGTCGTCTGCAACCAACACAACGAGGTGCGGGCATAGCCCATGCAGGGGTGAGTATAAGGATACTCAGTAGGGACCCCGAGACCCTCAAGGTATCAGTAAAACCAAAAAGTATAACCACAACGAAGATCTCAACAGATAACCTCTACTTAGGTATATTCCCATACATATACCCAAGTTATCAAGTAACCCATCTCAATCTTGAGGTAAACACAAAGGTCATAGACTCAGCTCAAACCCGTATTTTCATTATCGAAACCGTAACTGCTGAAGAGCTCTGTCTAAGGGAGTAAAATGATCTTGTCACGTCTCCGAGGTACTGCTCAACAACTGATGATTGCTGAGGTACTCCTCCTGTCGAGTACTGTGGGTCTGCCACCTCACACAATAGTTCTCCTCGCCATGGGTCTGCCACCTCACACGGTAGTGCTCCCCTCATAGCCTATAGAGGTAATCCTCCTGTCGAGTATCGCGGGTCTGCCACCTCACACAGTAGTGCTCCTCCGCCATGGGTCTGCCACCTCACAAAGTAGTGCTCCACACTGGGCTATGCTAGTCACTCCAAATCGAATCGGACAAGTAGTCATCAGGTCACACCGAGTTACACGGTCTCCGTAATCCATACACTCGTCTCCGGGAGGGTACGCTCCATGAGCTACTAGTCGATACTCCAAATATCTCAAAGTCCCAGAAAGAAGTATCTCAATGAACCGCCTCGTCATAGGGGTCTCAACGCGACAGACAGTGTGTCAATCGGACGCCCGGTCTGTGAGTTACTGGCCTTTTCGTCCCCAGGGCCCGGTTGGTTTCGTGTGCAAACCCACAAAGCCGTATCTCAACTGAACCCCGAAAACTCATAAGGTATATTCAAAGGGACCGTTTCTCCACGTGATCACCAATGCCGCTGACGGTTCGTCAAACGGACGTCCGGTCTGAAAGATATCAGCTTTTCCGTTCCGGGGGCCCGGTTAGATTTCAGGTGCAATCCAACCCCACCACTATCCAACTGCATCCAAAACTCAAGCTATGTATGCCAAAAGTTCCGTCTCATCAACAGGAGATCAACGAGACATACATCGCATCAATCAGACGCCCGTTCTGTGAGTTATTGGCTTTTTCGTTTGAAGGGCCCGGTTGGTTTCGTGAGCGAACCAACCCGACCGCATTCCGACGGCATCCAAACCTCAAGCGGAGTAATCCAAAAGTTCCATCTCATCAAGTGGAATCCAACAAAGTCGACAAAACGTCAATCGGATGTCCGGAGCTGAAGTTACAAGCGTTTCCGCTCCGAGGGCCCGGTTGGTTTCGTGTACGAACCAACACGGCCGAACCCAAAGTTTTCCGAAACCATGAGTGCAATATTTCAAAACGACCGTCTCAGTCCAAGGATCACATCGTCGCTGAAGGTGCATCGATCGGAGGTCCGTAGCCCTGGAAGTGGGCAGAATACCAAAAAGGTCTGAAAACGGGGGGTTTGGGCCTGTACCGACCCGGCCCAACCCCCCCCCCCCACCCCTGGGTCGGCCCGAACCGGGTCGACCCGACTGGGCGCGACCCAGCCCGGCCGGCGCTGTGCGACCCGGTCTGGGCGCGACCCGGCCCGGTCCACACAAGCCGGTCCGACTCGGCCTGGTGGCTCGCTCGCTCGGCCAGCGAGCTGGTGCTCCGCCGACGCGGCGCGCGCCGCGTCCCCCCTGGATCCCGCGCGGCTGCCGGATCTGCTAGCTCGCCATCGCGGCTTCAGCCGTGGCGGTTTCTTTATGCGGCGTGCTCGGGCGCCGCTGCCACCGGGAGTTCGGCCAGTGCCGGCGGCCGCCTCCGGCCGCCGGTGGTGTCTGCGGGCCACCGGAATTGCTCCGGTGGTCCGTTTTCAATTCCGCCTACGCCGATGCTCATCCTGGGTCCCATTCTTCACTGCGGAAACATCAAATCGTCTCTGCGGCCCGTTTCGACAATGCCCGACAATCTTCAAATCAAAAGAAACAACTGCGGAGTCTTCCGTTCGCCTTCGCGGCCTCGACTACGACCACACTTTTGTTCGGCCTTGAAGGCGCGGCGCGACTGCGCCGCGCATCCTTGCCGCATCACTCCAGGTTCTCACGCGGTGCCGTCGCACCGTGCTGCCGTCTTCCAAACCGCAACATAATCAACAACAAGGGGGTGGAGGGTCGGCCGTGTTTGTGAGGTCCGACCTCCTCCCGTTATAATTATAGCAAGCGGCCATAAAATAGAAGTCAACGTATGGAAAAGAAATATTTCACGGCAAAATCAATAAACCTCAACATCAACCTGCATGAACGAACAATTCCACGTATCAACCTGGAAATGGTTGGTCCGCGCTCGTCGTTATTTTCTCAAAAGATAAGAAAACACCAAATAAATTTCCCTACCTCGAAATTGACGTCGCACATTGTCGAGTCGCGGAAGTCGAACGACGTGGTAGTCGAACGTTGGGGTAGTTGGGTGTCGCAGAAGAAAGGTATCGCTTCCGTCAATGTCGGAAGAAGAAGGAGAACATTTTTGTTGGCGTCGGTCTCCACGGTCGGCGTCTCCTTCCTTGTCTCAGTAGAGGAAGAAAAAGGATTGGACAAAACGTAGAGCGTTCTTCGCCGAGTCGGAAGGTCATTCTTCGTTTGGAGATGATGTTCTTCAGATGAGGGAAGATCTCTCTCCCAAATTCTCTCACACAACAAAACTCACAAAAATAAAATAATACATCTCCTTATTTTATTATTTTTCCATGCATTCAAACTTTTTTAAAAATTCAAACATTTAGTTAAATTAATTGAAGAGGTTTAATCAATTAATTTAAGACGTGTTTTGGAAATATTAAAGAGGAGAGAGGGGAGAGTTACACAAGTTAAAGTGGAGTTACAATATTTAAGAGGGAAGTGAGTTATGGGAGGTCAATGAGGTTATGGGAAGATCAAGGGGGGTTAGGGTCTCGTGTGGGCCCCACCTCCCACATATCCACACATGCGAAGTTCGGTGGTTGTGGGTGCCACCAACAACTTCCCATGGTAGAATTTAACTCCCTTGGTTAACAAAAATAAAATTGTTCACAATTTTATTTATTTCTTCCTTAAACCCCAAAATTTAACTTCTCCTCCCAAGAAAACGCACCTATGGTAAAAGTCCTCTTATGAAAATACCGGCACTTCGAGTTCATTGGTGTCCTCAGATTTCAATTCCGAGTACCGGTTCAAAATATAGAAAAACCCACTCTTTCGTTCACTGAACGTATAAGAGCTATACTTCGGAAATTGATTCCGGGCACACCGGGCCTCGGAATCAGGCTCCGTCAGAAACTACGTTCTTGTAAAATCCCAAAGAAAATTAAGAAAAAAATTTCCCTTGAATTTTACGGGTCTTTACAGTAAGAAAAAAATATCAAACGATCACTAGTCACAGGAACACCCCTAAGATCTAGCTAGCTGTGGGGTCCTAGGTACATCATTTCTTAGTGGAAAAGCATCCATAATCATTATCATTCTCATGAATGAGCCACTGGGAGGGGAAACCCCAATGTCTTAGTGGCACCCAATATCATAAATGTCTAGTTAGGGCTGCCATCGTAAAACATGTTAAGTGAAATAGGGATGATACCACTCTGCATCACTAGCATACTAGTCCTAGTTTTCCCACCTAGATACCTAGTTTTCCCTCTTTGTGATCAAACAATTTACACATGTTAAAGAATACCATTTTCATATAAAAACACCATTTCTGAAACATACAGAAACCAAACAGTACCCAAAATGCTTTTTCTTCTTTTTTGTAACTCAATAAACCATTCAAAAATTTCCTAAAACAACATCATTTAGTAAAACTAGGGTTTTCACAACTCATCCATTTTAAAAGCCTCTTTCTAGAACAAATGTACACCAATACCACATCCAATCAGATTTGGCATCCCAAACTACATTTAATACAACTATTTCATGGATCAACAAATAACCCTAAATGATATAACCTTGAATACACATTAAAAGAACACATATTAATGTCAAAATGCATCTTTAAAAGTAAACACTAAAAAAATGTTTCTAAAAATGAATTTTTCACCACACCCAATGGATATAAATGATGATTAAAACGTTAAAAAAGCAAGATAAATTCATCCAATAATTTATACATCTGGAATCACTTAAATTATGTGTCAAAAAACCCAAATCCATGTATGAAACTTCAACAACACCACCTCCACACCAACAGGGAGTAGAAAATATTAAATCAACAAGATTGGACCATGAAACCCAAAATCAAACCCTACATATGGATCCATAGTTTTTATATAAGTGTATATTCAATAAAGTGGGAAGAAAGAATAAAGATAATGAATGAAACAAGAGATTGAATCATTTACATGATAGATCATGGAGTTCTTCCACATAAAAGACCTTAAAAAATGGCTTCCTAGTGAGATTGGGTAGATTTTAAGCCTTAAATGGATGTAAGTAATGAGAGGGGGAATAAATGGGAAAACTACTGTTAATACTGAATGGAAAAATTTGAAAAAACAAAATATTTTTAATGAGTTAGACTATTGTGCATGGTTAGCCTGCATAGTTGAGTAAACCATGCAGCAAACTGTGTGCCCAGTTCCTTCCTCTCAAAACATGACCAAAATATTCCAAATAAAAGGGTGGATATGAGAAACTTATGGGAGAAAGTTAGGATAACAATATAATATTGAAAAGTTCCTTAAATGAAGGATATGGGTGTGAACATTCACCCCCCATGAAAACATTCCTCCCCTAAAAGTCTACTTGAAGCATGATCGGAAAAAATGAATGGGTACTCATTCTCAACCCATGAATTACCCTCACAAATTTCGTGTGAATCATTATCATTCTACGAAGGGACCCAAACTAGTGGAATATAATTCCCTCAATTAACCTTCTCTTGAGAATCCACTATTCGCACTGGCCGCTCGAACACTGATAAATCTGTCTCTAACTCAAACTCTTCCATATTCAGCACATGAGACGAATCCTGATTGTACTTCTTCGACTTGGATATATGGAATATGTCATGAATAAATGTATACTAATATATATATGATAACCTATATTCTACATTTCCAATCTGCTCAGTGATCTGAAAAGGTCTAACATACCTCAGTGTTAGCTTTCCCTACGTTTCCAAATGCCGATGACCCAGCAAGGGGCGACCATAATGAATACCCAATCACCCACCAAAAATGATAGATCACAACACCTATTGTTGGTATAGGAATTTTGGAGACTCTAAGATATCAATAACTGCTTCCTGGTCAAATTGACCTTCTCAGATGTCTCTTTCTTATGGCCCCACCCCAATAGTGAGGTCTCACCTACCTCGTCACAACACAGGGGGACCGACAAGGCCGACCATAGAGCACCTCAAAAATAGACATTCAAAAAGAGTATTGGTAACTTCTATTATAATAAAACTCAAACAATCCCAAATGGATATCCCAAGAACCACTGATGTCCAAGACAAATGCACATGGCATGTTTTTTGGAATTTCATTTTCCCACTCTGTCTGACCATGCGTCTGAGGATGGTATGTTGTGATCATCTTAATATGCAACCCCAAATCCTTCTAAAGTCCTTCTCAAATACCGAGAGGTGATGTTGGGGTCTTTATCTAACACAACAGCTGATGGAACACTATGAAGGCTTACCATCTCTAGAATATACAATCCACCCAACCCATCCACATTTTTTTCTATGATCAAAATGAAATGGGTTAATTTTTTAGACGATAAATCACCATCAAAATAGAATTATTACCCCAATTTTTACATGGAAATCCAATAATAATTTTAATTGAGACCTCATCCCACTTTTATGTTGGAATGGGTAACAGCTGAAGCAAATTAGAGGGCCTCTGATGCTCTTCTTTCACCTACTAAAAAGTACAACACCTCGATACAAAATCAATGATATCATAACTCATACCTAGCCACTAGAATAGTAAAATAAGATAATTGTACATTTCATTGGATCTAGGTTGAATAACCCCCTGATAATGGTGGCTATCCTACATCACCACCTTCCACACAGAAAACAGCACCACTGAACGGTTCTTGAATAAAAATATGCCATTGGGAGATGAAGAACAATAAAAATACATCTCCAACACATGAATAAACTATATCCACCACAGAAATATCTCATCTCTGGGATTCTACAGATAAATCAACTATAATATAGAAGTGGTGAACTTAATGAACACTAATATCACACCTCCACAGTGCTCCATCGTCTCCACGTGCAACTGAGTGAAGAGTCCCATAAGAGTCCACTCATCTTTGTACATCCTCAAATCCTACACTATTACTTTTAGTCTCATGGTATAAGTTACCACATTATCCTTTCCAGGGGTATAACTATGTCAATATAGAACCCCTATAAGTACTCGATCCAATGATGCTACATTTGGTTAAGATCCTCCAGCGAGAAAATGTAGGTAGGCTCATATTGTCAAGGTAGTCAATGAACTTCTCCCCAATGAGGTAGTGATTTAATTTAATATAAGTATTAATCAACCCCACTAACTCTATGTTGTGGTTTTGGTTGTTATTTTTATGCGGTCAGAGTTGGAGATAGCCATACGCCACCATGTGATTACGCTGCATAAGCACACACCTGAGACCCATAACTGAAGCATTGAAATACAAAACATAACCCTTTCCAGATTCTAGCTAGAGCAGCACAGGGGTGCTATTCAACCGTCGCGTCAACTCTTTGAAGTATAACTGAAATTCTAGTCCCCATTAAATCTTCATCCCTTTCTGGGTGAGTGTGTTCATGGGTGATACAAGTAGAGGAAAATCTAAACAAACCACCTATAATCACCAGCCATGCTATGGAAACTCTTGATCTCAAACACATTCCTCAACTGATATCATGAAATGGCTACACCAATATTCTCTAGGTCCACCAAAAACACAAGATTCACGATAACATGGCCTATAAATTTACCTTCCTTGATCTAGAATGTGCACTAGGACAACTTTTAAAAAAGACAGTGATCCCTCAAATTTCCCAACACAATCCACAAATAATGCCCGTACTCTTCCTTGGACCCACAGTAACCCAATATTTCTTCCACAAATACCATGATGAAGGAGTCAATATACTAGTTAAACACCCTTTTCCTGAATACCATAAAAACCATTAGAGCATTGTTCAATCCGAAAGGCATGACCAAATACTCAAAGCGTACATACCTACTTAGGAAGGCTATAATTGGGATATCTGCCACTCGCACCCTGACTTGGTGGTATCTTGAATGTAAATATACTTTATAGAACAACATTTCTTCCAATAATTTTTTAAAAAAGTAATCAATTTTGGGATAATGATATTTTTTCTTAATGGATACGTTGTTCATCTTTGAGTAGTCAGTTCACAACCGGAGGGATCCGTCGGACTTCCTTTCCAAAAGAACAGGATCGGCCCATGGAGAGATGCTCGGGAAATTAATCCTTTGGATTCCAAATCGTCCAGTTGTATATTTAATTACCTAAACTCTATTGGTTTTATATGATATGAGGGAATATATATTAGTTGTGTTCTCGGAGACAAATCAATTGAGAACTCCATGTACCACTCCAAGGGAAAGCCTAAAAAATCAATGTGAAACACCTCTATGAATTAATCCAATACATGAGGTAATACACCCTTAGGAGCAAGACCATAAACCTCCAACACTAGTGATGACAACTAAATGACAATATTCCCCAACTCTATGAGTGGATGTCGGGCACGCCATGACCAAGTGTCCCATTCCCCATGAAAATCCTGAGGACTTCCATCAGTTCCCATAAAACTCACCCACCACATGTTACAATCAATATAAACATGAAAATTCACTATCCAATCCATAAATATTATTAAATCAAAACATTCCATATCCTAGACTAGGAGGTCCCACTCCATCTCAACCCCTGAAATGGTAAGTGCACATGATGGTCACCCAAGACCTTTCACCTTCTTCTTACACAACGACATCACCAACTCCATAGAAAAATAAGTCAACTTAATTGTAAAATTAAATAGTTTTAGATTATTGGAAGAGATAAAAGAAAAAGTATCACTAGTTTCATATATAACATTAGCTAAATAAGATGTTATCAAAATAGTACCAGGAACTATTGTAGGACATACATCTAATCGTGTTGGTTCTAGATTCACATCATTGAGATGCTTTATCTATTATTGAGAATAGTCACTCCCATATGTCTCATCCCTGAACTGGCTCTATCCAGAAGACAATCTAGACCTTCCTCCATGGCCACCAAAATGGGAACTCACCATCCTGGATTTATCTGACTGAACTAGAACTCCTCGAGAAGCCACAGATCTGGCCCCACTCTAGAGTGGATGTTCCACCTTCCTAAAGCACAATAATTTCCCCATACCTACACACTATTAACAAGGACATAAAGAATATATACACTCAAGCAGGGATTTAATAAACTCCTACACTAGTGTCACACGACAAACCTCTCATCAGAATCCACAAATGAGAACTACTAGGGGGGATGACCTGAAAAAACACCTCACTTATTCCACTGCTCCTCATGTTACCTCTTCTTCTCAGAGGAACTACCACTTCACATCACTGATACCATCCTAAAGAAACAAGACATTTCCTTATGATCAATATCCACCATGTAATCCCAATCAACCACATCCACATTGTTCTTTAGCTTGAATTGTAATACCTAAGAATATATCTCTGACTGAAAACCCCTCTCAAACATCTAGGACTTCATCTGCTCATTGGAGTTGATTACAATTACATATTAGACTAGCTCAATGAATCAGTTAGAATACTTAATCACTGACTGGTCCCTCTATATGAGTTCCCTAAACTCCTCAGATATAGTGTAAGACATGACTTTTGGAATATACTGGTCATTGATGGTAATATTGAAGTCCTTACAACTCATCTTCTCATGATTCCCAGCATTAATCACTAATTCCCACCACCAGAAGATAGGACCCTCTAAAAAATGAGGCACATTTCACCCTAACCTATTCTGGTGTGTCAAGGATCTAAAACATGTGCTTGATATTCTCATGAAAATCCTATACATTCTGGGGTTTCATGCTACCTTAGAAGGTAGAAGGATTGTTCTTAAGAATCTCTTATGCTCTGTCATTCCTAGGACCAGAATCATCTTCTCTATCTAGATAAAGAGTAGTAGCAGGAGATGCTCCCTATCCGAGAGCATGGAAATCCCATTCCATAGCTTCCACTAGAATTTGATCTAGCGGTGATGGATAAATCTCTCCAGCTTCCTCTTGTGGGTGCATGGAGGCTTTCTAGGGATGCATGATTCTACAAAGAATCAACAGTCACAAGATAAAACATTGATATAAAAATTATGAAATATTTAAGAAATAACATCAAATATAAATATAAATTAATTTAAAACATCTCAATAATGAAATAAATGAAAAATTCACCCACACCTAATGTCCATGTGCAGTCTTCGGCCCTCACGTCTCACCTAGAAGTGAAGTAAAAAAATCATAACATCCCATGGAGAATCAATGTCTATCATGATATGTATGAGCCAGGAACCCTAATTGAAATTAGAAATTCATGCCCCTAATTTCCTAGCTCCTGTCAAACCAGACTCACCAGAAATAATAACATAACCCAAGGAGCTTAACCATGTTATGATACCATTTTTTCACAAAATAGTTCTGGTCGCCATCAAAACAGGCACCTAACCCAGTCCATGGAAAGATCCAAAGTGCATTTCCAATCACCATGGGCATTCAAAATTCCCATGTATCATGAAAAATGTTTTGGGAACTATATACCCATGAATATAATCATTAAAGATCCTCAATCCACAAATAAACTGAATCAGAATTTTTTTCCAAACTTGTTTGTAATAAAATCCAGAAAACTGAAATTCTTGGTTTTAGAAAAGCCACAAAAGTTCCACAACTCAATAGTTGATGCAACTAAAACGTTATAACCCCCACATGGTAAGGGTCCATAATCCACAAGCCGTGTCCACAACACCGCATAAAGGATGGAAGCTAACAACTCGAAGCACTATATCCAATGAAGATTCACTTGCATGTGTCAAACATAACCATGTTTATATACACCCAAAGGTGTATGTAGTGTGTGAGCCTAATCCCAATAGGCTTCTTCCAACAAAATAAATGTGACAATCATTTCAAGACAAATATTCCTTTTATGTTTGATAAACAAGAATGTTAGTAATAATTTCAATGAGATGCAACATTAAAAAAACAATGTTTTCAAGAAGTCTAAATAAAATAATGAACCCTATTATATAAAACACCCATGATACTAGTTTCTACAAGAAAACAAACCATATACCGATGATAACTACAATATATCCAAATATAACTAGGCCAAGGAACACCCCTAGAAACTAGATAGTTGTGGGGCCTTAGTTACATCATATCTATGTGGAAAAGCATCCAAAATCAAAATCAATCACATGCTTGAGCCACTAGGAGAGGAAAACCCAAAGTCTAAGTAGCCTCGAGAATCATCAACTTATATTTAGTGTGGTAATTGTCAATCTTTCTATTTGAAACAAGGATGATACCACTTCGGATCACTAGAATACTAGTCATAGTTTGCACACCTAAATACTCGGGTTTCCCTCATTGTTCTGAAACATGTTCCACATGTTAAATAATGACATTTTCATATAAAACACCCTTTTAAAAACATACACTCAACCAACAGTACACAATATTTATTTTCACCCTTTTTTAACTCAATAAACTATTAAAAAATTTCATAAAACAACTTAAAGTATTAAAAAAAGGGTTTTCACACCAAATCCATATAAAAAACACTTTCAAGGACAAATATACACCAATACCCAACCCAACCAGATTTGGAATCCCAAATTTTTTTTTATAAAACAATATCATGGATAACCAAATAACCAAAAATGATACGACATTGAATAGATATGAAAAATAGCCATTTTCATGTAAAAATGCACCATTAAAATTAAACACTCAATAAACACTTAAAAATTAATTTCACACACAAAAAAAGAATATAAAACATTGTACATAGATCAAAAAATCATGATAAATTAATCCATGAATGTCTACACATGTAATCACCTACCTTATGTGTCAGAACACCAAATCCTTGTGTGGAACTTCAACCACACTATTGATGTGCCACAAGGGACTGAAAATGAACCTAAATCCACAATATTTGAAAAATAACCCAAAAAATCCTATGTATGAATACCTAGATATTGGACAAGTGTAAATTCCATAAAAAGGGATGAAACCCTAAGGAGAATGAAGAAACAAGAGAGGGAATCACAAACATGAATGATCTTGATGTTCCACCATCAGATAACCATTCAAAAATGGATTCCAAGAGAGATTGGGGGAGATTGGAAGCCTTATATGGATGTATCTCATGATAGGGGGAATAAATGGACAAACTAAGATTATGACCATAAGGGAAAATTTGGAAAAACAAAATATTTTTAACGAGTGGGAACACATTAGTAAACCATGAGTCCAAACCATGTGCCTATTTCTATCCACTAAAAACATTTCCAATGTCATCAAAGACAGGGGGTCTGGAGGGAAACCTAGGAGAGAACATTAGGCCAATAATAAAATTTAAAAAAGTACCTTAAAATAAGAATATCTATGTGATATTATTGATATCTGGTTGCATCCATTAGATTCTTTCATTATCATGCTTAATCATGCCACAGAGATCATAAAACATGGATTCCTTCATCATAATAACTTATTACACAATAAAAGAATGAAGAATAAATATATTTATGTCCCTAATAAATAATTATATATACATAAAGTTTAGTACCCATGATAGAAAAATGGGCATGGTATTCACGACACAATTATTTTGGCATGGAAAATTACGATGAAATATTGGTAGCATAACAATTTTACTTTAAAATTCATAAAAATGGTTGATGAGATAGATTGAATTATCTCGAAAATTTAACAAATAATGGGTAGTAATAGGAAAATTTAAAAATATTTCCCATTATAAGGGAATGGAAATTGAATGCATATGTTCATAAAGAAACCTGAATAAAGAAGAAAAGGTGAGGATGCCATATAAAATTTTGGCATAGTAATGACTTAGTTAGGGGTCCTAGTGAAGGAGGATAAATGAAACCCCATTAAAAAATAAAAAAATTGAAAGTATCTGAATAATTATAAATGTCTACAAATATAACCAATTGATATTAAAAGAACTATTTTCAAATTAGGTGCTTGAATTTCAGGGGAGGGGAGGTGAAATCTCTTACGTGAGGGTGTGGCTCCTAAATCATTGGAGGAGATTGTTGAGGGATTTTGAATCTTTAAAGGACTCTATATAATTTATTGAGGAGTATATTTGTGCTCCATGGATTATAAATGAAGATTAATGGTATATTGGGTAAGTTTATATTGGGAAATTGGGGAAATTATTTATTATTTAGGTTTTGGAATTTGTATAATAAAATATCCAGAACCCCAACCCATACAATGGTTTTCCCCTAGTTAATAAAAAATGGGGTGGTTACCATTATTTTATAAGTTAATGGAATGAAATTTTAAAAATAATTCCATTTCTTATGTGGGGGAGAGTGACACACTTAAAGAATGGTTTTTAAAACCATAATATATATTATAAGTATTGGAGGATTGATAATGGCATTACAAAATAAAACAAATAAACAAAAAATAAAATTATTTTAATGGGAAAAAATATATTTGGTAGTTTATCCCATTTATAGAATTTATTAAATGAATTCTGGGTAATTATGATGTCATAATACAGAAATTATATTTATACAGTATTTAATTTTTATGCAAAAATTTGACTGTCTCAGAAAGTTATGAAAACATAACATTTGAATAAATTCAATGTTCTGATTCCAAAAATATTATTAATTTTATTTAAATAATTTTAAAAATATATGAATTTTCACTTTAAAATTAAAATCTAAAGTTATTATGAAATGCTATGTTTTTTGATAATAACACTTTTCGAACCCTTATAAAAATTGAATTTTAATTCATAAAAATTATATTATAATTTATATATGTTAAAAATTATTTAGTAATATTAAAATATTATTTATTTAAAAATTTCCTTAATTCATAAATTCTGTAATTGAGTTTTAATATTAACCAAAAATATAATTTGTTCTTTATTGTATCAAAATAAAAATTATTTACAAAGTAATAATAATAGGATGAAAATGTATTCATTATTCTATAAAAAGTACAGATTCATGTTTCTAGGGTCTTGATACATTTAAATTTAATAAACTAGAATACTCCATAATATTAATGTGTGTGATAGTGAGACATTCATGGGGTGGTTCAGTGAACATTGTTGTGGTCATTATCTCTACAAGCTTGAACATATCCTGTAAACAATTTCACTAATGCTTAAGTTGTTGGATCTTGGTTTGGTATTAGTAAAGTAAATATCTTAAAAATTATATCTACCTCAAAATCTCTGATAAATGGTCTTCATAGGGTACGATCCTACTAGTTGTGTCCATCACTTCCTTTTTTTGTGTCAATTAGATTTGTTAAAACCCTATATTTATACTAATCACATGATCACTATTTAATGATTACAATATCAATGATAAATATACATAATGATATTTTAAATCAAATTGTATATAATAAATCAAAATAAGTGCATATATTTTCTATAAAAATATTTCACGATGATATGTTTAAACAAACCAAAAGGATGAATTTTATTTATAAGAGTTCATGTCGTTACATTATGTCTATTTATTTATTTTTTGGTTCAAAATAAATATTTTATGGACCTAAAAAAAGAAATATGAAATGAAATTTTATGAATGATAATCATATGGAAAGAGAGTATGAATATATAGTTATGGAGATTATCATGATTGTAATAGAAAATGCATACAACCCTTCTCAAATCATTTAATGGTGTTTACATTATTTTTATTCAAGAAAAATTTGTACAGAAGAGTTATAATGAAATTTTATTTTGCAGAGAATAGATCATAGATATAAATTGTGGACTAACCATGAGGAAAAAAAATATGAAAACTGATTGGGATGACACTATAGTTTAGGGATCATTTGATATGAATACCAGTGTAAATGACAATGGATGTTGCATGGAGGGAATGCAAATGAAAATTGAATATGATCTTCATGATTATTGAAAGTTATTTGTGGAGATAAATTGTTGTGACCAGAGATAATTATATAACATTTACACTAAATACATAAAATTGTTAGCTATATTGAAGTTATATAATTTGATTGTTGACAGCAGTTGGAGTGACACTAGCTTTATAGAACTACTTGGTCTCCTAAATGATTTGTTACCCAAAGAAAATGAACTTCTATATTGATCTTAAGAGGCTAAATGAGTTATACATTCTATGTGAAAGATCTCTACAAAATACATGATTTCCCAACGGATTTCATATTGTTTCTTAAGGACCAGACATCATTAAAAGAATTATTTAAGTTTGGGGTGGATCAGTACAAGAAAAATGAATCATTTACATAAAATTTTTTATTTTAATTTATTATCATTCTGCAATTTTGATGACTATATATATGTTAAGAAAACCCAAGAAAATTGATATGGCATGCTGAGATGAGAATTAAATTTGTGAACCTATGGCATCTAGAAAATGTTCCTTAAGGGATGAAAATTGATTATGAGTAGCTTGAATTTTAAAATTAACTACGGTAATTTCTTCTTGAGTTATCTATAGATGGAATAAATCTTTTTGGTTTATAGAGTAGTAATAATAGTACATGGCTCATCATGTTGGTAAATTATAACTCACAACCATGGTTATGCATGAAGGAAAAATAAATTATTTTGTTTTTTCTTATACCTTGACCGAAGAAACCTGGTAATGATATTGATGTCAATTTAGATCCATTGATATATTATCTTAAATTGATGTGAGATATAGGTTTTAAAATGTTTGACTATCATAGAAGTGAATAATTTACATGGAGGGCCATGTTGTATGGGATGTTAAATGACTTCCCTACATAGGTAAATTTGTAAGGAAATAGCATTAAAGGACGGTTGGGGTGTCCCATTTCTGAACAATGCACACTCTTAATTTAGTTAAAACATTCCTAAAAGCCTAATTTTAGGACATCATAATTTTTTACTTAGATGACATAACTACAAATCCTAGTAGGCAATATTCGATGGAAAAAAATGATCAAGGTGCCATGCTATCTCTACTAAGGAGTGATCATTTTCTTGATAATGTAAAAAAACATTGAATTTTTTTTCAATAAACCATTTTCTAAAAATATTATGAAATTAGTTTGACAAAAGGGATCAATTTTACTTGAATTACCATATAGGAATGGTTTTCACAACAGTCTATTTTATGTAAGGAATGCAAAAAAAATTATTTGATAGATTTATTGGCATATTAATAAATGTTCTTGGTAAAAAAAGATGGCATCAAGGATATTTTGGACACGATTGACATGACAATAAGGGATAAATTTTGGAATTGTTGAAGGTTAAAGGGATGAATTTTCTTCATACAACAACTTACACGTTATTTAGATAGGAAATATTACAATTTATCATTTTATTTAATAGTGTAATTGTTCTACATGGGTATTCATAAAATATCATGAATTTATTATTAATGAAAAATTTGAAGTAATAGGGACTAAAATCACATGAATGAGTTATTTTGATGAAATATTTGATGACCATTTCTTTATGGTTAATTATTCCTAAAAACTAAGGACATACGTTAACTAGACACTGCTTCTTTTCAAAGAAATATGTAGTAAAGTTATAAGCCTAAAAAAGCTTCTTATCATGAATGAAGGGGTTTCAACCATATTATCTGAATTAAAGATGTTTTCCCACTATAATTGTTAAATATTGTGGTCCAACTGATGGTTGACTTATTTAGATAGGGTTAACTATGTGGTCCTGCCCATTATAGATGGATATACCCCATTGAATGATATATAAATATTTTTAAAGGGTATGTCAAGAATTGAAGTCATACAAAAGGTTGTATTATTGAATGATATATTTTTAATTATGTTTTTGAAATTTATACTGATTAATTATCATATGATAACAGTATTTGTCGCCCAAAATATTATTACAACAGACACCTTATGGGAGAAGGGATTTCCATAAGATATGTTACAATTACCATCATAGAGTGGTAGAAATTACACCGTTACCTTTTACATTAAAGTGAAGATATTGATCCCAACACTGAAGCCCAAAAATAAATTATTTGAGGTTTGAATTCATCAAGGGAAGAAGGATGGATATAAAATACACATAATCAACAATTTTTAGGATGGTTTCGAGATCAAATTTATAAAGAGAAATCTAAAAATATGAATTAAATTTCCATACGACATCAATGGATATCCAGGGGACCAAATAAAAATATTATAACTTACAAAGGTTTTTTAGTAAATGGTTATATGTTCTATATAAAATAACATGATGACTATGGTATGATGAAAAATAGTGGAGTTATGCTTATGGAAGAACTAGTGCACATATTTTTTTTAAGGATAAAAATCCAAATTATTTTAATAGTTCATACTTCATAATTATAAAATTGATATACATGTTGGACAATACAACATTTTAAGTGATTATTTTGTAGTGAAAATATTTTATCAATAGGAGTGTAGTGAAAGTTGTTGAAATTGGTTTCATGAATATGGATTGCAGTGTACAAGGGGAAAATGAAGAGCTATTCAAAATGGAATCACAAGGAATACAAGTATTTTATATCCTAGATCCAAAAAAAATAATTCTTCAATTGTTTTTTCTGGTGACTAAAACAAATGTAGGGTTAGATTAAAATTCAATCAAGTATGACACTTTTATTAGGAGATCACAATCAGTTAATGTGTTTCCTGGTGTAGAAAATGTCTTATAGTTTTAGGGGACCCCAGAGAGGGTATTTGGACTCTCAATATAGGATC
The DNA here is from genome assembly GCA_963277665.1 of Viscum album. Classification (NCBI taxonomy): domain Eukaryota; kingdom Viridiplantae; phylum Streptophyta; class Magnoliopsida; order Santalales; family Viscaceae; genus Viscum; species Viscum album. Next base: position 2,094,547,420 of record OY728151.1, read on the forward strand.
CAAATCCATTATAAATTTTAAAAAATAAATTATGTTCAATTAGAAGGATAATGTTTTTTAATATACTATGATTTTCCTCAAAATATCATCTATTTTATGCTTTATTAAAATATTATGAATTAAATGTTTGAATACTCATATAGAAAAATATTGTCTTCTTCACATTATTATGTTACCAGTCCCAAGGAAGAAAAAACTATTGATCCTGAAACTACACAATTATAAGGGGATAAAGAATATGTTGATGAATAAAATAAGAATAATAGAATATCACATTCTTGAATAAAAATAGAAATTCAATAATTAAAGCTATAAAATTTTAGGTTGGATGGAATCAATGTGCCTGACATGTTGTCCCCAATAATTCAATGTTCAAAAGTTATGTTGGGGTCACAATGAGTTGAATGTGTGGATTGATATAGAGTTATTGCACCATATCAATCTTTTAATAAATAAAACCCATTGAGAAGATATAAATGTATTGTTACGATATACTTTCTCTATTTTATTGTGAAATTATATAATGAAATGTTAGTTTAATTTCATAATTCATTGTAGAGGTCATTTATTTTAGAATATTTCCATAAGAATTATGTCTTAATAGCCATTGGAAAATCTTATCGTGGCTTATAGAATATTATTTCCATGTTATATATTAGGGATGATGAGGGGAAAGTAAATGTACACCCAAAAATTACTTATGTGAACATTATAAATTAAGAAACATGGTATGGTTTCATCATTTTTTTTGGGGATAAATTTTTTCATGTGAATTATAGTCTATAATATATTATTTTAAATTATTTAATTTGTCCAATTTGATTCAAAAATTTTAATTTATGAAATAGAAAAGGTGTGCAAAAAATATGCAACGTGCATCAAAACCAATGTACCCCAATCACAATGCAAGGATGTGGTATGGTTCAATAGAAAAGAAATTATTCTATATTTTAAATCAATAATGAATGTTTTATGTGATATAAAACAAAATATGTTCCTTTTTTCTATGCAGATTGATGAATCAAAATTTGAATCCACCTCCATCCCACATCATATACTCTAAAACATGGTTCACATAAGTAAGGAGGGTAAACTAGTTGATGAAATCAAAAAAGAAGTATGGAAAACAAGTTTATGTATGACATGATAGTAACTCATCTCGATTTACAGAATTATTACATAAAAATAACTATTATGTTCATATTTTTTTTGAAATTTTAGACACAATAATCAGCAGTGACCATATCATAAGTAAAACTACATTGAATATCATTAAAAAAACCAGAACAATATGGTTGAGTTAGAGGATTAGGTTTTGTAGTGTCTTCTTGAACATATTTTTAGAGTAAACCACCAAATAATGAGCATATAACAAGATAAAATGATTTCTAACACAAGTATATTATTTTTAAGATATTATAGTCTGGTTTAGTTTGGAAGACCAATATATTAGAAAGGATAAAAGAAAACTGATGGTGTAACAAAGATCCACACATGGAGAACCAATTGACCTCAATAGATTTAAGGATAATCATTCCCATAAACCACATACCTTACATGAGATAATTAATTTTTCATCACTATTTATCCTAAATGTGAATTAAATTTTTTTTAATATATTCATATTACATAAATTCAATAGGGTAAAGGTGTATGTTATTTATAGATTTCAACACCCCCAAAATACCTTATTGTGAGTGGTTTAATTTATAAAATCATGGGATAAATGATTAAAAATAAATAAATCCCAAAATATCAAATGATAGTAGGGATTGAGGTAGAACATGGGATGGCCTTGAGTTTCCCTTTCTACAGGATGATCCTGATATTACAATGGTCAATTATGCTATTAGAACTTTTGTTGCAAGGAAGTATAATTTTATAAAAATAAATAAGGTATGTATTTAAAAAATCACATCAAAAACAAATAAAATTTGATTAAAGAAGGTCTCAAGTGACAAATGATGTGACCTGTATGACTCAAAGTGCATGTTTCCAATTAGAAATGACATTTTAGTAAAAAACCAAAGTTATATACTCAAAAACAAGAAAACAAAATCATTTTTCCTTGATACATTGTGGAAATAATACATAATCCATCTAGGAGGTTTAGGAATCATCCTAACATCAATCCTATGGATGGAATGATTTTTATGACTCCAAGTTTATCTTTTTTATTAAAATTGGCATTAATTTTATTAAAAATGAAAACTAACAAACTCAAAACTGATAAAACACATTTTTTTAATTTTCTGACTTTTGGAAAATAACCCATATGTTATTTTTGATGTGTAATAATCATCCTCTCCTTAATATGATACACGATGTACTTTTCATGAATTAAGGTTTATTTTATAAGTTCAAAATCTATATTTTATTTCAAAATGTCACTCATTGGAAATAGTGAAAACATGCTCATGTTTTCCTGATAATTTATGAAAACAATTAAAAAGTCATTTTTGTTGTTTATTAACCAATATGACATACAACTGACACATGATGCGATCGGTATGACTCAATGTGAGTGTCACCAGTTTAAAATGACATTTTGGTAAAAAAATATAAGTGTTGTACACAAAAATGAGAAGACACAATCAAATTGTTTTTATAATTTATGAATTTATCCATAAGTAATTTTTGAGAGTTAGGAATCATCCTCACCTCAATATGATGCATGGTGTGACTAGTATGTCTCTAAGTGTGTCTTTTTAGTTATAATTGACAGTAATTTAGTGAAAAAGACTATTGACATAATCAAAACTAAGAAATCACATTAGGATTGTATTTATACTTTATAAAAATAAACCATAAGTAATTTTTTATTTGTAGCAATCAAGATCAAATAAATTTTAAGAATGATATGTTTGATATGACTCAAAGTGTTCGTTATTAGTTTAAAATTGTCATTTCAGTCCAAAAAGTGTCACTCATTGAAAACTAAGAAAAAGAAATAATATTTTCTAGTAATTTTGGAAAATTAATAATAATACATTTATAAATCCTATGAATTAATATCATGTAAAATTGACACATGATGTTACAAATATGACTCATAGAGCGTTTTTCTAGTTTCAAATTACATTTTAGTAAAAAAACTAGTGATGTACTCAAAACTGATAAAAAAATCATATTATTTTGATACTTTAGGAAAAATATCGTTAAGTTATTTGGGACATTAAGGAATCATATTCACCTCAATCCAATGCATGGTGTGATCAATATGAATCGTTTGTTATTTTATTTAAATTTTACATTAATTTAAGAAAAAAAGACAACTGACATACTCAAAATTGGGTAAAAACATTAAAATCATTTTATAGTTTTAGAAAATGATCTATAAGTCATTTTTTATGTTTACTAATCAACCAAACCTTAATCAAATACATTATGTTCTTATTATGACTCATAGGGTCTGTTATGATTTTAATATTGATATTTTATTTCAAAAAGTTCCACTCATTGAAAAATGAGAAAACATGCTCATATTATCATGTTAATTTTGTAGAACAATTCATAAGTTATTTTTTATTTGTAGGATTTAGTCTCACATCACACTGACACAGTATGTTACTAGTATGACTGAATGTGTGTGATTCCCGTTTAAAATGACATGTTAGTAAAATTCAAAAGAGACGTACAAAAAATAATGAAAATTAATTTGGATTGTTTTTATAGTTTAGTAAAATGGTCCATAAGTCATTTGAGCTCTGTAGGAATCATCCTCACCATGATCTGATGCACGGTGTGACCGGTATGACTCCATGTGTGTGTTTTTAATTTATAAGTGTCATTTTAGTTTAAAAAATTCATCTCATTGCCAAAACTGGAAAAGAAAACCCAGATTGTTTTCTCATGATTCTATCTACTCTTACATAATTAATTTTCTTACCATTTTAATCTTATACTTATTGGGTTAATTTTTAATGATATAATTCTTGAAAATTAATGAGAAATGGTGTGACATGAAATAATCAACCACAACTCAATCCAATACAAAATGTTCCTCATATAAATCTTTTTTTTAAATAAGAGAGTTTAATTAATTAATTTCATTATATTATTACTAAAATAATTTTTTTTTCATATACAGGTACTTAATTTATCTTGAGGAGGGGTGGTATGTTCGTCAATAGCATGAGTCATGGTTAGGGGCCAAAGACAGAGGAACATTGATGTTTTTGAATTTCTATGATAATTTATACTTACTCATGTAATTGTATAAATCATGGTTTGAAATTTTTTATTAATTTTCTTTATTTTATTTGTGTTAAAAATTATATTTCATTTAAAATATATATTTTTACTTGTTATTTATTCTTTCTGGTTCTTTTTCTAGTGCTTTATTGTGCTATAAATTTAATTGATAATTGCATTATTCCCCATTATTAGCACTAAATAAAATCACCAATAAAAGATGAGGGTTTTTAATCTTGTTTTAGGACATAGTATTAGAGATAGTGTCCTGAGACCCAACTATTTATAGTTTGATAACATGAATATACATTTATTATATATTGTTCATTATTCTGTTTGCCTATAATATAATAATGTCATGGAATATTTGTTTCATTAATAAGGTCATGGAAGATCCCTGATATGATGCAAACCTTGAAATGCTATAACAATATTCTTAAATAAAGTTATATTGTTAGAAGACATACTATTATAGGACACATCATATATAGACAGTCATGTGCAATTACTCGTAAGAAGATGAGAGTCTCTCTCATGGAGTTCGCACTTGGTAATCCCAAAGATGGGAGATTATGAGAACAGTCCCGCCAGTAGTAATCCCAAATGTCTTAGTGTCATCCAAAATTGCTATCTATGAGCATGTTTAATGGTCCTTATATTGGAATATTATCATTAAATCATGCCATGACTCACAGAGTTATATTTTCAAATGAAATCCGTCATGAAGACAGTTGATGAGAAATAGGGTACATTGGGTGTGTCATGAATGACATGTTGTTAATTGATAAGTTGGGGAAGGATTTTTCCCCTCCATATTTATGGATGTATATATCTCAGGCCTTTTGATTGAAATAGAATTTTCACCCAAATTCCATGTCCATGGTTTCATGGAGATTTTATTTATGGAAGTCAAAGAATAACGAATCAAGCATATAGGTTTATGACACGACTATGAAACCTTCTTGATGAGATATTGAGACAAAGGGATTAAATTACACATTAAGTGTTCGTATGAATTGACATGTAAATATGGCATCAACTTATTTCTCTTGGGTGCCCTGACCTTTTTCTAGAGTGTAATCTTGGACTTTAGACAAGCCCACCTAAAACCAATGAGAAAGAGGCCTAGAGGGTCACACACTATGTGTATCCAAGTATCTCATGTAGAATAATGATTGTTCTCGTATGTGGTTTAATAATTATTCATGGAAGCCTAAATTGTTTTAATGTTGCTGGAAGAATAAAATGAAAACAAGATATACATTTTGTGTACATTGAATGTCCCCGCAGTGTAGTGTTCATTTTGGAATGGAAATGAAAAACGAGTACACATCGTGTATTAATGATGAAATGACGTGTAGTTTTTCCAGTTGGGAATTTGAAGAAATAATACTATTTTATTAAATGATATTTATTATAATCAGGGTGGGCGCATGTCAAGGAATTAAGGATTTGACATGGGGTTTTTAATAAGATTTAATATAATAAATAAAATGTGTAACGTGTTTATTTATTGTCATTACTCTATAACCTCATACCCGATTATAAATATCCTCACACCCCATTAGTTTTCTCTAATCGTTGTGTAAAACAATTATAGATAATTCTCCCAAGTCTGAAATAACTCATTCCTCCATGAACGCTCTCAAGACTAAGAGAGATCCTCCTCCATCTGATCAAGGTGTTCTAAGGTCGACAATGCATGCAATGACTTCTCCACGTTAGCACCCGGATATTCCTTTGGCGATGTCCAGAGATACGTGGTGCACGTGTGGATCACCTCTAATGGAAGTCTACACATGGATTCTGCGATGGAATGAAGAATCCCATCGGAACATGATCTAAAATATAAATGAATAAAGAACAACATAAAAGGTGCTTTTTGTCAATTAATTAAATTAATTATAATCAAACTTTGATGATCCTACTTTGTGGTTTCGGGATTGTTCTTCTTCTTTATCTATTTCTATGATTCGATCTGTGGAATCAGGCGTTTATCATCGTATTGATCCCTGATTGATCATTGCTAATGACAAAAAATCATATGGGCACATCCACCCATGAGTTTCCGTTGTGCCTGATACATTCAAGTGGTATCATAGTGGTCACAACGTTGATTATAGTTATTTATTATTCATTGATAATTTTCGAATTTATATTTAATTCAATTGAAGATAAATCGTTATATACAACTGAAAGAAAGAGATATTTTCTTTATCATTTGTTTCTAAATTCACATCACAGAAATGACCTTTTAATTTAAGTTTTGATTAAAATAAAAATGAGTAACTCATCTGGAGGATCCGCTCATTCTGTCTGTACAACACAGGAATACACGGCGTGTAGTGAATTCTACCCACTGTGTACTTAGGATAAACAAACCAGTACTTGTCCACCAAACCACAACATAAAAATTGAGAATACCTATGTTTTTTAATACACCCTGTTTAATAGAACTGAACTATGCATGGAAACCAGAATACACAGCTTGTATGTTGAATCAACACGTCGTGTTGTCCGATCCGACCCATGTGAAATTGTGTACAAAGAAAAGTCGTGTAACTGTGTACATGGGATTACCAGGCCGGTAACCGCGTAACATGGACGTACATGCCATGTCACATTAATCTACACACCATGTACTCTAAAATTTCCAAAGTAAAGAAAAAATGACAAATCCCTCTGTGTGTACTTTGGATAAAGGGTGAAAACAAATACACACCCTATAATATAGCCTACACGACAAGAACTTTCTAGAAATAGAATTTCGCTAGGTTTACTCCACAATACAATGAACTGTACATGGAATATGGAAGAGAAAATTCTCAAGGAAATTCATAAAGGAATTTCAGATAAGTCATTGATTAATTATAAGACTACAATTAATTGAATTCAAGCACTACTTATCTTAAATAAAAGAATGATTAAAAGAATTTGAATACTAAATATACGTAAATGTCATTTCATGCCATGAATGATCATGATCATGACAAAAGGAAATTATTGTGTGTATGATTTCATTTAAATTTATTTAATTTAAATTAGTTGGCATGTGATCCTTTTTCCAATAAAATTTAATGCTTGCATACCCATGGTTACTTTAATGTAAACCCCATGTAATGGAGCATCTCCCAAGCTTGAGAAGATGGCTAAAAATCTGGAGCTGAGGTGAAACCAACCCAAGAAGATACAAAGGTTGACAGGTGGGAGCTACAAAACATGAACCATCGAGTTAAAGGTGTTTTTCCATAGGTCAGGGTCATCTTATCAAAACTACTAGATCAGATAACTAATAGAATCTCATTATCATGCCATCTTATTTTATTTCTATATAATTTCATGGTTTATTTATTAGGTATTTGTTGTCATGATCACATAATTAATGACATAAACAAGAATGAAAAGATGGAATAAAATAAAAACCTGACTACATGTAAACATTATCAGAACATGGTTAATCACTTAAGCAAGAATCACTTAATATTAACAAGCATGTGATAATGAAAAACTACTCATAAAGGATTTAAATCCCCAAAAATATTATATTTAGTCAGACCAAGCCTTCCATTACTTGAATAAGGTCAAGTCTCAATAAAAGTATGTTTTTGACGAACCCGTTTTGGGACACATAATTTTATAAAAGAACACTTATTAATGTTTCGGTTTGAAATAAACATTTTACCTGAAGAAGAGTATCCCTTTCTAGAATTGTTGTAAAATGGAAGCAATTGTTGAGGAAATCCAAGTCAGGATATCAGGATTGGGGAGTCCACTCAACAAATCAAGGAACTATAAGATCACAATTGGAAAAAAGGTGCCTACCTAAATACCTTTAAATAGATTGACCAACCCTTTTTGGTGTTATGCGAAGGGTAATATGGATACTTTCAAATAGAATGTCATAGAAACTAGGTATTCCAAGTTCAATAGTGGGGGCCATTTGGAAATGATAAAATAGTGGGAGAATTAATAAATTCAATTATTATTTTTCATTAAATGTAATCAAAAGGTACTGGTAAATCTGATCTTTTAATTTGTAGAATCAATATGAAAAACTTGTCAACCACATTTTTTTTGCGATGAATTCGGGATAAATAAAATATCCTCAACGGCAATAACTTGCAGGAATGGTTTTTGAGCCTTTAGGTTATCATACGCCATGAACCAATGTTTTACGGGATGGATTCCTCACTTCTTGATTCACCTACCCAAGGGATGTGTAATAAGGATTTCCTTTCCTATGATCAACATTTGAACGATGCACTCGACCTTCAATGTTTGATGTTGTCATCAATGTCTAGTGAGCTCATTAAGTCTCATGAAGACATGGATTCCTATAGCATGCTCGAGAACCTCCAAGGTCTATACCAGGAGAGATCAAGACAAGAAAGGTATGAGATATCTAAGGCTCTATTTCAGATCAAGCTTAGAGATGGTCCCCTAGGTGGGCCTCATGTAGTCATTCTCATTGGATACATTGAGCACTTGGGTGTTCTATGGTTTAAACTCTCTGAATAATTGGGTACCGATCTAATTCTTGCATCACTCCCATATAGATTCTCTAAAATTGTTGTAAATTTCAACATATACAACATTGAGAAATCTCTATCTGATTTTCTTATCCTCATTCACCAAGTGGACAATGATATGAATCGTGAAAAGCCTTCTGTCCTTTTGGTGGATAAAAGGAATGGGAAGGCAAAGATATTTAAGCCCAAATCCTCTTAAAGGCCTTTCATGAAAAGGAAGATCAAATGGGAGGAAAGAGAAATTGAGTTTGTTTGTTTCGCATGTGGCAAGAAGGGCCACTGGAAGAAGAACATCACCCATCCATGGATGCAAGAGGAAGATTTAGCTATGTTTGTTATCGAATGAAATATATCTATTTCTACCAATTCGGTATTTGATACTTCTTGTGGTTCTTACATCTGTATCAAAATACAGGAACCAAGTAGATTCCAAAAGATTGACTGAGGTGAGGTGGATCTGTGAGTAGCCAGTGGGGCCAGACTCATTGTTTTATCTGTCAGAGACTACCACCTCACATTGCCTACTGGGATGGTCTTGGTATTAAAATGATGTCATTTTGTACCCTTTGTAAATGAAAACTTTATTTTATTATCCAAATTAAATAATGATGGATTCATTTTCATTTTCGGAAATTAATGTTTCTTATTTTATAAAGATAAATTTTGTTTTGGTGGGGCACATTTATATAATGGAATTTATGTGTTATACTACACAAACCATGTATTGGAAATCGATGAAAAATTTAATTCACATGAATCATTCCACACCAAACTTTGGCATCACCGGCTAGGTCATGTAAATGTGAAATGTTAGACAAAATTACATCAAGATGGGTATTTAGATTCTTTCAAACTAAAACCACTTGGTGTATGTCATGTGTGTCGACAAGGCAATATGACCAAAGCCCCATTTAGTGGGAATGGAGAAGGGGGAAAAGAGATTCTACATTTAGTTCACACAGATGTGTATGGACCATTTCTAGTGGATGCATGGGATGGGTTCTTGTACTTCATAACTTTTACTGATGATTTTCGTAGACATGGATATATTTACTTAATGTGGTATAAGTCAGATTCTATTTAGTGATTCAAAGAATACAAGAATTAAGATGAGAACCAACATCTTAAGAAGATTAAGAAAATCCACTCAGAAATAGGAAGAGAATATCGTAATCAGGACTTCATTGATTTCATATGGGGGTTTGGGATTCAATTTCAACTCACTCCTCCTTACACACATTAGAGTAATGGTGTAAGTGAATGGAGGAACCACACCCTGTTGGACATGGTGAGATCAATGATGAGTCATGAAAGTCTTCCATTATCCTTTTGGGGATATGCATTACAAACAGCAGTACACATACTAAACCATGTACCAACTGAACTGATAAATGGTATTCCATACGAGTTATGGAGTGGACTCAAATCAATGTTATCAAATTTACATGTTTGGGGTAGAGAAATATTTTTTAAGGCCTCTTCAGGTAACAAACGTTCACCCCGAGGCACAAAGTGTACCTTTATAGGATATCCCAAGGAATCGAGGGGATATTACCTATACAACCCCTCAGATAAAAATGTTACAGTGGAAAGACACGCCATATTCCTTGAGAGGAAGCACATATCCAAAATAAACAGTGGGAGTGAGATAAACATCGATGAAGTCGATGCTCAAGATACACAGAATTTGGTACAAGAATAGATTCCACAAAGCCATTGGGAAGAAAAATCTGTTCCAGAGATAGAAAAACTACGTAGGATCACAAGAGAGGTGAGAGAAACAGAACAATATGGTTTTCTTGTCACCAAGCATGGTGACCAATTATTGGTTGAAAATGATGATCCTCTTACCTACAAGGATGAAGTGGAAGGCACAAACGTAGCCAAGTGTCAAGAAGCCTTGAATTCTAAAATGGATTCCATGTACCAAAATCATGTTTGGATTTGGGTAGATCCTCCAGTTGATATTAAGCCTATTGGTAATAAATTCTTATTGAAGAAGAAACTGGACATGGAGGGACAAGTCCGCACCTAAAAGGCACGACTAGTTACAATAGGTTTTATACAACGTCAAAGAATTGAAATTGATGAAACCTTTTCACCAGTTGAGATTCTAAAATCCATCAGAGTCCTATTTGCCATTTCCACATTCCATGAATATGAAATTTGGAAAATGGATTTCAAAACAGCATTCCTTAACAGGAACCTCCCGGAAGATGTGTACATGACACAACCTAAAGGGTTTGTGACTCCAAAGGATTCCAACAAGGTATGAAAGTTTCAGAAATCCATTTATGGATTAAAGGAAGAATCAAGGTCATGGAAAACTCGTTTTGATGAATCCATAATGGAATTTAGCTTTGTAATGAAATAATGCAAGCCTTGTGTCTACAAAAGTTTTACAGTATGTGTAGGTTTTTTCCTAATAGTATATGTTGATGACATATTACTAATTGGAAACAAAGTACATGTCTTATAGTCAGTTAAGGAATGGTTGGATAAATGCTTCTCTAGGACTGACTTGGGTGAGGCATCATATATTCCTGGGATCAAGATCCATCATGATAGATTCAATAGAATGTTAGGCCTGAGTCAAAGTATATACATTGAAAAGATACTGAAGAGATTTAGTATGGAACAGTCCAAGAGGGGATTGTTTCCAGTGTCACATGCCATTCATCATTCCAATAAAATGTGTCCTTAGACACATGAGGAACAAAAGAAAATGGAAAGGATCTTTTACGCATCCGTTATTGGGTCAGTCATGTTTGATATACTATATTCAAGTCCAGATGTTGCATACGCATTATGTGCGGTAGGAATATATCAAGCTGATCTCGAAGACCACCATTGGATGGAATTCAAGACTTTCCATAAGTATCTGAGTGGTACAAAGGATATGTTCATGTTTTATAGTGGAGATTAGGAAATAGTCATTAGAGGACATGTAGATGTGAGTTTCTAGACTGATCAAGAGGAATGAAGTCACAGAATAGATACATCCTCAGTTTGAGCAGAGGTCCAGTGAGATGGAAGAGCTCAAAGCAAGGTGTGGTCGCAGATTCTACAGCATAGTCTGAGTATATTGCAGCTTCTGAGGTAGCTAAATAAGCAGTATAGATGTGAATCTTTATTCAAGAGATGGATGTAGTACCTAGCAGGTAAAGATCCAATCACACTCTATTTTGTTAATACTACTGCGGTGGCACTTGAAAAAGTGGCAATGTCACATCAGCGGACAAATCACATAATTTGGAATTATAATCTCTTGAGGTATTTTTCTCAGAGAGGTGAAGTTACAGTATTTCCATGGAAGAAAACATGGTGGAACCCATTAATAACACATTGACTCAGTAGAAACATGATCATCATGTGAGGTCTTGTGGAACAAAAGTCATTGGAAGTTGGCTCTAGTCCTAGTGGGAATTAGTTAGAGTATGTGTCCTGATGACCAATTTTTTATACATTGATTACATGAATATACACTTATTATATATTTTTCATTTTTCTACATGACTATAATATAATAAAGTCCTGGAATATTTTTTGCATTAGTAAGGTCATGGAAGATCCCCACTATGATGAGAACCATGAAATTCTATAACAATATTCTTAAATAAATTTATATGGTTGCATGACATACTATGATAGGACACATAGCATACATACCATCATGTATGAGTACTCTTATGAATATGAGACTCTCTCTCATGGAGTTCACACTTGGTAATCTCCATGATGGAAGATTATGAGATCATACCCTCCAGTATTAATTCTCCATGTCTTGTTGTAATCAGAAATTGCTATCTACAAGTTTGTTTAATGGTCCTTAGTCTAGAAGATTATCATTAACTCTTGTCATGGCTCGCACACATAGATTTTCCTAATGCAACCTGTCACGAAGACAGTTGGTGGGATGTAGGGAACGTTGGGTGCGTCATGAAAGACATGTTATTAGTGGATAAATCGAGGAAGGATTTTTCCCTTCTATATTTATGGATGTAGATATCTCAGGCCCTTTGATTGAAATAGAACTGAAGACCAAATTCCATGTACATGGTGTCACAAAGAGTTTATTTACGAAAGTCAAAGAATTATGGATCGATCATATAGGTTTATGACACTTCCATGAAACCTTCTTGATGATATATTGAGACAAAGGGATTAGATTTCACGATAAGAATTCGTATGAGGTTACACGTCAATGTGGCATAAACTTCTTTCTCATGGGTGCCTTGACATGTTGGTAGATAGTAATCTTGGACTTTAGGCGAGCCCACCTAATGCCAATGATAAAGAGGCCTAGAGGGTCACACAATAAGTGTATCCAAGTATCTCATGTAGAATAAAGAGAATTCCAATTTGGGGTTTAATAATTATTCAAGGAAGCCTAAATAATTTTAATTTTTTAGGAATAATAAAATTAAAACACTATATACACATAGTGTTATTTTAATGTATCCGCCATGAAGTTTTCATTTTGGAAAGGAAATGAAAAACACATTTAAGTCGTGTGTTAATGATTACATTCCATGTAGTTTTTCTAGTCTGTTTTTTGAGGTAATAATATTGTTTTATTAAATGAAATTTATTATAATCAGGGTGGGTTTATGTCAATGAATTAATGATTCGATATAGGGTTTTCAATAAGAGTTAATGAAATTAATAAAACGCATAATGCGTTTTTTATTGTCATAACTCTATAACCTCAAACACGATTATATATATCCTTATAACCCCAAAACATTTCCCTAATTGTTTTTCACATCAATTCAAGAGAATTATCTCAAGGAAGAAATAACTCCTTCCTCCTAGAATGCTCTCAAGATCGAGGGAGATCCTCCTCAATCGTATCAAGGTTATCTAAGGTGGACAACGCAAGAAAAGCCTTATCCACGCTTGCACTCAGAGATTCTTTTGGGGACATCCAGAGATATGTGGTGCATGTGTGGATCAACACTAGAGGAAGTCTACAGTTGGTTTTTGTGACGCAATGAAGAATTACATAGGAATGTTTTCAGAAATATCAAAAAAGAATGAACGCCATAAAAGGTATTTCTTGTCAATTAATAAAATTAATTATAATCAACCTGTGATGATCCTCCTTTTTGGTTCCGCGACTATTCTTCTACTTTGTCAATTTCAATGATTTGATCCATGGAGTCTGGAATTTATCATCATATTGATCTCGGAATGATCATTTCTGATGACAAAAAATATCTTGGGCACATCCACCCAGGATCTTCTGCTACACCCAGGGCATTTAGTTAGTACTTTTATAAAATTGATAAAGGATAATTTTATCAATGTTAAAGGAATGTTCTGTAGTAGTGCATGTAATAAGGGAACATATACTCTAGAACATGAATAGTTTGAATAGTCTAGCAATCTATCTTAGGGTGAAACGTTGTTCTTAATCTCAAATGAGTCACATAGGCATCTTGTAATCCTCTATATAATCAGGATGTGATGTTTGAAGCAAAAATAGAATTGTGACTTATAGATGATAGTGGAATACCATTCCTGAATTTTATGGATATACCATCCCCCTTCCACTAATTCACCTCAAGGGTTTCAGGAAAACCTATTGAAACCTGGTGATTGACCTTTACTTGGTAGCATGTGAGACATCAGGAGGTAAACACAATTGAACGCCACTTCACTCCAGGCCACCAAAACTTATGCCAATGTTCCTGGAATAGATTTTACTCTCTTATATGTATTAATAAGGGGGTATATGAAACCACATTAGTATCTCCTCTTACAACACCACTGACACCATCATTCATCTTCAAAAAAGGTGATGTGCTCCCCACCATTAGAAAACCCATCAAGAACACATCTAGTAGACATATAACCATGCAATGTATCATGATTGATATCTCCAAGATGATCCTCCCTAACAAATTAATTATGTGAAGGGGGGAAAACCATCAACTCGAGGTTTTCTGCACTATCCTCATCCATTAAGGATAACTAAAATTAGGCTAACTACTCCGTCACCCCTCTGAACAACTATGAACAAGATCTTTTGCAGAGAGAATCTTCCACAAAATCCTCTTTTCAATGAGTAAAGTCTACCTCATAGTCATAATACTATAGTAACTATTGTAAAAACTTATTCCTTTTGTTAATATATTTCTAAAAAATGATTTATATATATATATATATATATATATATTTATATTTATATGACTCTTTTGGTCAGAGTAGATAATAAATCACCCTTTTATAATGTAGTGTCACAACATATTAATGGTGAAGAACACCACATCCATATCTAAATTATGGGTCTCATTATTCTACTCATGTTATACCTCAAAAGATATGAGCTACACACAATCACCATCTACCTCTATATTAGAACGCATCCAAGACCAATATTAGAGGCATTGTTGAACACCACATACTCAACACCCTCCTCTGATAGCCTCAAGATAGTGGAACTCGTCAACCACTTTTGAAACTCTTAAAAATACGTTTAGAACTTCTCTATATAAATGAAAGGATTCCCATTTTAGTTTAAGTTAGTCAAGGGCTCTAAAATCAATGAGAAATAGGGAACAAATATCTAACCGTTGCCTAATAATCCATGGAAGCTATGCACATCAGTCACACTCAAGGATGGATCCCAAGTTACCACATTCTAAACCATTTCTAAGTCCACAACTACACCCTCTTCTAAGATGGAATGTCCCAAGAAGTGGACCTCTCAAATCTATAATAGACACTTCAATAGATTTCCTTAAATTTGGTTCCCTTGATGTATTCCTAGAATCATCATCCAATGTCTCGAGTGCTCCTCCCCTAACATCATGTACACAAGGATGTCGTCGATGAAGACTACCAAAAACTGCTCTAAGAATGGTTGAAGGAGATAGTTAATAATTCCCATGAACACTGCTGGGGTGTTCATAATGCCTAATGGAATAACCAAATACTCATATTGAAAACAAAAAAATCAAAATAACTTCTTTTCTATATCCTTCTATCAAAAATAAAGTTGGTGATATCCCGACCTAAGGTCAATCATCGAGAACTACCTTGAGAATTTAAACTATTTGATGAGAAAATTGATTCTGGGAAGTAGATACTTATTCTTGAAATTCAAATGATTTATGCAATGATAATCCATACATAAACTAAAAACCCTCTTTTTATTCTTAGTGAAAAAAACTAGGGTTACCCAGGGGTACACATTGGGTCCACCAAAACCCTTACTCTAAAAATCATTCAACTACACCAACATGTCTTGAAGCTCTTTGGGGGACATCCAATATGATGACATAGATATTAGGTTAGTACCTAGGTGAAAGTCTATAAAGAATTTGATATATTTCTTGGGATGTAAGCCTGAAGCATCCTTAGGGAAGACATCCTTACACTCCACCACTAAAACAGGAAACCGAAATCTCATAACATCCGTTGAGCGAAGGTTAATACAATAAAAATAATGAATAATTGGTCATAGTCTCCTACAATGTAGAGTATCCTAATCTACTTGGTATTGATTCTCACCAAAAAAGGAAAACCTCATCCAATCATATCAGATTCACTACATCCTCTTCAAAAAATAGTCAATATCAGCATGATGTGTAGAGATCTAGTCAATACCATGGATTATTTCATAAGGCCTCATCACGACCATGAAAAAATCCTATAATAATATCACTCCTCCATGTCTTATGTCACAATATAGATAGAATTTTGTGATAGATAAATCCCCTTGTTGGAGTCTCCAAATGCAAGGGTCAATCCAAAGGCTCCTCTAAAATATATATATCTAGATTGAGTGATGTGGAAAGGAAAGAGTGGATTATATATATGAATATAAATAACCGTAGATAAAGTCTAAAAGATACATATTGTATGTAAAATCATCCCTAGAGTCTCTAGATCATAATCCTCTACTGCCTATAGCTACCCATGTCCTTGACCACCATCTCATTGATCTTGGCATGGACCACCTGGGGGTAGTGATGGAAATAGATCAAAATGGCATCAAACTACAACTACTCTCCTAGATCCTCTTCCACCATCCTATGTACTTCCATGATCTATACGTTATTTCATTCCAAGAATCCCATCAAACATCTCTCTATCATCTACGTTCTAAGTCATACAATCTCACATGATATATCCCCACCTGTCGTAGGAGTAGCACCACATATCCCTCATTTGATTGAAACCATCCTGTGAACCCTAGATGGAATACCCTCTATCCCAATAATATATCAAGAAACATATCACACACATAGATCCCTAAGATTGTTGTTGACTATCGACTAAAAATGCCTCATCTTTAGGGTTCCCACTTCCAGCACCCACTATCGGTGACTAACTCTAGTATAATAAGGAATTCAAATAGATACCAAATTATTATAAATATCTCAGTGAAGACCATTCTCAAATATAAATACTCATATGTATGCATCAAAAATCAAGTCTATAGAGTAATGTTAGAGGTTAGTGAACCTCATTGCATACTTTTCCATAGAAATGTTGTCCTCTTAGAGCTCAATACGATCTTTGATATGTACCGCCCACATAATAATTGGTTAAAACTCCTATCTGAAGAATAGCTTGAACACATCATAAGTGATAGTTTCCTCATCATGCATATTCATCACTATATTTTACCATTTCTTAAAATATCCATGTTGAAGGCTCACAACTAAGACCACCATCAAATTGGGAGGGGTCCTAACATGGTGGAAAACTATATAAACTACCTCAATATAATAATATTATACATGGGGGTTTCTCTCAATTTGAAAGCCGATGGGTATCTGCCTTTGGAACACATGAATTTCACACAACCATGAAAAATCCTCTTCCATTTATTCTAGAGGAACTTATTACTCAACTGGTGGAGTATGGGACCCCGGAAAACCCTATGATGGGAGGGGTGACTCATCATGTCCATAATTTTATTTAAAGTGATGGATCTTGTTTCCACATTTGTAGGAACCTGTTAAACTTGTTGGTTGTAATCAAATAGTAATGAAAGATTCACATTCATAGATACAAAATTAATATTACATGGTTCACCAATAAAGGCTACTCCAAGGAGAATACATTGATTGTGTGTTAGTCATACCAAAATGCACTAATAATTTCTAGTTATTATCATTTAGAAAAAAAAATATCCACTCAATAAAAGACACATTTACTTTACAATATTTTTGGGATATCACACTGCATCCCTCAGATCACTTTAATCAGCTCAACCAATTTCAGTTTTTATAGAGAATTATTACTCATTTAATTGACTTGAAGGTCATTCGAATATATTAAAATTTATTTATTTTTCCATGAATAGAATGAGACTCTTCACTCATCTTAGACAAGAGTTTATGAACATGAAATCACTATTCACTTAAACTAGATGTTCAACATTATTGTTCTTGAAGCTCCTATATTTCTTGAAACTCCCATTATGTTTTAAATAAATCCCAACTTTCGTGAACCGACAGCCTTTCACGAGTCTCCTCCATGACGATCCTTCATGACACTAACTACATTCATGAAGAAAACTCACTATTCAGAATACCAACTCATAAAAAAATATCCAATCATAAGGAAAACCATTTTATCCAGGACACATAACCATTGGTAAAAACTAAGACAATTATTTGTGATGATAAAGCTCAATTCGAATTTCAGATTTTTAAATCACTCAGCCATTTTGAATTAAAAACGATTCAATAATTAATTTGATTATTTCCATATCAAATTAAGTGGGGATGACCACCTATTTATAGACACAACCCTTCAAGAAGATCCCATTCCTCCAACCTTCTTTTCAAACCACCATTTACATGTTCATGAATCTCCTCTATTCATGAAGCACAATATAATTTTATGCAATTCATGATGCTTTTAAAATCCATGAAGAATCACTATCATTCCATCAAACATTCATGAATATAATTCACTATGATACACATATTTTTGATGCTCACCCTTTACAAAAAATAGTATCCACGAAACTCATTCCTTTACCATATTTGAGAAGTGACCTTCAAAAAAAATACCTTTTTTTAAGCAAACTCCTTCCACCTAATTTTGAGACCAAAATTTTGGCAACCAATGGGAAGTGATTCCACATTCAACATTGTATACATCTTGTACTGTAACATAACTTTCCTTGAAAACTCCCTGATCAACCCATTTTCATTGAAGAAACACACAAAAGACTATGTTTCCAGCTACGAGGTGTGACATACCATGGTTCCAACAAGGATGTATGTTCATTGAACAACCTAGTTTTCACCACCTTCTATACAGGATTGGGAAATGAAGATTCATTATGACCGCATTAGGGAATCCTTGTTAGTTTTCATCCCAAATTCATCTTACATATTTCATGATTCACCACATTCAAAGGGAATATATAGGAAAATGACTTAGGACGGAAATGAAAACCACTACCCATTATTATATAATGAATATACCAATGTTTTCAATGAAACTAGTTCCTATATTCTATTATCCAACAAACATGTTATCATAGTCCTCATGAATTAATAATATGAATTCAACACCATCCCTAGGTTACTTGGTTTGAGAGCTGAACAAAATACACTTTAACATTATTTTACCTAGTTTCCAAACCAAGCCTCCAAACTAGAATATCTCCAAACTATGTTACTAAGATGACTAACTCTAATAACACTATATGATGATCCCAATCATCAGGGCCCATATAGACATCAAAAAGTTGTGTCTGACATGCCAATTCAGCCTTTAATATGCCTAGGGATAGAGACTAGCACTGAGTAGAAATGTATCACACATAAAAGTCTATATCATAAGGTACCGTTACACACAAAAATTCATATAAATACTAATATAAATTTTAAATTAAAATAAATGATATAAACTATAAATTCATACAAGAAATGCTACGTAATAGTATAAAATTTGTATGAGAAAGAAAAAGGTAAAAATACAGGCCCACCAAAAACATTAAATGATTCCAACATTCAAGAAAAAGGGGAATACTATCGAGATATAACATTTAGAATTTATTGTATTTTAACTAGCAAAATGTGATCCACCTAATACTAGTCCACTTAGGACTCCATAAAAAGTTATATCATCTACATAAGACATAACATGTATGGGAAGAGCCCATTAAGGGTGAGTGTAAACATCACCAGTATGAATCCCATAAATCCGTAAACATAATGCATAAAAGAGATTCAGCTCATATGAAAGGATGATAAAAAATATATATGATTATGATCGATTAATTGACTCAAATTAAGGGAACAACCACATTTCCAGCCTAGGATTTCACTCAAGGCTTCATGGTAATGCTCTTCTAAGAGAACTCACTCCTCGGGTCTTGCTAACACAGATAGTTCTCATCAGAGTGAAAATTTATATCTGGGATTTCCAATAATTGGTATACACTAGAACTCATAGGATGTTGATAGATAGATATAAGATAGCCATTAGGGTTTATAAAGGATACCTAACCCTAACCATAGTAACCCACTTGAACGGGGATCACACTACATGAAATTCGGTATTGGGATACCAAACCCCGCATGTGGAATAATTACAGACGATCACACCCTAGGCCACATGGTGGGATACCTGACTCTATCAAGAACTAGCCTATATAGGGGATCAATAATCTTAGGATCAGGATTTTATGCCTCATTGAACCATGATAAGGATGGTCTATGGGAACATAACATACTAATACATGTCTCGATTGAAGAGAAAGACAGATTTAACATTCTTTGGAAGGTGTAAATAACATGTATATGTAATACATAATGTATCTTGGCTAGTTCATATATTCTCGAGTCTATGCTCCTGCCCATTTTTTTGGACTATTCCCATGTACTCTAGATGTGCTCTTGTACTATAGTCATGCATATTTCCACTGGTTTTGCTATTGTACTATGGCAGTGCCCATTTACTCTGGTTGTAACCGGGCCCAATGGTCTATCCAATATACGCTAGTTGTGTTTGTTCCCACTAACTATGTTTGTGACCATGCACCGATGGGGTAAACACCTATTCAACAATCAATAATTTCATGGTGGGTGAATGTTCACACAATTTTTGATATTCTTATCAACATGTAAATTCTATCCATTATAGAAGGGTCTCTACAGGGTATGTTTTCTTTCAAAAAACACCCCATGTATGTCGGAAATGTCCAAAATTTATTTTTTATTCTATCAAATCACCCACACCAATTCCACCTTTGAATCCACCAAAGATCACATCCTTATCATTTGTATCTATAGTTGTACAATCTTCTTCTATCATCAGTTTACAGATTCCTACCTCCCATTAGCTCATGAATTACCTCCCATCACACCGCATAGTTGAATCACCAATCTTCCAAACAAAACTGCTCAATCCAATTCCATATCATCTGTCATCATCATCATAATAACTTGATCATGCCTTCAATCCTAAATCTGAACCAAATGAAAACTATCTATTTCACCAAATATCAAATTAGCAATGATCAATTTCTAGGTATAGTCAAACCGTTGGTCAATGGAACATCGACGATGAATACTTGTAGAATGAGGAGAGAAAAGAAAGTAACAGAATAGTAAGAAATGGCCATCAACCATTTTTTAGGTTTCTCATGATCCTTTTATGGGGTAAATTATGAACGTAGAAGAATAAACAAGAATCAGACCATATCTAAACAATATACAATTCCAGGAAGTTAAAACCTCCACAATATGTTGATTATCAATCCCCTAATTGATTTTCTATTTAAGTAATCCCCATTCAATTGGGAGAATCCAAAAATATGGATTAAACCAATGAAACAAAATTACTAACTAGAGAATGGATTCATCTTCAATGAATAATGATTTTATTTCATTATAATTGGTGACATCTAAGATATTTTTGGTTTAAGATATACTACATTCAAAATTGATCATTGATCCAGGATCCCGTTATCGCTACTAAATATCTCATCCACGATCCAATTAAATCTATATATTTATGTGTACAAAGATATAATTTCGATATAATTTTTTACATAGGATAAAAAATTAAGTTTTACCCATATTATAACCAAAAAATAAATTAATTCATTAATTCATTTGTTAATCCGACCATGAATTCTTTTAAACAAAACACATGATGCACAAAAAGATTATGTTGTTCTTAGGGTAAAACCCCAATTCCATATTTAATGGTTTTCCATGATTTCTCATTTGGAACGCCTTTCAAGATATATTCTTTTTTTTTATGAAAACCCATGCTCACGTGATATAATATATTTAATATTTTTATTATATCTACATCAAGGTTCCATGAGCCCCAAAATCCCACCCTTACTCCATAACATACTTTAAAATACAGTTTAAAACATTCAAAAGTATTACATGGTGAAAATAGAGTCAATATAGATGAACTCACTTCTTCACCCATCATCAATTCACCCAATTGAATTTTTCCATTTGAAAATAATGTGTAATTATAATTATGTTTCTATGGGTCTATTCTAAGGAAAAACAAAGGAGTGTGGGCTTGATGTGGTGTACTATGATATTAGCTTGTTATATGATGCCAAAAGAAATTACACCACTACCATGAATAAATTTATGGCAATTTTGTTTACTTCAGAATAATTTAGGCAGTACTTTATTAGATCCAAATTCACTTCTTCTACTAAAAATTAATTTTACATATACATGATTTACAAAAAAAATAGACTAAACCGAGAATCATTATATATATCCTTTTACTGTATGAGATTTAATTATAAATTATGTATAAACCCAGTGTTATAAATATAGTGGTTTCCCACATTTATAGGCTGTCCAACACCCAAATCCATGACCGTAAGGATATTAATACATTATTCCATGATGACAATTTTCTTTTTTTTCACATATTCCCTAGTATGTAGATTTAGTGAATTTTCAATATATTATAGTATTGCCCAATTATCTAACTCGAATCCAAAGAAATAAATTTAATTCAAAATGTAATTACTATTTATGGATATTATTTTTTACAAAGTGTAAAAATGGAGTCATTATCATATGTGTTCTTTAGGAAGAGAAAATTCCCATTCTTGAAATTTAACACTCTTTTCCATGGGGTGGAAACATTTCTGGAGAAAAAACTATTATGAATCTTGAATCCTGGTTTCTATTGGCCTACAAATTTTAAGGGTGTTCAAATTCTTTTGGTAAACCATGATATGCCTCAATGGTTTTCAATTATGGGTAGAAAATCGGATCTTCCAAAAATAGGAATATTAGATGTTTTTGTTTAAAATATGTGGGTGTTAGAAATTATGTGACCATTTCCATCTATTGCTTGGAATTAATATATTTTAGTTGTTATTGACTATGTATCTAAGTGCGTGGTAGCCATGGAAATTCATTATAATGAAGAAATTTGTTTTGTAAAACTTAATATGAAGAATAATTTTTTTTGATTTATAGTTTTCAAAAATTTAATCAATAATAATAAAACCCTCTTCAAGAATATTAAATTCAAAAATTTGATGGTAAAATATGATTTTCCACAAAATTGGAACTGTTTATCTCCAAGATTTGGGTAGATAAGTGGAGGTTTCCAATATTTGATATCAAATATACTTAAAACAAAATATATCTATAATTAGGAAGGATTGGTACTTAAAGAATTATAAGGCCTTGTGGTCTTATAAAAATAACTTTAAAACTCTTATAGGAATGTCCCTATATAGATTTATATTTAGAAATCCATGTCATCTGCCTATAGAGTTGTAGGAAAAATACCTTTTTGATATCAAGGTATTCAATTTTTATTTTAAGACCAATTTTTTAGGAGAGTATTTGATTCTGGTGATACTAATGGGATAAAAATAGAATCTTATGATAATTCTAGGATTTATAATAATATAACCAATGCATTTAATGATTCAATTATTCAGAATTGATTTTTTTACATTTCAATTCCAAGTTAAAACTATTACCCATGAAGCTAAAATATAAGTATTTAGGACTGACTACCATATTAAGAGTGTTAGATAATGGAGTTTTGGAACTTATAATAGAGGGGAATAGGAAATTCTTGGTTAAAAGACAAATGAAAAAACATTATTTTGAGGTGTAGACAAAGGGATTACCTATTATCTTGGTTCTTGATTATTAATCTTTCAACAAGCCTAACTAGGAAATTTAAACTCAGTGATTAATGGGATTCAACCCATTGTCATTATTGTGTGTTTTATATTGTCTAATTATTTTTTAATAAAAATTAAGATTTTTTCTACCTATATTCATTATTATTCTAATGGTTCAAAGAATATTTTTGACTCATTATAATTAATTGTGATATCTTTCAATGTTTTGAATTTATAGTAAATCTAATCATAGTTATAATAGGTGTTAAAAAGAATACGGTTTTTCTATTTATGTACATAAAGAGAATAATTCCAAATCACATGGAGTATAATTTCTGGAGAAATATTTGGAATCAACATTTCCTAAACATAATCTCTTGTGGAACTTACTTAAGATTTTGAAATTTTCAAATATCATGTCAATGTATTTATTTTTTAGGTAATATAATTTTGTAATTATAGATTATTTACAGGGGAACAAGAAAGGGATTACATTTGATTAACCCAAAAGATTAAAACTTCACTCATCAGGGGATTTTTAATTTAATTATTCTTTTGTTTCTAATATTTTTTCTACTTAAATATAATGCTTTTATCATGTGATAAATGCTTAAAATAAAAAATCAGAACTATTTTTTACATTTTTTATGCACTGTATCATTGCTACAAATATCTATCCTAGTCTCATTTTTAACTAAAATTTTGATTCAACATACAAGATTTGTGTTCCTTTTGTAATTTTTTTTTAATTTTATGTTTAATTATGCACACTTCTATATTCTAACTAAAAAGATGAATTGGAAACTATATGGAACTTATTATTCCTTATAATGATTTTGTAAAGTATATAACAATTAAAAAATAAGATTTAGAGCCTCTTTGGGACCTTAAACATAAATTTTGAACTATTGAATTTCTGAATCACTTGGAACTTTAATTATGGAAATTATTTTTATCATTTTTTGTTCAAATTTTGAGACATTGTTGAATTTTATGAGTGGGGATGGGCTATTTTAAATGTTATAAACTTTATTTAAATGTTTTCTACATAAAAAAACCTTAATTTTTTTTATATTTGATGATTTTTTTACCTTTAATTTTATGTAATTTGAATGAATTTGTTTCACTTTTGAGAAGAGTAATTCCCATTAATCCATATATTTAATTGGGTACATAATTTTATTGAACTCTTGAAAAAACATTTTTGGGTAAACTTTTGTGCTATATCATAAAATTATAATTGTATTGAACTTTTTTTTTGAATTAAAATCATAACATATGTATCATAATGGAATATTAAATGAATATAATAAGCATAAATGATATTCTTTTTCATTATTATTTAATGATGGGTGGGTTAATTATTCATTATTTTTAATTATTATTCCCAGTTATCCATTCTTCTATATCTATTTCTTCTCTGTTGAACTAATATTGTTTGTTTATATAGAGATAATGAGAGTTTATGATGTTCTAGATTGATGTAAAATTATGTGTGTTTAATTCTTGTCCCAAATTTCAAAGTAAATAATTTATGAAAAATAGGGGAAAACAATGTAATAAAACCCTTTAATGTCAATATGGAAGTCACATTTACTAGTTTAAAGGGTCCATGGGAGAAAATATTTCTGAAAATCAATTTTCATGAACCATGGTAGGATTCCATCCAACCTGACACTCGACACAGTCCGCAAGAAGGTCAGAAGGGCATTCCTAATCCCCAAAGGCTAGTAAATAGAGCTAGGAACCAAATAAAAAATAAGGAAATCAATTGCAGCACAAAAAAAAGATAAATTAAATTAAATAATGGATGAGCTCACAAAAATAAATAAAACTAAATCTCAAATAAATAAACAATATTATTCAGTAACAATAACTGATCTGAAAAGAATATGAAAATACAAAACTGAAAACTAAAACAAGACCAAACATAGCTACAACAAACCCAATATCCATGTGACCTCAAGGTCACCACCATCTACCAACGAACATTCTCCAACAGTGAGCATAGAAACAAGAATCATAAAACAAAAGAGTTCCTACAAAATAGCTTAGGTCTACAGACACCAAATGGTACAAGTAAGGTGTGATCTAAACATCTTAGTAGGCAATCACCAGAGATTTCATAGGTTTCATTTCCCAAAATAGTTCATCAATTATTGTTTGAAAATAGTGTCATAAAATTAAGTGTTTTACCTTTTTAGAATTTAATTGATTTCATTCCTTCTTTCAAAACATTGATCATCATGTTTCCATTTCCAAAACAAATTATAACTTCCAAACCCAACTACAAACCAAGAGACTGATAAAAACAATTCCAGGCTATGATAAAAGTTAAATAAATAGTACAAGATAAAAACAACTTACTATAGAATGAAAACAAAAAATACAAATAATAACCATTAGAATTTCATATACATCCCTAGAGCGATCCTTGGACGTACTTGGTACAGAACAACCATCTATCATATGGTGATGCCCCTTGGTCTATAACCAATTGGCCTCACTAAACTAACCAATATACTAGAATAACCTAGTTGTCCTCTTAGTGATCCATGGTGTACCAACCCCTCTAACCAGGGCTAGAAAGCTACAGTCACTTGATCCTCTAAAATATTCCCAGGAACCCCTAGTAAAAATAATCTATATAAATAGGATACCCTCACATGCGTGACTCATCGTACCTGTCATCACTGCACTTTCCTAACTTAAAATACACCACTATATGATAACCAATTATGGGAAAGAAATATTATAGAGGTTCCCACTACAAACACACATCATATCTTCTATGGTATGGACCAGACTGTCACATCACTAAATCACTCAATCCTTTCTTTAAAATAAAAAATTTCCAAATGTCCCTTTAACTTTACATAAACAAATACATTCACCTAATATATCTAAAAACTATTTCTAAAATATCACCAAACCCCAATTTTATATTTAAAGTTCTAAACTGGCCTTTAGGTTATAAATTTCAAATACATTTTCATTTAATCCTTTCCAATCTTTGGAGAAATACATAATCATACAAAAAATTCCAAGCAACCCCTTATTCCAAACATTCAACAAAACGTAATCCATGTTCCAAAAAGTAATAACTTTTATGATTAAACTTATAACTACTTTTATAAATCCCACCAGGTAACTGACATCATTTTGAAACCAAATATCCATTTAATAAATTATGTTTCATGGAAAACAACATTTTAAACTGCCATCATCGATTGAGGTCACATTAATGTGTGCACCTAGTTCATCCTTTGATGTTTCAACATCTAATGACACATCCTAAAATTCCAATAAATATCCAAAAAAAAATTTAGATTCACCCCTCTCTTTTTAAACCAAATCCAACAATTATACATAATTTGGGGAACATAGGAAATCCCCTTAAAAATCACGAGAGCCATTCCATGACATTTTATTACCACTATCAAGCTTTAACATTACAAATTTATACACAAAAACCCATAATCATAATCTAACACCACCCCCGAAATAGGAATAAGGGTACGTATTCCTAAAAAAACTCAATTTCATTTTAAAACAACAAAAGGTAGTACAACAAACACCATGTGTGACATGAACCTAGGCATAATGCAAGAATTTACTTGAAAAAATACTTTTAGTAAATTCTATCAAAATGAAATCACAACAATGATATATCCATAATAATTATATTGGTAATAATAATTTTTAAAAATTAATTGGAAACATTAAATAATCAATGGGTCTTTTCAGAAAGGAAAAATATGGAAACTCCATAATAAAAGTAGTGTGGATGTGATATACATTCAAAGGGAGGATGAATAAGGCCCCACAGAACAGCTGCACACCCGAAATACAATGGAAAATGAAAAAAGCATAAACCCTTTCCATTAGGGGTCAACAATGGTAATAAAACCACAAATAAACCGAAGAAATAGGATGAGGGGAGTATAAATAGAGGAGAAATGAGAAAACCTCTAAAACCATACATTGGAAATGAAGGGGGAGCACCACATAAGGGAGAGGAGCTACGGGGAATGGTGTTCATGACCACTAAATATTAAAAATACATCCACAGAGGAGGGGCATGGGTTAGTGTAAAATAGATATATATATATATATATATAAAGGTGGTTTCTAGATTTTAATGTTCTGGTATGACCATAGGGTTTGGCTGCACAGTTTAACAAACCGTGCCCAAATAGTGTGGTAGCCTTTTCCATGCTTCCAAAACTACCCTATGAACAGTCTACATGGTTTGTGTGTCCTTTTCCAAACCATGAATAACAATTTGTACACATACTGGACTAGTCGCTTGGTTACCTGGGTTGATCTGCGTGGTTTCTAATAACCATGTAATGAATTTTCTCAGAACATAAACCATCTAAACGTCCAGAAACTCAAAATTTTTGATAGGGAATCAATCCTAGACCTTGACCAAAAGAACAAAGACCATGAAAATTATAAAACGAAGAAGTTTCATAAGTTGGGGTGTGACAAATATCCCCACAATAGACACTTTCTATCCCAATAAAGTCACCAATACAATGGGTGACCAAAACCTAGGTCCATGCCCAATTAAAAAAGAGAGAAATCAAGAACCTCAGGGTGAATTTTCACTCCAAGAATCACACTTGGATGATATGGAAGAATCCACAGCCTAAGGATGAGAGGAGAAAAAAGTGGGGTCTCCCCACCATAAGAACTCAAGAAGCTTGAGAATGTCAAAACCTAAACAACACCCCCAAGAAAAAAATGAAAAACCATCAATGGGAAAACCTGAAAAACCCGAACCCCAAAACTAACCCAACCTTCCATACTAACCAGACAGTACCTTTATCAAAACTAGGAACTAGGGAACTCCTAACTCACACCCATCCAATTTCCCTATATAACCAAACCCAACTAGAAATACTTAAATGAAAATCCCACTAAGAGACAACCCAACATACTTGGATTTTGGGACAATGGAACTCCCTATAGGAACCAACAACCCTCCACACAATGGTAAACAATTACATTGCCTAAACTAAACTCTTCACACGTTGATCAAATTCTACCAACATAATGGATGGTTAAACCCATGAAAATAATCCCAAACTAAATAGCTGACCAAAAATTCCATCCTTTAACTCCAAAATATATAAGCACGTCCAAATGATGACCAATAAAACTGAAACCAACACCTCTTATCTAATAGAAAAACACCAATTAATAAAATTTGGATGAGAAAGTCACATTCAAAAGAACACAACCATTTAGATAATTAATGGACATATTCATAACACTTATACGATAATATATGAAATTAAAAAAGAAAGAAGAACAAAAATTGAAAAAAATTGAATATATTCATCTCAAAATGGAATAAAAAACTATGTTGAGGTTTCACACACCCCATGGAACTCTTGACTATGTGCGAGGATCACCCTGAGACAAGTGGCTGAGGATTTGATGACTGAAGCATATCCTGCTTCATAGATGGACACTTGAATCTTTCGATCACAACTTCCCCTTTGGGAAACGCTTCCGACAGGCATTTCCAAATGACCCAGACAGCTACAATGATGCCACCTCATTGGACGGGTCCATCAATATGGCTTCAAAAGCATGAACTGGCCTAATAGATGGCCCATAACAGAAGGGTCTGAAAAAATGGAAGTCAGAACCAATAAATATTACTCTTTAGGGAAAGGTTCCTCTAGCATGCGCTTTTCAACATATAAGGAACCTTAACGAGCAACTAGATATGACCAATTGCCTATTGTCGGTGATCTGGTAACCAACACAGCTAGAAGCGCGTCATCCAAAAAATTCTCAAAACTAAGGTCCTTGGGAGAGAGTACCTCCTATTTGATCATGAGAGGAAGAACCCTAATGGAAGAGAAAGACTTCATCAAATCATATAACACCAACACCCAGGAAAAGGGAAACCTTCACCTCGAAGTGGTCAACATAGGGCTTCTCCATCTGTTTTCCTTGTCGAATAAACATGAGCTCTTCCTTCTTCATCATCATCATATCCTTATGTGTGAACAATTGCAAATAAGATGAACATAAACACTTCCTATGTCACCCCAACTCATATTGATCGTGGGGAAAAAATAACATTCATCCAAAAGTATACTTACGAATAAACATTGAACGGTGTGAAATTTAACATCCTCAATATTTCCTATTGATCTAAAGATGTGATCAACTTCCTCAAGACACTTTGCACCATCAAATGGACATCAATCAACATGATAAAAAAACAACACTAATGTAGAATCAAAAACTTGCCATGACACATTGGAATCCCTTGGATCCCTTCTGGGTTGAATTTTTTAAACAACACAACGAAAACAGAACCAGGACCAACCTCAAAACAAATCAAAATATAAATAAACACCTTGACCAAAAATAATAGTCTCAAAAACCGAAAACATGCCAATGAGACAAAAAAACAACATCTTTTAAAAAATCACATTTCCATATTCATTTTCAAAACTACCTTCTTCCAAGGAAACTTTCTACAATAATACCCACATTATTTTAAACAATACAAATTTTAGAAACCATTTTCTCCATTAAAATTTCCTTGAGAAATGAAAGTCCAAACCAATCATTTCAATTACCCACCCATTGTTTCCCATGAATCTTCACACATGATTTCAGCTATTTCCATCTATGAATTCCAACACACATATTCCACACTCATACCTTCATATGTTCTAATGTTCATAAAAAATACACCATTCCATTGCTAAAACCCAAAAACAATAAAATTTTCAATCCAAATAATTTTCTTTTTAGCCTCATTTTACATATTTAATGCCATTTGAAAGAAATAATTTTCATTGTAAAACCATTTTAACTTCATAAAAAACCATACACCAACCCTAACCAAGATTATATTAAACGTAAACCAAACATCTAAAAGGAGTAACTAATGACTATTCCTAACCCAACGACATGGTAGTGGGACATTCCTCAGATAAGGAATAAAACTTGGAGGGGCATAAACCATGCACTAAGACTCCACAAGGTTCACTACTCTAAGTGGGGTCACAACATGAAACTTTCTCTCATCTGTTTTCATCGCTCAATCCAAAAAAAATAGAAGGACTCAAATCCCAAATTACCCTTAGTAACTCGAGGTTTAGAATGGGAAAGGGTTCATAACATCCTTCACATACATACCTATCAAGTCCCTACTGTCCTAGTATTCACTCTACCAAATTCCAAAAATAATAAGAAACTCCTCTGATACCATTTTGTAATGAACCAGGTTGGGATTCCATCCAACCCGACACCCGAACCAGTCTGCAGTAAGGCCTCAAGGGTGTTCCCGAACCCCATGGATTGACAAATAGTGTCTAGTAAAAAATAAAAAACTATGGGGAATGATTTTTACCCAAAACCATGATCAATTAAATAAACAAAATGATTGAGCACGTAGAAATATCCACAATGAAATCTAAATTAAATAAAAAAGCTGATTCAGCTACAATATTTGTACATAAAAAAACTAAAAATAAAAATCTGAATACATAAACAATACCAAACTAAGCTACAAAAAAACCAATCACAATGTGACCGCAATGTCACAAAAATATAACGATGATCATGATATGACCATGAGAATCCAATCCAAGAACATAAAAAAGAAATAGGACCCTCAAAATTTCTTGGTTCTATAGAAACCGAATGGTACACATAGGGTGTGAGCTAAAGAGCTTAGTAGGCAATCACTAGAGAATCCATATGTTTCCTTTCCCAAAATAGTCCATCAATGCTAGATGGAAATATTTTTGTAAAAATGGGGTTTATAAATTTTCAAAAATAAACACATTTCATTCATTTTTTCAAAACTATTCACACCATGTTTTTATTTCTTAAAAAATCATTATTTTACATCCTATGTCTTCACCAAGATCCTAAGAAAAAAATATCGGACCGCGATGAAGAAAAATAAATTGTATAAGATGAAAACCAATTAAAACATAAAGTAAATAGGTATATAAAATGAATAACTAGGGTAATATTTTAAACATCCTTATCGTGATCAATGTACGTGCTCATTTTGGAACCACCTACTAGAGTATGGTGAATCCCCTAAGTCTATAACTAACTGGCTACCCACAACTGACCAATCCAGTGGAACAACCCACTTGTTTTGTTAGTGATCTAGGGGTACGGACCCATCACATATGGGTTGTAAAGCTACCATCACTTGATTTTATAAAATTATCCTAAGAACCCATAATAAAAACAAATTTTGTAGGTACATGGCCCTCATATGCGTGACTCATCTTACCCACCTTCACCGCACTTTTCTACCCCAAACACTGACGACACTATATGATAAGCAGGAATGGGAAAACCCTTCTATAGATGTTTCCAATATATATATATATATATATATATACATCACATCATCAAAGGTTCCTATTGGTCTGTCACATCACTAAAGAATTCAATCATTTCTATAAAACAAGGAAATTTCCAAACAAGCCTTTAGCTTTACATAACCAGATGGATTCACCAATTATATTTACAAACTATATAAAAAATATGACCATAAAACAATTTTATATTTTAAGTTACAAATGTTCCCTTAGGTTCAATATTTCCAATACATTTTACATTATTCCTTTCCAAACTATGGAAAAATTCAAAATCATACAATAAATTCCAATTGGACCTGTAAGCTAGAAAATACTCACCAAAACATGATCTCAGTTCCAAATGGTAAAACAATTTAAGATTTCATTTTGAACCACATATAGTAATCATACATGGGATCCAACATCATTTATAGTCCAAATATCCATTTAAGAAAATGAGGGTTACGGAAAAAACCATTCTAAAGTGTAATCTTTTGAGGGAACATCCATGCGTGCACCTCTTGCACCCATGGATGTGCCAACATCTAATGACACTTCTTAAACATTCACAAAGTCCCCAATACACTTTTTAGATTCACACCTTACTTTTTTAAACAATATCCAACAATTATATATAATTTGGAGAACATAGAAAATCCCTTAAAAAACTAAGAGCGCCTTAATAAAACATTTTATTACAACTATTATGATATAAAATTACAAAAATATACACACAAAACCTAATTAATTATCAAAAAACACCACCAATATCTGATTGAGGCTAATATTTCTAAAAAAACCCACAATTTCATTTTAAAATAACAAAAGGAACAAAAAAAACACCCTAGGTTCCATGAACCTAGGAATAATAAAATAATTACCTTGAAAACTTATTTCTATTAAATTATTCCGATAATAAATAACCACAATGACCTATCCATAATTTTTCAAGAAGAGAAAATAAAATTAAAAATTAATTGGAAATATGTATTCCTCAATGGATTTTTTATAAACTAAAAAGATAGAAACACTTACCTCAAAGGGTTGCAAATGTGATAGAGCATCAAAGGGAGGAAGAAAAAGGACCAGTGGACCAACCACACATCATAAATACAAAGAAAGACAAACCAAATAGAATCCCTATCCATTATGGTTTTCCCATGGGAAGAAATCCCCAAATAAAACTAAGAAATAGGATGTGGTGAGGAGAAATAGAGGAGGAAAAGGCAAAAAACCCTAAAATCATAACTTGTAATCGAAGGGGGAGAACCATGGTAGAGAGAGGGGCCATGAGGAAGGGCGTTTGGGATCCTTTAGTGTGCCAAAACCTACTAAGGAGGAGTGAGGATCTGGTTTGGGTAAAATAAGGAGGGAGAGAAAATATGGTTTCATGATTTTAATGACCCCTCATGACAACATGGTTTGGTCGCATGGTTTACCGAATAGTGTTCTAACTTTGTGGTAGCCTATCCCAAGCTTCTAGAACAATCACATGATCAGGCCGCATGGTTTTTAAGACCATGCACAAATTGTGAGGAAACATCTATCCACTTCCTGGACTAGATATAGGGTTACCCAGGATGACCCACAAGGATTATACAAACCGTACGGTTACTATTCTCAATCCAAAAACCATCCAAACATCTAGAAACTCAAATTTTTTAAGTAGATATCAATCCCAAACCATGAAAAATAGATCTAAGACACTAAAATGGATAAAAATGTATCTGAGGTTGGGGTTTGACATAAATTATGTGAGGCATTTTAGGTTATCATTCCTGAGAACAAATTTTTTCCATTGAATTTGAAAAATTTATTGCTTAAAGAAAAAAATGTCTTATGTATAGAGGAATTTGATTTGGCCTCAATTTAAATTCATTTATCCACATTAGTATAATTAAATTTTGATAAAATAATGTTTTCAAAGTGATTTAATTTGTTAGTTATTGAGATTTATACATTTTTTTGTAAAATAATAATTCATTGAATAATTGAATAAAATTAAGTTAATTTGGATCTAAAATGTTCAAAAAAAATTTAGATTTACTTTTATATATTATAAAAACTAATAATCTGGTATATTTTATAGATATTCTATTTGAATTAATATTTTTTTTTATTTATTAATATCTACGACTATGGAATTTTCATTTCCAGTAATCCATGTCTAAATTTTGAATATATCTTTTTGGAATGCTTATTCATTTTCTATACTGTGTTAATTTAAATATTTTTTAAGTAACATAGATGGTGGTTTTTTAAAGTTCAAGTTCCTTGTTATAAATTTTTAAATATTCTTTTATGGGTCTAGTATGTTATTTCATTTATATTTTTAAATTCATAGATTATTCTTACAACATTTTAGTTTAATTCTTAATTCTTTTAATTACTCATAGTGAGTATATAATTTTTATTATTTTTATTTTCTAGGTAGCCTCTATAAGAAAATTCTCATCAACATCCCTTTTTTAGAAGGCCTATAAATTAATTTATAATAAAATAATTGAGATTAATTGAAATACAGCTCTAATAGAATAAGATAAATTTTGGGGACATACATAAGATAATTTTATATAGGCTTCTACATTAGATAATTTTAAACAATGAGTTACCATAAGAGAAATTATTTTGTAAAACTGCATATGATAATTTTCAAGTGTCATATTCCAAAAAAGAGAACAACAAGCATCACAATGTAGGAGATTTTACACCTTGAAGAAAAATTATTCTATGCATGTCTTATAATCTTTTTAGGCCCTTTCTATGAAGATTACTGACCAGGTAAAGAAAAAAAATTTGATAGGATATTGTGTCATGCTCGGGCCCTACTAAAATCCAACTAATTCAAAATTGAGATTGAGGATGATAATCTCGACTTTGCTGGACTTTTGTAAGGTCAAAGAGACCAAATTTACATATCCTAAAACTACATCAAATATTTAATATGAGAATATAAACCTAGATCTATGGTTTGAAATAAGGATTAATAACGGTCGATTTTGAGCCAGCTGGTTTTCAACTAATATTCTTCAATAGAAAAAATTCATCAAAGTTTGAAGATTAATGTGGATTGAGTCATGGTTTCTTTAACATCCAATTGAATCAAATTGGAATAAATGTATTATATCCCTATATGACATTTAATGATTTAAGATATCCAATAACTATAATTATTTTTTTATATAAGATTTATTAATGATTCCCAAGTCATTCTGAGGCTGAAAATCGAGTCCGGATTTGATGAATTGATATTGTGTTTGATTCATCATGTGTTAGAGGGATCATTCACCAATTTAGGTGTGAAGATGTTGGGTTAACATGGTTTATAATTATATATTTGAGAGTACATAAGAGGGTTCAAAATAGGAGTTCTATGGAATTTCTAAATGAAGAGAGATCATAAGGATATGAACTATTGTAATTTCTAGAATGAATCCTGGTTGTACTTGACCTATGTGAGTCTGTTGATTTCATGTCATTCACTTTTTAAAAGGGATTTCAAACTTAAAATGAAGTTAAAAAGGGAGGTGTTTACTAATCTAGTTGAGCTGATATAAAGGCTTTTCATGTGTAGTGAAGTTCCTTCTCTACCCTTATATAAAATTTTGTATGGTTGAAATTTAGAGAATTTGTTATACTACCTCTTGAAAGTGCAATTTGATGAGAGGAGGATATATATAGACCATAAAATTATTTATTTTAATGTTGATATAGTATCAAATTTAGGAATTAATAGATTACTGGGTAAATATAAATGACACATGATTGTCTAAAAATTGGAGATGAAGGTCAAATTCTTGCTACCAATGATACAAAATCCCATGAAATTAAATGTTGGGATATACATTCTAGAGATAGGATATTATATGGATACATATTATTTTTTAGAGATATGTAAAACAAATATCTTTGAATAATACCATAGGGGTGAAATATTGGTTTAAAGGAAGAATGATTAACTTAGTGGAGAATGATTTATTTCTTCTTTGTCCTCTCTTTTATAAATTCAACTATTTTAGATGTTTCATAATACAAGATATTTTTTCAGAAAATGATAATTGGATAAATATATCTTGGTGGAATGATATTTTTATTTTTTAATTCTTTTACTTCAATTCATGCATTACCTTTTTATTGAACTATTATTTTTCCTTATATGGGAAACTTTTTATTTTCAAATCATCAAGAATCAATATTAGTCCATATTGATGAAAATTTTCAAAACATCCATGGAAAATTAATTTGAAAAAAAACATGACAATGAATTTTTCAATTGAAAATTTTTGAAGAACAGTTCATCATGATTTAGTGATAGTCTAATTGTGGTGAATTGCATTCAATTATTTCATATGTATGACTTAATGTATGTTTTTGAAAATCTACAAGAGTGGACTTTCCATATGTCCACTGATTGATAGAGTTAGTAGATTTTTTTCTTTCGTGAATTAAGATCTTGTCATTCCGTTCCATGATTGAATATATTTTTTAGAGATTAGGCAATAAAAATTCCCACGACTCATAAATTTATCTTCCTCCTTATTTGTGAATTTTCAGAAATTTTTTTCTTCTGTTTTTCTCACTTCCACTCATTTTTTTTAGTTATGCATCACATCGCATCACTATTTTTGTTCACTGCTCATTTCTTAATATTTCTATTATCTTTATTATTATTTTATTAGTTCACACAAATACACTCTTTCCTTCCATATGGATTCGATCATTCATAGCTATATTATATATAATATGTAATAAATAAATTTATTGAGATGATGACATCTATTAAGATCCCTTAAATAAACCATAACTATAATAAATCATGAGGGTTATGTTGAATCACATAGTACACGATATATGAGTGATATGTTATTGTTATTGTAAAATATATCATGATTTTATAATAAAGGAAATCAATGTTTATTATTCATTCATGTGTGGGAAAATTTATATTATATGAATAATTTAATGATAAAATACCCTTAAATTTTTTTTTTGAGTTTTAATTAATCTATGATCATCACAAAATACATTGGGATAGGATGATATTTTAATATTAGCATGAGTAGTGGACTCAAGAGATAATAAATGATGATCTATTTTTTGGACCGAACCACCAAAGTATATATATCTGGAATTACAATATATTTATTGATATAATTAGGGATGTATAATTATGGTGGGTCCTATTTACTAGAGGTTTATACGAAACCTTGTAAGAGAATATCCATACATTGAGATGACTTTCTTAAACAATCCTTACGGATTGGCTTTTCAAGCGGTGGTTGGGTATGTTTTTAACGATTTCATTTATTAGTGATCAACCATGATGGTATTTTTCCATTCATATGATGAGAAAATACATTTGGATCGGGATTAAATTACACCAAGGAAATGCATGGCCATTCTTAGTAAAGTGATGATTGATATGATAAACTACATGGATGAGGGTCATGAACTACAATATTTTATGGAATTTGTTACATGTTATTTGCGATAGATTCCAATCATAAATAACCCATTTTCAAAATGGAATTGCAATATGTTTTCTTCAGTGAACCATCAAAAAAAAAAATTTAGGATATATCTGATCATAACTAATTTTTTTTAATGAAACAATTATGGTATTGGAGATTGAAAAAATCAACAATTTTCTCAAGAGAGAAAAGAGATGATTCTCTTATTTTCAATGACGTATTTTGTAGATACATCATTTTCAATTGAGTATGTGTTCATTCAATCCAGAATGGGGTTTTTCCTATAAGGGTGCTCCAATTTATTATTCTATTTGTAACACTAATGCTAATTCACTTGGAATGTTTGGAGTTTCATTCACAGAATACCTATCATGTCTTCAATATCCTGTTAAATTAGATACCTCCAATTCCTCTTCTATCAAAACAATAGAAGATGGATCCTTCTAAAATGTTGAAGATCCGGATGCCTTGCAAAAATGCTTTAATATTTAAAAATTCTCATTTCTATAAATAATGATACTCTCTTGGGGGAAAAGCCTTTGTCATATGCTGAAACCAAGTATTGAATTTCCATCTGTTGGGGCATAAGTGAATGGAAACTCACACTAATTGGAAAGGTATATTTTTATATTGACTTTTATAATGAAGATGATTTCCGAATGGATTGGTCTTCTAGAAATATTTGTCTTAAACCAGGTCTATTTCAAATCCCTTAATGAGACTAAAATTTTGATCCTTTTAATAAAAAGAAATCCAATGACCAAATTTGGATTAGGCTTCATGAATTAAATATTGTGTGTTGCCATCAGAAAATTCAAAATGATCTTGACTATGGTATTGGGTTCCATATAAAGATGGATAAAATAATATTAGAAGGGTATTTATTCAATTATAGTATAATTCCGGGGGATGTTAACTTATCTTATGAACAGCCGAAGCCTATTTCCCTACTTGAGAATGATTGTAGAATTGACGTTAAGTTTTACCTAGAGCGTATTCCCCCTTTTTGTGATTTTTTCATGATTGTAGGACATTCCATTGAATCTTTTTGCATGGTCCAAAATAATGTTAGGGGTACTCCCAATGAAAATGAATTAATAGATGATAATAATTATCATTACAACAAAGTTCATGCCCTTGAGATGATGATTTCTAGTAATCCCATGAGGAAAGAACCACATTCTCTTCCACCCTCTTTGAGTGTAACCATAGACTAAGTATTGGGATGATATTGTTGAGAAAGAAGAAAATTATTCTTCTTACCCCTGCCCACCCACTCTTCCACTACCCTCTGGTGGAGACATTGATGTCAGCTCAGTAGCTTTAGAAATATGTCAGGGCATAACCAAAATGGTCTACAAGATATAATATAATTTGGAGGAGCCATAATTCTCCACCTCTATTTCTAATGATACTATGGATCTTGTATTAAGATTACATCTCCCTCGGTCCTCTCCTGGATTCCCTATGGAGCAGAAATCCCCTCATAAAAATCTGAAAAAATCGTTATAAAGAGATGTTTTTAATAAATGATTAAAAGATCAGCCCCTATTTGATTTATCTAGAAAATAGGATATCATTTCCTCTATAAATTATGATTCTCTAAACACAGAACCTCAGCAAATATTAAACAATTCTTAGGCTGAATTCAGGGAATCTGGACATGAAGGGACTGATTTTCTTTCTATACAATCACATGAATTTATTGGGCCTAGGGAATCTGAACTTGAAGATAAAGATTCTACTATTAATGATTCATAATCCTCGGGCAAGGTTGATTTGAGTTCTTCTCAAGAGATAAAAAATAAGTCAAGGAAAACAGTAGACATCAGTAGTCTAATTCAAACTCCAAATATACCTAAGAAGAATGCAGAGAGACCCCCTCAAATAACTAAAAATAATGAGGGGGATGGGAATAAGAGGGGAGTCTACCCCAAATCACACTCCAAATGAGGAACCATTTTTGGAATTTCCATGGTCTGGATAATAAATCCAGAGTATGGTCTCTTAAGAATCTCATTAGGCTTCACAGACCTATTTTAATTGTGCTAGCAGAGCCCAAAATAGTTTTCACAAATTTTCTTTCTAGATTATACAATATGGGGTTCACATTACTAGGTTTAAACAATTACATTTAAGAGGTGAAAAACTATTGGGTCTTGGATCATTCTTCTATTTATGATCCCCTTTTGGTCAAATAGAGTAATAAATATGTAACTTGATCCATTTTTAATTTGGTAATCAAGATATTTTGTTCATTCATTTATGAAAGCAATAGTTATTAGTATCGAAGAATCCATTGTGTGGAAACTGGTTATCTCAAAAACAGTATTGATGACCCATGGATCATACATGGGGAT
Source organism: Viscum album (assembly GCA_963277665.1). Lineage (NCBI taxonomy): Eukaryota > Viridiplantae > Streptophyta > Magnoliopsida > Santalales > Viscaceae > Viscum > Viscum album. Next base: position 2,094,587,455 of record OY728151.1, read on the forward strand.
TTTAACTCGAATATCAAACTAGATGAGAAACAAGTCGTATGACCAACTATATTTCTCCAAGGGATTTCAAGGGTTTTATTAAAAAAAATGATCCGATTGAAGTTAATCTTATTGGGGAAATGTTCACTTTGTATAGATGGAATCTCAATGGTATGTTGTCTAGTAAAATTGACAGGGATTTTGTTAATGACATCTCTTTATGTTATTCAGATTCCATTTCTTGTTTGAAATTATCCTGGATCAACTCGGATTTTCACCCCATCTTCATGGACCTCATAATAAAGTGCATGAAATCTCCATTCCCCTTTAGATTTAATAAATCTTGGGTTCATAATCCTGAATTTGACAGGATTGTTCATATAGTTTGCGGATCGGTAGGTTACAAGAGGAATGTCTTTTATTTTATTCTTAAACTATAGATTCTCAAGGGTATTCTAAATTTGGAGTAAGGATATGTTATACCATATTGACATGAACTTCTCCAATCTTTTGGCTGCCCTTAGGTCTTTCCAAGAGTAGTGTACCAGTGATGACTTCTCTAGTGTTGTTTCTTTGGAATCAGAGATAACTCTCAATGTAACAGCCCGAGATTTTATGAAAAATATTCTTTCTTATTTTACTAATGTCTTGTGTTATACGCTACACCAAAAGGAGCTTGCACAACACGCATCCTTGACTTGCCTTGCATTACACGCAATCGCAACCTTCCTCGATAGCGTGTGTGGTACGTAATCCTGAGTTTCACGAAACAATGATATGCTATTAAAATATTATTAAAACTAGCCGTTATGAATAGTAATAACCACTTTTTAAATTTTAGAAATTTTAAATCTCAAAATGGACTTCATTTTTGGATTCGGAGTATCGAATTTAGCCTAAGGTGAAATTTTGGTACTTTTCGGATAACTTTCATATTCTGATGAATAGTGAAAATTACTAAATTATAATTAAAAACAACTTTTTTAATCGAAATAATTAATAGTGATAAATCATTAATTTGAGTGGTTTTAAAGTATATTTAGAATATATTTTTACAATTTAATACAATGTTGGTCATTGGATGTAGTTTCACATTTAAACTAGACATAAACAAGTGTCAATCTTTTGATAGATATTGTTTCTTAAAAACACGCTATTTGTTTTAACAGCGGGATTTAATTATAAAATTAATTAATGCAACTTTTATGTTATGAATTTGGTAAAATAGACTTCATTTTTGAATTCGGAATATGAAATATAGCTTGGGATGAAATTTTGGCATTGTTCTGAAAAACATCAATTTTTGATGAATAGTGAAACTACTAAGTGGTAGGTTAAAAACTGAATTTTGCATATAACATAATTTTACCGCTTCTGTGAATGGAATTTCGAAAATCCGAGAGACACGGTTAATATCAAGGACTAAAATGTGGTTCAATGAGATGAAAATAATTTTTTGGTGAATAGTAACTTTTTACTTTTTTTACCACGGTTAAAAGTAAATAAGGTAACTAAGGGTAAATATGATATTAATATTACCCTAACACAAGTCCTAATTCTATTGGACAAGTGTAATTCGACCAAAAACAAACTTAGGAATAAAATATGACCATTTAGGCCAACTTGGATTAGATTAGGACATTTATTATTAATTTATTTAAAGAAGGGTTAAAATAGTTAAAATCAATGTTTAATAAGTAAATCATTTTTAATATGGGGTTATACATAAGATAAATTCGACTATAAATATTCATTAGAAAGCTAAAAAGATTTCCTACATGATGGTATTTTATTTGTAATTTCTAGACATCAAATAATATAATTTATTTATGACACAAAAATGATGCAGTAATTATCTTATTAATGAAATATTGACATAATTGATAATATAAATACCAAAATAAATGTAATTTAAGACTTTTTATGAATTCCACTAATTTTCTAGGTTACTATGATATATTAGTGTTGATTTAATCAACTTGGTTCGAACATATAATTCTGTTATGACTTTCACAAAAATCATATATCAAATAGTGTCAAAATTGACACAAAATAGTTTTTAAATCAAATATTATATTATTAATTGTTATTTTATTCCTAAAAATCTAAGGTTCGGCCAAATGACTTAGATAAGGATATATATATTAATAATAAACAATTTTGGGTTCGTTTGGCATGTTATAGTAAGTGTATTAACCATATAGTGAAAGAAAACAAAAAGACACGGTAAAAGTTAAATTAATTAACTTAGAGTTAAATCTAATTGATAAGGTTAAAATAATATCTTAAACTTGTCTAAATTCTATTGGTTGATAGTATTTCTACCCATCCTTACTTTAGCTTCGAAATAAGACCCTTTGGAACCATTATAAACCGATTTTGACTTTAATATAAAATAATATTTTGAGATATTCCTAAGGTGCCCCTCTCCTCCCCTATAAAAGGACACATCCTCCCCCTCCTCCTCACACCAATTTGAGCACTCAAGCTCGGCCAACCCCTGCCAATTTCTCCTCTCCACTTCCCTAGAAACATCCTAGAGGTTCTGGTCTTCCTCAAAGACCAATTTTAGTTCCCTAAGAGGAGGTCTCAAAGAGGCACTTCAAAGAAGAGGTAATTACCGTTACCAATTCTTTCATCTTTATTTCTTCTTCCACTTCTTCTTCTTAGGTTGTTTCATTATGAAGTAATAACATCAGTATCACTCATATACTGACATGTTATTATATGTATGAAACAACCCTATTTCACCATCTATCCATCCTACGGAAAAAGAAATCACCGCGCATGCGTACGTACGGAATACCGTCTCCACGCCGTGGTGTAATCTATTTTCCACCACAACCTTACATGGATGGGTATAATGGTGTAAAGAATAACTATACATAGTTATTACAACATCATATTGATTCTGATATATTGTATAATCCACTCCAATTCAATTCAATATTTATAGAAATGATATCATCGCTCGTGCGTACGTACGGACTACCGTCTCCACGACGCGATGAGATTCATTCTCCATGTTAACCATTTAAGAATGATTATAAAGTATATATAAGAAATAATAATGAAATATATGACATTATAAATCTACTGGATCTATGTATATATATATATGTATGTAATATACTTACTTCCATTTCAAGACAATAAGGAAAGTAAAACAGCGTTCATGCGTACGTACGGACTACCGTCTCCATGAACGGTGTTTTTCATTTTATTTATCTATCTATTATATATATATATATACTGAATATATATGATATATAAATCATATTTTATATTCTGGAAGTAAGTAAATCATGATATAAGTAATAATGATGTCAAGAACAACAAGTCAAAACACCTACGATAAATGAAACGATTTTACCCAAAACGCTTCTTTAACATGGAATTTACAAAAGAACGGGTAATATAATGTCATAAGTGAACCATATATGATATCATAACAATGAATATGATTCTGTAATAAGTCAATAACATGATTTAAATCATTATACAGGAGGTTCGGACACTTACAAAGCAAGTCGGACCTAAGGTAAGGGAAATATCACAATCTAATTTTTATCCGAGATTGTTTATTCGTAAGTATTTACTGGGGTGTATTTTATCATCCACATCCATGTTACCTCAATATGTAATATTGTTTCCATCCACTTGAAATAGTTTAAATCCAATTTTACCCTTAGGTGAGTTTTTAGTAAAGAATATGAAAGGAATCTTTTGTCGTTTTTCCGTACGAGGTACTTTTTGACTTTTCCGACAAAAGTACGAAGAATGTTTTTTTAACTTATACGGAATGAATGGATTTTTAAAACATTACTTCAAAGAAGCTTCCTTTACAAGTTTTCAAGTTTATTTTTAATTAACTTCTTTTATTTTAAAGTTGTATGACATGTTATGAAAGGAAAAATGTTTTTGAAGAAGAAAGGATATTTTCCTCAAGAATTCAATTCAAGTGTTTTATCAAAATTATTTTCCATCTAAGATAATAAAGGGTTCTGTTTCTATCCATATTTTTACATTGGTTTGACTATGTTGTGATGGAATTATGTTTATGAATTCCTTTATCTTATATGAATTGATTTATGATGTCATGATGTTTCAAGAATCCCATTTTTATTACATGGGTTATGCAATGATGTATGATTTATGATTTTGTGGCACACATAATAAAGGATTCATTAAGAGATGGGTGGGACCTATATCTCCCTCCAATGCATTGGGTAAAGATTTTATATCTCATGAGATAGACATGGCTGGAATGGTAGGTTATACCGGTTCAGTGAAACAGGACTGAAACGAGGATTACTCGATTCAGAAAGGGACTTTGTCCACTAAGATAGTCTTGGCAATGAGTCTTGACTAACAAGAAATGATTCTCTATGATTATGTGTGTATGCCACAAAGTTCCATGTTTTATGTTATGATTATTGTGATTACATTTCACTGCCATGATTTATCCCATGTTATGAAATTATGCTCTCTTTTGCAGGTTATGATTTCCAAAATGTTATGTTCTTATGAATATGATGTGATTGATATTTCTTTTGTTTACCCTTACTGAGCATTTGAGCTCAACCTTTTATGTTTTCTTTTCCCCAGGATATAAAGAAAGGTTTTAGGTAAAAAAAAAGAAGATCTTTATGGGAGATGTTGAAGATCTTTCACCACGATTAGAAGATTATAGTCCGAGTTTCCAAAGACACTAAACTATTACGGTCCTTGTGTGTGTGTTTTTGTAATGTACTAAGTATTCCGCAAAAGTAATGTAAAGTCCATGTACGTCAGGCTTCGGGTCTCTACAGTTGGTATCAGAGGAAAGGTTTAGTCAACCTTTGGAAACTAGGATGCGAAAACGTTACTGAGATCCCTAGAAATATTTCTAAGGTATGTCTAGGGATGTCTCTAAGGTTAAGTATACGTATAGGTTATAGTAATAGAATTACGCTAACGATCATAGAATTAAACCTAAGATGTTGGATATTGAAGGTACTCCCCCTTTATTATGTTGTTTTCCCTAGCATGATTTTTTCCTCTCACACTATTCTTTATGGGTTTTAGACGATGGCTGGAACCCGAAGGAACCGTGTTGATCAATGCAATGGACAATGCAATGATTGCCCTCCTGAACAAACAAATGTTATGGGAGATGGAGTGCAAAATCTTATTGCTATACTTACACAAGCTATGAATCATTCTGGACTTCCAAATGAGCAGAGAAGGGAACAATATTCTATTGAGTCCTTTATGAGGCAACGTCCACCTTCTTTCAGTGGGTCTACTAATCCATTAGTTGCTGAACAATGGATTAGTACTACTGAAAAGATATTTTCAGTTCTTCAATGTTCTGAACATGATAAAGTCATCTTAGCAGTATATCGTTTGGAAGGTGAAGCTGATCAATGGTGGAATCTTATCAAGAATACGAGGCCAAGAGATGAAATTGAGTCCATGGAATGGGACGAGTTCAAGAACTTGTTTTTCAGTAAGTACTTCCCTCGTATTCTTCGAACAAAGATGGAGAAAGAGTTTCTTGAACTAAAGCAAAGGGATGATGAATCTGTTGGTACCAATGAAGCAAATTTTACAAGACTTGCAAGGTATGCTTCTGGAATTATCATCCAACCTGAAAGTAAAGTTGATCGATTTTTCAGTGGCTTAAAACCAAGTCTTCGAAGGGCATTAGCTATAAGAGACTTCAGTAGCTATGAAGAAATTGTGCGTTGTGCTATCAAGGTAGAAATGGAAGTTGGTGTTACATATCCATCTCATGGTTTTGACAAGAAACGAAAGATGGAGTTCAAGGAGAAATCTCAGGATAATGGTGAAAAGAAGATGAATGTTTCCTTATGCACAAAGTGTGGAAAGAAGCATGGTGGAGATTGTCTAAAAGGGACTAGAAAATGTTTTAAGTGTGGAAAAGAAGGTCATCGAGCAGCTGAGTGTCGAAGTAATGGAAAAAGGGTTTCTAATGATGTGAATAAAGCAAACACTGCAGAGAACGCACCGCCAACACTTCAATGCTTCAAGTGCAAGGAAATGGGGCATTATGCTAATAATTGCCCTAATCCAAGGGTTAGTGATGATCAACATGAGCAACCACTGAAGGCAAAGGACAAAGGGAAATCACATGCGATCACTATTGGCAATGTTGAATATGACAACGATGTGGTGGAATGATTAAGTGTTTATGTAATGGGATTCCAAAATAATGTTGTATCATTGAGTATTGCAATATTTATTGATGTGGTATTCAAAGTGATTGAGATATTTTTTGGAAATAAGATGATATGCGCATAATGAAGACGAGAAAATGAAATGTTTAATAGTATTCATGAGCTCATGATTGATATAAGGACTAAGTGATATCATGGTTTGAGTATATAGAATTTTGAGGATTTTGGTATGTGGAAAGTGTTAACTTTTAACTGCACTCATGTTTTCACTAAGGTATTCAAGAGAATACACGATTAAGGACTTTGAATGTTTGGAATGTGACCAACAAGACATATCTTATGATATGTGGGGATCAACGACAGTATTAAATCTCTAGTAATCGTTGTCACTATATTATGAGAGTGGACTGCAGTATTATGTATAAGCCTAAAGATTAGACTGGATTATGTTGGACATAAGTTAGTATTGTTTAAGGATAGAAGATTTTCGATATTATTGATGGGATGTTATAGTAACGTAGTTTTAGAAAAAGGGACAACCTGCAGGACGGGCGACAGCCCATCGCTTCGGACAAGGCTGTAGGAATCGAACCCACAACCGAAGTGCGACTGGCCTTTATCGCCTACCACTGGCCTACAGGAAGTCCCTGTTTAGTAGAAACTAGTTTTATTATATTAATCAGCATGATATATGAAGTATAAGTCCATTTTAGGAACCATATATGATTAATCTCACTATAGAATGACTTATGTATATTTAATAACTTTTGCTAACCTTTTGTTTGAGACAGATGGAATGAACAGTCATTCTATCACATGATCTTCTAACACTTCACAAATAACAAATTCAACTTCATTTATTTAAGAGATGAAGTAGAAATTGTTCAAGGCACGAACAAAAGTGAGATTGTACCAAAATAAAGTAAGTATTTATTCTAAGAAAATTTTCAACTTTAGGGAAATGATCTTGAAAACCAAAAATGTTGTCCTAGTGATCTTATACCTGATGAATCAGATGGTACCTTATATCATCACAAATCTATGGATTTGTGATTACTGGCTTTTCCATAGCCATGTTCTCTACCACTCTCCATCAGAACATGATGGTTAGATTTCTCTTCCATATCCATATTTTCACCTATGTGGAAACCCAGTGATTAGTTTATTTGGGTAATCGTTACATTTCATACTTTAGTTTTTAAAGCCAAGTTTTGGTATTCCCTTTTACGATGTGGGTTTCTATTAAAGAAACTTTCGAATAGTAAACCATTTATAACCCCGACGAATTTCGAGGGCGAAATTCATTTTAAGGGGGGTAGAATGTAACAGCCCGAGATTTTATGAAAAATATTCTTTCTTATTTTACTAATGTCTTGTGTTATACGCTACACCAAAAGGAGCTTGCACAACACGCATCCTTGACATGCCTTGCATTACACGCAATCGCAACCTTCCTCGATAGCGTGTGTGGTACGTAATCCTGAGTTTCACGAAACAATGATATGCTATTAAAATATTATTAAAACTAGCCGTTATGAATAGTAATAAACACTTTTTAAATTTTAGAAATTTTAACTCTCAAAATGGACTTCATTTTTGGATTCGGAGTATCGAATTTAGCCTAAGGTGAAATTTTGGTACTTTTCGGATAACTTTCATATTCTGATGAATAGTGAAAATTACTAAATTATAATTAAAAACAACTTTTTTAATCGAAATAATTAATAGTGATAAATCATTAATTTGAGTTGTTTTAAAGTATATTTAGAATATATTTTTACAATTTAATACAATGTTGGTCATTGGATGTAGTTTCACATTTAAACTAGACATAAACAAGTGTCAATCTTTTGATAGATATTGTTTCTTAAAAACACGCTATTTGTTTTAACAGCGGGATTTAATTATAAAATTAATTAATGCAACTTTTATGTTATGAATTTGGTAAAATAGACTTCATTTTTGAATTCGGAATATGAAATATAGCTTGGGATGAAATTTTGGCATTGTTCTGAAAAACATCAATTTTTGATGAATAGTGAAACTACTAAGTGGTAGGTTAAAAACTGAATTTTGCATAAAACATAATTTTACCGCTTCTGTGAATGGAATTTCGAAAATCCGAGAGACACGGTTAATATCAAGGACTAAAATGTGGTTCAATGAGATGAAAATAATTTTTTGGTGAATAGTAACTTTTTACTTTTTTTACCACGGTTAAAAGTAAATAAGGTAACTAAGGGTAAATATGATATTAATATTACCCTAACACAAGTCCTAATTCTATTGGACAAGTGTAATTCGACCAAAAACAAACTTAGGAATAAAATATGACCATTTAGGCCAACTTGGATTAGATTAGGACATTTATTATTAATTTATTTAAAGAAGGGTTAAAATAGTTAAAATCAATGTTTAATAAGTAAATCATTTTTAATATGGGGTTATACATAAGATAAATTCGACTATAAATATTCATTAGAAAGATAAAAAGATTTCCTACATGATGGTATTTTATTTGTAATTTTTAGACCTCAAATAATATAATTTATTTATGACACAAAAATGATGCAGTAATTATCTTATTAATGAAATATTGACATAATTGATAATATAAATACCAAAATAAATGTAATTTAAGACTTTTTATGAATTCCACTAATTTTCTAGGTTACTATGATATATTAGTGTTGATTTAATCAACTTGGTTCGAACATATAATTCTGTTATGACTTTCACAAAAATCATATATCAAATAGTGTCAAAATTGACACAAAATAGTTTTTAAATCAAATATTATATTATTAATTGTTATTTTATTCCTAAAAATCTAAGGTTCGGCCAAATGACTTAGATAAGGATATATATATTAATAATAAACAATTTTGGGTTCGTTTGGCATGTTATAGTAAGTGTATTAACCATATAGTGAAAGAAAACAAAAAGACACGGTAAAAGTTAAATTAATTAACTTAGAGTTAAATCTAATTGATAAGGTTAAAATAATATCTTAAACTTGTCTAAATTCTATTGGTTGATAGTATTTCTACCCATCCTTACTTTAGCTTCGAAATAAGACCCTTTGGAACCATTATAAACCGATTTTGACTTTAATATAAAATAATATTTTGAGATATTCCTAAGGTGCCCCTCTCCTCCCCTATAAAAGGACACATCCTCCCCCTCCTCCTCACGCCAATTTGAGCACTCAAGCTCGGCCAACCCCTGCCAATTTCTTCTCTCCACTTCCCTAGCAACATCCTAGAGGTTCTGGTCTTCCTCAAAGACCAATTTTAGTTCCCTAAGAGGAGGTCTCAAAGAGGCACTTCAAAGAAGAGGTAATTACCATTACCAATTCTTTCATCTTTATTTCTTCTTCCACTTCTTCTTCTTAGGTTGTTTCATTATGAAGTAATAACATCAGTATCACTCATATACTGATATGTTATTATATGTATGAAACAACCCTATTTCACCATCTATCCATCCTACGGAAAAAGAAATCACCGCGCATGCGTACGTACGGAATACCGTCTCCACGCCGTGGTGTAATCTATTTTCCACCACAACCTTACATGGATGAGTATAATGGTGTAAAGAATAACTATACATAGTTATTACAACATCATATTGATTCTGATATATTGTATAATCCACTCCAATTCAATTCAATATTTATAGAAATGATATCATCGCTCGTGCGTACGTACGGACTACCGTCTCCACGACGCGATGAGATTCATTCTCCATGTTAACCATTTAAGAATGATTATAAAGTATATATAAGAAATAATAATGAAATATATGACATTATAAATCTACTGGATCTATGTATATATATATATGTATGTAATATACTTACTTCCATTTCAAGACAATAAGGAAAGTAAAACAGCGTTCATGCGTACGTACGGACTACCGTCTCCATGAACGGTGTTTTTCATTTTATTTATCTATCTATTATATATATATATATACTGAATATATATGATATATAAATCATATTTTATATTCTGGAAGTAAGTAAATCATGATATAAGTAATAATGATGTCAAGAACAACAAGTCAAAACACCTACGATAAATGAAACGATTTTACCCAAAACGCTTCTTTAACATGGAATTTACAAAAGAACGGGTAATATAATGTCATAAGTGAACCATATATGATATCATAACAATGAATATGATTCTGTAATAAGTCAATAACATGATTTAAATCATTATACAGGAGGTTCGGACACTTACAAAGCAAGTCGGACCTAAGGTAAGGGAAATATCACAATCTCATTTTTATCCGAGATTGTTTATTCGTAAGTATTTACTGGGGTGTATTTTATCATCCACATCCATGTTCCCTCAATATGTAATATTGTTTCCATCCACTTGAAATAGTTTAAATCCAATTTTACCCTTAGGTGAGTTTTTAGTAAAGAATATGAAAGGAATCTTTTGTCGTTTTTCCGTACGAGGTACTTTTTGACTTTTCCGACAAAAGTACGAAGAATGTTTTTTTTAACTTATACGGAATGAATGGATTTTTAAAACATTACTTCAAAGAAGCTTCCTTTACAAGTTTTCAAGTTTATTTTTAATTAACTTCTTTTATTTTAAAGTTGTATGACATGTTATGAAAGGAAAAATGTTTTTGAAGAAGAAAGGATATTTTCCTCTAGAATTCAATTCAAGTGTTTTATCAAAATTATTTTCCATCTAAGATAATAAAGGGTTCTGTTTCTATCCATATTTTTACATTGGTTTGACTATGTTGTGATGGAATTATGTTTATGAATTCCTTTATCTTATATGAATTGATTTATGATGTCATGATGTTTCAAGAATCCCATTTTTATTACATGGGTTATGCAATGATGTATGATTTATGATTTTGTGGCACACATAAGAAAGGATTCATTAAGAGATGGGTGGGACCTATATCTCCCTCCAATGCATTGGGTAAAGATTTTATATCTCATGAGATAGACATGGCTGGAATGGTAGGTTATACCGGTTCAGTGAAACAGGACTGAAACGAGGATTACTCGATTCAGAAAGGGACTTTGTCCACTAAGATAGTCTTGGCAATGAGTCTTGACTAACAAGAAATGATTCTCTATGATTATGTGTGTATGCCACAAAGTTCCATGTTTTATGTTATGATTATTGTGATTACATTTCACTGCCATGATTTATCCCATGTTATGAAATTATGCTCTCTTTTGCAGGTTATGATTTCCAAAATGTTATGTTCTTATGAATATGATGTGATTGATATTTCTTTTGTTTACCCTTACTGAGCATTTGAGCTCACCCTTTTATGTTTTCTTTTCCCCAGGATATAAAGAAAGGTTTTAGGTAAAAAAAACAAGAAGATCTTTATGGGAGATGTTGAAGATCTTTCACCACGATTAGAAGATTATAGTCCGAGTTTCCAAAGACACTAAACTATTACGGTCCTTGTGTGTGTGTTTTTGTAATGTACTATGTATTCCGCAAAAGTAATGTAAAGTCCATGTACGTCAGGCTTCGGGTCTCTACACTCAAGATCAACAATTTTCTTAATATTAAAGATTTTATGACAAAAACATTATTCAAAGATAATTGGCTCAAGGATGGGGATAGAAATACCAAATTATTCAACAACCTTCAATGAGTTCAGAAAATCCCAAGGCCTCTATTTTCTTATGAGAGGAGATCAAATCTTTTACAACAAACAATATATTTCTAAGCAAATTACATCTTATTACAATGATCTCTTTAATGGAATAACCACCATTGCCCCTCTTGCGGAAGGTATTATCCCCAAATTGGTAAAATAGGAGGATAATTCAAGACTCATCTCAATTAAATTGGAGCTTGATATTAAGGAAGCAGTTTTTAGTCTTAGACTGGACTGCTCCCTAGGTCCTGATGGTTTTAAAAATAACATTTTTAGAATTACTGGGAGATCATTGGTGGTGATGTTTTCAACCTTGTTCTTCATTTTTTAGAGGGATCCATCTTCCTCCAGGTTTAAATTCTCAATTACATGATTTAATTCCTTTGATGGAGAATTCCAATGAGATACACTTATTTAGGCTTATTGCTCTTATTAACGCTTTATTTAATGTTATTAAAAAGATTCTTACAAGGAGAGATTATCCCATTTATAATAATACCATTTCATCCTATCAATATTTCTTCATGAATTGAAGATCCATTCAAGATTTACTCATTACTATATCAGGGTGTTTAAATCTCATTAAAAATCCTATTAGAGGTGGGAACATTTCCCTTAAATTTGACATAAAAAGGATTTTGATAAAATGGATTGAGGTTTTATATTTAAAATTATTTCCATGTTTGGTTTTTTAGGCACCATCATAAATTGGATCAGGATTATCTTTTCTTATACTACTATCTTAGTTCATGTGAATGGCTCCCCAGAGGGATACATCTCTTATTCTAGAGGAGTTAGACAAGGTTATCCTGATTCTGTTATTATTTTTGTTATCTATGAAGAATATCATGGTAGATTAGCTTCCCTCATGTCAATGAATGGAATGATAATGGCCATCGGTACTGGTCATGGTTCCTATGCTCCTACCCATTTTTATTGTATTGAGGATATTATCCTCTTCAATCAAGGGGATAAAATAAATATACTAAATGTTAAGAAAGATCTCCTACATTACGATCATGTTTATGGGAAACAAGTTAGTTGCAACAAATCCTTTGTTTACTTTGGTAAAAATATCTCACATATTAAAAAATCAGAAATCATCACTGATTTTTGGATTAAAGAAGTACTTATCCCTTTTACTTAACATAGTGTTACTATGTTTTGTGGTTGACTAAATGCGTGTTACTTTTATGGGATTATTAGTATGATCATAAATAATCTTGTTTCATAGAAATAAAAATCCCTCTCAATGGAGGGACGTCTCTATTTGGTTAAAGATGTCATTGTTTCCAATTTTGGTTATTCCTTTAAGGTTTAAAAATTGAATAATCCTCTTATTAAATAAAATAATATAGCCCTCAAGAACATTGTTTGGACTAGAAGTACTCTGGATAGAAGATTAGTAACTGTGTCTTGGAACACATGATGTAAACCATTTGATATGGGAGGCCTAGGTATCCAAAATCTATGTTTTTAATAAAACCATACAAGCTTCATTTTTTGTAAGCATGTAAATGACAACTCGGAAGGCACTTCTTTCTTGAGGTCCAGATTCCTTATTAAACTCAAAAATGGAAACATAAATTATATGGACTCCTTTGATTGGTCTTCACATATATTCACCTTTTCTCTTATTGATGATGCTTCAAGATGGTTTTTCTATTAGGGTTCCCCACTAATGTTTTTCAAAGATTATTAAAATGGTGCTCCATTTATTTATTCTCTTATCTATGATGTTTCAATTTTGGATCATGATATCTCTTTTAAGGATCATCTTTTGGATATTTCTGCTCTTCCTGACCATGTTGAACGGATTATCTATAATTATTGTTTTTCCAATATTGGTGATTTCTGGATATGGGAACCACACCCCACTATTATTCTCACATCAAAATCCTTATGCACTCATGAATTTATTCTTTTGATGGGTTTATATTGGACTAGGAAATTTAATAGGAGGATCATTACTCCTTCTTGACTTACATTTGAGTGGAGGTTAGCTCACGGAAAATTTCCTACTGATTCTCATTTATAGGTCTATGGAATCCTTATTTGTTCTGTCTGTATACTCTGTCATTCGCATATGGAGGACTTGGATCGCATTTTTATGAGTTTTTCTACAACAAAATCTATGTGGAAGGAACCTTTTGATATTTTTGAAGTTAAAATACATATATTATCTGTTTTTCACTACATAAATGAAGGTTTTTTCTACCTTCCATTATCCCCTATGCCACTGATCCTTTTCCGTGTTTCTACTTCTAAACATGTACCCTCCCTATGGTTGGAGAGAAATAAGGGACTACATTATGGATTTTTCTCTAATACTTAGTCATGCATTGATGAAATTTTTTCAATTCTATGAAATTTGAAGCTTCCTCGCAAGGATTATTGTCACAACTCAGTGCAAAAAATTTTCTGTTCATAATTATATAAAGTTTAAAAGTAATTTAAATCCTCCATTGGGTACAATGGATTTGTTTTGGAATCCTCCCTTTTTGGGTTAGTTTAAAATTAATAAATATTTCTCTTCTATAGGGAATCCTGGTCCATTGTGTTATGGATTTTTTTTCATGAACAACATTGGGGATGTTATGGGTTTCTCCTTTAGATAATGTGGTATTTCCTCCTCTCCTAATGCTGAGACGATATGAGTCATTTTTTCTCTGGATATTTCTAAGAATAGGGGTCAGAATAAGATATGGTTGGAGTGTAACTCCACAACTATTTTTCACACAATTAGAACCTACTCTACTCATATCATTTATAAGCATATGAATTGATGGATTAATTTATTATAGTTCCTCTCACCTATTGACTTCACTATTACCCATGTTTTCATGGAGGGCAATACTATGGCTGATAGTATGCCTAAGAAAGAAGCATATGTGGGTAACCATTATTGGCTTGATCATATTCATCTAGATCTAATATATTTATTTTAAAGGGATAAATGTAATTTTCATTCATTTAGACTAGTTTTAATTTTTGGTTTTATTTATTTAAGGGGACCTGTTTTCTTGTTGCTTCTGATCTCACTCTAGAAAACAAATAATTTTTTATGATGAAAATTGAGTCTCTTGTAAAAATAATTGATGAATTTATTTTAGATAAAAATACTTATCCATATCAAAAGATTATTTTTGAAAAATATTTAATTCCATCACAACTAATCTTTAGTGAACTATTTAAATAGTACGTACCTATCCATTTCAAAATATTTATTCTGATGGATTGTGAGTTCCATCCCAAAAAATCAATTTCAATTGTAAAATGATTCAAAAAACATCAATAAATAAGTAAATAATAAATTAAATAATAAAATAAAACCCTTCTTGAAAAATTAATATTCTTTTAACACGTTATATTTTTATTATAAAAATATCATAAAGTCATTATGGATGATAGGGATTAACTGAAGGGTTAGGAATAGAGAACTCCATCCCAAAAAATTGCACATGTCATCACATGTACTCCATCATTTTCTCATGTTGTTGATGTTACTCCTCTTATTGCCTCTACTTATATCAATTGTGATCTTCTAACTCTCTACGTTATCTTTTATAATATTATCCCAAGCTTATATCCTCTCCTCATACTCTGAAACTAATGATGACTTTTCATGAGCTCAATTTGAGCTATCCAATAACCTCAACAAAGTACCATAATAACTGGTAGGTGTTGACTGGGAACCAATACTGATCACCCAACCTTTTTCAACACCCTACATGGTCACCAACATCCCTGATACCTCATTGAAAACTGGCTCATAAGAGGTATCACCCTTGGTTTTGGGAAGACCTTGTGCATGAGAATTCGTACCCTCATGCATCACCTTAAAATTTAATTAAAATTAAAATATTGAAGAAAATTACATTAGTTACATTTTGAAAACCCCAAATACACTAACTAGAATACGATGATGTCTATCACTAGTAATATCTCATATAGTATGATCAGTTTACATCGTATTAGAAACATCATACTCTAAAATACTTGAATGATTAGTGACCTATATAGACATAACATAATAATTTTACACAATGAACATATAAATTAATAAACAAAATTAATTACTATATATCATCACTGAATAATAAATTCATGGATCCTAGATCTTTTTGGGTCCTCCTTCCAAACTCAGTTTTCTCTACATGATGATGAATTCCTATGAAAGGTATCTCATATCCAATAAGAACATAATCCATATCAGTTCTAGGACGGGATGTAATCAGGTGGATAATAGAATAAAAAATGATCAAAGAATATAGAAAAATATATCTCCATGGATATATTTATATGATTGTGAAAAAACAGCTAGAAATACTCATACATAAAAATATCATATACCATCCAAATGGATGATCTCATGATATCATCGAACTCAGAACAAAAACGCTGAAAAAAATTAATAATAACAACTTTATAATTAAATAAATTTCCAAAAAATTTATATACCATCTAGTGATTTATCTTGTGATTTAGAACATCTATGGGAAACAGATCACAAAAAACTCATAACCTCGAAATATACGTCTAAAGAATCAAACCCACCATTACAATAGTTATGTATGAAAATGAAAAACAAAAAATTTAGTTCATAAATAAATTAATGAAAATTAATTAAAATTAAAAATTGAGCATACATTCACAACCATGGATTATATAAAGTGAATTATGACACTCTAGAATAGGGTAAGGAATCATCAATATTGTTTGGTCCTATACTATACTAGTTAATAGTGTAGAGGAAGCATATTACAGGTTTGATGACGGGCCATTGAGCCAATCATGAGGAATCTCAACATTCATGAGAGCATAAAACATATAATTAAAATATTATCTTTCTATATTACACATATAAATAATTTTACTTATAAATAATTTATAATAACAATATAATATATTAGAAACAAATAAATATTTCTTTAAAATAAATAATATTTATATATATTAATTAGGACTATAACCATAATGTAGTTGCATCATTTTAGTATTTATCATTATATACATTAGTATCTATGTATTCATCTTCTTAAATGTCATTAGTAATTTGTATTTGGGCATTAATTTCACCATCCCTTGTTATTTCAATTTCATTAGTTAGATCATCAATATTTTTATAACTTCGAGTAAAAATTTTATTTCAAATTTTCTCTTGAAAATATATAATATCATTAACTACTGTATAACCACTTTCATTTTCAATAAAATTATTTGAATGAGATTTTATTTTTATTACACTCCACCGGTCAGTTAAATCTCTTGATGTAACAATTTAATATGTATACTAAACATGGTGTGCTAGATATTATAGCGTAAATAGTTCATTTACAATGAAAAAACTATTATATTTAATGTCAATGAAATGATGTTGTGGATGAATGTGCAGCCCTTGACTAGCATCAACCTAATAAAATTTAAACATATTTTTGGAAATTATATCCTAGAAAACATAACTTAGTTATTTCATCTAACATTCAATAAATGTTAAGAATACACCTTATGTGAATGTATGAAATAAACATTCATTAACCTTATACACATTATATGATTTCACTAATTTGGATAGTGGGTTATTAATTGGACATAATAAAATATCTATTTTATTTTAATGTATCAGTTCCTAGAAAAATAAAATAATTATTATTAATATTTAAAATAAAAAATTGATTCAGATTTTTGACCATTGAAAATTTAACATACCATTATTTGAAAAATTTAGGAAAAAGTATAAAATTGATAATTTCCATATCAAATGGAGTAATTTGTGTGATTTTTATTTGATATGGTCAACATAGAACATACAAAATAATTAATAAAATTTGACTTTTTAAAAATATTTTTAAAAATTCTAAAAGTTGCACTTGGTGAAAAACTCATTCCATGAATTCATAATTGAGTAGAAAATATGAATGATCTTTCAATTTCAAACAATATAAAACCCTTCATTCATAGACAACACCAAACAATGATCTGGATAATTAAATAATAATAATATATGTTCTATAAAATCATCCATATTTACCTCATTGTGAAACTTTTTATAATGTTTCGAGAGATAATTAGATTGAAAAGAATTAGGAATTTTTTTTGAAATTTATTCTTAGAAATCCACTTCAAAAATTAATCATTCAATTTATTAATTGTTACAAACCTTCTTCTTTAGTTTTTGAAACATCTCTCATATGGGGACATCCATCAGAACTATACGAACCCTCCAAAGTTTTCTTCATATGGAAAATGTAATAATAAATGTTCCATTAAATCAAATAAGGTAGAAATTTTTTCAATTTACATTAAATTTAATCAATATCTTATTCAAATGTAATAATAACATCATATTATACTATCTCCACATTAATGTCTCATAAAAAATTAGATATTTCCATCATCACATGCCAAATATAGTAATTTGAAAACCCTATAAGGACAAAAAATAGTAATCTTTCCATTATGACATGATAATAATTATTTTTTAATCTGGTAATATTATTATTTCAGAAACATCAATCCAAATTAGTGGCATAACCACAAGGATAGCTGACATATATAATTCTCTAATAGAATAATAAATGAATTTATTTTAAAAGTGCATATTATTCTTTTGGATTTATTAAATGTTTTGTTATTTAATTTTAAAAAAACTCAAGTTAAGGATTTCTTAATATATGGGAAATATGTTAAAATTCCTTTATAGTATCATTATTCTAACTAGGTGAATCAAAAAAATTTAAAAAAAATTTTACAAAATAGTTCTTCTCAATATGCATGATATCTAAAATACGACAGACCAAAAAGTTAGACCAATATGGAAGGTCCCAAAAGTACTGTTCTTTATCATATTGTGATATATTCTACATCTGGATATTTCTCTGGTATATAATTGATCCAAATGTAATAATAGGTAATAATGATAGGATTAGTTTTACTTAAATTCTATATATCAGTACTGATGGTTTATCTCTTTTGATTATACCTTTCACAATGTTTTTTCATTACTTAAAAAAACATATTTAGTAGTAATAAATATTTTATGATGGTAAAAAACAAGGATATATTTCATTGATAAGAATATACACTTTTCCTTCAGTCATGCAGTATGACAATGGTTTTGGACCATGTGAACTATTTCCTTATAACAATCCATACACCAGAAATTCACTAATTGATTACATTAATGAAGTATTAATTTTAAAATTACATTTTCAAGAACATGATATATGGATACACCATCACTACAATGACCAAGAGATATTAATTCAAAATAGATATACGTATCCTTAATAAACACCCAAGAGGTAAGTATTATGGACCTATGATGTAACACCCCAGGTAAATAAAGAATATGACATTTTCATATTTATCCATATTTGTGAATAAAATATTAATATGACTTTAAAGGGGACGCTATGCTCGATGGCGTACCCAACACGCAACAACGAGTTTCTTGGGAATCTTACGTTGCACTCTAATAACAAAATAATATTATTATAAATGGTAGTTAACATGTAGCCGTTGTAATGGCGGGAATGGATATAAATAACTAAAATATGATTATATATGTTCTTAAATATTTTTACATTTATACAATAAAAGATAAAGGCTTAAAATACGGAAAGAATTCAATTTTAGGCGTATATGCCCTAGTTTTCACTAAAGGTTCACTTATCACTTTTTGATGGAGAACCGTCATTAAATATAGTTTTGTTCACTCTTAAACATTCTTTTGGACCAAATAAAACTCTTATTAAGAATCAGGACATCAAAATTTACTTTGTGTAAATTTTTGGTATCTTTCCGATAAAGTTCATTTTTTTAATGAATAGTGTAAAATGTTGTATTTTAATTCAAAAAAACTTTTTAATCTAATTTATTTATATGATTAGATTATATTTTAAATTGGTTTCAAAGTGAAATTAGAAAATATTTTTACCATTAAATCCAATAGTGGTCGTTGGAATCAATTACACTTTGAAATCAGACTTAAACTAGTGTCAATCTTTTGATACTTATTGTTTCATAAAACACGCTATTTGTCATGACAGCGGGAATTAATTATTAAATTAATTAATGTGACTTATATGTTTTGAATTTTGTAAAACGGAATTCATTTTTGAATTTAGAATATCAAATATATCTTAGGGTGAATTTTTGGGATTTTTCTGAAAAACTTCAATTTTTGATGAATAGTGAAACCACTAAGTGGTACTTATAAAACTGATTTTCTGTTTAAATGAAATTTTGCCATCATTGTGTTTTGATTTTCAAAAATCCGACATACATGGTTGTCATTAAGAAGTAAATTGTGGTTCAATGAGATTAAAATAATTTTTTGGTGAATAGTAACTTATTAAGTTTTTAATCGCGATTAGTGGTAATTAGTGTAGTTTAAGGTAAAAATAATGCTTTAATAAAATGAGATGAGCTTGAAACATGTCTTACCCTCATTGGTTGTATCATGGCCGACCAAGACAAGCCTTGGGTCAACTTGGGGACCCCATGTATCAACTTTGGTTGGGAAATGACATAAATAACATTTTATTTAATGTAAAAGTAAAATTGACACGAACATGATATGTTTTACTAAAACAATTTTTAAGTGGGGTTATACAAGTCATATTTTTGATTATAAATATTAATTGGAAAGATAAACAGATTTTCTACATCATAGTATTTTTTTTTATAATTTTTATACATTAAATAAATTAAATTATTTATCACATAATAATGATGCAGCGACGACATCATTATTTGACGATTTAAATAAAATGGAAAGATAATGTAAAATATATGAACTAAACATGTCTAAAACTTATTGTATGAGTGGATTTAGAAGCCTTATCACCTTATCCACTAATTATATCAATGTGGCACCTTTTGAAACCGAAACACATTTTCAAATAAAGTAATATTTCTTTACTTTCCAAAAGTACCCCTCCTCTCCTCTTATAAAAGGCCCCCACCTCTACCTCATTTAACACACTCCTAAAGCCTTTGGCTCGGCCAACCCCTGCCCATTTACTCTCTCCACATACCTCTCCTCATCCTAGAGGATTCCCTTTGGGTAGAATCCTTTCAAAAGAAGCCTTTAGGCTCAAATCAAAAGGAGTTACACTTTTAAAGGTAATTCATTCTCTCATGTTCATTTGTTTTATTTTTCTTCTCCAACCCCCTAAACTCTTTTTATTTACTTCTTTTGTAACAACACCAGTATCTTCAATATACTAGGATTTTGTTATAAGATTTATTCGAGCTACACTCTCACACAACTACATCAAATGGTTAAAGAACATACGGTTTCCGTGGATGGTGAAATTCTGCCTCCCGAAACGATGATTGTTCAATACTCATTTATCACCTTCATAGGTGGCCATTATGATGTCACTATTTTTATATATGATATATAATATGTTTATGTTTTATTTATGTTTCTATATTTTTCATTTTTGTCTTACCTTTATGGCTTCCATTATGGGTATACGCGATATCTTCATTTAAGAAAGTGCGGACTACCGCCCCCTCAAAGTGATTTGATTCGTTAAATACCATATGTGGGATGTATAAAGGATGAAAATATGATATTATATATGATATTATACTGGAATTATAATATACATTTATATCATTATTATTCCATTCTATAAAATACGAAATATAAATGAAAGTAGCGTTCATGCGTACGTACGGCTTACCGTTTCCATGAACGGTGCATTTCATTTCTTACCTCTAAATGATTATGTAATGTTATAAATGCATGAATGTACTGGATATATATGACATATATTATATCAACATAATGAATAAAATTCTGGATATAATAAACATTTGGCCACACGAACAACATGTAATTGTAAGAAGTCCACTTTCGACTTAAGAACCAAATATCGGCAAAACAAATATTATTAACTTAAATGATTACATAATGTTTATGACATGGTAATAAGTGGTATAAAGGTAATAATGAACTTGAAAAAGGTTCTTAAGGAATTATAAATTAACTCAAGTTTATTATTCAGGAGATTAAAGAACGATCGAGTCAAGTCGGACCCGAGGTAAGAGATCCTACAACTCTCTTTCTTTTTAAGTACACTCTTTTATGTCATTTATTTTAAGCTCATCTTTCTTATGATTGGGATGTTCTTTTATATTACATTTACTGTAATTTTTATGTTCATGATATGAGAGACCCTATTCTCTCTCATCAATCCATTTTGGAAGTTTTGAGTGGCGCCGTTAGGCTGCCGAACTTTCATAAGAGATCTAACCTCTCTCTTTCTTTTTAAGTACTCTCCTTTATGTCACTTCTTTTAAACTCCTCCTTGAAATGTTGGGGGATTTTCTTTTATATTAGACTTGTTGTAAATTCTATTGTAATATGATGGGATACTCTATTTGGTATCATCAATCCATATTCGGAAGTTTTATGTGGCGCCGTTAGGCTGTCGAGTTTTCGTAAGGGGTTTTTCATCTCACTTTTATTCCTGTGAGATTTATGCTACATTCGCCACAAATTCCATTGAGTGGTGTATGTACTGCCCATTATTATACTCTTTGTGTAATATAATTTCGTTTATGAGTATTTACATCAATGACCTATTGCCTTTCTTTCATGGGGTGTATGTTTTGAAAGATACCCAAGTCGGTAAGGGAACCTTTCACTCTCCTCTTTTTTAAAAGACTTCTTTTATTGGGTATTTTAATTTAAATATTTTTATGTTGGGATATGTTCTCATACATCCTTATTGATGTAAATTTTATGTCCAAGTGATGAAATACACTTTTTATCTCTCATCAACTCATTTTGATGTGATGTCGTTAGGCTGTCAAGGGAACTTTTTAACCCAATTTCGATTTCTTTGGGTTCAACATGTAGTCATTGAATATGTCATCCATTGAATATGTGTGAATGACCTTTTATTGTTTGACACTTAATATACACTTATATTGGTTGTACTTATATTTTTCACACATATTTTTGAGATTGATTTGTCCTTAATTTAAGGATACCTTCTCTATAAGGGATTTCATCACATTTGACATTTCTATTGAGGGTTCTTTGTTGTTATGCACCAATTCACTCTTATATGGTGTATATACTGTCCTTTGGAGTATTATATCATGAATCCATTTATTCTCATGATATTATAAAGTTCTGACTAAATGTTATTCCTAAATTATTGTATTCAAGTGTCTCTAATTTTGGTAAAACCCCTTTAACCAAAATATCGTTTTATATGTTTTAATTATTTGTTCTTATTAATATCCATGTTTTCAAAATGGTTTTAAGGATTTATTTATATGGATATTAATGGTTTAGAATTTTAATCTTCAAGGTGGTATGAGACACTTTGATTCAAAAATCTCTTTATTAAATGTTTTAAATGGTTTTGGAAATGGTTTCTTTTTGAATGGATTCAATATTTCAATATACTAAAATGTTATATTGTGATTGAAATGTGGAAATGTTATGTTTCATTTATGCATGTTTTATGTGACACATTTATGTTATGGTTCTTGGGCATTGTTATGAAAACGGGTGGTTCCGTGATAAACTAAGGGCGGGTGAGCCCGTTATAGCTCTCCAATGCATTGGGTAACGCGAAGGAGTGAAACGTTAAGGTTTCTCCGAAGAGATTTAGGGAATATACTGTGATGGGTATTCCAAACGTAACCAAGAGGGTTACTCCCTACGTAAGAATGTTAGGAATGCCTCAAGTTACCTTTATGTCTTATGTTTTCTATGATTTATTCATGATTTGATATGCCTATGTTTTATTGGTAAAGTATGATTTCATTCTTATGTATATATGAACTCATGTTTCCTTTCCATATTTTTATAACCCTTACTGAGCTTTTTATGCTCATCCCAAGTTTTTGAAATGCTTTTCACAGGTCAAGGGAAATGTACATGATGTGACAATAGTGTCAAGGATGTGTCAAGAAAGAATTCGTGTTTTATTTTAAATCGGTTTCCATTGATGGGAAGAATGAATATTGTCTTTTATGTAACCACCTTGTTTAAATGTGGAATGTAATGCAAGTTTCATGATCTAATTCTCTAAAACTCTAAACCTGAAAAGATCCTCAATGTGTAATCTTGTAATAACTCAAGTTTAAGTAAGGTTTAAGGCTGGGGCCTTATAGTTGGTATCAAAGGCCGGTTTAGATGACTTTAGAGGTTAGGGTATTCTTTAAGCATAATTGACAATTACCATAATGGTTAGGATTTCAGAAAGAGTCCTAATTTTAGATAAATTGAATGAGTATGTATATCTTAGTGTTTACCTTCCTCATTAGTACATGATGGTTTTGTTGATATACTCACACTGACCTTTCTGGTTTTAATAAATAGCTGGATCTAGCAGGCACCAAAGTGACAATGGGTTTGAAGGAAACTGTGGTGGTTCTCTGATTAAGATACTGGATGAGATGGGGGATTCAATGAGGAATCTCATAGTTGTTCTAAACCAACTATCAAGGAGTCATGATCAACCACTTCAACCTTGGTGAGTTCTCTAATGTATCATGTACGAGATGGCCAACTCGATGTGGAAATTCAGGTAATAATTATAAAGGTAACAATTAGAGTTTATATGATCCATACTTTTGAGGTAATTATGGGTTATTATATGATATGCTGGAAAATGAAAGGAATGAGATAAACTTGAGGTTAAAATATGTTTTGATTATTCTTGAAGATTTTATCTCATTTTGGGGAATGTTTTAAGAATTATATAGTTTTGGAAAAAGGACAACACGTAGACCGTGTGACTACCCGTCGCGTCGGACAAAGTTGCGGGAATCGAACCCACAAACAAAGTGGGACTGGTATTTATCGCCTACCACTGGACTACGTGAAGTCCCTGGTTAGTTTGACTGATTCTTTCTAGTTATATGATTTTATGAATTAAGAGTAAGTTGATTTTGGGTTATTTATGAAAATGATTAACCTATCTTGGAGGATACGTGATTAGGTTAATTACTTTTCAATACGAGACTTTAGGGGCAACTGATGTTGTTTGGAGATAAATGTTACGATTTAACTTGGAAGACTATGTTACTAAATCCTTCAAATATTTGGGTTTCAATCTTAGTTTGGTTTACTTTGAATAATTTTATTGACAAATTGATTATAGAATGGTCCTCGTTGAACTTTGGGTTTTGTTGGACAAATTTTGGAGGTTAAGAATGGATTTTCTTTTTATAAAGGGTTATCCTTTTCTGGATTATCTGATCTTGTACTAACCTTTTGGTTTTGGTTTTGGTTAAATCCTAAAGAAATGGAAAGTATATAGTTCTCTTTTGTGGATTAGGTGATTCTCTAGAAGTTGATTATAGTACTCTTAATGTGAACAAGTCTTCTAAAATACTCGTCTTTGGGAGAAAATATGAGTTTGTGTAAGGAATCTAAAAAAAGTTGAAAGTCAATATGATAAGTGATTATGTTTCCTTATGAATAAATTCCTCAATAAAAAGTAACTTAAAACAAAAATGTTGTCTATTAACTTTTCCTACTGGGGAATCGAATACCGTTTAACCCATCACAAGTTTGTGATTTTATCATGGTTAACTTTCTCCTAAACATGTTTTCTTTCACTCTCCATCAGAACATGACCCTTTGTTTTTTCCTCCATGTCCATATTTTCATACTTGGAATCCTAGTATGGGTTAACTCGGGTGACCTTTGTACTTATCTTTCTTTATTTTAAAGTGTTTGTTTTACCGACTTTTGTTCCGATGTGGGACGTTCAAGGATGTTTCCAAGCGCAATTTTAAAATTGCGAGGACGCAATTCCCAAAAGGGGGGAAGGATGTAACACCCCAGGTAAATAAAGAATATGAAATTTTCATATTTATCCATATTTGTGAATAAAATATTAATATGACTTTAAAGGGGACGCTATGCTCGATGGCGTACCCAACACGCAACAACGAGTTTCTTGGGAATCTTACGTTGCACTCTAATAACAAAATAATATTATTATAAATGGTAGTTAACATGTAGCCGTTGTAATGGCGGGAATGGATATAAATAACTAAAATATGATTATATATGTTCTTAAATATTTTTACATTTATACAATAAAAGATAAAGGCTTAAAATAAGGAAAGAATTCAATTTTAGGCGTATATGCCCTAGTTTTCACTAAAGGTTCACTTATCACTTTTTGATGGAGAACCGTCATTAAATATAGTTTTGTTCACTCTTAAAAATTCTTTTGGACCAAATAAAACTATTATTAAGAATCAGGACATCAAAATTTACTTTGTGTAAATTTTTGGTATCTTTCCGATAAAGTTCATTTTTTTAATGAATAGTGTAAAATGTTGTATTTTAATTCAAAAAAACATTTTAATCTAATTTATTTATATGATTAGATTATATTTTGAATTGGTTTCAAAGTGAAATTAGAAAATATTTTTACCATTAAATCCAATAGTGGTCGTTGGAATCAATTACACTTTGAAATCAGACTTAAACTAGTGTCAATCTTTTGATACTTATTGTTTCATAAAACACGCTATTTGTCATGACAGCGGGAATTAATTATTAAATTAATTAATGTGACTTATATGTTTTGAATTTTGTAAAACGGACTTCATTTTTGAATTTAGAATATCAAATATATCTTAGGGTGAATATTTGGGATTTTTCTGAAAAACTTCAATTTTTGATGAATAGTGAAACCACTAAGTGGTACTTATAAAACTGATTTTCTGTTTAAATGAAATTTTTCCATCATTGTGTTTTGATTTTCAAAAATCCAACATACATGGTTGTCATTATGAAGTAAATTGTGGTTCAATGAGATTAAAATAATTTTTTGGTGAATAGTAACTTATTAAGTTTTTAATCGCGATTAGTGGTAATTAGTGTAGTTTAAGGTAAAAATAATGCTTTAATAAAATGAGATGAGCTTGAAACATGTCTTACCCTCATTGGTTGTATCATGGCCTACCAAGACAAGCCTTGGGTCAACTTGGGGACCCCATGTATCAACTTTGGTTGGGAAATGACATAAATAACATTTTATTTAATGTAAAAGTAAAATTGACACAAACATGATATGTTTTACTAAAACAATTTTTAAGTGGGGTTATACAAGTCATATTTTTGATTATAAATATTCATTGTAAAGATAAACAGATTTTCTACATCATAGTATTTTTTTTATAATTTTTAGACATTAAATAAATTAAATTATTTATCACATAATAATGATGCAGCGACGACATCATTATTTGACGATTTAAATAAAATGGAAAGATAATGTAAAATCTATGAACTACACATGTCTAAAACTTATTGTATGACTGGATTTAGAAGGCTTATCACCTTATCCACTAATTATATCAATGTGGCACCTTTTGAAACCGAAACACATTTTCAAATAAAGTAATATTTCTTTACTTTCCAAAAGTACCCCTCCTCTCCTCTTATAAAAGGCCCCCACCTCTACCTCATTTAACACACTCCTCAAGCATTTGGCTCGGCCAACCCCTGCCCATTTACTCTCTCCACATACCTCTCCTCATCCTAGAGGATTCCCTTTGGGTAGAATCCTTTCAAAAGAAGCCTTTAGGCTCAAATCAAAAGGAGTTACACTTTTAAAGGTAATTCATTCTCTCATGTTCATTTGTTTTATTTTTCTTCTCCAACCCCCTAAACTCTTTTTATTTACTTCTTTTGTAACAACACCAGTATCTTCAATATACTAGGATTTTGTTATAAGATTTATTCGAGCTACACTCTCACACAACTACATCAAATGGTTAAAGAACATACGGTTTCCGTGGATGGTGAAATTCTGCCTCCCGAAACGATGATTGTTCAATACTCATTTATCACCTTCAAAGGTGGCCATTATGATGTCACTATTTTTATATATGATATATAATATGTTTATGTTTTATTTATGTTTCTGTATTTTTCATTTTTGTCTTACCTTTATGGCTTCCATTATGGGTATACGCGATATCTTCATTTAAGAAAGTGCGGACTACCGCCCCCTCAAAGTGATTTGATTCGTTAAATACCATATGTGGGATGTATAAAGGATGAAAATATGATATTATATATGATATTATACTGGAATTATAATATACATTTATATCATTATTATTCCATTCTATAAAATACGAAATATAAATGAAAGTAGCGTTCATGCGTACGTACGGCTTACCGTTTCCATGAACGGTGCATTTCATTTCTTACCTCTAAATGATTATGTAATGTTATAAATGCATGCATGTACTGGATATATATGACATATATTATATCTACATAATGAATAAAATTCTGGATATAATAAACATTTGGCCACACGAACAACATGTAATTGTAAGAAGTCCACTTTCGACTTAAGAACCAAATATCGACAAAACAAATATTATTAACTTAAATGATTACATAATGTTTATGACATGGTAATAAGTGGTATAAATGTAATAATGAACTTGAAAAAGGTTCTTAAGGAATTATAAATTAACTCAAGTTTATTATTCAGGAGATTAAAGAACGATCGAGTCAAGTCGGACCCGAGGTAAGGGATCCTACAACTCTCTTTCTTTTTAAGTACACTCTTTTATGTCATTTATTTTAAGCTCATCTTTCTTATGATTGGGATGTTATTTTATATTAGATTTACTGTAATTTTTATGTTCATGATATGAGAGACCATATTCTCTCTCATCAATCCATTTTGGATGTTTTGAGTGGCGCCGTTAGGCTGCCGAACTTTCATAAGAGATCTAACCTCTCTCTTTCTTTTTAAGTACTCTCCTTTATGTCACTTCTTTTAAACTCCTCCTAGCAATGTTGGGGGATTTTCTTTTATATTACACTTGCTGTAAATTCTATTGTAATATGATGGGATACTCTATTTGATATCATCAATCCATATTCGGAAGTTTTATGTGGCGCCGTTAGGCTGTCGAGTTTTCGTAAGGGATTTTTCATCTCACTTTTATTCCTGTGAGATTTATGCTACATTCGCCACAAATTCCATTGAGTGGTGTATGTACTGCCCATTATTCTACTCTTTGTGTAATATAATTTCGTTTATGAGTATTTACATCAATGACCTATTGCCTTTCTTTCATGGGGTGTATGTTTTGAAAGATACCCAAGTCGGTAAGGGAACCTTTCACTCTCCTCTTTTTTAAAAGACTTCTTTTATTGGGTATTTTAATTTAAATATTTTTATGTTGGGATATGTTCTCATACATCCTTATTGATGTAAATTTTATGTCCAAGTGATGAGATACACTTTTTATCTCTCATCAACTCATTTTGATGTGATGTCGTTAGGCTGTCAAGGGAACTTTTTAACCCAATTTCGATTTCTTTGGGTTCAACATGTAGTCATTGAATATGTCATCCATTGAATATGTGTGAATAACCTTTTATTATTTGACACTTAATATACACTTATATTGGTTGTACTTATATTTTTCACACATATTTTTGAGATTGATTTGTCCTTAATTTAAGGATACCTTCTCTATAAGGGATTTCATCACATTTGACATTTCTATTGGGGGTTCTTTGTTGTTATGCACCAATTCACTCTTATATGGTGTATATACTGTCCTTTGGAGTATTATATCATGAATCCATTTATTCTCATGATATTATAAAGTTCTGACTAAATGTTATTCCTCAATTATTGTATTCAAGTGTCTCTAATTTTGGTAAAACCCCTTTAACCAAAATATCGTTTTATATGTTTTAATTATTTGTTCTTATTAATATACATTTTTTCAAAATGGTTTTAAGGATTTATTTATATGGATATTGATGGTTTAGAATTTTAATCTTAAAGGTGGCATGGGACACTTTGATTCAAAAATCTCTTTATTAAATGTTTTAAATGGTTTTGGAAATGGTTTCTTTTTGAATGGATTCAATATTTCAATATACTAAAATGTTATATTGTGATTGAAATGTGGAAATGTTATGTTTCATTTATGCATGTTTTATGTGACACATTTATGTTATGGTTCTTGGGCATTGTTATGAAAACGGGTGCTTCCGTGATAAACTAAGGGCGGGTGAGCCCGTTATAGCTCTCCAATGCATTGGGTAACGTGAAGGAGTGAAACGTTAAGGTTTCTCCGAAGAGATTTAGGGAATATACTGTGATGGGTATTCCAAACGTAACCAAGAGGGTTACTCCCTACGTAAGAATGTTAGGAATGCCTCAAGTTACCTTTATGTCTTATGTTTTCTATGATTTATTCATGATTTGATATGCCTATGTTTTATTGGTAAAGTATGATTTCATTCTTATGTATATATGAACTCATGTTTCCTTTCCATATTTTTATAACCCTTACTGAGCTTTTTATGCTCATCCCATGTTTTTGAAATGCTTTTCACAGGTCAAGGGAAATGTACATGATGTGACAATAGTGTCAAGGATGTGTCAAGAAAGAATTCGTGTTTTATTTTAAATAGGTTTCCATTGATGGGAAGAATGAATATTGTCTTTTATGTAACCACCTTGTTTAAATGTGGAATGTAATGCAAGTTTCATGATCTAATTCTCTAAAACTCTAAACCTGAAAAGATCCTCAATGTGTAATCTTGTAATAACTCAAGTTTAAGTAAGGTTTAAGGCTAGGGCCTTATATATGAAGGCATTCCAATGAGAATATTGATTGCTATAAACAACAAATTGATAGAAACCATTTATAGAAAGACTTAACCACGTGTTACGAGGTTCTAAAGAACAATATGGATGAACTCAATCAATATGTTTTCAGAAATCACTATTACATAGAATATTAAAGGATTTTATTATAGAAATATTATTTTAAAGTCATGTATTCAATGAGACATTATTTTGTTATATAAATATGTTTTGTTATCAAGGTGTATGTGAAAAATTCTTCAAATGTTTAAATGAAAAAAATATAGAAATTATTTGTTGATCTTCTTTTTATCTTGATTTTCCCAATATAGGAAAATTTATTAATAATTAATATTCTCGAAAATATAATATGAAATCATTTGAAAAGGTATATTTTTTTGAAAACTGTGACCCAAAGTAAAATCTGACTTCTTTCTTTCATATAAATTTGAATGAAATAAATTTATCATTAGTAAAAATGATTTGACAAAAGAAATTAATTGATCAAATAAACTATATTACATTATATTATCTGATTTAATTGCCATAAATTTATCAAGAACATAAAATTTATTTATCTTGAATCTAGGATATAAGGAATCCTCTACAAATTTCATAAAAACATAAAATTTGTATGGTTTCAATTTGGGATTCTAATTATTATTTTGAGTTTTTATTTTGTAAAATAATTTTATTACAATATTATATACTAATTTTTTCAACTATGGTGGAACTAGAACAAAACAATTTATATCTTCTTCTAATGATATTTCACTATATAGTAAAACAAAAACATAATAGATTAACACCAATAATATTTAACACCTCATATATCTTTAGATCACATTTCCCAAAAAAACTGAATTTCGCTTCTAAAAAAATTCTGAATTTCATTATGGAAATGATATAAATGTTTTAACAAACACAAAAAAGACCAAATTTATACCAAAACCTTTTGTATTTGTATCATGGTTTTCATAATCCCGATCTCCTAAAAAATGGTTTCCACTTCCTTGGTCAATTGTTTTCTAAAAGAATAATAGGAATTAGAATAATATATAAATTTTTAACAGTAATTAAGACTAATTAATTATAATTAGTAAAAATCATTAAAAATTATAACTAATTAAGACCAATAAGTCTAATTAATACTAAGTAACACTAATTATTACAAACTAAAACTAATTCTTGAAAAATCTTACTAGTTTTCACTAATTTTCACTACTTATTACTAATTATCCCTTATTAATAAAAATTAATCTTAGCTAACACTAATTAACACTAGTTAACACTAATTAACTATAAATATTTCTAATTAATAAATAAAAAATTTAAAATTCATATAAAATATTGGTCATTTTTAATTATATGGAAATAACTAACTATGGAGGGAGGAACTAAAGGATATCAGCAGATTATATACCAAAAAACCCATTTAATATTTAATATAGAATAAAATTAGAAGAAATTATAAGAAATGTTCCTTATAATTAATTCTATAGAAGTAAATAATAGAGGAACAAAACATGAATAATTCATTAGATCTGTTGTTTATGATTAATCTGATATAATGAAATGATGGCAGAGTGATAATATGAGGGATATTAGAAAATTCGAGAATATAAAATATATATAATATTTAATAATGAAACAATTATGGCTAATTCCGAAGAAATAATGCTTACAAATCATCAGATAGAAGGGGGTGAATTTTATTATTTACTGGTAATTTTTACAAAATCATTGCTAATTAGTAATAATTATTTATAATTATTAATAAGGAATAAAATATGTCAATTTCATAAGAAATATTAATTATGATTGATCAGGTAGAAGAGATTATTTTTTACTAATTATAACTAATAATTTCTAATTTTTACTGATGATTAATAATGTTAAATTATTACAAATTATATATAATTATTAAAATTTTCACTGATTATTAATAATTATTAATATTATTTACTAATTATTAATAATTTTTAATAATTGTTACTAATTATTACCAATTATTACTATTTCTTACTAATTATCTCCTATTATTACAAATTATTACTCATTACTAATTATTAAAAATTACTTCTATTTTTTACTATTTTTTACACATTTTTATTAATTATTACTGATTATTACCAATTATTATTAAT
Organism: Viscum album; assembly: GCA_963277665.1. NCBI lineage: Eukaryota > Viridiplantae > Streptophyta > Magnoliopsida > Santalales > Viscaceae > Viscum > Viscum album. The sequence goes on from OY728151.1 coordinate 2,094,620,062, forward strand.
TATTACCAATTATGACTAGTTAATACAAATTTTGAATATTTATTACTAATTATTTCTATTTTTTAATAATTAACACTAATTATTAAAAATTATTACTTATTAATACTAACTATTACTAATTTTTAATTTATAATTATTAATAAGGAATAAAATATGAAAAATTTAAATGAAAATTTTCTTAAGATTAATATAATATAAGAAACCAATTTAAACTAATTTTTAGTAAGTTTTAGTGATTATTACTAATTATCACTACTTTGTACCAATTATCACAAGACAATTTGAATTATTACTAATAATTGTTAACTATTTCTAATTATTTCTAATTATTTCTAATTTTTACTAATTATAAAAAAATTATTTATTATTACTAATTATTAATAAGTAATAAAATATAAGAAGCTCGTTAGAAATATTACTTTTGATTAATCTGATATAAGGGAAATTTTTAGTAATTATCACTAATTATGAATAATTTTTTATTTTTTTGTTAATTATAATTTGTTATTATTTTGAATTAGGAATAAAATAAAAGAAATTCATATGAAATATTACTTATGATTAATCTAATTGAAGTGGAAATTTTTTACAAATTAATAATTATTAATAATAACAAATTATTATGAATTATTATAATTTTTTACTGATCCTTTTTAATTATTAAATTTTTTTATTATTCATTACTATTTTTACTAATTATTATATTTTTTACTATTTTATTATTATTATTTACTAAATATTGTTATTAATATTGATTAATTATTACAAATTTTTACTAATTATTAATAATTATTACTATTTATTCTTATTTTATTAATAATTAAAAATTATTACCCTTTTTAAAAAAATTACTAATTATTAGTTATAATAATTAATATCTATTTATTATTTATAATTTATTATTTCATATTATTTTAATAGTTTTTCAAAATTACAATCAATAATTACTATTTGTTATTATTTTTTTAATATATCTTTTTATATAATATATAGTAATTAATTTTTTATTTTTTTAAATCACTAAATAGTTTTACAAGATTATAATTTTACTTTTTGAAGGATATAATTCTTAATAATTCATTTTATAATATAATGTAATTTGTAATGTTGTTATTTTTCTGTCATTATAATTATCATTTATTATTTTAAATTACTTTTAATAATTTATACTAAGTAATAAATATTTATTTATTATATATTATTTATAAATAAATATATCTATATTAGAATTTCCAAAAAAAAAACAGAAATTTTCTATTCATTATTATTTATTTAATTACATATAATGTTATTAGTTTTTCAAAACACTAAGAAACTATTAATATTTTAATTTATTTTTTGTTATTAGGAAATTTCTATTTTGTAAATTATTAAAAATTATTAATTTTTTTTATAATCACGTAATTTTTGATTTATAATTGATAATAATATTAATATTAATTACCTATTATATTAATTTACTAATTAAATATAATAAATTAGAATGTAATTAATAACATGATATGAAAAATAATTAAATTATAATAAATTAAATTAACCAATAAGTTATACAGGGAAATATAAAAGAATAATAAAATCAAAAACTCTTAATGAAAAGGTTTTAAAAATTACAAAGAAACTAAAATTTGTATCATAATTAAAATATAGAAATTGCAACTGAAGTTTCAACCTGAAGAACCAATCTGTAATATGGTATCCATTAAAAGGAAATTTGGATTGCAATAATTGGCTAAATAATTAAAAATTTGAATTGATATAGATGGGAATAAGGAATCTTACACAGCCTTATATAGTTTAATTTTTTTACGACGGACTAATAGCATCAAAATTTTCCATCACAAATAGTCCTCACTATAAAAATAAATTCATCCAAATTGGATAGGCACTTGTTAAAAAAGATGGATGTTCTTCACAAATACCACTCACCGTATTTATATTTCATTACTATTTTCCAGGAAACAAATTACGATGGACTAGCATGCCTATAACTATAATTAAATATTGTGATGAACATTCAAATTACGTTTTGAATATTTCATTTGGAAAAACCAAGTTATGATGGAAATATATCATCTGTTCCAAATAGTTCAATATGGGATGGAGTATCCATGATAGAATGATTATTCTAACATGAATAGTTCTATGTGAACACATTTTTGTGATGGTAACCTCCAATATTTCATAAAAGTGTCTTCGTTTAGAACTTTTTTTTGACATAAAATGAATATCTATTGTAATTTTTTTACCAAGAGATGTTATTTGTGATGGAATCTAATATTATATTGAAAATAAACTCTCTGTCCATTGTGCACACAATCCTGCCAAAAGTATTTGCGATACAGATCTTTTTCATCGTGAAAAATGTTATTACCACAAACTAGAATTTTCTTCACAAAAATATTTTTTTAGAGAATATTTCTAATGGGTAACTTACAGTTTGAAAAATATCAGTTATCTTTTAGTTTTTGGAAGTGATCATTTACTTGATGAATGACACCTGATGTACTCATTAATGTGATCTGTCTTTTTTATCAAATCATTATTCTTTGAGATGAAATATATGAGATTAACATGTTCCTAGTTTAGTGGTCACCCATTTTCATTGGAAAATGGATTATGTAGGTAGAAATATGATGTATATGATATATCTTATAGTGTAAATTTTCTTATGTAAATACATGTATAATTAATCAAGATCAAACCAAGACCCTTTGTACCTTGAGTAGCACAAATAGTTTTTTAGGGGACACAATTTTTATACATATATGATGTTTGGATTTCATATTTTTTCAACCCTGAATGAGGTCACTGGGTCACACAGTTAGGCTATAGGATAAGTAATAAATTTGGGACAATGTTCATTTTTCAAAATGAAGAGATTTTGATAAAAATGCCTACAAATCTATTTGGATTGACTCACAATGAGTGGTGAAGTTATTCATAAAGTCCTATTATTTTAGTGCAAGTGGATGATTGTTGAAAATATATAAAACTATATATATATATATATATCATATGTTATGTTATCCCTAGATCATAGCTAACAATATGGACATGCATATGCATCAATCATATCCAATAATTGATTTTTATTGTAGTGTGTTATGGGCATGTGATATGTGACATCACAATAATGTTTCTCCCGAAATCATCCTAATTAGTTTCCTTCTATTATGAATTAATGAGATTTATTAATTTGTGGATATACATTCATAGTATTTTTTGAAATTCCCAGTTAATATAAAACTCCCATAGGTCGTGCATTATGGTGACACGTGGCGATAGAAATGACACCATTTTTCTTGTTAAATACTTTGTGATATTTTAAATAAAATTTTGTGTGTTAGACATGGAGTCAGAATATAATTCTAAGACCAATGGATCCTTATTGTTGATATATTTAAAAAATTTAATATAATATACTACACATGTATATTTGTTTCAAAAGTTATGGAATATATCCTAGATGGAGTCTCAGATGGGAAAACATAGACCACCCTAAATTATGAAATGTGGGATTTACTGTAGGTGTGATGTGATTTTGTTCAACATAGGATGTTTCAGTAGATTGTAGTTTCTACTGACTATTTAAATATACATATATATATATATATATATATTCTAATTGTTGGTTAAACCTAGAAAACACAAAATTTATAATCCAATTATATAAATCTCTTCGTTTAGCCAAATAAACCTATAGATTATTTGAGAGCTACCACTGGGAGGAACAATATATTAAATTGACGTGATTACATAGAAAACAAAAAACACATCATATATTCCAATAGCCTCCTAAGAATGAATGAATTCATCAATGATCGATCCAATTCACAGTTTGAATTTATTTCTTTTATTTTAATTTCCCCATTCTTGATTTTAGTGATAACACAAATTAATTTATTTTGAAATTAATTCATGGACCTTTTTTCATTTATTGTTTAAATTTTTATTCCAATAATTACGATTTTTTGATTCATTGGAAACACCCAACATGTCGTGATCTTCCATTTGTGATGTTGGAAAATCCCAACATGGACAACATCAATTTATCAATATTTAATTTCATGAATTTATTCCTTCATTCTGTGTACAATTAATATCAATGTTTGTTTGACTAATTCTTGGAAAATTATGGGAACCAAATTCACTGCACGATTGATCATGGGTTCCATTGACAGAAAATATAGGTCTGGGATCTGTGATCTTATTGTTATGGAGGAAAAATGTTGATTTAAGAAATATGATGATGAATCATGGATGCTTGTTTTACAGACCATGTGTGAAAATGACGATGAGAGCCGATGACGAATTTTTTCTGTTGAAAAATACCCCAAATCTAACTTCTGATAGGATATTGAGGCCGGTTAATATGGAAATGAGATTCATGATTGAAAACTGTAGTTGAATCGATGGACATAGTGGTGAGGGAAAATATACATGAACAATCTGAAATTTTTATGAAATTACACTCCATATCATCTGTAGTTTGGAAGAACCCTAATGGAATGGACCCCTCTGTGCATCGTTTAGGTTTTATGCTGAGATTTAAATATCAAAATTATGATATGTGAAAATTATCCATCCATCTCTACGTGTATAGGGAGTACACACCCAAGAATCAATGTGACCACACATGTTATGTGGATCAAGGCACACCCCATATATATCAAAAATTATATGGGTATAGGGAGAAAAAACATCGATGAGTAACGGTCTGACCTCTACATACCATATATCATAAACAATTCACTATTTATATAGTGTTTCATTCCATGTGTGATGGTAGTACATTTTTAGTAAAATAATTATTGAGACACACCGTATAACCCCCATTAAACATGCAGTGTACTCATTCTGTGGTAAGTTAAAGACCATGATCTCACCGGTTCAATTTCCATTTTAGTTGGTACATTTCCATGACTTGTCTCTATAAGGGTACAATGTAATATCCAATCTAGAGAACTTTATGATTGATCTCCTCTAATGGATGGTTCTTAATATACTATGTTATCCCTCCACACAACCCTATGATTGAAAATCAATCTCATTCTTCGCTAGGTTGGGTCTGGTATCACTACTGGAAATCTAACCTTTACAAATGGTTTGGAACTGTTGGTATAGGCCTCCAAACCGTTTGTATAGCCTATACCAACGGTTTGGAGAACCATATCCAAGTAAGCCGTTGGGATAGGTCTATACCAAGGGTTTTCCAAAAACCGTTGGTATAGACCTATACCAACAGTTTTGGAAACCGTTGGTATAGGTAATATGAAATCTATACCAATGGTAATGGAACCGTTGGTATATAAATTCCAAAAATAAAACATCTGCTGGGATTTGATCCCAGGACCCCTCGTTTATAATTGAACGACTCAACCACTAACCTAACATGACTTTTGTGATCATAATTACATAAATATATATATACATTCTCATAAATATTTTAAATTTTTATTTATATAATGTTCTCAGTACGAAGGTCCGATAAAAAATGAAAGTACCTATACGAACGGATTTAACAACCATTGGTATTGGTCTTTGGTTGTGATTTTGATTCTGTGAATTTTGGACCACATTTCCCAATGGAAACCGTTGTGAAAAGTGGCATATTTGGGGACCTTTCCCAACGGTTTGGCCAAACCGTTGGGAAAAGTGGTATATTTGGGGAACTATCCCAACAGTTTGGACAAACCGTTGGGATAAGTCCACCTTCCCAACGGTTTTTCCAAACCATTGGGAAAAGTGTCCAATTTGAGGGCCTTTCCCAATGGTATGGCCAAACCATTGGGAAAGGTGACCTATACCAACGGTTTTTTCAAACCGTTGGTATAGAAGCATTGGGAAAGATCTAATTTCCAGTAGTGTATCATGTACCCAAGTCCCAAGAAATGAAATCCCCTTCCTTATGGTGGATTGAAAATATGGTTATGTATCCCCCACAAACCCTTTGCGTGATCATAAGAAAATTTACGTATATATTTTTAGTTATAGTGTGAACATTAACATATAATGGTCCAATGAGTATGACATATTTGATGAATTCCATTAGTGTGAGAAATACCTGAGGAGTGAGTTCTCTTAAATTAATGTTACCTTGGAGCCTTAAGCATAATCCCTAGGATGGTAGCGAGAAAATACCTCACCCTGATACTTGGAGTCTTATATTAAGCATACCTTGGTTATCTTTTTTATTTCACCATGCTTTGGTGTTTTAGAGATGACTCCTTCCTTAATACATTCTGTTAACAAATTTCATGATGTCTTACTACGTATATTTATACTCACACTTACATGGTCTCTTCTTACTCAAGGTATATATTACATAGATGATACTACTTTTAATTGAGTTATATGTGTACTAAGAGATGTTTGACCTTAGTTAGTCTTGATGGACTACAAATGGATCCTAAATATCCAGTTTTTTAGAAGCCCCACTTTCATAATTGGCCAAACACTTTTACTGTTTACGTGGGATTTTAATTGGAACATATTCTTTTCCATTCACTTTTTTTCATACTCTGATATGGGATTAGATTTTATTCATTCATTTAGAGTATCAATTATTAATTTTCCCATACTATAATGGTGTTTATTAATCTTTGTGTGTGTGTGTGCATATATATGTTATTCCAAGGCCTCCCAACTGTGAGATATACCTATTAAGTACTTTTCACCAGCCCCTAACCAATTGGGGGCAGACATGGAGGGTCACTCTTGGCTTACATCCTATCTGATGGGTATCCATTTTTTGGGTCATGGTAGAGTGGTATCACTTGAGGTTTTTTATTAAGCTCAATGTTTGGAGACAATATATCTTGGTTCATTGGTTTGGGAACTATGACAAAATTGTTAAAGTGTCCTGAGTTTGGATGTCTGGATTGGGAACCTAGTGATAGTGAGTTATCTGATAAATACATTCACTAGAACTCCCATAATCTTTTATTTTGAATCAGTACAAGTAGGTACAATTTATTGGAAAAAATTGGTACATGCGTCATATAAGAATGCATTTTGGTTTCTATATCCTTCGAGTTAGCTTCCCAAATATGATATTTTGACTGTGGTTAATTTGGATTATTATAGGATTCCTCAATGATGAGGAAAATCAAGTATTATAATATATTATAAGGATTATTATACAATTATTAATGAGAAATCATTCTAGGGACTTGTGGAGGAGGAAGTACATGTAGGTTGGTTTCTGATAGTACATCCATCCATTGAGTAGTTGATTGTCCTAATGGTATGAGTAGATGACACACAGAGGCTATGCATAAATCATCAGTTCCATAGATAGAGACCACTTTGGATTTAGGGTGACCCATTACCCTAGGAAATAAAGGACTTTCTCGAGATAGTAGAGTACGTTTTCCTCCTTATTAGGATCCCTACTGAATAGATTCTGGTCAAAGCAGTGAGATTTCTATATAGATCAATAGTGTGGTGTTGGAACATTGTGATGAAGACCCACGAGTAGGTGAATATCACTTCGATAGATAATTAAAATATCATTATCGATTATTTTTATCTATTGGTATTATGGGTATTATGTATCTCAGATCTTATTGAGATCTAGCTGGGTAGCTTGATAGTCATAGAGTTTACATCAAGGATCACCAACCTCTCTCAGGTTTTTCATGGATATTGTTCATGTCAGATACTTTATAACATGGGACATTGAGAATGGTCTTTTTTGATATATCTGAGATGGAGTGGAATATCATTACTTCTCTTCTTATGTTGGGGTAATATAGTTTACCATGTTTTTGGAGATATTCTTAGTAGTTTAGTTGATGATAGTAGGTTCCGGCATTGCCCACCATGGAGTTAAGACCTTAGTTGTTGATATTCGGCATAATACATAGGGATAAAAAAATGTGAGGAAGATTTAGAGGTAGTATCATCATTAAGGGTCATTCACTCAGGGATCCTAGAGAGTGACCAATTATCCAGCTGAGAAGAATTACTTCTCCTATGATGGGTGATGCTATATCATAAACGATTTCCCAATCCACTGTGTAGACATGGATATATTCGATGGGACACTATGGAAGAGAAAAAATCCAGATCAAGGAGTTGCACTGAGTGGTGGATGTGTTTGATTTTATGGTTGATCTACAAAAGGTTTCCAGTATTATAACCTGTTTCCATGTCCAACACCCATAGGTATTCCACATCAGGCGTAGAGATTTTGTGGTCAGGGATGTGGATAGTTGTAGGTAGTGGAGGCCTATAACATAGAGGTGCTAGGTATGATCCAAGGTATGATCTATTACTTTTGTACATTTGTAGAGACCCAAAGCTTGACATACATTTACATTACATTACATTTGCGAAATACTTAATACATAACAAAAAATAGACACACAAGGATCGTAATAGTTTAGTGTCTTTGGAAACTCGGAAAAATAATCTTCTAATCGTGGTGAAAGATCTTCAACATCTCCCATAAAGATCTTCCCCTTTTGTTTTCTTACCTAAATCCTTTATTTAAATCATGGGGAAAAGAAAACATATAAAGTGTGAGCTCAATTGCTCCGTAAGGGTAAGCATAGATAACATAAAACAATAAATAAACATTTGAATGCAAAAACATGAACATAAAATCAAAACATCAAAATCATGAGCAATGACATAAATCTTGGATGTACACAAGGAATATATCATAAAGGAACATTAGTCATGATAAACTATCATGGTAATAAAACATGTAATTTTGGAATCCATTAATCACAAGTTATTATTTCCATAGTAGACAAGGCATTGCTACCAAGACCATCTTAGTGGAAAAAGTTCCATTCTGAATCGAGTTCACTCCTCATTCCAGTCCTCTAACATTGAACCGGATTAACGTACCATTCCATCCATGTCTATCTTGGGAGATATAAATCTTTACCTAATTCATTGGATGGATATATAGGTCTCACCCATCTCATAATGAAATCATTCTTACTTGTGCCTCAAAATAAACTTAAAACATTCATCATAACCCAAAAAAATATAATGGGTTTCATAAACATCGTCTCATCATCACATAATCCATAAAAAAATGGATATTTCATCAGAAGAAAAGTGAATAAATTTAAATCATATAGACATTATACTTGAAACATATACATATAAAATAATGTCATATTAGATGGAAAATGGTTTTGATAAAACACTTGAAATGAATTCTTGAGGAAAATGTCCTTTCTTCTTCAAAATAATTTCATTTTCACATAATTCCATGAAATTTTAAAAGAAAAGTATTTTGATGAAAATATTCATAAAATATTGTAGAGTAAACTTCATGAAAATGATACGTTATGAAATAGTAAAAATCTATTCACGCCGTATAAGTTAAAAATAACAATCTTCTCGTACTTTTGTCGAAAAAGTCAAAAAGTACCTCATATGGTTAACAAAAGAATGATTCCTTCCATACAACGTGGTAAAAGTAAAAAAATGGTAAGAATGAATTTAGACATACATGCATGAAAAGTAAACATTTTATGACAACATTTTGAGAACATATGGGTATGGATAATAAACATACCCCCAGTAAATACTTACGAAAAAACAATCTCAGATAAGAATGAGATTGGAATAATTATCCCTTACCTTACGTCTGATATGATTCGTATGTATCCGGACCTCATGTATAATGATTTAAATAATGTTATTGACTTATTAATGAATCATATTCATTATTATAATATCATATATGGTTCAATTCTGACTTTATAATACCCGTTCTTTTATAAATTCCTTGTTAAAGAAGCGTTTTGAGTAAAATCGTTTCATTTATCGTACGTGTTTCGATTTGTTGTTCTTGATATTATTATTACTTATATCAAGATTTACTTACTTCAAGAATATAAATCATGATTTATATATCATATATATTCAGTATATATATATATAATAGATTGATTAATGAAATGAAATACACCGTTTATAGAGACGGTAGGTCGTACGTAAACATGAATGTTGTTTTCCTTTCCTTATTGACTTGAATGGAATTAAGTAGATTACATACATATATATATACATAAATACAGTAGCATTATTTTGTCATATATTTCATGATTACTTATTATATATACTATATAATCATTCTTGAATTGTTAACATGGAAAATGAATCTCATCACGTCGTGGAGACGGTAATCCGTACGTACACACGAGTGATGATATCATTCCCATATTTATTGAATGGAATTGGAGTGGTTGATATAATATCATAAAATCAGTATTATGTTATACTAATCATATATAGTTATTCATTACGCCATTATACCTATCCAAGTAAGGTGGTGGTGGAAAAACAAATTACACCACGGCCTGGAGACGGTATTACGTACGTACGCACGCGCGGTGATTTCATTCTCCGTAGGATGGATAGAAGGTAAAATGGTGTTATTTAATATTTACAATAACATATAAATATATAACTAATACTGATGTTATTACTTAATAATGAAACAACTAAACAATAATATGTTGAAGAAGAAAGAAACTTGAAAGAATCGTTAGAAGAGATTACCTCTTCTTTGACGCACCTCATTTAAACATCTTCTTAGGGAACTAGAGATGGTCTTTTCAGAAGTGAAAAACCTATATAATATAACTATAGAGGATTATAATAGGAATTGGTAGGGGTTTTCCAGGCATCAAGGCTCAAGAGGGTGTGAAGAGAAGAGGGAAGGGGTTCCCTTTTTATAAGGGAGGAGAGGGGCACCTTAGGAAAATGTAAAATATTATTTTATAATAAAGTCATATTAGGTTTTTAATAGCTAAAAATTGATTTATTTCAAACTAAGGTGGGGATGGGTTGAACTCGTCTCAAAAAATAGGTTTTAGACAAGTTTATGTTACTATTTTATCCTTATTATTTAGATTTAACTCTATGTTAAATAATTTAGCTTTCACAGTGTCTTTTTTTTTCTTACACTATATGGTTAATATACTTACTATAACAAGACAAAAGAACCCCAAGTGGTTAATTATTAATATATATATCGTTTTCTGTGTCATTTGGATGAACCTTATATTTTTATGAATAAAATAACAATTTATAATATAATATTTGTTTTAAAAACTAATTTATGCCAATTTTGAAACTATTTGGTAATTTATTTTTATGAAAATTATAACATTATTATTTCAAAAAAAAGTTAATTAAATCAATAATAACATTCCATATTATCCTATAAAATTAGTGGAATTCATAAAAAGTCTCAAATTACATTAATTTGGGTATTTATAATATCAATGAATTTAATATTTCATTATTTAGGTAATTACTCCATCACTATTATGTCATAATTAAATTAAATTATTTAATGTCTAAAAATTATAAATGAAATACAATTAGGTAGGAAATAATTTTATCTTTCTAATTATTATTTATAGTCGAATTTATCTTATGTATAACCCTATATTAAAAATGTTGTAGTTATTAAACTTTGATTTTAACTATTTTAACTCTTTTTTAAATAACATAATAATAAATGACCTAATCTAATCCAAGTGGACCTAAATGATAATATTATATTACTAAGGGTGTTTCTGGTAGAATTATACTTATCTAATAGAATTATAACATTTTTTAGGGTAATAATAATATCATTTTTACCCTTAATTACCCTATTTACTTTTAACCGTGCTAAATAAAAGTAAAAAGTTACTATTCACCAAAAATTATTTTTATCTTATTGAACCAAATTTTACTTTTTGATATTAACCATGTCTCTTTGATTTTTGAAATTCCATCACAGAAGAGGTTAAATTAGGTTTTATGTAAATTTTCAAATTCTCATAGGAGGTGGGTAAAAGACGGTGAAAAGTTCAATAAAATTTTTATATATCTAAAATTATTATAAAATGACACCAAATTATTACATTGAACTTATATAGGTATTATTTATCAATTTTGACCAGAAATAAATTTAAATAAAATAAATAATTATTTAAATAAATAGTCGGTTTTTAAATAGTAACATACTGTTTTCACTATTCATCAAAAATTGAATGTTTTCAGAAAAATACCAAAAATTCACCCAAGGCAAATTTCGATATTCCAAATCTAAAAATGAAGTCCATTTTTAAAGATAAAATTTATAAAATTTCAAAAAGTGGGTATTACTATTCATAATATCTAGTTCATAATAATATTATAATAATATCTCATTTAGTAAAACTCGGTATTGTGTACTACACACTCTATCGAAAAAGGTCTTGATTGCGTGTAATGCAAGCCAAGTCAGGGATGCGTGTAGTGAAAAGCCCTGTTTAGTGTTTCGTATAACATAATCAAAACTTTTTTCATTTATACATTAAACAAAATCTATACTTAATGTTGTGTAGAATTATTTCCACAAAACATACTTGAAATTGTATATAACACGAGCCAAGAATAGTGTTGATTATTCTGCAAGCTAATACGGTGTTGCGTATAGAACAAGATAATATTGGTGTAGTGTATAATAGAAGAAATCAAAGAAATTAAAAATAATATATCTCATAAAATCTTGGGGTGTTACATTTTACCCCTCTTAAAATGAATTTCTCCCTCGAAATTCATCGGGGTTATAAATGGTTTATCACTTGAGAGTTTCCTTCGTAGAAAACCACATCATAAAAAGGAATACTAAAACTTACATTTAAAATACAAACGTTAGAAACAAAATAGATACCCAAATTAACTCATCATTTGGGTTCCCACATAGGAGATCATAGGTGAAAATATGGATATGGAAGAGAAATCTAACTGTCAAGTTCTGATGGAGAGTGGTAGAGAATAGGGCTATGAAAAATCCAAAAATCACAAAGACATAAAATTGTGATGTTATAAGGTACCATATGAATCAAAAGATATGAGATAACTAGGACAACATTTTTGGTTTTCAAGATCATTTCCCTAAATTTGAATAATTTTTGATTTAAAATAAATACTTACTTGATTTTGGTACAATCTCAATGTTGCTCGTGCCTCGAAAAATTTCCACTTCATCACTTAAAGAAATGAAGTTGAATTTGTATTTCGTGATGTGATAACAGATCATGCGACAGAATGATAGGTCATTCCATCTTTCTCAAACATAGGGTTAGCAAAAGTTATATACATAAGTCCTTCTGTGGTGAGATTAATCGGATATGGTTCCAAAATGGATTTATATTTCATTTATCATCCTACTTAATTAAATAAAACTAGTTTCTACTAACCAGGGACTTCCTGTAGGCTAGCGGTAGGCGATAAAGGCCTGTCACACTTCAGTTGTGGGTTCGATTCCCACAACCTTTTCCGATGTGATGGGTTGTCGCCCGTCCTACGGGTTGTCCTTTCTCTAAAACTACACTATTATAATATTCCAAAAAAAATATCAAAAAAGTTATAGCCTTAAACAATACTATCTTATGTCTAAAATAATCCATCGCAGTCTTTAGACTTATCCAAAATACATCTGTCCAATCTCATAGTATAAAGAAAATGATTACTGGAAAGGTCACATAACAAGAACGTGAATACCATCATTTATCCCCCATATAAGATATATCTTTTTGGTCGTATTCCAAAAATATGAATACCTTAATCGTGTATTCTCATGAAAAATTAATACCCATTGAATCTTAGTGAAAACATGAATGCTAACAAAAGTACTCTTTCAACATACAAAAATCCAAAAATTCTATATACTCTAACCATGATATAACTTTTTCCTTATATCAGTCATGAGTTCATGAATACTGTCAAACATTTCATTTTCTCATTATCCCTTCATTATGTGCATATCATATTCTTTTCAAAATATCTCAATCACTTTCCATGGTTTCCAACACCATAAAATTATTGAAAACCACAATAGACCAATAAATAAATATTCCAATATTCCACGATACTATATACAACATTATTTTGGAATCCCATTACATAAACACTTAATCATTCCACCACATCATTTTCATATTCAACATCACCAATAGTGATCGCATGTGACTTCCCTTTGTCCTTTTCCTTAATTGGTTTCTCATGTCGATAATCATTAACCCTTGGATTAGGGCATTGATTAGCATAATTCCCCATTTCATTGCACTTAAAGCATTGAAGTGTTGGTGTTGCGTTCTCTGCAGTCTTTTCTTTATTCACATCATTAGCAACCCTTTTTTCCATTACTTCGACACTCAACTTCTCGATGGCCTTATTTTCCACACTTAAAGCATTTTCTAGTCCCTTTAATACAATATCCACCATGCATCTTTCCACACTTTGCGCATAAAGAAACATTCATCTTCTTTTCACCACTATTCTGAGATTTCTCCTTGAACTCCATCTTTAGTTTCTTGTCAAAACCATGAGATGAATATGTAACACTAACTTCCATTTCTACCTTGATAATAGAACGTACAATTTCTTCATAGCTACTGAAGTCTCTTATAGCTAATTCAATTTGAAGACTTGGTTTTTAAGCCACTGAAGAGTCAATCAAATTTACTTTAAGGTTGGATGATAAAGCCATATGCATACCTTTCATGTCTTGTAAAATTCACTTCGTATATACCAACAGATTCATCATCCTTCTTCTTAAGCTCAAGAAACTACTTTTCTATCTTTTTTCAAATAATACGAGGTAAGTACTTACTAAAAAACCATTTCTTGAACTCATCCCATTCTATGGATTCAATTTCATCATGGGGCATTGTATTATTTGTTAGAGTCCACCACTGGTCTACTTCACCTTCTAAATGGTAAACAACGAAAATTACTTTTTCATGTTCTGAATAGTGAAGTATGGAAAATATCTTTTCAATGGTACTGATCCATTGTTCAGCAACAAGCGGTCAGAAGACCGATTGAAAGATGTTGGGCGTTGCCTCATGAAGGATTCAATAGAATATTGTTCCCTTATCTGATCATTTGGAAATCCAGAATGATTCATAGCATGTGTAAGTAAAGAAATAAGATTTTGCACTCCATCTCCCATCACATTTGGTTTCTTGGGAGGACAATCATTTCATTTCCCATTACATTGATCAACACGGTTCTTTTGGGTTCTAGTCATCATCTAAAACCCAAAAAGAACTGTGTGAGAGGAAAAAATAATGCTTGGAAAACTACTTAATAAAGGGGGAGTAACATCAATATCTAACATCTTAGGTTTAATTCTAATATTGTTACCGTAATTCTAGGACTATAACTTATACTTATAGTTAACCTTAGGGACATCCCTAGACCTACCTTAGAAATATCTCTAGAGATCTCACTAAAGTTTTCACATTCTAGTTTCCAAAGGTTAACTAAACCTTTCCTCAGATACCAACTATAGAGACCCAAAACATGACATACATGGACATTACATTACTTTTTCGGAACACTTAATACATAATGAAAACCGACACACATGGATCGTAATAGTTTAGTGTCTATGGAAACTTGGAAAAATAATCGTCTAATAGTAGTGAAAGATCTTAAACATCACCCATAATGATCTTCCCCTTTTGTTTTCTTACCTAAAAGCTTTCTTTAAATCCTGGGAAAGAGAAAAAATATAAATGGTGAGCTCAAATTCTTGGAAAGGGTAAGCATAGAGAAAATAAAACAATCCATAAACATTTGAATGCAAAAACTTGAACATAAAATCAAAACATCAAAATCATTAGCAACGAGAAAAATCATGGAAGTACACAAGGCATATATCATAAAGGAACATTAGTCATGATAAACTAGAATGTTTACAAAACATGTAATTGTGTCTTCCATTAAGCACATGCTATGATTTCCATAGTATCCAAGGCATTTCTGCCAAGACCATCTTAGTGGACAAAGTCCCATTCTCAATCGAGTTTACTCCTCGTTCCAGTCCTGTAACACTGAACCGGATTAACTTTCCATTCCAGCCATGTCTATCTCATGAGATATAAATCATTACCCAATTAATTGGAGGGATATATAGGTACCACCCATCTCATAATGAAATCATTCTTACTTGTGCCACAAAATAAACTTAAAACATTCATCATAACCCAAACAAAATATAATGGGTTTCATAAACATCGTTCCATCATCACATAATCTATATAAAACAAATGGATATTTCATCATAAGAAAATTGAAACCATGTAAATCATAGATAAATTATAATTGAAACATACACATATTAGATAATGTCAACATAGATGGAAAATGGTTTTGATAAAACACTGGAAATGAATTATTGAGGAAAATATCCTTTCTTCTTCAAAATCATTTTCTTTTCACAAAATTCCATGGAATTTTAAAAGAACAGTATTTTGTCAAAAATAGTCATAAAATCTTGTAGAGTAAGCATCCTGAAAATTATGCGATTTGAAACCGTAAAAATCTGTTTATGCCGTATAATTTAAAAATAACATTTTCTCGTACTTTTGTCAGAAAAGTCAAAAAGTACCTCGTATGGTAAACAAAAGAAAGATTCATGCCATACGATGTGGTAAAAGTAAAAAAAAGGGTAAGAATGACTTTAAAAATACATGGAAGAAAAGTTAAAATTTTATGAAAACATTTTGAGAACATATGGACATGGATAATAAACATAACCCCACTAAATACTTACGAATAAACAATCTCGGATAAGAATGAGATTGGAATAATTATCTCTTACCTTATGTGTGATATGCTTCGTATGTATCCGGAACTCCTGTATAATTATTTATATAATGTTATTGTCTTATTACATAATCATATTCATTGTTATGATATCATATATGGTATAATTATGACTTTACAATACCCGTTCTTTTATAAATTCCATGTTAAAGCAGTGTTTTGAGTAAAATCGTTTCATTTGTCGTACATGATTCAATTTGTTGTTCTTGATATTATTATTACTTATATAATGATTTACTTACTTCCAAAATTTAAATCATGATTTATATATCTTATATATTTAGTATATTTATATAATATATTGATGAATGAAATGAAATACACAATTCATGGACACGGTAGGTCGTACGTAAGCATGAACGATGTTTTCATTTCCTTATTGACTTGAATGGAATTAATTAGATTACATACATATATATATATATAAATAAATCCAATATAATTATTATGTCATATATTTATTGATTACATATTATATATACTTTATAATCATTCTTGAATTTTTGACATGGAAAATGATTCTCATCGCGTCGTGGAAACGGTAATCTGTACGTACGCACGAGTGATGATATCATTCCCATATTTATTGAATGGAATTGGAGTGGATGATATAATATAATAGA
The DNA here is from genome assembly GCA_963277665.1 of Viscum album. Taxonomy (NCBI): domain Eukaryota; kingdom Viridiplantae; phylum Streptophyta; class Magnoliopsida; order Santalales; family Viscaceae; genus Viscum; species Viscum album. The sequence continues at coordinate 2,094,637,314 of OY728151.1, forward strand.
ATCAGTATGATGTTATAATAATAATATATAGTTATTATTTACACCATTATACCCATCAGAGTAAGCAGGTGGTGGAAAAATAGAGTACACCACGACATGGAGATGGTATTCCGTACGTACGCAAATGCGGTGATTTCATTTTCTGTAGGATGGATAGAAGGTAAAGTGGGGTTTTTTCATATCTATAATAACATACCATTATATAATTAATACTGATGTTATTAATTTATAATGAAAAAACTAAATAAGATGATGTTGAACAAGAAAGAAACTTGACAGAATCGTTAGAAGAGATTACCTCTTCTTCGACACACCTCCTTTAAACTTTTTCATAGGGCACTAGAGTTGGTCTTTTGAGAAGACTAGAAACTATATGATATAAATAGAGCCTTTGAGAAGAGAAATTTGAAGGGTTTGTCCGAGCTTCAAGGCTCAAAAGGGTGTGAAGAGAAGATGGAAGGGGTGCCCTTTTTATAATAGAGGAGAAGGTCACCTTAGGAAAACTTATATTATTATTTTATAATAAAGTCATATTCGGTTTTAATAGCTCCAATTTGATTTATTTCGAAGATAATGTGGGGATGGGTTGAAATCATCTCAACCAATAGGTTTTAGACAAGTTTAGGTTACTATTTTGTCCTTGTCATTTAGATTTAACTCTATGTTAAATAATTTATCTTTTACCGAGTAATTTTTTTTACACTATATAGTTATTAATCATACTGTAACAAGCCAAACGAACCCCAAGTGGTTAATTATTAATATATATATCCTTATCTGTGTAATTTTGCTGAACCGTAGATTTTTTAGAATAAAATATCAATTAATAATATACTATTTGTTTTAAAAACTATTTTATGTCAATTTTGAAACTATTTGGTAATTGATTTTTGTGAAAATTATAACAGCATGATTAGTTTTAAAAAAGTTAATTAAATCAATACTAACATGCCATATTAACCAATAAAATTATTGGTATTCATAAAAAGTCTCAAATTACATTAATCTGTGTATTTATAATATCAATTATTTTATTATTTTATTATTTATGTAATTACTGCATCACCATTGTGTCATAAATATATTAAATTATTTAATGTCTAAAAATTATAAATAAAATACCATTAGGTATAAAATCTTTTTTATCTTTATAATGATTATTTATAGTCTAATTTATCTTATGTATTACCCTATATTAAATTTTTTTTATTTATTAAATATTGATTTTAACTATTTTACCTCTTTTTTATATAAAATTATAATAAATGTCCTAATCTAATCCAAGAAGAAATAAATGATAATATTTTATTCCTAAGGATGTTTTTGGTCGAATTATACTAATCCAATAGAATTATAACATGTGATAGGGTAATAATAATAACATTTTTACCCATAATTACCCTATTTATTTTTAACCGTGGTAAATAAAAGTAAAAAAGTTACTATTCACCGAAAATTATTTTTATCTTATTGAACCACATTTTACTTCTTGATATTAACCGTGTCTCTCTAATTTTTGGAATTCCACTCACAGAAGCGGTAAAATTACGTTTTATGTAAATTTACAAATTCTCCTAAGTGGTGGGTAAAAGACGGTGAAAAGTCCAATAAAATTTTTATATATCTAAAATTATTATAAAATTACACCAATGAATTACATTGAACATATATTGGTATTATGTATCAATTTTGACCTAAAATAAATTTAAATAAAATAAATAGTTATTTAAATAAAAAGAAGGTTTTTAAATAGTAACCGAGTGTTTTCACTATTTATCAAAAATTGAATGTTTTTAGAAAAATACCAGAAATTCTCCCTAGGCTAATTTCGATTTTCTAAATCTAAAAATGAAGTACATTTTGAAAGATAAAATTTATAAAATTTCAAAAATTGGATATTACTATTCATAACAACTAGTTCATAATAATATTATAATAATATCTCCTTTAGTGAAACTCGGTATTGCGTACTTCACACGCTATTGAAAAAGATCTTGATTGCATTTAATGCAAGACAAGTTAGGGCAGCGTGTACTGAAATATCTGTTTAGTGTTGTGTATAACATAATCAAAACTTTTTTCATTTATACATTGAACAAAATCTATACGTAATGTTCTGTAGAATAATTTCCACAAAATGAACACGAAATTGTGTATAACAGGAGCAAAGAATAGTGTTGAGTATTCTGCAAGATAATACAGAGTTGTGTATAGTACAAGATAATCTTGGTGTAGTGTATAATAGAAGACATCGAAGAAATTAAAAATAATTTATCTCATAATATCTCTGGGTGTTACAACATTAGCTATAATTTTGATAGACACATGCACATACCACTCTTTCCGTACAACATCCCTTGTTCAATAATTGGATATTCTATTAGATACATTAGCATTAAATTTATGATTAGAGACTCATACCAAAATATATTTAGAAGTCAAACACTTCAATCGATAGTGTGACCAAAATCAATGAGGATATAACTTCATTTGGAATCTCTTTATAATCATAATAAGGAATTATTATGTAATCTTGTGTATGAAATGTCTCTCTATAGTCCATGCGTAGATTTATTATTTCAGGTGGAGGATATTAGATGAATTGTTTGATGGGATGATATTTTCTTTTATTGGTTTGAATTAATACCATGAAGAGTATTATGTCGCCCTATGTATTAGAATACAACTGATTTATAATCATTTGGCTAGTATGACCCGTGTCACAGCAGATGTTGTGAGCTTCCAGTTTCCTATAGTTGTAGAGGAGTATAAGGATGTATTTCATAAGGATATTCCTAACATAACCCCTATAGAGAGATTAAATTATTTATTGACCTTCACCAAGGGACTAAATATATATTTTTTCCAGAATATTGGATGGCCCCTACAAATATACAAGAGATAAAGTTGTCGTTAGAGGATCTATATAGGAATTTTTTTAGACCCATTATGCCCCCTTGGAAAACCCCATTGTAGTTTTTCATGAAGGACTATGAGTGACTCAGGATATTCATTGAATAAAATCACCATAACTAGGTGAATATAAAAAATAAGTATCCATTTTTTAGAGTCAACAACCTCTTTGACCCGCTGAAATTGGTGAAGTGGTTTTTGACGAATGACAACACGTCTAATTATCACCAACTCTATGTTAGAGAGGTGAATATATAAAAGATAAATTTTTATTGTTTATATGGTAATTATTGATAAATATAGATTCCATTTTGTGTGAATAATTACCTATTATTATTCATGGGACCCATTAACTAGATCATTCATCCCTTCTTGGATCGGTTCATCGTGGTCTTCATAGATGACATCCTCATGTACTCAATGTTATAGGTGTAGTTAGTGAGATATTGGAGGATAGTCCTAGACATACTCAATGAGTTCCATGTTTATGGGAATCTCTTTAAGTGATATTTATTGATTCAATAAGTCCACAACCATGAAATTTTCTTCAAAAAAAGAAAGGGTTGGAGTTGACCCAGTACGGATCGAGTTGGTACTATCTTGGGATCCACCGTAGAGAATGACCTAGGTAAAGACATCTCTTGGGTAGGTAGGATATTATCTGAGGCTAGTGATTTTATTCATGATAGTGGAGAGTTTAAAAAACTTGACAAGAAAGGGACTACCATTCATTTGGCCAGAGAATTTTCATATAGATTTTCTGGAGCTATGGAAGAGGTTGATGAACAAAACCACCTTGAGACATTCAAAGGGGGTCTTTAGTACATGTTGTTTTGTGATTCCTCCATGTATGGAATTATATCAATTTTAATGTAGAGATAAGTGTTTATTTTATATTGTTCTTCATATAATATGTAACATCCTGTGTTTTTTAATTGAAACACTATGCACAATAGTGTACATGATAATCCACATTGAGTTTAAGCGAACAACTAAATAATATTTAAATGTTACCATTAAAACCTAGTTTTTATAATGAACGGAATGAGAAATATTAGGTGAATTAGGAACTTATTGTTTACAAATGTATATATAATTAATTATTTGGTGAATGATTAAATATAAATGAATGTAAAACCCATTTTTAAAAAGATACTTTTTTCCAAATAACTATTTAAACGTATACAATATTGTTTTATAAATTATAAATTCACTCTTGTTTTATAATATTAATGAAATATATATGTTATATATTTAATCAATTGTTTAACATTTATCTTTTTATTCAAGACATGATATAACAAAAAGTCCAATATTACAAATAAAATAATTATTTTTCCAAAAATGTACGTTTTTTCACCAATTGATGGTGAACCTATTTTAAATCAATTATTTTTTAGTTTTATAATTTCTATTTTAAAAAATAAAACTCTTATTTTTATGTGGAATATAAAAATTAATTTTAATTAAATTTTTTATATTTTTCTAAAAGGTTTCTTTTTCTGCTGAATTTTAAAAAATACTACTTTTAGTTAAAAACTAATTTTTTGTATAAATAATTAATATACATTGAACTAATTATTTAAGTCACAATGGATAAATAATAAATGTAATAATCCAATGAATTTACTTATAATAATTTTTATTTTGAAATTTGATATACAAAATTATTAATATTTTGAAAGTCTCTTTTATCCCCCTTCTCACCACGTCTGTGGGATTAGCGTTAAACATAATTTAGGCACTTATGTGAAATAAATCATTAAATAGAAACATACGTAGTTGTAATAAATATAAAAATTATGACCTAATAGGATCAACATATTTTTTGGGAATAATAACTTTTGTATTTTATTTACAACAATTAATGGTTAATCGGGTAATTAAAGGTAAAAATAATAATATAATAACATAAACATACACTAACACTAGTCTTAATTTCATTGGATTAGTAGATATCGACAAAAATAAACCTTAGGAAAAAATAATAACTATTTTAGCCGCTTGGGTAAGAATATGAAATTTATAATATTTTATTTGAAGATTATTTAAAAATGGAACACTCTTATTTTTTATAAGTAAATCATTTTTAATACAGGGTTATATATAAGTTAAATTAAAACATAAATAGTTAATTTAATAATAACATGTTTATATATACAATTATAATTTAATTTTAGTTTTTAGGCATTGATTAATTTAATTTAATTTTTACACAATGATGATGTTGTAATTGATTTATTAAAAGAAGAATCAAATAAAAAATATTAATAATCCATGAAATAAATGTAATTTGAAATATTTGATGTAATAAAACAATTTTAAGATGGAATTTTAAATTATAAAGATGATTTTAAGTATTTTTTCAGATATAATAATAATTTTATGATATTTTTAAAAAGTCAATTATTTAATTGTGTTAAAATTGACAATTATGGGAATTTAAAATAAATAATATTTTATTAAATGATATAAAATTAAAAAATCCAAAAAATCCAAAAAATTATTCGGGTAGGACTAATTTTTTTTCTAATGACTCATTTTTGTTCATTTTAAAATTTATATTAATTATATTTACTCACAAAGTTTAAATTACAAAATGTTACAGTAAGAATTGATTAGGTTACAAACAAAAATATAAGTTTTAAGAAATCATAAAGACCTTTATAAATTTAACTGGATGAAGGTATATCAACCAAAAATAATCCTATCTAATAAATAATTAATTTTTGGTCGATTTTGAATAGAAAATTAATTTATATTTGTTTAATATTTTTTATAATTCTCAGAGTTCCCCCCTCCTATAAAAGAGAACACATTTGTCTCTATTCATTAAAGTTTGAAATGAATTGGGTTCATCCACGTTATTCTAAAAATCCTACCAAGATTACCTCTCCAAATTATATAGGCCTTAATTTAGGAAAAATACTCTCCTTTTAGGTTCAAAGGAGGTCATCATAGTTGATCTCCTGAAAGAAAGACAACGTTTTTAATTAAGTTCTTCTATTTCTCTTCATATTCATATTCTTTAAACTCAACATCAACAATGATCAAATAATAACTCAAGTATCCAAAATATACTGGGATTTTATTATGTTAATATCATAACCTAAATATATATATATATTCCCATAAAATGGAAAATTAATTAACTGTTTGTGCGTATGTGTGAATTATCACCATTCAAATCGATATAAATAGTTTTCCATAACCATCTCTCAATACTTGTTATATTGATGCAATTAATATTCATATGTGATATTAATCACATATTTATCATTATAATATAATAATATATCAATCTTGTTCTTAATTTCTATGCAAATAAAAATGATAACATCATTTATGCATACGTGAGAACTATCACCTCCACATAGCGATGTGATTCCTTTTTTTATAACTACATCAAATAGATGATATATATAAGTATATTTAAATGATTAATGTCATATTAATGATATTATGATAATTCTAGTTGGATTAAATATTAATTACCTTTTTTCCATAGAGGGTCATTGAAAATTTGAAATGTTAATCATGCATACGTATGACCTACCATCTCCATGATTTTAATGCTATTTATTTTTCATAACCATAAATAAATAGTTTGAATTAAAATTATAATTTATTTATAAATGTTTTATTTTAGTCCTTAAAATTATTTTGGATATGATGGAATTATGCTTATTTTTACAATATACATCATTAGAAAGTTATTTTGTACTGGAGTACCAAATATCTACAAAGCACCAGATGTGAACACTAATAATTAATTAATTATTATAAAAAGATTACAAGTCATATAAAATGAATTATAAACATAAAAATGATCTCAAGAATGTAAAAAATTAACAAAATATTAATATTCTGGAATATATTGATTGTACATAACAAGTCAGACTAAAGGTAAGGGGTCTTTTAACTAAAAACCTCATTTTAAATATTTTAATGATTTATTATTATTAATAATTATATTTTATGTCCATTTTATCAAAATTTTTATTATTAATGTATTTATATGGTATCAAATTTATTCAAACTGGATCATTTTAATTTCTGTCAAATGTTTTCATAAAGTAATATTTTTAAGGGGATTTTTTTAAGAACATCTTTTAATGTTACTCTTTTAACAATCATTACAAAATCCAAATTAAATATTTTATTTAACATATATGTCACGAAATGAATTTATAGATCTTATGTCACATTAATCTATTTATTCTTCCTTTAAAGTTTTACACTTTTATTTTCAAATAATGTGTTTTTATTTTTGAGTGTGGAGTTTTGTAAAAATGAAAAGTAATTTGTTAGTGGTAAAGTTATTATTCATTTATACTAGATTTATGTGATGTGATTATGTTTTGGTTACTTGAAATTCTTTAGTTATACGGGTGGTTATATGAGAAACTAAGGGTTTGTGAGCTTGTGATAGCTCTCCAATGCATTGGGTAATGAGATAGAGATAACTGTTTGAGTTTCTCCTAAGAGATCTACATAATATACTGTGTTGGGTATTCCAAATGTATCCATGAATTTTACTCCCTATGTGGAAATGAATCTATAATGTAAGAATGATATATATTACATAAGTTACCTATATGATTTATTATTGCTATATAATTTTATAGGAATCTTATGATTCCTTGAGATGTGTTAAAGGGTTTTTGTTTTTTGGGTGGAAAGTATGTTTTTGTGACAATGTTTTCATGATTTTAATGTATTCATGGACTAATGGTTTCCTTATTTCTTTTTATGTCCCCTAATGAGATTTTTTTTCTCATCACATTTTCTAAAATCATTTTGTTGGTCTCAAATATTATTGAGGTAAAATAAGTTGACATGATGAAATTATTGAAGATGTGACAAGAAAAGAAATCATGTTTTATTTTAAATGGGTTTCCTTTGGTGAAAAAATTGATGTTGAGTATAAGTATACAAATGAAATTCAAGAGTTTACTATATAATAGTTCTTCCTAATTCTCTAAAATTATAATCCATAAAGATAGTCGATTGTGAATTCTAGTTCAAAACCACTTGAATAAGTTATGGTTACGGTCGATTACTTACAGTTAGTATCGAAGGAGGGTTTAGACAACCATGGTGATTAGTATTTCTTCTTAAGAGATATGATTATCATCATTGGTTAATAATTTTTAGTTTGTCCGTATTTTTAATATCATAGAAACCCTTTTTATGATTCATGTTATATAATTTTTAGGTGACTGATGGTATATTTAGAGATATTTGTTTTTGAGAAAATTAGGGGTTATTACTTTTAGGGATGAAAAACGAATGGTATGAGATAACCTTTGAAGTTAAAAAATGTTATTTTTATTTTTGTGGTCTTATAGTTATTAATTATATTTATAGAAATGATTAAATATATTATAGAATATGTTATTAGGACAATTTATTTTTGGTAATAGAATTTGGGATTAATTGATGTTATTTGGAGAGAACTGTAAAAATTTTCATGGAACACTATGTTATTAAATATTTATTATTTTTGGGATTCAATATTAGTTTGGATTAGTTTTTTGTAATTTTAAGGATAGTTATTTATATAATTTTCTATGTTGATGTTTTTGTATTACTTTTTAATTCTGGAGATTAAATGTTGTTTTTCATCATACAATGTTATATTATTTTTTGTAGTCATGTTATCTTTTACGATCCATTGTTGTTTTGTAAAATGTCCATATTTAAGAGAAATATAATGTTACTATTTTGTGGATTATTTGAATCTTTATATGTTTATTCTAGTTCCTCAGGCATTAAAAATCCATCTTGAAAACTCACCATTTTGTGAAAAAGAAGAGTTTATGGTTGAAATTGACTAAAGTATGCTACTCTACATTTCAATAATGTATGTTTTCTTATTTTTTTATTCTTTGAAGTAAATTAATTCCAAAACTCAATAAAAATGATCATAAAACAAAAAATGTTATCGGTCTAATTTTCATACTAAGGAATCAGTGACGTTTGAAAAAAATCAAAGATTTATGCTTTTATGATTTTAAACATTTTCCAACATTGTTTTCTATCAATCTCCATCATAACATGACTGTTGGTTTTATCATTTATATCCATGTTTTCTTACATTGAAACCTAGTATGCATTATCTTATGTGATCTTCTCACTTCCCTTTGTTCCATTTAAAGTAGTATTTTTATTAATACTTCTTATGATGTGGGATTTAAATATAGGTATTAAAAAATGTCCAACCTAATTTTTCATTCATGTGTTCATATTGTAATGATGAAATATATAAGGGGAGGGAGAAATGTAACATTCTGTGATTTTTAATGGAAACATTGTTCTCAATAGTGTATATGATAAGCCACATCGAGTTTAAGTGGACAATTAAATAATATTTAAATTTTAATATTAAAACCTACCAATTTAAATGAAGACTACAAATAGTATTAACTGAATTATGAAATTATGTTTTAGACAAGTATGTAAAATTAATTCATTAGTTCACTATTAATTATAATTTAATGTAAAAACAATTTTAATATTAAAGGAATTGTTTTTGTGAAAAAATATATAAATGTGCTCAAGTGAGTTTTATAAATAATAAAATCACTCTGGTTAGACTATATTAACGAAATATATATGTATTATATTTAATATAATGTTAAAAATTTATCTTATGTGTTTTCTAGACTTTATATAAGAACCAATACATTTTTACAAATAAAATAAGTATTTTTCAAAAAGAGAATTTTGTCACTATTTGATGGAGAACCTATTTTAAATCAATTATTTGTCACTTTTATAATTTATATTTAAAAAAAAGAACTGGTTTTTTTGAATCATGACATAAACTTTTACATTGATTAAATTTTTGGTATTTTTTTGAAATTATTTCATTTTTTGATGAGTAGTGAAAAATACTGCATTATTGATAAAAATTGATTTTTTGTTTAAATATTAATTATAAATTATACTAATTCTTAATGTCACAACATGTAAAAATAAATATATTAATCAAATTTAGTTCTTTAAAATAATTTTTTATTTTTAAATTATATATAAAAACTTATTGAAAATTTGAATGTCACTTTTACCCGCTTTCTCGCCACATCTAGGTGATTAGTGTTAATCATAATTTGTCCACTTCTGGGAATTGAATTTTTAAAAATGGAAATAAATTGTTGTAATGAGTATAGAAACTTTTATAAAATAAGATAAATATATTTTTGGTGATTTTTAAATTTAGTACATTATTTTCCACAATTATTGGTAAATCAAGAAATTAAAGGTATAAATAATATCATAATAATATAAAATTACCCAAATGCTTTTATTTATTTCATTGGATGAGTGAGTTTAGATGAAACTAAACCTTTTACCTAAATTATAACTTTTTTATGCCACTTGGGTAAGAATATGACATCTATGATATTTTAATTAAAGATAGGTTAAAAATGGCATACTCTTAATTCTAATAATAAATAATTTTTAACTTGTATAGAAAATAAATTTAACTATATATAGTCATTATAATGATAAATTTTTTATTTACATCAAGATAATTTATTTATAATTATTATAAATTAAATCATTTAATTTTATTTTGACATAATGATGATGTAGTAATTGATTTATAAAAGGAAGAATCAAATAAATGATATTAATTACATTAAAATAAATATAATTTGAAATATTATATACCATACCCTAATTTTATGGATGGATTTTACATATTAGGATAGATTAAACATAATTCTTTTAAGTAATAAATTTTTTATGATATTTTAAAAAACACAATTATTGAATAGTGTCAAATTTGACAATTATGTGATTTTAAAATAATTAATATTTTATTAAATTATATAAAAGTCAAAAATATTTAAAATTCAGTGATATTATTGGGGAATGTATAAAAATGATTTAATGTCTCATTTTTGTCGTTTTTTATTTTATTGTAATTATATTTACTCTCAATGTGTAAATTACAAAATGTCATAATAAGAATTAACATGAATTAAAAAAAATAAGTATTGAAAAATTATGAAAACCTTTATAACTTTAATCAAATGAATGTATTACAACCCAAAATTATCATATGTTATAAATTATTTACTTTTGATTCCTTTGGAATAGAAAACAAATTTAAATTAATTTAATATTTTTAAAAATTCCAAGAGTATTGCCCATATCCTATAAAAGGGAACCCATTCATCTCTATTCATTAAACATCAAAACCCATGTGTTTCAGATAATATCTTAACAAAAACGTTTTAATAATACCTCCCCAAATTAAATAGGGATTATTTTTGAAAAAACACCCTCCTAATATGTGTTATTGTGTTAATAAATAGTGAGCGTTCAAAGGAAAGGTAATATTTTTATTTAACAATTTCTATTTTATTTATTCTTTATCTTCCTTCAAATCACCTACCACCATGATAAAATAATAACTCTAGTATCCTATATTGAGTGATATTTTGTTAAACTAATATTATCATCTAAATACATCTCATTCCATCAAATATGAAATGAATTAATAGTTTGTGCGTTGTGTGGATTATCACATCCACAATGCCATAAAAATTGTTTTCCATAACTATCACCCAAGACTTGTTATAATGATGTAATTAATATTCATATGTAATATTCATGAAATATTTAAAATGATATGATAATAATATATCAAATACTTTCTTAATTTCCATGAACATAAAAATGATAATGTCGTTCGTGCATACATGTGAACTTTCTCCTTCAGTAAGTGATGTGACTCATTTTTAATAACCACATCACATAGATTATATGTATATGTATATTTAAATTATTAATATGATATTAATGATATTATTATATTTATGGAATGATAAAATAATAATAACCTTCTTTCCCATAATGTTCAATGAAAATTGGAAACGTTACATATGCGTACGTACGAACCAACGTCTCCATCATTATAACGTTGTTCATTTTTTTCATAACCATAAATAAATTATTTGAATTAAAATTATAATTAATGTATAAATTTTATTATTATTTTATGAATATTATTCTTTATATGATGTAATTATGACCATTTTTATTATATACATCATTATAAAGTCATTTTGGACTCGCGTACCGAATATCAACAGAGTGATAGATGTGAAAATAAATAATTAGTTAATTTTTATAAAAAGATAAAAACTAATATAAAAGGAATAATAAAATTTAAAAAATTTCTAATTCAAGTAAATAATTTTCTAAATTTTATTTTGCATACATATAATTTTTGTAAATGACGATTCAGATACATGGTTAGGGAATTTTTAACGAAAAACATCCCTGTAAATGTTTTATAGATTTTTTATTTTAATCATTATATTTTATTTCAATATTTTCAAAAAAAAATTATTAATGAATTTATATGGAAATGAATTTTTTAAACAGGGATGTTCTTAATTTCTTTCAAATTTTTTCATAAAGGAATCCTTTTAAGGGACTTTCTTTTAAGAACAAATTTTATTGTTACTCGTTCAACTATCTTTATAAAAGCCAAAATTAATGTTTTTTAACATATATTTCATTATTTTTTACTTTTATGTTACTTTAATGTTTTTATTTTTCTTATATAATATTACACTTTTATTTTCAAATAATTTGTTTCAATTTTTTAGTGTACAGCTTTGTAAAAATGAAAAGTGATTTCAAAGTGGAAATGTTACTAATAATTTATGCATGATTTATGTGTTGTAATTATGATCCAATCCATGGTAATTATTTATGTTTATGGGTGGTTCCATGAGAAACCTAGGGTGGGTGATCCAGTGATTACTCTCCAATGAATTGGGTAATGAGGGAGAGTTTTCTGGTTGGGTTTCTCCTAAGATATTTTGGGAATAAACCATGATGGGTATTCCAAATATATCCATAAATGTCACTACATATTTCACCATGAAATATACAATGTAAGAATAATATATATTCCATAAGTTACCTTTATTATTAATAATTTATATGGAGTATTACAGGAATCTTAGGATTTCATGAGGTAAAGTAGAGTTTAATTTTTATTGGTGAAAAGTATGATTTGGTGAAAATGTTTTCATGAGTTTAAAGTATTCATGGACTAAATGTTTCATTATTTATTTTTATGTTCCCTACTAGGATTTTTGTTCTAGTAACATGTTTTAAAAAAAATCACATCCCTTAGACATTACTAAGGACAAAGAAGGATTCATTATGAAAGTATTGAAGATGTTGCACGAAAAGAAATAATTTTTTATTTTAAATTGGTTTCCTTCGGTGAAAAAATGGATATAGAGTATTGGTGTCCATGTGTAATTTATGATTTAACTATGTATGATTTATTAAAATTATATAATTTAAAAAATTGAAAATATCTCCAATTTTAATTTCTATTTTAAAATGCTACAATAAGTTATGTTTAAGGCCGCGCCCTTAGAGTTGGTATCAAAGGAGGGTTTAGACAACTTTGGAGATTACGATGTCTTCTTAAGAGAAATGGATATCATCCTAGTTTTATAATTTTTAGGTTGTTAATATGTTTAATGTCATAGAAACCCTTTTTATTATTTATGTTATGAAATTTTATGGTGACAAATTTTATATTTAGAAATATAATTTTCATGATGTAATTATGGGTTCTTAATTATTGGGATGAAAAATGAAAGGTCTGAGATAACCTGTGAGGATAAGACATGTTATGGTTTTTTTGGACATATGAGGTTTCATGTTTTTTTATAGAAATTATTAACCTATCTTGTAGAATATATGATTAGGATAGTTTATTTTTGTTATGATACTTCAAGAGAAATTAATTTTATTTGGATTTAAATGTTAAAATTTATCTCGGAAGACTACTTTATCAAATATTTCTGATTTTTGGGTTTCAACCATAGTTTGGATTATGTTTCAAAATTTTAAGGATAGTTTTTTATCTAATGGTCTATGTTGAACATTGTGTATTACTACTGAATTTTGGAGATTAAAATTATTTTTTCATCATAAAATGGTTTATTATTTTTGGGAATTATCTTATCTTGCACTAATTTTTTTTTATTTTCTAAAGATTGGATAAATATATAGTAATTTTTTTTTGTAATATGTGATTCTCTAGAAGAGGATTATGATGTGTATAATTCATCTTGAAAACTCATCATTTAGAAAAAATATATGATTGTATGGTGGAAATTGACTAATTAATGCAACTATAATATTCAAATAAGTATGTTTCTATATGTTCATAGTATATAAAGTAAATTAATTCCACAACTAAATGAAAAGGATCTTAACAAAAACATGTTATCCATTTACTTTTCTTATTATGAAATCTATGACCTTTTAACCAATGAAGGATTTATGTTTTTGTGATTGCTAACATTATATTAACCATGTTTAATATCACTATAGATCAGAAAATTATGTTTAGTCTTATCTCCCATTTCCATGATTTCCTTAATGGAAACCTAGTATATATTATCTTAGGTGATATTCACGCTTCCCTTTCTTTCTTTTAAAGTGGTAGTTTAATTAATTATTATTTTGATGTGGGATTTCAATAAAGGTATTTTGAAAATTCAAACCTTATTTTTAGATCTCAAGTTAAAATTTTGAGGCAAAAATTTATAGAGTGGAGAATGTAACGTCTGATGTTTTATTTAGGAAACATTATGCTCAATAGTGTACACGATACGCCACAACGAACATTATAAAACAACTAAATAATATTTGAATGTTTCCCTTAAAACCTACCCATTAGAATGATGGTAATGAAAATTGTTAACTGAATTATGAAATTATGGTTTACACATGTTTGTATAATTTATTGTTTGTTGAACAATTAATTATAAATGAATTTAAAACCCCTTTTTAAATAAATGGAATTTTTTCCTAAAAATCTATTTAAATGTGCACAATTGTGTTTTAAAAATAATAAAATCACTAATGTTGGATTATATTAATGAAATATATATGAAATATATAAATTATATTCTTTAAAATTCATATTATGAGTTTTATAGACATCATATAAGAACAAATCCCATTTAACAAATAAAATAAGTATTTTTCAGAAAAAGGCATTTTTCCACCTTTTGATGGTGCACCACTTTTAAATGTTCTATTTTTCTCTTTTAAAATTTTTAATTGAAAAAATAATCATATTATTTTATATAGGGACATCAAAAAACTTTTGATTAAATTTTCGGACTTTTTTTGAAAAGTTTCATTTAATGATGAATAGTAAAAAAAAATATTGCATTGAAGTTAAAAATAGATTTGTTAGTAATAAATATTATAAATTAAACTAATTTTTAAATACAAAATGTATCAATAATACATGTAATAATGTAATTTATTTCATCGGAATAATTTTTTACATTGAAATTAAAAATAAAAACTTTTTAAAATTTTGAAGGTCTCTTTTACCCACCTTCTAACCACATCCGTGGTATTAGTGGTAAGCATAATTTAGAAAATTATGTGAATTTAATTTTGAAAAATATATATACATGTTTTTAACTAATATGATATTTTTCATCTAATAGGATCAAATTTTTTGTGAATAACAACTTTAGTAATTTATTTACAGCAATTAAGGGTAAATTTGGTAATTAAAGGTAATAATAATATTATAATAATATAAATTTATCCTAACATTTGTCCTAATTTCATTTAATGAGTGGGTCCCTACCATAATTAGCCTTATTCTGAAATTATATCCTTTTATACCACTTGAGTAAGAATATAACATTTATAATATTTTATTTAAAGACATGTTAAGAATGTCATACTCATATTTTTAATAAGTAAATCATTTTTAATATAGGGTTACATAGAAGAAAAATCAGACAATAAAAATTAATTTTAAATATAAAATGTTTATCTACTTCATGATAAATTTTTTTATAATTTTTAGACATTAAATAATTAAATTTAATTATGACACAATGATGATGTAGTAATTGATTTATTAAAGGATGAATAAAATAAATGATATTAATAATATTCAAATAAAAAAAATTTGAAATATTTGATTCCATACATAAATTTTATGGTTGTATATTACATTTTAGGGATGATTTAAAGTTGTTAATTCAAATTAATAATGTTTTATGATATTTTTAAGAAGGCAATTATGTAGTAGTGTCAAAATTGATATTTATGAGATCTTAAAATAAATAATATTTTAATAAATGATATAAAATTCATAAAAATACCAAATTAATATAAAGTAATGGGTCCGTGTATATTTTTCATTAAATAATCCTTTTTTTCTTTTTTCTTTTTATTTTAATTATATTCACTCTCAAAATGTAAACAACATAATGTCATAGTAAGAATTTATAGTGGTAAAAAAAATATATAATGATTAAAAAATAATCAAAAAATTTCTAATTTTAATTAAATAAAGGTATTTGGACTCAAAATAATTATAGATTATAAATAATTTCATTTTTATCCGTTATAAATAGAAAATTATTTTATATTAATTAAATATTTTTTATAATTCCAAGAATTCCCCTCCCCTCTTCTATAGAAGGGAACTCATTAATCAATATTAATTACACTTCAAAAACAATTTACATTGGGCAAGATCTTCCCAAAACCCTTTCTATAATACCTCCACAAATTTTAGAGTCCATATTTTAGGCGGAACACCCTTTTTATATGCATTAATGTGTTAATAAAAGGTGATCATCTGAAAGAAAAAAAACATTTTAAATTAAGTGTTTCTATTTTATTTCCTATTCAAATTCCATCAAATATCATTAAAACATGATGAAATAATATCCAAAGTATCATTAATATAATTATATGTTATTATGTTAATATTATCAACTAAATCCATATATGATTCCACCAAATGGGAAATGAATTAATAATTTGTGTCTATGTGTGAATTATCATCTCCACAAACCGATATAATTGGTTTTCTATAAATGTATCTCATGATTGGTTATAATGATATAATTAACATTCATATGTGATATTCATTACATATTTATAATTATAACTGAATAAATTCTTAATCGCATTCTTACTTTCCATGCACAATAAAATGATAACGTCTTTCGTGCACACGAGTTAACTATCACCTCCATTAAGCGATGTTATTTATTTTTAATCATCACATCACATGGATGAGATATATAAGAATATTTAAATTATAAATGTGAAATTAATGATATAATTATCATTATAGAAATATAAAATAAAAATTTCCTTCTTTCGATATATAATTAATGAAAAATGGAAGTGTTACTCATTCGTACGTACGACCTACCGTCTCTATGATTATAACATTGTCTATTTTTCATAAACATAAACAAGGGGATTGATTTCAAATTATAATTTATGTATAGAAGTGATTTATATTTCTTCTATATTATTTTATATATGATTTAATTAGTGTATTTTTGACTATATATGTCATTACAATGTCATTTTGGACTCGAGTACCGAATATCTACAAAGCACCTGTTGTGAAAATAAATAATTACGTAATTGTTATAAAAAGATAATATGTCATATAAAATGAATAATAAAATATCAAAATGTTATTAAGAAAGTAAATAATTAACCAATGTTTATTATTCATGAATATAAATATTGAATGCGATGAGCCAGACTCAGGGTAAGCGACTTTTTAACAAAAAACACTATTTTAAATTTTTAATGAATAATTATTATTAGTATTTATATTTGATGCCCATGTTTTAAAAATGGATTTTTTGGATGTATTTATATGGAAATTAATTTTTTAAAAGGGTAAATTGGAATTTATCTCAATTATTTTCATAAAGTAATATTTTTAAGGGAATTTCTTTTCAGAACCTCTGTTAATGTTACTATTTTAACTATCTTTAAAGAGGACAAAAGGAATGTTTATTTAACATATAGATCATGAAAATAATTTCTCACTTTTTTGAATTTAATGTTTTGATGATTTATTGATTATTTTAAACATTTATTTTCAAACAAAGTGGTTTCCTTTTTGAGTGTGCAACTTTATAAAAATGAATAATGATTTCAAAGTGGTAAAGTTATTATTCATTTATTAACGGTTTTTGTGTTGTTGTTATGTTGTGGTTCTTGTAAATTGGTTATGTATATCATTAATTCCTGGATAAACGGAGGGTGGTTGAGCCCATGATAGATCTCCAATGAATTTTCTAATGAGTTTAAGATAACCGGTTGGGTTTCTCAAAAGAGATTTAGGGAATATACCACAATGAGTACTACAATTGTAACCATGAAGGATACACCCAATATATCAGTGAAAGCTAAAATGTAATAATAATATGTATTCCATAATTTAACTTTATTATTTATTACTTCTATCTATTTTTACAATAATATTTTGATTTCACGAGGTAAGCTAAAGAGTTTATTTTATTGGTGAACAGTATTATTTTGTGAAAATGTATTCATGAGTTGAATGTATTCATGGAGTAACAGTTTCCTTATTTATTTTTCAATCACTTGCAATTATTTCCGTGCTCATCTAATGTTTTAAATTGTTTTTCATAAGGTATAAACATTTGAATGGAAATAGACGGTAACATGATTGAATTATTACAGATGTGACAAGAAAAGAAATCATGGTTTTTTTTAAAGGTTTTCCTTTGGTAGAAAGAATGGATACTGATTATTAATTTCGACATGTAATTTTAGGGTATGTTATGTAATATTTTTTACTAATTATATCTATAATGACCAATACTTTACATACATTGTTATTACATCAAAATTGAAGCATACTTATTACAACATAAAACAAAACCATTAAAGGACTGTATAGGTATGGTGTCTTTAGAAACTGGGAAACATAAACAACTGATTCATAAAGCATCTACAATGTCTCCAATTTATTTCATCATATCTATAGTCCCTTTTGGAATATCCTACTTAATAACCTTCTTCCTGACCCGGGGAAAGAAAACATTCAAAAGGGTGAGCTCAAATTCTCAGTAAGGGTAAACAAAAGAAATATCAATCACATCAAAATAAAAACATAACATTTTGGAAATCTTACCCTGCAAAAGTGATCAAAATTTCATAACATGGGATAAATAATGGTAGTGAAATGTAATCCCAATAATCATAACATAAAACATGAAACTTTGTGGTATACAAACATAATCATAGAAAATCATTTCTTATTATACAATACTCATTTCCAATACTATCTTAGTGGACAAAGTCCATTTTTGAACCGAGTTCACTCCTCATTTCAGTCCTGTTTTACTGAACTGGTTTAACCTGCCGTTCCAGACATTTCTATCTCATGAGATATAAAATCTTTACCCAATGCATTGGAGGGAGTATAGGTCCCACCCATCTCATAATGACACCATTCTTATGTGTGACACAAAATAAAAAAAACATACATCATTGGATAACCCATGTAATTAAAATCGGATTCTTAAACATCATGACATCATAAAACAATTCATATAAGATAAAGGAATTCATAAAAATAATTCCATCACATCATAATCAAATCAATGTAATAATAGGGATAGAAATAGGACCCTATATTATCTTAGATGGAAAATAATTTTGATAAAACACTTGAATTTCATTCTTGAGGAAAATATCCTTTCTACTTCAAAAACATTTTTCCTTTCTTAACATGTCATACAATAAAAAAATAAAGAAGTTGAAAAAAAATAAACTTGAAAACTTGTAAGGGAATATTCATGGAAATAATGTTTTAAAAATACATTCATTCCATATAAGTTAAAAGAAAACATTCTTCTCGTACATTTGTCGGAAAAGTCAAAAAGTACTTCATACGAAAAACGACAAAAGATTCCTTTTATATCTTTTACTAAAAAACTCACTGAAGGGTAAAATTGGTTATAAACTATTGTATAAGGATTTAAATATTACATATTTATTAAACATGGACGTGGATGATAGAATACACCCCAGTAAATACCAAAGTATAAACAATCTCGGATAAAATGAGATTGTGATATTTCCCTTACCTTAGGTCCGATTTACTTCGTAAGTGTCCGAAACTCCTGTATAATGATTTAAATAATGTCATTGACTTATTCCAGAATCATACAAATTTTTATGATATCATATATGATCATATTCTTAGCTTATTATTAGTAATATTTCATTCCTACTTGTTATTTGGGTGTTTATTACTTTTTGTTCTTATGCGTGTTTTTTCGAATAAATTCTTATTCTTCTTTTTAGGTTATAGATAACTCATTTCAAGAATGGTATTAGTGTAATATATATCATATTAATTCATTCAATTCATTTATATTATCATTATGTAATGAAGATCATGTAGAACAAGTCACATCACATCGTGGAGACGGTATTCCGTACGTACGCACGAGCGATGATATCGTTCCCATGATCGTGAAATTGTAATGGAGTGTATGTATACTATGTCAGAATAAATATAACTTTACAATTATCATATATAGTTATTATTTACACCATTATACCCATCCAAGTAATGTGGTTGTGGAAAATAGATTACACCACGGCATGGAGACGGTATTCCGTACGTACGCACGTGTGGTGATTTCATTTTCCATAGGATGGATAGATTGTGAAATAGGGTTGTTTCATAATTATAATAACATATCAGTATATGAGTGATACTTATGTTATTACTTCATAATTAATAAACTAAATAAGAAGAAGTGTAAGAAGAAATAAAGATGAAAGAATCGGTAACAGACATTATCTCTTCTTTGAAACGCTTCTCTGAGACCTCCTTTTAGGGCACTAAAATTGGTCTTTGAAGAAGACCAGTACCTCTAGGATGTTTCTAGGGAGGTGGAGAGGAGATATTGGCTAGGTTTTTCTGAGATTGAAGGCTCAAAGTGGTGTGAGGAAGAGAGGGAGGAGGTTCCCTTTTATAAGGGAGGAGAGGGGAACCTTTGGAATAACTAAAAATATTATTTTATTATAAAGTCAAATTCAGTTTTTAATAGCTCCAAATTGATATATTTTGAAGATAAGGTGGGTATGGGTCAAAATAATCTCATCCAATATAATTTAGACATGTTTAGGTATCAATTTTAACCTTATCATTTTGAATTAACTTTATGTTAGATAATTTAACTTTTACCGTGTCTTCTTTTTTTCTTACACTATAAGGTTAATAAACTTACTATATCAAGATAAACGAACCCCAAGTTGTTTATTATTAATATATATACCCTTATATAAGTCATTTGGTCTAACCTTATATTTTTAGGAATAAAATAACAATTAGGAAAAAAATAACAATTAATAATATAATATTTGTTTTAAAAACTATTTTTTGTCAATTTTGACAGTATTTAGTAATTGATTTTTGTGAAAATCATAACAGAATGATTAGTTCGAACCAAGTTAATTAAATCAATAATAACATGTCATATTAACCTAGAAAATTAGTTTGATTCATAAAAATTCCCAAATTACATTTATTTGGGTATTTATAACATCAATTATGTCAATATTTCATTAATAAGATAATTATTGCATAATCATTTTGTCATAAATAAATTAGATTATTTAAAGTCTAAAAATTAAAAATAAAATAGAATTATCTAGGATTCATTTATCTTTCTAATGAATATTTATAGTCGAATTTATCTTATGTATAACCACATATTAAAAATTATTTACTTATTAAACTTTGATTTTAACGATTTTAACCCTTCTTTTAATAAATTAATAATAAATGTCCTAATCTAATCCAAGTGGGCCTAAATGGTCATATTTTATTCCTAAGGTTGTTTTTGGTCGAATTAAACTTATCCAATAGAATTAGGACATATGTTAGGGTAATAATAATAACACTTTTACCCTTAATTACCCTATTTACTTTTAACCGTGGTAAAAAAAGTAAAAAGTTACTATTCACCAAAAATTATTTTCATCACATTGAACCACATTTTAGTCCTTGATATTAACTGTATCTCTCGGATTTTCAAAATTCCACTCACATAAGCGGTAAAATTATGTTTTATGAAAAATTCAGTTTTTTTAACTACCACTTAGTGGTTTCACTATTCATCAAAAATTGAAAGTTTTCAGAAAAATACCAAAATTTCACCCTAGGATAATTTCTATATTCCGAATCCAAAAATGAAGTCCATTTTGAAAAATAAAATTTATAATATTTCAAAAAGTGGTTATTTCTATTCATAATGGCTATTTTTAATAATATTTTAATTGCATATCGTTGTTTAGTGAAACTCGGTATTGAGTACGACACATGCTATTGAGGAAGGCCGTGGTTGTGTGTAAAGCAAGCCAATCTTGTTTTGTGTGTAGTGAAAGATTCATTTGATAAAAACAAAATATTTCTCATAAAAGTCTCGAGCGTTACATTCTACCCCCCTTAAAATGAATTTCTCCCTCGAAATTTGTCACTTTGTCTCAAAAAGATGAGGATACCTCTCCCTCATCATATCCTCAAGCTCCCATGTAGCTTCTTATAATTGGTGGTTCCTCCATAAAACTTTCACCAATCGAGTGGTCCTGTTCCGTAGGACTTTTTCACTATGATCCAGAATCTCTATCGGCTATTCTTCATAAGAAAGATCTTGCTCCAGCGGTACAATTATGAGCTGAGTACATGTGAAGGATCCGGTATGTACTTTCTCAGGAGAGATACATGGAACACATCGTGAACTTGAGAGAGATTCGGTGGAAGCGTCAATCGGTAAGCTACCTTCCCAACACGATCCAGTATTTTGAAAGGACCGATATATCTGGGGATCAACTTCCCCTTCTTTCCAAATCTCATGACCCTCTTCCCGGGAGATATTCGTAAGGAACAATTTATCACCCACTTCAAACTCTCGGTCTTTTCTTCGGTTGTCGGCATAACTTTTATGTCGACTCTGAGCTGCTCTTATGTGTTGTTGAATAGATCGGACCTTTTCTGCCATCTCATCAACAAGATCAGGTCCTAATAGCTTTCTTTCCCCAACTTCATCCCAGAAAGTTGGAGTCCTGCATTTCTTTCCATAGAGAGCTTCATAAGGAGCCATCTGAATACTGGAGTGAAAGCTATTATTATAAGAAAATTCCACCAAATGTAGGTGTTGATCCCAACCACCTTGGAAATATATAGAGAAAGATCCCAACAAATATTCTAGAGTGTGAATTGTTCTCTTAGACTGACCATCTGTCTGAGGATAATAAGCTGTGATGAAACTCAACTATGTATCCAGAGTATGCTGAAGACTTCGCCAGAACATCGAGGTAAACCTTGGATCCCGATCAGATATAATAGAATGTAGTACTCTATCCAATCTTACCACTTCATTCACAAATATCCTGGTAAGCTGATCCAGAGAGAAATCCTCTCTAATAGCAATGAAGTGTGCGGACTTTGTAAAACAATCAATTAAGACCCAGATAGAATTATTTCCTTTGGATGTTTTAGGAAGTCCGGTGAAAAAGTCCATAGTGATGTTTTCCCATTTCCATTTGGGTATGGGTAATGGTTTTAACATCCCCTTGGGCTTCTGTCTCTCAGCATTAACTTGCTGACAATCCAAGCATCGAGAGACAAATTCAGCAACATCTCTTTTCATTCCATCCCACTAGAAGTACTCTTTCAGGTCCTTATACATCTTCGTGCTTCCAGGATGAATAGAGAATGAAGAACTATGAGCCTCATCTAGAAGCTCCTTCTTTAATTCGGGGATGGGAGGAACACAAACATGATTCCTGAACTTTATTATCCTATCACAATCAAGGTTGAATTCAGGAATACTTCTCACCTTCTTTTGTAACTCTACATCTTCTTTTTGTGCCTCTTTAATCTTCACATGTATAGATGGATGAACATTCATTTGAGAAAGATATTATTTTCCCACTTCGATTATAATTCCAAGATCCATCCTTTGTAAATCAATAAATATTGGATCTTTTGTGATCCTCATCATGGATAACCTGGCATGGTCTTGTCGACAAAATGCATCTTCCACCTTGTTTGCTTTCCCACGGTGGTAATGGATTGAGCAGTCGTAATCCTTAATCAGCTCCAACCATCTTCTTTGGCACATATTCAGCTGCTTTTGTGTGAAAATATACTTTAAACTTTTATGACCAGTATAAATGTCACACCATTCACCATAAAGGTAATGCCACCAAATCTTTAATGCCAATATTAACGCAGCTAACTCCAAATCATGAGGTGGGTTTTTTTGTGCATGGATTTTCAACTATCGTGAGGCATAAGCTATCACCATATCATTTTGCATAAGAACACACCCCAATCCCTTCTTGGATGCATCACTATAGATCACAAACCTTTCTCCACTACAAGGAAGTGTGAGCACAGGTGCACTAGATAACCTTCTTTTCAACTCCTTGAAATTCTCTTCACATTCTTCCATCCAAACAAACATAAATCCTTTCCGAGTCAACTTGGTGAGTGGATTAGATAATCATGAAAAATAATTCAGCAAACATCGATAATATCCAGCCAAACCAAGAAAACATTGGATCTCGTTTACTGTTGTTGGTCTTGACCATCTTTCGATAACCTCTGTTTTTGCTGGATCCACAGATATCCCCTCTTTTGAGATTATGTGACCCAAAAATGATACCTTTTGAAGCCAAAATTCACACTTGGTAAATTTGGCATAAAGATTATCCTTTCTTAGGGTCTTCGATATAATTCTCAAGTGATCTTCATGTTCTTCCTTTCTCTTTGAATATAAAAGAATATCGTCTATAAAGACTACAACAAACTGATCAAGATAGTCTCTAAAGACTCTATTCATCAGATCCATGAAGATAGCAGAGGCATTAGTAAGACCAAACGACATCACTATAAATTCATAGTGTCCATAATTTGTACGGAAAGCTGTCTTTGGTATATCCACGCTTTTTACCCTTAATTGATGATACCCTGAATGAAGATCAATATTGGAAAAGTATTGAGCTCCTCGCAGTTGGTCAAATAAATCATCAATGCATGGGAGAGGATATTTGTTCTTGATAGTGATCTTGTTATGTTCTCGATAATCAATGCAGAGTCTCATTGATCCATCTTTCTTCTTAACAAACAGAATAGGTGCTCCACAAGGTGACGCACTAGGGCCTATTAAACCCTTATCAAGATTCTCTTGGAGTTGCTTCTTCAATTCCTGCAACTCAATTGGGTCCATTCTATAAGGTGTATTTGAAATAGGAAAAGCACCCGGTACGAGTTCTATTGAAAACTCAACTTCACGATTTGGTGGAAGACCCGACAATTCCTCCAGAAAGACATCATCAAACTCCCGTACAATGGGCATATTATTAATCGTGAGTTTATCACCCACCATTTGAGATAAATAACCCTCATTTATTGGTATCAAGACCCATAAGATGGAAGAAATTTCCACTGGAAGGTTATGTTAATCCTTGCATCGATAGACGATCATAGATTGATCTGGAATATGAAATGTGACTTCCCTTCTTTTTCAATTGATATGAGATCTATATAAATAAAGCCAATCCATGCCAAGAATCACATCAAATTCCACTATAGGAAGGATCACAAGATTTGCAGGAAGCACTTTCCCACAAACTTTAATCGGGGAAGAATTATAAACTTTTGATGCGACTGTTGTTCCATTAGGGATTGTCACAGCTAACTCAACATCTAATTGTTGAGGTAATACAGTGATATCCTTAGAAAAATCTTTAGAAATAAAGGAGTGGGTGGATCCAGAATAAAATAAAACATTTTCTACATTAGAGTGGATGGTAAGTGTACCTTTCAACATATCGTTATCGTACTCCACATCGCTGATAGAAATTGCATCTTTCTTTCCTTTGTCTTTAGCCTTAAGATTTTGTTGATGTCGATCATCATCAAAAACCCTTGGATTAGGGCATTTATTGGAATAATTACCCATCTCCTTGCACTTGAAACATTCAAGTGTAGTAGGATCATTTTGTGTATCCCTTCCTTTGTTTGCATCATTAGACATCTTCTTCCCATCATTGAGGCATTCAAATGCCTGATGACCTTCCTTTCCACATTTGAAACATTTACTTGTCCCTTTAAGAAATCTCCCTCCATGTTTCTTTCCACACTTTGAGCATAAGGGAAAGCTCATTTTCATTTCAGTGTGCTGTTTAGATTTTTTTTTGAATTCCATTTTCCTCTTCTTATCAAACCCATATGACTGCTGGGTTACTCCAATCTCCATCTCAACTTTGAGAGCACATCAAACGATTTCGCCATAGCTATTGAAGTCCCTTATGGCTAAGGACCCTCGAAGACTTGGTTTTAAGCCACTAAAGAATCGATCGATCTTACTCTCAGGTTGGATAATAATACCGGAAGCGTACCTTGCAAGTCTTGTAAAATATGCTTCATAGGTACCAACAGATTCATCATCCTTTTGATTCAGTTCAAGAAACTCTTTCTCTGTCTTTGTTCGTAGAATACGAGGGAAGTACTTATTGAAAAATAAGTTCGTGAACTCGTCCCATTCCATGGACTCAATTTCATCTCTTTGCCTCGTATTCTTGATAAGATTCCACCATTTATCAGCATCACCTTCCAAACGATACACTGCTAAGATGACTTTATCATGTTCAGAACATTGAAAAACGGAAAATATATTTTCAGTAGTATTAATCCATTGTTCATCAACTAATGGATCAGTAGAACCACTAAATGAAGGTGGGCGCTGCCTCATGAAGGATTCAACAGAATGTTGCTCCTTACTTTACTCGTTTGCAAGTCCTGCATGATTCATAGCTTGAGAAAGTTGTGTGAGCATGGCTACAAGAATTTTCATTCCATCTCCCATAACATTTGGTTGCTCAGGGGGACAATCATTGCATTTCCCGTCGCATTCCACATTAACACGGTTCCTTCAGGTTCTAGCCATTGACTAAAACCAAGAAGAATAGTGTGAGCAACACTAATTGTAATAGGAAAACCACATATTCAAGAATAAAATTTCACACTTAAGGTCTTATCCTAGGTTATTCATGGCCATTTCTAAAACACTAAGATTGTGTTCTATGCTTAGACTTATCCTTAGGGTTCTTACTAAGGCTTTCACATCCTAGTTTCCAAAGGTTGACTATACCTTTCCTCTAATACCAACTATAACGACCCATACTTTACATACATTGTTATTACATAAACATTGAAGCATACTTATTACAACATATAACAAAACCATTAAAGGACCATATAGGTATAGTGTCTTTAGAAACTGGGAAACATAAACAACCGATTCATAAAGAGTCTACACTGTCTCCCATTTATTTCATCATATCTATAGTCCCTTTTGGAATATCCTACTTAATAACCTTCTTCCAGACCTGGGGAAAGAAAACATTCAAAAGGGTGAGCTCAAATTCTCATTAAGGGTAAACAAAAGAAATATCAATCACATCAAAAAAAAACCTAACATTTTGGAAATCTTACCCTGCAAAAGAGATCATAATTTCATAACATGGGATAAATCATGGTAGTGAAATATACTCCCAATAATCATAACATAAAACATGAATCGTTGTGGCATACACAAATAATCATAGAGAATAATTTCTTATTAGTCAAGACTCATTTCCAAGACTCTCTTAGTGGACAAAGTCCATTTCTGAACCGAGATCACTCCTCGTTTCAGTACTATTTTGTTGAACCGGTTTAACCTGCCATTCCATCCATGTCTATCTCATGAGATATAAAATCTTTACCCAATTCATTGGAGGTAGATATAGGTCCCACCCATCTCATAATGATACCATTCTTATGTTATCCTCAAAATAAAAAAAAATACATCATTGCATAACCCATGTAATAAAAATGGGATTCTTAAACATCATGATATCATAAAAAAATTCATATAAGACAAAGGAATTCATAAAAATAATTCCATCACAACATAATCAAATCAATGTAATAATAGGGATAGAAACAGAACCCTATATTATCTTAGATGAAAAATAATTTTGATAAAACACTTGAACTTCATTCTTGAGGAAAATATCCTTTCTACTTCAAAAACATTTTTCCTTTCTTAACATGTCATACAATTCTAAACTAAAAAAAGTTGATTAAAATAAACTAGAAAACTTGTAAGGGAAGCTTCATGGAAATAATGTTTTAAAAATCCATTCATGCCATATAAGTTAAAATAAAACATTCTTCTCGTACATTTGTCGAAAAAGTCAAAAAGTACCTCGTACAAAAAACGACAAAAGATTCATTTTATATCTTTTACTAAAAAACTAACTGAAGGGTAAAATTGGTTATAAACTATTGTATAAGGATGTAAATATTACATATTTAAGAAACATGGATGTGGATGATAGAATACACCCCAGTAAATACCAAAGTATAAACAATCTCGGATAAAATGAGATTGTGATATTTCCCTTACCTTAGGTCCGATTTACTTCGTAAGTGTCCGAAACTCCTGTATAATGATTTAAATAATGTCATTGACTTATTCAAGAATCATAAAAATTTTTATGATATCATATATGATCATATTCTTAGCTTATTATTAGTAATATTTCATTCCTACTTGTTATTCGGGTGTTTATTACATTTTGTTCTTATGCGTGTTTTTTCGAATAAATTCTTATTCTTCTTTTTAGGTTATAGATACCTCATTTCAAGAATGGTATTAGTGTAATATATATCATATTAATTCATTCAATTCATTTATATTATCATTATTTAATGAAGATCATGTAGAACAAGTCACATCACATCGTGGAGACGGTATTCCGTACGTACGCACGAGCGATGATATCGTTCCCATGATCGTGAAATTGTAATGGAGTGTATGTATACTATGTCAGAATAAATATAACTTTACAATTATCATATATAGTTATTATTTACACCATTATACCCATCCAAGTAATGTGGTTGTGGAAAATAGATTACACCACAGCGTGGAGACGGTATTCCGTACGTACGCACGTGTGGTGATTTCATTTTCCATAGGATGGATAGATTGTGAAATAGGGTTGTTTCTTAATTATAATAACATATCAGTATATTAGTGATACTTATGTTATTACTTCATAATGAATCAACTAAATAAGAATAAGTGGAAGAAGAAATAAAGATGAAAGAATCGGTAACGGACATTACCTCTTCTTTGAAATGCTTCTCTGAGACCTCCTTTTAGGGCACTAAAATTGGTCTTTGAAGAAGACCAGGACCTCTAGGATGTTTCTAGGGAGGTGGAGAGGAGATATTGGCTAGGTTTTTCCGAGCTTGAAGGCTCAAAGTGGTGTGAGGAAGAGAGGGAGGAGGTGCCCTTTTATAAGGGAGGAGAGGGGAACCTTTGGAATAACTAAAAATATTATTTTATTATAAAGTCAAATTCAGTTTTTAATAGCTCCAAATTGATATATTTCGAAGATAAGGTGGGTATGGGTCAAAATCCTATCATACAATATAATTTAGACATGTTTAGGTATCAATTTTAACCTTATCATTTTGATTTAACTTTAAGTTAGAAAATTTAACTTTTACCGTGTCTTCTTTTTTTCTTACACTATAAGGTTAATAAACTTACTATATCAAGATAAACAAACCCCAAGTTGTTTATTATTAATATATATAACCTTATATAAGTCATTTGGTCTAACCTTATATTTTTAGGAATAAAATAACAATTAGGAAAAAAAATAACAATTAATAATATAATATTTGTTTTAAAAACTATTTTTAGTCAATTTTGACACTATTTAGTAATTGATTTTTGTGAAAATCATAACAGAATGATTAGTTCGAACCAAGTTAATTAAATCAATACTAACATGTCATATTAACCTAGAAAATTAGTTTGATTCATAAAAATTCCTAAATTACATTTATTTGGGTATTTATAACATCAATTATGTCAATATTTCATTAATAAGATAATTATTGCATCATCATTTTGTCATAAATAAATTAGATTATTTAAAGTATAAAAATTAAAAATAAAATAGCATTATCTAGGAAATCATTTATCTTTCTAATTAATATTTATAGTCGAATTTATCTTATGTATAACCCCATATTAAAAATTATTTACTAATTAAACTTTGATTTTAACGATTTTAACCCTTCTTTAAATAAATTAATAATAAATGTCCTAATCTAATCCAAGTGGGCCTAAATGGTCATATTTTATTCATAAGGTTGTTTTTGGTCGAATTACACTTATCTAATAGAATTAGGAAATATGTTAGGGTAATAATAATAACACTTTTACCCTTAATTACCCTATTTACTTTTAACCGTGGTAAAAAAAAGTAAAAGGTTACTATTCACCAAAAATTATTTTCATCTCATTGAACCACATTTTAGTCCTTGATATTAACTGTGTCTCTCGGATTTTCAAAATTCCACTCACATAAGCGGTAAAATTATGTTTTATGAAAAATTCAGTTTTTTTAACTACCACTTAGTGGTTTCACTATTCATCAAAAATTGAAAGTTTTCAGAAAAATACCAAAATTTCACCCTAGGATAATTTCGATATTCTGAATCCAAAAATGAAGTCCATTTTGAAAAATAAAATTTATAATATTTCAAAAAGTTGTTATTTCTATTCATAATGGCTAGTTTTAATAATATTTTAATTGCATATCGTTGTTTAGTGAAACTCGGTATTGCGTACAACACAAGCTATTGAGGAAGGTCGTGGTTGTGTGTAAAGAAAGCCAAGCTTGTTTTGTGTGTAGTGAAAGATTCCTTTGATAAAAACAAAAAGATTCTCATAAAAGTCTCGGACGTTACATTCTACCCCCCTTAAAATGAATTTCTCCCTCGAAATTTGTCACTTTGTATCAAAAAGATGAGGATACCTCTCCCTCATCATATCCTCAAGATCCCATGTAGCTTCTTATAATTGGTGGTTCCTCCATAAAACTTTCACCAAGCGAGTGGTCTTGTTCCATAGGACTTTTTCACTATGATCAAGAATCTCTATCGGCTGTTCTTCATTAGAAAGATCTTACTCCAGCGGTACAATTCTGAGCTGAGTACATGTGAAGGATCTGGTATGTACTTTCTCAGGAGAGATACATGGAACACATCGTGAACTTGAGAGAGATTCTGTAGAAGCGCCAATCGGTAAGCTACCTTCCCAACACGATCCAGTATTTCGAAAGGACCGATATATCTAGGGATCAACTTCCCCTTCTTTCCAAATCTCATGACCCTCTTCCCGGGAGATATTCGTAAGGAACAATTTATCACCCACTTCAAACTCTAGGTCTTTTCTTCGGTTGTCGGCATAACTTTTATGTCGACTCTGAGCTGCTCTTATGTGTTGTTGAATAGATAGGACCTTTTCTGCCATCTCATCAACAAGATCAGGTCCTAATAGATTTCTTTCCCCAACTTCATCCCAGAAAGTTGGAGTCCTGCATTTCTTTCCATAGAGAGCTTCATAAGGAGCCATCTGAATACTGGAGTGAAAGCTATTATTATAAGAAAATTCCACCAAATGTAGGTGTTGATCCCAACCACCTTGGAAATATATAGAGAAAGATCCCCACAAATCTTCTAGAGTTTGAATTGTTCTCTTAGACTGACCGTCTGTCTGAGGATGATAAGCTGTGCTGAAACTCAACTATGTATCCAGAGTATGCTGAAGAATTCGCCAGAACATCGAGGTAAACCATGGATCCCGATCAGATATAATAGAAAGTAGTACTCTATCCAATCTTACCACTTCATTCAAAAATATCCTGGTAAGCTGATCCAGAGAGAAATCCTCTCTAATAGCAATGAAGTTTGCGGACTTTGTAAAACGATCAATTATGACCCAAATAGCATTATTTCCTTTGGATGTTTTAGGAAGTCCGGTGAAAAAGTCCATAGTGATGTTTTCCCATTCCCATTCGGGTATGGGTAATGGTTTTAACATCCCCTTGGGCTTCTGTCTCTCAGATTTAACTTATTGACAAACCAAGCATCGAGAGACAAATTCAGCAACATCTCTTTTCTTGCCATCCCACCAGAAGTACTCTTTCAGGTCCTTGTACATCTTCGTGCTTCCAGGATGAATAGAGAATGAAGAACTATGAGCCTCATCTAGAAGCTCCTTCTTTAATTCGGGGATGGGAGGAACACAAACATGATTCCTGAACTTTATTATCCCATCACAATCAAGGTTGAATTCAGGAATACTTCTCACCTTCTTTTGTAACTCTACATATTCTTTTTGTGCCTCTTTAATCTTCACATGTATAGATGGATGAACATTCATTTGAGAAAGATACGATTTTCCCACTTCCATTATAATTCCAAGATCCATCCTTTGTAAATCAATAAATATTGGATTTTTTGTGATCCTCATCATAGATAAACTGGCATGGTCTTGTCGACAAAATGCATCTTCCACCTTGTTTGCTTTCCCACGGTGGTAATGGATTGAGCAGTCGTAATCCTTAATCAGCTCCAACCATCTTCTTTGGCACATATTCAGCTACTTTTGTGTGAAAATATACTTTAAACTTTTATGACCAGTATAAATGTCACACCTTTCACCATAAAGGTAATGCCACCAAATCTTTAATTCCAATATTACTGCAGCTAACTCCAAATCATGAGGTGGGTAATTTTGTGCATGGATTTTCAACAATCGTGAGGCATAAGCTATCATCATATCATTTTTCATAAGAACACACCCCAATCCCTTCTTGGATGCATCACTATAGATCACAAACCTTTCTCCACTACAAGGCAGTGTGGGAACAGGTGCACTAGATAACCTTCTTTTCAACTCCTTGAAATTCTCTTCACATTCTTCCATCCAAACAAACATAACTCCTTTCCGAGTCAACTTGGTGAGTGGATTAGATAATCGTGAAAAATCATTCACCAAACATAGATAATATCCAGCCAAACCAAGAAAACTTTGGATCTCGTTTACTGTTGTTGGTCTTGACCATCTTTCGATAACCTCTGTTTTTGCTGGATCCACAGATATCCCCTCTTTTGAGATTATGTGACCCAAAAATGCTACTTTTTGAAGCCAAAATTCACACTTGGTAAATTTGTCAAAAAGATTCTCCTTTCTTAGGGTCTTCGATATAATTCTCAAGTGATCTTCATGTTCTTCCTTTCTCTTTGAATATAAAAGAATATCGTCTATAAAGACTACCACAAACTGATCAAGATAGTCTCTAAAGACTCTATTCATCAGATCCATGAAGATAGCAGGGGCATTAGTAAGACCAAACGGCATCACTATAAATTCATAGTGTCCATACTTTGTACGGAAAGATGTCTTTGGTATATCCACCCTTTTGACCCTTAATTGATGATACCCTGAATGAAGATCAATATTGGAAAAGTATTGAGCTCCTCGTAGTTGGTCAAATAAGTCATCAATGCATGGGAGAGGATATTTGTTCTTGATAGTGATCTTGTTAAGTTCTCGATAATCAATGCAGAGTCTCATTTATCCATCTTTATTCTTAAAAAGCAGAACAGGTGCTCCACAAGGTGACGCACTAGGGCCTATTAACCCCTTATCAACATTCTCTTGGAGTTGCTTCTTCAATTCCTGCAACTCAATTGGGTCCATTCTATAAGGTGTCTTTGAAATAGGAAAAGCACCCGGTACGAGTTCTATTGAAAACTCAACTTCACGATTTGGTGGAAGACCCGACAATTCCTCCAGAAAGACATCATCAAACTCCCGTACAATGGGCATATTATTAATCATGAGTTTCTCACCAACCATTTGAGATAAATAACCCTCATTTATTGGTATCAAGACCCATAAGATGGAAGAAATTTCCACTGGAAGGTTATGTTCATCCTTGCATCGATAGACGATCATAGATTGATCTGGAATATGAAATGTGACTTCCCTTCTTTTTCAATTGATATGAGATCTATATAAATAAATCCAATCCATGCCAAGAATCACATCAAATTACACTATAGGAAGGATCATAAGATTTTCAGTAAGCACTTTCCCACAAACTTTAATCGGGGAAGAATTATAAACTTTTGATGCGACTGTTGTTCCATTAGGGATTGTCACAGCTAACTCAACATCTAATTGTTGAGGTAATATAGTGATATCCTTAGAAAAATCTTTAGAAATAAAGGAGTGGGTGGATCCAGAATCATATAAAACATTTTCTACATTAGAGTGGATGGTAAGTGTACCTTTCACCATATCGTTATCGTACTCTACAATCCTGATAGAAATTGCATCTTTCTTTCCTTTGTCTTTAGCCTTAAGATTTTGTTGATGTCGATCATCATCAAAAACCCTTGGATTAGGGCATTTATTGGCATAATTCCCCATCTCCTTGCACTTGAAACATTGAAGTGTAGTAGGATCATTTTGTGTATCCCTTCCTTTGTTTGCATCATTAGACATCTTCTTCCCATCATTGCGGCATTCAAATGCCCGATGACCTTCCTTTCCACATTTGAAACATTTACTTGTCCCTTTAAGAAATCTCCCTCCATGTTTCTTTCCACACTTTGAGCATAAGGGAAAGCTCATTTTCGTTTCAGTGTGCTGTTTAGATTTTTTTTTGAATTCCATTTTCCTCTTCTAATCAAACCCATATGACTGCTGGGTTACTCCAATATCCATCTCAACTTTGAGAGCACATCAAACGATTTCGCCATAGCTATTGAAGTCCATTATGGCTAAGGACCCTCGAAGACTTGGTTTTATGCCACTAAAGAATCGATCGATCTTACTCTCAGGTTGGATAATAATACCGGAAGCATACCTTGAAAGTCTTATAAAATATGCTTCATAGGTACCAACAGATTCATCATCCTTTTGATTCAGTTAATGAAACTCTTTCTCGGTCTTTGTTCATAGAATACGAGGGAAGTACTTATTGAAAAATATGTTCATGAACTCGTCCCATTCCATGGACTCAATTTCATCTCTTTGCCTCGTATTCTTGATAAGATTCCACCGTTTATCAACATCACCTTCCAAACGATACACTGCTAAGATGACTTTATCATGTTCAGAACATTGAAAAACTGAAAATATCTTTTCAGTAGTATTAATCCATTGTTCATCAACTAATGGATCAGTAGACCCACTAAATGAAGGTGGGCGCTGCCTCATGAAGGATTCAACAGAATGTTGCTCCTTACTTTGCTTGTTTGCAAGTCCTGCATGATTCATAGCTTGAGAAAGTTGTGTGAGCATGGCTATAAGAATTTTCATTCCATCTCCCATAACATTTGGTTGCTCAAGGGGTAAATCAATGCATTTCCCGTCGCATTCCACATTAACACGGTTCCTTCAGGTTCTAGCCATTGACTAAAACCAAGAAGAATAGTGTGAGCAACACTAATTGTAATCGGAAAACCACATATTCAAGAATAAAATTTCACACACAAGGTCTTATCCTAGGTTATTCATGGCCATTTCTAAAACACTAAGATTGTGTTCTATGCTTAGACTTATCCTTAGGGTTCTTACTAAGGCTTTCACATCCTAGTTTCCAAAGGTTGACTATACCTTTCCCCTGATACCAACTATAACGACCCATACTTTACATACATTGTTATTACATCAAAATTGAAGCATACTTATTACAACATATAACAAAACCATTAAAGGACCGTATAGGTATAGTGTCTTTAGAAACTGGGAAACATAAACAACCGATTCATAAATTGTCTACACTGTCTCCCATTTATTTCATCATATCTATACTCCCTTTTGGAATATCCTACTTAATAACCATCTTCCTGACCTGGGGAAAGAAAACATTCAAAAGGGTGAGCTCAAATTCTCAGTAAGGGTAAACAAAAGAAATATCAATCACATCAATATAAAAACCTAACATTTTGGAAATCTTACCCTGCAAAAGAGATCATAATTTCATAACATGGGATAAATCATGGTAGTGAAATATACTCCCAATAATCATAACATAAAACATGAAACTTTGTGGCATACACACATAATCATAGAGAATCATTTCTTATTAGTCAAGACTCATTTCCAAGACTCTCTTAGTGAACAAAGTCCATTTCTGAACTGAGTTCACTCCTCGTTTCAGGACTGTTTTATTGAACCGGTTTAACCTGCCATTTCATCCATGTCTATCTCATGAGATATAAAATCTTTACCCAATTCATTGGAGGTAGATATAGGTCCCACCCACCTCATAATGATACCATTCTTATGTGTTCCTCAAAATCAAAAAAAAATTACATCATTGCATAACCCATGTAATAAAAATGGGATTCTTAAACATCATGATATCATAAAAAAATTCATATAAGACAAAGGAATTCATAAAAATAATTTCATCACAACATAATCAAATAAATGTAATAATAGGGATAGAAACAGAACCCTATATTATCTTAGATGAAATATAATTTTGATAAAACACTTGAACTTCATTCTTGAGGAAAATATCCTTTCTACTTCAAAAACATTTTTCCTTTCTTAACATGTCATACAATTCTAAACTAAAAAAAGTTGATTAAAATAAACATGAAAACTTGTAAGGGAAGCTTCATGGAAATAATGTTTTAAAAATCCATTCATGCCGTATAAGTTAAAAGAAAACATTCTTCTCGTACTTTTGTCAGAAAAGACAAAAAGTACCTAATACGAAAAACGACAAAAGATTCCTTTAATATCTTTTACTAAAAAACTCACCGAAGGGTAAAATTGGATATAAACTACTGTAGGAGGATGTAAATATTACATATTGAGGAAACATCGATGTGGATGATAGAATAAACCCCAGTAAATACCAAAGTATAAACAATCTCAGATAAAATGAGATTGTGATATTTCTCTAACCTTAAGTCTGATTTGCTTCGTAAGTGTCAGAACCTCCTGTATAAGGATTTAAATAATTCCATTGACTTATTACAGAATCATAATCATTGTTATGATATCATATATGGTCATATTATTATATTATTGTTATTAATATTTCATTGCTACTTGTTTTTCGGGTGTTTATTACTTTTTGTTCTTATGCGTGTTTTGTCGAATAAATTCATATTATTCTTTTTAGGTAATCTTTTTAGGTAATAGATACCTCATTTCAAGAATGATATTAGTGTAATATATATCATATTAATTCATTCAATTCATTTATATAATCATTATGCAATGAAGATCATGTAGAATGAGTCACATCACATCGTGGAGACGGTATTCCGTACGTACGCACGAGCGATGATATCGTTCCCATGATCGTGAAATTGTAATGGAGTGTATGTATAATATTTAAGAATCAATATAACTTTACAATTATCATATATAGTTATTATTTACACCACTATACCCATCCCAGTATGGTGGTGGTGTAAAATATATTACACCACGGCGTGGAGACGGTATTCCGTACGTACGCACACGCGGTAATTTCATTTTCCATAGGATGGATAGATGTTGAAATAGGGTTGATTCATACTTATAATAGAATATAAGTATATGAGTGATACTGATGTTATTACTTCATAATTAAAAAACTATAGAAGAATAAGTGGAAGAAGAAATAATGATGAAATAATCGGTAACGGACATTACCTCTTCTTTGAAACGCTTCTTTGAGACCTCCTTTTAGGGCACTAAAATTGGTCATTGAAGAAGACCAGGACCTATAAGATGTTTCTAGGGAAGTGGAGAGGAGATATTGGTAAGGTTTGGCCGAGGATGAAGGCTCAAATTGGTGTGAGGAAAAGAGGGAGGATGTTCCCTTTTATAAGGGAGGAGAGGGGCACCTTTGGAATAACTAAAAATATTATTTTATTATAAAGTCAAATTCGGTTTTTAATTGATCCAAATTGATATATTTCGAAGATAAGGTGGGTATGGGTAGAAATTTTCTCATCTAATAGAATTTAGACAAGTTTAGGTATCAATCATAACCTTATCATTTAGATTTAACTTTAAGTTAGATAATTTAACTTTTACCGTGGTTTCTTGTTTTCTTACACTATAAGGTTAATAAACTTACTATATCTAGTCAAACGAACCCCAAGTTGTTTATTATTAATATATATAACCTTATCTAAGTCATTTGACCGATCATTATATATTTAGGAATAAAATAACAATTAGGAATAAAATAACAATTAATAATATAATATTTGTTTTAAAAACTATTTTATGTCAATTTTGACACTATTTAGTAATTGATTTTTGTGAAAATTATAACAGAATGATTAGATCGAACCAAGTTAATTTAATCGATACTAACATATCATATTAACCTATAAAATTAGTGTAATTAATAAAAAGTCTCAAATTACATTAATTTGGGTATTTATAACACCAATTATGTCAATATTTCATTAATAAGATAATTACTGCATCATCATTGTGTCATAAATAAATTAACTTATTTAATGTATAAAAATTAAAAAAAAATACCATTATGTAGGAAATATTTTTTTCTTTCTAATGAATATTTATAGTCGAATTTATCATATGTATATCCCCATATTAAAAATTATTTACTTATTAAACTTCGATTTTAACTATTTTAACCCTTCTTTAAATAAATTAATAAGAAATGTCCCAATCTATTCCAAGTGGGCCTAAATGGTCATATTTTATTCCTAAGGTTGTTTTTGGTCGAATTACACTTTCAAATAGAATTAGCACATGTTTTAGGGTAATAATAATAACACTTTTACCCTTAATTACCCAATTTACTTTTAACCGTGGTAAAAAAAGTAAGAAGTTACTATTCACCAAAAATTATTTTCATCTCATTGAACCACATTGTAGTCCCTGATATTAACCGTGTCTCTCAGATTTTTGAAATTTCAATCACAGAAGTGGTAGAATTAGGTTTTATGAAAAATTCGGTTTTTTTAACTACCACTTAGTGGTTTCACTATTCATCAAAAATTGAAAGTTTTCAGAAAAATACCAAAATTTCGCCCAAGGCTAATTTCGATATTCCGAATCCAAAAATGAAGTCCATTTTGAATAATAAAATTTATAAAATTTCAAAAAGTGGTTATTACTATTCATAACGGCTAGTTTTAATAATATTTTAATAGCATATCGTTGTTTAGTGATACTCAGTATTGCGTACGACACAAGCTATTGAGGAAGGCCAAAGTTGCGTGTAAAGCAAGCCAAGCTAGTGTTGTGTGTAGTGAAAGATTCCTTTGATAAAGACAAAATATTTCTCATAAAAGTCTCGGGCGTTACAATATCAAACTCTAAACAAAAAAATATTCCTAATTGTTACTTTTGGTTCAAAATCACTACAATTATTTATTTTTAAGTCCAGAACCTTACAACTGATACCTGATGAGTATAATTACATGAACATTGATTTGGAGTTGGAAACATTAGTTTTCAACATAAATTATAAGAGACACTATCATATGGATGATAATTTATTTATCTATTCCGACCATAATAGTCTCAAGGATATATCCTCATATTAATATTTTATCCTGAGGTATAAGAAATGTTAGGAGTACCTATTGGACAATGATTTTGAGATAGTATTTACTCACGAGAAATGGAATATGGTGGAAGATACTCATATAAATAAATGTCATTTGATGTTAATAAGTTTGGAACACAAGAAGATTGCCCCATTACATTTGTCCATTTTTGGATGTTGTTGAAGCAATATACCTCAAGATTATGGTTTCATTTTTTCTTTAGTGTTTTAGGATAGAAAAAAATTAAAGATAATAATTTTGAGGACTTGAATGACTAGATATTCATAGGGGATGTTCCAGGTGTATTTTATGAAGGTGGGGAGAAAAGCATCCATTTTTTAGGATGGATGATGGTAGTATTCACACCTTGAGAGGAGGTTCCAAGATAGTTTCATATATCTCCCATAGAGATATATCCTAGAGTTGTGATGATGTACTAGGACATTCAACATAATTTTTGGTATCTAGGGATTTACTGTACTGTCATAAAGATTATATCGTGATGCCTCACCACACAACAAGTAAATGCTTGGAACTATGTTTTAGTGGGATTAAATTAACCCCTTGAGGTGCTATAGGGGGATTATGATGGTATCTATATAGATTTTGTGATCGTACATTAGTGGTTATCTAAAGGTCACAAAAATTCTCTTGGTGATCACTAAATGCCTCTACATATCATCCCACTTCCTAACCATATGAGTGTATAGTTTAGTAGGGAGTATGGTGTGCCTATACGTGAATGAGATGGAATGGATTCCTAGATTTTCCTTGATGATTTTTTCAAAATACGATTCTAAAATCACATCATGATTATTGAAAGGATTACATGAGGATTTTGGGACATATATTTGGGACTTATATTTGGATGTAAATGATATTCCACCCCCAATAAATGGCTAGATATAGAAGACCATTCAGGTCATAGGGGACAAGTTATAGGCTTGTGTGTTTGATTTTGACCATATCTGGGAGGATCACCTAACCATAGAGAATTTTATATGTGAAAAAGAATACCATTACACCCCTATTATGTAACAATTTGAGGCCTTTTATGAGATACCCTTTCATTTAACATTGTCCTGGATATAGCCACAGTAGATACACTTATGAGACCACAGTTGGTGTAATCAATGACAAAGAATGTGAAAATAATCCAGAAGTGGATGACGACTGCCCAATGCCAACAAAAATACTCCGAACACCATCATGGGAGGCCTTTGGTGTTCGATGAGGGAGACCATGTGTTCCACAATGTATCACAACACTGATGATTATAATGATGTTGTAGGGGTGTAAAATTATCATTGAGGTTCACTGATATTTTATAGATTCTAAATAGCGTTGGCGAAGTGGAGTCCTACTTAACCCTTCCTCTATAATTACATCAGGTGAACAATTCCTTCCAATATTCAAATTTTGGGAGATATGTGTATGATATGTCACATTTAATTGACTAGTGTGGGCTAGACATTGAGGTTGGAGTTACCTTTTTGTAATATCCAAGGCCTACCAAGGATCGAAAAGAGAAGATACTTTATATATGATCAATTCCCTCAATGTGTGTTTGTTAGATACCCAAGAATCTATAAGTGAGCCTTTGGGAGTGAGCGAGCCAAATGCGGCCTCCATACACTCAACTTTATAGTAGGTTTTTTCTTTTTGTGATGAAAATCCCTAATGTGAGGAGAATTTAATGACTCTATTTTTCTATTAAATACATTATAATGTTTTAAATAATATTTTTGGATTATGTAACAAATTTGGTGTGATATTCTAATCCTCGTGAAGCCTTTGTACTGTTGTGTTGAACATATTAAATATACTATATCACCCACATGTAGTTTTTTTTAAATAATGGATTATATCTAAAACAGAGTCACGGATGGGAAAACCAAGACCTCAGTCAATTACATAACTTCATTTTTACCCCATGAAAGACATAAGTTTGGTTAGTGTAAGATGTTTTAGTCAGGTGTAGTTGCTAGCAGGTATTGGATTAAATAAATAAATAAGTAAATAAATTTAAGATATAGTGGATGGTTAAATCTAGAAATTACACTATTAATGACCTTGTTATCAAAATATATTGTGTTTTCTACATAACCCTAGAGATTGGAGGAGTTCTAATATGGGTATGAACTTTATATGTGATCAAGGAGATTTTCAAAGATGACAACAAATGCATCCCATTCAGAAATGGGCTACTGTGTGATAAAGTCATCATCAATTACCCATCAAATATATGGAAGGTCTTTGTTTCAAGTAGTTTAATTTCCACATTCATTATTTTGGAAATAAAAAAAATTCATTCATTCATGAAATAATTCATGTATAGTTCTTCATTTATTGTTTAAATTTTAATTTTTAGAATCTGGGTTTTTTTATTCTTTCATACACATTAACTAGATTAGAACATTCATCGAAGATGTAAAATGGATGAGATATTAATTTAATGTAGATAGAATATATTTTCATGATTAGTGATTGATTAACTAAAATTTTTTCAGTTACATAATAAAATTCATAACATTTATAAAAATAATTATGAATTATTCATAAATAATT
The DNA here is from genome assembly GCA_963277665.1 of Viscum album. NCBI lineage: Eukaryota > Viridiplantae > Streptophyta > Magnoliopsida > Santalales > Viscaceae > Viscum > Viscum album. The sequence goes on from OY728151.1 coordinate 2,094,679,177, forward strand.
TCTCGGTGTAACTTTATTTCATTTTTACAAATATAAATATCTCACAATAACCTCAGGGTGAATTATATAGAATTTCTAGTATATATTTGTCCATTTTTAATATTTATTTTCAGTAATTGTATATAATTATGTATTCTTATTTTTTTTATTTTTAATTAAAAAACATAGTTATTGTTTACCACTTTATGATTTTATGTTAATAAAGAGGTTCTATGACCTCTTATAGATAAAAGTATCCTTTCATAGGGGTTTAATCTTGTAATTTAAATACCTAAATGAATATTTTATTTGATGAAACCTTTTATTGGGTTGGATAGGGGTAGAGTGAACTGATACATCTATCGATACATATGATATGATGCCCCTAGTATATTCCCTTTAATGTCTCAAGATTTTACATAATTCCTAAATATATATGGTTAATAGATTATGGAGGGAGGTTCAAATAAAATTGATGTTTAATTTTTTATGAAATTATTTTTATTATGATTTTAGGCACTGATTTATTTTTGAAGTAGGTTAATTTGACAATATGTACATATGAGTTTTGTCTACTGTGCAGTTATAAAAGTTGAAATTTTAAGAAATATAATAAGGGAATGGTGAATAGAGATCATTCGTTACCATTTAGGGGTGTGACATACATCATACAGTGAGTACCACTTGGAGTTATTCCCACCCAATGACTGGTTTTGTTGTGTTTTGGTCGAGTGGGATGATGATGGTAAAATTTATTTCTCTGAATATATAGATGAGTTTAATATTTGAAATTTCTTACAGCTAAATAAATTGAATGTAAATCATGTTTTTTCATTATTCAAATAATCACGTATTGTAGGGTATTCCATCTATAATTGGCATTTAACCTTTGTTATTAGGTAGACATAATACATGTTCAGAAATCATTTATCATTTATATGTTTTAAATGATATATTATAATTGAAATATAAATATAAAATTGGTGTCCACCTTTGATATAGTTATACCAATGTGTTGATCCAAATGATATGATTTCAAAATGTATGAGGACTCATTGGGAAGATGATCTCAATTTTTTTGGTTCTATACTATGTGAATTTTTTATTAAAAAATATCATTTTTATATTTTAGAAAATGTTCACATTTTTTCATTAATTTATTTATTATATTAAATATGCTCAATTTAACATTGATAAAGAAAAAATTCCAGAGGGTAAATTACATTTTAATACATTTAAATAAGTTTTATTTTAATATTTCCTAATGTGTGATGGTCATATTTACTAAAAAACATATGGAACAGGTGTCCCAAGATGTGTATTGGTTATAGTGGGGGAAATGGGTGCATGCTGAGATACATGGATTCTCACATAGGTTGAGGTGGATTCTATAGTGAAACATATAGATCATAGTATAGATGATTGAGTTTAAAAGTTATTATTAGAGTATAGGGAGATATTATCAAAAAAACGGCTTGTATATATGAGGAACAAACACCACACCCCATTGACAGTGCACATATGTAGCTGTCACAGGTGAAAAAGAAAAAAATTATACTTATATCATTTTTATTAATATGATTATAATATATAATATTAATATATATCATAGGCTGTAGAAGCTAATAGTGTTCATCGTTATGAGTCTATAAGTGATTCAAATATGGATGCACTATATACATGGGGTATGTTTGGTAACTTTTTTATCATTTAATCTTTCATTTTAGATATATAAATTAAATTAACTTCTTAATTATAAAGTGATTATTGTCATGAAACATGTGTATATCCCTATGGTATCATTGGAAAAACATAAAAGATGATCCCATGTAGTCAAGAAATCATAAGACAATAATCATTAATATTCTTATTGGAACCAATTCCATTTCAATCCGAGTTTTATTTTTATATGGATGATTAAATGTGTAGTTTTAGTGTTCTAAGAATCTATAACATGATTGAAATATTACAAACATATAAAATCTCCATGAATTTATTTGAAATAATAAGAAAATAACAATTGAGTTTTTCTTTACGTGTATGATTAGATGAAATGTCAATCCAATGCATGATGTGATTGATGTGAAAAATAATTTTTAAATGATATTAATGAATTCAAAAACCAACAATCGAGGGTCCAAGTCTAGAAAATGTTCACATATTATCATGAAATCATAGGAAAATTGAAATTGATTAATTTTTGAAATGTATAAATTTAGTTCATGTTAGTCTATGTTTCACATTGATCAGGATGGTTGAAAACATATTTTTTTTAAGACTCTAAAGTATGACTATTATATTAAAAAACTATAAAAACACAATTAATTGATTTGAAATAATTTGACAGGAATTGTTTAATTATTTGTGAAATTTATAAGCTGTTGAAATGTTACCCCCACATGTATTGTGATCAGAATGAGGGAAAAATATGTTCTTAAACATTTTAAAATCTTCAAAAACAAGTATCCACCATTCTAAAACAATTAAATTACCTCATATTGGAATTAAATATTATAAAAAATTATGGCTGATTATTTTTTGAAATATAATAACTAAAACCATGTCAATCAATGTTTCTTTTTTCATAGGATGACAAAAAATTATTTTATAGTGTATTAAAACATTGAGACATGTCATTAATAGTAAAAAAGAAAGAAAAATAACATGCATCAAAATAAAATCATAGGGAAAATATCATTGAATTATTTGTAACATAAAAAAATTTAAAACACAATAATCCAAAGTGTTATGTGATCATAATGAGTGGAAATGTAGTTTCTAAATATTTTAAATTATTTAAAAACAAGTATATGATGGTCTAAAATGAGAAAACGACTATGGAATGACATGAAAAATTAGGAAAATGACAACTCATTAGTTTTTTGAAATGAAGAAATAAATACCACCTCAATCAATGTTTCAATTTTCTCTGTATGACTTCAAATTATTATTATTTATTTTAATACCACAATATATATAATTAGTGGTCACAACCAAGGAATAAACCAAATTTATGTGAAATCATTGAGAAAACATCATTGAAATTATTTTTAACATGTAAAAGTATAGGATAGATCAATCTAACCTTTGGTTTGTAATGAATTAGTAAAAAACCAAATTATAAATATATTATTGTCTTCAAAAACATGTGTCCAAGGGTCAAAAATGGACAATAGACATTGGATGGTTCTTAAATCATACAAAACATCTGCTTATTAATTTTTGAAATGTAGGAAATAAAAACAAAACAATTCATGTATTGGATTTATTTGGAAGAAAAATAAATAATTTTTTGTGTTTTAATCCTCTATATCACATCTGTGATGATAAAAACCTAGAAAAAAGGCATGGATTTTCAAAAAGTCAATGAAAAATGACTATTAAATTTTTTTTTAAGACATGAAAGAGCATATGAAACATCAATATGATTAGTGGTGTTCAAAAAATGAGTGAAAACTTAGTTTATAATGATATTATTGTCTTCAAAAACATGAATCCAATTGTCAAAACTGATAAAAAAACATTGGAATGGGGTAAAATATTAACAAAGTGAATGTTGATTGATTAATGAAATTTATTAACTGATGCCTTTTTAATCATTAGTATGATTTTATTAGGATGATCGGAAAAAGAAATCATTTGAAAACTCCAAATTCTATATTCAAAAGTCAAAATATATTCAATTTCCATGAATTTATGTGACATAAAATAAAAAATATCATTTAATTATTTATAACATGTATGAGTAGGTGAAGCATTGATATGATGTGGTGGGTTTTCCTTATATTTTAAAAATTATTTTTAATGATATTTAAGTCTTTATAAAACTGAATACAAGGGCCAAAATTTATAATATTATCTCATATTGGTGTGAAATCTTAGGTAATTGACCATTGATTGTTTTTTAATTTATATTTACTGATGCTTCATCAATTTGAGTTATTGTTTTCTCGCGATGACTAAAACTGCATTTTTAGAGTTTTAGAGATTTAATACATGCATGCAAAGGTAAAATTTATTAAATGATCATTAATCGACATGACATAATTGTAAAATTATATTTTAATTATTTGTGATATTTAAGATATAATGTCATGTCAATCCAATGTGTGATGTTCTAAGAATGAGTAAAAAACTGCTACTGAAGATATTAATGTCTTTAAAAACATGAGTCTGAGGGTATAAAATGAGAAAACAAACATATGTTGGAATGAAATATTTATACCACAACTATAAATTATTTTTTGAAATGTAATAATTTTCTCTATGTAAATCTAAGATGTTATTTTTGTCAGGATGATAAAAATATATATTTCACGTCTTAAAACTATAAAACATGTGTGTAATAATAAAATCGTAGAAAAAATATTAATTTATGTGAAACAATAGTAAAACCGTATGTAATTTATTCTTGACATGTTATAGTAGTTGAAATTCTTATCTGACATGCGGTGTGCTCAGAATGACTGAAAAAGACTTTATAAAGGTATTAAATAAAAAAACACACGTTTGATGATCTAAACTGACAAAAAACTTCATATTAGTGTGAAATATTATAACAATGACCAAAAAATAATTTCTGTAATATTTGACTGTCTGAAATTTCAATCCATTTTGTAATTTTCCTCAGAAGACCAAAAACATATTTTATTTTTTTAAAACTCCAAAGCTTGTGTGTAATGGTTAAATAATAATAAATAACCATGACTTTATGTGAAATCATTGGAAAATTAATATTAAATTTTTTATGGAATGAAGAAATTGATGAAACATCAATTTGACATTAATTGTGATTTAAATTAATGAAAATAAAATTTATACAGATATTAAAGTCTTCAAGAATGTCCGTCTAAGAGCCCAATCTAAACAAATTACCTAATATTGGAAGGAAATCAAATAAAAATAATTTTTGATTAATTTATGAAATATAGATACTTCTTACATTTCAATTTGATTTTTAGTTTTACGGAGTTGACCAAAAATATATTTTTATTGTTTTAAAACATGAAAATGTGTGTGTAGTGCTCAGAACTTGAAAAATATCTATGAATTAATGAGAAACTATAATAAATTTATCAATGAATTATTCTTGATATGTATGAATAGATGACACATCCATATAATGGGATGTGTGCTTGGAATGAGAGAAATATTTTTTAAATATTATAAACTCTTTGGAAAAGTGTGCATGGGGGGTCTAAACTGGGAAAAAGACCTCATATAGGCATGAAATTTTATGATAAAAATAATTGATTATTTATCTAAATGTATGAATTGACGCTACATAAATCTAAGATTTATTTTTATCTTGATATTTAAAAACTATTTTTTTTGTGTTTTAAAAATTTAAAACATGCCTGTAGTGGTCCAAACCTAGAAAACTAATATGAGTTGATGTGAAATTAAAGGAAAATTATTTATGAATTATTTTTTGACAAGTACAATTATATGATACATAAATATGAAGGTAGTGTACTGTGAATGAGTGAAAATGAAGTTTCCAAGGATATTAAATTATTCAGAAAGATGATTATGAGGGATGCAACTAGGAATTAAACATAATATTAATTGAATTATTAGAAAAAAAACTCCTAAATAATTTTAGAAATTTAACAACTAATACCATCTTAATCTGAGTTGTTATTTTGTCAAGAAAACAAAAAGATCATTTATATGGTTTGAAAATTATTGAAAAGGTATTTTATAGATAAAAATTTAAATATGATCATGAATTGATATGAAATCATAGGAAAATGATCATTAAATTATTTATGACATGTATGAGTAAATCAAACAAAAATCTGATGTGTGATGTGCTCAGAATGAGTGAGAAACAACTTAATATGATATTAAAGTCTTCAAATAATCTATCTCAGGGTATAAACTAAGAAAATGTCCTCATATTAACATGAAATCAATGGATAATGAAAGATGGTTATTTTTTGAAATTTAGGAACCGACTACACATAAATCAGAGTAATGGTTTTCTCAGGATGACCAAAAGCACATTTTTAGTGTTTCAAAATTACAAAAAAAGTGTGTAATAGTAAAAACCAAGAAAACATTCATGAATTTATGTGAAATCCTAGGAAAATTGGTTTTTAATTATTTTTTATGTTATGTAATTGAATAAATTTCAATATGATGTTTGGTGCGATAAGAATTTATGAGAAATAAGTATTTATTGATTTTAATGTCTTTTAAACTTGTGTTGGAGGTTCAAAATTGATTAAAGGTCCTCATAATATAATTAAAACATATGATAATGGATCTTTATTTATTGTAAATATATGAATAATGATCACCTTCATCCATGTTTTGATTTTTTAGGATGACAAAAATGCATTTTTAGTGTTTTAAAACTATTAAACATGTATTTATGATTCTAAATCAATAAAACAATTAAAAATTTATGTGAAATCATATAAAAAACATATTTAAGTTATTTTTGGTATATAAAAGTATAATTCCCATCAATCAAATGTGTGGTGTGTTCAAAAAGAGTGAATAAAAATTAATGATATTAAAGACCTCTAAAAATACATCTAAGGGCCCAAACTAGGGAATTTACCTTCTATTGCTATGAAATATTATAAAAATGAGTACTAATTTATGGTTGAAATATTGGAATACATTCCATGTCAATCCATGCATCAGTTTTTTCATGATGACATAATAAAATTTCGTTTTTTAAAACTCTAAAATCTTCACGTAATAGTCAAAACCATGTAAATGACCATGGATGGATGTGAAATAATATTACAATGATTGATAATATTTTTTGACATGTATGAATTTATGGTATTTTGATTTTATGTGCAATGTGATCATAATGGGTGTAAAAACAATTTCTAAAGATATTAAAGTCTTCAAAAATGTGCATCTAAGGATAGAAATTGTAAAAATGACCATGAATTGGTGTAAAATATTAGAAAAACAACTATTGATTAATTGTTGAAATATATGAATTGATATTGCATCAATATGAGTTATAGTATACTTAGGATTGGGGAAACACATTTTTAGTGTTTTAAAACTCTAAATTGCAAGAGTAAAAGTCAAAAACTATAAACCTACCATGTACAAATAAAAATCATATAAAAATGGTTTTTAAATTATCTATGAAGTGTTTATGAAAACATAATGCCAATCCAAGGTGCAGTGCACTAATAATGAGCCAAAAAATCAAATTTAAAGATATAAAAGCGTTTAAAAATTTGTTTGTTGGGGACCAAACAAGAAATTTACCATAGATTAGTTATAAACATTTGGATAAAATCTTTTTATTATTTTTTATATCTAGTAACCAATTCTATGTTAATCATAATTTGGTTTATCTCAGGATGAACAAAAACACATTTTTTTTGTTAAAAACTTCAAAACATGGGTATAATGGTCAAATACTTGATTAAAACCATGAATTTTCTTGAATTAATAGGTATAAAATCATTAACTTATTTGTGACATATATGAGTAGATGGAATTTATATCCGATATGTAGGTGATCAGAATGAGTGGAAAATCAGTTCATAAAGATATTAAATTGCCTAAAAAATGTGAACAATGCTCAAAACAAGAAAACATCCTAAAATTTGGATAAAATATTAAGAAAAAAACCACTGATTAATTATTTAAATATAGGACCAATTCCCTGTCAATCTATGTAGCTAGTTTCTCATAATGACCAAAATTAAATTTTTAGTTTTCTAAAACTCTAAAACAAGAATGTAATTCCCAAAACCATGAAAATGTCCATAAATTGATGTGAAATCCAAGAAAAAATAATCATTTGATTATTTGTGGATTTTTTTAGTAGAAAAACATCAATTAAATGTTTGGCATGATAAGAATGAGTGAAAAAATAATTTTAATGATATTAAATTCTTTATAAATATGCTTCAATGGGTTTAAACTAAGAAAATAACCTCATATTGGCATGAAATCAAAGAAAAAACCGTCAATTGATTTTTTAAACTATTATAATTGAAAATATGTCAATTTGAGTTTGGGTTTTCTTTGGATATCCAAAATCACATTTTTTTTAACACTAAAACATGCATGTAATAGTTAAAATCTTGAAAATGACCATGATTTATTGTAAAATAACATGATAATTATTTTAGAATTATTTTTGACAGGTTAGAAAATATATAATATTAATTTTATTTGTAGTGTGCTTATAATGAGTGAAAAAATAAGTTTTTAAAGATATTAATGTCTTCAAAAACATTCTTACGAGGGTTTAAACAATTAATGAAATGTTAGATTGGTATGAAATCTTATGAATATGACCACTAATTAGTTTGGCAAATGCAGGATCATTAATCAAACAAATTCTAGTTGTTATTTTCATGCGATGACAGAAAGTGCAATTTTAGTTTTTTAATAACCTAAAACATGTGTGAAATGATTATAAACAAGAAAATTACAATTAATGATTATAAATCGTAAAAAACAGTCATTGATTTTTTTCAAAATTTATGAACTTAAAACAATTAATTCCAATGTGAGGTGCGCTCAGAATGAGTTCAAACAAGTTTCCAATGATATTAATGTCATAAAAAACTTGCTTTTGATGGTCCAGACCACGAAAATATACTTGGATTGGTGTGAAATATTACTAAAATGAGAGATGATTAATTTTTAAAACATAAAAAATGACACTAAACGAATTTCGAATTACAGTTTTATTGAGGTAAAAAAAACAAAATTAGATTGTTTTGAAATTCTGAAATATCAATGTAACAGTAAAAAACCATCAAATGAACAAAAAATTTAGTTAAATAATGTGATAACAACCCCTAATTAAAATTCGAGAATTTTAATCCAGTGCAATAAACCAAGAAAAATACTTTGAATGGCATAGAATATTATGATAAAAAGGGATAATTAATTTTTTAAATATAGGAATTTATTCTATCTCAATTAAAGTCGTCTACTTCTCAGGATGGATAAAAATACATTCATAGTATTTTAAAAATCTAAAAGTTTTTTGTATTGTTAAAAAATATAAAAATACAATTAGTTTATGTGAATTCATATGATAGTAATTTTTGAATTATTTGTGACATATATGGGTAGATTACATGTCAATCCAATATAAAGAGTGCTCAGAATGAGTGAAAATTGATTCTAAATATATTAAGTTCTTAATGAACCAATGTTTAAGAGACAAAAACAATAAAAAAACATTTTATTAGAAATAAATATTAGGAAAATATTCATTGAATAATACTTGAAATATATATACCATTACAACATTAATATAAGTTGTGGTTTTCTCCACAAGATAAAAAATTCATTTTTTGTGTTTTAAATCACTAATACAAGTTTGTAATGTAATATTCATAGAAAATGACCGCGAATTTATTTTAAATAATAATAAAATAAACATTAAAATATTTTTTAACATTTATTAATAGAAGGCACATAAATCAGATGTGTGCTATAAATAGAATGATTGAAACACCAGTTTTAGTGCATGAAAAAGAATTTTTAAAAAGTATTATGTTTAAAAAAATTAACATGAATTATTTGTTATTTCAAATAATATTAAATTTATTAATAAAACTAGTTCTAATAATAGTTTTTCATTATTATTTTACTATACTAACTTTTATTTTGAATTTATTTGACTTTCATTTATTAGATGATGAGTGTGGAGGTTGAAGAATGACCTGAAATGTTTTATTTTTAGATTGAAAAATAAATTTTTTAATAAGTTATCTATAATCTAATCAAATTTTTAATTTTAGAATAATGGGTGATTTTGTTTTTGAATACCAATTTAAGAGTGGTATTAATAGTATTTTTTTAAAATAATTTCATTTTAGCAACCACTATATGGTAGTTAGTAAACCTCCCATGAGAGGTCTTATAGTGACCAACATATTGTGTTCATTGTAGTCTCCCTAAATTTCTCCTGTAATAACTACCATATAATAATCATTGTAGTCTCCCCAAGCGGTCCTATATAGACTACCATATGTCAGTCACTAAAGTATCCCTTCGGTTGGCCTTTAGAGATTTTCTTATAAAAATCACCAGGGTTTTGGTATAGTGAGTCTGATATAGTAGTACTTATAGTAATACATGAGAGGTCCTATAGTGATCAACCAACAATGACTTCCAAAAGAGGCTACTGGCAACTGTAAAAGATCATGGGAACCTGATTTTAATGATGGTAGACTGTTGTTTCCTCAATAGTTTTATATATTTTATGTTTTCACATAACACAACAAATTTATAATATATGAAATTATATATTATAAATTAATATATATATATATAGGATAATAATTAGATTTCTAAAACTGCTTACCCAACACTATTTGACCTAATTAAACAGGCATAGTGTAATGGTTAATTAAAAATTTATCAGGTGGTGATATTAAATACAAAACATGATTAATATTCAGGAAGAGTATGAATAATAGTCTTATAGAATTTGAAGTCTGAACCTAATTAATCTCATTTTTATTTTAATATATTAATTATATATTTTAAATAATAATAATACTATTTTATTTATTTATTTATTTTTAGTTTCATTGACATTATATTTTAAAAGTAATTTTATATCTATATCTAATTAAATTTGTTCACAATATATTTTTAAAGGTTAATAAAACTATATTTTTTTCTCAAATCCATTCATTCAAAATTTATAAAAAAATTTAAAATTTTGAAAATATAAATGAATATTTTAATGAATTATGTCAATTAAATAGGCCTTACAAATTATAATATGGTCTGGTGAGGATAATGGTGTTAAAAAACAAAATATTTATAAATGAGTATAAATTTTGTAAAACAAAATAGAATAGAGTTCAAATATACCAAATTTCATGGGAATTTATTGGTTGTAATCCCCAATGTGTGTGTACATGTGTGTATGCACATGCATGCATGAAACATTTGGTTTAAATATTCATAAAAACATTTATATATATATTACTAATATTGTAGGAGGTTTTAGGGAAATAATAAGGAAAATAATGTACAATTAAACACATGAATACATAGAGGATTGAACATGAGACCACTAAGCTACTATCCATGGTCATTAACAATTTTCCCATGACCATGTTAACACATTTATATATTTGAACACCTTTTTATGGTGAAGAAATAAATTTTATTTTCCTATTGTATCATAGTAGCTAGTCAGGGTTTTCTCTCATGAGTATCCTTTCTATTCACTCACTATTCTATTTCAATTTAATATTTTTCATTTTTTTATATTTTTAGAAAAAAATAAAATGAATTGGGTTTTTTGAAAATGTAATGAAAAACAATAAAATTCAAGAAACATATAAATTGAATTTAGAAATAATGATTATTTTACTTGGATAATTAACTTGGGTGAACTTTCATTGCCGCTTTTGTCAGTATCTAAACTAGTCAATGTACAAACACCATTATATGTTTCTTCATAATCCTCTTCCCTGTATGAAAATATATAATTTCTTAACAATATCAATGAACACCACACATCCAAATCCTCTATGGTTAGAATGATTAAGGGGTCGTCAATTAAGAGTGTCCCCCAACACACCTTCCTTGTATGAAATCACATCCTTTGGACACTTAACCCTCATGAATCCATCACATCCCTTGATGATCACATGAAGGGAGGGAGGATATTGAAAAGATTTAATAAATCCTAACAATCCTATTTTGAGGAGAAAATATCACAATTCCACACTACATATTATCCTTGGGAGAAATCAAAGTAGACAAGAAGCCTTGATTATGAATGTGTGAAGACATGGGTTCATCACTTGAATCTTTATATCCATTGAAGAAGTATTCAAAATCACAACCCATCATATTGGGAAATGATTATAGATTAGGGTTTTTTTCAACACTTAAAATTCACTTCAATGTTAATTATCAAGTTAAAAAATATTTAAATGGACATTTAAATCTTACCTTGATCTTTAGAAATTCCCTCTTCTATTTTGAAATAATTTTCATGGTCGAAAGAATATTTGAAATTAATCAAATGGATGGAGATCTTTGATTCATTCCACATTATTTTAGGATGATCACCACAATCGTGATTATTATTGTGTATAAATTTTCATGTAAAAACCTTTTCTCACAAAATTTCAAAGGAAATCACATTTACATATCATATTTTTCTTCTTATGAATGTTTTCATATATTCCAATTTAACTGATATGTTCTTACGAAAGATTTGGTGAATCTAAAATGATTTATATTCCATTAATATGTGGGGTACTCAGTTTACACGAGACCTTATTAATTCTTTTTGAGCAATTTTCTAGCCATTATATCCTTATAGATCTTGATATTGTGTAATTAAAGGAAAGAGACAGAATCTTACATATTAAGTTCATCCATGGGTAACTCTTATACATCAAAATAAATTCTTCAACAGTAAATTCATTGATTTTTTTGTACTCTTTTATGCTTAACTACTTACTTATAATAATAAATCCTTTTACCCACATGTTTTCAATGAAATATTGAAAAAGACTCTTACGTGTGGGAATTTCCTAATTTTCGATTTTAGATTCAAAAATATCAACCTATACATGTGGACATGAGAATATTTATGTATCCCAATAAATTTTAAATTTATTTAACAAATCATATATATGCCAATCTTCTTACTTCTAATATAATTCATCTTCTAAATTTATCTTTTGGATGTCATCATCTTTCTTCCAGATTTTTTTATTTAGTTTCAAGATTGTCCTTATTTCCATATTAATGTATATAATAAATAAAATTTTTAAAAATAATATATTCCATAAATTATTCTCCCTGCTTCTATACATTTCAACTTTTAGAACATGTTTCTTCTAATCCACATATTTAATATGAGAACACCAAAAAAATTTCCCGACCATTGAAATTAAATATAGATTATTAATATAATTAATTAAAATCATTAATTAAATCTATATTTTCCATAAATAAAAAAATATACCTCTCAAATAAATATGGGATAATTTTAAAAAAATAATTATATTTTTGGGGATTAAATTACTGAATTACATAAAAAAAGTAATGAAATTTTATGTTATGTTAATTAGCCCACATTTAAACATTATGAACTTGTGAAATTACCTAATACCAAAGACCAAAAAATAATTAGGGTATAAATTTTGTCATTTTTGAATTATCACATACTAATGTAAATCATGTTTTCTATACTAATCTCAAATCCTTAATGCTTCACTATTTCTAAAAATCTATTCAATCACATGATAATACCTAGTAACATTTTTTGTTTTTACCTCCTAAAGAATATATCTCCTTATATCAATGAATATATATGAATTTATAGCCATTCTCAATCACAAAAATTATTTACATAGACTTAAAACCATCCTAGTATCTCCAATTCATATATTCTTAAAACTTATTCAATAATTATGGATTTAATAATGCTTATTGTATTGGTTAAGTTTGATAGGTTTTGAAATTAAAAATTATATGGTATAATGACATGGATGGATTATTTAAGAACTATTTTGGATTAAAATATTGGTCCACTAAATGAATGTTTCCAAATAAATCCATTTTCAATTGATTCTTATGGCCCAAACATCCTATTTATGATGGTTCAATTAGTATTGATTAGCAGTTAAAGAATCAACCAGGTATCTATATTTTAAAAAAAATTACATCTATTTTTAAAATTTTATACAATTTTTTTCATATTGATTTCATTTTTTTCATATAGATAAAGATGGGAAAAAATTATTATAGTAGAGTATGTAAACATCCCATTCCATATGAATAATGGAACACCAATTGCATCTTTCCACCAATAAAACCCATCATCCAATGAAATCCCAAAACACTACTCCATCCCCCACACTTAATTCTCATTTAATCATAAAAATTGATCATGTGTAGTGTAGGAAGGTATAATGAACATGTAATGTGGAAAATTTATTTGTAATTTTATACATTATATGGGGGTTAACATCAAGGTAAGAGGTACATTAAAGCTCAAAATTAATTCTGAATTTAACAAATATATTTTAAAAAAGACACGTCAATCATTATTGAAACATTCAATAAATCCTAGAAACATTAAAAAATAGAAAATAAGAAGTTCTATACTTCATGACATGCATAAAGAATATTCAGGATAAGATAAATATAATTAATAATGAAAAAAGTTTATAAACCACATTGGTTAGGAATGTTAAACATTTTACAACATGTGTGCACAAGGGTTTCACATTTGATCAAAGTTCGTTATATATTTAGACTGTAAATGACGGAGTAAAATATAAATTATAAACCATTTAAATCCATATATATTAAATTCAAGAAGTTCTTCCAAAAATACCAAGATGAATTGAATTTTCCCAAGGTATTCAATTAATCTCATGTTTTCCTTAAAACAAAACAAAAAGATAAAATTGAAACACAATAATAAAGTGATAAATATATTAGTTATTATCATAGATAGTTAGTATATTATTGAAATTTACTTTATCTCAAATAGATTCAAATTAACTAGGTATCACAGAATAAAGAGGTGTTATCCAACTTGGTAATTAAGAAGTGGAAACATGAGTTAATATTTTAGTATCTTCCAACTATTATTATATAATTAAAAAATTAACTAAACCTGAGAAATTTTATTAAAATTAATGGAATATAAATAGACAAAGGAAAGAATCATAGTTTGGATAACCAATTGGATACTGTGTTTTACTACTCCCTATGAGGAAATACTATTTATTATCCAGAAAACAGATGGTGAGACAAAACCACAGCAATGATGGGAGTAGTTTTTGTCCATGGTTTGGATTGATTATTCTTGAAAGATTAGAAAAGAACAAGATATAATATGTTCAATAATTTTTTTCATTAATTCATCGGTTATTGGATTTAGTCTTATCAATTTGGATTTTCTCAGATCCATTGAGGTACGAGAATTTTGAACCATTATTTATCTTCTATAATATTATATTTGATGATTTTCAATGAAACCATATCTGTCACACATGGTGAAACCAAGGCCCTCTGATTATTATCCCCAACAAATCTAATGATTGGAACACATTTTATCAATCCCCATAAACATTTTTATCACCATTCTATTCAATCAAAACACTTACATTAAAGTTCATATGTTTTTAATCTTTATATCACTCCAATATTTGATTACTTACCCATTATTTCAAAATTTAGAGATGTCTTATGATTTGGTAATTTCATACTCTTCCCCTAGGCCTTATGAGGATGGTTTGGTCTATGGGGAGTTGATTAAATTTATTTTATGAATTTCATCATCGAACTCTTTTTTTAGATTCAATATTTTTATTTTGATCCAGATGAAGGTGTATTCTAATATCATCCCTTATTTTATAAACCCTTCCATGATACTGGGTATTATTGTTTTAGACTAGGGGAAAGTGATGTTATCTGTTGTCTCTTTCTATATAGTTTTAGATTAATTATTATTTGTTTCTTGTAATCACTTTAAATTTATATATTTATATAAGATTAATATATTATGATATTCAAAACCTTATGAATGCTATTTTATAGAACATATAAACTAGATCATGAATTGGTAATGGAAAGTATATCCAGATATCTATCCCCCTCTTTATTCAATTTTTATGTGTTTATTTATATATAGATATTCTACCTCATTATTCTTGAGAATATTAGGTTGGAATATGTATGGAATACAAAAATGTTAAATAATATGTAAATCTAAAATTTTAATTAATAAAATAGAATGTGACTTGAGAATGGAAATATGAGTAGGAAATTAAATTTTTATTAATATGAGATAGATTAATGTACTATAATTTGGGTGTTTATAGAGTTGGGGTGTCACTGGAGTAGACCTAGATATTATCTCATAATGTTTAGTTGTATTGTGACAGATATTGGGACTAGTTTATAATTAAAATACTAGTTCATTCCATTTAATTTTCATATTTAGCTAAGTTTAGTTATTATATTAAAATGGGATGGGTTCAATCATTGTTGATCTCTTTGGGTGTTGTCACATCCATGTTTGTATTTCCCTTTTATAGAGTTTTATCTTAATATTGAGTTGAATGGATGGAATTCAAAAGTCTATTTGTGAAGTTAGTATACTATTTCTTTTCTAAGGTGGTGATTCTATTGTGGTTTAATATAGGTTGTACGAGATTCTATAATAGAGGGAATCCTATGGGAGTGTTTTTCGGATAAATGGGTAAGTTTATATGTTAGGCATTGGAATATTTTAGAAGTATCTATTGAGTGGGAATACTTCTTGGTATTCAATAGGTTATTTCTGATTTGAGAGTTATGCAGATGTAGGTTCGGATTATAATTTTCTTAGGTTTACATATTTTGGTCAAAGTGTGTATCTTAGTCATCTGAAAATTTGAAAAAATGATTAAAACTAACTATATATATAATTGCAAAAATTAAAATAATTGAATGCTTTATAAAAAATTATGTTTAGGTGAATAAATGAATTGGTAATTATAATGAGGGATTTGATTTTGGTAATATGATTCCAAATGTAATAGTTTAATGTATTCATTAATATTAAGGGATTCATATTTAATTAAATCAAATAGATATTTAAGCTTATGGTTAAATTATGAATGTGAAAAATTATGATCCAATTAAATGGGGTTAATTATAAAATGATAAAATTAATGAGATGATTAGATGATAGTGGGACGAATTATAATATATGTTTATTAATTTAATTAATGTATTAAGTGGTGGTAATAGGTTAATTTCCATGGTGATAAGGAATATTTTGTTGATTACAATACCTTGTGTGTAATGACCCATTCACTTAATAATGAAAATTCTTATTGATCTAATTAAATGTCTTATTGTGTAAAATAGATATATAAAACATTTTCACTTCCTTGGTTTTATGTTTTTGGATTTTAAAAAACTGTTGAGGATTGTAGCATTTGATAATATAGTCATTGTACAATGATCACATGATTTTCACAAATATAGGGATTTACCAAATCTATAATACTAAAAAAAAGGTATATGTTGCCTAATCCAGTAGAATTTATCTATATAGAGCACATTTTTTAGAGATTAGAAAGGGGGTAGCGTCACTGGGCTTCTCTCTTGACCAATTCCAAGCTGAGATTCAACATGTTAATCTTTAATGGAACCACCTAAATGAGTATTTGAAGTAAATAAGGATTTCCACCTGAGTGATGTTATCTAACCCTCCACAAGAGTTTGTCACCATCACACACCTTAAACTTTGGTCTTATGCGCGTGTTATAAGTGGTTATTTAGAAATACCCTAGCACTATTATTTTGTGCTTTATTTTTGAATAGAATAAAGAATATATATTCATTTTATTATTGTTACTTTGTAAATATTTTTTAAAGAAAAAATAATTTTTTTTGTTAATATACAATTAAGAATTCTATTTTGATGAATTGATTGATTTTTGAAATAAATAATGTTTTAATAAAATATTATTAATAAATTACTTTTTATTAAATGTAAATGATCTTATAATTTTTATGATTACAATTGTATTTTTTATTATGATCTGAAATATATTTTTGTCTAATCCCAAGAATTTTTTATAAAGGACAGTTTATATTTTGAAAGTAAATAATTAATATATTAGATAATTATTTATATAAAAATTACATTATTTTTATAATCAAGACATCAAAATTATCCAATGGTTAATTTTTTATAATTTTCTAAGACAGTGGGATTTTTGGGTAAAAATTAAATACTGTTTAAATATATAATGTGTTATATGACAACATAATGTCCCAATAGTGATCTAATAAAATAATATAAATAGGATTTTTTCCAATATATGTTTTACCTTTAAAATAATTTGATTTTAGATTTATTTGATTTATTTTATAAAGCCTTAGTAGATCCTCCAAGGACTATAAAACATTTTAACCACCACCAAATTCATTTTTTATTTTATTAAAAAAGCCACTATTAGGAAGAGCATTAACCATATAGAAAGATTGATGCATCATCACACATGACCTTCAAAAAGAAAATTTCACCATACATATTTCAAAAATCAAAACATACAAACAGCACCGCAATCACCACGCCTCCCACGAAGTAGCCATCCAGAGTCACACACGAACTAGAAACCGCTCCAGTTACAAATTTTTCAAAATTTGAATTTCAAATTACCCTCATACCGAGCCATCCACATCACCTAGTTTCCATAATTGCATTTCCGACCTAATCCATCCACGACACCTAGTTTCCATAATAACATTTCCGACCTAATTTTGTCACCACCAACGTCGCTTCACATCCATCACCACCATCATCTCACATCATGCCGTCATCACCGGAGAGAACTAGAGAACTGTACCCAGCAATAAAACTCGAAATGTCACCACTAGGACATATCATTGTTGTCAACGGAGTCGGCATTCCATCGAGGCAACCGACAGTAGAATCTGGACAGAGAACCTCCACAGCCAGTAATCCCGGAAACGCCAATCATCACAACCCGAAACCAACATATCATCGGTGATGTTAGCCACAAGAACCCACCAAACCAGCATGAATTGAAACTAGCAGGCCACACAACGAACCCTCACCGTAGACATCTATGTCACGCCACTGACACCACTCGGAAGCAACCAACACCAAAACACTACTGAGAACCACAACACTGACTGAAGAAAAAGAACCTTAGAAAAAATTACACCCAACACTTGCACCATATGAGCCACCTAGGATATCCTCCCCATCTCACCACAAAACCCAAAGGTCCCTATATCCCAACCCACCCAACCGACCTTGAAGGGAGAGGGGGGCCTAGAGACCAGAGGGGGTATTAGGGGAGATACAACTAAAGTAGGGTGTAGCTGAGCAGGCACCCACAACCTTAAAAAACCACACCATCATAGAAAAATCATCAGATAACAATGACCAGAGTGACTAACACTCAAATAGGTAAAAAGGAAAAAGGAAATGGGAATGTGAAAATCAGGGAGAAAAGAAAAGGGTTCAGAAAGCCTTACGGTCACTGAACCTGGAAGGACAAAACTTTTGAGAATCTGTCACTCCATGTCCAACCTAGAGAGGAGCATTGGAACGTGAGGTCAGAGCAAGGTGAGGAGGCCAGGGAAGAACCAAATCCCAATCAGAAGAATTAATAGAGAAGGAACCAGCATGGGGATGGAACCCATTGTAGAACCGACATGAGGATGGAACCCTAGGATAAAGGGGAGATCTAAAGAGAAAACCATAGGAAAATGGGGGTGGAGAGATCTACCACTGTGAGGGGATGAAACCCAGAATCTAGGGAGAAACACTCCAACGAACTCTATGGAGGAGATCAAACTCTAGGAGGTCACCGCAGAGGAGATCGGACGTTGGGATGTCAGTGGGGAGCGCTCTCGATAGGGGAGAGACCTTATAAAACATTTTAACATTTTTAAATGATTTCCTTGAGTGTGTTACTCACCTCCATATAAGAAATCCTAATATTTTATTAAGGTAGGAAATTTTCCTTCTAAAAAATGTTTTCCAACACCCTTTGAAAAAAAACCATTGACAAAAACCATGGGACGGTTTGTGGTTCTGATTATTTTAATGTGTAGTGTCCAAAACCTAAATTATAATGAATTCCCTCACTTTTCCTATATAAACCCACCCATGCTCCCACTTATCTTCACTAAAAACATTTTTCACTCGACCAACCCTTGTCCTTATCTCTCTTTAATCCTCCCAAGGTTCCCCAATCCCCCATGAAGCCTCTCTCAAGCCTCTCCCAAGCCTTTGATATCACACCTTTATGTAAAGGATTTCTTCCTTTATCTTTTTTCCTCATCTAACGATGTTGTTATACCCTTTTTATTTTCAAATAAAAATATTGGGGGATGATTTTTCACCAATCTTATACTTACCTCCTTATTTTTAATAATGAGATACCCCTTTTTCTCTCATTAATTCCTCCCATGTACACTCATTACCATGCCAAAATTCCATAATGGCTTTCTCTCTCTTCATTTAAATTCAAACAATAATTTGGTATTATGAATATACATTTCATTACATATGTTAGTACATCTATATATATTATCCCTACTGTATGTTTCATTTAAATATGATGTGTTACCCATTTCTCTATCATAAACCATTTTTATGAGTTCCTATGTCACTCCATTACGTTGCCAAAATTACACCGCAATTTTCTAAGCAAAAGTCATTGTGTATTGAATACGAAGCCCATTTCTCTATCAAGAGTATTCACCTATGTCCAAATTTAATTATTGGTTATAAATTTTTATATATGACTTACACATTCCATTATTGTGGAATAATTGATGACGTATAATGAATCCATGATTTATGATCTATGTGGAACACTTATGCATGAAATGAAATGATTAAGAAGGGTGTGCCCTAATAGCACTACAATGAATTGTGTAAAGACTATTATAATGATATTTCAAGTGCAATGAGGGTACACTCATTCTAATTCAAGTAAAATGGGGGTTTAATTATGCTCCATGTGCAATGAGACTTGGATCATGATAATATCATATTAAATGTTTTTTCCATACTTCCATGTTTTGGTAATCATGTTATATCATGCCTTTATGTTCATATTTATCTTGTGCTCCATTGATATGCCTATGTCCTAACATTTACTATAATCATCATGTTATGCCTTGTTTAATACCTTAATAGGCTTTATAGCTCATCCTTTTCTTGTGCATGTCCTCTGGTTATCCCAATAAAAACTAAGTATGAAAGAATGTCGTGGTCAAGTAAAATATGTTTTCAATAAAGATGATGGGTTTTATGTTCTATGTTGTTATGTAATGTTCCAAATTTCCCCAGACACTACGCCTCTTGATACATATAGTTGTGTTAAGTAAAACTGTATACATTGAGTCATGATTAAGTGTGAAATAAATAGAAGGGTTGTAATAGTTTGAATCTGAGGATAGGTTTAGTAATTTTTGGGATTATGATTAGAGAACCTTAGTGAAAGACTTAGGGAGAAGCCTATGTATAATAAAAAAATCAAAAAAAAAATTACAGTATTGAGTAATTGGTTTATCAAAAAAAACATCCCTATCTGGATACAAGTATGTAGATGTGGATCTAGCGTAGATATATCTACGGGTAAAACATGAAAACATCTCTTTGAGCTAGAATTGAACGGGAACCGGTGCACAACAACCGAGATTGTTTCAATCTTGGTTATGACATTCTCATGGGATATTCTTTCATAAATTCATAAGCTTAGTATGAACCATTATTAAGGGAATTAAAAAAATGTCTCTCAAAATATATTTTGAGATGTAGATCATGGATAACATTGATTAATGCCTATAAATTGATAAGTTAAGGAAATAAAAGTAATATATATGTTATCTATTTTTGTCTTTGGTTTACCATTTATTTTTTACCCCTAATTATATTTTTATTATAGCCAATGACTTGTAATATGAGGGCTCGAGCTGATAACCGATGTGAAGATTAGTGTGAGACAACGACCTCCAACTTTTAATAGATCATTTGAACCCTGAATCGCCAAACAATCAATCAAATCAATTGAAATGATCTTCTCCATCCTTCAATATTCCGAACAAGAGAAGGTTACTATGGATTCTTAACATATGGAGGGTGATTCTAATCAATCGTGGATATTGATCAAAAATATAATGCATGAGGAAGAGATTGAGGCAGTAGAATGGAATGATTTCCGGAAAATGTTTTTCGAAAAATATTTTCCTCGCACCCTCAAACATAAGATGGAAATAGAATTCCATTCCCTCTATAAAAACAATGATGAATCCATCAGAGTGTATGAGGAAAACATCACAAGGATTGCATGATATGCCTCCGTATTTGTCATTACCCCTCAATGCAACGTTGACCACCTCTTTCGTGGGCTAAGACTTTGCCTATAAAAAGCCCAAGTGATCCATGACTTTGAGTGCTATGAGGAACTTTTCTGTTGTTCCCTCAAAGACAAAATGAAGATCGTAGAATCTGCATGGTATCATAGGGATAAGAATCATAAAATGTACTTTATTTCTTTTGAATTGATGAATAAATACAATGGATCTAAGAAAATCTAGCTCTCCACATTCCAATGGTGTGGAAAGAATCATCATGGAAACTTCTTGATGGGGATGAGGAAATTCTTTCGGTGTGAAAGAGAAGGGAACATAGCCATTAATTTCTGACATGAAAAATCCATGGCTACGATAGAGGATAGGAATGCATCATTCGACCCTCAAAACATTGTTCATTTATTTAACTGTAATGAACCATGTAACTTGGAAATCCAGTTCTTCAATCCAAGGGTATTCGTAGGTAACCAACAACCTCTAAGGTAGTGAGGAAAAGCTTTTGTCATCACTACTGCCAAAATGAATCCCAACAATGAAGTGGTGACACTTACACTAGTTACTCATTCATGAATAGTAAATATACTTTTAAATTCTTGTTCTATGCATTATTTTATATCCATAATGATCAGTAGAACAACTCCAACACCACCACAAATCATGGAAGAAAATTTTTCCTTGAGAACATAAAATGGTGAAATATTGTATCCCATGAATATAAATCCCCCTATCATAATTTGTGGTTTGAACATTCCAATGAACCTATTCATATGCCCTATGGTGTAATTTGACAAAATTATTGGCATGGATTTTCTTTCCCTATATACATCCAACATAAATTTATGTGAGAGGTAAATCATCCACCATAAAAGGAATTGACCCATGATTATGTACAAGTGTAAGGAATAGGATGAGTCTTCTTTATCACCATCAACCCAAGCATGGATATTACAACACTATGAGAATTTGTATCATGCTCAGATGATTGAGTCTATAAAAGAAACCATCCTTGAAGACATTACTATTGTGAAGGAATTTGATGAAGTGTTTCCTGAGGAATTTTCTGGCCTTCCAACTATAAGAGATGTTTAATTACCAATTTATCTTATACTTGGGGAATTGACAATACCTCAAACTCTGTATAGAATAGATATTGGGGCACTTGAGGAACTGTAGAATAAATTTCAGGAGAATATAGTTAAAGGGTTTATATGCCCAAGTGCTTCACCATCGGTGGCACTAGTCCTCTTTTTCAAGAAGTAGGATGCGTAAATGCACATTTTCACTTATTATCGTGAGCTCAAAAAAATCATGATAAAGAACAAGTATCATCTTCCCAGAATTGATGACTTTTTTGATCAGCTACATGGAAAACAATACTATTCCATGGCGTATTTGGGGTCAGGATATTACCATGTATGGGTGAAGAAGGAGGGTATCCCCAAGACTACTATTCATAGAAGGTATGAGCACTGTGAATTCATACTAATACCTTTCAGACTAACTAATGATTCAGAAATCTTCATATACATAATGAATATAGTCCCTAGAAATTATCTCAACTAATTTTTGGTAGTCTTTATAGTTGATATTCTAATATACTCCAAAACCAAGTAGGAGCATGAGGAGAATCTAGGAACTATACTAGAGACCTTGTGAAAGGAGAAGCTCTTTGAAATGTTCAACAGGTGTGTGTTTTGGTTGAAGGAGGTCTCGTTATTGGGTCATATCATCATAAGAAATGGGATATCTGTTGATCCCTACAATATAGCTACACTTGAGGGATGTCCAAATCCAAAATAGTTAATGAATATATGTAGCTTCCTGGGGTTAGATGGACATTATCACTGATTTGTGATAAATTTATAATGATTTTCCAACCATATTACCAATCTAACTAGGATGGGGTAATGTTTTCTTGGAGTGAGGAATATGAATATAGATTAAAGGAGTTGAAAAGGAGGCATATCACTACACTCATGCTCACACAACCCATATGTGGAGAAATTTTTTTAATTTTCATGGATTCTTTGAAGAAGGGCCTAGGATGTGTGTTAATGAAAAATGAAAAATAAATTACCTATGCATCAAGGAAGTTGAATGTTCGTGAGAAAAACAAAACCAAAAATTATCTAGAGTTGGATGTAGTAATCTTCGCTTTGAAAATTTTGTGACATTAAGTATATGGGGAGAAGTGTGAAATATGAACAGATCACAAAAGCCTTAAGTATATATTCACATAGAAAGAATTTCATATGTGCTAAAAAATATTGTTAGAGAAGATAAAATACTATAACTGCTCAATACATTACCACACTAGGAAAGTGAACAAGGTGGAAAATGATCTTTGTAGAAAGGACCCGAAAATTCAATCAGTAATGAGAATTGAAAAGGATCCAATCTTCTTTTATTTGATGAATATGTACATGGGAATCATAACGAAGGGAACATCTTTAATAAATTACCAAATTATTGGTTAACTGTTTCTTTGTTGATGGATAAAGGATTCTCAATAAGATGATGTGGGAATTCTGAGGAAAGTGGAATCTATTAGAAAAGGAAATCCTAAGAGATAAATGTTAGTGAAGAATGAATTGTGATATTTGGGTCATGAATATACGTTCCATAATATATGGAGTAAATGAAATAACTTTTGTATGGTACACATATTTCTAATTTCTCCATTTATACAGGAAACATTATGATTTGTTGAGATGTCTAAGATCATTATTAGTGGGATATGATGAAATAGATCATTGAGTATACATCAAAGTGCCTAGTATGCGTTCAAGTTAATTTTGATAGCTCGATGTCTAAATGGTTGATCCCACCATTACCTATACCAAAATGGAAATGAAAGAACATCTCCATGGACATTGCCACAGAACTTACAAAGACATCCAATGGAAACAATGCTATGTGGGTATTTGCGGATCATCTTATAAAGACTACACAATTTAATTCAATTTGAGAGTATTTATCATTGGATCAACTGGCACATATATTTATCATAGAATTGGTAATGCTTCATGGGGTACCAATATCTATTTTATCCAATAGAGACCAAATATTCACCTATATGTTCTAGAAGATTATTTAACATTCTATGAATACTGAATTGATCTTCAGTACAGTTTATCATCCTCATATTGATGGCCAATCTGAGTGGAATATCCAAACACAAGAGGACATATTAAGGTCATGATCAATAGACATCAAAATAGAGGGGATCAACATCTTACTCTTGTTGATTTCTCTTATAATAATAGTTTCCAGTCATGCATCCAAATGGATCCTTATGAATCCCTTTATGAGAAGAGGTGTAGAAGACCAGCATGTTGGGATGAACTTGGGGAGAGAGAACTCCTAGGTCCAAAAATGGTCGATGTAATTTTGGAAAAGTTTAAGACCATTTAGTAGCACATTAAATATGCTTAGAATCAAAAAAAGTGTTATAATGAAAATCATCGACAAGACCTAGAATTTGAAGTTGGAGACATGGTATTCCTCTTTATGTCAT
This sequence comes from Viscum album, assembly GCA_963277665.1. NCBI lineage: Eukaryota > Viridiplantae > Streptophyta > Magnoliopsida > Santalales > Viscaceae > Viscum > Viscum album. The sequence continues at coordinate 2,094,704,540 of OY728151.1, forward strand.
CATGGAAGAGATTTATGTGAAATTAGAATAATGGAAAGATTATTCCACGATACATCATCTCTTTTGTGATCCTTGATCACATTGGTGTAGTGGCCTATTGACTAACACTACAACCGAACCTATCTCAATTTCATGTGGTATTCCTTGTATCACTCTTGAGGAATTACATACCTGACCCATGACATGTATTCATTCCAGAGGTGGTACCATTGAAGAATGACCTCTCCTTTAAAGTAGAGAAATTTAATATATTAGATCATAGAGAAAAATTTCTACAAAATAAGACAATTCCCCTCATCAAGGTGTTGTGAGGAAATGAAAAGATTGAAGAGGGAATGTGGGAATCAGAGGAAGTGATGAATCAGAGTTAACCTTATCTGTTTTAGTGTGGGACAAATAAATTTCTAGGGTGAAATTTCTTAAGGGGGAAGATATTGTAATGACCCAATCATTTATAAATTAAAATTCATATTGATCTAATTAAATGTATTATAGGGTAAATTTGTTATATAAAACATATGTACTTCCGTGGTTTTATGTTTATGGATTTTAAAAAAATGCTGAGAATTTTTACCATTTCAAATATTGTCGTTCAATAGTGATCACAAGTTTTGTATAAATACAGGGCTGTAACAAATCCAATTTACTAAGAAAAAGGAATTGATAGACTCATCTAGAAGAATTTCTCCATAAGAATCCCAATTTTTGGAGCTCGTAAATGAGGTAGAATCACTAGGCTTTTCTCTTGAAAAATCCCAAGGTGGGCATCAACACCTTAGGTTTGAATGAAACTGCCTATGGGAGAAGTAAAAGGTAATAGATATTACCACCTTAGAGATGTTATCTAAGCCTCCACAAGAGTGTGTCACCATCGCACAACATAGCCTCAGGTCCTATGCGTGTGTTATAAGGGGTTATGTAACAAGAACCTAGCATTATGATTTTGTGCATTTTTGGTATAGAATAAATAATATACAATCATTTTGTTATTGTTACTTGGTAAATAGTTTTTAAAGGAAAAATATAATTTTTAGTTAATATTCAATTAATAAATCTATGTTGTTGAGTTAATAGATTTTTTAATTAAATAATAGTTTAATAAATTATTATTACTAAATTACTTTTTACTAAATATAATTGATTGTATAATTTTTATGAATACAATTGTAATTTTTATTAATGTCTGAAAGCTGTTTTTGTCAAAACCCATGAATTTTTTATAAAGGACCATTTTAATTTTAAAAGTAAAAATTCACATATTTAGATAATTATTAATATAAAATTAAAATTACTTTTCTAATTAGGATTTTTAAATTAATCAATAGTGAAATTTTCATAATTGATTGAAACAATCAAATTTTTGGGTAAAAATTAAATAATGTTTAAATATAAAATGTGTTTTATGACAACATAATGATCCAATAGAGATGTAATAAATTACAATAAATGTGATTTTATACCAATATATATTTGACCATAAAATAAATATTATTTTAGATTAGTTTTATTTATTTTACAAAGCCTTAGTGGACCCTCCAATGTTTATTAATTATTTTAACATTTTAAAATTATTTCCTTGAGAGTTTGAATCAACTCCACATAGGCAATACTACTAATTTAATATTTTTGACCATTATCGTTATAAAATAATTTTTTACACTCCTATTTGGAAAAAATCATGTTCAAAAACTGTGGGATGGTTTTTGTTTTTGATTATTTTATTGTGTAGTGTCCAAATAAAAAAAATAAAGAATACCCTCCCTTTTCCTATATAAAACCACCCATGCTCCCAGTTATCTTAACTAAAAACCTTGGGATCTCAAAAAACCCTTAACTCCCATCTCTAGAATCCTTCAAAGGTTCCCCATGCTCCTAGGAAACCTTTCTTAAGCCTCTCCCAAGTCATTGTGATCACACTTCCATGTAAGGGATTTCTTCCTTTCTCATTTATGTCCAAATTTAATTATACTGTTATTCCCTTTTAATTTTAAATTAAAAATATTGTGGTAATATTTAAAACATTTCCTAAACATTCCCCTTTATGTTTTAATGATGATATACTCTTTTCAATTTCATTAATTCCTTCTATGTACACTCTTAAACATTAATAAATTCCTTAAGTAATTTCTCTCTCCTCGATTACAATCAAGCAATTCTTTTATATTATGAATAGGAATTACAATACATTTGTTGGGAAATATATCTATATTACCCCCAACTTACATTACATTTAATTTTTATATTATGAGATACCCATTTCATTCTCATCAACCATTTTATGAAATCTTATGTCATGCCCTTATTGTGCTGAAATTGCACTGTGATTTTCCAAGAGATAGCCATTGTGTAGTAAATACCATGCCCATTTCTCTATCAAGGGTATTCAACTTTAATCATATTTACTTATTTATTATATTTTTTCATGTATTAATTCTGCATTTCTTTATTGTGGAATAAATGATGGTGTAAGATGAATCCATGTTATATGGTCTATGTGTCACACTTATACATGAAATGAAATGATTATGAAGGATGTGCCATAATAGCGCCCCAATGCATTGGGTAAAGACTAGTATCCTGATATTTCAAGTGAAATGACGGTCTACTGAGGATAATTCAAGTGAAATTAGGTTTTACTAATGCTCTATGTAAAATCATCATTGTCTCATACTAATATCATGTTAAATGTAGTTGCCACATTTCTATGTTATGATAATCATGCTGTATAATGCATTTATGTTCATGTTTCTCTTTTTCTCCATTACTATTCCTTTTTCTTAGTATATACAATATTATTCATGTTATTTCTTTTTTTACTACCTTACTACGCTTTATATCGAACTGTTTTCTTATTCCTGTCCTCAGGTTATCCCATGAAATTCTAAGTACGATGAAATGTTGTGGTAATGTAAAAAACGTTTTCATTAAAGATAATGAGTTTTATATTCTACGTTGTTATGTAATGTTACTATTTTCCCAATACAGTATACATCTTTATCCTTGGAGTTGTCTTAAGTGAATTTTTCTGTAATTTATCATGTTTAAGTGTGTTATAATGATCAGTTTTGTTGTATTGATTGATATAGTCATTGTAGAGACCTGAAGCTTGACATACATAGATATCACATTACTTTTTCGGAATACTTAGTACATAACAAAAACACACACACAAGGACCATAACAGTTTAGTGTCTTTGGAAACTCGGAACGTAATCTTCTAATCATGGTGAAAGATCTTCAACATCTCCCATAAAGATCTTCCATTTTTTTTAACCTAAATCCTTTTTTATAACCCGGGGAAAAGAAAACATAAAAGGGTGAGCTCAAAGGCTCAATAAGGGTAAACAAAAGAAATATCAATCACATCATATTCATAAGAACATATCTTTTGGAAATCTTAACCTGCAAAAGAGATCATAATTTCATAACATGGGATAAATCATAGTAGTGAAATGTAATCCCAATAATCATAACATAAAACATGAAACTGTGTGGAATACACACATAATCAAAGAGATTCATTTCTTATTAGTCAAGACTCATTTCCAAGACTATCTTAGTGGACAAAGTCCCATTCTGAACCGAGTTCACTCCTCGTTTCAGTCCTATTTCACTGAACCGGTATAACCATCCATTCCATCCGTGTCTATCTCATGAGATATAAAATCTTTACCCAATGAATTGGAGGGAGATATAGGTCCCACCCATCTCATAATGATACAATTCTTATTTGTGCCACAAAATCATAAACCATACATCATAGCATAACCCATGTAATAAAAATGGGAATCTTAAACATCGTGACATCATAAAACAATTCATATAATATAAAGGAATTCATAAAAATAATTCCATCACAAAATAATCAAATCAATGTAATAATAGGGATAAAAACAGAACCCTTTATTATCTTAGATGGAAAATAATTTTGATAAAACACTTGAACTCCATTCTTGAGGAAAATATCCTTTCTACTTCAAAAACATTTTTCCTTTCTTAACATGTCACACAATTTTAAACTAAAAGAAGTTGATTAAAAATAAACTTGAAAACTTATAAAGTAAGATTCTTGGAAATAATGTTTTAAAAATCCATTCATGCTGTATAAGTTAAAAAAACATTCTTCTCGTACTTTTGTCGGAAAAGTCAAAAAGTACCTCGTACGAAAAACGACAAAAGATTCCTTTCATATCTTTTACTAAAAACACACCAAAGGATAAAATTGGATATAAAATATTGTAGAATGATGTAAATATTACATATTGATGAAACATGGATGTGGATGATAAAATACACCCCAGTAAATACCAAAGTATAAACAATCTTGGATAAAAATGATATTGTGATATTTTCCCTTTGCTTAGGTCTGATTTGCTTCGTAAGTGTCTGAACCTCCTCTTCTTTGAAGCGTCCCTTTGAGATCTCCTTTTAGGGCACTAAAATTGGTCTTTGAGGAAGACCAAAATCTCTAGGATGTTTCTAGGGAAGTGGATAAGAGAATTTGGCAGGGGTTGGCCGAGCATGAAGGCTCAAAGTCGTGTGAGGAAGAGAGGGAGGAGGTTCCCTTTTATAAGGGAGGAGAGGGGAACCTTTGGAATAACTAAAAATATTATTTTATTATAAAGCCAAATTCGGTTTTAAATAGCTCCAAATTGATTTATTTTGAAGCTAAGGTTGGGATGGGTCGAAATCCTATAATTCAATAGAATTTGGACAAGTTTAGTTTACTATTTTAACCTTATCATTTAGTTTTAACTTTAAGTTAGATAATTTTAATTTTACTGTGTCTTTTTGTGTTCTTACACTATAAGGTTAATAAACTTACTATAACAAGACAAACGAACCCCAAGTTGTTTATTATTAATATATATAACCTTATCTATGTCATTTGGCCAAACCTTAGATTTCTAGGAATATAATAACAATTAATAATATAATATTTGTTTTGAAAACTATTTTAAGTCAATTTTGACACTATGTGGTAATTGATTTTTGTAAAAATCATTTCAGAATGAATAGTTCAAACAAAGTTGATTAAATCAACACTAACATGTCATATTAACATATAAAATTTTAGTAATTCATAAAAAGTATCAAATTACATTTATTTTGGTATTTATAACAACAATTATTTCAATATTTCATTAATAAGATATTTACTACATCATCATTGTGTCATAAATAAATTAATTTATTTAAAGTCTAAAAATTACAAATAAAATATCATTATGTAGGAAATATTATTATCTTTCTAATGAATATTTATAGTCTAATTTATCTTATCCATAACCCTATATTAAAAATTATTTACTTATTAAACATTGATTTTAACTATTTTAACCCTTCTTTAAATAAATTAATAATAAATGTCCTAATCTAATCAAAGTGGGATTAAATGGTGATATTTTATTCCTAATATTGTTTTTGGACGAATTACACTTATCCAATATAATTATGACATGTGTTAGGGTAATAATAATATCATTTTTACCCTTAATGACTCTATTTATTTTTAACTGTGGTAAAAAAAGTAAAAAGTTACTATTCACCAAAAATTATTTTCATCTCATTGAACCACATTTTAGTCCTTGATATTAACCATGTCTCTCGGATTTTTGAAATTCCACTCACAGAAGTGGTAAAATTATGTTTTATGAAAAATTCAGTTTTTTAACTACCACTTAGTAGTTTCACTATTCATCAAAAAATGAAAGTTTCCAGAAAAATACAAAAAATTAGGCCTAAGCTATATTTGATATTATGAATTCAAAAATGATGTCTATTTTACCAAATTCAAAACATATCAGTTACATTAATTAATTTAAAAATTAATTCCCGTCGTCCAAACAAATAGCGTGTTTTTAAGCGATAATAACTATCAAAAGATTGACACTTGTTTATGTTTGGTTTAAATGTGAAATTACATCCAATGAACAACATTGTATAAAATCGTAAAAATATATTCTAAATATACTTTAAAACCACTCAAATTAATAATTTATCACTACTAATTATTTTGATTAAAATGTTTTTTTTAATTAAAATTTAATAATTTTCACTATTCATCAGAATATGAATGTTATCCGAAAAGTACCAAAATTTCACCTTAAGCTAAATTCGATACTCTGAATCCATAAATGAAGTCCATTTTGAGAGATAAAATTTCTAAAATTTTAAAAGGTGGTTATTACTATTCATAACGGCTAGTTTAAATAATATTTTAATAGCATATCGTTGTTTAGTGAAACTCGGTATTGCGTACTACACACGCTATCGAGGAAGGTCGTGATTGCGTGTAATGCAAGGCAAGTCACGATGCGTGTTTTGCAAGATCCTTTTGGTGTAGCTTACTACATAAGACATTAATGAAATTAAAAAGAATATTTTTCATAAAATTTCGGGGTGTTACATTCTACCCCCCTTAAAATGAATTTCGCCCTCGAAATTCGTCGGGGTTATAAATGGTTTACTATTCGAAAGTTTCTTTGATAGAAACCCACATCATAAAAAGGAATACACAAACTAATCTTTAAAAAAAAGTATGAAATGTAACGGTTACCCAAATAAACTAATCACTGGGTTTCCACATAGGTGAAAATATGGATATGGAAGAGAAATCTAACCATCATGTTCTGATGGAGAGTGGTAGAGAACATGTCAATGGAAAATCCAGCAATCACAAAGCCATAAATTTGTGAAGATCTAAGGTAACATCTTATTTATCATATATAAGAGCACTAGGACAACATTTTTGGTTTTCAAGATCGTTTCCCTAAAGTTGATGAAATTGGAATTAGAAGAAATACTTTCGTGATTTCGGTATAGTCTCACCTTTGGTCGTTCTATGGAAAATTTCCACTTCATCTCTTAAATAAATGAAGTTGAATTTGTCATTCGTGATGTGATAGTAGATCATGTGATAGAATGATGGGTCATTCCATCTGTCTCAAAAAAAAGGTTTGAAAAGTTATCAAAAAATACATAAGTCCATCTATAGTGAGATTAATCATATATGGTTCCTAAAATGGACGTAAACTTTATATAACATACTTCTTAATATAATAAAACTAGTTTCTACTAAACAGGGACTTCCTATAGGCCAGTGGTAGGCGATAAAGGCCAGTCGCACTTCAGTTGTGGATTCGATTCCCACAGCCTTGTCCGACGCGATGGGCTATCGCCCGTCCTGCAGGTTATCCTTTTTCTAAAACCATAGTAGTAAAACATCCCATCAATAATATCAAAAAAAATTTATCCTTAAACAATACTAACTTATGTCCAACATAGTCCATTCCAATCATTAGGCTTATCCATAATACTGCAGTCCACTCTCATAATATAGTGAAAACGATTACCAGATATTTAATACCATCGTTGATCCCCATATATCATAAGATATGTCTTGTTGGACACATTCCAAACATTCAAAGGCCTTAATCATGTATTTTCTTGAATACCCATTGGACCTTAGTGAAAATATGAATGCAGTTAAAAATTAACACTTTCCACATACCAAAATCCTCAAAATTATATATACTCAAACCATGATATCACTTAGTCCTTATATCAATCATGAGCTCATGAATACTGTCAAATATTTCATTTTCTCGTTTTCCCTTCATTATGTGCATATCATCTTTTTTCCAAAAATATCTCAATCACTTTCCATGGTTACCGGTACCAAAAAATTATTGAAAACCACAGTAGACCAATACATAAATATTCCAATATTCAACGATACTATATACAACATTATTTTGTATTCCCATTACATAAACACTTAATCATTCCCCCACATCGTTATAATATTCAACATCGCCAATGGTGATTGCATGTGACTTCCCATTATCCTTTGTCTTATGTGGTTTCTCATGTCGATCATCACTAACCCTTGGATTAGGGCATTTATTAGCATAATGCCACATTTCCTTGCACTTGAAGCATTGAAGTGTAGTAGGTTCATTCTGTGTATCCCTTCCTTTGTTTCCATAATTAGACATCTTCTTCCCATCATTGCGGCATTCAAATGCCCGATAACCATCCTTTCCACATTTGAAACATTTACTTGTCCCTTTAAGACAATCTCCACCATGCTTCTTTCCACACTTTGAGCATAAGGAAACATTCATCTTCTTTTCACCATTGTTCTGAGATTTCTCCTTGAACTCCATCTTTCATTTCTTGTCAAAACAATGAGATGGATAAGTAACGCCAACTTCCATTTCTACCTTGATAGCACAACACACAATTTCTTCATAGCTACTGAAGTCTCTTATATCTAATGCCCTTCTAAGACTTGGTTTAAGCCACTTAAGAATCGATCAACTTTAATTTCAGGTTGGATGATAAATCCAAATGCATACCTTGCAAGCCTTGTAAAATTCGCTTCGTATATACCAACAGATTCATCATCCTTTTTCTTTAGTTCAAGAAACTCTTTCTCCATCTTTGTTCGATGAATACGAGGGAAGTACTTATTGAAAAATAAGTTCTTGAACTTGTCCCATTCCATGGACTCAATTTCATCTCTTTTCCTCGTATTCTTGATAAGATTCCACCATTGATCAGTTTCACCTTCCAAACGATATACTTCTAAGATGACTTTATCATGTTCAGAACATTAAATAACTGAAAATATCTTTTCAGTGGTACTGATCCATTTTTCAGCAACAAGTGGATCAGAAGACCCACTGAAAGAAGGTGGACGTTGCCTCATGAAAGACTCAATAGAATATTGTTCCCTTCTCTGCTCATTTGGAAGTCCAGAATGATTCATAGCTTCTGTAAGTATAGCAATAAGATTTTTCACTCCATCTCCCATAACATTTGTTTGTTCAAGAAGACAATCATTGCATTGTCCATTGCATTGATCAACACGGTTCCTTCGGGTTCCAACCATTGTCTAAAACCCAAAAAGAATAGTGTTAGAGGAAAAAATCATGCTAGGGAAAAAAACATAATAAAGGGGGAGTACCTTCAATATCTAACATCTTAGGTTTAATTATATGATCGTTAGAATAATTCTAGGACTATAACCTATACGTATACTTAACCTTAGGGACATCCCTAGACATACCGTAGAAATATCTCTAGGGATCTCACTAAAGTTCTCGCATACTAGTTTCCAAAGGTTGACTAAAAATTTCCTCTGATGCCAACTGTAGAGGCCCAAAGCTTGACGTACATAGATATCCCATTACTGTTGCGGAATACATAGTACATAACAAAAACACACACACAATGACCGTAATAGTTTAGTGTCTTTGGAAACTCAGAACGTAATCTTCTAATCATGGTGAAAGATCTTCAAAATCTCCCATAATGATCTTCCCTTTTTTTAAACCTAAATCTTTTATTCATACCCTGGGGAAAAGAAAACATAAAAGGGTGAGCTAAAATGATCAGTAAGGGTAAACAAAAGAAATATCAATCATATCATATTCATAAGAACAGATCTTTTGGAAATCATAACCTGCAAAAGAGATCATAATTTCATAACATGGGATAAATCATAGTAGTGAAATGTAATCCCAATAATCATAACTTAAAACATGAAACTTTGTGGCATACACACATAATCATAGAGATTCATTTCTTATTATTCAAGACTCATTTCCAAGACTATCTTAGTGGACAAAGTCCCATTCTGAACCGAGTTCACTCCTCGTTTCAGTCCTGTTTCACTGAACCGGTATAACCTACAGTTCCAGCCATGTCTATCTCATGAGATATAAAATCTCCACACAATGAATTGGAAGGAGATATAGGTCCCACCCATCTCATAATGATACCATTCTTATTTGTGCCATAAAATCATAAACCATACATCATAGCATAACCCATGTAATAAAAATGGGAATCTTAAACATCGTGACATTATAAAACAATTCATATAATATAAAGGAATTTATAAAAATAATTCCATCACAACATAATCAAATCAATGTAATAATAGGAAAAAAAACAGAACCATTTATTATCTTAGATGGAAAATAATTTTGATAAAACACTTGAACTCCATTCTTGATGAAAATATCCTTTCTACTTCAAAAACATTTTCCCTTTCTTAACATGTCATACAATTTTAAACTAAAAGAAGTTGATTAAAAATAAACTTGAAAACTTGTAAAGTAAGCTTCTTGGAAACGATGTTTTAAAAATCCATTCATGCCGTATATGTTAAAAAAACTTTCTTCTAGTACTTTTGTTGGAAAAGTCAAAAAGCACCTCGTACGAAAAACGACAGAAGATTCCTTTAATATCATTTACTAAAAACTCACCAAAGGGTAAAATTGGATATAAAATATTGTAGAATGATGTAAATATTACATATTGAGGAAACATGGATGTGGATGATAAAATAAACCCTAGTAAATACCAAAGTATAAACAATCTCAGATAAAAATGAGATTGTGATATTTTCCCTTACCGTAGTTCTGATTTGCTTCGTAAGTGTCCGAACCTCCTCTTCTTTGAAGATCCTCTTTGACATCTCCTTTTAGGGCACTAAAATTGGTCTTTGAGGAAGACCAGAACCTCTAGGATGTTACTAGGGAAGTGGAGAAGGGAATTTGGCAGGGGTTGGCCGAGCTTGAAGGCTCAAAGTTGTGTGAGGAAGAGAGGGAGGAGGTTTCCTTTTATAAGGGAGGAGAGGGGCACCTTTGGAATAACAAAAAATATTATTTTATTATAAATCCAAATTCGGTTTTGAATAGCCCCAAATTGATTTATTTCGATGCTAAGGTGGGGATGGGTCGAAATCCTATCCTACAATAGAATTTGGACAAGTTTTGTTTTCTATTTTAACCTTATCATATAGTTTTAACTTTATGTTAGATAATTTTACTTTTACCGTGTCTTTTTGTGTTCTTACACTATAAGGTTAATAAACTTACTATAACAAGCCAAACGAACCCCAAGTTGTTTATTATTAATATATATAACCTTATATAAGTCATTTGACCGAACCTTATATTTTTAGGAATATAATAACAAATAATAATATAATATTTGTTTTAAAAACTATTTTATGTCAATTTTGACACTATTTGGTAATTGATTTTTTTAAAACTCATAACAGAATGATTAGTTCGAAAACAGTTAATTAAATCACCACTAACATGTCATATTAACATATACTATTTTTTGAATTCATAAAAAGTCTCAAATTACATTTATTTGGGTATTTATAACATCAATTATGTCAACATTTCATTAATAAGATATTTACTACATCATCATTGTGTCATAAATAAATAAAATTATTTAAATTCTAAAAATTACAAATAAAATATAATTATGTAGGAAATATTTTTATCTTTCTAATGACTATTTATAGTCTAATTTATACTATGTATAACCCTATATTAAAAATTATTTACTTATTAAAAATTGATTTTAACTATTTTAACCCTTCTTTAAATAAATTAATAATAAATGTCCTAATCTAATCCATGTGTGCTTAAATGGTCATATTTTATTCCTAAGGTTGTTTTTGGTCGAATCACACTTATAAAATAGAATTATTACATGTGCTAGGGTAATAATAATATCATTTTACCTTTAATGACCCTATTTACTTTTAATCGTGGTAAAAAAAAGTAAAAAGTTACTATTCACCAAAAATTATTTTCATCTTATTTAACCACATTTTAGTCCATGATATTAATCTTGTCTCTCTGATTTTCGAAATTTCACTCACTGAAGCGGTAAAATTATGTTTTATGAAAAATTCAGTTTTTTAAATACCACTTAGTGGTTTCACTATTCATAAAAAAATGAATGTTTCCAGAAAAATACAAATGATTAGGCCTAAGCTATATTTTATATTATGAATTCAAAAATGATGTCTATTTAAACAAATTCAAAACATATCAGTTACATTAATTAATTTAAAAATTAATTTCCGTCGTCAAAACAAATAGCGTGTTTTTAAGAGATAATAACTATTAAAAGATTGACACTTGTTTATGTCTAGTTTAAATGTGAAATTACATCCAATGACCAACATTGTATTAAATTGTAAAAATATATTCAAAATATACTTTAAAACTACTCAAATTAATAATTTATCACTATTAATTATTTTGATTAAAAAAGTTGTTTTTAATTAAAATTTAGTAATTTTCACTATTCATCAGAATATGAAAGTTATCCGAAAAGTACCAAAATTTCACCTTAGGCTAAATTCGATAATCTGAATCCAAAAATGAAGTCCATTTTGAGAGATCAAATTTTTAAAATTTTAAAAGGTGGTTATTACTATTCATAACGGCTAGTTTTAATAATATTTTAATAGCATATAGTTGTTTAGTGAAACACGGTATTGTGTACTACAAACGCTATCGAGGAAGGTCGTGATTGAGTGTAATGAAATTCAAGTCATGTATGCGTATTGTGCAAGCTCCTTTTGGTGTAGCGTAAAACACAAGACATTAATGAAATTAAAAAGAATATTTTACATAAAATCTCGGGGTGTTACAGTCATGATTTATGTTTTTATTTTATAATCATGCTACTGATTATTGAATATTTATTATCTATGGTTGTGATGATTCTGTCATGTGTTGACAAATATTTTATGTGATGAATTATTTGGATAATATTATATGATATTTCAAAATGGGTAGAAATGAATAATGGATTAGTTTTCATAAGTACACATATGATGGTGTGATATAAGTATAGTCGTGGATATAGAAATAGTGTATTATTATGGGGGTATTATTATTATATGGTGATATAGAATGATGCGATGGAATGGTGTTGTTTTATTCTCACATTCATGGTAAATAATTAAAGGGTTATCCTTTTTTCTCAATACTATTTTTAGTTGAAACAACCTTTGAACTGATATGTAAGAGGGGTGGTGATTTTTTGGGCCCTTATTCTCTTATTATATTACAATTAAATTTCAATCGATGATTGATGGATATAATTTCTGATAAAAATGGATGGATTAAAGGAATTTAGTTAATGGCGGATATTGTGATATCTATATATGATAAAAAAAATTCTTGATTGTGTGTTTCTCTCTGAAACCTATTTTTTTATTCCAATATTTCTTTTTCTAACTTAATTCTATACATGTATTTATTAAAACATTTTTTTCATATGGATGTTTCATTTTTACAGAGATATGATCCTACTAATCACTCCTAATTTATGATCCCTATATACTTTCCTTAGTTGTTTATAGGAAATATTGATAAAGAATGAGGATATTGCTACTTGGGTTTCCAAAGTATAGATTTAGGAGGGTGGAATCACATTTATCCTATTTTTAATATGTAAATTTACATGTAGAGTTATTTTCAGTCTGTGCATTGTTATATTTGCAGTTTATATATGGATATGATTGTTGTTTGCACATTTTTTATTGGTAATTATGAGGATAATTTCTCATATACACGTGATTGATACCCTTGGTGATAGTCTACAGCCGATGGACAATTGTAGGAAGGCTATAGGGCCATAATAATCTTTATTATAGACCCACGATTGGTTTTAATGGGGGAGGATCCTGAAAAAGTGGTATAAAGTATTTTCATTAAGATATAGGATGGTGTCTGATTTTAGTAATGGGAGAGTATTTTATTTGTCTTGAAGGGATGTAGTTTCTTTAAAACATAGCATGTTATGCAGGAAATTGAAACCAATTTTTAAATATGTATTTTGGAATACCTATGATTCAAATATAGAACCCTGATAGTGTACCAAACATGTTTACATGGAAATTCACTTGTTTTTGGGTAGAACATTTAGGAAGGGTTCATTCATCATTTTTTATGGTTTAATTTATGTTAAAATATAAATTTATTATTATTCCTCGAATTCTAATTTATTATAACATATTATAACATGATTTATACTTTATAATTATGATACATACATTTTTAATATTTAAATTCATGAAATGAACATGTTATTTAAAATATTTATAATTGATTTGAGAAATAATATAATATCTCATAAATATATATTTTATATGGTGTTACTAGAAATTAATATTTTATTTATCATGATAATTTTTTTTGAATATTTATATTTTATATAAATACAATAGAATATATATGATATATATATATGGTAGAAAAGTTTATATATTTTTTGTTATTATTAATAATGTATCAAAATATTAGATTTATAACTTAAGACAACAAAAATTTTAGATGATAATATAAATTAATTTTGTTCTGTGTAATTTATTAGCAACCAATGATAATTACATTAATTGAATAAATTCTTATCTATTAATGGAATGTTTTCGTAAATTATATCATCTTCAAGTTTACACATTTATAGAAAAATAAATGGATGAGTCGCGATAATTTCTTATCAGTAATTTTGTTTGTTTGTTTTTTCAACTTTATCCCTCAAAATTTTAGCTCATTTTCCCATGTTTTTAAGAAGTTATTTATAAATCATTATGGAAAATAATTACATCCCAGAAAACTGTCCAGATTCAATATATAGAATGTCCACTCATTTTTCATTACATTAACAGAAGAATTTTACATTTTGGTATTCAATGGAATTTCTTCCTTTTGTATTTTGTGTTCAATATCTAAAATTTAATCCTTTAGTAAGATTTTCTAAATAATTTATGATAAAATCATTAAATAAAATAATTCTACCAAGGTAGACTATCCAAATTTAATGAACCGATTGAACGTGCATTTTTTATTACCTTAATGGTTGAATATTGGAATGTGTTGTTCTATGGACTTTTTACCCAATATAGTTAACATAAAAATTAAATCTTATATCCTCTAAAATGATGTATTTTTAAATTTATCATCAAATAATTAATGAATATATTTCCATCTTGTCAAATTAATTGATTTTAGATTCATTCACTTCACACACTCTTTTAACCAATATAAATTTCTAATCATATGTTATTTTATTGTATTAAATGATAAATCATATTTCATATAACAAATGAAAAAAATTCAAGCTAATACAAGAATAAGAAAAAATGAAATGACTATATTTTTGTGGTGGGACCCATCCAATCTGATCCACATCAGCATTAAATTCATATCTACCTATTTTCTCTAAAAATATGGATACTTATTTCAATATCTAAATGAAAATGTAGATATAGTTGTATATAATCAAAAAAATTGTCTGAAATAAACTTTTATAAGAAAAATACTAAAGTTAAATTGAATGGAAAAAACAATAATTTCAATGATTTTATTAAATTAATCGTTATTCTTGATCAAAATGTACTTGAGAAATAAAAAAAATAATAATGTGATTGATGTATTGGAATTCCATAAACAGCCTTGAAAACATTAATTTTTAACCAAAAATGATGGAATAAATTCCTTCTAAAATTGGTTGACCATACCGAAAAAGATATTATTAATTAAACCCATAACAAAGAACCTCCTCATGTATAAGTACCCACCCCTTATTCCAAATCAAACACACCCAATTTTATGTTATATTAACATATAACTAACAAGGAGTATCTTCAATTTCTCTCTTTTCAATATTATGTAGTTTTTTTGGTACGAAGGATATCCTCTCCAATATTTAGAATGATACTCTTCTAGTTAAGGTAAGTCTCCTCTTCTCCCATTTTCATTCAAGTGAACCACTATTTTGAGTCTTGTAAATGTTAAAGATTATTTAGTTTCATTCACTTTTTATCAATCCTCTACATCCAAAAATGTGCTTTAGCAAAGGGATACCTCCATTCTATCTCATGATTTATTTTTTATAATCAATGTTTTAAATCATTATTCTACTAAAAACATTTCATGAATTTTATAATTTTTCATGAAATATTGATATACTGTGAATACAAAACATATTTTTAACCCATATTAATTCACCTATATGTAAAAATAATATAGAGATTCATGTATTTACATGTATAAAACCCACACTACATTTTCATTAGTTAAAAATTATTAAAATTTTAAGTATTAAATTATTTTTTTAATCAGAGAGTTTATATGAAACTAGACCCCTATTTTCCCTGGGTTATTGGTGAAATATTTTATTATAATCTGTTTCGAAAACATGAATTTATACATATGAAAGTTGTGACATGATAGTTATCTAATAAATTAGTTAATGTGACTAATTTTATTTTTGGTATGTTACTCCTAAGATATATGATAATTATCTAGTTATGTGATTCTATCTAGCACATTGGCTAAAGATACCTTGGTGAAAATCCACTACAATATGTTTTACGAAACCCTGGTGATGAGCTACTATTTTTGATTTATGAATTTATCAGGATTATCTTATAGAACCATTTCTATATTGTTATTCATGTTCTTTATATTATTATATTCCCCATGTTCATATGATCATTCTATATTGATACCCCTCTTGGTCTGTTGCTTAGTAAATTTTCTTTTTATTCCCTTTCTATGATTTTTAGTCACCCCTTTATTTTATGTATGTCCCCGGGATATGATATGAAAAAATGTTACTTGTGATGAACTTATTAATAATTAAATAAAGTGAATTAGAATAATGATTATGTTTATTATGTATTTCATGTATTATTTTCCTATTTTTATGACACTAAACCATAATAGATCCTCTATGTTGTTAAATGCTGTACCATGTAAGGAATGGTTTATGAAATTAAAAGGAGGGTCTTTGTAGATGGAATCAAAGGATGGTTTTTGTTATTTTTGGGAATTGGGATTAATAAACATTATTAAAAACCCCAGGGATAACTCTAAATATAGGAAAACATCCTAGTATCTTGGAGATGTATTTTGTATGTAGTTTCTAAGAAAATACATCCATGTATGGATACTATATCTGGATGTGGGTTAAAAAAATATACTGAGGGCCAAAAACTTCGAAAAACCCATTTTGAGATAGTCTCAGTTAGGAACAGGTTTGTGAAAATGGTTATTACTGCACACATTTTATGACACTCTAGGGGGATATTCTTTTTTTAATCACATTCTTGTACAAACCATTATTATGGATATAATAATAATGTCATTTTTTAAAATTTAACTATTCATCCAAGAATCCTTATATAAGATAAATTTAAGAATAATTTTTCCATCCGATTTTTTTTTTATAATTTTCTTAATGGAAAATAATTTCTCACTTTTTTTTCTCCTACTAGAAAAAAATTGTCGGAAATAGAAGAAATTTTGAAAATAATGGATGCAGTAGACAGTGTGATGATGAACTTCTCAATATGGGGGGATTTGGTGTTGAAAACATTATGATGATGATGATGAATTAGTTAACTCTTGTTGTGAACAATAATCAAAACCATGTAGATCATGATGCTTCACCAAGGAGGGAACGACTTGTAGTTAAATCCTTCATGAAACAATGAAAACCTATTTTTAGTGGAACCATTGACCTACTAATCAAGAAACAATGGTCAAGTATTAGAGATATTTTGTTTTTTGTAATCAATTATTCCGAGCATGGAAGGGTTACATTGGGATTGTATCGCATATAGGGAGAAGCTAATCAATGTTGGACACTAATCAAGAACATTAAGACAATGTATGAGGTTGATTCCATGGGATGGTAAGACTTAAAAAATCAATATTTCATAATTTATTTCCCTTAGACCATCTGGGTAAAAATGTAGAGGGAATTATTTTATTTTAAAAAAATAGAAATTGAATCAATGGGGAATTATGAGATCAAATTTAAAAGTGATGAACATTACACTTCATGATTTTTCATCAATTCATACATGAAGACAAATCTATTATTAGTAGATTAAAACTATATATATGAAAACAATTAGAAACCCAAGACTTTGACAGTTCTGATGAGATTGTGTGATGTGATCTCAATGTTGAAATGGAGTACGGAGGTTTCTAGTGGTCTCATGGGAATAATGGTAAATATTTAAGGATGGATAAAAACACTATAAAGGACCATATCCATAAAAAGGTATGGGATAAAGCACAACATACCTTATTAAAGAACTACGGGAAAAGACGCAATGGGAACTGTCTTAATGGAAGTTGAATGGGCTATAAATGTTGGATGTTTGGCCAAATTATGCAAAAAGTTCATAGAAATGAAAATCCATAACCCTTTAATGATGTTAATAATGTAAATATAGTGAAATCACATCTGACGGTGAATTGCTTCAATTATAGAGAGCATGGTCACTTTACTAACCAGTTCCCAAATCCAAATTTGATAGATTTGAACTGAGTCCAATGTATATTTTTCCATTTGAGATTTAAAAAAATTCCAGTGATAAATATTCTCCAAGTTATAAATATTTCAATGACCTAGTTTAATTAAATTTATATAATTTATTTGAGAAAAATATAATTACTCATAAAACAATATTTTATAAGGTTGAATTGTTAATTAATATTTTATTTTTCATGATAACTTCTGTTTTAATATATATATATATATATATGTATGTTATATAAATATATTAGAATATATATGATAATTATATATTAAAAAAATTTATATCATTTTGTTATCATTAGTAATGTTGTAAAATATAAGATAGATAATATATTAGAACAACTCTTTTAAATGATATCATAATCTAACTGATCCCTAAGAAAATTATTTATAACCTATAAGTATTATATTAGTGACATTAATTATTATCCATTAATAAAACATTTTATTTAATCATATATTTTGAAATTTTACGCATTTTTGGGAAATTAAATTGATGAATCTAAATAAGATTATCAAGGAATGTTTTTATTCAATGTATTATATTTTCTCCCCCAAAAAATCAGGTAATTTACCATTTTTTGAATAATTTATGGGTGAATCAAAATAAAATGTAAATTTTGCAAGAAAGATTTTCTAAATTTAATGTTTGAAATGTATATTAATTTTTGAATACGGGAATAGATAACAATTTGAATTTTGTATTCTATTGAATTTATGACCATTTTCATTCATCCACAAAATCAATATTTAGATATCTAAAATTATATTTTAATAAATTTATGCTCCAATCATTGTACAAAATAATTCTCTCTAGACAGACTGTCCAAATTCAATGTACCAAATGTAAACATGTTTTTGAACACCTTAATGGTTGAATATTGGATTTTGGTATTCGATGTAAATTTATACCTATGGTCTTAAATGTACACCATCAAAATTTTAACCTATAAAATGGAGTATTTAAGATTTATATTCGAATCATTAATTAAAATATTTCCATCTTGTAAATTCATTGAATCTATATACATTGAATTCACACACACTTTTTATCATGATAAATTTCAAACCTGATATTCAAATATTATAATTAAATTATCCAAATTAAGTCTTATAATATATTTAAAACTTTCATTCTAATCCATGAATGAGAAAAATACTATAAAAAATTTTCAATGGTGGGATGCATCAAGTTAGATCCATATATGCATTGACATTATGGGCACAAATCACCCCTAAAAATGTAGATCCAAATCTAATTATATAAATAAAATGTAGATATATTAGTATTTAATCCACAAAGAAATTAAAATATTTCTAAAATAATGTTTAAGAAGAAAAACACTAAAGTAAAATTGAAATGGAAAAACTAGAATTCCCATTCAGTTTTTAAAATTTATAATTATTTGTAATTGAAATGTATTTATGAAATAACAAAATATTAAGAGGGTTATTAATGTATTGGACAACATTAACCATCCAAGAAAAAATTAATTGTCAACCAAAAATGTTGGAATTAATGCCACCAAAAATTGAATAGCCTTAATGGAAAAATAATTATTATTTAAACCATTTAAAACACCACACATTAAGTATAAATACCCACCCTATTTTCTAATTAACCCACACCAAATTTGAATTTATCTAATCATATACCTCCTGAAGAGTCTCTTGAATTTCTCTATCCTCAATATTGAAGAGTTTTCTTGGTTTGAAGGCTATCCTCCCCAAGATTTAAGAAATTAATCTTCTAGGTAATGAAATTATCCTCTCCCCCCATTCCATACAAGTACTATTCTTTTTTTGATTGTTCAAACTGTCATGTATTATTTATTTTAAAGCACTTTTGATATTCCTTCTACTACCAAAAAATATTTTTTACTAATATGATACCTCCATTCTATATCACTATTGCTTTTATACAATCCCTGTTGTATACTATTTTTCTGTTAAAAAATTTTCATTTATTTTTATATTTTTAATGAAATTTTATTATATTTTTAATACCAATGATTATTCGTTACCCACTGAAATTATCATATATTTAAAAAATTTATATTAATTTTGGCATTTACATGTATGAAACCCACATTCCAATTTCTGGGGTAAAAAATAATTAAAAGTTTCAGTTTTGAATGAATTATTTAATTAATAATTTCATATGATAATTTTCTTTATTTTCCTTTGGTTATTGCTGAAAATTATTATTATGACCTACATGGAACACATGAGTTTAGAAATATGAAGGTTATGCCCTGATTGCACTCCAATGCATTGGGAAGGTAAGATAGTTTACCAGTGGTAGGTTACCTCTATGAGAAATGTGAATTATCTAGATAATTGATTCTCCCCAATGAATTAGGTAAAGATAACTTATCCAATATCCATAGTCATATATTTTATGACACCATAGTGATGAAATTTGGTGATATGTTTATGAATGTATCATTATTATATAGTATCCACATTAACATGTTATGATTCATGATATATTTATGATGATATGCCTCAAGTTCATATCATCATGAGTTATTGATATTAATCATGGTCATTTGATATGCATCTTCTTTGTTTCTTCCCTTTCTTGGATTTTTACTCACCCCTTTCTTTGATGTATTTCCATATCATATGAGATGCAGTAAAATGATCTTAGGATGAACCTATGAAGAAGTCAATTAATTATATTAAAAGAATGATTATTTTTGTTATGAATTCCAATTATTATGTTCCTATTTCCAAAACCTAAACCTATAAATAACCTCTGTGATGTTAAATGTTACACCGGGTAATGAATGGATTGTGAAATAAAAACGTGGGTCTCAATAATTCATGATAGTTTAAACATTATTTTTTATAAACTCATTACATGAGGAAATTCATTATTTTCTTAATATTCCTTATTTAGTTTAACATATGATAATTATAAAACTTATAAGATCATATTATTATTTGAAATTTTTATTTAAAATTTATACAATTATTATTGTAATGTGGTTTCACTGATGATGATGAATTTCTAAAATGTCATTATTTATATGATTTAACTTTTCTATAAAAATTCCTTATTAAGAATTATATATATGCTTAGTAATTTTAAAATAAAATTTTCTAGATTATAAAATATCTTAATATGAAATTATCCGCATGTGTTCAATTGAACATATAATATAGAAAGTTTTTTAGAATTAAATTAAAGCTTTCATTTTGAATTTATTTAATTAAAAAACATTACAGAGCTGTAAATTCTAGTTAATTTACGCATATGATATAATGAAATGATTTAATGTATTCATGATACAAATTCTAATTAAATGAAATAAATGATGCATGATTTAAATATATAAGTGATGTGATATGTATATAAATTGCATGTTCAAAAAAGTGGTTATGATCTTCTAAGTACTGTGAGTGATTTATTCTAAAATCATGTTATGATCTATGATATATTGATTGTTATTTTTCTATGTTATGTATGATTTTTTTCAAGCTATTATGTATACCGGACAGTGTAATTCAATAATCATTTCATATTTTATTTAAGTATGAAGAGAATAATTTTATAATCATGTTATAATTTAAATTAATATTATATTAGGTTATAATTAATTTCATAAGATGAAATCCTTATAACTACCTGAAGGAAAGAGAAATTAATATAAATAATTCATTATTTCTCCTTGTAATGTTTTAGGTAATGTTGGTTAAATATTACATGTTGGATTTATAATTTTTATATTGATTTTTTATGTGTTGATAGTATGTATTTATTAAATATTTATGTTTAGGAAACCTCATAATTTATTGACAATGATTGGTTAATTTTTCCTAGAATAAATTATTATGATATATTATTCAATATCCCTAATATAATTTTACATTATGATATTTTGTAAATGTGGATGAATGAGAGTAGTGGGATTAATAAATAAAGGTTTTATGATGAAAGTTGTATGGATTTATGATGTAGTGGTGATGATGTTATTATGATTTGGAAAGGAAGCATTTAGATGATTGTAATTATTGGCATGTGTATGTATTTTTTAATATCATATAATGTTCTATATATTGAATTTGGGATTCATGTGGTGTGTAGAAACTTAGTTATTTTATTTTTAACTAGTGATATTCCATCAAAACATCATTGAAATGTTTCATAAGGGATTAAGAAAGAGGAATCATGCAGTAAACCATTATTGATGTTTCAACAATAGGAATTACTGAATATCTTCATCATAGTGTCTATTCATGAGGCTAAGGAATAATTATAATATATCAATGTTTACTTTTAATTAGTGAGGGTACCCAATTGATTACAATTTACCTTGGTGACATGCTTGTTTCATAAAGTGGCTCAATTATGGTAGAAGAAGAGGCATGAAAATCATGATGGGATCCATTAGGATATGTTTCTTGAAATATTGAGAAATAATTATATTTCTAATCTGTATATTAATATTCATATGAAAAAATTAAAAGTTATGGAATAGGGATAATATAGAACACATAACATTTGGAATTATTTTATGGACCTAACTGGTTAATTCCTAAATTTCTTATCTATGAAAGAAGACCATGTGAAATATTTGGAGCCTGCACTAAGGATGGAGATTTTAGGATCTATTATGGACTTTTTGATGGAGTCTTGGGAAGATATGAGGGATTAAGAATTGCTCATGGAGAGAGGCCTTTCTAGGAGAGAAGGTTTTAATAAATATACATCTCATGTTTTCTAAGAGGTTGAGATTATTATTCTGAGTTGTGGGTCTTGAAACCCATAGAAGTGAATGACAATGTGATTTTATAGAGTTAGTGTATTGTGAGATCCTAATGTCAGTTTTATATGTATTTATATATTATATGTCTTCGTGACTTGAGTTTGAGGTGTTTTGGGCTGAAAATATGAATATATGGGTCTTTCTATAGGACACATGGTTTTCACATGGTTTTGAAAACTATTTCTCCTAAGTGTGTTCCCTATTACAGATTCTAATTGTGGAAATTAATATGGTGAACAAATTATTTTATAAACCATGATGGTAATCCATGAAACACACTAAAAATGAGTAAATTTTTTCTTTTTTAATTTTTTTTAATTTGGGTTTTGTTTATTTTATTCCTCACTTCAAAGCTATTGATCAAAATGCCTATCCCAGCCATCTCCCTTATTCTATAGGCCCTTCCTGATGGATTTGTGATGATATCTTAGTCATTCATTAATCATATTGAATTTTTAGTCTCAATTTAGCCTTATTCTTGGGTTTTTATAATTTTTATCCTCTATCTCTAACCCTAGTAGGCATGGTTGGATAATATTAATCCACATGGTTGTTCAAAATTGATATTTTGGATTCTAGGGATTTTGAGCTCTCTCTTGAGACCCAGTCTAGTGATTTTCATCGATGGTGATATGATTCCACCACATGAGGTAAATTTTTTAATTCTATTTATTTTTCATTTAATAATCACTCAAATTTTTGGATTTATAAATTCTTTTTTGATCTATATAAATTTATTTTATGTTATCTACACATGGTTTAACAAACAATTTCTATAACTTCTCTTGGATTTCATTTGGAATATCTGGTAGACATTTATTATTAAATGGAACCTTGATGTATATTATTATTTTATACCTTCCAAATATTTGATAAAATTAAAATAAAGATTATATTTAAGAAAAGTTATTTATTATTGTGTTTTGAATCAAAGCCATTTTATAAATTGGTTTTCCCATTTCAGTAATAATGGATTTCTATGCTTTCAAAGGGGATGATTATTTTTTTAAAGAATTGTTTTATGATATACATTTATTATTGATAATTTTCATTGATATTGATTTTGAATTTTCATTTTATCTGTGTTTGGATTTCAAATATATTTGTAAATGGATTTCAAAATTTATATTTTATAAGTAATAATTGAAAGGCCCTTTTCAACAATTCGTAATGATATTTGATTAATTGAATGATTGATCCCTTATTGATCACCAATGTAATTGTGGATGATATTTATTTATATCCATGTGATGGATGTTTGAATTTTGATTCATGATGTTATTATGGTTTTGGGTCTCTTGTTAAGGGGAATATAAGAGGTGGGTAGGATATGATTATGATGTCATCCTTTGGGATTTTCTTTCAGGATATGACATCTATTTTAAAATTTTCCTAACAATATTATCTATCATTTAAGGAACCATATAATAATATGGGGGAGTTTAGTTATTTATCTATTCTATTTTAGATTTATTAACTAGGTAGTTTCTCCTAGTTAAATTTTATGATCGGATTATGGGTTGTCACTAATTATTCTAGTTGATAGAGATTCAGAGGACATGATTTTGTATCATTAACTTTACAATAATTGGTCTACTTTTCACATCCATTAAATTTACCATTAGTTACTATGTTGTTGGCTCATGATATTTGTATTACGTAATACCTATATATTATTAATTGGAGCATGCATTTCTTTTTTCTTTTATGGAACTTACTTTATTTTATTGATCTCTTTGCACTTTATCCTTGAAAATGACTATTTTTTATCTTTATATTTATTATAAATTGTTAATGAATCATCATGTCTTATGAATTATATATTTTACCTTATTTAATTACCCATATTCAAGGTATGTGTGTTTTTTTTGTTTTAAAAATATAATGTTGTGGTTTAATTAAATGAAATCCTTGTGAATTTTTTGTTTCGAAAACGTTTTTGCCCATGTGGTCATTTTTTTTTCAAAAAGGATGTTTCAAATAAAAAGAGAAGTTTTAAATTGATTCCTTTTGAAATAGATTTATTTAAGGATAATTGTTGGTTTTTAATTTCTAATTACATAGTATTTTTTCATAGAGGAATTCTTTATTAAGGTTGAGATTTAAGTAAATAGATAAGGTGTTATTTATCTCTTTCTTCATTTTTTAATTTAAATAAAAACCATTTTTCATTTATTTTCCAACTAGTGGACCATAATTCTTTATAAAATAAATTAAATGGAATAATGGTGGTATTATACTAGTCTTTGGATCACAGTGCATATACTCACATTGTTGGGTATATAGTCTTCATTTATTATGAGTTTTTCTTTAGGTATTGATTTTTTTTGTTTGGTTTGGTGCCACTTCCCTTAGGAAGAGAATGGATTTTGGGATCATGGTGGTGAAATGAGAGTCACATAGAGATTGCAGGTGGGCACTTATGTTCATAAAACTAGTTGGATCGTATTGGGTTTTAGTCTATTCAACATTCTATTATAATTTCAGATTCCGTTTGTGGTATTTTGAATCTTGTATTGTTTTTTAATGTATTTAATATAATTTATAATTTTTCTATATTGTTATTATATGTTGGAAGTCTATTTATATGGGTTATACATACTCATTTTGTAAATACTTCCACCCCCAAGACACCAAATTTCATTTTGGAAGTTGGGAAACATTTTATAAGTTTGGGTTCTCGAGGTTAAAACAAAACCAAATGGTTATGATTGATACCCATAACTCTTTTCAAATTTTTGAGGGGATAAGTTATTACCCTCAGGTTAGTGGTGTATTGGTATTGGTTTGACTTTATTTGTATTTTTTTATTGGTTCATTAAAAATGGATTAATATCCTTCTTATTATTTGATGGTTAGTGGTAGAAGGGAGGAAGGACCATTATGTCTTGGGTAGCAGGTCTAGGTAAGTGCTTAGACATCTCTTACATGTTTTGAATATCATGTTACAATGGGTAACTGAGAGTTTTATTTTTATTTTGGGTTTGGTGGTTATTTTGGGGATATTATAAATGTGGTTTTCTTCCACTATGAGCTGTAGGGTTATTTCTGGAGATGTCTCAAGAAATTCATCATTTTAAGGTGAAATTGGAGAAAAATAAAATTGTTCATAGTTAAGGAGCACGATCTATAGAACAATTTACAGGTCATGTGAGCCATTACAGACAAATTCAATTGGAACATGCATGGTTGGAGCATGGTTTGAAAAACTATGTGGCCAAATGATGCACATTGGAAAAAGTTTGAAATTTTATTGTTTTTACTCATTTGATAGTTTTAGATTCTAATTTGATTTATGTTGTCTAAATATTGGTGTTTGAGTGTATTTTCATGGGTTTTTAATTCTCTGTAATAATATTTTAATGTAATGTTTAATGATTTATTATTTGGCGTTGTTTTAAAAACAATATCTTGGTAGAGTGGAGGTGTTTTATGTTTTTTTTAATATTATTATAGGTGATTTGAGAAAATGTTGTGATTTTGGTTCCCTGTATGTTTTTAAATGATTTTGGCATGTGGTATGAAATTATTTCAACCATTTTTGGTTGAAAATTGAAATGGGGTTTGTGACCTTAGTTTTTTTTCATAAATATTTTTTCCCTTGTTTGGGATTTTTAGGTGGTTTTGTAATTATAATTTATTTGGATTGTCTATGTTCTCATTGTGTTGAAAATTTATGTGGATTTAATAAGTGTTCCTTTGTGATGTTTTAGAATCTTATCCTTATGAAGGAACCAAAAATTAAAGAATGAAATTCCTTGGGAAGTTATCCTTATGATCTAGGAGTTGTCATTTAATCTTTTATTCTTCCTAGATTCATGATGGAGTCGTAGATCCATGTCCTTCTCAACTCATGTATTGTGAATGAGAGTTTTTTGAGTCATAATTATCTAGTATTATAGGGTGATCTAGTATCCTATGAGGTTATATACTGTGTATCCATGGTTAAATGGAATATTTTGACTCATTACAAACTTCTAAATCCTATAGGGTAAGGTGGATTGTTCCCTTGTTTTAATGATTTGGTTTGGAGTGGTAGGAGTTCAACATTCATGACCAACCATTTGAGTTATTTTCATGATGTTTTTTCATGTATGAATTCATTTCGCGGTTTCATCCTGATGAAATTAGGGTTTAGAATGTGATGGAGTTTTTGTGTATTCTGTTGTGTGATCGGTCAGAAAAAGTTTTTTTAAAATGTTTCACTAGTCCAGTTCCTTTCTCTCCAAATTTAGAAACTAATTATTAAAAGAATTCGGGGTAGTTTCTTAGATTCATTTATCAATATTTTCATTTTTCAGTGTTTTAGTCTATCTTAACAACTTATTTGGAATTTATTTATAAGGCCATCATCTCTGAGGAAATTTTAGTAGGGAATCATATATGATGAAATTATTTGACTCTGATTAAATCTAGTAAGGATGATATAGCTAATGATAAGGGGATGTAAGAAATTGATAATTATAGGAATCCATATTTACAACCTATCATTTATGTTTAAGTAAAATGGATACCTAAAGTATGCTTTTAGTGATGGAATTTTAGGAATGTTAAGCCTTCTTATCCATTGGATTTGAAATGAGACCATTAGTGTGGAAATATTGGTCGTATTCAGAGGTTTTGGAAGATGAAAATGCATCTGAAGAAGAATTCCTAGAACTATATTCAATCTAGGTTGTTGTTTGCAGTGTTTGTTACATTAAATAGCTAGAGGAAGGGTGTAGTCTTGTGGTTTATTCTTTAGTAATAGTTAATTTTATTTAGGAATTTCCCTATATTTTGAAAATATAATTCTCTTTTATGTAATTAATTAATGTTCCTTGGTGTATGTTTTCACATATTTTGGGATGTTTTGGCCTCATTAACTATGGATGCTTGATGTCTAATTATCATATTTTGGACCATGGGTTGAGGTTTTCATTATGGAATACATGATGACACCTTGGGTGCATGATAAATTAATGTGGATAAGTTATTGGTTATTGTGTAGATTGTGAGAGAAATTAGGATGATATTTTATTTAGGATCACTATTTGTGGGTGTTTTTAGATATTGGCCTAAATTACCCGTCAATGTAATTTTATGACCTGTGTTTGGAACCATTCTATTCCATTTCTATAAATTTTCAGGTTTGGGGCGTACCTCTTGTTTTGTGCAGTGTGTTGTCATGGTTTTGAGGTTTTGTGACCTTTTAGTTTTTCTTGAGTTTATAATCTCTTATAGTGTTTTGAGGTGTTTTTTTATTTTCTATGGAAATGAGTTTATTAGATGACGTTCAATCTTATGAGAAGATATGTTTGCTGTTTCAAAATTTTAGAGAAGTTGAAAATGGTGGGTTTATAGTGAACCAAACCAGTTCAACCCAACTCATCCACGTATCAACCCCACCACACGACACAAAATGAATTCCAAATCACCATGGGAGGGTGACAAGTACCAGACATAACCAAACATCACTTAGGAACAATATCGCCACTATAAACCCAACATGACCTATCCATAAAAGGGGTTGAACATACCTATAATATCATATTCAATAGAATAATAAAATAAGAAACCATAAACAACAATATTGATCACATGAAAATATTCCTTAACTAGACATATACATATATGGTATCTGAAAATAAACCCCAACCTCAAAATAGAGGGAAAATTTAAAAAATCCCCAAATATACATCACAACGGATAGAACATAACAAAAATGACTCCACATGATATAATCCCTAGGCTACCACATCTCCTTCCCAAACACTGGATGGAAGTAATAAAGAAGAGGAACCCTGGAACATGGTTCCATTTTCCATACCTGTGTCATGTAAAACAAAATATTGAAACACTTGATTTCCATATATGGTTTTGAAGTACAAATCCCAATAGGATACCAACATAAATTTATTTAAGTATTTTACACATAAAAACCAATAAACAAGTTTGAAAATATTTTCAAAAGTAAACCACATCGATAACATACCATTCTAAAATAAAACATTGAAATTTCATTGGTTCTTTATTTTGATCAAAAAAATTTCAAATCACTTTCCAACATGGATCAAATAAAAAAATAATTCTCCACATTCTTAGAATATCCTACACGACATAAAAAATGAGAATAATAACATCATCAAGAAAAAAATGAGTTTAAATGGGTTTAATATACATTATCACTTCATAATGGAACTAATAAAATGCATAAAGCATATATAAAATCTGTAATGATTAATGTGAACCTATTTACCTTACCATGATTCCTATCATAAATTATTGAACTTGTTTTCTAGCTATCCCAACCAATGGATGCTCACTCTACCGTCCCTATTCCAAACTCTAAAAGATTTATGGTCTCTCGCCAACCAACATGGAATATCACATGTTCTTTCTACTTAAAGGTTCAAATGATCCTTGTTAAACCAAAGTGAATGCTCACACAGTTATCCCTACAAAATCTCACATTGACTATTAGTGAAACCAAATTGGAAGCTCGCACGGTCTTCCCTCGAAAGGCTTATATAGTCCCCCAAACAAACTGCTCTTTCACATCCATGTTAACCCATGTGCTACTATATTCCAACACATTCACAAGAATGTGGTAATATAGAACATGATATACCATGAACGATTTGCAAAAATATTTTCCATTTTATCAAAATACCTTTTCCAAGTTAAAAAACTTCCTAAAACCAACATATAAATCCATCAAAACAAAAAAATCATTTGATCCATTTTTAAAATACTTTTTTTTCATACAATACACAACCATTTGGAAGACACCCTTTAGACTGGAAAATTTCTGAAAATATCCATGAAACACGTCAAAAATGGAATACAGAAAAATAATAAAACATTTAAATTTAAATTATAAAAAAACCAATGGTGGTTATGAATTTATTCACATTCCAAGGAAAATTTCATTAAATAGAGTCACCTAACATACATGCGGTCTAATGCTGGTCACCTCCAATGAAAACCACCCAAAAGAGGTAGAAAATGGCCTAAAATACATAACACACAAGAAATAAATCAATAACCCCAAATAAAAAACCCTAGAATTGGATAATGCCCCCACTAGGGTCCCACAGATCCCCAATAAAGGAAGAACAATCCAGACAAGGGGGGAGGAATAAATCATAAGAAATGAACTTACATTAAGCCAAAACACCATGATTCTAATATGAAGTCACCACCAAATAAGGACAAGAGCTATAAGACCAGATATGATGCTCTATAAGTGTTGGGGAAAGAAAATGATCCCCCAGAATAGAAAAACCATATATGGGTATTTTGGTAAAAATATTATTTTTAAGCTAGATTGGGCCACATGATTTGGCTGCAAGATTAGGAAAACTATGTGCTTACCACGTGAGTGATATTCTCCACCAATATGTGGTAATATGGTTATCCCTAGGTTTGGTATGGTTTGAAAAACGATTCTCAAACCATAGAGAACCCTACCCACACAATCTATACCACCCTTGCACAGTAAGATAAACAGTTAGACAAACAATGTGATAACCATGCACCTGGGTCTGTCTTCCAAAAAACACATGCTTAAAACAAATGAAACATGATAAATCCAAGTAAAAAATAAAATGATAGATAAAACTAGAAAAAAAATATACAGGTGACCTGAATGGTGTCACAAACTCGCCACCATGCCACATTCTTCTCTTATAATGTTCACATGCATCACTAGAAGAAAATAGGTAAGACCAATTATCACTCACACAACCTTCATAATCCCATGTTTCAGGGATATCACCACCCCAATTTTAGATGACATATACAAACTGGATATATTTTCCTTAGAGCACCTTGTTTTCAACATGCACAATATGAACAAGATTCTCCACAACAATCACATTAGGATCATACTCAAAATATTTGTACTGGAAAACATGATATGGGTCTGGATGGTATCTCTTCACTGGGGAAACATGGAAGGTGTCTTGGATTTAGGTTTGATTTGGTGGATTCTCAATCCAATATACTACCTTCCTAATATGTTTCACAACATGAAATGTACCAATATAACATGACAACAATTTCCCTTCCCTCCCCAAGAGATGGTGTCCCTACCAAATTTCCACTCAAAGAAACACCTAATCACTGTCCAAAAAATCTATTAGAGGAAAAATATGGCTGGAATACAACTTTTGGTGACTCTTATATATTTAAACCCATTTTTGAATTAGTCTTATAGTCTTATATGTCTCCTCAATGAGGCTTAGTCCAACTGAGGAACTCTTTTCTACCTCATCCCAAAACAATAGGGATCTACAAGAACAGCCATACAACACATCAAATTGGGATTTTATGATCAAGGAAAAGTAACTATTATTATAAGAAGATATGGATAATGATAGGATACTTTCTCATGAACCACCTAATTCAGGAATTCATGCTTGTAACATATCCTTGAGAGTCTTGGTAGTTTACTCTAAATTGCCATATCTCTGTGGATGATAAACAATGTTAAATTTCAGTTAGGTTCCCAAAGCCACCTAGTCTCCCTTCCAATAGAAAGGCATGAAATATGAATATCAGTCCCAAACCATCATTAGGGTAACTTTATGAAGCTTCAAACCTTCTAGAACACATATGCGTTTAAGGAACTCTACCATTGTAGACACTGTTATGGGTATAAATTGGGATTCATTTTGTAGATGACCAATAATCACCCATATAGAATATTTCCCACATAGAGTATGAGGTAGACTTATCATAACATCCATAAATATCTCACTCCACTTCCACACTAGTATTGAATGGGGATAAAATAACATTAATGGTCTCTGATGCTCTTCTTTGATCTTCTAGAAGGTCATGCTTCTCGAAACAAAGTCATCGATTTTCCTTATCTTCCAAGTTAACTATAACCAGCCTCTCAATGAATAACAAATCACAGAATCCCTTATTTGAATAAACTATCAAGAATTATATTACTTATACAACACCTCATGTCTGAAGCTTATTGGAACTACCATCCATAATCTAAAAATAAAATAACCATTGAGAGATTGAGATGAATCACCTATGGTATCCCTGCCGCTTAAATCACTTCCAATCTTATAAAATTTGTTGTTAGATACCTTCACACTCCAAAAACAACTGATAAGAGTGGATGTAGACTGTACACTATCCAATGAAACCGTCTCCGCATCCTCCTACAACTCCATACTTAAATGAACAAATAGAATCTTCAGTACCAACTCATATGCTAACACCCGAGTAGTTTACACTAGGAGAATCCTTCTCAAAGAATAAACAACCGCATTTCTATTTATAGGTGCGTAATATGTCTTGAAATAAAAAAATTTAGGTAATACACCAATACTTTTTGTCGTAGGTTCATGTCTCTCTAGGTGGAAATATACTTTTGGATCTAGTGATTTAAATGCACAATTAAAAACACCCCAAATATGTAATTTCACCACATCTTTATCATGTGCATCAGAAAATCTAATTCTAGGCCACAATATGGATAATTAATCTGATGTTGGAAGATATTCCATGAGTTTTAGGCTACTATATAGTCATAAAACATCATCACACACCCAAAACCCACAGTGAATGTGTGTCAAAACACTACATATTCTCTCCTAAGATGAGAAAAAATATAAACATGTTTATATGTGAGATGAGTCTGCAGCCACTAAAAAAATTATGGAAATTTTCATCTCATTAAAACTTCACCTCTTTCCTGTTCAAGGATTTCAAGGGAGAAGTTATCATGGAGAATTCCATAATGAGTGGTATATAATAACTAGGAAATCCCAGAAAGAGGTGGATTTATAACACATTTTTAAGCCAGTCCCAAGACATGAATACTCATGTTTTCTCTAGATCCACTAAATCTCCTTCCTGAGAAATCACATCAGCCAAAAATATCACATATTGGATCAAATAATGGATCATAGAAAAAATGTAATACAAATAAATAACTCTCAAAAAATTAAACATGACCTATTGGTGGTTATGATGGTCCTCCTATATCATGTAATACATCCTGATGTCATTTATAAACATGACCACAGAGGAGTCTAAAAAAAATTGGAAGATCTAGTTCATCAATGTTATGAAAACAATTGGATGATTAGTAATCCCAATTTTCAAAACCAAATACTCAATGTATCCTTATTGAAAATGAGTTTGAAAAAATATGGTTCCTAAACAATGAATCCACAAATAACCACCACACCGGATTTTATTTGACAAAACAAAAGGCTATTGAAACATTTTTATTTCTTCCTACCGAATGGGGTAGGTAAATATATAACCTAAGGATTCAAATTATCCCACATACCTAAATCCTCAATCAACTTATGTGAAAAATGGAATTATATGTGATTGTGTCAATTAAAAATGATGCCACATAATAAGAAATAAACACTATACCAATAACATAGGATAGTTCAGAATCCAAGTCCTCTGGCATGACACCTACTACATAGAGATGACCTAGATCATACAAGACCTACTCCATCTTTCCTTGGTGAGAATCTCCATTACCATGTTGTTGAGTTCTCCTACCCTTGGAATCCTATGAAAACACCTGAGGGAGTCTCCCAACAATGGATACCAGGAAACTCCCATTCAAAATCAACTAATAAAAGTGATCGATATTCCCTAGATGTTCACACTGGTGGCATGCCCTCATAGTCACTAAGAAACCAAGCCTAGTGTTTCCTGCATTTCCATATTGATAAAAGACAACTAGTCTATGCTCTAGAGAAGATATAGGATATGAACCCAATGATTTCTAGACACTCTTCCCACTCCCTTGAAGAGACACATCCCACTTCTTCTATGAAGAAATTTGGATTCCACACATGGAAGGAACACCACTGAGCCCATTCTCTCCAATATAATATACCTCTACCATTGATTCCTTGTCCCCCAACTCTAAATATGTTGGTAGATTTTAAATAATAATCAATGATCGGATTTCTGGCCTCAAGAACATCTCAAATCACAGAGAATTTAGGTAATCATTCATGAGGAGATATTTAAAAAAATAAACTATGATTTTAAATTTAGAAGTATTCTAAAAAATGGAATCATTCCCCTACATCATCTTTTGGAAATCACAAGCCTTATCAACCCTCATGATCTCTGAGTACAACAGAATATTTAAATCCACCTTAAACATGGGAAACGTGTGACCCTCATTCCTCCTTGAGAGAAACATTAATTCCCAAAACATCCCACATAGTCCTTCCAGTACAAACCAAGAAAATTACACTATATTAGTATCCATGTTATTCAATAATTAAATGATATTCTCATTATGATCCAACCACTCTTCAAGTTCATTATGTCTTTTTTCTCCATAGAACACTGATATATTCTACTTTAAAAGTACATAGATAGGTCTACGAATTGTGTCTAAACGAGAAAAAATGCATGAAATAGGGTATAGATAATATTTATCATCGACTCTACCAAATTTGAACCACAAAGAGGGTTCACATATGATGTAATCTATGTTGCACCCTCTCTATTTTTATATGAGGTCCTTCAGGGGGTCAATGTCTATAAGATACAAGAAAAAAGATTCAAGAAGCATAAATAAACCTCAAACCATAATAGAAGAGTGAAGTTAAATCCATTACATGTGTATCAACATGTAGTAATCACATCATAATAAATTGTAATAAAAAATTGTGAAAAATTTAAAAAAACTTGAGTATTTACCACACCACACAGTTTGGTTTTATGGTCAGGAAAATTGTGTGCCAACCACATGGTTTTCACAGGAGTTGGTAGGAAGGGCCACTAATATTACATATTCACTCATGATTTTTCATTACTCCAATCACATTAGTTTCAATTATTAATTATTAATTTTCATTCAATGTTCATGTCTTGATCATAAATATTTACAAAGAGCATTGTTCAAATTCATTTAACTTAACTATAGTTTATTTTATCATATATTTCAATATTATAATTCAAATTATATGACTATAATGTTTTATATTTTTATTGATTCAAATTGAAACATATATGTAATAACCTCGATTTTCTAGGTAATTTTTTTAATTATATGATAATATTACGAGTCCACAAAAATTGACGGCGCGTGATTCTGAGGCCCGGAGTGCCTGGATGGAATTTATGAACATTTTTTCGAGTACATTCATTTAACATGCGAGCGGGTTTTTATAACATTTGAACCGGTGCTCGGAAATTAAATATGAGGACACCGTTGAAATCGCAGCACCGATATTTCTCTTAAGAAGACCTTCACCTTGACCGTAGTAGGTCGAGGTTGAATGTTAGTTTTTGTGCTTTTCATTGGAGGAAATAAAATAAGGTAGCATTATTTTTCATATGAAATTTAATCCTCCAAATTTTTTATGGTGGTGGGGACCAACTGATCTGGAAACTTATCTTTTTGAATTCATGGTGTCGGTTGTTGGGTCAGAACAAAACGGGGAATGGATGGCAAGAGGGGGGTGAATTTCCTTTTTAGAAAATGATTAACAATTTAAAATCAAAGTAAAGAATGCAGCGGAAATAAAGAGGCAAGACACACAAAATTGATAACAGAGTTCGGCCAAAACCCGGCCTACGTCTCCGCTCCCAACTCAACCGTTGAGAGATTCCTACCGCTTGCTTTTCAATGGTTTTAGCAAGAAACCCACTAGGCTTTGAGGTAGCACTAGGACCTATTACAGCTTGCTTTTTGTGGTTTAGCAAGAACCCACTTGCTTTTGATGGTTTAGCAAGAACCCACTAGCCTTTTTAACGGGTGAAGGCTAGCTCACCGAAAACTCAAGCCTTTTAAAAGGAAAGGCTTGAAGAAACCTCTTCACACCTTAGTGGTGGTGTGAAACCCAAAAGAAAGAGGGGATGAGAAAGAGGATGGGGTTTGTAGGCACAAACCCAATTTTAAGCTCAAAAAGAATAAATAATGAAAAACCATATTTGAGGAAGTCTTGGGCGCCTTTGATTGATTGGAGATGTTGAAGGCCGCTTCCAAGCTTCTTGGGTGGAGTTCCTTGGATTTGGAAGTTGTTGGAGCACTTGAGGTTCCTTTGAAGGAAGTCGCCGGAGGTTGGCCAATTGATCCAAAATGTGTCCGTTGGCTTTGTATATGTTCCGGTCTGTGTCCGGGGCTTCCTTGGCCTTTATTTATAGGCATGGAAGCCTTGGGGAGGCTTCGGAGCCGTTGGAGAGGCTAAAAGAGCCGTTGGGAGCCAAGTGGGCCAGCCTGGTCAAACTGCAACGGCTAGTTTGACTGGCTCCACCGGCTGGCCGGTACAGCTCCACCGGCTGGCCGGTGTTTGAGAATTTGGAGATGCTTTGAGTGCAGGCTTCACCGGCTGGCCGGTGGAGGAGCCACCGGTTGGCCGGTGGCTTGGCAGTAGCTTATCGTCTTTTCCAGGCACCACCGGCTGACCGGTGGTGAGGCAGTGGCTCTGCCTTCTGCCCAGGGTCCACCGGTCGACCGGTGGTGAAGCCACCGGTTGGCCGGTGGACTGAATTTCAGTCCAGTTTTGCTTCTTGCTTTCTTGGCCTAATTCCTTGGCCACCTGAATTGATTCCTATCATCCAAAAACACTTGAAAAAGGATTAGAAAAAATATGAGGGTGATTGTGATCATGAAAATAAAACCTTGAGGGGATCGAGAGGTACAACAATCTCCCCCTATTTTGATGATCACAATCACCAAAACAATCAAAGTAAAATACTGAAATTGAAAGGAAATGCTAAGCATGATGAAAAGGATTCTCCCCCAATCAATCAAGAAATTTCTCCCCCTTTGTGATTATCAAAATAGAATGGGGCATGCAACATGATTGAGGGAAATTTTGAAAAACAAGAGATGAGATTTGAAAATCAATTGAAATTTTGGAAATTGAAAGATTTGAATCAAAAAAGGAATAACAGTTTGAATTGAAAGTTTTGAATCAAAATTGAAATGAAAATTTTGAATGAAAATTTGAAACCAAGTGTTGAAATTGAAAGATTGAAAAAAAATTTGAAATTGAAAAGCTTAATCAATCCTAACTCCCCCTAAATAAAAACAATAAATCATCAGGGAGAGGATTTTGAAA
Organism: Viscum album; assembly: GCA_963277665.1. Taxonomy (NCBI): domain Eukaryota; kingdom Viridiplantae; phylum Streptophyta; class Magnoliopsida; order Santalales; family Viscaceae; genus Viscum; species Viscum album. The sequence goes on from OY728151.1 coordinate 2,094,741,552, forward strand.
CCGAAACAAATTTAGGTCCGGTGAGACTCGCTAAGAGGGATTTTTCAATCCATACTTGTCTCATGGCGGGTCTTCTCCTATAAAACTCATCGGAAAAGAAAATATACTTGGGTTGACCGTACCGGGCGTTTTTACAATTACATTCATAAATAAGGTGCCCGGGTTTTTTACAATAGTTACAAAATTTATAACGAGAGCCCCCCCTTACAAAAACAGTTGGAGCATGGGAGGAGGAAGCTATATTGGTATATCCTAGCCCTTGGGTGGTTCTAGATATACGTTGGGAACCAAGCAAATTGTTCAAATTTTGTTCCCCTTGGGTGAACTTTGCTAGGGTCTCCCTTAGGTCTTTTATGGTTGATTCCATGGAATCAACATTTGGAAAATTTTGGATTTTAAGAGACATCTCCTCCTTCTCTTTGAGAAGTTGTTCTTTTTCGGAGGAGAGTTTTTTGAAATTCTTTTTTAAAGCAACAAATTTTGAAGAGAGTTCATGAAAACCATTTTCTAATTGGTCTCTAGCATGTTGGAGTTCTTCATATGATAAATGATTAAATGAATTTGAAGATGAGGACGATGAGGAAGAAGAGTCGGAAGATGATACCTCATGTTTTGCCATTAGGCATTTTTTACCTTGGTCGCTCGAGGAGAAAGAAGAGAAGGAGGAGCTATCACTCCAAGTTTCCTTTGAAGCCTTCTTCTTTTTCTTCTTCTTGGCCCTTTTCTTGTGAAGTGGGCAAACGGGTACGGATTTTGCATCGGGTTCTTGCTTTTGAGCAGGTTCTTGCTTTTGAGCCTTGTTAGTACCTTCATGGGTCAGCTCTAAATATTTCCAAATTTCATGAGAAGAAGAGCAAGTAGAAACACGATTAAATATATAACGGTCTAGCCCACAATGTAGAGCATTCATGGCTTTGCCATCAAGCTCGAAATTCTTAATATCTATGGTGGTCCACTTAGACTCATCGGAAGAAGTGAGGGTAAAACCATGCATAACAATTCTAAAAATAGGATAGCCAATACTTTTAAGAAATGTGGTCATGCGGGTTTTCCAAAAACTATAATCGGTTCAATCAAAGAATGGAGCATGATCCAAAGAATGTCCTTCGGGGGATTGAGAGGAAGAAGCGGTAGAAGCCATCAAAAAATAGGATCTTTAATTTGAAACCGGTTAAGGAATTATTCAAAATATCCCTCTGATACCAATTGTTGGGTCGGAACAAAACGGGGAATGGATGGCAAGAGGGGGGTGAATTGCCTTTTTAGAAAATGATTAACAATTTAAAATCAAAGTAAAGAATGCAGCGGAAATAAAGAGGCAAGACACACAAAATTGATAACGGAGTTCGGCCAAAACCCGGCCTACGTCTCCGCTCCCAACTCAACCGTTGAGAGATTCCTACCGCTTGCTTTTCAATGGTTTTAGCAAGAAACCCACTAGGCTTCCAAGCTTCTTCGGTGGAGCTCCTTGGATTTGGAAGTTGTTGGAGCACTTGAGGTTCCTTTGAAGGAAGTCGCCGGAGGTTGGCCAATTGATCCAAAATGTGTCCGTTGGCTTTGTATATGTTCCGGTCGGTGTCTGGGGCTTCCTTGGCCTTTATTTATAGGCATGGAACCCTTGGGGAGGCTTCGGAGCCGTTGGAGAGGCTAAAAGAGCCGTTGGGAGCCAAGTGGGCCAGCCTGGTCAAACTGCAACGGCTAGTTTGACTGGCTCCACCGGCTGGCCGGTACAGCTCCACCGGCTGGCCGGTGTTTGAGAATTTGGAGATGCTTTGAGTGCAGGATTCACCGGCTGGTCGGTGGAGGAGCCATCGGTTGGCCGGTGGCTTGGCAGTAGCTGATCTTCTTTTCCAGGCACCACCGGCTGACCGGTGCCAGAGCCACCGGCTGGCCGGTGGGCAGACAGTAGCAACCACTATTGTCTGGGTGCCACCGGCTGGCCGGTGGTCAGGCCACCGGCTGACCGGTGGTGAGGCAGTGGCTCTGCCTTCTGCCTAGGGTCCACCGGTCGACCGGTGGTGAAGCCACCGGTTGGCCGGTGGACTGAATTTCAGTCCAGTTTTGCTTCTTGCTTTCTTGGCCTAATTCCTTGGCCACCTGAATTGATTCCTATCATCCAAAAACACTTGAAAAAGGATTAGAAAAAATATGAGGGTGATTGTGATCATGAAAATAAAACCTTGGGGGGTTCTAGAGGTACAACATCGGGGACCACCTGAACCCCCACTTAATGTGGGAAGACCATTCAACTCTCCATAATTAATTATTCCAACATCAATTAATAAATTTTTCCATCCTTAAATTAAACTAAAAATGTTAATTTAATTGGTTGTCTCCTCATTTTTTTCAGGGTTGGAAGATTTGTTGGAAAAGGATAGGTTGGGAAAATTGTGTAGAAAAAATCTCTCCCACAAATAACACTTTCTCCAGTGAAGAACTTCGTCGAAGGATCCCCAACGAGGGATTTCTTCAATGAAGAAGAACCAAAATCCATCCATTCCCCTCCTCACCGACTTCAATGAGAAATAGAGGTAGGGAATGTTGCTCTGAATACCCATTACAATGTTCTTGTCACGCTTCTTGGTTTAAGAATAATTATGTCACTTGCTACTATTCTAACACTGAGGGTGCGGGCCAAATGGACAAGGCCTAACCTCTTTAAAACCTTTGTGTTTTATGATGGCCTTGAATTGATGGTGAAATTCTGAGTTGAGTTTGGGAGTTTTTTGAATGAAGAATGGGCCACCGAGGCGCACTCAGTGACCCAAGGAATGTCACCGCCAATTCGTGCCGGCAAACAGAAATTTGTGCCGGCAACGGGCACCGGTGGGGCCCGGGAATGATGGTCGGCACTCTGGCCTGCCATGGAGATGTCGGAACCACAATGGGGCCACCAAAGAACGGTTGAGGCCCATCTACCATGGTGGAGCTAGGGCGGCGGCCGGTGCACGGTCGGCTGCACGAAGGCGGCAACAGTGTGTGAATACACCGTCGGGCTTCCAGGATCTGGGGAACGAGGTTGCGGTGACAAGAGATGGCTGCTGGGTCTCCACCGACTACTGCTAGTAGCATGGTGTGTGACTGAATGACATAGGTGGGATGGTCGTCCAGCCAGTCGGGGAGGCAAGTGTGGCCCCGAGTCCCGCGTGCCAGCTGCCAGCACCATGTGGTGATGTCCGGCCGGCTACCCAACAAGAACAGCCTAGCTGTTCAGGGTACCCAGAGGATGCCTCCAACATGGGTGGTGGCGAGGGTAGACCCCACCACGGGTCCACGTAGTTGTGGGCCAGTGCAGGCCAGCGGGCTGCCCAACAGGCCAGGTCGGACCTAGTGGGCTGGGTCAGTCCAACCTGGTCTTATCGAACCCAGACCAGCTTCGACCCTTTTTACACTCTTTTGACCATTACATGATCTACGAGAATTTTTATGATGAACTGTCTATGATGAAAGGAACCTTGGACCGAGATGTTCCTTTTGGTATACCCCATTTGTGTTTTGGATAATGTTGGGGTATGGCTATTTTGGATTGAACTTGAATCCAACAAAGCCCCTAGGATCAAAGGGCCAATAACAAACAGACTTAGAATCTAATTAACACAATGTCTATTGTGTTGAGACCCATATTACATGGAATTCCATTGGGATACTTCTTCGTGGATATTTGTGGAAGTTGGATTATCGACCTGTGGCTTGGGGAGAGGAGCCTCCCGGAATAAAGCAATCTTAGAGAGGGAATTCTGTAGCTGGCTGTAAAATGATAAAGGGATTCTATGTGGGTTTGTTTCTTAAGATCCTACATGAGTCTGTGATTTGGGATCCTATGTGGGTCTATGTTCTAGTATCCCACTTGGATTCACTATAGGAATCCAACTGTGATTACTCTAGGATCCTATGTGGGTATGTTGTACTAGGATCCTATGTGTGTCTGATGATTAAGGATCCTCCGTGGGTTTTCCTCTTAATAGAGTAAGATGATTCAGTAGTTACATCTAATCATCTTTAATTATGTACCTATTTTATACCTGATTTGATCTGTGTCTTTAACTATGTGGTAATCATCTGTGTGGCATACCTGTATGATTCATCCCTTTGTGGTGATACAATTGTTGTATTCTTCTATGTGGTGTTACCTTTTTGGTACTTACGTTCATGGAGATACCATTGTTTTATTTTTATGTGTGGTGTTACCTTTTTGTTACTTACCTTCATGGTGTAACCCTCATGGTATTCTTTCCATTGTGGGATAGTTGAGCTTTGGGAATTTGAGTTGGGCCTTGTTTTTCCTCATGATTGAGATGGGTTTACCTGAAAACTTTGGTATATGTATGAGAATATATCTAAAAAGGGTTTCTAGTTTTTTTCATTCTTTTTTTTATATCCTTTTTAGATTTTTTGAGACCTTTGAGGGTCTCAGGGTCCCTACTAAGTATTGTTATACTCTCCCCTACCAAGGCTATTCCCGCACCTTGTTGTGTTCGGTGCAGATGACAGACAACTCTGATCGAGGATAAGGGTGCCCAGACTGGAGGTATCTCAGAGGTGGACATTAGATGATGCATACTATAGTGGTTACCATTCGAGAGTTGTACCTACCCTTTCAGATAGGATCCTTGGAGAGTGTTCACAAGAGCTGTTCCAGTTTACTTGTTCTTCCCAGTTTTCTTGTACTTTCTAGTTGGTCTAGTTTTATTTCACATTTTCCTTTCTGTACACACCATGTTTACTATATAGTTTTACTTTGTGCTTGTATCCTACTTTGTGCTTTTCTCTGTGAGTTTATCGGTTATAAAGGAAATGCCTTCCCAGTTTAAGGGAATACACCTTTTGGTGCCAGTTGCCAGCCCCTGGCATTTGGAAGGCGGGCTTCTGGTAGTCATAAAATGGGCCTCGAGGGACAGGTCATGAAAAATTGGTATCAGTGGGTGGTTATCAGATTAGGGAATCTAGTGTTGGTGCGGCAGCTGACGTATCCATACACGAGGACCCTGACTTCTGATTTCTGACTCAGTGCATGAAAACATTGGTTTCATGTGTGCATTAAAATGTTTTCATTGTGATTTCCTAAATTAGATCACCAGGTATAACATATTTACTGTGGCACAACTATTTATTTTCAGGATGCCTCCATGAAGATAGCCATTTAGGGTTCTAGGAAGAGTACGTGATGACATCCCACCAAGCGACGAGTCCTCGGTGTCGTGCCCTTTATCGGTAGAGGCACCAGTAGTACCATTACCCATTAGGCCACTGATTCCACCATCCCCAGTAGTGGGGAGTGCACATGGCTTTAGTTTGTTTCACGAGTTACAGCAGAAAAGGCCACCTTGGTTCAGGGGTGAGAGGGACCCACAGGCGGCTGGGGATTGGCAGGAGGTTGTGGTGAAGGTCTTCTAACTAGTAGGGAGACCAGTTGTTCTCATGGTGATCCTTGATTCTTGTCTTCTACATGAAACAAAACTCAGTTGGTGGACCATGATTCTCTAGGTTCATGACGAGGTGATATTTCATTGGAAAAACGTTGAGAGCCTATTTCAAGCATAGTTTTTCCCATCGACCCATTACATAGTGCACATACAAGAGATTTTTCATCTATAACAGTGTAGCATGAGTGTGTATCAATACTCAGCGAGGTTCACCGACCTCTCACGCTACTCCACGGATATGGTACAAGACCCATTCATTAGGGCCCAGACCTTCGAGTAGGGTCTAAGGCAAGAGAACAGGGCTTTGATGGTTTCACTCAGCATCTCGAGTTAGGTGGGGGAGTTAGAGAGAGCCCTCTTAGTGGAGTGTTTTCTTACTGAGATGTCACCTAAAGTGAGACCAACCATTAGGAGTCATGTAGAAGAGTCTTTTACAACTGGAAGAAAACAGATGTCACAGAGGTCCAAGAGGACCAGACATACATGTGAACGACTGCAGGATTTAGGGTCGGTGGTGCAGGGCACCTGAGACCGAGCCAGTCATGCGAGTAGAACGAAATGTGACACATGCAACGAGTAGGGTCACATGGCTAGTGACTACCTGACCTACCATACTGATGATCAAAATATGGTCGAAGGACTGCCCAGGTAGAGATGGTGGTTCGACCGAGGAGGTCCATAGGGAGAAGGCATACGTGGCAGAGGAGCTGGTCGTGCAACTGGCAGTGGGCGATGATTCGGGGTGTTATCGCCACCACCACTAGGTTGTCCACACTGACCATAGGGAGTAGGTGGATAGGGGAGAGCTCAGATCTAGGCATCTGAGTCCTACGACCAAGATGATCTAGAGATGATATGAGGTATGATCTATGTCTTCCCCACCTTATCTGCAGTACTTATAGACACAGGTGACAGTCATTCTTTTATTTCCACAACCCTCATTTGGAGCCCAGAGATTCTGGTGGAGCTATTGGCTCAATCCTTATGTCCAGAGACTCCTAAGAGAGAGGATTTGATGATAACACATTGGTTCCCGCGGTGGTAGTTTACTCTAGGAGGTGAGACCATCAGCTGGGATCTCCAAGTAGCAGCATCAAGGCCTTATGACGTAATCATTGGTATGGATTGGTTATCTACAGTCCATGCCCAGATCAACTATATTATGTGCAAAATGCGGTGTGTCTGCACTGATGGGACAAGGTTTACCTTCACCGGTAAGAAGGGAGCCTTTCCTGCACATGATGGGCTTACCTGGGAGATAGTGTAGCCGATCACTCATCAGTTGGATAGCCCTACACTCAGAGCAGTTTATGTTGAGATTCTAAGATATCCTGTAGTGGTGGACCAGAATGTGGATGTCTTCCCTGATGATGTTCTAGGTCTACATCCTCATAGTGAGGGAGAATTTTACATTGACTTGTACCACTAGACGGCACTGATATCTACACTAGTGTATTAGATGGTTCATGTGGTGCATCATGGGCTTTAGGTACAGCTGGATGACTTATAGGGGAAGGGGTTCATCTGACCCAGTGTTTCTCCTTGGGCAGCCCTGATTTTGTTTTCCAAGAAGGTAGATGGGAGCTTGAGACTTTTTTTTGACTATCGGCACCTGAACCAGGTGACTGTGAAGAACATGTACCCTCTTCTGAGGATTGATGACTTCATTGATCAGTTGAAGGGTGAACGGTGGTTCTTGAATATAGACCTCTGGTTAGGCTATCACCAGCTCAGAGTACGAGATGAAGATGTGCAGAAGATGACTTTCAAATTTCAGATTGGCCACTACGTGTCCTTGGTTATGCCATTCGGCATGACCAAAGCTCTAGAAGTGTTAATGGGACACATGAACACGATATTTCATCCATAACTTGATCACTTTATAGTAGTGTTCATCGATGATATTCTGATCTAATCATATACTGAGGAGGAGCGTGCCTATCATTTACAGGTAGTTCTCGACACACCCCGAGAGCACTATCATTATGGTAAGATATCAATGTACCAGTTCTGGATCTGAGAGGTTTAATTTCTGGGACATGTCATCTCGGAGGCTGGTGTTCTGGTGGATCCAGTGAAGATTGAGGTAGTAAATTCTTAGGAACCACCAAAGAGTGTGATAGAGGTATTGAGTATCTTGGATTTGGATGGATACTACTAGAGATTTTTACCAAATTTTTCTATAGTCATGGCACCATTATCAGTATTAACCAAGAAGGTGAAACCCTTTGTATCATCGATGATATTCCAACAGAATTTTCGACAACTGAAGCAGAGGATAACTAGTTCCCCCTTTTGAGGCTTCTAGAGGAGGGCGTTGGGTACATAGTATACTGTGACGCATCATGGATGGGGATCAGATGTGCCCTGATTCAGGAGTGATTAATTATTTCATGTGGTTCTCAAATGCTGAGAGAACATGAGAAAAACTATGATACCCATGACCTTGAGTTAGCATCTATGGTCTTCTCTTTGAAGATGTGGAGACACTATTAGTTGTGCGAGTGTTTTATGGTCTACTCTGATCACCAGAGTCTTAGGTATATCTTTTCTCAGATGGAACTGAACCTGAGACATCGACGTTGGCTTGAGTTCTTCCAGGACTATGAATTCAAGACAGTCAATAATCCTAGGAAGAGGAACGTTATAGCAGAATCACTCAGCCGGAGATCTAGTATAAAATTGCTTGGTGAGGTGACGGAGCAGCTGGTTTCTTTGCAAATGTCCTTTGTGGATCGAGATAGAGAAAATTTTATTCAGTCTCTTACAGCCACTCCCCCACTCCTTCAACGATTGAGGGAGGTGTGGTATGGGGACAGTTAATATAAGGCGTGGAGTGCTCATATATCAATATGACAGGAACCTGATGGATTTTCTGAAGGTGGCGAGCATGTCATCCATTTCTGAGGACTTACCATGGTACTAGTGTCACTTCAGGAGGAAGTGATGAGGGAGTTCTACACATCCCCCTAGTATTACATCCAGGAGTGGAGAAGTTGTACCAAGACCTCCGACGAAAGCAATTGTGGCTAGGAATGAAGAAAGTATTATTAGATTTTGTCTCTCAGTGCCTCACTTGTCAGCAAGTGAAGGTGGAGCATCAGGTACCATCAGGATTAGTTTAGCCTTTAAAGTTACCACAGTGGAAGTGGAATGAGATATCCATGGACTTCATGATAGGACTTCCGCATATATTTAGGGGTCATGATTCAATCTAGGTGATCGTCGACCGACTCCCCAAGCCGGCCAACTTTCTACAGATTACAGAGAATGGTTCAGTAATGAGCTTGGGACGCCTCTATATGCAAGAGCTTGTGAGGCTACATGTAGTACCCATGACTATTGTCTTTGACTGGAATGAACGTTTCACTTCCTATCTATAGAAGGGGTTGTTGGAAGCTTTCAGGACGCAACTTATTTTGAGAACCGCCATCTATCCTTAGAAAGATGTCCAGACTAAGTGGACCATTTAGACCCTCGATGATATGTTGCATGCTCGTGTCCTTGACTTCAGTAATAGATGGTAGGATAACTTGACCTTGGTGGAGTTTTCATACAACAACATCTCACTCCACCATTGGGATGGCACCATTCAAGGATCTTTATAGTCGACCTTGCTGATCACCTTTGTGTTGGGTTGACCCAGGGGAGTCAGCACTCGTTGGGCCATAGATGGTATGGGATACCACAAAGAAGGTGTAAATCATCTAAGAGTTAATAAATACTACATAGAGAAGGCATATTTCTAATTATGACAAGATAAAGATACCTCTGGAGTTTGAGGATGGTGACCACGTCCTTCTATGTGTCTCACCATGATGTTGTTTGTGGAAATTTGGCCAGGGCGACAAGTTATCTCTGAGATTCATCGAACCATTTTAGGTTCTCAGAAGAGTTTGCGAGGTGTCTTACCACCTAGAACACCCCCCTCTGTTCCACCAGGTGTATTTCATTTTTCTTGTATTCTAGGTGATGAGATACGTACATGATTCTTTTCACATCATTGTCCGGGGAGAGCTAGACATCGACGATGGGGTGACTTTTTCCGAGGTTCCAGTGGATATTGAGGATTGAGAGGAGCAGGTCCTTTGTAAGTGGTCGATACCACTAGTGCGCATTCTTTGGCAGCATGGGAACCTCTAGAAGAGCACATGGGAGAGGGAGGCTCAGATATGTTCTCAATACCCCAACTAGTTTCCTTAGTTTGTGTTGTGGATTTCTGGGAATACAAAGCCCTGAGGTGGGGAGAATGTAACGACCTAGATTGTTCATGTAATTTTCTTAATTACATGGGAATATTGCGATTCTGTGAAAATTTAAGGCGCTTGATTCCGAGGCCTAGAGCGCCCGAAATAAATTTCGGAACATTTTTTGGGGTAAGTTCAGTAAACGTGCGAGAAGGTTTTTATAACTTTTTAATCATTGCTTAGAATTGAAATCCAAGGATGCCATTGAACTCGCAGTGCTGATATTTCACTTAAGGAGACCTTTACCTTGACCGCAGTAGGTCGAGGGTGAAAGTTTGTTTTTTTTTTCTTTTCAGGGGAGGAAATAACTTAAAGTATATTTATTTTATTTATGGAATTTAATCCACCTAATTTGGTTATGGTGGTGGGGACCACCTGAGCTTGAAACCTCACTTTTTAAATTCATGGTGGTGGGGACCACACAAACTGCCTCTTAATGTTGGAAAGAAATTTGAACTATCTATAATTAAATTTGAAAACATTAATTAATAAATTTTTACAACAATAAATTTAATTAATAAACATAATTTAAAAGGTTTGTTACTCATTTCATTCTTGGTAGGAGGATTTTATGGCAACGGGGAGCTTGGGAGAGTTGTGGAGAAACAATCTCTCCAATGAAGAACACTTTCTCCAACGAAGTACTTCATCGATGGATCCTCAACGAGGGATGTCTTCAATGATGAAAAGATGACATATGTTCTTTCCTCTCCACACTAATTTCAACGTGCAATCGTGCTAGTGAATGTTGTTTTGAAAACCCATTATATTGTTTCTGTCAATATTCTTAGTTTAGGAACAATTATGCCACTTTCTACCATTCTAATGTGGATGGTGTGGGCCAAACGAACATGACCAGAACTATCCACAACCATTTTGGTTTATTATGGTCAGGAATCGATGGTGACGTTCCGAGTCTAGTGTGGGTGTTTTCATAATGAAGAACGGGCCACCAGTGTGTGCTGGGTGAGTCGAGGAACGTCACCGGCAACCCATGACGGCGACCGGCAGTGGTGGGGCTTGGGAACGGTGTCGAGAAGTTCGGAGGGCCGTGAAGACAGAGGCGGCATGACCTTTCCGCCAGAAAAGGGTCACAGCTTGTCGGCCACATGGGAGCTTGGGCGGAAGCCGGTGCATGGCCAGCTACGCGATGGGGGCGGTGGCGCCCGACTACATCGCCAGGCGTACAGAAGCCACATCACAAGGCCGCTGTGGAAAATTAAGGTTGGAGGATGGCTTCCAGCTACTAGAAGTTGCATGGCGAGTGACCGCGCAACATCACTAGGTTGGTCGTCCGGCTAGCAGGGTAGCCGAGCGTGACCCAGGGTCGGGTGTGCCAGCTACTGGTACCACGTGGCGTCGACCGGTCGGCAACCCAACCCGAACGGCCCAGCTGTTTGAGGTACCCAAGGGGGAACTCCCCCCTGGGTGGTGTTTATGGAGGACCCCACAATGGGGCCACCGAGCTACGGGCCTGGCCAGGCACAGAGCCAGACCTTGGTCGGCCCAGGCCAGGTCAGGTCGGGTCGGACCGGACCTGGACCAACTTCAACTCTTTTTCTACTCTTTTAACCATTACTTGAGCAATAGGAGTCCATTTGATGAACCGTCTACAGTGCCGGGAACCTTGGATAGAGGAGGTCCTTTTGGTAATCTCCATTAAGGTTTTGGATAATGTTATGGTATGGCCAAGATGGATAAAAAACGAATCTAACTGGCCCCTCAGGACTAAAAGGCCAATAACATACAGATCGGGCATCCGATTGATGCACCGTATATTGTGTTGAAACACTATCTACATTGAGGTTATTTGGGAAACATCATTATGGTACATCATTGAAGATGGATTATCAGCATGTGTGGTGAGGAAAGGACCCTCTCGAAATCAATCGATCTTAGTGCGGGAACCCTATAGATGGATGTAAGATGATAAAGGGATCTCATGTGGGTCTGTGCCTTAGGATCCTATGTGGGTATGTGGTTTGGGATCATATGTGGGTCTATGATCCAGTATCCAACATGGATCCGCTCTTCCAATCAATTTGGGACTACTCTAGGATCTTACGTGGGTCTGTTATACTAGGATCTAACCTGGATCTGATGAATTAGGATCCTATGTGGGTATGCCTCTTAACAGAGTAAGATGATTTAGTAGTTACATCTAATAATATATACTTTCGTACCTAAGTTATACCTGATTTGAGATGAGTCTTTATCTTTGTGGTAATCATCTGTGTGTCATACCTTTTTGATGCATACCTTCGTGGTGATACCGTTGTGGTATTCTTCTGTGTGGCATTACCTTTTTGGTACATACCTTTGTGGTGATACCTTTGTGGTATTCATATATGTGGTGTTACCTTTATGGTACTTACATTCATGGTATTACTTTTGTGGTATTCATTCCTTCATGGGACAGTTGATCTTTGTGATTTTGAGTTGGGCCCTATTTTTCCTCATGATTGAGATGGGTTTGCTCGACTACTTTGGTATATGTATGGGCATATAAATAAGTAGGTTTGTCAGTTGTTTTCTTGCTTTGTGATTTATCCTTTGTTGATTTTGTGAGACCTTTGAGGGTATCAGGGTCCCTACTATGTATCGTTATACTCACCCCTGCCTGGACTATGCTCACACGTTGTTGTGTTTGGTGCGGACGACAGACAACATTGATTGAGGCTGAGTGTACCAGGACAAGAGGTAGCTTAGAGGTAGACAATAGACGCGGCATTCCGCAGTGATGACTATTCAAGATTTGTGCCTACCCTTCAGACAGGATTCATGGTGGGTGTTCACAGGAGCTCTTCCAATTTACTTGTACTTCCACGTTTTATTGTACTTTCTAGTTGGGCTTTTATTCTGGCCCCTTTTTCATTTGTGTTCACACCCTATTTACTATATAGTTTTACATTGTTATTTTATCCTACATTGTGTGTAGTTGTGTGAGTTTATAGGTTATAACGGAAATGCCTTCCTAGTATTTTGTAATACGCCTTTTGGTGCTAGTCGCTAGACCCTAGCATATGGAAGGTGGGATTGCGGTAGTATCAACCCGAGCCCCAGGGGACGGGTCATGATATTATCATTATACTATATCTTTGGAAAATTCATCAATTTTAAGTGTTTTATGGACCATATAATAAGGCCCATTAAATCTGGGATAAAAACTAGAATATCCAAGGGAATATAATTTATGGGATCATTACAAAAGGCCAAATTTAATAAAACTTTGGAATATATTATTTCACAACAAAAACCATTTTTGAAAAAAAAAAATTATGTCCCAAATCCAACAAAAGGGTGCCCAAAAAATGATTTTATGTCCAACCCATAATTATGTCCTAAAATTAAAAATAAGACACGTTTCTTGAATTTTCTCCCAATAAAACAGACAAATCGAGATGGTTTATTTTAGTGTGAAAGAAAATATTTATTAGAAAAACTTTATAAAAATAGCATTTTATGGAATATTCATAGACATAAAATCATTTTCATTTATAATATGGAAAAACCTAACTCAAAAATTGCAACACATAATATGAGAAAATAACAATATCGTTGCATCAAAAATTCCAATGACCACAAAATTTTGAGGGTTTACATTAAAATACATATATAAAAATTTAAAGAAGAATATTTTCCATATTAATCTATATGAATTTTAAAATTTTAGAACCAACATGGGGGTCAAATTTGGAATACAAAAAGTCTACTCCCTTTGGCTATAAATAGATACTCATTCTCATCATGAATGTAGTTGGAATTTTAGAAATTAAGTGGGTATATTAGAATGATGGTATACATTCAACATTAATGAGAGTGCCTACAAATATCAATTTTATAATTGAGATACCATTCATCCATGTTTCCTTTCATTTATTTCATGTGTTTTCAATTGAAATCATGTAAGTTTGTTTTCATTTAAATTAAATATTAATTCATGTTTCTTCATCATCATTTATGAATCACATACACCATATATTATATAATATTAATTTTATTAATATTTTTTATATCAGGTTGAAAATAATTCCCTTATTTCTCAATCTCATTAAATCAAAAGTCTGTGTTTAGTTCCCTTCATCGTTCGTGGGTCTGTTCAGTGCCCAAATCTTATCATGACCAATTAATTTTCAAATATTATTAATTCATCACCCTAAAAACCGTAAAAAATATTAATAACCAATTAAATTTTATATTAAATATACCATTGGTGGGGGTTATAATTTTTGGATGTTAAGTGATTTAGTGATTTTTCTTGATTAATATTTTTTAAATTGGTATTTTCTATGGTGAACTTTAAATGTAAGGGATTAATGATATTTTTTTGACATGTGGATTCCATATATAATTGGAAGAACTAGTGAAAATGGATTAATCAAATATTTATCTTTCCATTAAAATTAATTTATTGAGATTATTTCCACAATTTAGGCTGGGATTAATGCCAAAACATTTTGTAATTCTGATAAAAATTATTCTTGTGAATTGGGTGTTAATTTAATGAAATAAAAAGAAAATCTCCTAGACATCAGTAGGCTAACTCCATAATTGTGAATTTTGCCAAATAATTATTAAATTTTTCAAAAAAAATATATAAATAATTCATTTCAGATAAGCATTGCAAAAAAACGCCTTTCAATAGAAAAATTAGAAAAAATCGTATATAAAATTTATACCATCACTGAGGATTAGACCCGTGTGCAACTATACACAATATATTAGAGAACCAGACCTTTGAATGGTCGATATATGACAATTGGATCACCTTAAAAATTAAACATTTCTAGAAAATGGAGTAACTAATACTTGGTACTTTTTTATTTAAGAAAAAAATATTCAATAAAATATAAACCAAAAGAATATAAGAAAGAACACATAGAAAGAACCCCCCATCCAATAAAAATAGTAAAAGGAAAATAAAAGACAATGGAAAAACCACATTCCTAATCCATTAAAATTTATTGGAATTACCCATAGCTTCCAAAACAATACATCAAAAAAAATTTACAAAAAAATATAGAGAAATCATTCCCAAATATGGAGGGACATTGGACATAATCAAATCACCCAAGAACCATTAATTTCCAATCTAGTTAGACTAGATTTGGAGAATCCTAGAGAACAAACAGTAAAAGATATGAATTATTATAATATTAATTTTCAAACCCTTTGTATTCAATATCTTAACATTATGACTGATTTCGAACTCAAATCAGGTTTGATTCATCTTCTATTTCATTTCCACAGGCTAGCCGGTGAAGACCCTCAACTTCACCTAAAAGAATTCTATGTTTTATGCTATTCCGTGAAGCCTAAAGGGGTTTATAAAAAAATAAAACATCAATAATTACATTTATCCCTAGATAAATCATCCATGTAATTGATCTAATACCTCCCTCTGGGTTCTATAACCACATGGAATGACATGAAGTGACATGAAGTGACTCTTCTTAGAGAAATTATTCCCTACTACTCAAAATACTTCTAACCAAAAGTTAATAAGTGGTATCCTTCAATTACCATAATGAATCACTCCATGTGTATTGGATTGAGTTAAAAAAGGTCATTTTAAATTTCCCATAGCATCAAATCCTTGACCCACTATTGGTCCAATACTTCTAGGATAGGTTATTGGATATGGAGATAACTCTCATCGATACCAAAAGTGGTGGTTCCCTTACTGAAAAAACTCTTATAGATGCACAAGATCTAATGTCACACACATGACTTATTTTAAAGGTAAATTTTATTTAATTTCCTTTCATTCTTAGTTTTTGGGGTTTCCCAAGATTTTTTGGAGGAAAGGGTGAGTTTTAATGATTTGGGGTAGACCGTGAGCCCATTTCCAGATTTAAATTTTTTTTTTTTATTTTATAACTATTTAATTTTTTAATATTTTATCTCCCATAATAATTCCTAAATAAACTCCTCTGACCTATTAACATCACCAATTCAATTTGGACCCATTATGAGTCAATAATACTTGAGGATTTGCGTTTTTATTTGAGGATTTGGGCCACCCTGAATTCCCACTTCCAGTTTAAAAAACAAATATGATTAATTAATTACTTATTCAATTTTATGTATTTTTCAGTAATTCCAAGTTTAAATAAACACCACTAATCCCAGACGCACTCCCATTATCCTCCCACACTTTTTTGGAGCTTTTATTCATCACACTTTAGTATAGAGCATCAGAGCATGTCTGATATAGTCCATATTTGAATAGATAACTTCTATCCTTCGAAAATCACTCAATTATTACTCTTTTCCCCCCATTTTAGTTCTCACATGTCCTTATTAGATTTATTAGAACATCATTTTCTTTTTTAGCTATTTTAAAATTTCTCTTCTAATATATTTGGGGAAATTTATACAACACCACTTAAGTAAGTGGGTCTCCTTCATTCTTCCTCCCAATTTACATAGTGTTTTCTTTCTATTTGGTTAGTGTTTATTCTAATTCATCTTTATTTTTATATTTTCTAGGGGTATAGTTTCTAACTAAGGGTTTATTCTAGAGGTTTCAGGGTATATTTTTGTGGTTTTTCGCTTGATCTAGGTCCCACTTGGTGCGGCAGTAGTGGGATTTGTTTTTCACACAAAGAATCAAGGGTTATCATTAATTCAGTAGGTGAATCCTTGTTTATGAAATATTTGTGTCTTATCATGCTGTATATATCACATTTTCTATTTTAACTAATTTTATTTTTTCTGAAAAATTATTTTTAGTGGTGTTTGTATGTAAAATAAATTTTAAATGCAAAATTTTATGTGAAATTGATGGTTTTTCATAGAAATATTTTATTGATTTATTTGGGGCTACCCTATAAATACATATTTGAATTTATTGAACTAAAATAGGGTATCCAATAATATTTTTAATGTTAATACCCTTTGGTTGTTTCTACTAAAATGGGTTTTAATGGAATTTTTGGAACATGTGAACATTAAGTGCCATGTTTGTGTGTAAATAGAGGTTTTACAAAGTTATCATTTCTTTGTTAACACTAGTCTACCCTAAAATTGATTTTTTGGTTTCATGGAAATTCATTGGTCTACGTTTTCTATTTTGGTATCTTATAAGGGTGCACACTATGTACAATATGGTGTTTTCAAGGTGTTTTGAGTGAAAAACAACGTGGGATTTTGAGAAATTGTTTCATTTAAAAATCAAAGTGTTTTATTGTGTGGTCCAAGTGGTATAAAATGTGTATAGATATTGTACTGATTGTATTTAACTAGTAGTGATGTTCTAAAGAAAATGGGTTTATGTAGAATTCTGAATTGTTTGAGCACAAAAGGGGATGCTTGGGTACCTCGGTGGGGCGGATATGTTCTAGTACTACTTGTGGAACTGATGGGTTTTGTCCCGGTTTAAGATAGAATTTATATAATGAAAACAATAACTAAACTATACGGATGATTGTTGGGGACCACTAGGTTATGGGTTTGTTCTATACTAGTGGATCGTTTATGAGAATCGATTTTTATATGTTTACTTTACACTGAGGTACGAGGTACATGGTGCCCATGACTATCTAGTGCCTAGGGGTGTTCCCGATATTGTTTCTCATTGGATTTGTGGTATTTTCCTAGGTATTTGGGAGTGTTTGAAAGTATATTACTATAGATAACATGAAATTTTAAATTTTTTAACATTATGAATGATTTTTCTTGAAATTTGTTTTCAATTGAAAGTGGCATTTCTTGGAATTTGTCTCCACGTTCCATTGCACATCAAAACTGATTGCTTTTTCACCGTGTATTGCATGAACATTGGAATAATTGGGTTGTATCTTATTGGGATTAGAATAAAAGCATACATACACTCCTTGGTTGTATGTAGACTGTATTATTCATGACTCAGGTAAAGGAAAAACATTGGGGGATAGCGATTTCGGGTGTTAGTTCCCATCCTTTGGGTGAAGTTTTTGAGACGGCCTGTGGGTGATGACCCCTTTCCATGTGTATACTTGGGGCTATTTTAGGCTATTTATTTGTGTCTTTGGTTGTTTTGAATATTATTTGAACTTATGTATTCAGTTCTTGATTTTTTATTAACCTTGTCGGTATGAATTTTTCAGATTCAGTTTTCCATTTTTTTCATGTTTTATGTATACATATTCAGGTAAATTGTTCCCAAACCAAGATAAACGAAACTCGTGAACTTGTTCCAGCCGGTGGGGATCGGGAACTCTCTTCAGGCCTAGTCATGGGCCGAGTTTGGTGCTGGTATTCATGGCGACCAGATTCGGTTCGTGAAAATATGGTATTATAGGTGGTTAATGTTTTTGGATTATATTCATATTTTGGCATGAGTGTGGATAGACAAGAGCTAGGACCGCCAGGGCTCGGGGTTTTGGTCGCGAGTAGGGTGTCTGGCCCACAACATTCATGGAAGACCTGGAGTCACCAGGGAATGATGGAATTTTCTTATTGAATTCACTTCCAGGTGAGACGTGAGGGTTTCAGACCACACTTGTACATCCTACAAGGGTTGAGTACTTGTTTATTTTATTACTATAATGTATTTAGATTATTGATATTTAATGTATTTGATTAAAAAAATTTAGAATTGTGTTATTGAATTTTTTTTGTGACTACTGCATTTTTTAGCAACATGCCTCCCTAAAAAGCTCCCATGCGCCCAAGGGAGGATGCCAAAGAGAGATAACCACCAACGATTTATCATAGGCTAGTCAAGGATGTGATCCGGGCTGTCCAAGATTTGGGATAGGGACCGACTGCTAATCCTATTCTTGTTAGTGTAGATGAGGCATGTCCAGAAAAAGATAATGCACATGAGTTTCTAAAAAATAGGCCTCCTACCTTCCATGGCAGATCAGAATCCCAGTAACTAGAGGAAGAACATGAAAAGATCAAGAATATGTTCGAGTTATTGCAAACACCCATGGATCTCAGGGTGAAGTGTGCCTCCATTCCGTTTTTGGGTCCCAGCTGTTAGTGGTGGCATTGAGTGCTTCAGACTAAGAAGAATAAGTAGATGCACTGGGAGGATTTCAAG
Organism: Viscum album; assembly: GCA_963277665.1. Lineage (NCBI taxonomy): Eukaryota > Viridiplantae > Streptophyta > Magnoliopsida > Santalales > Viscaceae > Viscum > Viscum album. Next base: position 2,094,760,253 of record OY728151.1, read on the forward strand.
GTCGTCTTCAATGAATAGGACTACCCGTGAAGTCTTGGCATATTCTAGGTATCATGATTTCATGGACCTTGTTTAAGGGAATATTTTTTTGGTGGATAATTCCAACCTTTATACTTATTTGGTTTGGTATGCACCTTAAAATGTCTTGAATGAATAGTTGAAGGCACAGATGTTTGACTAAGGCTTGTGACCAGTGATATACTCTTAGGTGTTCTTGATTAAGCTGAGGAACTATGTTGAGGTCATTGATCCTGCATGCATCGTGGAGATTGATAGTAAAGGTATTGATGGTTTCCCTAGGTCAGTATCTGTTGTGGGAAATGGATGCTCTTCGAAAAAGAAATTGAAGTAGGAGGTACAGGTGAAGAAGGGAGGTTGTAGTTCAGGCCACTCTTCCAAAATGTTTTTGTCTGCATATTCTGATGAGGGATCGGTCATGTGCCACTAGTGTGGGAAGCCAGGGAACATCCGACCAGCATGCCTGCTTCCTCCGAAGCCTTGTTACTACTGTGGAGGTTTGGGTGATTTTCAACGCTTCTGTGGGGTGGCACTTCCACATCTGAGTGGGGAAGGGTAAGTGGCTTCAAGAAGAGTGCAAGCGCAATATGAGATTTCGAGGACTAGGGGATCACGATTTTGAGGACATGGTGGTAGATATGGGTTATCTTCTAGGAAGATCCAGTTTAGGGCACATCCATAGACTAGCGGTCGTCCTCAGGTAGAGACCAGACATCTCCATGTAGTGGATCAGGCACCAGTAAGATCAAAGGTGGGACCATCGATAGTTAGAGGTACCATTCTAATAGAATCTTCTATAGATGATTCTCTTTTTGATATCGATGTATCTTTTTCATTCATTTATGACCGTTTTCTGGACATTCTGAATTTTAAAACTGAGTTGATGTCTTTCGCGATGGAGTTGCTGACACTGCTGGGAACGAAGGATCAGTACCTCATGTGCCCCTCATGTGCGCTTTCCAAGTCAAGGGTTGAGATAGAGGGGGACCTATTGGTTCTAGATAAGGAACTATTTGACATAACACTTGGCAGGGATTGGCTAGTACACTTCTAGGAACAAATTTATTGCTATAGGCAGTGATTGAGTTTCATGGCTCCTAATGGGAGTTGTCATGTTTTACAGGGTGAATGGGATCCTCATTCGGGTCACGTATTACCTCCACTCTCAGATTTGGGAATTCCTACCATCCATTTATCATTGCCCATGAAATATAATTATGTTCTTTCCCCTAAATGTTCCCTACCTCATGTAGTGAATTATTTTCCATAGGTATTCCTGGATGATTTCTTAAGTTTTCCCAAGGAGTGGGATTTATAGTTTTCGATTGATCGGGTGCTGGGAACATAGTTGATATCTCTTCCCTCATATCACATCGCCCCCACTGAGCTGAGTGAATTAATGACACAACTGGGTGACATAGAATCCAAAGGATTCATTTGCATGGGCATCTCTCTTTGGCCTGCTCCTATGTTGTTTGGGAAAAAGGCTAACAGTTCTCTCTAGTTGTGCATTGACTACCTAAAGAAGAATAATGTAATAATTAAGATAAACTGCCATTTTCCCAGAATAGATGATTTTTTCGATCAATTGAAGGGGAAAATTGGTTCTCAAAATTAGACTTATGTTTGTGCTATCATCAACTTAGCGTGAAGGATTCAGATATCCCAAAGACAACCTTTTGATGTAGGTATGACCACTTTGAGTATATGGTAATGCCCTTCGGATTGACCAATGCCCCAACAGTCTTTATGGTACTCATGAACAGGGTGTTGGATCAGTATCATGATTCTTTCAGTGTGGTGTTCATTGCTGACATTATAGTATACTATGGATCTAATGAGGAACACCAAAAACACTTAAGGATCATTTATGTTACTTTGCGAGATCGCCGCCTCTATGTAATGTTTTCAAAGTGCACATTTTGTATAAGGGAAGTGAGATTTTTGGGGCATGATTTCTCTTAGAAGGGGGGTTTTTTGTAGACCTTGAGAAGATTAGTGTGGTTATGTCATGTGATAAGATGAAGAATGTGTTTGAGATTAGGTGTTTCCTTGGCCTGGCGATTTATTACAGGTGATTTGTTTGGGATTTCTATATGCGTTATTCATCATTGACCGCGCTCAACCGGAAAGAGGTGATGTTTTTATAGGGCCCCAAATGTCAGGAATTGTTGGAGGAGCTGAACAGGCGGTTGACTACATCCCCTATGATGATTTTCCCAAATGTTGGAAAAAGGTATGTGGCCTATAGTGATGCTTCGGGTATGGGTTTCAAGTGTGTGCTTATGCCGGATGATCACGTGGTGGCATATGGCTCTCACTAATTCTAACCACAGAAAAATAACTATGCAACCCATGAGGTGGAGTTAGAAGTAGTAATGCATATGTTGAAGACCTATTGTCACTACCTCCTTAGGGAAATTTTTGTGCTCTACTATAATCCTAAATGCCTGGCCTATATATTTTCTCAGAATGTCCCCAACATGAGGAGGTGTCGTTGCATCAAGTACTTGTAGGGGTTCGACTTTGACATAGTCTCTACCCTCAGTAAGGATAATGTGGTGGACAATTATTTGAGTAGAAGAGTTCCAGTGCACGCTTTATGGAAGTCTAGTGATGAGTGGACTTTCATGGGGCTCTTTTCTTATATGCAAGTGGAGACCAGGGAGCACAATGGAGGTGCTTTCATGGAGAGCGTCAAGTTGACTCTTTCTCTATTAGAGTTGATTTAGCAGGAACACCATGGTGACAAGCTTTTTTAGTAGTCAAGCAGTTTATTCATGGGGGGAGACATCCTATTAATGGTCATCATCTCCCAAGGGAATCTTGTGCTTGAAGGTCCATTCAATAGTTTTGTTATCTCTACAGAATGTGGTGATGGAGGTCAGCCACCAGTCTCAGTGGACTGTCCACATGGGTGCCAACAAGATTTATTATGATGTCTGTCGAATGTTATGGTTTCCAGGAATGAGACGATACATAGCAGACTATGTGTCGAGATTCTACACATGCCAATAGGTGAAATCAAAGCATAAAAGGCCCTCTGGTTTGCTCAATCCATTACACATTACTACCTGGAATTTGGACGAGGTAGGCATGGACATCGTTACTGTCTTACCTCATACACCTTGGGAAAATAATGACATTTGGGTGGTGATTGATTGTCTGACCAAATCATCCCACTACTTTCTAATCCAAGATATAATTAATGATGATGATTTGGGATGTCTGTATCTTTAGTAGGGTGTGATAATATGTGGTGTGGCGTCATAAGTTGTCTTAGATAGAGACCCCCACTTCACTTCTAGGTTTTGGGAATTCCTTCAGAATGCCTTGGGGTCTCAAATTAAGATGATCACGACATACCATCCATAGACTGATGGTCAGATATAGGGGAAAATCAGATTTTGGAGGACATTCTCGGTTCATGTGTCTTGGACTTTGGAAGTTCCTTAGATATCCATTTGGTTTTGGATGATTTTTCTTATAATAACAGTTACCAACAATTGATTCAAATGGATCCTTTTGAAGTTCTCTATGGTCAGTACTGTCATCCACCATGTTTTAGGCTGAGGTAGGTGAGACCCCACTGTTGGGGCTGAGATTAGTGCAAGATATGTCTAAGAAGGTAAAGTTTATCAGCAAGAATTTATTTACAGGTAAAGGTCACCATAAATATTATGATTACCTTAGGCGTCGAGACCTAGTGTTTTTTGTGTGTGACAGGGTATTCTTGAAAGTGGTCCCACATCTGGGCCATCATCTATTGGGGAATCAAGGGAAGATGACACCATGGTATGTCAGGCACTTTGAGAAAATAGACTATATTTAAATGGTGGGTTACATTGTGGCTTTACCTTATCAGTTGACATCCATCCATGGGGTATTCTAGGTCTCCCTGTTGAATAAATACAACTCGGATCTGTCCCATGTGCTGAGTTGGGATGAACTAGTGATATAGCTTGAGTTGTCGGTTGTTGAGTGGCCTGTGAAAATAGGGGACTCCCAAGAGAAGATTCTTTGAGGGAAGTCCATTCCATTGGTCCGGGTTCTTTGAAATCATGGGAATGATACACATAATTCATGGGACCATATGTCATGTGTCGAGGAGGAGTACCAATTCTTGTTTTGAAATCAAGATTCAGGTGGACTTTCCGAAGCAGCAAGTCATTCATGGTGGGTATAATTTTCACAGCCATGACTTATTTTAAAGGTAAATTTCATTTAATTTTCATTCATGATTTTTTTGGGGTTTCCCATACTTTTGTTGGATGTAATGGCGAGTTTTGAGGATTTGGGCCAAACCGCGAGATCATTTCCAAATTTAAAAACTAATTTTGTTTATTTTATATCTATTTTATTTTTTAATATTTTGAATCCATTTAAATTCCTAAATGGCCTCCCCTAACATATTAACACATATATTTAAATTTGTACCCTTTACGAATCCATAATAACAGTGGATTTGTTTTTGTATTTAATGAATTATGCCAACCTGAAATCTCATTTCCTGTTTTTAAAAACAATTATTTTAATTAAAAACTAATTCAATTTGTTGGATATTTCTGTGATTCCAAGTCTCATGCAAGACAATTGAACCCATAAGAGCTCCCATTATCCCCCACCATCATTGGAGCTCAAATTCATTTCTATTTTGTATAGAACTACATCGTCTGTCTCAAACCATTCATGTTTGATGAGGTAAATTGAATTTTCATAACTCTTTCAATTCTTACTTTATTCTCCACTTTTAGTTCACACATGAGCTTCTCAGACATATTCAAATTTCATTTTCATTTTTATCTCTTTTTAAATTCATCTATAGGTGTATTTGAGTCGATTTCTTTAAGATCCATTCTGTAAGTGGGTCTCCTCCTTTATTCCTCCCATTTTCTTAGGGTTTTCTTTCCTTTTGGTCAGGGTTTATACCAATTCTTATGGATTTTATATTGTATAGAGGGTAGGGTTTCAAACCTATTGTTTAACATTGGGTTTTATTGGTCTATTCTTGTTTTTTTAGGCACAATCTATGTATCACCCGAGAATTTTAGGAGAAATATTTTGTTTTTATGTTATATAAATCATCAAAGGAATATTTCACTACACACAACACTATCTTGGCTTGCTTTACACGCAACTGCGGCCTTCCTCGATAGCTTGCGTCATACGCAATACCGAGTTTCACTAAACAACGATATGCTATTAAAATATTTTTAAAACTAGCTGTTATGAATATTACTAACTGAATTTTTAATTTTATAACATTTTAATTCAACTTATACATTTTCAAGAATGAGGTATAAAAGAAAAATCAGTTTTTTGGATAAAGGAAATATTTTTCAAAAAAATAAATTTTTGCCGCCTTTTGATGGTGCACCCACATTAAATCTAGTATTTTACATGTTTGCAAGTTCAATTTGACAAAATAAAATTCTTCTTTTGAATCAGGGTATAAAAATTTACTTTGGATAAATTTTTGATATTTTTCTGATAACTTTCATATTTTGATGATTAGTAAAAATACGCTAATTTTTAGTTAATTTTTTTTTTCATTGAGATAATTTCTATGGAGAAACTAATAATTGAATGGTTTTAAAGTATAAATAGAATATATTTTTACCATTTAATATAATGTATGTCATTAGAATTAATTTCACATTGAATTAATCGGTAAAAACATTTCAATATTTGGCAATGTTTTAACTTCTAAAACCCGTTTTCTTAACAATGGGATTTATTTTAAATTAATTACTGCAACTTATATGTTTTGAATTTTTAAAATTGGATTACATATTCAGAATCAGTGGGTCCAAATTATGTTAATAGACTACTTTTTATTTTTGGGCATTATGAATTGTAACTACGGTAAAATTTATTTACCATAGTTAAAGGTAAATCGGGTATTTAAGAGTAAATATAAGATTATAAAATTACCCTAACACCTGGAAGAATCATATTGGATGACTAAAAGTAGACCCATATCACCTAAGGGTCGGATTAGATTCATTTAATGGACTTTTGTCCATGAAAACAATTTAATTATTATTAAAACCAAAGAATGGGACAACATGTCACTTTCTTAAATCTTATAAGTATAATAATTTTAATTTGGTGATAAACTTAATGAAAATTCAAACATGAATAGTCTCCAGAAATCTAATACAATTATCTACATCATAAAAATTTATTTAAAATTTTTAGGGATTAAATAATTATCATTAATTGTGACACAATAGTGATGTTGAAATTATTTTATTAATTAAAATATCAAATAAATTGTTTTAAAAATAAATATTATATGAACTATTTAATTTGCTCAACTAATTTTATAGACACATATGACATTTTATGAATCTATTAAATCTTTTAGTTCGAACATATCTTCTGTCTATATTTTATTTAAATTAAAATAAATGAATAGTGTCAAAATTGACACTATTGTTATTTTATAAAAATATCATATTATAAAATTGTTTAAAAATCAAAAAAAATATTTAAAAATTATAAATTAAAATTTATATGGTCTAAAATGTCATAAAGTGTCAAATTAGGGAAAATTCACAACACATATGTAATTATTTATAATAATCTAAAATTTGTAATATTATTATCACAAATAAAATTAAATTGATAAATAAGGATAAATCATGTTCATAATGTTTAAAATAAATTCCTAACATGTATAAATTTTATTGGTTGATGAGAGTACAACCCTATCTCATCTAAGCTTCGGATATGAGTCATTTTGAATTTTTTAAGTGGGTTTGGGATTTAATATAAACTAATATTTCTTATATTTCCAAAGGTGCCCCTCTCCTCCCTTATAAAAGGGAACCTCCTCCCTCTCTTCCTCACACCAATTTGAGCCTTCAAGCTTGGCTAACCCCTGCCCATTTCACTTCCCCACATCCTTATAAACCTACTAGAGGTACTGGTCTTATCAAACGACCAACACTAGTGCCTTAAGTGATATTTTAAAGGAGGCACTTCGAGAAAGAGGTAATACCTTCTACAGTTTTCTTCAACTTCCATTCTTCTTCTACTACCTCTTCTTTAGTTGTTTCATTATGATGTAATAACATCAGTATCACTTATATACTGATTTGTTAATATAAATATGAAACAACCCTATTTCACCTCTTTTTCCATCTTACAGAAAACGAAATCACCGCCCGTGCGTACGTACGGAATACCGTCTCCACGCCGTGGTGTAATCTATTTTCCACCACCACCATATTTGGATGGGTATAAGGGTGAAAGTAATGAATATATATGATTATTGTAAAGTGATATTGATTCTGAAATAGTATACATACACTCCAATAAAATTCCACGATCATGGAAACGATATCATCGCTCGTGCGTACGTACGGAATACCGTCTCCACGATGTGATGTGATTTGTTCTACATGATATTCATTGCATAATGATTATATAAATGAATTAAATGAATGAATATGATATATATTACAGTAATACCATTCTGGAAATGAGGTATCTATATCCTAAAGAGAGGAATAAGAATTTATTCGACAAACACGCATAAGAACAAAAAGTAATAAACACCCGAATAACAAGTAGTAATGAAATATTACTAATAATAAGATAAGAATATGACCATATATGATATCATAACAATAATTATTATTCTTTAATAAGTCAATAACATTATTTAAATCATTATAGAGGAGGTTCGGACACTTATGAAGAAAATCGGACCTAAGGTAAGGGAAATATCACAATCTCATTTTTATCCGAGATTGTTTATACTTTTGTATTTACTGGGGTGTATTTTATCATCCAAATCTATGTTTCATCAATATGTAATATTATTTCTATCCACCTAAAATTGTTTAAATCCATTTTTACCCTTTGGTGAGTTTATATTAAAAGATATGAAAGGAATCTTTTCTCGTTTTTCGTACGAGGTACTTTTTGACTTTTCCGACAAAAATAGGAGAATAATGTTTTTTAACTTATAAGGAATGAATGGATTTTTAAAACATTATTTCCAAGAAGCTTCCTTTACAAGTTTTCATGTTTATTTTTAATCAACTTCTTTTAGTTTAAAATTGTATGACATGTTAAGAAAGGAAAATGTTTTTGAAGTAGAAAGGATATTTTCCTCATGAATGGAGATTCAAGTGTTTTATCAAAATTATTTTCCATCTAAGATAATATAGGGTTCTGTTTCTATCCCTATTATTACATTTATTTTATTATGTTGTGATGGAATTATTTTTACAAATTCCGTTATCTTATATGAATTGTTTTATGATGTCATTTTGTTTATGAATCCCATTTTTATTACATGGGTTATGAAATGATGTATGATTTATGATTTTGTGGAACACATATGAATGGTATCATTATGAGATGGGTGGGACCCATATCTAACTCCAATGCATTGGGTACGGATTTTATATCTCATGAGATAGACATGGCTGGAACGGTAGGTTATACCGGTTCAGTGAAACAAGACTGAAACGAGGAGTGAACTCGGTTCAGAAATTGACTTTGTCCACTAAGATAGTCTTGGCAATGAGTCTTGACTAATAAGAAATGATTCTCTCTGATTATGTGTGTATTCCACAAAGTTTCATGTTTCATGTTATGATTATTGGGATTTCATTTCACTACTATGATTTATCCCATGTTATGAAATTATGCTCTCTTTTGCAGGTTAATATTTCCAAAGTGTTATGTTCTTATGAATATGATGTGATTGATATTTCTTTTTTTACCCTTACTGAGCATTTGAGCTCACCCTTTTGTATGATTTCTTTCCCCAGGTTAGGAAGAAGCTTATTAAGTAAGATATTCTAAAAGGGACTATAGATATGATGAAATAAATGGGAGACAATGTAGACGCTTTATGAACCAGTTGTTTTTGTTTCCCAGTTTCTAAAGACACTATACCTAGATAGTCCTTTAATGGTTTTGTTATATGTTGTAATAAGTATGCTTCAATTTTGATGCAATAACAATGTATGTAAAGTATGGGTCGTTATAGTTGGAATCAGAGAAAAAAGGTATAGTCAACCTTTGGAAACTAGGATGTGAAGGCCTTAGTAAGAACCCTAAGGATAAGTCTAAGCATAGAGAACAGTATTAGTGTTTTAGAAATGGCCATGAATAACTTAGGATAAGACCTTAAGTGTGATATTTTATTCTTGATTATGTGGTTTTCCTATTATAATTAGTGTTCCTCACACTATTCTTCTTGGTTTTAGTCAATGGCTGGAACCCGAAGGAACCGTGTTAATGCGGAATGCGACGGGAAATGCAATGATTGTCCCCCTGAGCAACCAAACATTATGGGAGATGGAATGCAAAATCTTGTTTCCATGCTCACACAACTTTCTCAAGCTATGAATCATGCAATACTTCCAAACTAAGAAAGGAAGGAGCAACATTCTATTGATTCCTTCATGAGGCAGCGTCCACCTTCTTTAAGCGGGTCTACAGATCCATTAGTTGCTGAACAATGGATAAGTACTACTGAAAAGATATTTTCAGTTCTTTAATGTTCTGAACATGATAAATTCATCCTAGCAGTGTATCGTTTGGAAGGAGATGCCGATCAATGGTGGAATCTTATTAAGAATATGAGGCAGAGGGATGAAATTGAGTCCATGGAATGGGACGAGTTCAAGAACTTATTTTTCAATAAGTACTTCCCTCGTATTCTCCGAAAAAAGATGGATAAATAGTTTCTTGAACCGAAGCAAAAGGATGATGAATCTGTTGGTACCTATGAAGCAAATTTTACAAGACTTGCAAGGTACGCTTCGGGTATTATTATCCAACCTGAGAGTAAGATCGATCGATTCTTTAGTGGCTTAAAACCAAGTATTTGAAGGGTGTTAGCCATAAGGGACTTGAATAACTACGAGGAAATCGTTCGATGTGCTCTCAAAGTAGATATGGAGATTGGGGTAACCCATCAGTTATATGGGTTTGATAAGAAGAGGAGAATAGAATTCAAAGGAAAATATAAAGAGCACACAGAAAAGAAGATGAGCTTTCCCTTATGCTCAAAGTTTGGAAAGAAACACGGAGGGAGTTGTCTTAAAGGGACGAGTAAATGTTTCAAATGTGGAAAGGAAGGTCATCAGGCATTTGAATGCTGTAATGATGGGAAGAAGATGTCTAATGATGAAAACAAAGGAAGGGACACACAGAATGAACCTACTACACTTCAATGTTTCAAGTGCAAGGAGATGGGGCATTATGCCAATAAATGCCCTAATCCAAGGGTTGTTGATGATGATCGACATCAACAAAATCTTAAGGATAGAGACAAAGGAAAGTCACATGCAATTTCTATCAGCGATGTGGAGTACAATACCGATGTGGTGAAAGGTACACTTACCATCCACTCTAAAGTAGAAAATGTTTTATTTGATTATGGATCCACCCACTCTTTTATTTCTGAAGATTTTTCTAAGGGTATCACCATATTACCACAACAATTAGATATTGAGTAAGCTGTGACAACACATAATGGCACAACAGTCGCATGGATTGGCTTTCATTATATGGAGCTCATATCAATCGCCAAAGAAGGGAAGTAACATTTCGTATTCCAGATCAATCTATGATCGTCTATCGATGCAATGATGAACATAACCTTCTAGTGGAAATTTTTCCCATCTTATGGGTCTTGACTCCACTTAATGAAGGTTATTTATCTCAAATGGTTGGTGAGAAACTCAAAATTAATAATATGCCCATTATACGGGAGTTTGATGATGTCTTTCCAGAGGAATTTCCCGGTCTTCCACCAAATCGGGGTGTTGAGTTTTCAATAGAACTCGTACCGGGTGCTTTGCCTAATTCAAAGACACCTTATAGAATGGCCCCAATTGAGTTGTAGGAATTGAAGAAGCAACTCCAAGAGAATTTTGATAAGGGATTCATATGCCCTAGTGCGTCACCTTGGGGAGCACTTGTTCTGTTTGTTATGAAGAAAGATGGATCAATGAGACTCTGCATTGATTATCGAGAACTTAACAAGATCACTATCAAGAACAAGTATCCTCTCCCACGCATTGATGACTTATTTGACCAACTACTAGGAGCTCAATACTTTTCGAAGATTGATCTTCATTCAGGGTATCAGCAATTAAGGGTCAAAAGGGAGGATATACCAAATACGGCTTTCCGTACAAGGTATGGACCCTATGAATTTATAGTGATGCCATTTGGTCTTACTAATGCCCCTGCTATCTTCATGGATATGATGAATAGAGTCTTTAGAGACTATCTTGATCAGTTTGTGGTAGTCTTTATAGATGATATTCTTGTATATTCAAAGTGCAAGGAAGAACATGAAGATCACATGAGAATTATATTGAAGACCCAGAGAAAGGAGAAGCTTTATTCCAAAGTTACCAAGTGTGAATTTTGGCTTTAAAGAGTTTCATTTTTGGGTCACATAATCTCAAAAGAGGGGATATCTATGGATCCAGCAAAAACAGAGGTTGTCGAAAGATGGTCGAGACCAACAACAGTAACTGAGATCCGAAGTTTTCTTGGTTTGGCTGGATATTATCGACGTTTTGTGAAAGATTTTTCATGATTATCTAATCCACTCACCATGTTGACTCGAAAAGGAGTTAATTTCATGTGGACGGATGAATGTGAAGAGAATTTCAAGGAGTTGAAAAGAAGGTTATCCAGTGCACCTGTACTCACACTTCCTTGTAGTGGAGAATGGTTTTTGATCTACAGTGATGCATCCAAGAAGGGACTGGGATGTGTTCTCATGAAAAATGATATGGAGATAGCTTATGTCTCACTACAGTTGAAAATCCATGAGCAATATTACCCAACTCATGATTTGGAGTTAGCTGTGGTAATCTTTGCAATAATGATTTGGTGTCATTACCTTTATGGTGAAAGGTGTGACATTAATACTGATCATAAATGTTTAAAGTATATTATCACACAAAAGGATCTGAATATGGGCCAACGAAGATGGTTGAAGCTGATTAAGGATTACAACTGCTCAATTCATTACCACCCCGGGAAAGCAAACAAGGTGGCAGATGCATTCAGTCGACAAGACCATGCCAGTTTATCCATGATGAGGATTACAAAAGATCCAATATTTATGGATTTACAAATGATGGATCATAGAATTATAATGGAAGGGGTGAAATCGTATCTTTCTCAAATGAATGTTCAACCATCTATACATCTGAAGATTAAAGAGGCACAGAAAGAAGATGTCGACTTACAAAAGAAGGTGATAAATGTTCCTGAATTCAACCTTGATTGCGATGGGATAATAAAGTTCAAGAATCTGGTTTGTGTTCCTCCCATCCCCGAATAAAAGACGGAGCCGTTGGATGAGGCTCATAGTTCTTCATTATCTATTCATCCTGGAAGCACGAAGATGTATAGGGACCTGAAAGAGTACTTCTGGTAGGATGGCATGAAAAGAGATGTTGTTGAATATGTCTCTCGATGCTTGGTTTGTCAGCAAGTTAAAGCTGAGGGAAAGAAGTCTAAGTGGATGTTACAACCATTACCCATACACGAATGGAAATGGGAAAACATCACTATGGACTTTGTCACAGGACTTCCTAAAACATCCAAAGGAAATAATGCTATCTGGGTCATAGTTGATCGTCTTACAAAGTCTGCACACTTTATTGCTATTAGAGAGGATTTCTCTCTGGATCATCTTGCCAGGATATATGTAATGGAAGTGGTAATATTTCATTGAGAACCACTTTCTATTATATCTGATCGGGATCCATGATTTACCTCGATGTTCTGGCGAATCTTCAGCAAACTCTGGATATAGAGTTTTGTTTCATCACTACTTATCATCCTCAGTCAGACGGTCAGTCTGATAGAACAATTCAAACTCTAGAAGATATGTTGAGAGCTTTCCCTATGGATTTCAAAGGTGGTTGGGACCAACACCTACCTTTGGTGTAATTTTCATATAATAATATCTTTCACTCCAGTATTAAGATGGCTACTTATGAAGCTCTCTATGGAATGAAATGCAGGACTCTAACTTGTTGGGATGAAGTTTGGGAAAGAAAGCTATTAGGACCTGATCTCATTGATGAAATGACAGAAAAGGTCAGATCTATTCAACAACACATAAGGGCAGCTCAGAGTCGACAGAAAAGTTATGCCGACAACCGTAGAAAAGACCTAGAGTTTGAAGTGGGTGATAAAGTTTTCTTACGAATATCTCCCTGGAAGAGGGTCATGAGATTTCGAAAGAATGGGAAGTTGAGCCCTAGATATATCGGTCCTTTCGAAATACTGGATCATGTTGGGAAGGTAGCTTACTGATTGGCGCTTCCACCAAATCTCTCTCAAGTACACGATGTGTTCCATGTATCTCTCCTGAGAAATTACATACCCGATCCTTCACATGTACTCAGCTCAGAAGTTGTACCGCTAGAGATAGATATTTCTTATGAAAAACAGCCGATAGAGATTCTGGATTGTAGCGAAAAAGTCCTATGAAACAAGACCACTCGCTTGGTAAATGTATTATAGAGGAACCATCAATTAGAAGAAGCTACATGGGAGCTTGAGGATTTGATGAGGGAGAGGTATCCTCATCTATTTGTTACAAAGTGATGAATTTCGAGGGAAAAATTTATTTTAAGGGGGGTAGAATGTAACACCTGAGACTTTTATGAGAAATATTTTGTTTCTATGTTATATAAATCATCAAAAAAAAATTCACTACACACAACACTATCTTGGCTTGCTTTACATGAAACTGCGGCCTTCCTCGATAGCTTGCGTCGTACGCAATACCGATTTTCAGTAAACAACGATACGCTATTAAAGTATTATTAAAACTAGCCGTTATGAATAGTACTAACTGAATTTTGAATTATATAACATTTTAATTCAACTTATACATTTTCTAGAATGAGGTATAAACACAAAATCGGTTTTTTTGGATAAAAGAAATATTTTTCCAAAAATACAGTTTTGCCGCCTTTTGATAGCGCACCCACATTAAATCTAGTTTTTGACATGTTTATAAGTTCAATTTGAAAAAATAATATTCTTTTTTTGAATCAGGGTATGATAATTTACTTTGGATAAATTTTTGATATTTTTCTCATAACTTTCATATTTTGATGAATAGTAAAAATACGCTAATTTTTAATTAAAAACAACTTTTTTCATTGAGATAATAAATATGGATAAATTATAATATTGAATGGTTTTAAAGTATAAATAGAATATATTTTTACCATTTAATATAATGTATGTCATTAGCATTAATTTCAGATTGAATTCATAGGTAAATACATTTCAATATTTGGCAATGTTTTAACTTCTAAAACCCGTTTTCTTAACAACGAGATTTCTTTTAAATTAATTACTGCAACTTATATATTCTGAATTTTCAAAAATGGATTCCATATTCAGAATCAGTGGGTCCAAATTATGTTAATAGACTACATTTTACTTTTGGGCATTATGAATAGTAACTACGGTAAATTTTATTTGCCATAGTTAAAGGTAAATAGGGTAATTAAGGGTAAATATAAGATTATAAAATTACCCTAACACCTGCCAAAATCCTATTGGATGACTGAAAGTCGAACCATATCACCTAAGGGTCGGATTATATTCATTTAAAAGACTTTTTTCCATGAAAATAATTTAATTATTATTAAAACCAATGAATGTGACAACATGTCATTTTCTTAAATCTTATAAGTATACTAATTTTAATTTGGTGATAAACTTAATGAAACTTCGAACATGAATAGTCTCCAGAAAGATAATACAATTATCTACATCATAGGAATTTATTTAGAGTTTTTAGGAATTAAATAATTATCATTAATTATGGCACAATAGTAATGTGGAAATTATTTTATTAATTAAAATATCAAATAAATTGTTTTAAAAATAAATATTATATGAACTATTTAATGGACTAAACTAATTTTCTAGATTCATATGACATTTTATGAATCTATTAATTCTTTTAGTTCGAACATATCTTCTGTATATACTTTATTTAAATTCAAATAAATGAATAGTGTCAAAATTGACAGTATTGTTATTTTATTAAAATAACATATTATAAAATTGTTTAAAAATAACAAAATATTTAAAAATAGTAAATTAAAATTTATATGGTCTATAATGTCATAAAGTGTCAAATTATGGAAAATTCACAACACATATGTAATTATTTATAATAATTTAAAATTTAGAATATTATTACCACAAATAAAATTAAATTGATAAATAAGGATAAATCAAGTTGATAATGCTTAAAATAAATTCATAACATGTCTATATTTTATTGGTTGATGGAATTACAACCCTATCTCATCTAAGCTTCGGATATGAGTCATTTTAGAAGTTTTTAACTAGGGATGGGATTTAATATAAACTAATATTTCTTATATTTCCAAAGGTGCCCCTCTCTTCCCTTATAAAAGGGCACCTCCTCCCTCTCTTCATCACACCAATTTGAGCCTTCATTCTTGGCCAACCCCTTCCCATTTCACTTCCCCACTTCCTTAGGAACTTAGTAGAGGTATTGGTCTTATCAAAAGACCAACTCTAGTGCCTTAAAAAAATTTTAAAGGAGGCACTTCGAGAAAGAGGTAATACTTTCTACCGTTTTCATCAAGTTCCATTCTTCTTCTACTACCTATTCTTTAGTTGTTTAATTATGAGGTAATAACATCAGTATCACTTATATACTTATATGTTATTATAAATATGAAACAACCCTATTTCACCTCTTATCCATCCTACGGAAAACGAAATCACCGTGCGTGCGTATGTATGGAATACTGTCTCCACGCCGTGGTGTAATCTATTTTCCACCACCACCTTACTTGGATGGGTATAAGGGTGAAAGTAATGAATATATATTATTATTGTAAAGTGGTATTGATTTTTAAATTGTATACATACACTCCAATACAATTCCACGATCATGGAATGATATCATCGCTCGTGCGTACGTACGGAATACCGTCTCCACGATGTGATGTGATTCGTTCTACATGATCTTAATTGCATAATGATTATATAAATTAATTGAATGAATTAATATGATATATATTACACTAATACCATTCTTGAAATTAGGTATCTATAACCTAAAGAGAAGAATAAGAATTTATTCGACAAACACGCATAATAACAAAAAGTAATAAACACCCGAATAACAAGTAGTAATGAAATATTACTAATAAGAAGCTAAGAATATGACCATATATGATATCATAACAATAAGTATGATTCTGTAATAAGTCAATAATATTATTTAAATCATTATACAAGAGGTTCGGACACTTACGAAGAAAATCGGACCTAAGGTAAGGGAAATATCACAATCTAATTTTTTTCCAAGATTGTTTATAATTTTGTATTTACTGGGGTGTATTTTATCATCCACATCCATGTTTCCTCAATATGTAATATTATCTCCATCCACATAAAATTGTTTAAATCCATTTTTACCCTTTGGTGAGTTTATAGTAAAAGATATGAAAGGAATATTTTTTTGTTTTTCGTACGATGTACTTTTTGACTTTTCCGACAAAAGTACGAGAAGAATTTTTTTTAACATATACGGAATGAATGGATTTTTAAAACATTATTTCCAAGAAGCATACTTTACAAGTTTTCAAGTTTATTTTTAATCAACTTCTTTTACTATAAAATTGTATGACATGTTAAGAAAGGAAAATGTTTTTGAAGTAGAAAGGATATTTTCCTCAAGAATGGAGATTAACGTGTTTTATCAAAATTATTTTCCATCTAAGATAATATAGGGTTATGTTTCTATCCCTATTATTACATTGATTTGATTATGATGTGATGGAATTATTTTTACAAATTCCTTTATCTTATATGAATTGTTTTATGATGTCATGTTCTTTACGAATCCCTTTTTTATTACATGGGTTATGCAATGATGTATGATTTATGATTTTGTGGCACACATATGAATGGTATCATTATGAGTTGGGTGGGACCTATATCTCCCTTCAATGCATTGGGTAAAGATTTTATATCTCATGAGATAGACATGGCTGGAACGGCAGGTTATACCGGTTCAGTGAAACAGGACTGAAACGAGGAGTGAACTCGGTTCAGAAATGGACTTTGTCCACTAAGATAGTCTTGGAAATGAGTATGGACTAATAAAAAATGATTCTCTATGATTATGTGTGTATACCACATAGTTTCATGTTTTAAGTTATGATTATTGGGATTTCATTTCACTACTATGATTTATCCCATGTTATGAAATTATGCTCTCTTTTGCAGGTTAAGATTTCCAAAGTGTTATGTTCTTATGAATATGATGTAATTGATATTTCTTTTGTTTACCCTTACTAAGAATTTGAGCTCACCCTTTTGTATGTTTTCTTTCCCCAGGTCAGGAAGAAGCTAATTAAGTAAGATATGCCAAAAGGGACTATAGATATGATGAAATAAATGGGAGACAGTGTAGACGCTTTATGAACCAGTTGTTTATGTTTCCCAGTTTCTAAAGACACTATACATATACGGTCCTTTCATGGTTTTGTTATATGTTTTAATAAGTATGCATCAATTTTTAAGTAATAACAATGTATGTAAAGTATTGGTCATTATAATCTAGGTCCCTCTTGGTGCGATAGTGGTGAGATTTGATTTTCACACAAAGAATCAAGGGTTTCCATTAATTTGGAAGGTTATTCCATGTTTATGCGGTATTTGTGTCATAGAATGATGTTTTTATCGTATTTTTGGGTTTATAAAATTTCATTATTTCTAAAAAAAATTTGTTTTAGTGGTGGTTGTACTGCAAATGAATTTTAAATGCAAATTTTATGTGAAATCATGGGGTTTTTATAGAAATGATTTATTGGTTTATTTGGGATTTCCCTATAAATACATAATTGATGTTATTGAACTGAAATAGGTCTTTCAATCATGTTTTAATGGGAATACCCTTTGTTTGTTTCCACAAAAATATGTTTTAGTGGTATTTGTGGAACATGTGAACTTTAAGTGTCATGTTTGTGTGTAAATAGAGGTTTTACGGAGTTATCATTTTTTGGTTCACATGGGGCTACCCTAAAATTGTTTTTTTGTTACATTGAAATGTATTGGGATAAATATTCTGTTTTGGTAACGTAAAACTATGAACATAGTGT
Organism: Viscum album; assembly: GCA_963277665.1. Classification (NCBI taxonomy): domain Eukaryota; kingdom Viridiplantae; phylum Streptophyta; class Magnoliopsida; order Santalales; family Viscaceae; genus Viscum; species Viscum album. Next base: position 2,094,778,453 of record OY728151.1, read on the forward strand.
ACAATGTTGGGTTTTCATGATGTTTTTGGTGCAAAACTTGGCTGGATTTTGAGAAATTATTTCATTTAAAAATCAAAGTGTTTTGTTGTGTGTTTTTTGTGATTTAAAATGTGTATAGCCACTGTACTGATTTTATATGACTAGTAGTGATGTTTTATATTATAATGTGTTTATTTATAATTCTTAAATTGTTTGATCACAAAAGGGTAAGCCTCGATACCTAGCTGAGGCAGATATTTAATAGTACAGCTAGTGGACAAGATGGGTTTTGTCCCTTTTTCACATAGAATTTGGATAAAGACAACTCTAACTAAACAATATAGATGATAATTGGTATCACTAGGTTATGGGTATGTTCTCTATGAGTGGATCATTCACAAGAATGCATTTTACTATGGTTACATTACACCGAGATACGAGGTACATGGGGCACGAGACTATCTAGTGCCTAGGGGTATTCCCGATTTTTTTCTCATTGGATTTGTGGTATTTCCCATTTTATTTGGGTGTGTTTGGATGTATATTATAGTAGCTAACATGGGAATTTAAATGTGTTAACATTCTTATTTTTTTTATCATGGGAAATTTTTTCAATTGAATGTGGCATTTCATTGAATTTGTCGCCGCTTTTCATTGCATATCAAAACTGCTTGATTTTTCACCTTGTATTGCTTACACACTGGAATAATTTGGTGGTATCATATTGGGCGTAGTATCACACCCTACATAAACCTATTGGGAGTAATTATACTTTATTATTCTTGAATCAGGTAAAGTGAAGTCTTTGGTTGATGGTGGTTTGGGGTGTTAGTTCCATCCCTGTGGTGGATTTGTGGAGACGACTTGTAAGGGATGACCCCTTGTCATGTGGAGTACTTGGGGATGTTTTGCTGCTATTTTTTGTGTGTATTTGTAATTTTGTATTTCATATGAACTTATTTATTTAGATATTTATTTTTTTAAAATCCTTTTTGGTATGAATTTTTCAGATTTAGTTTACAAAATGTTTTTTATGTTTTATCTATACATATTCAGGTAAATCATTCCCAAACCAAGATAAATGATACTCGGGAACTTGATCTAGCCTGTGGGGATAGGAAATGCCCTTCAAGACATGCCATGGGCTGGGTTTAGTTCTGGTATTGGTGGAAACCAGATTTATTTCTTGGCATATCAGAGAAACATGGATATAAACTCATGAATATTCTATAATCAAGAACCTTCTCAAGTTAATAACGTCTTGGAGAAGAAATCCATAGTCCCTACTAAAATTTTTGATAAGAAGAGTGAACATACACATCTTGGGAAACAAATAAATATAGTGGATAAATACCAAAACTCTTTTTTTCCACAATGTCGATTCCCTAGGACTATTAAAAAGTTTGGAATCTCTAGATCACATGCTCATCTGACCGACAAATATCATGGACTTCAAGATGATCCATCATATTCATCTAGACTAATGGATCTCAATGAATCATATGATCAGTTGACCACCAAACCTCAACTATGAGCTATGATTATTTGAAATTCTATCCAACCCACCTCTAAGCCCTTATATTGTACATATGTCCCAAGCATGTGGTATGGTAATCCCATTTCTCATCCCCCTCAGTTACCTCCATAAAATCCAGACCAATTCCCAAATGTTCAAGGTGGTTGTTGCTTCTAACAACCTTATCCATTTGTTACTAAAAATAAAAGGTGTAATCATCCTCTAGATCCTTTTGTATTCCACTATTCTAGTGATCCCCCTCAATTCCCATCCCAATAAAAGCATGGTACCTAGATCAATATCAAGGCATTCCCAATGTGGGACATGCCTATTCATTCAAGAAACCATGGGAACAAACATTGAAATATCTTTCCTATTTCATACTTTCTAGCCTCAAAAACATAGAAAACCAAATAAGTCAACTTGCATCACAAATAATCCAAAATAAACAACATAATTCCTTAAAAAACATAGATCAACTATTTCCCAAACCCAAGGGTAATGTAAGTGCATTTTCACATAGATTGAGAATGGAAATCACCATTTCTCATGATGAATACTCTTAATGCCCTTTAAATTGTGAGCTAAAAAAATAAAAAAAGTTTAAAAAGGAACCAAAGACACTCCCTCGCCTCCTTCCATTTCTCTAAGTAACCTAATTCATTTTCCTCAAGTAATCTCTAATCCAAATAAACCCATTGAACCTAAATCTAATATTCTTCATATTTTTTTATGTGTTGAATTCAATATTCCCCAATTATATTCCATCCAAAAAGTCACTATGTATACAAGGTTTCTTAAGGAATTTTTCACCAGTAATAGATAACATAGGACCATTGAAAATTTTTCAACCCAGTAGTCCATTCCCATAATGTGAAAATATACAATTATAGTTACAATTAGATGCCACATAGGGAGTTCCAACTGGGATGATGCACTTGTAGACCTTTGAGCCTCAATAAATATCATGAAAAGATACATCTTGTACAACTTTTTCTAGTTACCTAGAACCCAATAGGGTTTTCCATCCATTTATCAAGTCTATGAACTTTCTTATCCTGAGGGAATAATGAAGGATATCCTTGTTCGGGTAAATGATTTCATTTTACTACTTGATGTTATGTCCATAATATGGAAGGTGAAACAAAATGTTTTAAATATACTATGATTCATGGAAGAAATTTCCTCATGCCATCTAGAACCAAAATTGATGTCCATTCTGGCATCTTATCCATGGAATTATGTGACCAGATGGTCAATTAAAATATTTTTCAATCCATGAAACACCCATCAATGTATCAATTTTAATTTTCTATAAATGATTTTTAAAGTATATCCCAGACTTTTTTTATCCATGATCCATCATATTATTATTATTCTAATGATATATGATTTTTTAAATATTTATTCTTCATTAACCAAGTCATAACTGGAGAATTTTATATTAACCATTGACATGTAAACTCTATTGATGTAAAATATCTTGAAAACTCGTTGGAATCCCATATGAACTCTAATCTGCACCACTCAAACTTGGATTATGATGAGGAAAATGTTTTAGCATGTTCGTTTATTGATTCAAATAATATAATACAATACTCATCATTTCCCGTCCATGATTCTAAAAAATATCTTATATGTGAGGTGAACTTGGAACAAATGTTCTTATATTGTGTTAATGGGAGTGAAGTTTGTAATATTAGTTCCCTAATTAATAATCTGATCATTGGTGAGGTTGAAATTGACCATTCTTTTGAATACAACATTGATATAACGGATATTGAGAAATATATGTAGTCTCATATCCCTTTTGATCCTAATTAAATTATATTGCAATGTAAATAAAAATTAGTTTAAAACAACTATGATATTGTAATCAGATTTCATATTGTCTGAACAACACATAAATACACCATTAGAATTAACGAATCTTCATGCACTTCCATGGTTAGAAAAATAACCCATGATGTATTGAATCATTACTTAAGTTAATGACCAAATGGAATATTTAAAAATTCTCAATCCACCACTATATAATTCTAAGAACAACAATAATGAAGGGAAGAAATTATCCATTGAACAACCAGGCATCTAAAATGAGAATTTTTAAAGACAAAATACAAGAGTTTAGAATATATTGTGGGAACCATAGGTCTACTGGTATTCCATTAAAACATTCCACCAATAGACAAATTAAATGTAGTGATCTATTTGAGAAAACACATTTTTTCATTTAATTTTATAAAACTTTAATTTCATTTATGTTTTTCATTATATGAAAAATGATTTTTCTTTTTTAGCTAATGGAAATTTTCCGCAACATAACTGGAGAGGACTCATGTCCCAAGAACCACATCAACTTCAATTGACCCACTATTGGATGGAGATAACATCCACCCAAATCCAAACATGGTGGAACCTATTTCCCTTTAACACATTCTTTCTCTCTTGTTCATCTCTCACTATCTCTTTATCTCTCTCTATTATTATTCCTATATTATTCAATTTCCTTTTACCGCTTTCTTCATCAATCCCTTTTATTATCCTCTATCTCTTTTTGGCAGGTATGTATTAAAAATACTAAAAAATATAAAAACACACAAAAAAACTAAAAAGATTTATAATTATTCACTGTTAAATTTTAAAGAAATTCCAAACTATTTGTGGAGTCTAATGACTTATTTTAGACTAATTTATTTAATTTAAACAAAAATTTGGTTAAATAATTTTTTTTCAAGATAACTAAATTTTAAATTCTCAGTTTTTGATATGTCAAATAATTCTTCTCCAACCATGATGAAATTTTTTATGATTTCATTCCACGGTCACCAATGGAAATCATTATATATTGTGTGTTTTCACCCCTGATTATGAGTCTTGATTTTATGGAAATTTTAGATAAATTTACTATTTTATCATGCATTAATATGATAGAGGCATTTTCTGAACCACCTGAGACTCAAAATATAAAAATATCCTCTTTTTACCCTAACATTGATCCTCCTTTTGATATGATATTAAATAATATGAAAAATATTTTTTGATATCCAAATTACAATACTATAACCTTTTCCCACCCATTATCTACATAGATTTTTATTTAATAGTTTATAGGAATTTATGTGTGGTTCAAGGAATTTAATTTTGGGTACCATTTCCATGACATTCAACGTTTGGTCTTATGTTTGAGAGAAATAATCCCTTTATATGTGGGGTATATTTCTTCATTCATCGAGTTTTCGGAATTGATTCATGTTTATGTCATTTTCTACAAATTCATTTGAAAAGTGTTAAAAAATATATGAAATAAAAGAAAAAAAACAAAAAAAATGTGTTGGGTCCTCGGAGGGTCAAATATAACTCTTAATCAACCTTTTATCTTGTTATAACTATTACAATTAATGTCATTATGATATAAAAAGGTTTGGGTGATGAGTTTGAGATTTTTCCATGTTTATCTTCATAAAAAAAAGTTAAAAAAGAACACTTGCATTATATTTTCGTATATCGTTAGGAGTAGTTTTTTTTATTTTGAACATGCCTCATTTTTCACCCACTTCCTATTTTCTTCTATCTCTTGTCTTCCTTAAATCACTCATGCCCTTGTAAATATGTTTTCCACATCCTTACAGGTCTCAATTCAAAATAATTGTTCATTTCTTTTTCCATGTTGGTATTTTACCGCTATTTTCCAATATTTTTGGACATTACATTCCTACCATCCCATATCATCTAAACACCCCACCCCAAACAAGATATCTTGAATCTTATTCACTATATTAATAGGAATTGAATCTGAAATATCTTGCAAACACTATGATTTTCACTTTTGGTCGGTGAATGAGTAAACCACCAAAGATTAAATTATTTTCATCTTGAGAGGAGTGAGTTAAAAGTGTCCACATTTTCGATTTCTAATTTTGAGCATGAAAAATGAATTATTTTTGGAACATTATGCAGTAATTATTTTGGTGGAATTCTTGTTGGATGAGTAAACTAGGATTGACCCCCTCATTCGAGAAAAAAAATATAGTATTTATGGGTGTATAAAAATTATTTGGTTATGTATTTATATTTTATGTACATAAAGAAGTGAATATGACTAAGTGTGGGGGATTTGATATAAAATATTTATTTATAATTTGATAATACTCCCATCAAATATTTGACAATTTAAGGTGATTAATTTCCATTCAATGAACATGTTTTCATCATAAATATATATATAAACAAATATTTTAATTTCTTTAATTAAACTATAGTTTAATATTTTTATCTGATATTTGAAAGTAATAATTGAAATTATTTGATTATTATTTTTCATCATTCTTGATTTAAATTACATAATATCATTAGACAATATCATTGTCCAATTCATTATTTGAAGGGTCATATGGACCCCACAAGAAGGCAAACTAAATCTATGATGAAAACTGGACCATAAATTAAAATATATTTTATGGGCATAATATATAAGCCTGAATTTTATGAAACTAAATAATGTATTATTTAATATACAAAAACATATTAGATAAAAAAATTAATCCCTAGAAACACCAAAAGGGTCCCAACAAATGATTTGTAGTCTAGCCTACAATTCTGTTTGCGAATTAAAAAGACCTCGCCTTTCTTGAATTTTCACCCAATAAAATTGACCAATTTAGATAATATTTTACAGTGTGAAATAAAATATATAGGATACCAAAATTTTAAAATAAATGGTTCATATATTAAAGAAAATCCATAGACATAAATGCATTAACATTTAGACAATTGGAACACTAAGCATTAAACTTGACAAAAACACATGGATTGGAAATATATATATAACATTGGGTCAAAAATTCTAATGGACGTACAATTTTTAGGTTTTAATTTAAATATATATATATATAAATTTGTAGAAGAATATTTCTCTATATACAACTATCGGAATTGTCAAATTCTAGAGAAAATATGAGGGACATATTGGGAATATAGAAATTCCACTCCCTTTGGCAATAAATAGATGCTCATTCTCACCTTCAAAGGAGTCATAATTTCATTTATTATGCGGATATTTTTGAAATAAAATAGAATTTACAAATACATGATTGGAACATAAAAATTCAACAATCTACTAGAGATACCATTCCTTCATGCTTTCTTTTCATGTATTTCGAGTGTTTCCAAATTTAAGTGTGTAAATTTTTTTTCATTTAAATTAAATATTAAAAATGTTTATTCATAATAATTTCATTTTATTATCCACCCATTACTTTTTAATATTATATTTCTTAATTTTTTTAAATAACATTTTAAATAATTCCCTTCTTTTTTATTCTCATTCAATCAAAATTATGTGGTTAATTATTTTTTTTCATTCGTGTGTGTGTTCGAAAGAATACTCTTATCTTGTCCCATAATTTTTGTTCTATTTATAACTCATCACCAAAAAATTAATAAACAAGATTAATAACCGTATTAATGTATGATTAAATCCACCATTGAGGTGAGTTTTAATTTTGGGATGTTAAGTGATTGAAATTTTTTTCCCGATTAATACTATTTGATTTGATATTGTGTATGTTGAACGTAAAATGTAATGAATTAATAACATGTTTTTTTAAAACATGGATAAGATTTATTATTGAAATAATAATTACACATGAGTTCAAAAAATATTGAACCTTACATGATTAATAATTTATTAAGACTATTTCTATAGTTAAGGATTGGTTTAAAGACTAAATATTTAGGAATTTAAATCAAAAATAATCTTGTGATGTGGGTGTTAATTTAATAGTATATAATGAAGATAAAGAATATCACAATATTAACTATGTAATTATGATTTCCCCCTATTCATTACTAATTTTTTAAACAAAATTCATAAATCATTCATTTCACATATGCTCTGCAAACAAACCCTCATTTCAAAAGAAAAATTTGAAACAATGAACTTTAAAATGTGTACCATCACTAAAGATTACACCAGAGTGACTTTATACATATTAGATCCTAGAACCATAACTTTAAATGTAATAAATGTGACAATCAGACACACTTAATCCATAGAAGTTTTTAAAGGGATCTACATACCATGCGTACTAACTATGGACCTCCTTCAGACCTCCCCATTTCACCTCCAAAATATAAAACAACCCTCAGGAATACCCCAATACGTTACAAAAAATTGAAAATACCTCAAAATGTCATCAAAAAACCCAAAAGTGCTTTCAAAAAATAACCACAATCCCAAGACATCCATGGAAACTCAATGTTTTGCATGAAGAAGAGTTTTCCAATAACTCACATGTTTCTTCCTCTCTAGTCTTGATGGTACTTGCTTCAGTCTACCATGGATTCCTAAATTTAAACACCGCAATGATACTATTTTAGAACAATCCAACCTAGTTTTACCCAACTCATCAACTTATCTATCATGTTACATGTCTTGTAGTATGTTATCGATTTCTATAGGTTGGCAACAAGAACAATGTGTAATCGACTATCACTTGGTAATATTTTTACCATTGGTAACATTGAATGTACCATCCATATTATAGGACAAATAAACCTATAAAATCAACGTAAACATCATAATATAATAATATACCATAAACTATAATATACATCACTTGAAAAAAAATTATAACTAGACATATACATACACGGTGTCTGAAAAAAATCCCCAACCTAAAAAAAGGGAACAATTCCAAATAAGGCCCAAACATACACCCAAAAGGATACATCCTACTAAAATTGACTCCACAAAATCCACTCCATAAAATAAAACATATCCTTTTTACGCAATGGATGATAATAAACAAGTGGATCCACCCCAGTACATAGTTTCCTTTCCCTTACATGTGTCTTGTAAAACAAAATATCAAAATTACCCATGGCCCTGTTGGGTTGTGAGGTATGAATCCATATAGGATACTATGATCAATATACGTATATATTATACCCATGAAAACTAATTATTAAATTTGGAAACATTTTTAAAACTAAACCACTTCGAAATAATACCATTTTCAAATGAACATTAGAAACTTCTTTGGTTCTCCATTTAAATCAAAATTGGTTTTCAGAAACACATTCCAAATTGTATTTAAAAAAAGTGTCAATAATTAAAATAATCAACAAATTCAATAATTAATAATAAAAATGGCCATAGTATAAACATAAAGTAACCAAATGAATGGAAATATTCATAATAAATATCATCACCTAAAAACAGAACATATCAAATTCATAAAGCATATAACCAATATAGAATAAGTAATGTGCTCCAAGTTCTCTAAACATCAATTCTTTAATGAGTTTGTAAACAAGTATGATACCTATCTCTAAAACTAAAAGCTCTCAAATTCTTCCTCAGACCCAAATCCATGTTCTCTCGTGGTATCTATAAACTAACATGGAACCTCACATGATCTTCTTATCTAAAGGATCACATGGTCCTGAAGAAACCAAAGTGAATGCTCACACGATCCTCCCTCTAATTGCTTACATGGCCTCTTAGACTACACAAAGTGGAATCCTGCATAGTCGTCCCTCTTAATTATCACATAGTCCCGCAAAAAAACCCCTTGTTTACACCCTGATTGACCCATGTGCTACTCCAGGCCAATACATTAACAAGAAATTTCCCATATCAAACACGATGCAACATAATAAATTTCAAAAAAAATATTTCCCATTTTATCAAATGAACTTTATGTATATAAATAATTTCTAAAATCACTTTATAAATCCTTTTAAACCCATAAAACCCCTTTGAAACATTTTAACAAATACTTGGTGTGCATACAAGGCACGCCCTTTTGGAAAACACCCTTTAACACTAAAATTTCCAAAAAAAATCCATTAAACTCATAAAAAATGTAATAAAAATCAAGAATAAATAATTTAAATGTAAAGTTAAACAACAAAAACAAAAGGGAACTAGTAATTTAATGGTAATCCATGGAAAATATCATAAAATAGAGACACTAGAGATTTAGTCCAAAGTTCGTCACCTCCAATGAAAACCACTTGTTAGAACATGAATAATGCCTCCCATAATTATGATATGAATAATCACACCGAAAACCCATATTAAAAACCCTATATTTGGAAAACACCCCTCTAGGGTTCTATACATCCAATGAAAAATGGAATAACAAGTACAAAGGAGTAATAAAGAACCAATCATGAATAAATTTGATTAAATCAAGATAAAACAGTGAGATTAAAATATATAATCACTTATAATGATAGGGTAGAGTACCCTGGAAAAAGGGGATTAGATGAATGTTTTGGGGATGGAAAATTATCCCACAAAACATAAATACCCATTAAATGTATTCAGGTAAAATGTTTCTTTTTCTACGAGTGGGATAAGGTCGCACAGTTTGTCCGTGTGATTAGGAAAACCATGTACTAACTATGATGGTGACACTATGCACACATATATAGCATCATGGATACCCCTGGGTGTTTCAAAATTTTAGAAACCATGTTCAGACCATGAAAAACACCACTTTCAAAATTTTTTACACCCTCACATGGTTAGCTGCGGTGTTAGGAAAGTTGTGCACTAACTGTGATCCTTGGTCTAACATCCCCAAAAAACCAGGATTAAACCCTTGACACATGGGAACACATTAAAATTATTAAAATATTAATTAATCTTACAATAAAAAATACTAGTGACCCAAAATAATTCATAGGGTATTCCATTTCCATGTCTCCATGTGTTTTCCTCACCCTTGTGGAGTTATCCTTCATGATTATTTTGGTTAGGATATTATTTTTCTTATCATTTAGGTTACATAAAATGTTATAAAGGTGATGTTTATTTTATTACATTTGAACTAGATTGGTATTTTTGATGATCTTTGAAATGGTGGTGGATATATTTATATTGTCGGTTTCAAATAAGATCCTACGAGTTGCTATCCCAACATCTCATTTTTGTTGTCACTTCTCTTTTGTTTAGTGAAGGTCCTGCATCATAAAATTACTAATTAATTTTTGTTTTATGGATTTGGAATCATTAATTTAGGGTTTCTAATGAAGTGGGTTTATTATGTACCATTTAGTTTTTTTGAGTATCGAGATATTGGTTAGTGACTAAGTCCTCATTAGAGGGAAGATAATGTTGGATTTCCCACTTATTCTAAGATGTTTAGGACTCTTTAGAGGTAGAAAGTGGAATGGTGGGAATAATTTTGACCTCAAAATGTCACTCTTATGTGTAGTTATCTATTATATGTCTTTAAACCATAAGTTATAGGTGTTTTGAGATGAAAAAGATGAACATATGGTACTTTTTTTAGGCCTCACAATTTTCACACTATTTTGAAAACCATTCATCTCAATTTCATAATCTAATGAAATTTTAATCAATGTAAATCTATATGGTTACCAAATTATTTTTTAAATTTTTTTGGTAAATCATAAAAATCCTTTTAAAATGGGTAATTTTTCCATTTTGGATCCTTGTTAGTTGGGGGTTCCACCGATTTATTCCCCACCTTGAACCAGCCTTCCAAAAGAACTATACCATCCTTCTCCATTATCCTCCAAGCCCTCTATGATGGATTTTTGATTATTTATTAGTGATTCTTTACCTGTATTGAAATTTTAAGGTTCCCTTTTTTACATATCATTTAGTTTTCTCCCATTTTACCCTTTCTCAATAATTCTATTGTCCATGGTTAGCTGGTTTACATGACTAGGGTTGTTCTAAAAATGAGGTTTTGATTCCTTGGAATTTTAATCCATCTCTTGAGACCAAATCTGATGGTTTTTGTCAATGGAGATAGGATTCCACTTCATAAGGTAGGTGTTTCCATTCATTTTATTTTTATATATGAGTTAAAAGGATGTTATCCTTATAAATTCGTTTTTAATATTGATAAATATATGGTAAATTTTATAAATTAATATTATCAATAGTTTTCTATAAATTCTCATAGTTTTACAATGGATTATTGGTTGAATTTTTATAATTAAATTGAACCTTTATTTATATTAGTATTTTAGTAATTGAACATGTTTTATAACATGAAGATTAAATATTTATTTAAGAATATTGATTTATTATGGTGTTTGGAATCAAATCCATATATAACATGGGTTTCCCATTTTTTGGATTTGGTAAAATTTCAAATGTGGTTAACAACTATTTAAAGAATTATTTAGTAGTTTACTTTGACTTTTATGATTGTGATTTGATTTTGACTGTGAAATTTCCTAAGATTTTTGTTTGTATTCCAAAAAAATTGGAAAAATTATTTCCAAATATATAATTTATATGTGATTTGGAATAGGCTTGGTTGTAACTTTGTGAAGTGATTCTTAGTTGATTGGATGGTTATTCCCATGTTGATCCCAAATGTATTTTTAGATGATGTTTATGTATATCTATGCTATGTATATTTTAACATGTGATTCATGATGTTATTATGGGTTTGGAATGTTGTTATGGGGAATGTGGTAGGTGGTAATGATATGATTGTGATGTTAGCCTTTTGGATTTGTTCCTTTTTTATGAGATGAGGTTTGTTTTTAATATGGTTCACCACATTTAGTCACAACATGTGAAATTTTAGGCTATTAAATAGGGTACTATGTGATTTATCTATTCTATTTGAGATTTAAGCACCATCCAGTAGCCCGTAGTTGAATTCTATGACCTATCTTGGGTGGTGTTTTCGATGATACTAGTTGAGAGTGATTCATGTGATGGGTTGTGTGACCTTTAACCTACTGTATGTTGGTCTAACTTTGTTTTTTAGTACTTTTATAATTTTTCCATATTCTATTGTCTTATGATATGTATCGTATGTCATGCATCCATTATTTAGCGGAATCTGTGTTTCTTATTTGTTAGATAGATATTTCTTTATTATATTGATCTCCTTCGTAGTTTATCCATTATAATAAGTAGATTTCCTAGATATTCTTATTAAAATTTATTAATGCATCTTCATTTCTTATGAATTTAATGATTTCCCTTATTTCAGGAACCATATTTGTGGTATTTTTATGAGCTTCGTTTTAAAAATGGAAAATTTTTGTTGATTTAAATATACGACTTGTGAGATGTTTTATGTAAAAATTTTTAGCCCATGTGATGGTTTTTTTCTAAAAAGGTTGTTTTACTTAAAAGATATGGTTTAACTTGTTTATTTCTGAAATGTATATTTTAAAGGATAATGGTTTTTTTTGATATTGTAATTCCATGGTATGTTCTCCAAGAGAAATGTTTTATAAATAGAGTATTCTACATAAATAGATAGGTGTTATTTATATCTTAGTATAGTGTGTAATGTAATAAAACATTATTCTTAAATTTTTATTAAAACTAGTGGACCAAGTTTACGTTAAAAAAGGAATTAAATGTAATCATGGGGGTATTCTACTAGCATTTGTATTACAACCTATATAATCACATTGTTGGGTATGTAGTCTTCATATTATTTATAGGTTTTCTTCGCATAATGATTTTCTAGGTATGGATTTGCACTGCTTTCCTTGGTAAATGGATGTATGATTAGATCATGGTGGTGATTAATGAGGCACATGGAGATGGTGGTTGGTACATTGGAATCATGCAATTAGTTTTCTTATGTTCGGTTTTAGTCACTTCATATTAATTTTTTTTAAATTTTTGTTGTGTTATGTTAAATCTTATATTTTTCAGTAATTTCATTATTAGAATTTATTATTATTTTTCTTTATTTTTATTCTATTTCTATATTTATATGTTTATAGATTCTTATTAATTAATTTGGAAGGTATCCTAACACCTAAACACCTCATATTGTGTTTATAGTTGAGTCATATTGTTTATGTTTGGGTTCTTATGATTGAAAATGTACCAAACAATTATGATTGATACCCTTTATGTTTTTCATTAGCCTGGGGGATCAAGGACACCCCTTAGGTTTGTGGTAGATCTGTTTAATCACCATTTTGAATAGAGAAATCGAAAGGGTCATTACAGGTATAGATTTAATCCCAATGTTTGAGTAACTCAAGGTGTCTCTTTTTGGTTGAGTTGATCTATTTCCATTTTGATATTACTAAGAAACTTTGATTTGATTTCCCTGTGGATCACTATGTTTTTCTGTCCTATATGGGTAATTATCTATGTCATTGTATATGGATTATGATATAGTAAAGTATTGTTTTTGTTCATATCCTATTTTATATGTATCTTCTTTTAGTTGTTAAGCATCGGTATTTTATTATATTTGGGTTTGTATTAGATTCCTGAGGATAAGAATAATTTGAGAGGAATATAATCTGATGGCATTGGTTTCCTTATCCTTTACATGTGTTGGATTTTCATTTCACTTATTTTATATGAATTATAAAGGATGATAATTGTTTAAAATGAATCTAAAGTAAGTTATTGAAATTTTATAGACCCTTAAATTTCTATTTTTTGGGATTGTATGTGTCCATGGGTGTTGGTGTAGTTTGGAGGAATAAGAGTTTAGTTAAAGCTTATATTTTAGAAGGAAGAGGTTTATCGCTACATGATAGTACTTTTCACAAATAGAATATGTATTGTGGATTGGGAAGTAGATCATGGGTGTTAATATTTTTTAATTTTGATGGAATATTATGGGTTGTGTCATGATTATTTTGGTTACATCATGAGTGGTGTTTACAGTGTCCTGACCATAAGTATTTCACCATAAAGAGTTGAATGTTAGTAATTTATTTGGATAAATCCAAATAAATCCTTATATGATAATTCTATACAGATCAGCTATAACACCCCAAGATTTTATAGTACATTATCTCAATAATGTAATTCAATAGCATGTGCTACACGCAACACCGAGTTCGAATTCACCACAACTTACCAAAAAATCCATTCAAAAAGCATTTATGAATAGTATTAATGTATTTTTGAATCTTATAAACTCTATATAATTATAACACCCATATTATGTGTATACTAGACATAATATAAGAACAAATTCAATGTTTTAGATATAGGAAGTATTTTTCAAAAAAGAAATTTTACCGCCTACTAATGGTGATTTTTTTTTAAATGAAATATCTAAAAATATTATATTAAATTTTTCAAAATAAACTTCTCAATTAGAATTGGTACATAAAAATTTTTTTAGGACAATTTTTTTGTACATTTCTGATTACATTCATATTTTGATGAATAGTAAAAAATATTATGTTTTAATTGAAAATAATTTTTTAATCAAAATAATCTATAGTGTTAAATAATTTATTTGAATGGTTTTAAAGTATAATTAGATTATATTTTTATCATTTAATACAATTTTGGTTATTATAAGTTATTTCATAGTTAAATTTAACAAAAACACATGTTAATCATTGGATAGTTTTTACTTTTTTAAAAACCCTCTTTTGGGTTTTCACAATAGGAATAAATTTTAAATTAACAAATTAAAGTTCTATGTTTTGAATTAGGCAAAATGGTCTTCATTTTTGAATGCATAATTTCAAAATTAACTTCGGGTAAATTTTTGGTATTTTTCAGAAAACATTCAATTTTTGATGAAAAGTGAAAAACACTATGTTATTATTTAAAACCGGCATTTAATTTAAATAATATTTATTTTATTTAAATTTATTTTAATTAAAAATAGATATATAAAACCTATATAAGTTCAATTTAATTCATTGGAATAATTTTATAATAAAATTAGATATATAAAATTTTAGTGAACTTTTTAACGTTGTTTACCCATCTTCTATGAGCATTTTCAAATTTGCATAAAACATAATTTTAACGCTTCTTTGAGTTTAATTTCAAAAAATAAAGATACAAGGTTTACATTAGTAACTAAAATTCGGTTCAATAAGATGAAAATAATTTTTGGTGGATAGTAAGCTTTAACATTTTTACAACTGTTTAATGTAAAAAAGGTAATTAAGTGTAAAAATGATATTATAATTTCCCTAAAACGTGTCCTAATTTTATTTGATAAGTGAAATTTTACTAAAATCAAACGTAGGAATAAAATATGATCCTCTTTGATGCACATGGATAAGATTATGACATTTATTATTATTTTATTTAATGAAGAGTTAAAAGTGTTAAATTCAATGTTTATTAACTAAACCATTTTTAATACAGGGATCTACATAAGATAATTTAAACTATAAATATTCATTATAAATATAAAAATACTTCCTACGTAATGGTATTTTATTTATAATTTTTATAAATTAAACAATTTAATTTATTTATGACACAATGGTGATGTAGTAATTACCTTATTAATGAAATAATCAAATAAATGTTACTATAAATATTAAAATAAATATAATTATATGTTTTTATGACATCCAAAAATTTTATAGTTGAATATGAAATGTTAGGGTTGATTCGATGTTTTTTTGGTAGTAATCATGAAATTATGAATTTAAAAAAAAACAAAATACCGAATAGTGTCAAAATTGACATAAATGAGTTTTTAAAACAAATACTATATCATTAAATTATATAATAGTCCCAAAAAACTATGTTTTGGAAAAATGACTCTTAAAATGATATATATGTCATTAATGAACCACTTGGGGTTCTCTTGGAATTTTATTGTATGTTTATTAACCATATAATATAAAATACTAGAAGATAAGGTAAAAGTTAAACTATTTAAATAAGGGTTAATTTAAAAGATAAGGTTAAAATGGTAATATAAACTGGTCTAAAACCAATATTTTGAGAGTATATCGACCCATTACCACCTTATCCTCGAAATAAATTCATTTGGGTCAATTATAAACCGAATATGATTGTATAATAAATTAATATTTTAATCTTTTCCTAAAGTGACCCTCACCCCTCTTATAAAAGGGAACTTCCCCTTCTCTCAAAATCACAACTCCAAAGCCATTTGGATCAGCCAAACCCTTCCCAAATATCCCTGAACATCCCTCACATCAACCTAGAGTCCTTACATTTATCAGAAATCCAACCTATGTAGCCCTTTTGATCGACTAAAAAGGAAACACCAGAAGAATGTGTAATAACTTCACCATCATCTTTCAAGTTCATTTCTTCTTCCACTTCTTATTATTTGTTATTACCATATCAAAATTATAATTCCCTTACTTCCTACATACTTTTATGTTATTATATATATGGTACAACAATATTCTTTATTCTATCCATTCTATAAATGACAAAGTCACCATACGTGCGTACGTATAACTTACCGTCTCCACATTGTGGTGTAGTTTGTTATTCAAACACTTCATTATTTGGATGGGTATAATAACGAGTATAAATGATGTAAATAATAAATATAACATGTTAATTATTTTGTATATATCATATACCATCCAATTACATACAATTTCACCATCAGTATAATGATATTGTCGCGCGTGCGTACGTACAGATTACCGTCTCCACAATGCGATGAGATTCATTCCCACGTTCACCATTCAACGATGATTATAAAAATATGTATTATTAATATGAATGTAATATTTGATATAATAATTATACTGAAGATATATATATATATATATATATTTGTAATTACATATATCGTATTCACTTACTTATGTTAAATACGATATGAAAACAGAAACAGTGTTTATGCGTACGTACGGCCTACCGTCTCCATAAATGGTGCTTCCATTTCATATATATATCTATTATAAATATTTATATTCTAAATTTATTTGATATAAAAATATATTTTTATATTATGTATTTATTTAAATCACAATCTAAATGATAATATCAATAATAACAAGTTAGAACATGTACGATAAAGAAAACGATTATTACCAAAAATTTAAATTTAACATGGAAATCATTATTAAATGGGTAGTATAAAGTCATAAATGAATCCTGTAGGATAAAATAAATATTAATATGGTTCTGTTATAATTTAAAAGCATACTATGTCCATTATACAGGAGGTTAAATGTACCCTTGACAAAAGGAAAGTGCAAGGTAAGGGTTAATTCCTCAATCTCATTATTATTCGAGATTGTTTATGGGTAAGTTTTTACTGAGACATATTTATTATGCATGTCCATGTTTTAAAAAATAGTTTTCAAAGAGATTATTTTTAAGGGAATTTTTATTAAAAAAACATTTTTAATGTTTTAAATATTCATTCTTTTAAATCATTATCATTAATTTCCATGTTTTTAAAATTGATTTGTAAGGATTTATTCATATGGACATGATTTTTTTTAAAATATTGATTCCATTCAAATGTTTCAAATTTGTATGGGAAACATTGATTAAAAAATGTCGTTATATGGATTACTTTTTAAATTGTGTGAATTTTAAATGTTTTCATGAAAAAGGGATTTTTCAATCAAATAGTTTTACAAATATTTTTAATCTATTTCAAAGTCCTTTGATGGATTTTAAACTTGTTTGAAGTTGATTTATTATGATACAAATCTTCCATATTTTATTAAAGTTTTTGTGATATGTTTCACAATGGATGTGTTATTTTTATACCATTCACAGTTTATGGTTAATATACTGACATTTCATATGCTAGTTCTAATACTAATGTTTATGTTATGTTGCAACCTTTTCATATGAGGAATGTATTGGACATAGTAAGTGACGGGTAGAGCCCGCTATAGCTCATCGATGCATCGGTAGGCCTCATGAGACAATTAGATATGCAATTGGTTGAGGCCTTTCCCAATTTGATATATGATTTTGGAAAAGGCATTAATCATTTTTAGACAGCTTGACTGAGGCCTTGACAAAATGATTCATAATGTCTAGCATTATACATTCCATCATTATGAAAAAAATATTGATGGTTCATGTGGTTGTTTGACTAGTAGAATACCCATGACTATGTTTTATTATGGAATTATTTACTCAACTAATATTTCATCCCTAAGGTGTTCTTATTTATATTATATAAAGGAATGTGTTGTAAATTATTCACCATACCTATTGTTTATGTTATCTTCCGCTAAATTGTTTACCCTTAATAAGAATCTAATCTCACCCCATTGTAATGTTTTATTTACCCAGGATTTCCAGGATGTGTATTATGATTCATATACAGGGTTAAGCTAAAAATGAATAATGGCATTCTCAAAGAACAATATATGATGTATTTTATGATTGAAATTTTAATGTGAAGTTGATGTATGTAATCTATTTCCAAGACTGCTAAACTGATCGGTCTTTCGAGAATTGATTTCTTGTAATCCTGCCAATGTATTAAAATAATGCATCGACTCTAGGTTTCTGGGGTTAGGTTGTCACTGTTGGTATCAGAGGAAGTTTAGAAAAAACATTTTAAATATATTTAGATAAACTCTGATTAGATAACATTACCCAATGCTAGACTTTTAGGATTCGTATAGAAGAACTTCCTAGAATTTTGGTAATGAAGTGATTTTGTGTATTTTCCAAGCAATGCATCCCGGTTAGGATATGAGCAGGTAGAGGCGGCTCTGTCCCAAATGTACCTTGGAGTCAAAATTTCAACAAGGAGTTTCGAGCTTGACTTCGTGTATCTTGGTACATGTCTATGGGCCTTGTTGCAGTCTTGGTTATTACACTTCTGAGGGATATGATTTGGATAATTCATATTTTCATTACAAGCCATTATGAAGTATTTAGGAGTAAATACATCCTCAATGATTTTTTTTATGAATATATATTATATACATAATCTTTTCAATTTATGTTAGGTTTTTTACAAGTTTAGAATTAGGCATTGTGCTTCGTATACTAACCTAGTGTATTCCACTATTTAGAAATGGCGCCCAGTAGATGGAATGAGAACTCCAACAATACACATGATCCAAAGAGTAATAAGGATACATTATTTCATGGTATTAATCCAACATTTAGAAATTAAATAGTATCATGTGTATTATTATCATATGAAGAAATAGTATCATTTTTTTAAAAAGGTATGTGGAGAATTCTCTGATTCCTATAGCCTTGAAGAGAAGCCAGAGAAGAAAATGAAGGAAGTGATAAATATTGATAAAGGGAATATGGTAAAGAATGATTTTCCCATATGTGATAAGTGTGAATAGAATCACCTTGGTTAATGATTGAAGGGAATGGGAGTTTTCTATAAGTGTAGTGAAAAATAACACCATGTACATGATTTCAAGGGTAAGAAAAAGGAATCAAATTTACAATGATTCATCTGAAAGTGGTTGGGACACTATGTGAATCAGTCTCCCAATCATTAGAGTATACCTCAAATGATGTTGTTCAATAATAATCATGTTTTGATATTACCAGAGATTAAGAGTAATGAATAGTTTTCTTATGTTGATATTAAAGAATTATGTCATTTGAGTGTTATATCAATGATGTATATATTATAAAAATTATGGAGTATACAAGGATTGTACTGCAGTACTATTTCAATAATGACTTGAGATTGTGTTGAAAAAATAAAAGTGACTCAATAGTGGGTTAACTTTTTTTGGAAAATATATAGTTGAGAGAAAGATAAACCATAATATGGTTTTGATACTAAGGTAGTGTTTAGGGAATAATTCAAGATTGATTTGGATAAATTTAATTGGGTATTATTGACTACCTTGAAACTGATTAATGATTTGTATATTCCATCATTTTTGGATTTTAAAACATTTTTGGATAGAATGAGTATATCTAGTATTCTATATGTAACAAGGGATAATTAATTTAAACAATAATGTTTTACTGTAATTCAGGGTTATAAGGTGATTGAAAAGAATACATGATGAAGGTTTTCACGTGTTATTATGTGGAAAAAATTCTTCATTGGGTCCACCTTTGTAATGCCCCGACCCCACTTACCCAGATTCGGTGCATTATTACATAACATTGGCATGATCACAAGAAAGATCAAGTCTCGAAAGAATGATTAGTTTAGTAGCCTTGGAATATCTAGATACATCCATAAAGATTTACATTACATCATAAAAAAACTTCTTGTCTTCATATCCCCTCATACTATCCCTACAGGTCATTCATAAATTACTTCTTCATAATCCTGGGAAAAATAAAACATTGAAAGGGGTGAGCTTAGATACTGAGTAAGGATAACATTATATCAGAAGCATTCATAGATAAGCATAAACACTTAAGGCAGTTTATAACGAAAACAAAAGCCTTTTAAACTTGAACATCATCATAAAATGGCAAAGATAAAATAAAATAATTCCATTTACATACTCACATGGATATTCTAATAGTCGAAAAATCCTATGCAATATCAATAACCACTTTTATAATGATGGAATGCATAATGCCAGACTATCATAACCACATTGCGAAGGCCTCGTGCCAAGACTACAAAGAAGATTTTGCCAAATTCTTGTGCCATGACACTAGTTTGTCTCATGATACCTACCGATGCATCAAGGAGCTATAGAGGGCTCCACCCGTCACATATTAAGTCCAATGCATTCCCATATGAAAAGGTTTAAACATAACATAAACATTCGTATTAAACTATCATACGAAATGTCAATACTTTCACCACAAACCATGAGTGGTATAAAAATAGCACATCCACAGTCAAACATAACTCATTCGACACAATATGGAAGATTTTATTGTATCACATTAACCTCAATCAAGAATAATGAAGGATGTTGACATAGATGAAAATAATCATCAAAACTATTTGAGAGAAATATCCCCCTTTTTCTTGAAATCATTTAAAAGTCACATTATTTGTCAAGAAGCCATTTAAAAATAGATTTTTGAATCAAAGTGTCCCATACCACATTGAAACTTTTAAAAGGAGTTTTAATTTTAAAACATTAATTTCAATATAAATAAATCCTTAAAACCATTTTTTAAAAATGGACATTAATGAGAATGATTTAGAAGAATAAGTCTTTAAAACATTTAAAAATCGTATTTTAGTTAGTGATTCTAACCAAAAGAGTGACAATTGAATATAAATAATTTATGTAATCAAAACTTTGTAATATCATGAGAATAAATGGATTCATGATATACTATGTCAAAGTACATTATATACACCACATAAAAGTGATTTGGTGTATGACAACAAAGAAGTCTCAATGGAATTTAAATTGAGATGAAATCTCTCATAAAGGCCGTATCCTTAGGTTAAGGATAAATCAACGACATAATTATGTGTGAAAAATATAAATACACTAAATATGATTTGATATTTAGTGTAAATCAATCAGATGAAATTCACACATATTCATGTAAAAACAACACCAATGAATTGGATATTTAACTCAACAAATGGAGATTGAGTTAAAATTACTCTTATCAAGTTCATACCGATCACTTGAGAATTTATCAATGGAGTGATTATGGGTATTAAAAGTATATCCACAGAAAAGGGAGTGGAAATTATGACATAATCAAATGAATAGTGATTCCACACATAATCGTGGAGTAATATAATCAATGAAATATGCGTAAAGCCAAATGAGTGGAAATTGAAATTTCGAATTCCCTTATCGATTAGATAACATACGAAACATACACCCATGAAATAAGGATCATAAAATTATGATGTATATACCCATGAATTAAATTATAATACACAATGAATACAATTACGGGTTGTACACATACACCACATGTAATAAATAATTGGTGAACAATGGAATTCTCACGAAATTAAGAGTGAGATAACAAACCCCTTACTTTTTAATTTTTCCTTAGTCGAAGGTAGTTTTACCTCCTGTATAATGGTGAATTAATTGTTATTGGATTATACAAGAATCATTTACTTTAATAAGATATCATATATGATCTTTTAACATTGATTTGTTAATAATATCTTAGAATTATCTTCATTTCGGGTGTTAACGAGTTCATTTTACTTTATATTCTTTGTTATGTGAGTCATATTCATTATTAATGGGATTTATATTATTCATATCCATAATTATATCAAGTCCTTAGATACTATTTTTAAATCCTAAAATTATAATTATACTTTAATGGATATGATGGAGAATGAATCTCATTGCGTTCATAGAGACGGTAGTCCGTACGTACGCACGAGCGACAATATCATTCTTTTGATATTAAAATAATATATAATTGGATAATATATCATATATACAGAATAATTATCATGTTAGATTTATTATTTACATGATTTACACATCATTATTATACCCATCCAAATAATAATATATTGAATAACAATTACACCACGGCGTGGAGACGGTAAGCCGTACGTACGCACGTATGGTGACATGTTATTCAAAGGATGGATAGAATACTGAATATGGTTGTACCATATTTATAATAACATCACAGTATATATATGATACTGGAGTTATTATTTTATAATGGTAATAACAAATAAAGAAGAAGTGGAAGAAGAAAGGAACTTGAAAAGGGGTGGTGAAGACATTACCTCTTCTTCGGGTTCTTCCTTTTGATTTGATCAAAAGGGATCCTTAGAATTGATTTATGATCAAACTAAGGCCTCTAGGTTGTAGTGAGGGAAGTTTAGAGAGTATTTTGGCAGGGTTTGGCCGAACCAAAAGTCTTTGAAGGTGTGAAGAAATGAGAAGGAGGAGTGCCCTTTTATAAGAGGGGTGAGGGGCACCTTTGGAAAAGCTAGAAATATTAATTTATAATAAATTCATATTCGGTTTCTAATGGATCCAAAGTTTATTATTTAAATTTTAAGGTGGGGATGGGTCTAAAACAACTCAACCAATAGAATTTAGACAGGTTTGGGTCATTATATTGACCTTATCATTAAGTATTAACTCTTTGTTAATTAGTTTCACTTTTACAGTGTCTCTTTATATTTTTATATTTTATGGTTAATAAACTTACTATATAAATCCAAGAGACCCCCAAGTGGTCCATTAATGAGATATATATCAAGATATAAGTCTCTTGGCCGAACCATAGATTTTTATGAATTTAATATCAATTAATAATATAATATTTGTTTTAAAAACTCTTTTATGTCAATTTTGACACTATTCAATAGTTGATTTTTGTGAAACACATAACAGAATGATTACTTCGAAAAAAGATAATTAAATAAATCCTAATATGTCATATTAACCTATAAAATTAGTGTAATTCAATAAAAGTATCAAATTATATTTATTTGGGTATTTATAATATCAATTATTCTAATTTTTCACTCTTTTGGTAATTACTGCATCACCATTGTGTCATAAATAAATTAACTTATTTAATGTCTAAAAATTATAAATAAAATATAATTATGTAGGAAATCTTTTTATCTTTCTAATTAATATTTATAGTCTAAAATACAAAATATATAACCCTATGTAACAATTGTTTTTCTCAAAGATATATGCTTGTATCATTTTTGTATTTATTTTAACTTAATTAAAATAAAGTGTCATTATCACTTACAAGTGGATCCATGGGGTCCCAAAATCGACCCAAAGATGGCCAAGGTCGACCATGTATCAACCAATAGGGTTAAGACACGTTTTAGGGTAATTTAGTATTATTATAATATTATTTTTTAACCCTTGTTTACCGGATTAACCCTTTAACCATGGTAAATAAAATATTTATCGAAGTAATTATCCAAAATGAATAAAAATAAAATTTACCTATTTACACAATTTGAACATCCTGATTCCAAATTTGGAATCCATTTTTCCAAATTAAATACATATAAGTGGCAGAAATTAATTTAAAATTAATTCTCGTTGTAAAAATATAAAGCGTGTTTTTAAGAGATAATAATTATCAAAAGATTGGCACTTGTTTATGTCTGGTTTAAATGTAAAATTATGTTCAACGACCCACATTGTATTACATGGTAAAAATATATTCTAAATATACTTTAAAACCACTCAAATTAATAATTTATCACTATTAATTATTTTGATTAAAAAATTTGTTTTTAATTAAAATTTAGTAATTTTCACTATTCATCAAAATATGAAAGTTATCCGAAAAGTACCAAAATTTCACCCTAGGCTAATTTCGATATTTCGAATCCAAAAATGAAGTCCATTTTGAGACATAGAATTTATAAAATTTTAAAAATTAGGTATTACTATTCATAACGGCTAGTTTGATTGGTTATGGTGTGTTAAAATCTCGAAGTTGCGTACAATGCACGCCATTGCATTATTCGAAAGGAAACGTACCATAGAATCTTGGGGTGTTACATTCTCCCCACCTTCAATAAATTTCATCCTCACAATTTTTAAAATTGTTCTTGGAAATATAATGGAAATTCCCACATCGAAAAAAGAGTCAATAAAACTATCACTTTAAAAGAAAGAAAGAGAGGTATAAAGGTCGTCCAAGATAACCCATACTCGGATTCCATGTTGGAAAACATGGATATGGATGATAAACTAAGTGTCAAGTTCTGATGGAGTGGGATAGAAATCATTATCAAGAAAAAGTTAACAATAAGAAAACCACAAACTTGTGTTCGGACAAACGGCCATTAGTCTCCTAGTAGGAAAGTAAATAGACAACATTTTTTTTTGTTTTAAGCTACATTACATAAGGACGAGGAATTCATTTATGATATTGACTAAAAACGTAAAGAGATATACTTACTTTTTAAGTATAATTTCATTATTTAATAACTTTTTACCACTAACTTATTTTTTTTGAACAATGAGTATTCAAGAAGAGTTGGTCACAATAAAAGAGCTAGAATAAACTTTTATAGAAATACATGATCCATGTAGGATAAACAATATATTTAACTTGTCTTTAGAGATTAATCAAAACCAAAATGGATAGTATAAGATATGATGATCCCCCAAATGTATATTTCATTAGATAAAAAAAATACTAATCTTAATTTCTAAAATTAAACCAACAATACCCCAAAGTTAAATAAATACCATTCAATAATAAATTCTCCTTAAAATCCTTCAACATAATACAAACTAATATTGAAACCCAAAACTTATAAGAATGTAGTCTTCCACGTTAAATTGTATCTCCAAATGACATCATTTACTCTTAAAGTAACATACTTAAAAGTAATTAACCTAATCGCATATTCTTTATTATAGGTTAATCATTTCCATAAATACCCAAATCACTATAGATCCACAATAAAAACATAGATAAAAATCCACCATTACTCCTCTAATGACATCCCATAGTATTCTATTTTCCTTGGACATATAGTGTTCCCAACAAAGTGAACATCTTCCAAAATAACATTTTTCACTTAATCACCAAATCATTTTCCTATACTATGGGTATTCATTTGATAATACATAAGAACCCAAATCAACATATTATTGATCAATAAAATAATTTAACTATAGAAAATAGTCACACTGACCAGGGACTTCACTTAGTCCAGTGGTAGGCGATAAATCCCAATCGCACTTTGGATGTGGGTTCGATTCCCATAGCTTTGTCCGACGCGACGGGTTGTCACACGGTCTACGTGTTGTCCTATTTCAAAAACTATATTTTATAATATTACCAAAATGAGATAAATTCCTCAAAATAACATAATTTAACCACAAATGTTATATCATACCTTGCATTTTCATCCCAAATTATAATAACTTATAATTTTCTCAAACCCCAATGATCATATAAAACCAAATGGTTATTTATACCTATATCCACAAGAGAAGAGACAATTCTTCCTCAAATATCATTCTCACATGGAAAACTGTGGGGTTACAAATACAATAGAAAATTATTCCAAAGTAAACCCATCAACAAGGAGCGCTAATACTTTTTAAACATTTCTCCAACCATTTATTTCCACAAAGCTTCTTCTTTGACCAAGAAAATATCCTATAGAATATGGCATTCACTCGGGTAATGGCCAGGTCCCCTAAATTTACGGCAAATGACTATAAATGGTCTCTTGGGACCATTTTTATCTTCTTCCATAGTACTCGTCATTTTTCTTCGGCAATTATTCACTTTATGTCCTTCCTTCCCACACGTAAAGCATTTCGTTGTCCCATTAAGACACTTTCCTGGGTGTCTCCTTCCACATTTCCTGCATGATGAAAATTGAGGTTACTTTTCTCCAGGGTCTCCATTGCTGGAGCTCTTATCATTTATCACCTTTCTCTTCCTTGTTGAGTCTGGGAGTTGGTTAATATATATGTTGTTGATCATATTTTTTGAAAACGGATTTGGCATAAAGACGATATCTTTTACGCCTATCAACATTCCATTTTGTTGCTCATTGCCACCACAGTTCCCACCTTGTACATCATTCTCAAAGTCACTATGACTTCCTTGGAATCCAGCCATTGACTAAAACTAGAAAGCATTGTGTGAGTAACAGTAGTCGTAAAATCATTTAGAGATTAAAATGTCACCATATTCTCAATTTGAAACATATTAGGATTAACCAAGGTCATTTACTCTCATCTTATATATATATTACTTAAATCGGTTTGTAAAGAAAATGTAAATTATCCTAAGAATATCCCCTGGGAGTGTCCTAACCAAGAGTGCAGCAAGGCCCGTTGTCGTGCACCAGTTCCCATTCGAGTCTAGCTCAAAGTGGTGTTTTCGGGTTTTACGCCTAGGTATATCTGTTCCAGAGCCGCCTCTACCAGCTCGTATCCAGACAGGGATGTATTTATCAGAAAACTCACAAAATCTCTACAATACCAAAATTCTAGGAAGTTCTTCTATACTAATACTCAAAGTTCATCTTAGGTCTATGCGCTCTAATCAGAGTTTATCTAAATCTAGATTCCAAGGTTTGTAATAAACTTCCTCTGATACCAACTGTAACGCCCTGACCCTAGTTACCCAGAGTCAGTGCATTATTACATAACATTGGCATGATCACAAGAAAGATCAAGTCTCGAACGACCGATCAGTTTAGTAGCCTTGGAATATAAAGATACATCCATAAAGTTTTACATTACATCATAAAAAAACATCTTGTCTTCATATCCCCTCATACTATCCCTGCAGGTCATTCATAAATTACTTCTTCATAATCCCGGGAAAAATAAAACATTGAAAGGGGTGAGCTCAGATGCTCAGTAAGGATAACATTATAGCAGAAGCATTCATAGATAAGCATAAACACTTAAGGTAGTTTATAACTAAAACAAAAGCCTTTTAAACATGAACATCAGCATAAAATGGAAAAGATAAAATAAAATAATGCCATTTAATTACTCACATGGATATTATACTAGTCGAACAATCCCATGAAATATCAATAACCACTTTCATAATGATGTAATACATAATGCCAGACTATCATAACCACATAGCCAAGGCCTCGTGCCAAGACTACAAATAAGATTTTGCCAAGGCCTTGTGCCAAGACACTAGTTTGTCTCATGAGACCTACCGATGCATCGAGGAGCTATAGCGGGATCCACCCGTCACATATTAAGTCCAATTCATTCCCATATGAAAAGGTTTAAACATAACATAAACATTTATATTAAACTAGCATACAAAATGTCAATACTTTCACCACAAACCATGAATGGTATAAAAATAGCACATCCACAGCAAAACATAACTCATTCGATACAATATGGAAGATTATATTGTATCCCATTAACCATAATCAAGAATAATTAAGGATGTTGACATAGATGAAAATAATCATCAAAAATATTTGAGAGAAATATCCCCCTTTTTCTTGAAATCATTTAAAAGTCACATTATTTGTCAAGAAGCCATTTAAAAAGAGATTTTTGAATCAAAGTGTCCCATACCACATTGAAACTTTTAAAAGGAGTTTTAATTTTAAAACATTAATGTCAATATAAATAATTCCTTAAAAACCATTTTTTAAAACATGGACAATAATGGGAAAGATTTAGAAGAATAAGTCTTTAAAACATTTAAAAATGGTATTTTAGTTAGAGATTCTAACCAAAAGAGCGAAAATTGAATACAAATAATTGAGTTAATCAAAACATTGTAATATCATGAGAATAAAGGGATTCATGATATACTATGTCAAAGTACATTATGTACACCACATAAAAGTGATTTGGTGTATAACAACAAAGAAGTCTCAATGGAATTTAAATTGAGATGAAATCTCTCATAAAGGACGTATCCTTAGGTTAAAGACAAATCAACGACATAATTATGTGTGAAAAATATAAATACACTCAATATTATTGGATATTAAGTGTAAATAAATCAGATGACATTCACGCATATTCTTGTAAAAACAACACCAATGAATTGGATATTTAACTCAACAAATGGAGATTGACTTAAAATTACTCTTATCAAGTTCATACCGATCACTTGAGAATTTATCAATGGAGTGATTATGTGTATCAAAAGTATATCCACAGAAAAGGGAGTGGAAATTATGACATAATCAAATGAATAGTGATTCCACTCATAATCGTGGAGTAATATAGTCAATGAAATATGCGTAAAGCCAAATGAGTGGTAATTGAAATTTTGAATTCCCTTATCGATTAGGTAACATACGAAACACACTCCCATGAAAGAAGTATCATACAATTATGATGTATATACCCACTAATTAAAGTATAATACACAATTAATACAACTAAGGGTAGTACACATACACCACATGTAATAAATAAGTGGTGAACAATGGAATTCTCACGAAATTATGAGTGAGATAAGAAACCCCTTACTTTGTACTTTTTCATTAGTCGACGGTAGGTTTACCTCCTGTATAATGGTGAAATAATTGTTATTGAATTATAAAAGAATCATTTACTTTAATATGATATCATATATGATCTTTTAACATTGATTTGTTAATAATATATTCGAATTATTGTCATTTCGGGTGTTAACGGTTTCATTTTACTTTATATTATTTGTTATATGAGCCATATTAATTATTAATGGGATGTATATTATTCATATCCAGAATTATATGAAGTCCTTAGATAGTATTTTTAAATACTCAAATTATAATTATACTTGAATGGATATGATGGAGAATGAATCTCATCGCGTTCGTGGAGACGGTAGTCCGTACATACGCACGAGCGACAATATCATTCTTTTGATATTAAAATAATATATAATTGGATGGTATATCATATATACAGAATCATTATCATGTTATATTTATTATTTACATGAGTTACACAACATTATTATACCCATCCAAATAATAATATATTGACTAACAATTACACCACGACGTGGAGACGGTAAGCCGTACGTACGCACGTATGGTGACATGTTATTCAAAGGATGGATAGAATACTGAAAATGGTTGTACCATATTTATAATAACATCAAAGTATATATATGATACTGGAGTTATTAGTTTATAATGGTAATAACAAAGAAAGAAGAAGTGGAAGAAGAAAGGAACTTGAAAAGGGGTGGTGAAAACATTACCTCTTCTTTGGGTTCTTCCTTTTGATTTGATCAAAAGGGCTCCATAGGTTGGCTTTCTGATCAAACTAAGGCCACTAGGTTGTAGTGATGGAAGTTGAGAGAGTATTTTGGCAGGGTTTGGGCGATCCAAAAGGCTTTGAAGGTGTGAAGAAATGAGAAAGAGGAGTTCCCTTTTATAAGAGGGGTGAGGGCCACCTTTGGAAAAGCTAGAAATATTAATTTACAATAAATTCATATTCGGTTTCTAATGGCTCCAAAGTTTATTATTTAAATTTTAATGTGGGGATGGGTCGAAAAAAACTCAACCAATAGAATTTATATAGGTTTGGGTCATTATATTGACCTTATCTTTAAGTATTAACTCTTAGTTAATTAGTTTCACTTTTACAATGTCTCTTTGTATTTTTATATTATATGGTCAATAAACTTACTATATACATACAAGAGAACCCCAAGTGGTCCATTAATGATATAAATATCATGATATAAGTCTCTTTTCCTAACCTTAGTTTTTTAGGAATTTAATATCAATTAATAATATAATATTTGTTTTATAAACTCTTTTATGTTAATTTTGACACTATTCAATAGTTGATTTTTTTGAAACACATAACAGAATTATTACTTCGAAAAAAGTTAATTAAATCAATACTAATATGTCATATTAACCTATAAAATTAGTTTAATTCAATAAAAGACTCATATTGTATTTATTTGGGTATTTATAATATCAATTATTCTAATTTTGAACTATTATGGTAATTACTGCATCACCATTGTGTCATAAATAAATTGACTTATATAATATCTAAAAATTATAAATAAATTATAATTATGTAGTAAATCTTTTTATCTTTCTAATGAATATTTATAGTGTAAAACCAAACATATATACCCCTATTTAACAATTGTTTTTTCTAAAAGATATATGCTTCTGTCATTTTTGTATTTATTTTATCTTAATTAAAATAAAGTGTCACTATCACTTACAAGTGGATACATGGGGTCCCAAAATCAACCCAAATATGCCCATGGTCGACCATGTATCATCCAATAGGGTTAATACACGTTTTAGGGCAATTTAGTATTATTATAATATTATTTTTTAACACCTGTTTACCGGATTTACCCTTTAACCATGGTAAATAAAATATTTACCGAAGTAATTATCCAAAATGTCTAAAAATAAAAGTTACCTATTTACACAATTTGAACATCCTGATTCCAAATACGGAATCCATTTTTCCAAATTCAAAACACAGAAATGGTAGAAATTAATTTAAAATTAATTCATGTTGTTAAAACAAAAAGCGTGTTTTTAAGAGATAATAACTATCAAAAGATTGGCACTTGTTTATCCCTGGTTTAAATGTGAAATTATGTTCAATGACCCACATTGTATTACATAGTAAAAATATATTATAAATATACTTTAAAACCACTCAAATTCATAATTTATCACTATTAATTATTTTGATTAAAAATGTTGTTTTTATTTAAAATTTAGTAATTTTCACTATTCATCAAAATATGAAAGTTATCTGAAAAGTACCAAAATTTCACCCTAGGCTAATTTCGATATTCCGAATCCAAAAATGATGTCCATTTTGAGAGATAGAGTTTATAAAATTTCAAAAATTAGGTATTACTATTCATAATGGCTAGTTTGATTGGTTATGGTGTGTTAAAATCTCGAAGTTGCGTACAATGCACACCATTGCATTATTCGAAAGGAAACGTACCATGGAAGCTTGGGGTGTTACAACCTTCCCTGTAAATTTTGGTCTGTGTGTTTGGATAGAAGTATTTTGGATAATTATAAATGTTATAATCGATTAATATTGACACTGGATACTATTGTTAAAGTTAATTCATTTCTTGATATTATTTTTGGATTGTCATAAAAGGGACAACCTGGAGGACGGGCAACAACTCGTCGCCTCCGGTAGGGCCGCGAGACTTGAACCCTCATCCAAAAGGTGACAAGGGTGCATCACCTGCCATTGG